>OW284514.1:19541779-22041779 GCA_935413205.1 Polydrusus cervinus | reverse complement strand
CAAAGATTTACATAGATAACACAGTCAAGATATTATATGCCTTAAAAAGGTTTCTATATAATTACGTAAAATGTACATTATTATTAATTCTTAAAATTTTCTTTTGGCATAAAAGAATATCAGAAGCCATAGATGACCCACCTCAGAAACAGACGCCATAGGAAATTCTGCTATACCGACTTGTGCATGATATAGTGTCAAGAGCTGTTGGGTAGTTAATACAGGGTATAACATTTTGAACTGGTAGGAAATAGAGTTTAGCCTAGCGCAAATAGACTGTTGTTTCCACAAAAGAAATCTATCAATAATAATGCCCACGAAATTGGCATTTTCTGTAAATGAGATGGGATTTCCGTTGATGTTTGGACTTGGCGGAATTTGGATAAGTCTTTGACGCAACTGAAAAAGGAGTTCCTGTGTTTTATCGGCATTTATGTAAAGGTCATTACTACTGAACCATTCATGCAAAGCTTCCAAATCACCATCCTGCAAAGCATCCAGGGATTGGTTAGATACCACCATAGAAGTATCGTCAGCGTATATGGTCAAATCGATGTTTGGATTAACTGTGACTAGGTCATTGACGTACAATATAAAAAGTATTGGACCCAATATAGAACCCTGCGGTATGTCAGTTTCCACATTACATGTGTCTGACTCAAACTTAGTACTTCCACCGTTGATCGTATGCTCAATACTAACATACTGCTTACGGTTTCTAAAAAATGTCTCGATCCAGCTTAAAGTGGTACCTCTGATGCCGTATTTAAAGAGTTTGTCACATAACTTCGTGTGATTGACGCAGTCGAACGCCCTGCTCAGATCAAGAAAGATACCCACAGGACACTCTCCCACGTCAATCCTATCCAGTACCCTTTCATGTCCTGAGGTGCTATGGTTGTCTTATTGAAAACATTGCGTCGGTTGTTTTTAAAGAAATCAAAACTTGATTAACAAAATCAGATAATAATGATAAAAATAAAGTATACTTGATATTGTTATATTATAACAAATTATTTTAACAATATTAAGTTTCGGTGAAAACTAAAAATAGGCATACACATTTCAAGATCATGACCTTCAAAATATTATATCCCCACTATTCCTGGCAGTAGTGGCTATTCAGGTGAAGTAAATGAATAACCACTTTACCAGAGAAACCCTACAAATATAAAAAATTAATTTATCAAAAGAAGTAACTGGTAGTTGGCGTAGTTTCTTAATATCGATCGATTCGATTCGATTATTCTACTATTGGTGCACAATTTATCTAATCTCCGATAGCAAAATAACCGAAAACGCAGTGCGGTGCGGCAGTATTATCTAATGTCGTTGGTGACGTAAACCAACGGTTGCCATAACGTTAAATGGTTTCGTATTGTCCTGTTTAAATATGACCGGTGAGGTGTTTCGCGTGGCGAAGATCTCCAACTACCCAGACCCAGCAGAATTCCTGCCGGCCAGCGCGATAAACATTTAAGTGATAATAAATTGATGTTAGACTGAGTACTTCAAGAAAGTAGACTATATTAATTATGAAATCTGAAAATATATAATTTGTAACTTGTTGGAAACGCCCTTTAATAGATGGAAAATAAGGAATGCTATGTTTTTTTTTAATTTTTGATAAAACGAGGAATTGAAAATAAAATTCTCTTAAGTGCTGCTGTTTTTTAAACACGAGCCTCCACTGATCCGTGGAAGATCTTATCGTTGCAATTTTTTTAAATAATTTCAAAAGTTTTGAAATGGAAAAGGTAAATACTTGATAATAGAATAATCTTCAAGTATTTTTTTAACTGCATGATGATATGAGAAGCTAAAAGTATAGATCAAAAAATGACAGATATTCTAATAAATCCTAAAAATAAATTTAAAAAAAAAACAGGATATTTTACTTAAAAATCATAATCTTTAAAACAAATTGGAATAATTAGTTTCTACAAAAAGGTTCTGCCAGGTTTAGTCGATAGATAAGTTTGAAATGTTCTATTATAATTCACTTTTGATACTAACTGACCTGTCATCTATAAAAAATCATCATGAAGTCAATTCTGTTAAATTATTATTATTGCCGTCGCAGTCCTTTAGATTAGAATATATTATTGTCAATAGATTTATTTGTTATTGTTTTATGTATTTAAAGGTAAAAAAATCATATATTGTTTTTTTTTTAGATGTTAAATGAAACAAAAATACGTCAAGTCTAAGAAATATCAGCTGCTTAACCTCAAGACTCGTGGGGCGAGTCCTCGTTTGTACTATAGCAATATCCTTGTTTTTTTTTTAGCAGCCGTTATCCAATCATTTTGTCGCACTTTTCACATCCTTTTTTTTTAATTGAAATAATAATTAAAATATTGTTTATGTTCTAGATCATCTTCTGGATGGCCTCGGCCCAAAACACTGGAAGGGTGCCAATGAACCAACAATTCTAAGACCTAAGTTTATTAGAGTTCAATTGCATAATTCTCAAGTACACGACTTGCACATTAAAAACTGCCCCAACAACTGCATGATGATTTCCTCTTCAGATACTGTTATTTCGAACATATTTATTGATAATAAGGATGGATATCCTGTAAGTACGGTTAAAAAATAAATTTAGCAGTTAGAAAAGGGTTTAAATAAATAGTAGCTTAAAATATAAAAAGCTCTGGATGTTACACATCTTTTCCTTTAGGCATGTTATTAAATTGTTTTATAGTTATTAAGATTGAGGTCTTCGCCATTTCGTTTTTTGATAAATATTTTTTAATTTTTCCTTTTAGCCAAAAATCGGCTAAATACCTACATTTGAGGCATAATTACTTACATTTTAAAGTTAAATAAGTTTGAATTTAAAGTCTTTAAAAATGGACAAGTTTCACAAATTTCCGTTTTTTGCTTATATTAATTCATTAATCAATATTTGTTTAGTTCAAAACTGTAGATACCTAATCGCTACTCAAGCACGGCTATTTGGCCGCTTTTTGAAAAAAGCGAAAAGGATAAGAAATATTGATCAAAAAATGAAATGGCGAATGCATCACTAGACTTCACTCTTAAAGATGGTGCAAGATCTAACACAGTAAGCAGATACATATTGAATATGTCAATAATTGGTATGAATACATTAAAATTAACTTATTTAACTATGAGATATCAAACTGTGGTGTGGTGATAAAACTCAGTGGTGATGCTAGGACTTTTTGGGAGGGGGGAGAAGATTTAATTCTTTCTATAAATTTTCCGACTTAAGGCACAGCTTACTCTTTCTTTCAGGCCCAATGTATATTGAAATTTCCGTGATTTTAGATACAATAATTGTTACAGGTAGCATTGTCTTTAGCGTTGCCAAAATTCAAGTGATATTTTCTAAATCTAATTTATTTGTTAGTTCGCCTTCGTACTCCAATATCATCAAATTTTTAAATCGTTCATCTGTCAGAGTTGTTCTTAAAATATTTCTTAGGAATCATTGTAAATTACTAAAAACTCTTTCATTTTATACCAACCAAATCCATACTTAAAAATTTTTAAACTTCCATAGGATACTGATAGGACAGTACAGTATTCACAGTTAATGATTACCCGTGCCTTATAACTTATGTATCATTAAAATTGTACGAATCAAATCGTCGAAACAAAGTCTAATTTTATATACAGGGTGTGTCAGTAAGGTGACTGTCTTAGATATCATCTAAACTATCAAAGATAGGGGAAAAAGTGTAATACAAAAGTTAAAGGGTTTTATAGGATACATAATCTAAAAATATTTTCTAATCTACAGGGTGGTCCTAAAAAGCGGTACTGAATAATAAAAAAGAAAATAAATGGGACACTCAGTATAATTTTTTAGAATATGATTCAATGAAATAAGGACTTTGCAACCCTTTCAAAATTAATTAATTAATTAATTTTTTTCCGAAATTTTAGTAATTTTAAGGGTATCGTTAAAAAATCATAGCAACCTGTGGATTAATCCTAGGCAAATATAATTTACGTTGTAAGTACTTTAAGATACGATATATTGATCTATAATAATGTTTTTTAAATCTCCTATACAGAGCGTTCATTACAAGTTGGACAACTCGATAGTTTTAAAAATGCTTTATTTCAATTTTTTTAAATGGGACCCCCTAATTTTTTTAGGCAAAAGAATTTATCTTTCGAAAACCTTACTTTTTTGTTAAACATGTCATATATCTAAATATCATAGTGTTTGAAATATTTTAGGATGTCTTAAATCGGGGTAAAAAAGGAAAGTTCTAACTAAACAATTTGGTCAAGATTGCTTTGGATCAAAAAATAAATAATTTTCTTTGTCACAGCTGTCATTGCAAAATTATTTCGCCAACATTTTGTGCTTTATAACTATTTAAAGTTTAGTTTTCCGAACTAACTTTATTGAAATAGAAAAATATGAGTTACGAATAAAGTTAATTCAGGAAACTAAAATTTAAACAGTAATAAAGCACAAAATGTAAGCGAAATAATTTTGCAATGACAGCTGTGAAAAAGAAAATTATTTATTTTTTGATCCAAAGCAATCTTGACTAAATTGTTTAATTAGAACTTTCCTTTTTTAACCCGATTTAAGACAAATCCTAAAATATTTCAAACACTATGATATTTAGATATATGACATGTTTAACAAAAAAGTAAGGTTTTCGAAAGATAAATTCTTTTGCCTACAAAAATTAGGGGGGTCCCATTTAAAAAAATTGAAATAAAGCATTTTTAAAACTATCGAGTTGTCCCACTTGTAATGAACGCTCTGTATAGGAGACTTAAAAAACATTATTATAGATCAATATATCGTACCTTAAGGTACTTACAACGTAAATTATATTTGCCTAGGGTTAATCCACAGGTTACTATGATTTATTAACAATACCCTTAAAATTACTAAAACTTCAGAAAAAAATTAATTACTTGGCAACGTTGGATTTTACTTCAAAAATTTTAAAAGGGTTGCAAAGTCCTTATTTCATTGAATCATATTCTAAAAAATTATACTGGGTGTTCCATTTAATTTTCTTTTTTATTATTCAGTACCACTTTTTAGGACCACCCTGTAGATTAGAAAATATTTTTATATTATGTATCTTAAAAAACCCTTTAACTTTTGCATACCCTTTTTTCCTTATCTTTGATAGTTTAGGTGCTATCTAAGACAGACACCTTACTGACACTCCCTGTATATATAAGTCCCTAGGTACGGGTTCCTAAAAGTTAATTAAGGTTTTTAAATTTAATTCTAGCACAACACCAACATTATCCACACATCTAATAGATAATTCAAAAGTACTTGGCACAATATTTTTATCACTAAAGTATGCAAAAATATTTAATTTTTAGCATAGCTTCATTTAGAGAACTTTAGTCACCGCCGCAATTTCTTTCACGACATACCATAATAAATTACCAGAAACACAGAGAACGATAATAAAAGCTCCGAAAACAACTATTTTTACGAATAAATAAATTTTTATTGCACAAAAATGTAAATAGTTATTTATGTAACATGTGCAAAAAGTGTATGTTTATTGCACACGGCATAGAAGTTATTCACCGAGACGTAATCGAGGTGAATAATATGCCATGTGCAATAAACACACTTTATGCACATGTTACATACACTATTTTTTCTAAGATCGCTTTCTTATTTAACAAAAAAAAGTTTAAAATTGCTCTGTATTACCTCTCCTTTGTGTGCAAAAGTTGTAATTCAAATTTAACAATGGATCATAGATACCTTTGACTTTAATTGTTTGTAAGGAACACGTCCGTCATTCCGCCATATTGTTTTGTGATACCTACACATACCCCTACTATAAACAAATTATACGTTTCCTAGTCAATTTACTTTATTGCACTAGGGCAAAAAGTACTTTATTGCATAATATACAATAAAGACCTACTTTTGTTATTAGAAATGCATACAAAAAATGACATTTTTTGAACGATCGTAGAAAAAAAAATATAAGTCAAAATGACAATAAAAAAACGTCGAAAGGCAATGGACAAACTCCAAAAAATAATAAAATAAAATAGAATCAATCTGAAAATCTTTCTTATAATTTTTTCTGTGTCCAGCACGTTTCATTGGCAACAACGCAGTCCTCCATGAAATAAGGCCCGAAAGACGTTAAGTTATAATTTTACTCTCCTTTATTACTATAATAAACAAAGATACTGTATGTAGTTATTTAAGATCTTCATCAGTAATTTAATACCGTAGAAAAAAGGGTTTTGGTATCGTTTACACATAATTTTTCGAAAATTACCCGCTAATAAAATAGGTGTGTAACACTTCCTTAAAAGGCGTAGAACAAGAGATTTAATACTTGCTACATATACAATAAAAATATATTTTAATCAGGCAACTGCGGGTTCCAAATATGCTAAAAACACTGATGGATTTGACGTTGGAAGCAGCACAAACTTAATAGTTAAAGACTCAACTGTATATAATCAAGACGATTGTGTCGCTGTTAATGGTGGAAGCAATTTACACTTTGAAAACTTGTGGTGTAATGGATCTCATGGATTTAGTTTCTCAGTAAGTATTAATGTTATTTGTTGAACTAAGGTATGACACCATAAATGATGGAGACCACTTATGCCCGTATTCTCCGTAACGCTTCAAGCTGGCTTAAAATTTAATTCAGCTTAAATTGCTGTTTCGTATACGCAGTCGCTATTTGGAGACTTAAGCTCAATTAACTTTAAGTCATAAATATTGCAGGCTTAACCACGCGTCTGCGCCGTATATGACTTTTCTTTGCTCCTCTCTTGTAATACATATTCGTATTTTTTGAAGTTAAAGATGGAAATAGAAGATGAAACACTTATTGAGAACGATAGGGATATTTTAGATGTTATAGATCTTGGATTTTCCAAAAGAATCTACGAACTAGAAGTATATTATCAACATCATCTTATAAAAGTAGTTTTTATGGGCGGTCCACTGAGAGTCAACAAAATGTTATTTTTCTCCTCTGCCACTTTTTACGTAGCTCTTTCTTCTTATTATGCATCCCGATAGTAATTTGAAGGATTTACCGCATTAAAGTCTTCCTCAACGAATTTCCACACTTCTTCCCTTTTTTTACGGAAGCACGGTCGGTTTTTTTGTCCTCAAGAGTTATCGCATATTTGTCAGCGAATAATATGAATAGGAATGATTTTTCAGAATATGTAAAATTACAGCACCTTTTTTTCCTCTACTTTAGCAGGAAAAGGAAAATTATGAAAGAGAGAAAATTTTATGTCAGTTGAAATTTGAAAATGTTTTGTAAGCTAAGGTTAAAAACCGACAACACAAAGTTAGTAACGATAACACAAAGTAGGCGTAAATTGTCGTTCGTTGCTGCAGCCATTAACTCTTAAAAAAAGAAGAGAATAACCGCATCGTTGCCAGCTCAAAATAAGGCTTAGTTAAGTAGCCAAAAATTTTCTACGGTGCTTATCAAATTTAATTTAAGCCAGTTGTAAAATTTAACAGAGCTTAAATTAAGTCCGCTTTATGAAAAAATGGAGAATACTGGCATAAGAAAGAAAGAATTTTCGCTAGAGCGACAACCATTTCCCATTTAACCCATATACAGGGTTGCACAGAAGTCCGGAATAAAATTAGTATAGCCTTAACTGTAACTTTTGGGGAAAACGCTCGGCCACGTCAACTTAGTTTTATATATGCTCACATTTTGAATGTATTTGTTTTTTTTTATAGACATTTGTCAAAGATATGACAACATCAATCTTTTTTTTTAATGGTAACATACAACTTGTGTTACACCATTTGAAAGCTAATATCTTGTACAGTATACTCATAAATTTTGGCGCGATTCTGTCAAGCTATTTCAAAATGACGACAGTTAAAAGTTTTAAAAAAATCTTTATTTAAATAAGCGGAAATGATACATCATTGAGGTTCTTTTTTTTACCTTTCAAGTTAAGAAATGTTAGAACGTGAAAAAATTAAGATTTCTTACCTTAAAAGGTAAAAAATGATTTATCATTTCCACTTATTTAAATAGAAATTTTTAAAAATATTTAACAGCCGCCATTTTGAAATAGCTTGACAGAATCGCGCCAAAATTGAGAATACTGTACGAGATATTAGCTTTAAAATAATAAGCTATACCTATGTTTTCATTTAAAAACAAGATCGATGTCGTCATATTTTTGACAAATGTATATAAAAAAACAAATAAATAGGGTCAAAATGTTTTCCCCAAAATTTATAAGTTAAAGTTATATATTCTGGGCAACCCTTTATAAAAACTAGTCTAGATCTCTTTTCGCAGCTATCGGAATATTACCGTTATACACTATTATAAAAATCAATATTATAACGATTGCATCTTGTACATTCACTTTCCTTTTGTCAAAAATTGGATTCAAAAGTCGGTGGTTCATTCGCCTTTTTGGAAAAATTGTTTCTTTCCTTATATTATAGTTAACTTAATGCAAAAACAATAAGAATAACTTGTTGTCGCAATGCCTTGCGTATTTATAAATTTCTTATAAAGTACACATTTTGCATTCTCGTCGTCATTCATACTACCAAGCAGACGATGATACTGCGCTTAAAAGGTTTCTCCAGCAGCTGTCATGGCAGTTCTTGCGAATCAGAATTCTACTCAATAAACTCGAATGCTTTGCTACAAATATAAATACCTCGAACATTATTTTTTAAGTGGTCATCAGCTTTGAGAAATTTGTCTAAATAACTGCCAATGCGGCTAAACCATTGCCTATTTGTCCTTGTATGGTGCCCATATATTTATCTTCTTTTCTTTGCGCATCTTCTAAGCACGCTGTAATTTTAGGGTTTAATATAGGACTTTTAAGATGCGGGATATTTTTTGGCACAGGGTACTTTTTATGTAATTCTTCTTTTTCGGCTTTCCCAATGCCTAATTCAAGATATTTATTCCAATGGCCTGCCATAATTGGTTCCACTTCCGGTCCCCAAATCGGCTCTGACTGAACCTACTGGTTCAGAACCAAAAAATCTACTAATGTTATCATCTATTTCTTGTAGCTGTGGATTATTAGCACCCTCCTCATTGGCAAATTGGTTATTGTTAACCCTTACGTCTTCATCATGCACCACGTGTACTTGTATATTACTATGGGTAGCATGAGAAGAACCACCTTAAAAGAAACAAGAAAATAAAAATTTAATAAATAAAATCTTACTATGTTCAAAAGGAAGGCGGATAAATAGCTTTAACATTTATAGCTCTTATATAATTC
This sequence comes from Polydrusus cervinus, assembly GCA_935413205.1. NCBI lineage: Eukaryota > Metazoa > Arthropoda > Insecta > Coleoptera > Curculionidae > Polydrusus > Polydrusus cervinus. Next base: position 22,032,527 of record OW284514.1, on the reverse strand, counting down.
CAGAGACTTAACAGTTATGTCTCTTTCATCGGCTTAAACAATTTTAGCCCAGCAAAAGCACTAACTTCGTGCTTTTTTACTCACTTTTTTCTTCACTGCTAGAACTTTCCCGTAAACGTGCCTTTTCTTGCCGTTGTACCTCCAAACGATCCAATTTCCGCAGCAAACGTTTTCTCCTCTTTTCTAAACTATCACTTTCCTCACTACTACTACCACTACTATAATAACGTTTTCTTTTATTTCCTCTCGGCATTTTTAACGAAATTTTAACTAAAATTCAATTGTTGACTCGATAAAGCACAATAATGTTATGACTAGGCCGGGCCGGGTATGGGTGAGATAACAAAAAACTATGACTCAGGTTTTAGAGATGTGCTCGATAAGGTATAATAATGATACTACCGGTGTAATATCTATTTGGACGAGGATACGAAATATAATGGTAAAAGAAATAAGGCTGTCAAAGCACTTTTCTTTACTTCACGTGAGGAAACATACGGCATGCTAGTCGTCGCCGTACTACAGCCTCTTAAGTGAACAATATGGAGCAAATTCATGAATGTACTGCCATTAGCTCGCAACTGCGTGACTATAATATCGGCCATGTGAGGATAAGAGGCAACTAAAGTAGTCTAGTCGCGCAGTTTCCTAGTATCGAAGCTATTACAGTTTATTTTAATTAAGTGCGACGACTGCCTAAGTGAAAGGGTTTTGCTAAAGGTGCCTATTCACGTTTAGTCGGACGTCAGTTCGTGGACTACATCGTGCCTCTTCGGTAAATTACGACCGGCCGACTGAACGTGAATTAAGAATTGTTTCCTTAACACTAATAATTTATTATACTGCGTGTGCGTGGATTTGCTTGCCAAATGGAAAATTTCTTTATTCTCAATTTTTCGAAAAAAAGTTATTCCTTATAAAAAGTTTTGCTTTTAAAATTATTAAGATTGACTTAAGAATTTCTTTTTAATGTTGTACAGGGTGTCTCAAAAAACGAATAACTTTAATTCTAAATGTGAAAAAACTTTATACCAATATTTATTAACCGGCAAATTGGAAAGAGCGTAAAGCGCATTAAATCGTCAACTAATTTATAGTAAACAGGGCAATGATAAAGTTTTTTTTTAATTAACATTTTTGATAAACAATATGGATAAATACCATCGCAATATTTATTATTAAGCCATCAATGTACTATTTGCAGGTTAATTTAGTATACAGAGTGATTAAAATATTTAGATAATTTACAACCTAATTGAAATTTTATTAAACAATCATATAAACATATTTCCACATAACAAGTTTTTAATTTACTAGTAATTACACAGTAAACAAGAACATACATAGAAGATTAAATTTCAATAAGCCCCCCGTTGTTCATCAATATGTAAATTATCTAAATATTTTAATCACTCTGTATACTAAATTAACCTGAAAATAGCACATTGACGGGTTAATAATAAATATTGCGATGGTATTTATCCATATTGTTTACAAAAAATGTTAAGTAACTATTAAAAACAAAAACTTTATCATTGCCCTGTATACTACAAATTAGTTGACGATTTAATGCGCTTTTCGCTCTTTCCAATTTTCCGGTTAATAAATATTGGTATAAAGTTTTTTCACATTTAGAATTAAAGTTTTTAATTTTTTGAGACACCCTGTATAACATTAAAAATAAATTCTTTATAATTTTAAAAGCAAAACTTTTTATAAGGAATAACTTTTTTTCGAAAAATTGATAATAAAGAAGTTTTCCATTTGGCAAACAAATCCACGCACACGCTGTATACATTTTTTAAAAATTTTTGTAGCTTAAAAATGGTGATGTTCACGATGTGGAATTCAGAAACTCCCATATAGAATACTCTAATAATGCAATTCACGTAAAAACTCACAACGATGGAACTACAGGAACGCTAAAAAATATTCTGTACAAAAATATTACTTTTAAATGTAAGTTAGCAAGATTATGATTATTTTAATTTGTCAACCACCGTCAAGTACGTATGAGCAGCATAAGTAAAGGCTCTAAAATTGGTTATAGATTCGTAGATTAAGTTGATCAGACCGCGATATAATTTGACGTAATTAAATGCGGTTCTTCTTGTCCCAAATTACCGAATATTACGCCTATTATTGATTTTTTTTATCAACGGAAGGGTGCTGTTTATGTGTGGGCATGGTAGTAATATATATCTACAAAAGAAAAAGATATGGTATGGTAATCTTGGAGAAGAATTTAGAAATATTAGCTGGTTGGTTTAAGACAGAGCTCAGGCGTTCGGCCCAAGCTTTTTACACTGCAGCCTAGTGGCTTATTATGTGCCCCTGTCTTGCTAGAAAAAATTTGTTTCTTTTATAAGTTCCAGTAAATTTCTACCAAATTTGTCATAGGGGGTCGTTACTAAATTGGATTCCTACGAAGACTTTGAATCTTCTTTGGGTCAGTGCTTCGCAGTTGTATATAATATGTGAGGCGGTTCCGTCCTGTTCGCCGCAAAGTCTGAATTCAATGGGACCATTGTACATTCCGATTCGATGTAGGCGTTTTCTTAAGCGCCAGTGGCCTGGTAGTAGGCGAACCACTTGTTTGAATATTGGTTGGATTATTAGTTAACATTTTAGTTTTCCAAACTATACAATTTTTATTGTAGGTTATATAACATACGTACACAGATATAATATTAAAAAAAAATTAACTGACACATTTTTTATGAAATTAAATTTTTGTTTTAATTTTTTAAATTTTAGCTATTGACAGATACGCAATTTCCGTGCAACAAAATTATCCAAGTGGTTCAGCAAAGGCAAACATTCCTATCACCAACTTAACTATGGACACCATTCAAGGGACAATGACGGGCAGCAAAAGCGTAGCACTACAACTTATATGTGCAGAAAATGGATGTTCTGATTGGAAATGGACCAATGTTAATATTCAAAGTGCTCACAATAAAAACCAATGTGAATACGTACCTAGTGGAGTGTCATGTTAATGTGTACTATTTTTTTGAATACATATGTTTTACATAATAAAGTAATCTTAAGAAATATCGTAAACACTCAGTTTATTATATTATTATCAATTGATTTTGTTGTTCTTATAAAATATCCTATTTAAAAAAAAAATTACGCTTATGAACAATAATATTTTATTGTTCATTTAGGTACCTCTATTAATTTTGAAAACACGATAAACTTACGGAATTACTTCGGTGGCTATCGTAGCTACTTTTTCAAATATTTTTTGACATAGGAAGCCAACTTGTCATAGTCGTTATAACTCAAACACAAACTGAACATTTTAAATTACAAAATTTAGAATATTACTGTTGGGTTCCACAAATATATTTAACAATAACTAACTAACCACCCACTTTGAAGGTGACAAACATAACATTATCTAAAATACTTTTCTTACAATCACAGTGACCCGGTTACATTAATTTTTTATTTACTAATCAGGCAACTTAAATTATGAGTAAATATTGCCAGTCAATGTCATGTTTATCACAGTCTCACAGTCAAAGTTTTGCTCTTTAAAACAGTCGGGAAATTGTATTTAATTATTTTTAAATTATCCTCCTCCTATATAATTCAATGACGTATCACTCCTAGTATTAATAATACGTTTCAGGATTAAACACCCATCATCAATAAGAATTAGTGCAAATTCATCTCATATTTAATTTTTACTCTCTCAATATACAGAATGATCCCTAAGTTGATACATCTTTTTTGGCTTTATATAGAAGGCATTAAAATAAACATAATTTTTAAATACCTTTTTTCAAAAAACTTAAAAATAGGCGAGATACAAAAGTCAAAAATCTAAGTGCGGGCCTGGTCATCAAAACGTAGCCTGCTATACTTTATGTTGTTTATCTTATCTCTTATTAGTCATTCAATTTACAGGTCGGTGGTGAGTTATTTGGCAATACGTGGCGGTATGTTTTTCTGAATCAGGTTAATTTTAAATTGGTGACACGTGAAACTGGTAAAATTTAAAAACAATGAACTAGTAGATATGGTGCTAATTTACGGTAAGTGTCGTCAAAGTGCGGCTGCTGCTTTGAGATTATACGCAGAACGCTTTCCCTTGCGGGCTCATCCTATATCCAGAAGTTTTCTTAATGCTATTCAACGGGCAAGTTAGGCAGATCCGTATTTGATTCTTAGTGTAATAAATAAATGTAAGTACCTTATTTTTGAGTTTTCTGAAAAAATGTATTTGAAAATGTTGTTTATTTTAATGCCTTCTATACACACCTAAAAAAAATATCAACTTGGAATCACCCTGTATTTTATTTGATTTTCAAGATCCCTGTAGAGTGCATCCTCATCTGGGATACCCTGTATAGTTAAAGCCCTACTACACTAACTAAATATTTACTTTAAGCTACAAAGAAGCTACGATGAAGAGCCATCTACCAGTTTTGAATTAAAGTTGGCATAACGATCTAATCATATAGAGTATTTAGCGCCATCTTTGCGCAAACTAAATTTCCACTGAGACCATATTGATTATAATTTAGCATAAAGTAGAATTCATTCAATTCATTTAAATTCAGAAAGTCATTAGTGCTTTGCCAAGAATGTTATTCAAACGGGCTTAAGCATTTATATAGAGTCAAAAGAGGGAGATACTTTATCTATGGACTAGAATAATATACACTATACAGCCTGTCCATAAACCATATTAACAAATAGTAATTTTTTTTGTTTTTGACTTACCGAAAGAAAAGTATTTTTTTTTAATTCTGCGTATTGAGAAATAATTAACACTTACTTATATCAAAAAATATTATCCAGTAACTCAAAAATATACATTCCGTAGATGAAAAATGATGTTTAATTTTCATTATGATGTACCGGGTGATTCATTAAGGGTGACGAGCGGCCATATCTCGGAAACTACTGGGCATAGAAATTCAGGAAAAAAAAATTATAACTAACTGGCCATGAGAAAATCCTGGAAATAATTTTTAAGTTCCGCATGTTGCCGCAAGAGGGCGTAATTGAAAAGTAAATTTTACAATTTTACATATATCTCCGAAAATTCCACATTAAGGTATATCTTTGATAACACCATATTTTTACATGTGGATATTATTTCAAATTAGCCTGGTAAATTCTGCATAAAAATGGTCTCGCGTTTTTCTCCTCTGGCACGCCGTTCTTAATTAAAATAATTAAATTAAATTAGATCTACTATTTATTATTATTATTATTATTATTATTAACATTGATAATGAAAAATTTTGTTTTATAAAAATTGTTGGAAATGACTACCTTCACTTAATAGGCAAGCTTCCGCCTGTCTAATTTAATTTAATTATTTTAATTAAGAACGGTGTGCCTGAGGATAAAAACGCAAGATACCATTTTTATGCAGAATTTACTAGGCTAATCCAAAATAATATCCACATGGAAAAATATCAGTGACATTCCATTCTTTGTCTAAAAAATATATAACCGCTTCTTCATTTAAAGTTTTAAAAATTATTCTATTAGCGATAACGCTGAAACGAACGGAGATATCGAGCTGCGGTTTTGATATTTTTTTTTAGCCAATTTCATCTACTTCTTGATTATTGTATCATAATTATACCGTATGATTTATTTTTTCGGAGTAAAATCAAAAAATGTGTTATTATTGCAAATTGCGCCCTCTAGTAATTTTTTTGACAACTAGTATGGACAACTAAATACGATTGGTGAAAGTGCATACATTTCCCTTCCAAACAGTCTTCAGTTTGCTAAAATCGGATAAGTGGTTTATAAGTTACAGCGATTTAACTGATTACCCTTTTAACAGCTTCCCCCCTCATATTAAAATCAGTACGCCAATGAGCATTAGATCAAAATGATGCATAATTGTCCAAGCTTTTTAATGGTGTTATCAAAGATATACCTTAATGTGAAATTTTCTAAGATATGTAAAATTTTAAAATTTACTTTTCAATTACGTTCTCTTGCGGCAAAATGCGGAACTTAAAAATTATTTCCAGGATTTTCTCATGGCCACTTTAGTTTTATTTTTTTTTCCTGAATTTCTATGCCCAGTAGTTTCCGAGATATGGCCGCTGGTCACCCTTAATGAATCACCCGGTACAATCAGTCATCTAGAGTGATGGTATATTTTTTTAATTCCAAGGATCACGGTAATAACTTTATGCCGTTAGCACTTCTTTCATTGGAGAGCAACCTTGTAAGCAGCCACACTACAATAAGTACTAATCAACAAAAAGGAGTGTTTAATATTTCAACGGAAAGTGGCTTTTCAGGACGGATTACTTTTAATAATTTGACGAACTGTACAATTTGAAGGAAAATTTAAATATATTCCACTGTAGACTTTCAGGGAAAACCACCACCCAACATTCCCTCCGTTCAATCGCAAATGTCTGAAATCGTGTTCCGTCAGCGTCTTGTTAAACAGATTCTTAAAGGGCTCGACGTCAATAAAGCTTCTGGTCCAGACGAAATTCCTATCATTGTTCTCAAGACATGCGCCGATGAACTTACAGCAGTATTTTGTAGACTTTTCAACTTATCCTACAAAAAAGGAATATTTCCATCCTGCTGGAAGTCGACGCGTGTCCAGCCCATTCCAAAGAAAGGTAAAAAGACCCTGCCAAGCAACTACCGACCCGTCGCATTGCTTTCAGTAATTTCAAAAGTAATGGAGAAAGCTATTAATCAACAACTCCTAAAGTACCTGGAAGGGCTTAACATTATCAGTGACCATCAATACAGTTTTCGTAAGTCCAGATCAACAGGTGACCTTCTGGCATATGTCACCCATCTTTGGAGCAACACAATCGAACATCATGGAGAATCCCGGGCTGTTGCACTGGACATCTCTAGGGCTTTTGATCGTGTTTGGCACGATGGGCTTCTAAGTAAATTGAGATCCTACGGTATGCCTAATGGATTTTGTTTATGGTTAACCAGCTTCCTTAAGAACCGTTTTCTGCAAGTGGTGATTAACGGGTTCCTCTCAGACACCTTCACCATCAATGCCGGTGTTCCTCAAGGGTCCATATTGTCGCCTACCCTCTTTTTACTGTATATTAACGACCTTCTAGTGAAAACCCAAAATCCAATTTATAGCTTTGCTGATGACAGCACAGTCAGCACACTTGTCTCATCTTTTACCTTGACTCCCCAAACATCCACTGCCGACGCACATCTTCGCAGGCAGCATGAAGTATTGCGCCTCAACAATGACCTGGAAGAAATTTTGGCTTGGGGTGACAGTAACCAAGTCGAATTTAACGCTAAGAAAACCCAGGCAGCAGTCTTCTCCAAAACGGTTAACATTGCAGAACCGGATATAGTCATGGCAGGACACGCAATTCCCCTGGCACCATCTATTAATTTGCTGGGGGTCAATCTGGGAGGTAATATGTCTTGGCATGGTCACGTTGCCGCAATTGCCAAGGCAGCTGCACAGAAACTTGGTGTACTTTTTCGCACCAAAAGGTTTTACCATCATTAGAATATTGCTCTGCACCCAAGCACACCCTTCGGCTACTGGATTCCATTCAAAGGAGAGCCGTTCATCTGATCGGCGACCCCGAGCTGACCAAGACCCTCGATAGCCTGGAGCATCGAAGACAGGTTGTTGATTTGGCTCTCTTTTACAGATATTTCCATAGCAGGTGTTCGACTAACATTGCCCACTTGATTCCACCTAGAGCAATGCAAAACAGAAATACACGGCGAACCACTGCCGCTCATCCATATGTTGTTCAGCTTAGTACTCCTCGAACTTCATTGTTTAAGAATTCTTTCATCTGGAGAACGTCATCTTTGTGGAATGATCTTCCTGAGGTCGTGTTTTCCAATGAATACAATCTTCAACGTTTCAAGACCAACGTTAATCGCTTTTTTCGCACTCGCACCGCTCCCAGAGCGCCTTAAAGGATTTTTCCTACAGTGCAGGTGTTTTATCATAAAAAAAAAAATATATATATATATATATATATAATAATATACAGTCTGGTATATCTATAATAAAAAAGTTAGTTTCTATTTCTAGTACAAAGTACCAGTGCATTTTTAAAAACATTTTGTTGGATGTACACATACGTTTTAGTAATCCACCAAATTTTCAGAAAATTCATATATACGGTTTTCATATATTGATAATGGCCCATCGGGGTAGAATACCCTGTGTATTTTTTAAAATTTCTCCCTAAAAATTACAACACAAGTATATATAAGAACAACAGTAGAAATACTCTTGCTTATTGGAAGTCTTGAGAAAATTAGGAGGAAAAATCTTTTCCTCCACGCGGGAAGAAAATAACCATTTTCGTCTCTTGTTTCGGGATTGAAAATGACGTTTTTGTAGTAAGTAAGTAGAAAATATATATTTCTCGCCCACCCTGGACGATACAGTTACTTTGTTTTTCCTTTAACAATTTCTACTATTTACGATGTTAATTTTTCTCACTCTAAACCCTAATAAATACATAAAAGCTACACGTTTTACACAACTTCTGTGTCCCCGGAAAGTTTCAAGAAATATCGTAGACTACAGGATCTTGACTTTTATTTTATATAAAAATCCAGCCAATAAAATAAATAAATCCAAACGAGGATAAGCGACGCCTGTGTCAAAAGAGACATTTTATATCCCCACGCTGTAGCTCAAAGGATTAAGGTCATCTTTGAAACAGGAAAGTCGTAGCCATTTTCTATCCTGTGGTCTTTCCTACTGGCACTGTTTTCTCATTTCTGGAAATAGGCCTAACGGATAAGAAAGGTCTGCCGAAGCTTAGAAATTATTGTTACTGTTATGGGGGCAACGGAAAATAAAAAGAGATTTTGATTTCTTTTTTGAAAACTATTGACAGCGAGAAGCCTCCAGTAAAATTGTAGTTCTTATCTTATACACTAAAAGGACAATTTTTTCGTATTGTAGTTATTCTTTATTAAATTGTAACAATAAAAAATATTACATTTACACAAAAATAAATCTTACAATTAAATATTTTCTATGGTCTTAAACATATTTCTTTAAATTAAGAGCAAACAGCAGTCGATGAGTCATCACGAACAAATAGTACCTTTTTACCAAATCGCACATATTCTAATTGTATCTGGCGATGGCAATAAAATGTCTTTCTTATATACAAAATAATAATAAAAAATTATTTTATGAAAACTAAGTGCCGCGGCGTCAGTGGATATTTTTAAAATAATATCAGGGCATCGTTTGTAATTTTAATGGAAAATAAGAAATTAACATAAATAACTGTAATATTTCTATTTTTAAGTTCTGCATGGCAGATAATATAATTAGAACCTATACAGGGTAAGTGGGGAAGAACGAATCAAAATTTAGGAGTGTATTATACACGCGAAAACAATGTAAAAAAACCCATATGTTCTTATCAGATATTAATTTTGAATTTAAATAAGTATTTTGCATTTGGTAACACTTTAATCACTCATACTTGAAAATAAACGTTTAAATACTGCAACAATACACAGACAGATTGTCAAGACAACATAGATGTCAAATAGTTAAGAGTCTTGAGCATGGCATACTCTAATGACGTGAAAATTTTGATAAAACTTTAACGTAGAAAAATAAATTGATATTACGCTATAACTTGAAAGCAAATAAATATCGAATAAGAACATATGGGCATTTTACATTGTTTTCGCGTGTATAATACACTCCTGAAATTTGGTCCTTTCCTCCCGACTCACCCTGTATAATTGAAACTTTGAAAAAAAATTAAGTATCATACCCAAACTAGAAGTTCTTGTAAACCCCTTGAACATAATCAAGCTATTCATAAGGTATAAGAATCACTCGCAAAGTTTGCACGATACAACGCACAGTGAGATCTAGCTACCAATAAGTTAAAATAAAGCAAGGTGTTCCAGAAAAATCGGTATTTCATAAAATATAGCAGATATCAAAAATTTGACAAATTACTTTCTTTGCTATGAACCAGTGATTGAATTGACGTAGAGTGATAAAATTTAAAATATTATTGTGAAAGTTACACGCCATTAAAATTGGAGCAAAAATCATCGTCTTCTTTAACACCCTGTATATAAAATTTTCTGATAGTTAAAGAAAATCCAACATTGGTAATTTTTTTTCAAGGGATGAATCCATTAACCGTTCAAAACCGTAGATCGATATCATATCTGGTTCAGAAAATATTAACTGTTAAATTTAGGTGAAATTTTTCTTGCTCGAAAGCAATTGTCCAGCAGTTTATATGTAGTACGTCCATTGAAATGTTACTGTAGTTTCTGTTTAATCTTTTTTTTGTATTTTAGAATATTAGAGTATAGGTGTGTATTATTAATTGTGGAACTTTTTTGCTTTGTCAACGAGACACTGTCTTTGACAATAAAGCTTCTTTGATTTGATTTGATTTACTGATCGAGAAGCCAGAAAAAACGTTAAACATGTATTTTAGGCCTCGTCTAATCCAGAGAATTACCCATATAGGTAGGTATGAGCCGCTTGGCATAAAATATTAAATTTATGGGTTCTCTAGATAGAAACATATGTTCACCAACTCAACATCGAAAAAATAAATTTTTTACGTTTTTCGGGTTTTTAGATCAGTACAATCGAATTTCGTGTAGAATAACCCATTTTTTTAAAGCTTTTTGGGCCAGGTAGATGCCGGCTAAGCTGTTTGATGTTAGAAACTTTTATAAATGAATTTTCGAAGGTATCTTCTATACATCGTGTACTACCAATTAGGTATCTATGATACAGTGGGGTAGCGTCAGCTGTATCAATGCTACAGGGCCCACTGGCCTGGGGGGGGGGTCCACCTAAAAGAGCTCCCCTCTAGCCGACGGGACCACCACCTGGCTCTTGATACAGGGCCCATTCAATGTTAGCTACGCCACTGCTATGATACGTTTACCAAGCCAAATTTGATGATTTTTAAGTTACAATGTATTTTAGGACGTGAAATCTAAAAGGCGTTTTTCCCAAAAATGCTTTATTTTATCCTTTAAATTAATTTATGTTAATAAAGCTCCTTCAGCTACAGACCAACGGAGAACTGAATAGTAGAAAGCTTTTTTGCGGGAGAAAAAACATAAAAATACAATAGGACGAAATGAAAGGAAGCTTATTTCGACACTTAAAATTGTAAATCCAATTTACTTTTTGTTTTTCCTTTTAGAAAGTTATATGACGTTATAAACTCCAAAGATTTAACAAGCATTGGCGTTGATTAACGCTGGGTTAATTAGATTTTGACACGAAAGATTTGGTTTTATTTTCCACAACCGTATTTTACTTTCTTTTGTTTTCATTTAAGGCGGTTTTTAGCCATATTTGCATACTTCCAGTGTGGATTTCTAGAGGCATTTGCCACAATTTCACCAAAAATTTATTTAAATATTAGGGTAAAAAAAAAAATTACTCGTTATGATATTTAACGGTAGTTAAGGAGTTAACGGCCCGTTAGGCCCAAAAAAGCTTTACGCAACCGGCCATTAAAAATGTTAATTAATAATTTACGAGTTGATACCGTACGCGTGGTTAGTAAACATTTAACCATTCAAGGGTTAATCTTAGAGGCGTAGCCAGACTTTAGGGGCGGGAGAAGTGAAATATTTTGGGAAGTCTCCATGTTTTCAATTTTAGATTTAGAATTTAAATTTAGAAGTAATATTTTTCTACGATCGTTCAAAAAATGTCATTTTGTGTATGCATTTCTAATGGCCAAAGCAGGTCTTTATTGCATACTATGCAATAAAGTACTTTTTGCCCTAGTGCAATAAAGTAAATTGCATAGGAAACGAACATTTGTGTATAGTATGTGCATCATAGAACAATATGGCGGAATGACGAACGTGTTCCTTCCAAATAATCCATTGTTAAATTTGACTATTTGACTTTTGCACACAAAGGAGAGGTAATACAGAGCAATTTTAAACTTTTTTGTTAAATAAGAAATCGATTATAGAAAAAATAGTGTATGTAACATGTGCAAAAAGTGTGTTTATTGCACATGGCATATAACTTCTATGCCGTGTGCAATAAACATACACTTTTTGCACATGATATAACTATTTTCTACTCCCACATGGAAATTTGCTGTTTCCTTTACACTTAAGTGGCGGGTAAAGTAGGTTATTCCAGTTAACTGTGCGGCAAAATTTTATAACAATTCTAGATAGGTAATGAAACTGACCAATCACAGTGGTTAATTACAGAGAAGCCATTGTTGTTCTTAAAAGTACTGACCAATCACAGTTTATTATTTTTACTGAGGCTCGGTCTTCTTTTTCAAGACACTAAATTATATAATTTAAATGTATATGGTACAATATGCTATTAATTTGTTCAATATAACAAAATCTATACTTATTTATAATAGATTTATCAATAATGCAACCTGCTGAATGTGCATAGAAAATTAATTTCATGTAGCATCATTATTCAGTTGGTTTTACGATAATTAACTAAACGTTTCAATAGTCGAGACGTTAGAACGTTTTACTATGGATCCAATGATCGCGAGTTCGAGCCCGACAACCTACAAAATTATTTTTTAGCATAAGGTCGTAGAAAAAATATACTGTTCAACTCGAGTGGATTGTCTATATCGCACTCGAAAGTTCAATTTACTTTCTCGTGTGATGTAGACATCATATCCACCCTTGTTGTACAAACTACTGTTCCTCGCAGTACAATAATAAATATTTCTTTATATGTATGTATATATAGTTTTTAGAGTTATTGTCCGTTGCCTAGCAACGGCTAAGTGTAAGAAAATATTGAATTTTTCTCTCAGAAATGTTATCAAAAATGTCAATATTTCCGATCGATTTAAAAAAAAATATATTAGCAACCATATTTGAATTGAAAAATTCTAAGCGTTAGTCCAGAATTATTTTGGATGGTTGTTTTAAGAAACACTCCTCAACTTTTTCCAGGTACTTATTCTATTTAAATTTAATGAATAAATTGGGCGGAATTAATTTTATTCCAGAAAATGCTCAACGATTAGGGGTGCCTGAATTTCTTGAAAATCGATAATTTTTGTATAAATAGATTTTTCTTTATTGCAATTTTTATTTTTATTTATCTAGTTCATTAGGTTTTGTTCTAAATGATAAAATATTTTGTAAATATCTTACAAAGAGTGACAATATTGTAAAACAGAGATCTAGTTATTTTTTCCATACTTTGAGTCACTTGGGAAAACTTAAAATGTCAATCTGGGATATCAATCTTCTGCATCTTCTTAACTATAATATATATATAATTTTCAAGCCCTTATAATTTTATTCAGGCCTTCCGAGCCTACCGGGTTTGTCAGATCTTCCGGGCTGGCCGGGCATGTCAGGTCTGCCGGGCCTGCTGCGCTATTTGATTTTGGTTAACGGGCCTGACTGGGCCGTGTCGCAAAATTCTAGCTCGGGCCGAGCCGGGTCGGGTCGTGAAATTCCGGCCCATGTAGGGTAGTTTACAAGTAAACCGACAACGAAACTTTGAAAGAAACTAAATAACAATTACCTGTTACTTTTAAATAACAACAACACTCGTAATTGTTATTTAAAATTAACTAATTTGCCCATCTATATACTTTTGTCCGTTTGTATTGTGCATTTTATCCTGGTGAACGTCTGCTATTATGTATTGTCGGCTTGATAAAAGAAATGCTTGGCCTGGTTAACTCTGTCGTCGTTGTACAATCTAGCTCTAATGGAATACAATTTATTGACAAACAACAAAGAAACTATGATTTAGTAGTCTAATACATAGTTAAAATATTTGGTTACAAAGTAATGGCCAAACCAATCAACTATTTAATATTTCCTTAAATTTAAAAATGGATAACTTAAGGCTAAAATCTTCGAGAATGGGTTAAATTAAATTATATGAAATGTGATAAATACCGTGAAAAAGTAACGGGCTGTATTCTGGTATAGATAACAAAACCAGTTAAGCTTAAAGTAAGGTACAGTAACAAATCGTTAAATTAGTAAAAGAGGTTGTAAAACCTAGCGCGTCTTTAACATTCTAGCATCGAAAGCAAGTCCCGGTTTAATGCTAGGATAAATATCAAATTCATTAATAATAAGTTAGAGTTCTTTCCATTTCAGTTCATCCTTAGATACTATAATACCATGGCATATTAATAAAAAGATTAATAAGGCTAAGATATAACGAAGAAAAAGAAAAATGGCGCAACTTTTAAATAATAACAGGCATAAATCTTGGAACCAGCGACATCTAGTGTCGAAGTTAGATACTTCCAAACCATTGTTAAGACAATTGTCTCCATAGAAATTATCTGTCTGGTAAAGTTACCAGGAGATTAATAATACGGGCCTAAGGCTCCAACAAACTTATAAAAAAATAATTTGAAGAAGTAGTCCACACTTAAAGTAAAGTGGCAAGTGGTGAGGTATGGGATGTAATTCCGGGTTACGCTGGTGGTTCGCGTTTGGACGGGCGGGGTTGAGCCGTTGTCCTTTGGGCGGCTATTGCATTTTAACCTGGGAGGTACCCTTTGAACGTGTCTCATGTATTCATTCTGATCGAGCTTTTCTGATTCTTTTTCCAGGATTAAAATTTAATCTATAATACATACTACCACCATAATACTACAATATCTCTACTCAACGATCTCATTCTATCCAAAACTTAGATTTTATCTGTAACAAAATTCCTTTGACGTTGACATCTGTCACGTCTTTTACCGTATTTTTCTTTTAAGCAAAAATCCTCACAACGTAGACTGCTTTTTAATTAAAATTCTCAAAAGAAACTACAATAATAAAATTTGCCTACACCTATACTCCTAATTGGGTTAATCTCGAAAACTACAAACACCAGTAAGTTACCCAAAATTTTAACATTTTTCACTTTGTCATTTTAAAGTACCCTTTTATCGACCATTCTCCCGCCTTAATCTATAGAACTTGGTAGTATGTTTTCTCCCCCACTTCTATGAAAGTTCTTCATAATTTTTTTTTAATAAATAATTTCCTCAAAAGCTCTATGAGTATTATTTCTCCCCATTTATAAAAATAAGTAAAAATGTGGAAAGGAAATGTAAAGTCTGTAAAGACACAAGTCATAATTACAGGATTTCCGTTTAGTTAGATCTAATTTGAACTTCTAGAATTAGCTATTAACAATTTCGTCTTTTATAACGAAGTCGTAACTATTTTTTCGTCTTTGTTCTTCGCGAATAAACATAACTATTAGAAGCATCAAGAACTAGTGTGCCTTCTCGAACAATAGTAAATAATTGGAGAGAAAATGTATTATTTTAGTATAAAATAGCTAGCAAGTAGTTATTTTAAATTAATTGAGTTCAAAATGCAAAATAATTTTAAAATTATTGATAAATATCTAAATATTTTCAGAATATTTAATACTTATAACTTCAAGGATCATAATAATATTTTTTACTGAAAATACGTATATGCTAGGGAACGTGCTTAACATGCTTGTTCGCAAATATGAGGTTTAAGTATATTAAAGAATTTGAATAATGTAAGTAATAGCATTCTCTCTTTGGCAAGAATTTAATAACCTATAGATTTTAATGAAATAGTTTCTTAAGCAAAATTCCTGACATCACTTGTTGATTTTCGACGTTTATTAAGAACTAGGGTGGAAAGTGGTTTATATTTCGTACCTAAACATTTGTTGTTCGATATAAAAGGTACACTAAAAAACTAGGGCTGTATTCTCGACTCGCATTTTTTAAAATTTTTTCTCGTCTTCATGAGACGAGACGAGAGCGAGAAGATATTAGTAAGGTCTCCTACGAGATAATAATTATGTGACTCCAAGTTATGATAGATAAACGTAATACAAATATATTGTATAATTTATCTTTTCCGGAAAAGTTGTTTGGAAAAAATTCCTGAAAATTTTCTTATTTCTATAACTATCTTAGATATAAAATAAACATGTACGTAGCTATTATTCTCTTTTAAAATATTTTGACCGTAAGATACTGGGTCTCTTTCTTGTAAACCAGGGGTTCCAAAGTTTTTTCTATGGCGCCCCCTTTTGGGAATCAAGAAATGGTCGCGCCTCCCACCCCTTCATTATACAGATACAAGTTATATTAATTTTGCAGTTTTTCAGAGCTCTCGTGCCACCTCTAATGCTGCTTAGCGCCCCCCACCCCCCCAGGGGGGCGCGCCCCCTAGTTTGGGAACCCCTGTTGTAAACAATAATTAATATTATACCACCACATCTTACTGGTGTGTCCTAGCAAGTGCTGCCTAAGTAGCTTCGAGTTCCCTTTTTTTTTCGTCGGATCCTAGCTCTACTGATGAGTCATGATATGACGAAACGCGTCTAGAGATGGATCTGGCGAAACGAAAGGGAAAATCTTCTTCTTCAATTATTATTAATATTGTTTAAACATTTTTTGGGAATAATTTATTTTGATTATGTGTTATTTTTTTGCTACTTCTGGAATCCCACAGGGCTCTAACTTAGGCCCATTGCGGTTTCTTTTATACATCAACAGCCTTGTTAAAGAAATTAAACACACCAGCGTATTAATGTTTGCTGATGACCTAAAACTTTATATAATGGTTGTAAGATTCCAATGATTGTCAATGTCTCCAAGAAGATTTAAGTACACTCTATCAATGGACAATTAAAAATCAGTTGTATTTTAATATAAATAAATATAATGTTCTCAGCTACGGCAGGAAAAAAAACATAATAAATTATGAGTATTTAATTGATGGAACGGCATGGGCTCGGGTTACCGAGATGCGGGATCTTGGAGTCATTTTTGATTCTCAATTACCTTTTAAAACTCATTTATTTGAAATAACAAAAAAAGCTTTCAGAATATATGGATTTGTGGTTAGAACTTGTAGACTATTTACAAATATAAAATGTATGTTGCGTATGTAAGAAGTATTTTAGAATATTGCTCAATTGTATGGAGTCCATACTATAAGGACCATAAATATTCCATAGAAAAGATTCAAAATACGTTTTTAAGATATATCTATTATAAAGAAAATGGATTATCATATGCATATACCCAAAAAGGATATTATGAAAGCGTATAATCTCAAGAGCTTAGAGAATCAAAGGAAAATAGCTTCTGTTCTTTTTTTGCACAAGCTCATAGGCGCCGATTCCGTGGGGACTCTATTTCTTTGGGTGCGTAGCCCCCATAGCCTAACCCTCACAGTACGTTTTTATCATATTAAGGAAAAACATTTTTTGGCTTTGAAAATTAAATTATGCTAGATCTGGCAACCCTGGTCTGCCACTTTGCTTAGAGCACGTAGAAAATTTGGAAAGTCCCTGGTCTCAAAGTTGCCAGGTCTGGTGAAATTTCACTAGATTTAATGATTTCGAAACCAATCCAAAGTGATTTAGTGAAAACTTTCGTTAAATACCCCAGTTTTAGTGATTTTTCGGATTTTGTAGCAAATAAGACAAAGTCGTCTAAAATACAATACAAAAATGCAATATTTTAAAAATATTATTTTCAAAAACACGGCTATTTTTAATTATCCGCTCGATCTATATTTTCTATACGTTGGCAGCCGTGATGTCAGATCTGCGCATCATGCAGATCTGACATCACGGCCTAGTCAGCGAGGTCAAGTATCGGCGTGGTCAAGTTGGAGCCAGTGTTACCAGATCTCCTGTTTTAACAGAAGATCTACTGTTTTCACACTTAAACTACTGTTCTACTGTTTTCACCCTCAAATCTCCTGTTGAAAATTTTTTAATACCAAAGAGATAATTAAGCTACATAATTCACAAATGTACACAAAAACATTGGATCATTCGGAACTAACTGGCCAGAGCCGTCTTTTCGTACGGGCCCAGTACATTTTTTTTAGAAGTCACTTTGCATGGAGGAATGGCCCCGCGCGTCTTGGGGCCCACAATTTGAATCGATGACCTTTTTTTTTAGAAGTTACTGCGGAGGAGGGCCCCAAAATTTGGACCGATGACCTTTTTTTTTAGAAGTTACTGTGGAGGGAGCCTTGTTATATTTAAAATTTATTAACTATTACATTATAATATGTGTATATTTAATAAAAGAATTTTTTTTTAATCGTTGAGATCCGGGCCCCAAGCCCCCAAAGCAATTCTGAAGTTCCGGCGCCTATGCACAAGCTAGTAAATAACTTAGTTGATGACACTAGCCTATTATCTTGTTTAAATTTTTATGTACCGTCTTACAGAACATAAAAACCTCTAACTTTGTATGTTAATAACGCCCGTACAAATTACTATAGGAATTCACCCATTACGCAAATGTGCAAGATATATAAGGCAATACAAAACCAATGGGATTTGTTTAATATTAGTATAGTAAGGCTTGAAAAAATGTTAAATGAAGTATTTTAGTTTTTTTTCTACTCTTTGTGTCAACTATCCTACTCTGTAATTGGATTTACTGTAGAGTTTGGAAACAAATAAATAAATAAATAACCTTAAATCCGCGTTTTTCCAAATAACTAAAGAGCTGGTTGTTGGAGAATCGCGGTCTTCTCCATAAATGTTATTAAATTATTAAATTAAAAGAAAACACAACAATTTTTTTAGTTAAATTTACTAAGAACTATCTGACAAAATAGATGTTTAAGTACAACAAATAAAAACACCAGCGGATTCAAAAATGGGCAAAAATTAAAATACATATTTCCTAAATAATAATGAAAAT
The DNA here is from genome assembly GCA_935413205.1 of Polydrusus cervinus. NCBI lineage: Eukaryota > Metazoa > Arthropoda > Insecta > Coleoptera > Curculionidae > Polydrusus > Polydrusus cervinus. Next base: position 22,013,829 of record OW284514.1, on the reverse strand, counting down.
TTAAATTTAACAAGAAAACCTAACTTATTCTTACTAATATTTTCTCCAAGCACTTTTAAAAAGTATATAAGTAAGTATCTATATAAATGTCCAGATAAGAAAGAAGAGGTCACTTTGTATTTTGTTTTATCAGCCCTGAAAAGACCCAGAAACGTCAAAATGATAGCAAAAGCGGAAATTATTTATTTACCCCAGTTTGTAAGATTGTTAGTCTGTTGCACTTTGGCTTCTCTTCCTTGCTGGGAATGAAAACATATTGAAGAAATATATTCAATTTATTTTTAGATCATTCGATAAGGACGCAAATTTAAAATAATAATTTAGTTAAACATAAAGAAGAAAACTCACAGTGCAGGATTTCATAGCAATGACATTATCATCATCATTATCATCATCAAACTCTTAGAGTTTTTCTACAAATCCTAGACACCATTTTAATTATACAGGGTGCTGCTCTGGAAATAAGACTTCTCTAAAATATTAAAATACGTTCTCAGTTTCAAGATTTTTTATGGGCCTCGCTTTCGTCATGTAAAACAAAATTGTTACCTCAAGGAGAGGATACCCCTTGCGGCACCTTTATGGAAAGATAATCAATAAAAAAATTTACCCATTTTTTTTTCTACATCTATCAAATCATGTGCCAGAAATATAATTAAAAATAATTTAAGGAACAATAACATTAACAATAAATTTAAAACTGTAAAGTCATTTTTTAACGAGAAAAATGAATTATAACCATTATAAGAATTCTTATGGCCATTATAAGAATATTTAATACTATTAATAATATACGAGCTAATACCAGTTATACAGCAGATATTGCTAGGACCAGTGCATAAGGATAACTAAAATATGTTATACTGTTTATATAACACGGATGGTAACCATGAAGGTTTGTTCTATAGCGACTATAAAACGCTTTATACCCAGTAAATACAGTTGAAAAAGAGTATAATCCAGTTTTATAACCAGTATAAAATTGTTTAGTTGTCAATATAAAACGTTTTTATATTGTTTGCCGATTCAAATTTTGCGCTTGCACATTCCCAATATTAATTTTTTATAAATTTATCGATCACTTATCTCTTTACGCAAACTCCAAGCAACAAGCGAAATTTTTGATGATTGTATGTTTTAAGACCAAAAAATAATAAAGGTAAAGAAATGATATTTTACTATATTTATAGTCATTCATATTGGTATTGACAAATTTCATTTTTTGATTTTACCATGTAACTACTGTTATTTTTCGCTTTAAAACATGTGCGATCGTAAATCCAAAATTTAAAATAAACAGATAAATGGCCGATAATATAAAAAATAGTAAATAATAAAAATATCTTAACATTTTAAAGGTATTTATTTAACTAAAAAAAAAACAAATAACCCTCAACACTTTCTAATCAAGAAACAACGAAAAATCTGAGATCATAAACACAACTCTTAGGTTACAAAATACTGATAATTTCACACCACCACAAATAATGCCTAATAATAACCTCACAACACTTTTCACAAAAAACAACAAACATCTGAGACAACCCGCACAGCCGAACAAATGCAAATGACATCGTAAAACACGTCTTGATACGTCGAAGTCTCCCCCACTCTTGCCAATTAAAAGTATGTAGCATAAGGATAAATAAATGTTTAATTAATATCAAATAATAATTTAACTAATACCCCCAAAAAAGCGTTTTATTGTTGGTATAATCTTTATGTTGTATAAAACCATTTTCATTTCCAAAAAGAATGTTTTATTAAAATACATTTTTACAATTCTGGGCTTATATTCATAATTATTTCGTTTTATTGTCCGTATAAATAAAGAGGTAGCAATTCTGTATGCTGTTCGTTAGTTAAACTTTTTTACTATAGTAATAGATTGTTTAATAGTGATTATTAAAAAGGTGGCTACTGGTATAAGACTATTCTTAACAATTCTGTTTAATTAGTCGATTTTGCTCTGTGCAGCAATTATTGAAAATATGCCTCATGTTACCTGTTAGCACAGACCAAACCGATGGTAGAACTCTTCCCTTCCTCGTCCCTTACCCTTTTTAAAACTGACGGCGTGATTAAATGTATCTCTGTCCGAATCATTGCCTTCAACTTTTCCAGTTTTTTTTATTTGGTGACATATATACATTTCTTATTATATATTAATATCCGGAGATTTGGGCGACCACACTATAAATCCTCGCAGTCCTATCCACCCATTTGAAAATGTAAAATTTAATATTTATTTTACATTTCTTGCAAAATTTTTAATTTTTAATACCAGCACTTCAAAGAATATTCCCTATTTATGATAACCTAGACCAACGGATATTTTTCCAGCAAGATGGAGCCTCTTCTTACTTTGCAAGAAATGTAAGAGAATTATTAATTGTTAAATTTCCAAATAGGTGGATAGGACTGCGAGGATCTATAAAGTGGCCGTTCAAATCTCCGGATATTACACCCATAGATTTTGATTTTCTTGAACTTTTCCTGGTGCCAGGTTCCGACAGTAATTAATTCCTAGTAGCCTAGGAGAAAAGTCTGAAAGTCACCTTAATAAAAGACAAATATGTATATATTGAGTTAATTATTTCTTTCGTCGGATCTGAGCTCTACTAATTTTTTAAATGTCAAATAAAATTACTGTTGAATTCTTAGCACAGTCTAAAAATGCAGTAAAGATATATTTAAACAAAAACAGGTTATATTTTGTGGGCAACCAATATAATTTTATAATTTACTTTATCGTTTCCTTATCCTGTATAATATCCAAATAGTAGAGGGTGAGTCAACGATAGAATGAATGAACTGAATTTTTCATTACATTTTATATTAATTTATTAATTAGTTCTTAACATCAACACTCTTAAAAATATATATTTGAAGGTCGTGTTATAGAACGAAAAGCTCATTTTATATTTATGCCATAAAGACCCAGAAACGTCAAAGTGATAGTGAAAGCGGAAATTATTTATTTATTCCAGTTTTGTAAGGCTGTTAGCCTGCTGGACTTTGGCCGGTCCCTTTGCCTGGGAAATCGAAACATACTCGTAAAGTGTATTCAATTTATTTTTTTACCATTCTGGGGATTCACAGTTAAAATATTAATTTTGGGATATGTTACCTTCTAGCTATATTAAAAATATGAAGATGAAATCGGTCAGCGAGTAGAGATTTATGACGTTGGGTTAGAATTTATATTAAACTTAATCTGAACTATGTAATATTAATCAATTCCTCTTAAAGAAAAATGTTTATTCTTGTTTATTGGTTAATCATTTACATAAAAGGAAAAATTAATGTAAAAAATTCGGTCTTATAATACACTAAAGAGTGTTCAATTGAAAGTTGTCTCAGTTTAAAACCAGCAACAGTGGCCAAAAAACTGCATGCCATAATTACACTTCTGAAGTTTTTTTATGAATTTATTCACAAGATTATTCATGGATTTCTTTGAAAGTTGGTGGTGTTTAGATTGTGCATGAGCTGATTAATTTTTTTGTCTAATTTTTAATGTTTCTAATAATTTTATTGATGTAAAAATTTTTTCGGTCATATAAGTATGTAACGTCATTATCAAACTTACCATTCGTTACACTAGATAACTTTATTTTTTCCAATGTCATACTCCAGGTTGCCTGGTTAGTTAATGATTGTTTAAAAATTTAGCGAGATAGCGATACTGCTATAAAATAGTACATTACATAACAAGTGATGAAAGTGATACTTTTTAAACGAGGGGACGTTACGGAATTTTCCTAGTTTTGGAATAATTATTTTCACACGAGTAATGTACACTATTTTTCCTACAAAACCAAAGAATCAAATCCTTTGATTTGAACTTTATATATCACTACCGTGTTTAAAAAAATGTGAAGATAAATGAAAACAAACAGAGAATAATAGGTACACCTTATTTAATTATTTTGACTTACTTAGTTTTAAATAAAAAATACTAACTTTTTCTCCTATTTGATTACGCTCATTCTACTCCTACATGAAAATTTGCTATTTTCTTTACACTTAAGTGACAAGAAAGTAGGCTATTCCAGTTAACTGTACTGCAAAATTTGATATTCTTACTGTTTAGTGCTGCACAGCGTTGCGACTTTTAAAAATAAAATTTCCCATTTTTAAAGACATTTTCCATGCATGCACACATTACCGAAAAAGCCTTTTTTTAGCAGATGACAACCACAAGTGTTCCTAAAGAATTTCCTGCGAATATAACACTATGGTAAAAATTTCTCTGTTCCCTTTGGAGATTGCACCGACCTATTATTCCTCGGTGCATTGCTCTCACGAACCGGAAATTTCCATTAGTTGACAACTTTGTTATAAAAATTAGATTTTTCTACTGACCAATCATAGTTAGTAGACTCCGCCTTCTCTTTCAAGATACTAAAATATGTAATGTACCCTAACTTCTAATATGAGGATCTGGCGAAGCGACATAACATCTAGCTTTGGATTCAATGGTCGTGAGTTTAAACCCAGCAGCCTGCAAACTTTTTTAAACATATTTTAGCATAAGGTTTGTAAGTTTGGTCGTAAAAGAAATACCGTAAAACGGGGTTACTTTGCACTCAGTACGGTAACTTTGCACCAACGCTGTAAAATATTTTTTTTTGAAAGCACAGTGAAAGAACACTACAATATATCATTTTAAGAGGTTAGACACTCCCGCATTCTGTCATTTGTCAATCATTTCCCGCCATAATATAAATTCAATTTTTTTTTACATTGGCAATTTCCATATAAAATTGGGAATACTTTGCACCGTACAACTGGTGCAAAGAATCTCAAGTTTCTTACGAAATTGAGGATATTTTGCACAATATTTGAAATGGTGCAAAATATGACTCGTATGCGGTTACTTTGCTTTAATTGTAGATAAAACGGTAAAACTAGTTTAAAATGAAGTGGAGCAAAGTATACCATTTTCGTGGTATACTTTGTACCAGGATGTAAGTCAATTTTTTGTCCTAATCGTGCAATGAATCAACTTAAAAATGTAATGAGACTTAGTTAATGAGCTTAATGATATCCACCGAAAATCATAAAATAGTTATATTAATATTAAGATATTTTTATCATTTATAAAAAAAAATTGTGCAAAAAGCGGTGCAAAGTAACCCCGTTTTACGGTATACTCTTTTACTTGAACGGATTGTCCATATTGTACTTTACTTTCTAATCAAATATAGACATCCTATCAACCCTTGTTGTATAAACTACTATCAACGACTCTGTTCTCTACGGTAGATATTAAAAGACAAAGGTTATTTTTTACAAAAGGTAATTTAGAACCATTGTTTTCTTCAAAATATTACCAAATCCAATTTATTAATAAAATTACCAATTACCTGGAATAAGAAAGGGGTAAATATAAAACTGAAACCTAATTAGCAAATTTGTAAAACCTTTTTAAAAAACAATTTTATTCCAATTTATGTCTTCCATATTTCCAACAGTAGCATCTCGCCTTTAATCAAATCTTAGTATAATTTTCCGTCTCCGCAAATTCACAAATAAACTTGGGGGAAAATATTAAATAATTGAATAGATCGAGTAAGATGACATGATATTCGATATTCCGTATAAGGGGAAATATGCTTGAAATTGCATCATTAAGAACAAATGGAAAATCGAAAATATTTTGGGAAGAAAAAATTTTACTCTAATGTTGGGTTGTATAAAGATTTTTTACCAGAATTATCTAACCAACAAGTTTGACTGTGGCAAAAATGATTTTGAAAAGCATTATAATCTAAGATACCTGATGAGCAAATTAAAAATTCAGGTAACCGGGCCGGTATGACTGTGGGAAAATTATTTCTGCCAATGTCATATATGTCACAGTCAATTTTGGTTAGTTAATTATTGGTAAAATTCTTTATCTACTTTCATTAAGTAATATGAATTTTACAGTTCTGTAAATCGTTTTGTAAGGGCATCTATTACAGCACTAGTGCTGTAATTAAAAAAAAAAAAAGGTTTTATTAAAATTTTGCTGTTAAATAAAACCACACTTTTTAGACGAATATTTATTATTAACAATTATATCTTGATTTTTCTTGACTGAAATCATTGTTCTTAACATTGAGTAGTGAGTCCATAGTGTAGATGATTTCTGGGAGTGTTGCTTTACGGAAAAAGAACCCAAAAGGATTTTCTTTAATTTGTTAGCTTTGCACCAATCTTCAAACTTCTGATACTCCAACTCATACCGCGCCTTCGATTTTGTCGGAACTAAACTTAAGATCGCTTCGTTTGCCGCTGCTTCTATAGCAGAGGGTAAACTTCCATCAAAATCGCTCATTTTTAAAAACGCTTTTTATATTTTTGAATTTGTTTGACAAAGTTTCGACAGTAACCATGCGAAACAATAACTATGCGAAAGGTAACATAAAAAACTTGATTAGTAAACTTAATACCAGGTGCATTTTTATTTAAAAAAATGCCTTTTGCAAAATATTTTTATTCATAGATGAAAGTAGATAAAATTTTGTACAATATTCTTGTTGTAAATTCATATTACTTCACTCGATGTTTTATTAAACTCGGCTGACGCGTCGTTTGACATCTTTAACATCTCGTGTTGTAATATGAATCTTTACAACACTTATATCGTAAATAACTATTGTGAAACCCGATGTTAGACTATTTAATTATTGAGGACCACCATCTTAATAATTAATTTTAAGGCCCGGTTGTATAATTAGAGCTTAAGTACGAGTTTCTCAGAGCTCGACCCAAAGTTGAACTTGGTTCAAAAAGGTAATTCTGTTGTATATTTAATTCCTGACCACAGTTCTGCACAGATGGGATCAATAACTTAAACTACCATGCTGGCAATGGTTACGCTGTCAAAAAACCATTAAATTTATTTGTTGTCAAAGTTTACTTAGGAATCAATCAATGCGGCAGTAACTCCATGGTGAGTTACTGGCATTGGGCCATGGCGGTCCGGGTTCGATTGATTTCTGATGAGTCCTAATAAGGACGAAACAGATATCATTGTCTACTTGTGCCCCAGGGAACCCATTATTTTGACGTCACTGTATACTTTAATATAAAAGATATAGCACCAGTTTGTCCGCTTACCGCTGGTTAACATTTTCGTAAAATCTGATATTTTCTACCATTAATTTCATGCGATCCGCGATCAATGTAACCTCTTGGATTGAAACCCCAATGCGGCAATAATTCTTGGATTTGTTTGTTGCATTTTTAAGGATACTCATTTTGATTAATGATTATCAACTTTTAAAAATAGAGAATACGAATGTGTTTTGGGATTTTACTTATACGTAAGCTAAAAATATAGTATTAAATTCCATAAGAATTTAAAAATGGAAACAAATATACAGAACAATCTATAGGAAACAATTTATAATGAAAATTTCACACCTGTCATTCTAAGCCAATCACACACTTTCATTTCGACAGTTACCCATGACAACCTTCAAACTTTTCGGAAATTTTTCTCCTCCTGCCAAACTAGGCGAACAAAATTGATAAGTGGAAATTTTTTCTTGATAGCTATGATATGATCCGAAAATCAGTATTCAGGATCAAATTTTGGTATTTAATGTTTTTATTCATTTTATAATACTAAATAAATATAAATATTTATTTACCAAATATTTCTTTCATTAAGGCTAAATATTTTTGGAATTCTGGTTGGAACTCTTCTCTTCGTAATGGAGAATAACAAGGATAATGGTTATCTTCCCTTTCCACTTCTATCAGATGTCTATGTTTAATATAATAGATGTAATATTCGGATGCAATTTTGTTCTGCTGAATTCTGGTTTTTCTTAAAAAGGATGGAATATCTTCCTCCAAAATCTTCTGGATAGCTGAGAAAAGGTTTTCTTAATGGGGATTTAATTCAGTTTTTCCATTAAACATTGCAAATACTTTAAATTTTTATGAGACATATTAATGTCCCCTATTTCAGAGCAAGATTTACAAACACCGTAGGGCTTAAAATTAGTTTCTTGATTGTTTACTGCCATGATTTAATTATTGTGAACTAAAGAAGCACGTTTAAGAAATAACTGTCGACGTGACGTATAGCAGAGACGATTTTGACATCACAAGCCTACTTGACTGTGGTATCTACTATCTACCTAGATTTTAAAAATTGTTTTATCTGGCATAACTAGCCTAAACTAGACTATACTATGCTTTCCCTTTGTTTTAGTAAATGAAATGTAGTAAAAATAAATAAAAAGGATAATTTTCACTTATATTTTTTGCGTTTCGTTTAACTAAACGGTGAGGAAACTTTTTTTTGAGAGTTTAAGTATTCACATAATAATGGATAAATGAATTGTTTTATCTGGCATAACTAGCCTAAACTAGACTATACTATCCTTTCCCTTTGGTTTTGTAAATAAAATGTAGTAAAAATAAATAAAAAGGATAATTTTCACTTATATTTTTTGGATTTCGTTTAACTAAACGGTGAGGAAACTTTTTTTTGAAAGTTTAAGTATTTTTTTATTTTTTTTTTAAATAAATTTTAGTTGTCAAATTTTCTTACCGAATCCCCCGCGTCCTTGAATTAATATCTGGAAATTCTTCCTCAGTCACGCATTTTTCTAGAAAATTTTCCCTCGTCTGCAACTCGGGAAAATTTTCAAAAAATGCGTTCCTTCGGAAAAATTTCCGGAAATAATTCGAGCACTAGGGAGATTATAAGTGAAAACATTTCCGATTTTGATTATAATTCTGTTTTATTTAACCTTTCTATCTACGTGAATAGAATAGTTGGATGTAGATTTATTTCATAATATTTTCTACTTTCATGGTTCTCATCATACCACTAAAATAACGTCTTTGCAATCTTTAGATTAGCGTTTCAAGCTTGGGCACCTGGAGCGGATAATCTTTTATTTATTATAATAATATTATAGGATTCACAGTGTTTCTTTACCCACGCGTCATTGTTAAACGATTAAGCGACAACGTGGTTTACAACTTCCCATCTTTATTTATTACAATAATAAATGTAAATAAAAACATTACCCAATGACCTCCGGGCTTTATTCTATGGCGCAATACGCCGTTGCCAATGAAACGTAATAGACAAAGAAACATTGTAGGGAAGAGCTGCAGATTGATTTGACTACTTATTTTTATAATATTTTGAAGTTTGTCCATTGACTTCCGATGTCATAGTTTTTTTTTGACATTTTTGTACCTTAAAAATATATTTATTTTAAAAAAATAGTTCTTTTCGGAACTTTTATTGTGGCTCTCTTGTATTACCAATAAGTAGGTAATGATACATATTTATTTATTTTAAAATGTTTAATGGTATATCGCGAAAAAAATTATGTCGGTAGCCGAAGCTCTCGAAATGAAGATATGCTTAAATACTAAATATCTATTCTATATACTTTGTAGAAAAAATATTGTGCAAACTGCTTTTAAATGATCTATTAAATATGTCAATAAAATTAGTTTTGTACTAGAATTGAATTTTTGATTCAAAACTTTAAACAACTTCGAAAATTCGATTTTGTTTTGACCTTCTTTCTTAGATTTGGTTCGTACGATTGTTATGACTTATAAGTTATGACGCACATTAACCATTCACTGAGAATACGGTCGATGTAGATAACTACTACAAAGTTGTATAAGTAAATAGTTATAATTTTTATTAACATTTATGTCTATCTATAAAAGAATATTAATTTGTTCCATCTAGTCTAAATTCACACTATGGGATGTCCGTTGTTGATAATTCGTCTATAAATTGGTCCCTTGAAGCGAACTAGCTTAATTCAAGAATTAATGACACTCCATACGGGTTACAATGACTAGGAATATGACAAACCGTTGTTTAAATGCATTTAACCAGGGTAATTTTTGAGTTGATACTTTTTTTAACTGGATATACAATTCATTGTATTGACCAAAATTTTAAAACAATCCAAAAATAAACTAGATAGAGGCACTAACAAAATTATAAAATTTGATCTTATGCATCGCTAATAAAATCAGTTTATGTTTATTTATTTTCTAATGAACCGCGCAGAGCATGGTTCAATGCGTTGCCAACTAATCGAGTGATAATTAAATTATGAGAGTATTTAGTTAGTTTAAAGTGTTAAAATGTGAAAAAGAAACATGATGGAAATTTATGGGAGGTGTTAAGACAGTGCGGCTGCTGATATAATGACATTGTGTGACCAAATTTCTCAACTCATCTATTAGGGCAAACACTTTATAAAATACACAATAATAAACGTCCTCTTAAACCTAAGTTTAAACCTAGGTTAAACGAAAGAATATTCCTAAAATCGTGGAAATGTGAGAAATGGTCGACTTACAGTGTGGGATTGATAGCAAAGTTCAATTTAAGAGTAATCAACCTGGCCACAACTTCTTGTCTTACATTATATTAAGTTATGACCAAGTACAACACTTTATCTCGAACAATCCCACATTATAAAATTACCATTTTTGACATTTCTTCGATTTAAACTGGTCTTTGGTTTAAATCAACTTTACAAAATTGAGTTGAAGAGTACCAATGATTTAAACCGAGGTCCAGTTTAAATCAAAGAAATGTCAGAAAAGGTGATGTTATAATGTGAGATTGACAGAAAAATGCGAGTTAAAAGTGATTTAACCGATCATAACTTAATATAATGTATTTTAGCATAACAAGTTATGACCAGGTTGCTGACTCTTAAAATGAACTTTGCTGTCAATCCCACTTTATAAATTTACCCTTTCTGACATTTTAGAATTATTCTACAGTTGAAACTTTGGTCAAAACCTTACTTTAAACCTAGGTTTAAACTAAGCTTTAAGAGGAATTCATAAAATTGGGCTTAAAGGAATAATATCCAGAGACTGTGACGTTCTGACGTGACAGAAATTTTTATTCGTAACCATGGAAACATAATAAAACTGACCATTTGTTTCTTGGGTTATGTCTTCTACGTTGTCCACATTGTCAACATTAGGGTTAATCTCTCCATTCGGAAATCCGTCAAAAGGCCATTTTGCTGAGTCCAAATTAATATCTATTTCTACTGTTACATATGCTGGAAGACCACACAGGCTTTTATCACATAAAAGACATATTAACAAATTTGACACTATTGGCATTGGGTCGCTATTTAACTGTGAAACGTTAGTAGACAGCGCCCAGTAAGTTGCTTCTATTATGACTATGGAAATGTTTTTTTGTTACTGTTGTGAATTATCCTAAATTATAGGCCGAGACACAATTAAAAAATAAGCGATATGCAACAAGAAACAGGTAATGAAAAATAAAAATATAATATAAATTTTATTTCTGTTGCTTGTTGCGAAACAATACACCTATTTCCTATAACATTTAAGAAAAATCTATCAATGAAATGGTTGATCTGCCAACTGTCAACAAAAAACATTTTCAATTTTCGTTGTGTTTTTTGAGAAAATATAAATTCGAGATAAGTTTTAAATTTCCTGGTCTGGGCACAAATAATAAGTATAGTCAAAATTAAACTGACAAATGTCAAAATAATTTTAGGGGGCTGGGCTTATTATATACGGCGTTTCATTGGCTATTGATAAAAAAAATTCAACATTTCCATATCTTAAATTTTATTACCTGTTGCTTAAAATTTAATTGTGTCATGATTGATTTGCTTGTATGTATCAAAATTTATTTCTGTTGCTAAATGCATATCGCTTAATGCTTATTTTTTAATTGTGTCTCGGCGTTAGAGCGCTAAATTAAAAACCTGTTTTTTAAAAAAACTATTTTTACATTTTTGGTTTTTATATTTAACAACAAAAATATTGTGTGAGGTAAATTATTAAAAATATATATTTTAGGTGAGTAAAAACATATTTTGTACCAAGGTAAAATAAACACAGTTTTCCCGTGATAATGGTAAACAGAAAGTTAAATCCAATTAACAGAGTAAAATACAAAATTAGTTTTATTTTAATCTACGTCAGCTATAAGCTCTTGAAGTTGCGTACTGCTTTATCAGCTTAGTTGCATATTCGTGTTAATCAAATATTAGCATAATTGGACTGTTTTCAGAAGTTTGCAAACAAACTGAGGCGTTAAGCATAAATATAGTTTTCAATTTCCTAATAAAGGAAAGTGTGAACTGATTTTAGCTATGAGGAAATTATATGTGTCATTGGAAATCTGTATTGTACTGTGGACCTGGACCTATTATTGAAATATCAAAGAAAAAACACATCGTAAGGGACTCAAACAGAAACTTTATATCCAATTAACCCTAAAAAATACAAAACTAAATTATTAAATTCAGATGTAAAATTGAATGTTATGTAGGAAGAAATTTACATTTTTTAATTGGATATTTTATTTGTATAGTTTTTAGGTCTGATGATGCCCATAGTTTAGGGCGAAACACGTCACTTGAATAAATTTTAAGACATATGTTTGAGACTAAGACTTAGAGTTTCCTCATTTTTTGAAAATTTAATAAGTCTCTTTGAGAAATGGACTACTTCCTCGAACTCGTGTATATTATTATTGTCCTTCGGAGTTAACCGTGGCACTCGTGTATTTTGGCACGCCCTAGTCATCCGTGTCCGTTAGCTCAATGCAAGTGAAGATCAAACGCCCAACATTGCTTTGATATTGTCACGTGGGGAAGAATTAAAGGCGACAAGTCTCCATAACACCTACTTTATTATATAAGGGAACGGCAGTTAAAACGGTTACACAAAATTAGGTTTTACTTACAACATTATTAACTAGGGACGAGCTCTCTAGGGAAAAGGGCTGATAATTGGAACCGGACTCTGCGCTGCTACTGACCCAATATTACTTCTCTGGACCGAGTCGTATCTGCCCAAAAGGGTGTCGACCGAGTGGTTTCTAACCAAATGATCGGCTTGAATGGTGTTGACCAAACTGGTCGAGACCCGAATGGTCCCGACCCCCGAATGGTGTCTTTTACATAGTACCGGCCTGCTATTTATACCAATCAGTATCAATAAACTATTCCAGTTATTGATTGGTAACAAAATGCAAGCTCGGCAATATGCTAAGATAGCATCCTTGTAGTTTGCTTGTTTTAATAACAAATAATTGGGTCAGTAGGTATATTTAATATTAACTTTTTAAATAATAAAATTGAATTTTGGATAAAATAGAATATTCATATATGTCTATATATGACATCAGTGACGTCAGTCACGCAAACAGCATGTAACAATTTGCATTATGATTAAGGGAAATTTAAAAATAGATCAGTCGTATGCACCATTGTTTTAGCATTGGTTCGCCTAACCTTAAGGTATTTATTTTAAGGCTTCGCGAATCTTACGGTTATAGATATCGTTTTTACGTGATTTACTGTATGATTTAAACGTTTTGTTTTTATTTTTCAGTTAATTCATTAGTGTACTTAGTTGTGTGTTTTAAAAATGAACCCAATTAATGACATACATAGTTTGTAATTTGTTGGACATATGAGGATAATAGAGACGTTTTGTTACACGGGGTTTTAGTCAATGCTTGTTTAAGTACCCGCATTATATCTAGCTCATCATCATTTTTAAGACCGCGAGCCGCCACTGTTTGAAGCTTGAAGTTTTGAATTGTTACCTGTCCGGTAACTCGTTAATTTATTCGACGAATGGTTATTTTCCAGATAGTGAAAATTTCTATGTGAAAGTACCGCACCCTTATCGATCTTTCTAAACAAGGAATCAAATTTTAAAAGCCGTTTAATGTGTCAGAAATGTTTTATCTCTGTCTAATTTTTATTTATTGAAGTAATATGGTTGTTAACTGAATATAAAAAAATAGTTTTTTGTGTAAACTATTTACCCCTTTTAAGATGCCCATGACCCATATATTTATTTAAAACGGTTAACAGACATTAATCTTCTGCCTTCCCTGTAGCCGAGCCGTTAGCTTATAACACCTACTTCAGACATCGGCTTACCTAGGTCGTTAAATTAATTTATTAATTATCTTTTGTACATCCCACCATGGAAGCATTTCTCATATAAAGGTTAATTTTCCTCATCCCATACGCAATATCATGCTCCGTTGACGAATCACATCTATTATTCAATATTTCACACTTTAGCTTATTCGCAAACTCGTGGGAAAAGCACCAAGATTTAATTAAATCCAGAATCCTGCCTCTCTTGTTAGGCAACAGGCAAACATTAGCGAATTTAACAGCCATAAGGTAAATATGCGAGGTTTTAGCAGCAAACGCATATTTTTTTTCTTTAAACGCCAATAAACATGTCATTAATTATTTACTAAGTTTGTAATGTTTGAACTATACTTTAAGCTCTGACAATTAAACCTATATAGAACTAGCAGTAAACAACCTTGTAATTATATAATATTATTGTATACCAACACAGTGTCTTTCATAAACAAAACCAATTTTCTTGAACAAGTTACCTGTTCGTAAATTGTATGTATTCTAGAACAATATTAAATAAATGCTGGTAAAACAAAACTAATTTATATTATTTGTTTTTACTATACTAATATTATTTGCTACCATAACACCTTAAAATAAACATATTTTAATTAAATTATACAATAAAGTTACTGGACTTTTGCCTATCCCGTAAACTACCGCCGTAGTTACCTATAAATAAATTACTAAAAATTGTTTAGTCATTGTTAATAAAATTATTCAAAATATCGGATTTATATAGGCGACAATTAAACCTCTCGCTGCGAGTTTGTGTAATAGAAAAAATACCAAAACTGCCCCAGAAACCAAAATGTAGGGACGCAAATAATGTAATAGAAAAACACTAAATGAAAACAAAAATTATCCAAGGAGAAAAATAAAGGAGAAACAAGCAGGACGCCTTAGAGCCTGAAGGTAAAATCTATTTATTACTATTTTGGAAAACTCCTAATTGCTAACTAACTGCACTATTTCGCAGTTATTTACATACAGAAAGCGTGCTGAGAATAAGTCTCATTGAATGACATGCTGTATGCCCGTGGCTATACGCCAAACCAAACGTACTATCTAAATTCTAGAACCCTACACACTTTCCCATTCACAACAAAAGGCTAAATCCGACCTTGGCAGAGAAATGTAATAAAAGTAATGTAATAACATATTAATGCAAAAGACGGAACCTCAGTAGATATAAACTGTGATCATTGTATTAACTGGTATTGTCCAACTATCCACTCAGTAGTTGGTAAAGAAAATATTCATAATTACAACAAAAGTATATTATTGAAAAGTGGCATGAGCGCTTCTGGCACATATTCCATTTACAAATATAATAGATATGTCGCAAGCATGCATCATATACTTCATGTGACACCAACTCAGATTTAGTCTGCAACCGGTATATTTTCTAGCAACTGCATTTCACCCGACAAGATTTCTAGCGACTGCATTTCATCCGACAGGATATATGCTGAAGTTGACTTTAATCAAGACTTGGAATAATTATAATATTTCTCCCGTGAGTTTGCGAACATTGAGACACGGTATAAGATATTGATGGAATACGTAAACACGGCAAGAAATTGCGTATTGGGTAAATAAACCCAGAATTAAAGTAGATTTTTTATATGTGAAAATCCAAATAAATCACTCTTTATATATTGATGGCCTAGCAAGTTGGCATAACGGTATAATATGGCAACGTGAATTGAGGTTAGCGCATATATCTATTTTCCTTATTTGCGATAAACCCAAACATATTTGTCTAATATAAATCCACTACAATCATAAAAATTATTCGCTAAACAAAATAATCCAGATGAACAAAACCCATAAGCTATCATTATAGAAAAAGTTCCTGGATGATCCTTGGGCCATCAAGAAACATTCTATACCTTTTTTTATCCATAAGGACTCCTAAAAGCCAACAAAATTCGCCGCATGCCCATAGGACAACCAAATCGATTCGAATCCTAACACTTGTTATTGAAACGTTGCCAACAATCGTAAGATTAGTAAGTATCAACTATACTGCTAATAACAACTCTAGTCAAAAAAAAAATTGTAATTACCTCACTTTATAACTTAATAAAAATAATTTAAAAAAGGAAATAAGTACGGACTCATCAGTTTTTGCCAGCAGCCTTGGTAATAGGTATGTAAAGTTTTTTCAAGATAACGTAAAATACGATACTTTCAGATTAAAAGTAAGAACCATTTTCTTTTAGATGGAGGGAATAATGTATATTTTGCAACAACAATAAATGATTTTTGCGATAACCAATATTCTTATAGAAAATGTGTACTCTGAATAAAGGACTGTAGGCAGTTTAACACAGTTTTTTATACCTCAAAGCTATTTCTTCACATAAACGTTTGTGTCAAAATATTGTCCTTAACTTACTACATACCTGGAAAAAAATACTACGTCTCAACCTGCACTAAAGGTTTGACAACAATGTTTAAAAATTGCCGAGTAATATAATAAATTTAATAGTAATAACCAAATGTCACTTGAAAGCTAAATAGTTTAACTCTTTCACATAAAACAATTTTGTTAACGTTTTCTTTGATCTAGAAAACTAATACACAAGGACGACTGAGCGTTTCCCTATTAGCATATAAAAGCTCTACAGTAATAGAATCTGGGGACAATATTTTCTAAAAGCTTTTAGTAGATTATGGGAAATATTTTTTTATCAAAAATTGGTTCAGCGGCTTTGATAGTTAGCTAATTAGCAGGATATCGAATTACTAGAGAATATTGGATAATATCTATAAAACATTAAATAACTTTAGGGATATGTCAATATATAGTAATTTACGTAACAAGTTCCAAAAGTGATATTTTACGGGATGAGTTGGAACTTTCCAGAACGAGCTTTTGGTAAGTCCTGGCGTCCTGCGAGAACCATAAAATCACTTTTGGATGATCAAATTTAGAGCAATAGAAAAAAGCGCCCCAGGATCATACGTAACCACACCAAAATTCAAAACAATCAATTCAGAAATACCGAAAATATAAACTAAATTCCATTATAAGTGACACACCCTATATACAGAGTGTTTCAAGGTGGATGGAAAGTTAGACATTTATAGAAAATGGGTAATACGTTTTCTTCAAAAATTGGTTGCAAACAACCATGTCTATCGTTTTAGGATATTTTCAGCAATGCAGCAGTTGCCGCTTTTGCCCGAAACAGGTGGTTATTTTAAATGGAACACCCCACCCAATATATTATATTTTCTAATCCCTATATAATTCCACTTATATGTTGTATAAAATGTCATATGTCTAAATTCAATTGTTTTTGAGATATTGACGTTTAAAATATACCATTTTCAGACTTTGACAGGCTGTAGCACTAAAACGGGGCATCTTAGAGAAAAATGGTGACACCTTTCGGTTTATCATATTAAACCGGAAGTACCATTGCGATAAAAAAAAAGTAGTACAAGAATTAGTAGTCTCAGATAGAACTCTTGGTCTATAAGGATATCGAGAAGTGGATATCGTCGTTACTATGAAAACAATATAATTATGCCACCTAACTTTTTTGACGTTACCATGAATTTGGTAATTTACTATATACGTGGCGAAATAAAAGTATTGTAATAAAGGTGCTTTAAAAAATTTACCTACCTTTTAAAAATGGACAATTTTTCAAGTTTTTTAATAAAATAATAAAGTATGTATAACAACTATCGATTTATATATTGAATATAAAAAAAACCAAAAACAACAAATCCAAAAGTGGAAAAACAGTAAAAATACAAAATTTTAACCAAAAATAAACATTTCTAAATGCAACATCCTAAAATAATATACACTTAAAAGCAGCTGTTTAATATTTAGTTATTGCGCCGTTGTTTTCACTTTTTGTAACCGACGCGGCATACTTAAAACTAAGCTTCTTGTATACTCTTGTGTTATATTATCCCATACTGCGTTTATCCCATGGCGCAGTTCTTCTTCATTTCTTGGATGAACGTCATGTTTATACATGAACTTGGTTATTTCTTCCCAGACATTTTCTAGGGGATTGAGGTCGGGGCTCTTCGAAGGCCATGGTAAAACTTGGATGTTATTTTTTCGAAAGTAATCTTTTACTATGCAGGCAGTATGAATGGGAGTATTATCTTGTTGGAAAATATAATTTTGATCACCGAACATGGCTTCAACCGATGGCACCATAACATTATTTATTATGTTGCAATATGTTCCTGCAGTTAGCCGCCCTTGCACAAATTGATAAACTCCTGGACCTCTAGCACTAATCCAACCCCACACATTTACGAAAAACGTCCACTTTGATTTGTCTTGTGCGTATATCTATCATCATACCTTGTGTTTATGGGTCTATATACTCGGACTTTCCATTATTACAGGACTGGAACGTTTTCTCATCTGAAAAAACTACAGACTCCCACAGTTGGTTTTGGTATTCGTGAGCAAATTGTACTCGTCTTTGCTTATTTAGTTCTGTTAAATATATTTTGTTTGCAGAACACCTATTTTTGAGTTCAGACTCTCGAATTCTTCTTTGAACTGTAATTGATGATCCAGGAAAATGAGTTTCTTCTTTAGCCTTAATAGCGGTCCCGAATGGGTTGTCCCTTAAATAATTAATTAAAGTTGTATCTTCGTCATCGGTGGAAACTATTGGGCGACCAGAACCTGGGTTTCTCACAATACTTCCATGTTCTCGAATGTCCCTTATGGGAACCCCATTCCTTAATCGCGTAAATATGATTGATTTTTGCTCTGAAGGTAAAGGCATTTTTTTAAAAATTACATGACAGTGACACAAGAATTCTAGTGACACTGAGTTATCAGTTTGAAAGAAAATATTTTATAATAGACCAGGATATTAAATTATATTTTGTTGTACTACTTTTTTTTATCGCAATGGTACAACAACATACAATACACATACAACTTTTGGTTTAACATATTAAACCAGAGGTTGGTATTTTTGGATAGAAAATTAAAAAAGAAGACAAAGAGGTGAAAACCATTTTTTTCTGTGACGGGAAAAAAGTTTGACATTTTATCTCTGTTGACAGGTAATAAAATGTCACTTTTTGTAAAATTACTTTTTTCCCCGGGAAAAATGTGATGCGATTACTTTTTTCCCCGGGAAAAAAGTGATTACTTTTTTCCCGGATATAATATACACACATAAGTAAAGGTAGATATTTAATTTTAGAATATTTTATTATACAAAAAGTTACATTTTCTTTAAATCAAAAAGTACAATTATTAAATGTGCATTGCATGCATGACATGTTCATTTTACTATTCGGTATAGTCGAATTTTCTCGTGTTGAAATTGTACCTGGTCGCAAATCGGGTGTTCTTTTAGCACTGCCACAGGTTTTAAACACTTTATTAGCTATTTCTGTCCTGTGTGCTACCGATTCATCGACATCGGGAGCATTATTTAAAAAAACACTAATATTTGTACTTGTAAAAATCGCAGCTTTCTTGGGCGTGTAACCTTTCCCATTTTGTTTTAGAAATGTAATTAGTTTGAAATATTTTGAAATGTCTACATTATTATTGGATTGTAACATACTTTTCATCATTGAATAATTCGACCACTCTGTTGATGGCTTTTGTTGTATCAGTTCCGAAAAATAGGCCAATAACACCGTCTCCGACAAAGAACTGCATGCCTTTTCCATCTTCCATTCCATAAATCTTGAAAACGCGTTTTCGTAAATTTTGCGCGATTTAGCTGGCAATAATTTTTGTGACGCTACTTTCGCTGCTTCTACTAATTCCGGTGGAATCAGAGAAAACTCAGAATCAGACATTTTAAACTTTATATTATTTAAAATAACTACTAAATAACCACTAAAGTTCTTACTTTTTATATTAAATCACGGAATTAAATTGACAGATATTTGATCATTTTAAAGGTTTCCTTAGAAACGCAGGTCCAATTGTCGCTATAAGTATAACAGCCTACCTACTAGTTTAAAAAGTCAAATTTCACATCGATACTTTTCTGACTTTAATATATTGTAATAATATCGTCGTTTATCCCGTCACAGAAAAAAATAGTGTATTATACACGGGAAAAATATTAGATTTTAGCTCTCGCTTTTTTGTCTCCTTCCACTTCGCGTCGGGAGGCAACACAACCTCGAGCTAAAATCTAATGCTTTTTTCCCTTGTATATTAAATAACTATTTTTCTTCGATGCGCCGTTTAAATGCTATAGCCTGTCAAAATCTGAAATGGCATATTTTAAACGTCAATATCTCAAAAACAATTGAATTTAGACATATGACATTCATTACAAAATATACGTGGACTTGTATAGGGAATTAGAAAATAATGTAATATATAGGGTATTCTATTTAAAATAACGATGTTACAACCTTTTTCGGGCGGCAACGCTGCTGCATTGCTAAAAATATTTTAAAACGATATATCATGATTGTTTATCTGAGCAACCAAATTTTTGAAGAAAACGTATTACCCGTTTTTAGTAAAAAACATTCCATCCACCGTGAAACACCCTGTATATAATGTACAATCATATTAAAAATTAAGAGACAGGTACTATAATTTTCCATAGAATTACACAAATTTCATACATATACATACTGTGTAGCTACTCGACGCGCCCCCGTGTTAAAAAAATCGACCTCTAAAATGATGGAAAATGCATTACATAATCAAAATTTTTGATTCATCTAGTTGGCGTCGGTTTAGAATCTGCGCAATTTTCGAGTGGCAAAATGTATGCGATGCCCCGAATTTAAAATTTAGTTTGTTGGTGGTGCCGTCGCGACGCTCTAACCCGTATCTGGTTCGGCTGCGACATAGCTGTGTGTCATTCCGTTATTTACTTTCGGGGTTATGTTGTATGAGAAAAGTCGTTTTTATAACGGATGGTGTGTGGCTGTTTCAAGGATTTGTGTATTACTCTTCCCGTGGTAAAAGGTGTGATGTGTATTTTATAAAATAATATTTAAATATTAAACTGGTAAGTTTTAAATATAGATGAGACTGGGGATTTTTATTCTTCAGGTACAGGTTGATAACATGTAGAAGCAATAGATGTACAAGGTGTTCAAACCTATAAGATGCCGTTCAGGGGCGCATTTAGGGGGGGGGGGGCTGCAGCCTGGCAGCCTCGGAGCTCGGGTCTAATAGTCTAATTGCCTAATTATTCGTGTTACGCTTGGACTCTTAATTTAAATCTTTAAATAATGTATTCTTGTTTTATATTACAAAGGTCTTGTAGGAAATGTTTAGTTTTTAAACTTTTTCTTCTAAAAATCCTGTTTTATATAGAGATTAAGATTTCAGTCGCATATAGTTTTAGGTATTAATTTATGATTCAATTTTAAAGGAAAACGAGTAAAAAGAATAATATTTCATGGTAATTTTCTATTTAATACTTATCCGTTCCGTTTTCTCTTTTTTAGAGCTATTTTAAATCAACAAAGATAATATTTTTATAACAAAAACAGAAAATAATTAGGTGTTTATTTAAAAAAAAAATTAAAAATTTTAATTGAATTAAGAAGCGTGATCATTTTTAATAAAAAAAATTGTGCGGGACAAAACGAGAATGCTTTTTATGAATATACAAAATGGCACTTAAGAAGGAGTATTTTAAAACCTAAGCATTTGCACCAAAAACTGCTCTTAGATCTACCCTCCTAAAATGCATGATTTCTGAAAAATTCATCAATTTTGGCTTGGTGAGCGATATTTAATTTATTTTTAATCATCAAAAACAGAGCTCGAAAACGCTGGTTAGGGTCATACATATGTATGTCTTTTATGTTTTTTATTTTGTAAATCGTGGGATTGGGTAAGATTTATGACAAGGGGTCTATAGATATTATAAATCTAATAGTATTTATCTATTTTATATAGGATACTCAAAAAAATATGTCAAAATCATTACGCCATCTGACCTAACCAACTATTGGTTACTTCCGGTTTAAGAGAAAGTGTCCAAAGCGTTCAATTTTTAAATTGAATCCCCGGTATATTTTAAGTTATATAGACTCTGAGTACAACTATACCTAACTTGTCACTTCTAGACAGGTCAAGTAAATTTTATAAACCTTTCTAGTAAAAGAAATAAAAATAAACTAAATATTATAACATAGTAAAGTTCAAACGATTTTCAATATTTTTATTGTCAGTCCCCTTTACTTTTGTTTTATCACGGCTTTGAGAGCACTGTAGATGCCATTTCGTATTTCTCAGATTTATGTCTTATATTTAAGGTTTAGGATAATAAAAAACAATTTCTTTAAATTAAAAAATTGCCGACGTTTCGACCTTTACTGGGTCTTTCTCAAGGCTATTTCTATTTCTAAAGTCGAGGAACATTAGAACATGATTATTTTTGAGTTTTGGAAAAATGGGATTTGAAAATGTTGTTTATTTTAATGCCTTCTATACGCAGCTAAAAAAGAAGTATCAACTTAGGAATCACCCTGTATACAAGAAGTCGCCTTTAAAAATCAAACGTTTGGGTCACTTGTGTGTAAATTCTGTACCATTGATATAATTAAAATAAAAAAAAATTGTTTGTCAAATAAACCCGAACGTTTTCAATCCCTTAAATTAAGATCACCATAAAAGGCTTTTGTAAGAAAAGCTTTTTGTAAAACTAAACCAGCTTGTATTTATGCCTGAAGTGTCATTAACGAAATAATTAAATTTTCTGTCGACTAATGAACCTTTAATTATCTCTTTTTAATTATCTTTAACTTTTCTTTAAAAACAGTCTTGGTCGTAACGTATAGTGGTAACAATATAAAGCATTGCTTTCCATAGGTAGTTTGTAAAAAATTGTGCCATTAAAGATTAAATATGTAATTGTAACATGTACAGGGACATTATTTTAAGTATCTCACCCGATTGGCGACTTTGCTATCGACCACAATAAAAACACAATTCTGTATTCCCTAATAGCTTTTTGTGAAGAAGCCAAATTTGATGTCAAAAAAAAAATATATGTTTACAAATTTGACAGATACGCCGCCATATTGGATTTTCTTAAATGGCAATCCTACTTTATAGTAAGCCAGCTGAATTAGATTTTTTACTCCAACATTAAAAATGTGTAGTTGTCAATATTTATTTTCAGTCGTTCCAGAGATACGAGGCTTCGAAGTTGGTGATTTTGTTATCGAATTAACAGAAGCTTTAACATTAAAAATTCAATTTTTTTTGGAGATACGTAATTTTTTAAGGCGGAGCCACTAAGGCTATTGCCATATATGTCAGATGTCAAAAAATGACAAATACGACGCCATTTTAAATTTTTTTAAATGGCAACCCACATTTATAACTACACCAGTGTATTGCATTTCGTGGTTCGATTTCAAAAATATATAGTTGTCGATATTTATTTCCAACCCTTACGGAAATACGACCTCATCAAAAACTGCATCGTTCGATTATGTCTTAACCCATTAACAGCTCGCGTTGCCATATGGCAACGTAAATTTAAAAGTGTATAAGTGGTGCCATCTCTTTACCGATAAGTAAAACTTAACCATAAATGTGGTTTTTACGTTAGCTAAACATGTGCTTAGAATACTGTCAGTCATTAGGATTTTTAAATATAACGTTGTTTTCGTGGGAGTGTTTAGAAAATCTAGTTACAATATTTTTCAGCAAAATATGGACTTGCGATTAGAGTAAGTACTATTATAATTTATGGTTTTTGTTAAGAATGGTAAATTATTATAAATAACGTAGACGAAAGCTTGTGTAAAAGGTATTATATATAGGTTAGGTCGTATGTTTTTATTTTTTGTACATATCTTACTCAAAACATGCCCGTTGCCATATGGCAACTCTAGCGTTCTGAGGGGTCAAATTTTACAAAAAAATCTAAATGTTTGTTTTATTCTTAGGCGTGGTTTTACTCTCGAAGAGGCCCTTCACATGGCCTATAACGACGACGACATTGACGTGTCACAAATTTACATAGAGCCTCCAGACCCATACGTCCTTACAGACGAAGACTCAGGTGATGAAGATGGTGGAGGTTTAGTAGATAACCTAAGTAGGGGACAATTGTCAGCTCAAGCCGAATTAGTAGTAAGGGAACGACCGGAACGGGACACGCCAGAGCAGATTAAAAATGAACAATATATTGAGCTAGATCCAGCACCTGAACATGGACCTGAATACTTGGTGGAACCTAGGCCGGGTAAGGAAAAGGTAAACTGGATTGACGGAGATCTGGAGTCATCAGAAAATATATTTTCAACTCGCTGTCATCCTTATGGAGATCTTGGAACTGTTAAAACTTTTAAAAAATTCATTGATGATGACATTCTTAAGTTTTTAATTGAAGAGTCAACAAAATATGCTTTATTTATGAATAACCCGGACCCAAAAATTTCGCTCGAAGAAATGAAATGTTGTTTGGCAATTCTTATTTTATCCGGATATGCGGTATTACCTGGCCGTGATTTTTATTGGGAATCTAAAGATGACGTAAAAAACTATATGGTTTCGGAAGCAATGCGCAGGGACAGGTTCCGACAAATACTAAGATCCATTCATTGCGCGGACAATACAAAACCCGACCAAAATGATACAGCCTGGAAACTAAGGCCATTAATGGATAAATTAAAACAAACTTTTCTAAAAAACTGGATTCCAGAACAAAATTTGGATTTTGATGAGTCGATGGTAAAATATTTTGGGCGCCACTCTTGTAAACAGTTTATACGAGATAAACCGATACGTTTTGGCTACAAGATGTGGTGCCTAAACTGTCCCTCTGGATACCTAGTTAACTTCGATTTATATCAGGGAAAGAATCCAAGAGGCAAACCAATATTTGAACGTGAATTTGGAAAATGTGTAGCTCCATTGATCAGTATGATTGATGAATTGCCCGAAAAAAATAAACCATTTAGGTTCTATTTTGATAACCTTTTCACGGGTTTTAACATTTTGTATTATTTGAGGCAGCGAGGATATTACGGCACAGGCACAATAAGAGAAAATAGAATACCAAAGTCATGCCCCCTGGCATCCAAAAAAATATTTGCCAAGAATAAAAATCGAGGTTATCACACATCATCACTTGATCGGGAAGACGGTATAATAGTAGTCAAGTGGTTAGACAATAATGTTGTCACTATGGCATCTACGTGTCACGGTATTCAGCCGATATCTAACGTTAGAAGATACTGTCAAAAGGAAAAAACAAATATTATAATTCCTAGGCCATCAGTAGTAGCAGAATATAATCGCTTTATGGGGGGAACTGACCGGTTAGATGAAAATGTTGCAAAATATAGAATCAGCATTAGAAGAAAGAAATGGTGGTGGCCAATCTTTACCTGGCTTCTAGATGTGGCACTTGTTAATGCTTGGACTGCTTATAGAACTTCCCATTGAAGCAAAATATCACAGCTAGCATTATTTAGAAGAGAAATAGTGCAGACCTATTTGAACAGGTATAAGGTAGTGATAGACCATCTACTTCAAAGTCCAGCGTAACCCTAAATCGAGTATCAGATGATATTAGATATGACCGGCTAGATCATCTGTTAGTTCATACCATTGAAAAGAAGAAAAGGCGCTGCGCTGGCGAAGGATGCACATCCATAGTACGCACAATGTGTTCTAAATGTAATGTGGGTTTATGTCTAGAATGCAACTTTATATTTCACATTAAATAAGCTTATTTGTATACCTTAATCAGCTAGTGTTGCCATATAGCAACGGCATTATTTTTTGTAATATAACGTTTTTTTTTTATATATATGTGTTATTTTGTGTCTTAAGAATGTTTTTTTTAGTATTCATTTATTTAAAAAAGCGTCAATCAAAAAATTATAAATTCCGCCGTTAATGGGTTAACTGCCTCATCCCATTAAAAAATAGAAGCTTTGTGATTAAAAACGTAATTTTCAAAAATTCAAGATGGCGTCGTATTTGTCAATTTTTGCATCTGACATTAATGGCAATAACATGGGTGGCTCAGCCATAAAAAATCACGTATCTGCAAAAAAAACTGAGTTTCTAATCACAAAGCTTCTATTTTTTAATGGGGTGAGACTGTGAGACACTTAAAAGATATAATCGTACGATGCAGTTTTTGATACGGTCGTGTTTCCGTACGGGCTGGAAATAAATATTGTCAACTATATATTTTTGAAATAGGATCGCGAACTGCAATCACTGGTGTAGTTATAAATGTAGGTTGCCATTTAAAAAAATTCAAAATGGCGTCGTAACTGTAATTTTTTGACATCTAAAATATATAGCAATAGCCTGGGTGGCTCCGCTATAAAAATTACGTGTTTTCAAAAAAAATTGATTTTTTAATGTTAAAGCTTCTGTTAATTCGATGATAACAACTTCGAGGCCTCGTATCTCCGGAACGGCTGAAAATAAATATTGACAACTATACATTTTTATAGTTGGAACAAATAAGCGAATGCAGCTGGCTTACTATAAAGTAGGGTTGCCATTTAAGAAAATCTAATATGGCGGCGTATCTGTCAAATTTGTAAGCATATATTTTTTTTATATCAAATTTGGCTTCTTCACAAAAAGCTATTAGGAAATACATAATTGTGTTTTTATTGTGGTCGATAGGAAAGTCGCCAATTGGGTGGGACACTTAAAATAATGTCCCTGTACACATCCTATTAATGGGAGAATATTTAAATACATTAGTTGGTGAAGGTGGTAAGTAGAAGGTACCTATATAAATTTTGGAAATTTAGAGAACGAACTCTAAAGTTTAGTTTGTGCAGCAGCTCTTCACAAATATAGTGTTATTGAGCAGTTTATCTAAAAATAACTGAGTAGAACATGTGCGTCTATCCCGTAATCTAACAAACGAGAATCTTTGCAGCAGTTGATCATGAGAGAAGCCTCTGTCGGGATAAACTCCATCAGATCTATACATCAAAGCTTTCAAAAATCGTCTTTGAACACTCTCAATATTGTCAATGTGGATTTTATAAAACGGAGAGCAAACGATTGAAGATTATTCCAATTTAGATCCAACAAGAGAACGATACAAAGTTACTAAAGGGTCAAGTGACCGAAAATCTCTAGTACTTCTTAGAATAAAACCAAGTGACATAACGTGATCAATATAAGAAAAAAACACAGTAAGTCTTTCCAGGACTTTACCATTTATGTTATATTTGAAATCAAAAGTGGTGTTTTTGTTGGTATATGTCATAACATAACATTTAGCAATATTTAAGTTTAATCTGTTTTTTAGTGCACCAATTGTACAATATATCCAGATTACGCTGTACTTTAAACAGTTCATTAAACAGAAAATGTTTAAATCATCTGCATACAGCAGACAAAAATAGTAAGGTTATTAACAATGTCGTTGTTGTTGTCCATAGAGCATGCAGCTTAGGTCACCGTTGTATAGTTCTATTAGATAAGACGGTTTTTTATAATCGAGTGTCCTTTCAGAATACCTGTGAAAGTTTTGAACTAATGTTCCTTTATCAGAAGTACCTTTTTCGTCAGTTTTGGACATTGGTTCCCAAGTTGCCCGATAAGTAATTTTTTTTAAAATCTGTAGTTAGATTAATTAATTTTTTTTTCTGAACAAGCAAAAAAGTAAATAAATCCTCTTGTTTTATATGGATACTTAATATTAAGCAAGAAATAAAACAGGCTTTTATGACGAAACTTTTTTCAAAAAAATATTCCTAAAATACTAAAAATAAACTTAAAATTTTTTGGTTTCACTACATTTATTAAAGTTCTCTATTGGAACACCTGGCCTGTTTTTTGTGGTTTAAAATTTTTAGGGCCACGTTTTATATCCTACTAACTTTATCTGCAAAACAGCGAAGGGAAATATACTTTTCAAGATCATAAAAACTTTTAAAAAAATTTGGAAAATAATAAACAAAACATTTTATTACACTTTTTATAATACTTCTTTTGTTTCTTTTAAGTATAACCTTTAATATCTTGAATATTTTATGTAAACTTCCGAATTTTTTTTATAGCATGCTGAACATCAGAATTTAATATCATCACAAAGCCATATTCAAAGGTTTTTAAACAAAAAGTGTTATAAGGAAATAAAATTAAAAAGTTAAAAATAAAAAATTATACTTCATGAAAACATAGTTATTTCAAATATAGTATAGAAGAGATCATCGAAAATGCATTTATAAAAAGGTTGCCGACATCAAGCAGCTTAGCTGGCATCTACCTGGCTACCTAACCCAACAAGTTAAAAAAAATGGGGGACTCTACAGGAAATTGGGTTTTACTGATCCAAAAGCCAGAAAATACGTTAAAAATATATTTTCTTGGCGCTAGTGTAAAAATTTTTCTATCCAGAGAATTACCCATATAGGTATCAGTCATTCAACATAAAATAGTGAATAATAATATATGGGCAATTTTCTTTATAGAGAAATTTTTGCACGAGCGCCGAAATAATATATTTTTAACGTTTTTTCTGGCTTTTCAATCAGTGAAATCAAATTTCGTGTAGAATAGTTCATTTTGTTTAAACTTGTTGTGCCAGATGGTGGCCAGGTAGATGTCGGCTAAGCTGTTTGATGTCGCCAACCTTTTTATAAATGAATTTTCGATGGTCTCTTCTCTACCTTAGTATTTTTGAGAATTTTAAATGTAAAATGGATAAAACGAAACTAACCTGTATTAGTATTTTACGTTACAAGGCCGGTAGGTGACTACAGTACGAGTTGGTTTACGGACGAGACGACGTAGGAGCCGAGTCTAGAATATAAACGAGTGCTGTAATAACATCTAACGGACGTGTATCGTATGATATTTTATTTCATTTTTTCATTATAATCCTTTCTAGAAAGATTTAATAGAAATGTTTATTACAAATTTTAAAATATAAATGCGACTGTCGTTTGCTTGTCACTGTCAAATATATAAAATTAAAATATTTGAGTAAAGAATATAAATATAGTTTAAATAAAATAAAAATTTACTAACTTTAGCTAAGCAAAATATTTAAAAAATTATAAAAGAGAGTCTATTCTAAAGTTGCGTAGTATTTTTCATTTACTAAAGTTGGTAGAAAAATTTTTTTTACAAGTTAAAGCATCTAAACAGAGTTACTTGGTATCGATAAATATATTGTCAAAACAAAATAAAAATTACTAACTTTAGTTAAGCAAAATATATAAAAAATTGTAAAAGAGAGTTTATTCTGTAGTTGCGTAATATTTTTCGTTTATTAAAATTGGTAGAAAAAATACTTTCACAAGTTAAAGCATCTACACAAAGTTATTTGATATCGATAGATATATATTGAAAACAAAATAGAAATTACTAACTTTAGTTAAGTAAACTGTTTAAAAAATAATAAAAGAGAGCCTATTCTGTAGTTGCGTAACATTTTTCATTTACTAAAGTTGGTAGTTGGTACAATATGTGTACTTGAACATTTTGTTTTCTATAATTTTAAGTGAAAACTGGTCAAAAATCCAAAGAAAAAGTCATTATTTCTAAAAACAAAAGATGGTTGCTAGGCAATACATCAGTACCTGACACTGTAATATTCCACTTACCGGCCGCAAATGAGTACATGGTAAGTTGATTTACTGGACAAAATTAAATAAAACAATTAACCAAAAATTGGCATTCTTTTAAACAAAAATCTATAATAAAAAAATGAAAATGCGCTAGTTATTTTTCTTAGTTACAGCATAACGAAATGGCTGCCTGTCAAAGTAAAAAACATGTAAATTTTCTGAAATTGACCAAGAACGTCAACTTTCTTGGCGCAACTTGCAGGTCCCTATTCTAGTATTACGTTGCTGAGCAATCTTTAGGGTAACTGTTGCTGTTGTTTTTTATTCTCTATCTAATACCTCCCGCGCACTAGCAACTTTTCCGAAGCAACTGTTTAATTACATAAATGGAACATACATAACTAAATGTTATCTCGCGCACGGGCGATTTTTAAATCGAAGCAACTAAAAAATTGCAACACGTCCTATTTTGACGGCGATGAAACTGTTGCCGGTGATTATCAGCCACGCTTATTTAAACCTGTCGCCGCGCACCCGGCGATTATTTAGTTGCTTTGTTAACTATTTTTCCATGGTAAACTGTTACGGTTTCTTTCTTTCCTGTGGTGGTACAGCCAGACGAAATGTAGTATTGTGATATTATGAAATACGATATCCCAGTATTTTTAATAAGTTGTCAAAACTATCCATACTCATTCGAAAATAATTAAAAAATTTGTTTGGATGCTCTCTCAAGCCATCAAACAACTTATAAAATTGTCCATTTAAAGGTCTTTGGCTTAGTATTGGATGAGCCCAAAATAACTTTTTTTTTGCTTTCTTTTTCTGGCTAAACTGAGAGCACAAACACATGCATTTTCTACAAAATCCATGGTTGAATTGACCATTATAAGCAACTATTCTCTAGATACGCACTGCCGGAGATAACGGGCAACTTTTTGGGTGACCAAACTATTTAGTTGCTTATAACAAAAATTGCTAGTGCGCGGGAGGCATAAAAGTAACAACTTTCGGTTTAACATGTAAAATAAAAAAACGGTTTTACGGTTTAACATGTAAAAACAGAAGTTTAAACTTTTAAATAGAGAAGGTAAAAATAAGAACACAAAGTCTTCCTCCACTGATATATTATAGAAATATTCATCTTCAGGAGAAAAAGATAATTTTTTTCCTGAAGATGAATGCTTCTGCATTCGAAACATGTAGAGAAGTTTACTAAAATATTTCTATAATATATCAGTGGAGGAAGACTTTGTGTTCTTATTTTTACCTTCTATATTCCCACTCCACTTTAAGTATGGACTATTTCTTCAAGTTTTTAAATAGAAAATGTAAAACTAAAATATAGAGGTGAAAATCATATTTCTCTAAGATGAACCATTTTAATGTTACAGGTTGTAAAATTCTGAAAATGAAATTTTAAACGTCAATAGCTCAAAAACATTTGAATTTAGACATAAAAATATGAAATTGTATACAAAATAAACGTAAACTTTTCTTTCTTTCGACTTCAAGTCAGATTTTCCTTTAATTAACACAAGGCAAGTTTACTGGCGGCAAGTACTTTCCTCCCCTAAACCTTCCAAGTGTAAATAAGCCTTATGGAAAATATTAAATGATATTGAAAGTTTTTTGTTTGCAACAATATACATTACTTTTCGATGTTTTTAAGCCATTACAGTGGCGGCGCCGGAAGGGGGGGGGGGGGGGGGGGGCTGGGAACTGGACTACTCTGAAAATAATGGTGTCTACCCTGGTGCCTACCTAAATTTAGTGTGCATTATTGAACGCACGGTACTATAATACATTTGGGAAAGGGGCGGACCTTTTTCTTATTGTCACTTTTGGTATGGGAATACATTTTTTAGGGGTAATCATTTTTCTTTTTTCAAAAAGTCACGGATACATTTTTGTAGGACTTCTTTTTTAGAAGTCACTCTCGGTACGGGACGAAATTTGTATCGGGACCGCTTCTGCCCACTGATTACAATTTTCCTGGCGCCGTCGCGTCCCTAAGTCATCACTGAGAAAATGAACACATGAAAAATCCCAATTCATTTCATTTGTTGATGTTTCGTGGTTTGCTGCTATTTTTTAAAACTAATATACGTATATTTATATTATATAAACTAAGCGTTATATAGCAAAGTGCTGGTCAAAATATCAGTATCAGTATTCCAAACAAAATATTCATATTCTTGTACAGATACTCCAACAGCGGCTGAAAGACCAGTATTTTTTAAACCTGGCTTATAATAAATATAAAAAAAGAATAGGTATTTTCATTAAATATAATAAATGAAAATTCTAAAATAATTGTAAAGTTTAAATAGATACAAGGACAAGACTAGAATGATAAGCTGCAGCATACAGATCGCTGACAAGTAAAATATAGATGCTTACTAGACAATTTCTATGATCGTGTTAAGAGATTTTAAAATATGTTTAACTTAAGCAGAATTTTAATGAGCTAAAAAAATTATGATATTATTATGACCTACAATGATAATGACAATAGTTTTATTAAATAACAACGCTTAGAAATAATATCACCGACCTAACAATCCAAATGCCATAAAGCTCAAATTTAATAATGGTGAAAGATCCCATTATACCAAAAGAAATATACGTAGAATTTTTTTCAAAAGCGGCTAAAATCATCGGAAAGATGGAAAACGCAGTACAAAATCTACATTCCTGGATCAGTTAACCGGCATCCAGATGAGATTCTGCGCGATTTTAGGGAGTCAAACCGTCTCCGACGCTGCCAGTTTGAAATTTAGTTTGCCCGTGGTGCCGTCGCGACGCGAGCATCCGTCTCGGTTTCAGCTTCGATTTACCAGCTTCTAAAGTATCTGTTTCCCTGGGTTATATTAAGTGACAACTGTGAGTGCAGAAGATATTAAATTTTCAGGAGGTTTTGTGAGTTTCCTGTGCAATAGATTAATCAAACCTATATCTAAATTTAATAAATCAATCTTTTCCGGTAAGTTTAGGTTAAATAATACATATGATTTTTATGACGAAGTTATTATTATAAATTTTTCTTTTATTGTTATGAAAACCGAGCATTATGATAAAATTATTAATGGTTAAAGTAGCATTTATAAACAGCACAGATAAGGTATAGGGTTTTGGTAAGGATATACATCTTGTCCTCACTGCCCAACGTTTGTTTTGGCTACTATTTGACCGTGTCTGATAATTTCTTAAGTTATCTTAAATGCAATATATTTTTTTATTGAAAATTGTCTACTACCATATCTTTTAATCAGTTCCAAAGTATTCAGTGACAGATTTATAATTTTACATAGTCCTTAAATATTCCATAAAGCAGGAAGTCTAAAACATCATAGATACTGAAGTTAAGAGATTGATGATCATTACTCGTTATTTTCTACATGGGAGTCACTGCGCAAGACAAGGTCTAGCCTAGTTATTAAACATCAGCTTAAAAACTTAAAGAAATAGAAAGTTACATAAAAAATTATTGTGTGATTCTTCTTCCAATCATGATGACTTTATCAAACGTCTATTTTAGTTTTAAAAATATCTTAATATAAAATATTCGGGTTTAATTTCACTTTTATTTCTTTCCAGAAAGTTTGGATTAAATACAATACAAAAATGTATGTTCTTCTTGAGTTTAATCTGTGGCATCAATATCTTTCCAATAAATCATTCGAATCACTTGCTTTAGCCTTTATTTGACAGATTGTGAACATCTAAAGTTTTCCTATAGGTGAGATACACAAGTTCTCGAGTTTTATCATTTTTTTTTTGGGAAAGCTTCCAATAATGTAATAACTGATTTTAAAGTTTTATCGGATCTGTTCCAGCTTTATTTTTATGCTGTTATGAAGTAAATCAAAGGTTTCGGTCAAACAAATAATTGTATAATTGTTATTATGACGTGACTTTAAGGATATAGGACTCTTACGGAGGTAGTTCTTTTAGCTCATTTTAAAAGATGTTGAACTTTAAACTATTTTAACTTTATGGAACATTCATTTCGATGTCATCTTCTTTTTAGTAGTGTTTTCTAGTTTTTAAAGTATAGATTTCAATGCGTTACATTAAATACATTAAGTGCAGGATATATTATATTTTCAGAAGCTTCTGTTACACTAACATTTACTTTTATTCAATCTTTCAGTAAGGCCAGTGGCGGCTCGTCAGGTGAAATAAAAAAATAAAACCAGGAAGAAAATTTTTCGACAATATTTAATATTAATATACCAATACAGCTACCATTTTAGCCCTTAACAAATAATTATGTTCAAATGAATAATATTAATTTAATCTGAGTGTAGCTATGCATAATAGGGCCACGATTAACTCCGATAGAAAATAATTATAAACACTCGTGCATTTTGGCACGTTAGCTCAAAGCAAGTGAAGACCCAACGTCCAACATGGCTTTAATATTCACCGTTGCTATGGTTACGTGACGTCAGTCACGCAAACAGCGTGTAACAATTTGCATTATGATGAAGGGGAATTTTAAAAATAGATCAGTCGTATGCACCATTGTTTTAGCATTGGTTCGCCTAACCTTAAGGTATTTATTTAGAGGCTTCGCGAAACTTATGATTATACGTGATTTACTGTGTGATTAAAAAGTTTTGTTCTTATTTTTCAGTTAATTCAGTAGTGTACGTACCTACTTAGTTGTGTGTTTTAAAAATAAACCCAATTAATGACATAGTTTGTAATTTGTTGGAAACTCCATTTAGTCGTTAGACAGATGAGGATAAGAGAGACGTTTTGTTGAACGGGTTTTTAGTCAATGTTTGTTTAAGTACCCGCACTATACTTACCTAGCTCTTCACCATTTTTTAAGACCGCGAGCCGCCACTCAGGTTAGTTTAGGTTAATTAACATATCGAAATATTATTTTATAAAAAGTTTTTTCTTATTGTGGATAAATAATTGTAGTATTAATAAAAGCATCATTCTTTTAATTGGGAGTTCACCTTAGCTCCTTCGTTTTTAAGTATTAAGAGTTTTTTAGAGAAGATTTTTAAGCTAAAATACTTGTTATCTTTCAAAAAACATCAAAGATTCTTGTCTTTACGTTCTAGAAGTTGAGAAATTTAACATCTTCCTATTGTATTATATATTAAAATTAATTAAATTTGTCGTATTAATGGAAACTTTAGAAGTATCGATTGTATAAAACAGTAGTCGATTGCCTGCGAAAATTTTAATTAGGAGTTAACTAACCAGGCCACTTTTATTATAACCTAAATTATTTTAACACAAATGAATTTTTCATATCCAATTAATATGACTTGAGAAGCGAATAATTATTTATTTATTAATCAGATCACTTGGGTTGTGAGCAAAGCAGTTCTGCCATTGTCTTTGATTTTACCATCAAAGGGGTCTGGTTGGTTAATTATTATTTAAAATCTTTAGGCAACTAACCATTAACTACTCTTGCTTTAAGACGGTTATTTATGTTATGTTTAAACTTTCTTCGTTATAAATTTCTTACTTCATAATTTCATCAAGGATGTTAAACATTTTGATTCTTTAGCTTTTAAGTTGAGACGGTCAAAGATTGTTCAAAGGCCTATTATATGTGTTATTGTCACCTTAAAACGTGCTCTTTTAGATTCATTTCAAATCCAATGAACACTTTTAGGTTATACAAAAACTTAACATTTACCGACTTCTTTAAATTTACCGTTTTTTGTATTAAACTTTATCATACTCAGGCAAACTTTTTTAGACCAAATAATCCCGAGACTGCCAATTAACACATCGTTATGGCTAAATTTACTTTGAAAACAAAACAGAGTTTGTTCCTTCCTGATAAATTAACCAAATTTAAGGATAAATTTTAACCTGGGGAATTTGTATGATTTTGATTGACTTGCTGGAAAAAAATACAGCTTCATAACAGGAAACTAAATAGTTTAGTTATGACTGTAAATTGGATAGCGGACTTTTATGTGTTTAAGAACTAACTAAAAAAGATATAGATGGAAAGGAATAAGAACACAAAGTCTTCCTCCACTTTTATATTAAAGAAAAATTATTTTAAAGGGTTGAAAAATTCTCTACATGTTTCGAATGCAGAAGCATTCATCTTCAGAAGAATCAATAATAAGAAAAATTATTAGATAACGGAGCATCCAAATTTGTAGGCACAAAGAACCGGTTCAATGAATAGAACGGAGAGAAAATCATAATGTGACTTGCATTATGAAAAAGAGAAAAAGAATTATGGGTTTATGGCTTAGGGCACATAAAAGTTCAAATGTAGAACGAAGGGTTTAGCAGAAAAATTAATGTTTGATTATATTGAACAGGATGTAAAATTGGAGAATTTTTTTTTTTTTTTTATTATATTTTATTATTTCATAATGATTTTTCTATCGAGATATTTGAAATCTTTAAACCAAGGTTTGCCATAAGCTTAAAATCGACTTCCATCTATCTCTTTGCATTTTTTATTTATTTAAAAGAAATATGTTTAATGCAATGATTGTTCCCTGTTTTGTTAGCCAATTGGTCATTATTTTAAAATATTTGCGTCACTTTAGGAATCACACATTTTTGATATGAATATTTTATTTGAAACAATATGTTGTTGCTATTAAAAGTATTAAGATCTGAACAATAGAAGAGTTTTTGACTTGCATTGTCTTTATTTGTTTTACATCACAACGTTTCAACTGGTAAGTATCTCCAGTCGTCTTCAGGTAAATACTGATATTAAGATCTGGTTATACAATTACGGCTTAAGCTTAGTTCAGCGATGAACCAAGTTTAAGCTTCATTTGTACAACATTAACAGAAATTTAACGCTTGGTTCAATGCTGAGCTAAGCTTAAGCCGTAATTGTATAACCGAGCCTAAAAGTTTAAGTCAAAATATTTAAAAAAATTGTTAATGGAGTAAAAGCCAATTATTCTTGTTAAATAAAAATACATCGAGAAAAATCCTTAAAAGGCTTTTACTCTTAAAAGTGCCACAGAATCGCTCGAGGGCGATGTAATGGGATTAGATCATGCAAAAAGGATAAAATCGTATATAAAGACGATTTTCTTTTTATCGGAGTCAAGGGATCTAAAGTATGTACTATAAATGCAAACCGCCCCTTTTTTCACATAAGTACCAACTAAAATATTGTATAACGCTTTTTTTTTGTAAAATAGAAATAAAGCTAGAAAATCTATTAGGAAGAGATGCGTTGTTTTAATTTGACCAGTGCCCTTATAGGCTAAAGGAAGCTTTTTTTGGCTTTCATATTTATTTTGATTTGTGATATCAACATTCTAAATTAAAAAGTCTCTGATTAACTTTGATGCTAATAATAATGTAGGCAACATTGTCAATGATTCTCGAGTAAACGCTATCTTATAGCTCATTTTAGAGATCGTTGAATGTATGGTCTATTTCTTTTCGATTGCGAACGATGACAGAAACCCGTTTTACAATAAAAAAATGCAAGAATTTTCATTTTTGACAAGTTAAAAAAGTAAGGTTAGGGATTTACGTCATAACTGACATTTTGTTGTTTACTGTTTATAGCGGTGAGAATTTTAAATTAACACTTGTTAAGGCCGCTTTACAGTTTGCAATTTTTTTTTCACGCAAGAAAAGATTGCCCGGGAGTATGCGCAGAACGAGGCTAATGATCAGCTGGCGCAATTTGTATTGCTTGCAAGAAATATAACTCGGACCGTATTTTTATTGGCATTGCAAGCGCAATTCTGAGGATTTTCTGGTGATTTATGAGACACCAAACTAAATATAAAAATCCCTGACATTTATTTATGTTTTTTCTAACCTATAGCGGGTACATTTTGTTTTTGTTGGTTTGCTTTCATGTTCTGTAATGATGTTTTGTTAAAATTAAGGCACAAAAAGCGCCGGTAAGTCCTAACCAAATGTATTTATATTTTAATGGTTGGCAAGTGGTACATCACCTACGATCTTGGCAAGACATTGCACGCTGTAAAACGAAGTGAAATTTTTATTGCCGCAATATTAATTGCTGCAAGACAACTTGCGTGAAAGAAAAATTGCACACTGTAAAGCGGCCTTTAAGAAGATGAATTTTTAGGTTATGTCACAATGTTTGGCGTTTGGCATGGTCTTCTATATTTTGTCGATAAATCGGGCATCCTTTTTGCTTCAACACAAAGTAGGCATAGGTTTACTATTTTATGTTGCAGAAAAACGTGAAATTAACCGATTTTATGTACAGAAAGTTAATAGATTGTTTGTTTCGTAAAATAACTATTTTTAATTGCTAAAAGGTTTATAATTAGCATATATTTGCTAGAAATCAATCGAACGGAAATTTCTTATTCTTTTTCTGTGATTAAAAAAAAAGACCTTTAATAAGTTGGCTATGCATTTATGTAGTGTAAATTGGTCCATGATTTAACCAATTAGGTGAATTTTTGTTCATTTTTTTTCTGTCATCGTTCGCAATTGAAAAGAAATAGACCATAGTTGTGGCTCCTGGCTTGTAGCCAAAAAAGATCAATTCGGACTTTGTAAGCTCTTAAAAATTAATTATTGTGATTAACTTTCATTTAAAACCTCCAGTTGCACGGGTAAAATATGCATAATCGGCAATATTGCAGCCCTAAAAACCAAATAGGGGGTTGTCATGCAGATGAGGAATAAACATATTAGGGTATATTCTTACTATGAAGTCAGGCACCTCCTCCGCATTAGATCAGCATGAAACCTACAAATTTTATTTTTCATTATCTAATAGCCTATTCTCATTAAACGTGCAAGACATGGGTTCAGTAGTGGGTACGCCAGGCTTACCCGCAGGTATTAAGCAGGTCATGAGAAAAGTTATTTAGACTTTAGAAAGGTAAAAAGACCCTGCCAAGCAACTACCGACCCGTCGCATTGCTTTCAGTTATTTCAAAAGTAATGGAGAAAGCTATTAACCAACAACTCCTAAAGTATCTGGAAGGGCTTAACATTATCAGTGACCATCAATACGGTTTTCGTGAGTCCAGATCAACTGGTGACCTTCTGGCATATGTCACCCATCTTTGGAGCAACACCATCGAACATCATGGAGAATCCCGGGCTGTTGCACTGGACATCTCTAGGGCTTTTGATCGTGTTTGGCACGATGGGCTTCTAAGTAAATTGCGATCCCACGGTATGCCTAATGGATTTTGTTTATGGTTAACCAGCTTCCTTAAGAACCGTTCTCTGCAAGTGGCGATTGACGGGTTTCTCTCAGACACCTTCACCATCAATGCCGGTGTTCCTCAAGGGTCCATATTGTCGCCTACCCTCTTTTTACTGTATATTAACGACCTTCTAGTAAAAACCCAAAATCCAATTTATAGCTTTGCTGATGACAGCACACTTCTCTCATCTTTTACCTTGACTCTCCAAACATATCATATATATATATACATATCTTGGCATGATCACGTTGCCGCAATTGCCAAGACAGCTGCACAGAAACTTGGTGTACTTTTCCGCGCCAAAAGGTTGTACACACCTCATCAACTTTTGACACTCTACAAAGCCCAGATTCGACCATCATTAGAATATTGCTCTCATGTCTGGAGCTCTGCACCCAAGCACACCCTTCGGCTACTGGATTCCATTCAAAGGAGAGCCGTTCGTCTGATCGGCGACCCCGAGCTGACCAAGACCCTCGATAGCCTGGTGCATCGAAGACAGGTTGGTGATTTGGCTCTCTTTTATAGATATTTCCATGGCAGGTGTTCGACTGACATTGCCCACTTAATTCCACCTAGAGCAATGCAAAACAGAAATACACGGCGAACCACGGCCGCTCATCCATATGTTGTTCAGCTTAGTACTCCTCGAACTTCATTGTTCAAGAATTCTTTCATCTGGAGAACGTCATCTTTGTGGAATGATCTTCCTGAGGTCGTGTTTCCCAATGAATACAATGGTCAACGTTTCAAGACCAACGTTAATCGCTTTTTTCGCACCGCTCCCAGAGCGCCTTAAAGGATTTTTCCTACAGTGCAGGTGTTTTATCATAAAAAAAAAAAAATTACACTACGAATCAAATATGGTTCTGCCTAACTTGCCCGTTGAATAACATTAAGAAAACTTCTGGGTTTTGGATGTCCCGCAAGGGAAAGCATTCTGCTTATAATCTCGAAGCACTTTGCCACATTCACAGTAAATTACCACCTTATCTATTAATTCATTGTTTTCAAATTTTACCATTTTCACGTATCAATAATTTAAAATTAACTTGCTTCAGAAAAACACACCGCACCGGATTGTTCAACACTACCCATATGACTAATACTTATAAGAGATCAGAAAAACAACAAAAATATAGCGGGGTATGTTTTGATGCCAGACCCACACTTAGATTTTTTACTTCTCTATCTCGCCTATCTTTGAGTTTTTTGAAAAAAGGTATTTGAAAAAGTTGTTTATTTTAATGCCTTCTATACACAGCTAAAAAAAGAAGTATCAACTTAGGAATCACCCTGTATATGCTTGCTGCCTGTGGTTAAGCCTGGCGTACCCATGCTGACCTCGTGCCGAGCCTTACCTTGTGCATCTAGTGACAATAGACGTAAGTAAAATCGCGCCAAAGTGACATAATTTCTTAACTAGTATGCATGTCTAACAGGTAGCTTTTCTAGTACAAATATACACAGTCTGTAGGACTAACAACAAGCTTTATTGATAAAAAGCTTTATATTAAACACTTATATATATTTTAAAAGCATAACTTTAACCTTTAATTTCCGCATTATAAATTCGAATTGTAAATAAAATAAAATTGTCAGCGGTATTATGTTCGAAATATTTTGTTATTCATTATTTTCGCCTCATAACTTTTATAACTTATTCGGGGTAAAAAGAAAACTTTTAGAGTATCTGGAAAAACCTCTGTCTTCTGGGGTTTTTCTGAAATAAACTTTGTACTTTAAAAGAAGCTTTTAAGTTACAGGCAAAACGTTTCTCCCACATAAATTTTTGTTCCCCATATATCTTTTACTTTGTGGTGCGGTTACGCTATAAATCACATCACGATCTTGGCCTGTAAGGGGGAAACTTGAAATATATCGAATTGTTAGTAAAGATATTTCATTTTATCTTGTAGTACGTGCTAGAACATACCTAATTTGTCTCGGAGTATCCTTTATTTATAAATTAATTTAACAAATCCTCAACATTCCCGGGCAATTTTAGCTACTGGATTTTCTCCCTCTATTTATTTTTAATTGTTTTTTTGCTTATAGTAAACATTAAAATGAAAAACTGTACATATACAGGGTCCTGCACCTCACCTCCCGTCTTCTATAGTTCACTTATTAATTAAGTTAGGATTTTGATATTTTGCAGACTTTACCTGTATCCTAGAGCGCATTTCGGGAAAATATTTTTGTTTATACAGGGTGTTCCAAAAAAGTGTGACGTCATAAGGATGTATGTTTTAGATTACATGCTATAAATATTCCTACTTACTTGGATGCCTCTTATAGTTGCCTATATACCTCCAAAATTTTAATGAAATCGGTTCAGTATTATAGGCGAAAAAAAATAAAAACTAAAAAAATCAGTTTTGCACCACTGGTTTTAAAAATTAATAAAAAATAAAAATAATGCCACTTTAATAAAATTTCACAAAGGTACTTAATAAATAAGGTCGAACAGTCTCGTTAAATAAGTTTGA
This sequence comes from Polydrusus cervinus, assembly GCA_935413205.1. Taxonomy (NCBI): domain Eukaryota; kingdom Metazoa; phylum Arthropoda; class Insecta; order Coleoptera; family Curculionidae; genus Polydrusus; species Polydrusus cervinus. The sequence goes on along the minus strand of OW284514.1, from coordinate 21,972,669 downwards.
TTAATAGGAATTGTACAGGGTGTCCAAAGTTTAGTGTCAAACTTTGAAAACTTTAAATCAATTTATTTTTCTTATTTCAAATTGTAACCCCTGTATATTATTATGTCATTCGATGCAGAATTAAAAATTAAACATTTGTACTAATTACAACCCTATCGCAATTTCTAACGCATCAAAACTTATTTGCAGAAAACTCCTTTTATCAGCTATTCCACCGCTTGCTCCTAATATGAAAATGATATCTACGAGCTCTTCTTGGTTGTATTCCATCACAAAAAATAACATAGCTTAAATAATTAATAATAATCTAACAATATTTGAAACTAAAGCCAAAATGGGCTTTTGTCGTTTTAATAAAGTTTTATACCAATAAATTGTTTTGCAAAGCCATCCTCGATATTTATTTATAATAATAACTGGTGGAATAGTTGCTAAAAAGAAATTTCTGCAAATAAGTCTAGATGCGTCAGAAATTGCGATAGGGTTGTAATTAGAACAAATGTTTGATTTTTAATTCTGAATCGAAGGACATAATAATATACTGGTGTTCCAATTTGAAATAAGAAAAATAAATTGATTTAAAGTTTTCAAAGTTTGACACTAAACTTTGGACACCCTGTATAATTCGTATTAATAAAACTAGTTGGCGCAGTCATGCGTCACAGTACCTGCCTAGTATAAATAGAGCTGTAGTTACCGTACTTATTTAGTATTCACCCGAAGACGACTGGAGATGCTTACTAGTTGAAACGTAGTGATTCTAAACAAATAAAGACAAGGCAAGTCCAAAACTCTACTGCCGTTTAAGAAACGTCATTGTCTCCAACCTTTAAACAGAAACCTTTCTTTTGATGCATACATTTCAACAGAACATTTTAATCAAACTAGATATGGTTGAGAAATATAAATTGTTCATTTATTGATAATAATAAAAATATTGCTATTGTCTATTACTCTACAAAAGGCCGAATGTGAGAAAGATAGATATATTCAAGTAATTTTGTATATACAGGGTGGCCCATTTGTCTGACAAAGTAATATACTGTCTCTACTATTAAAGATATCAAAAAAAAGTTTTTATAAAAGTTGTGGGGTACAAAAAAAAATATATGTTCTAAAATTATTTTTAAACATACAGGATGGTCCAAAAAAGTAGGACAATAAAAAGATACATTTTTTTAAATGGAACACCCTATATATTTTAGCATTTTTTGTTTCCTTACAAAATTGTCCATATGAAGCCATATTTAGTTTTTTAATTTTTTGCAACGTTGCCAAACAAAATGCGAAATTCCTAAAATTTTGGAAAAACATGATAGTAAAAAATTACCTGTATCGAGTATCGAAAATTTCTTGTAAGCTCTTAGGATTAGGGATATATAAACTGTCTTAAATCTTTAAGTACCGAAAATTCTGTACAGGGTGTTTTCTGTTGACATCCAAATATACAAAATTTTAAAATACAATAACTCTGTTTTTTCAAATGAAACACCCTATATTTATTAGGCTCGTCTGATAGATATTGTAAGTATCTTTTATTATTGTTAAGTCATATCTATACCTTAATTTACTAGTTTTGGCAATATTTCGATTTTTATTTAAATTTCGGTGAAAAAACTATAGTTTTTATTTTTCTAGTAAGCCATGACTAGCAAAGTCAAAACAAATGTAATTGAATATATTGTCATATTTATAATTAATATTTTTATATTTATAATGTTTGTAAACTAATTTTCAATATCAAGTTCCGTAATAAAAACAAAATTTTCTTTAATTAAATAAATACGTAACTAACTATGGTTATCAATTTATTTTAATATGACATTATATTCAATTACATTTGTTTTTACTTTGTTGGTCATGGCTTACAAGAAAAATAAAAATTATAGTTTTTTTCACCAAAATTTAAATAAAAATCGAAATATTGCCAAAACTAGTAAATTTAGGTATAGGTATATTACCCAAATTGATAAATATGTTACAGTGTAATTTGGTCCATGGATTTGTCATCGAAATTAATATTTCTTCAATTGTTTTTTATTAGCTTTCTCACAAGTTCACGGCCAACTAAAAAGACAAGGTATAATGCCTATTTTAAATAATATTTTAAAATTTGTAGTATGAAGTTCGGAAGTTGAGTCGTAGAATAAATACACCGTACAATTTGAGTGGATTGTCCATATTGCGCTCGGAAGTTTAAACACTCCCTTTACGGCGTCGTGCTCAATTTACTGACTGATGACCAAGGGACGATCGGCGGCCGTTAATCAGACTATCAAGATTAATAAGTAAGAGTGGGAAAGTATGTAGATCGTAGGTGCATGTAGGAGGTAATTTTTGTGTTTGTTAAGGAAATCAATGAAAGGGAAAAAGACATGTCCTCTTAGATCAGAATTTTGAAAGGTTGGTACTTTTAAAACCAACGGGGCATTTTAAAAACCTTCTGAATTTTTTTGATTCTTTATAAAAGTATATTTGGATTTATATTTATTTAGTTTTGTTACTTATATATATTTAATAGGTTTTTTGTTACTTATCTTTTCTTTCTACTTTTATTAGAAATGTATTAAGTTTATAAGTATAATAAATTCGTATTCGTTATAAAAACTTTTCATTTACATGTTATCACTACCTGGTAAATTTATGGTATCTAGTACGAAAACATCTTAGTTACTTTTAGAATTTTGTAGTTACAATTAAAATAACTAGTTACTTACTCAAAAGTATCCTAGCTACTTTTAGAGTATCGTAATTACAATCAATGTAACTAGTTACTGTAAAAGTATCTTAGTTACTATAACTAGTTATTTTAACTAAGTAACTAAGTTACTTTTAGGTAAAAGTAACTATTCCTTATAAGTATCTAGATACATTTGTGCAAAAGTATCGAAAAAGTAACTAGTTACTTTTCTGAAGTAACTTTCACAGCTCTGCTCGTGCGATATGGACATCATATCCACTCTTGTTGTACAAACTACTATTATTTTAACTAAAATTTCTCTTAATTTAAATCATTGTAACAATTTTTGGTGAAAAACTGTGACATTTTATTTCAGATATTAAAGCTAATCCGTTTAAATCCTTTTTGTGCCCATTTTATTTCTAATTTGTGTTGCTCATATGGTTTATTAAGCTTTAATTGTGCATGCCTGCATGACTGGCGATTTATGCAGCAAATAAATAAAGACATAAATTCAACGCCCACGTTGTAAAAATCATGGTAAAATTAAAACCATTTATTTTTGCTGTTTACCTGAACATTTTCATTTGGTGCAATTATTTTTGCCAGGGCTGGCTTTAGAAACTACTGGGCTTTGAAAGGATTTTTGTTCGGCTTTTACCTTTTATTTAGCGGACAATTGTATTAACGAGTTACAATAACAAAGTGGATGAGCCTTTTAATAGAATTCCGACCACTTAATCAAAAAGTGATAGGCCCCGTCAAATTAATTTTTTTTAAATGAATTTTTTTCGGAAATTTTCAGAATTAGCTCTACTATTTATTATTATTAACATTGATAATTTCCCTCATATATAAAAAATGCCATAAGAGGTGTGTAATTTCCACTGAATTACAGTGGAAATTGCATCACTGGAAATTGCACTGTAGCAACCATAGCAACAAGTAATAAAGAAGTCAACTTTGACGTTTCTATTTTAATAATAATTATTTGTATGTTTAAATAAAAATGCCCCAAAACCATAGCAACAAATAATAAAAAAGTCAACTTTGACGTTTCTTCTTTATTAATAATTATTTGAAAGCCGGTCGTTTAAAAAATGAGTCGTTTTGGTGAATTTAGTGAAGATGCGATTGATGTAAATATAGAAAAAACTATCCCGCCCAATACAAAGACAAGCCGGATCGCTCGTATGGAAACAATTCATGGAGTTTTGTGTTGTTAGAAACTATAAACTAGAGCGGGAAACATCAGTGCATGAGATTGCTAAAGTACTTAAAGATTGGGGCTACAACATGCGAAAAATAATGGCGATGAATATAAAGACAGCACAATAAAAGTAATGTGGAATTTAACTGCAAAAATGGTGATGAAGGAACACTTTGAAAAATATGGTATTAAAATAGACCCATTTAAAGATCAAGAGTTTAAAGCTGCCAGGGATGCAAAAAATGCTAAAAGAAAGGAATTGCAAAAGCACGAGGATAAAAGAAAGGTCAGTTCAATTGCCCTAAAATATAATGAAATGAAAATGTTAATTGACAATTGCAACATATGTACTATTGTGCCGATAAAAAACTGGGACAAGAGATTTACAAAAACAATGTAAGAAATACATATCCCCTAGACTATAAAAGGTGTCTAGAGCTAAAAAGGAAAAACATTCAAAATTTAAAAAGTAACCTAGGTTACATAATGGAATGTTTTGTATTTTTCGATACGGGGTGGTTAAATTTGAGAGACATCATATAATATGGATAAAGTAAATTTATTAGATTTTTTTAAAGTCAAATATTTTATAAATTATTATATTTACCATTACCACAAAATAATAAATAAAGCTAATACAGGTAATAAAATACATTTAATAAAAAGAAAAAAATTGCGAACACAAAGTTTGTCAAAACAACACAAAATTAATATTTGGTCATAGAACCATTTCTGTTTATTACTTTTTGGAGCCTTTGTGGCATACTTAAAACTAAGTTTCTACATAATTCGACAGTTATTTCATCCCAAGATTGATTTATCCTATGACGTAATTCATCCCTGTTTCTAGGTTGAAAATCATGTTTATACATAGATTTGACCATGGCACCCCAAATGTTTTCTATCGGGTTCAAATCGGGACTCTTCGAAGCCCAGGGAAGAACTGCTATGTTATTTTCTTGGAGAAAATTTTGTACAATGCGCGCTGTGTGTATTGGAGCATTATCATGCTGAAATGTGTAATTTTGACCGTATACAGCGTTTACCGATGGTATCATCACTTCGTTTAGTATATTAACGTATACTGCTGCAGTTAGTCTTCCTTCGACGATTTGGCAAAGTCCTGGTCCTCTAGCGCTAATCCAGCCCCAAACATTTATGGAGAAACGCCCACTTTGGTTGGTTTTGTGGGTGTATCTCTCATCATACCGCATGCCGGAAGGCCTATACACCCGAATTCTCCCATTATTGCATGACTGAAAAGTTTTCTCGTCAGAAAATATAACTGTTTCCCATAAATTTATTTGATTAATATATTCATGTGCAAATTTTTTATCGGCGCGATGGTACCATCGCGCCGATAAAAAACTGGGACAGGAAATTTTTCTATTTTCTCCTAGACTATTAAGAATAATTTTACATCAAGCCTGGTACCAGTAAAATGTCATGAAAATTTGCATGTCAATAAAGATTGTCACTTTATGATTGACTCGTCAAACATACAATCATATATTATTTGTAAATATGCCACAATTAACCCTCCAGCAAAAGGCAATTATTTATAGTCGGTTGCGAGATAGTGTTGCTATTAGGGATATTGCAGATGAACTGGGAGTAAGCAAGAATACCGTGCTATTGGCAAAACAAAAAATAGCAAGACATGGGACTATTATTAGGAATGCAGGTTCTGGTCCCCCTAAAATTTCTACTGATGATCATGATAGAAGACTGGTTAATTATCTAAGGGATCATCCCTTCGAAACTGCAATCAAGGCAAAAGAAGAGACGAATTTTCCAGGTTCTGCAAATACCGCTAGAGACAGGGTTCGAAATTCCGATATACGAAGCCGTTGTGCTGCCAATAAAAATTTTTTAACGGAAATAAATAAACAGGGCAGGTTAGAATTTGCACATGAATATATTAATCAAATAAATTTATGGGAAACAGTTATATTTTCTGACGAGAAAACTTTTCAGTCATGCAATAATGGGAGAATTCGGGTGTATAGGCCTTCCGGCATGCGGTATGATGAGAGATACACCCACAAAACCAACCAAAGTGGGCGTTTCTCCATAAATGTTTGGGGCTGGATTAGCGCTAGAGGACCAGGACTTTGCCAAATCGTCGAAGGAAGACTAACTGCAGCAGTATACGTTAATATACTAAACGAAGTGATGATACCATCGGTAAACGCTGTATACGGTCAAAATTACACATTTCAGCATGATAATGCTCCAATACACACAGCGCGCATTGTACAAAATTTTCTCCAAGAAAATAACATAGCAGTTCTTCCCTGGGCTTCGAAGAGTCCCGATTTGAACCCGATAGAAAACATTTGGGGTGCCATGGTCAAATCTATGTATAAACATGATTTTCAACCTAGAAACAGGGATGAATTACGTCATAGGATAAATCAAGCTTGGGATGAAATAACTGTCGAATTATGTAGAAACTTAGTTTTAAGTATGCCACAAAGGCTCCAAAAAGTAATAAACAGAAATGGTTCTATGACCAAATATTAATTTTGTGTTGTTTTGACAAACTTTGTGTTCGCAATTTTTTTCTTTTTATTAAATGTATTTTATTACCTGTATTAGCTTTATTTATTATTTTGTGGTAATGGTAAATATAATAATTTATAAAATATTTGACTTTAAAAAAATCTAATAAATTTACTTTATCCATATTATATGATGTCTCTCAAATTTAACCACCCCGTATCGAAAAATACAAAACATTCCATTATGTAACCTAGGTTACTTTTTAAATTTTGAATGTTTTTCCTTTTTAGCTCTAGACACCTTTTATAGTCTAGGGGATATTATGTATTTCTTACATTGTTTTTGTAAATCTCTTGTCCCAGTTTTTTATCGGCACAATAGTACCCCAGAAGGTCTGCAAAAAAAGTTGTTTTTTATATTATATATTTATTTATATACTTATGGTATTGTTTTATAAAAATTGTTGGAAATGACCACCTTCATTTAATAGGCATGCTTCCGCCCGTCTAATTTAATTTAATTATTTTAGTTAAGAACGGTGTGCCTGAGGAAAAAAACGCAAGAGACCATTTTTATGCCGAATTGACCAGGCTAATCAGAAATAATATCCACATGGAAAAATGTCAGTTGCGTACCACTTTTTTTCTAAAAAATATCAGAGGAAATGTTTGCATGGACGCCACTGGTGGGACAAAAAAATAACTTTCATAGCTAAAACATGTGATTTTATGTCCTATTAACACATGCCAAAATTGAAAATAGTATCTAAAGTACTTTCGAAGATATTAAAAAAAACGCAAAAAAGAAATATTTCAACACCCTGTAGTAAAAAAATTAAGCCGTTTAGGACATATGTTTATATGAATTTTTCTTCATAAAATGACTTTAGGAATCACACCCTAACATATTAGCACATCATTAAGCAACACCCTGTATTGACAATATATTGGTTATATAAAATATATGTGATTACTACGTTTTGTTACATTAATGTGTTTGAGAATAACCACCCTATTCTATAAAATATTTCTACGACCTACATCTTTATTTTGGCCATTATTTTATGGGAAGCTCAGAAGCCCATTAATAACAGTGCAAGCGACTTTGGCTGCCTAGTCATTATGTTTTGCTTCAATGACTTAATCGCCTTTAAAAATCGTCAAGCGAGTAATGACTTTTTGGACCCCACGAAAAACATTCTGGAAGGCGTCGATATTTTAAGAAGATTAAACTTTTATGGCGTCGTACTTTGCAATTTCACACCTTAGGCATCAAGAATGCCAATAAAAAGGTAATAATCTTTTTTGTTTAGTTTACCGAGTGGACTCTTAAAACGGGCCTAGAATACCATACTAGACTCTTAGTTTCCGTGACAGTTATAGTTATAGTCTAATTCAGAAAAGTGTAGAGTACTAAAATGGGAAATTCCGTCCAGTTTGGCTCAATTTCGGTGTCGGCCATGGGCGCAGGTAAATTTTTTGCATAAAATTATTTATGCTAACTAACCAAAGAAGAAGAAAAGAAGATAATTTGATAAAGAAGGAACTATCGGCTATAGCAAATTTACACAAACATCGTTTTATGAAATATGCCGTGGAAAATATAGCTGAAAAACATAGTGTAACTGTGCTGCGCACACGGCTATATCGTTGCGAACTAAATCCTATAGAACTTATATGGGCGCAAGTGAAAGGATTTGTAGCAAGACACAATACGTCATTCAAAATGAACAACGTTTAGCTACTGTGTGATCAAGCCATTAAGGAAGTGACACCAGAGAACTGGCGAAAAGCAGTCCATCATGTCATTAAAGAAGAGAAGAAAATGTGGGATCTTGACCACCTGATCAATCGGACCGTCGACCCATTAATTATAACGTCAAGAGGAGATGACAGTTCCTCAGATGACGAAGAATATTATGATGTTTTATAATTTAATGTCTGTATAATGTATATTTTGTATTTTTTTTATAATGCTTAATAAAAAATAAGTGTACCTAATACTATGTACATGATGCACGCCTTTGTCATGCCATTTTCAGTGTTTGTGAATGGATAACAATAGACAAAACCCATGAATTAACCCAAACCTGCACTTGATGAAAAGAAAGAATTTTGCAATGAAATCAATGCCAAATTATGAAAGTGGCTTAAATATTCGTTGGATTACTTTGTAGTCCCTTTACATACCTAATGAACATATTACTTTACGCCTTTCTGAAATAGACTAAGTATATACCTAGTAGTTTGTGTAACAAGAGTGGATATGATGTCCATATCGCACGAGGAAGTAAATTAAGCACGACTCCGTCCGACCGCAATATGGACAATCCACTCGAGTTGTACAGTATATTTTTTCTACGACTTAACTTCCGAACTTCACGCTAAGAATTTTTAAAAATTATTTAAATTAGGTATCATAACTTATCTTATAAGTTGGCCATGAACTAGTGAGAACGATAATAAGAAACAATTGAACAAAAATTCATTTTGATGGCAAATCCATTGACCAAATTACACTGTAACATATTTATCGATTTGGGTAAGTTCTTATATTTATACAACATACTCACTGTTGAATATCTATCTTTATCACATTTGGTTTTTTGCAGAATAACAGACAAAAAGTGATATATGTATTATTTTTTTTTTTTTTTTTTTTTTATTTTTACGGTTCGCCGACTACGTAGGCCATCTTGAACCGGTCATCGACCACAAATGTGATCTACCGACTGGGGAGTGTGAAACGGCACCTTCATCCTACGAGATATCCGATCTCATCCGGCCTGTCCGGCGTGAATAGGATGGCTAAGTGTCGATTCATTTTACACTCTTCCCTGAGGCAAGAGCACGCCGTGTTCCCAAGCGGTCACCCGCCCAAGTACTAACCGCGCTCGACACCGCTTGACTTCGGTGATCTGCGGGAACCGGTGCTTAATATGTCGACAGGCCCTTGCCTATATATGTATTAATAAACACGAACAATTTATTTTCTCAACAGTAGGTATTTTGATTTTACTGAATTTCACAGAAGAAAAAAAGGTTTGTCAGGTTTATTTCTGCTTCCGTATAAATTATAACTTCGAAAGTACAACAAAATAGCTGTAGAATTCGTTTTAAACAGTTAAAAATGGATTTTGTGCATTAATATGACTTTTTAACGTTCGTTATGGTCAAATTTTTAAAAATAATCGCCAATTTACAAACTAGCAACACTGTTAACGTGGAAAGAAAAGTGGCAATAGTGTAAGTAGAAATAACATAACCTTACAAATTTTAATTAAAAAATGGATTTTTTTTCTAGAAATCTTATAATTTCGTCTGTTTTATCGGGTTATCTTTATGTTTCACCATTTAAGGAAGAATTACCAGTTAATTGTCTATGTTTGTTGCGTATAATAAAAGCTTTAAGATCAATTGGGGTTCGATCCCCGTTCAAAATATATCGGAAAATATCCCCGTGCACAAATATTTATAATAATATATTATTTATATGGAACAAAATACCCAAGATCAGTAAGAACACGTTCATTTGGTAGGTATATAGTACATTTTATGCAAAGCTTGTAGTAATTGTCTAGAAATGAGTGGAAATAAAGATATTTTTGAAATAAGAAAGTGGGTCTGTGTGCAAATCTTTAGTTCAGTTAGAAAATAACAATAATTTGGTAAACATATATTTGGGTATTAATTTTGTTATTATACCTTCAATTTTTGCACCATTTCCTGTACTCTTTATAAAAATATTGTGTATACATAGACTCTGGGATAAATGTTTTGATTTAAATTTAAAAAGAACAAATTTCATCTGACAGATTTGGATATTTTTGAAGCATATTGTTAACCTAACTTCTCTCAACTGTCAGAAAACGAATTTACGACATGTAAATTTGGCTTCTCTATAATTGACTGTGATTGGTTAGTTTCATAACCTAACTAGGATGGATATGAAATTTTGCCGCACAGTTAACTGGAATAGCCTACTTTACTCGCCACTCAAGTGTAAAGGAAACAGCAAATTTCCATGTGGGAGTAGAAAAAAGATAATAGAAAGTTTTTTGAAAATGTTGCTTAAAGTTTTATAGTAATACTTTTTATAGTAGTTTTATAGTTTATACATTATAAGATCCCACTACTCATCTGGCGAGATGCCACGCTGGGATTTAAATTCTATTGAATGTTTCTTGTCTATTTTTTTGTAATTAAATACTCCTACAATAATTCCTTTCCAAACGTTAAGGTTTAATTGGAAAAGCATAACATTTAATTGCACAACTCCAAAGTAAAGCTTTCTGCTTTTCACGGGTGCGTTAAAGGAAAGCACTTTTTTATTTTAATTTATTTAAACTCCCGGCTAACAGCAATGTTCAGTTCAGTGTGTGCCGCGCCGTATACACGGTAATAAATCAAAAGGCAGAATTGTAAAAACCCAAGAAAATTAAAACTGCATGTTTTAATGCCGTTTTGACCGAAACCTTTTAATTCACGTCCCTAAAAGCAAATGAGTAAACCTTGTTTACATTCCGTATAAAAATGCGGGATTTTAAAAATATGGGATTTTAAATCTAAAAATACGCTGTTTACATTAGAGGAATATTTTTTTTTCTTCCGAGGGTCTGTCCGTGCGCCCGATGCACTTAAGCCAGGTTTGGCCCATTGTGCTCACCCTGCTTGGTTGTTACACCCACTCCGTGATCCCAGTTCCTTGCACTAGTTTGTGTAGGTCAACTGGGGAGAGGGTAAGGATGTCATCTGGTTCCAGTTTTGGTTGCCCGAGTATTTGTTGCCTCTTCCGATCCAGTGACTCGCAATGGTAAACTATGTGCTGTACAGTTTCTCTGTCTTGTCCGCATAATCCGCAGTCAAGGTCCCCATTGTACAGTTGGATTCTGTCGGGTGTCCTGTCAGAATTCGTGTAATGGTTCTCAGCTGATTCCTGTCCATTTGAAGCAACTCTTTCGTTTTGGGGTCTGGATCCCCAATGAAGCTTTTGCTGTGGTCTAATCCCTGTCTATTGCTCCAGTGGATTTTGTGTTCATTCCTGGTCCATTGCTTTATAGCATCTCGTGCTGTGCACCTTGGTACTCCAAGTGCCGGTTCTGGACCATTGAATGTATTTTCGGAGCCTTTTCTGGCGAGTCCATTGGCTTCTTCGCCTCCTGCAATACCCTCGTGGCCTGACACCCACCGCAGTATCACCCTGTTTACTCTTGTCAGGGCTTCTAGTTCCCCTTGGCACCCCCCATAGCACTCTTGTGGTTACCTTGCTGCATATTAGCGATCCAAGGGCTGCCCGACTGTCAGAACATATTATATGGATTCGCCCATTGAGGCAAGCCATAGGAATATGGGAACATGTACCGTGGGTTCAACTAAGAATGACCGCCGGCCATATCTCAGAAACTAGTAATCGTACAGCATTCGAGTACATTTTTTTATGACAAAAGTGCCCAAGAGAAAATGCTGGGAATTATTTTTAAGTTCCGCATTTTGCCGCAAGAGGGCGTAATTGAAAAGTAAATTTTAAAATTTTACATATCTTCGAAAATTCCACATTAAGGTATATCTTTGATAACACCATTTAAAAGCTGGGACAATTATGCATCATTTTGTTCTTATGCTCATTGGCGTACCGACTTTAATAAGAGGGGGGGGGGGAAGCTGTTGAAAGTGTAATCAGTTAAATCGCTGGCACTTTTAAACGACTTATCCGATTTTTAGCAAACTAAAGACAGTTTGAAAGAGAAATGTATGCACTTTCACCAATCGTATTTAGTTGTCCATAATAGTTCTCAAAAAAAATGCTAGAGGGCGCAATTGCAAAATAACACATTTTTTGATTTTACTTCGAAAAAATAAATCATACGGTGATGATACCATAATCGAAAAGTAGATGAAATTTGCTAGAAAAAATATTAAAACCGCAGCTCGATATCTCCGTTCGTTTCAGCGTTATCACCAATAGAATAATTTTTAAAACTAAGCGATTATATATTTTTTAGAAAAAAAGTGGTACGCCACTGATATTTTTCCATGTGGATATTATATCTGATTAGCCTGGTCAATTCTGCATAAAAATGGTCTCTTGCGTTTTTCTCCTCAGGCACGCCGTTCTTAATTAAAATAATTAAATTAAATTAGCTCTATTATTATTATTATTATTATTAACATTGATAATGCAAAATTTTGTTTTATAAAAATTGGTGGAAATGAACACCTTCACTTAATAGGCATGCATGAAGCTAATTTACTTATTTTAATTAAGAACGGTGTGACTGAGGAGAAAAACACAAGAGACCATTTTTATGCAAAATTGACCAGGCTAATCAGAAATACTATCCACATGGACGAATATCAGTGGCGTACCACTTTTTTTCTAAAAAATATATAATCGCTTAGTTTTAAAAATTATTCTATTGGCGATAACGCTGAAACGAACGGAGATATCGAGCTGCGGTTTTAATATTTTTTCTAGCAAATTTTATCTACTTTTTGATTATGATATCATGATTATACCGTATGATTTATTTTTTCGGAGTAAAATCAAAAAATGTGTTATTATTGCAAATTGCGCCCTCTAGCATTTTTTTAGAACTATTATGGACAACTAAATACGATTGGTGAAAGTGCATACATTTCTATTCCAAACAGTCTTTAGTTTGCTAAAATCGGATAGGTCGTTTAAAAGTTACAGCGATTTTACTGATTACACTTTCAACAGCTTTCCTTCCCTCTTATTAAAGTCGGTACGCCAATGAGCATAAGACCAAAATGATGCAAAATTGTCCAAGCTTTTTAATGGTGTTATCAAAGATATACCTTAATGTGGAATTTTCGGAGATATGTAAAATTTTAAAATTCACTTTTCAATTCCGCCCTCTTGCGGCAAAATGCGGAACTTAAATATAATTTCCAGCATTTTCTCTTGGACACTTTTGTCATAAAAAAATTTACCCGGATGCTGTACGATTACTAGTTTCTGAGATATGGCCGGCGGTCATTCTTAGTTGACCACCCGGTACAACGATGTCTTGCGGTAACTATGAGTATCAATATTTTGATGAACTTGCGTGGTTGGCCTTATCAGTTTCTAAAATGTAAGTGGTTTGTACAACAAGAGTGGATATGATGTCCACATCGCACGAGGAAGTAAATTGAGTAGGACGACTTAGGCGAAGTGCTCAAACTTCCGAGCGCAATATAAAAAATCCACTCGAGTTGTACCGCGTGGTCAACTAAGAATGACCGCCGGCCATATCTCAAAAACTAGTAATCGTACAGCATCCGGGTAAATTTTTTTATGATAAAAGTGCCAAAGAGAAAATGCTTTAAATTATTTTCGAGTTTGTAAAATACCCGAAAGGGGGCGTACCAGCCAGGACCAAGATAAAATTACGATTTTCTTCGTGCTTTGACTAATTGAGAGGTATAAAAAACGTATGTATATTAATCCTTACATATTATTTCCTAATACTTTTTTTCCTACTTAAACTTTCCGATCTAGTAAAATAAAGTGGTGGGGGAAATTCATTTTTTTCTAAAAATACGCCACGATGACTCCGGTTTGGCATAACCGATTTGAACAGTCTTAGTCTCCTTTAAGAAAGTTTATTTACCCTATAAACTGTGCGTTGTTTTTCTATCCTTAAGTTTTTCCGTCGCAGTTAGATGGCGTTAACTGAAATATAAGCAAATATCAAGCTTTTTCTCCAAAAAGTTAAATTCAATGATAAGTTTGTTTTATCATGGTATAATAGAGAAATAAATCATTAACATTTCGGTAAAAAACACAAATTTGTAACTTTTTTACAACCGGAGTTATTAAGAAAATTAATTACATTGTACAATTTTTTTCTTTTTATGGGCGTTTGAATTTAATCTATAGAATAATTTTACCACACATTATTAATAAATTAAAAAAAAAAGTTATTAAAATCGATGACAATGTTTAAATTACAAAATTTTTAAAGAGAACGATAATAAAAGCTCCAAAAAGAACTATTTTTATAAATAAATACATTTTTATGGCACAAAAATGTAAAAAAAATTCAAAGCCAAAGTCAAAATGACAATAAAAAAAAGTCAATGGACTTCGTTACAATTTTTATTCTGTCTAGCACGTTTTATTAGCAATGACGTAATGCGTTATAGAATAGTGCCCGAAAGATATTGGGTTATGTTTTGATTCTTCTTTATTATTATAATAAACAAAGATGGGAAATTGTGAATCATGTTGTCGCTTAATCGCTGATGACAATGACGCGCGAGTAAAGAACCACTGTGAATACTATATATACTTTTTAATGATAATCAAAACAAAATAATTTTCATTTACTACTGCGTGAATATTTATATGGGAAAACTGGTGTTACTGTCAATATTTCAATAATTTAACTTTTTCAATTTTTTTATCAAACGCTTTTAAATTAAATTGAATATTTAATTTTAAAGCTAAATTAAAAATATTTACATAGTATAGGGTTTAATATTTAATCTGCGTTGTATTTATTAAAAATTTATTTGTGCACTGGTATACAAAAAATTAATAAATGTGTTTCTGTTTTAATAATTAATATTATGTTATGAGTTTTAAAATTTAGATTAAATTTTTGCCACTTGTTACCAGAATTTAAATTTTGTTAAAATAAAAAATGGCTACCTTTGTTAGGTGGAATTAAAGCCGTTAAAGAGAAAAAATTACTCAAAATTAATGTATTAAAAAAAAACTGGCTAATATTTTCTTCTACGTCCACATGAATATTTACTGTTTCCTCTACACTTAAGTGATTGGATAAGTTGGCTTTTCCGGTTGACTGAACGGATCTAATTTCATATCCATCCTAGTAAGGATATGAAATCACAGTGGTGAATTACCATGAAACCAAATTTACACGTTGGAAATTTTACGAGTCGTTTACTGACATCTATCAAAAGTAAGGTTATGAATATAGGTACTTTATAAAGATGCAAATCGGTCAGATCAAATTTGTTATTTTATTTATAGTTGATTCAAAACATTCCTTTAAGAGCCTATGCATGCACCAATGTTTCCCAAAGAGTGCACGAAATGGTGCAAAAATTAAAAATATAAAATATAAATTTTTTTTATCGAACTATTCTTATGTTTTTCTTGACAGAACTAAAGGATGCCATTTTCCGTTTCAAAAATCTCCAGTATTCTTCTCATTTCTAGATAATTACTACAAGAATAAATGCATAAAATGTACAGGGTGTCCCATAACTTATGGGCCGTAGAGCAACTGGAGATACTAGACATGAAACTAAGCCGATTAAGTCATATAAGTTTTTTCGGATTGTTACTTGTTCTAGGAGATACAGGGTGTATATAACTTATGTATTAATAATTTAATTTATGTACTATGTTTTTATGCTTTGGGATGTTTAAAGGGAAATATCTAGAAAACTGTTAAAGGTATTAAGATCAATAATTAAGTTTACCTTTTTGACTCAGAAAATGCCCGTCTTTAAGAAACTATAATTAAAAAATACCTAATATCACAGGTAAGAAAAATAATCATAGATTTATGAAACTTAAAAATTTCTACAAATTCTTATTTCTTATAATATTGCCAACTTTCAATTCGATTCATTAAACCGTTTTAAAATTATGGCTTATTTTCGAGAATAAACTATTACTTTCAACACCCGGTATCTCTAGAACGAGTAACAATCCGAAAAAATTTATATGGTTTAATCGGCTTAGTTTGATGTCTAGTATCTCCAGTTACTCTACGGCCCATAAGTTATGGGACACCCTGTATAACACAAAGGGAACGTTTGTACTTACTTGCTTTGTTAGTTTTTGCAATGATGGATCTTTAACCTCAATCGATCTAAAACCCTTTATTATATATGCAATAGATATAGAAAAATGTAGATAAGTACATAAAACTAGATAAAACAGACAAAACCATAAGAGTTAAAAAAAAATCAATTTTATAAGGTTATTCTTTTAATCTGGATTACTAATGGTTTTAAGCAAAGAAAATTTATAGGGTTAGAAATATTAACTCCTTGTTAAACAAACGCAACATAAAATAGAGAGAAAGAAGAGACAGAGAAAGACCTTTAGTGTGCCATGGCGCTATCAGAGGCGCAATGGCGGGAAATTTAAACGGCGGTTTTATGATTTTGGATTTATTAATTTTTTTAGTTTTTATTGATTTAAATCGTGATTCAAAAGTAATGAATCACGAGTTAACTCAATAAAAAGTGGCATAAAAGTTTTTATTTTATGAAATAAATCAAAACATTTTTATATTAACAAAGTAAATTATGTTTATTTTCAAAAAAAATTTTTAAAAGGAAATCGTATAAGTAGTACACAGTCTAAGCTACAATGCCTTTTCTCCTATGCATATTAGAACTATTTGTACAATTTCTTGGACCACAAAACAGTGTAAAATAAAATAACAACTTTAACGAAAATAAAGTAACGTTCTTCAGTCTATCAGGTCTCACTAATAATAATGTCTCTAAATCCATGGGGAATTTCTAGAGAAGTCTCTGAAACAAAAGAAAAAGAAGCAGTATCGGCTCGAAACTAATAGCGTTTTCAATTACCAGTACTCCGAGAGTGCTAAGAGACGTCATAGATCTGCCCGAAATCTGTCATAGCCATGTAGTGAGATTACTCGACTTTGATAATTAAACATGCAATACATACAATCTCGGGGAGAGCACTCTCAGAGTGCCCGAGAGCAGTAAATAGAAAACACTATAAATTTGTCAGATCTCTTCGTCCATGTTAGAAATGTCTCAGAAAAAGGATATCTATAATAGAAGCAATGAAATTATTTTGCACTGGTCTCTTTAAATTTTTTAACCTTTTCACTGTGACCTGAACTATAATTTCTTTTTGGTAGTGTCTTTGATGTATTTATATATATCTAAACATATGATTTTATCAATAATTTGTATCTTATAGTTAGGGTACAACTCTACATTAAGACTATATGAATATGTGTTTTTTTCTATGTTAGATCCTCGCAGATTCGTAAATTCGTACACTCGGTATTAGCAATAATGTTGCAATGATCTTTCCACGTATGCACATGTTGGGCATCTTTTAAAGGAAATTGAAGTGTTTGTTTTTAGAGTCCTCATCTGTGACAGGGACTAAGTAAGAATTAGTGCAACCTGGAGAAATACAAGAATATATTTTCTGCCTCCAACATTGCGATTAACACTATGCCATGTTGATAACAAAGTGGTAAAAGTTTGTTATAATATATAAAAATACTCACTCAGTTAGCTCGTTGTCCTTGTCCTCATGTCCATCCCTTAAAACAAATAAGTCTCAAGTATAAAATACATTTCTAATCGATAACATAATATGTATAAAGTCAAAGAAGTACAACAAAGTTTCATCTCTATTTGCTTATTTTAAATTGTAAATTTATATAATATAAAAAGTGTGCATAATAATGCAAATAAAGTTAATAAACAAACCTAACTATATGATACACAATTTTAATTACCTGCATGGTAGGCTGGAATAATATTTTAGAAAATTATAAATGTTAGACATTTTTATGGTCAAAAATCTTTAGAATTTTAGAAAATTTTAATAAACTTGCAAAAAACACGTGGAAAAAATAAATTGACTCTGTTGACAGCTTAACACGGCAAGTTGATCTGATTAGCAACGGGTATAATTTATGGTTTCATAAAGTAGTTTGGAATAGGACTGCCCTTCTGTTTTATGCGTCAAGAGTATGCGATATGCTACAAAAACCTACTCTCACTCTGCCAAATGAAGATACTGAATGCGCCGATAGCGCCAATTTCTCCCTGATGAGGCCGTGGCAAAGCTTCAATCAAAAATGACCTTGTGATGCCAAATCTCTCATTTAAAGTTTCACCGGGGTGGTTTTAAGGTTATGTTTTTCGTTACGTTTTGCACAGAGAAAAAAGAGTTTTCTCGGGTTTGTTACGCAAGCAGGCAAAGGCTATGGTTTAGGAAAAGAAATTTTCCATTTTTATAACAAATATATCGCTATTGGTCTGTTATTTTGTAAAAGGCCAAAAGTGAGAAAGATAGTTTTATTTAAAGTAATTTTGAGTAAATATAAAAAATTACCCAAATCGACAAATATGTAACAGTGTATTTGGTTTATTGATTTTTCATTGAAATTAATTTTTCTTTAATTGTTTTTAGTATCTTTCTCACAAGTTTACAGACAACTAAATGGACAAAATATAATGCGTGATTTAAATTAATTTTTTTTTAATGTTAAGTCGCAAAAAAAATATATCGTACAACTTGAGTGGATTGTCCATAATGCGCTCGGAAGTTTAAGCACTCCGCCTACGGCGTCCTGTTCAATTTACTTTCTCGTGGGATATGAACATAATTACCCTTTCATCCACCCTTTTTTTCTCATCTGACATTTTTGATTGTTAACTAAACTCATCAATTCAAATTTATAGTTAAATTTGTAAATAAAAGATAAATTAGCATAACTTAAGTTTTTTTATGTAATACTTAATTTATATTTAAAACTTGACGACTGTTAAATTTCCCTTTTAAAGAGAAAAAGTGTTTAATATTAAAAAACTCATTACCACGAAAATACGAATTTTACTGAGAATCTGCTCGTTAAAAGGAAAAAAAACTTGAAGGGACCTCGAACTTTAATTATGAAAAATGACTGCCGTTAAAATTGTGTGAAATTTTAATATATTATTTCGCTTCAATTTTTGCGACAACAAAATGTCCGATCAATCTTGAATACTTAAATATTCAAAATAGTTTATTCCAATAATTAGAAATTGACATTTTATAAATTTCCAGAGAAACATATTAAATACAGGCAAGTGACATATTCAAAACGTCATAATGGCAGTGGCGAATGGTGATTTAGAAATGCGGGGGTTAAATATATTACTGTAATATACAGGGTGGCGCATCGAAAACGAAACATTGACTGGCAGCTCAGATCTTTTTTTAAAAAACGCTCAGAACCGTCAATTTTATTTTCGAGGTGGACACAAAATTGGCAAAAAATCACGTTTACACGTGCAGCCTCCTGGGCAGGTGTGGCACCACCCCTAAAATCTTAAGTGGAAAGGGGGGTCAAGTGGTACTCTATTTTAAAGATTTTTTTTATATTCATGTAAAATTTAAGTTCTTCAGTTCGTGTGAAAAAGATTATTCTAAAACTCGGAGAATTTTCGCACTCGGCTGCCGCCTCTTGCTAAATATCTCCTCGTTTAAAAAGTATCACTTTCATCACTTGTTATGTAATATTCTAATATTGTGCCGAGTACACTATTATATAGTTGATAACTACGCAATAAAATACAATTATGAACTAGTAGTGTATTATTATCACCACTTGGCTCACACTGTACCATCGCGCCGATAAAAAACTGGGACAGGAAATTTTTCTATTTTCTCCTAGACTATTAAGAATAATTTTACATAAAGCCTGGTACCAGTAAAATGTCATGAAAATTTGCATGTCAATAAAGATTGTCACTTTATGATTGACTCGTCAAACATACAATTATATATTATTTGTAAATATGCCACAATTAACCCCCCAGCAAAAGGCAATTATTTATAGTCGGTTGCGAGATAGTGTTGCTATTAGGGATATTGCAGATGAACTGGGAGTAAGCAAGAATACCGTGCTATTGGCAAAACAAAAAATAGCAAGACATGGGACTATTATTAGGAATGCAGGTTCTGGTCCCCCTAAAATTTCTACTGATGATCATGATAGAAGACTGGTTAATTATCTAAGGGATCATCCCTTCGAAACTGCAATCAAGGCAAAAGAAGAGACGAATTTTCCAGGTTCTGCAAATACCGCTAGAGACAGGGTTCGAAATTCCGATATACGAAGCCGTTGTGCTGCCATTAAAAATTTTTTAACGGAAATAAATAAACAGGGCAGGTTAGAATTTGCACATGAATATATTAATCAAATAAATTTATGGGAAACAGTTATATTTTCTGACGAGAAAACTTTTCAGTCATGCAATAATGGGAGAATTCGGGTGTATAGGCCTTCCGGCATGCGGTATGATGAGAGATACACCCACAAAACCAACCAAAGTGGGCGTTTCTCCATAAATGTTTGGGGCTGGATTAGCGCTAGAGGACCAGGACTTTGCCAAATCGTCGAAGGAAGACTAACTGCAGCAGTATACGTTAATATACTAAACGAAGTGATGATACCATCGGTAAACGCTGTATACGGTCAAAATTACACATTTCAGCATGATAATGCTCCAATACACACAGCGCGCATTGTACAAAATTTTCTCCAAGAAAATAACATAGCAATTCTTCCCTGGGCTTCGAAGAGTCCCGATTTGAACCCGATAGAAAACATTTGGGGTGCCATGGTCAAATCTATGTATAAACATGATTTTCAACCTAGAAACAGGGATGAATTACGTCATAGGATAAATCAAGCTTGGGATGAAATAACTGTCGAATTATGTAGAAACTTAGTTTTAAGTATGCCACAAAGGCTCCAAAAAGTAATAAACAGAACAGGTTCTATGACCAAATATTAATTTTGTGTTGTTTTGACAAACTTTGTGTTCGCAATTTTTTTCTTTTTATTAAATGTATTTTATTACCTGTATTAGCTTTATTTATTATTTTGTGGTAATGGTAAATATAATAATTTATAAAATATTTGCCTTTAAAAAAATCTAATAAATTTACTTTATCCATATTATATGATGTCTCTCAAATTTAACCACCCCGTATCGAAAAATACAAAACATTCCATTATGTAACCTAGGTTACTTTTTAAATTTTGAATGTTTTTCCTTTTTAGCTCTAGACACCTTTTATAGTCTAGGGGATATTATGTATTTCTTACATTGTTTTTGTAAATCTCTTGTCCCAGTTTTTTATCGGCACAATAGTACATTAATAATACATTTTCCACTGACTCCAAATTTATATATACTATATACATATCAACCTTCCCCTATATTACCCACATTAAGTCGTTATAATTTAATTTAGGCTCGGAAATGTTGACTAACTGAGTTTCAAACAGAGAAAATCTTGATAAAGCTGGTAAACATGAATTTTCTTAATCAGGTTTTCACATCTAAATGGCAAGATAACTTTAAAGTAGTCTAGAGTTAAAGTGTTTTCAGTACAGACTTTTCAAGTACATTCCGTCAATAAATTTAATTTTCGAATTTTAGCGAAACTCGCTTTTAACCCGAGATTTTAACTTTATAAATGTAATAAAACATGAAGGTAAATACCAACGAAAATAAATATGTAGATATAATGTGTATTGGTTATTGTTTATATAAAGTGTAGCGTTTATAAATTTAACGCCACGTTTGGTAATAATTTTCAGTATATATTTCATTATTCTGGCGCATTCGCCACCACTCATTTTTCTGTACACCAGATGCAGGAGGTCGTAGAGGGACGTGGTTCGTTCGATACGTGGAGGCCGTGCTCTCGAGCTCCGGAATCCGGGCTGAGTGGTCACTTTTGGTGATTGAATTCCAATTTTGATATCGTGCAAGTTAACGCACAATTTTGTTAAAAATTAAAATATGCAGAATGTGTAAAACCTGCTAAAAGTTTATTTTCTATTTGCTTTTCGTATAATACGTGGGATAAACCCCTAATTGTTTGGAACGGAGCCATGTGCTGTCGGTGTGTGAATTCCCTCAGATAAGAGGTAAGCTAGTTAAATTTCCTTCTTAAATTTGGGTATTTGGTTATTTTTTGTGTGATTTACAGGGTCGTATTATGGGGCTCATTTCCACGTAAATTTGCACTCATCTCTTGTTATCGCCTGAAGAGCTGTGTCGTACATCTCACCAAGTCGTTGTGCTTAGACCTTCGGTGATCCAGTAGCCTCAGTTCAACACCCCACTGAAGGGCTAATGTGCTTCACCCACCACTACCCGCTGTAGCCGTACCTGAGAGTCTACTTGCCCTGGATCTAAGGCCAGTTTATTCCTTTATATTATTTTTACCAATATAACTTCCGGTCAAGTTGAATCATTTATTAACAGTAAGATTATAATATCGCACCAGTTTTTGGAATTTTCATATAACGTATTAACCATCTTGTAAGCGTGTTTTCTGACTTCCTTTTTATTTTATTCGCCTAAAAGTCGGTATAAATTACAGGTGGTTTATTGTAAATAATGTACATAGCAGGGGGTATCTTTGGCCAAAGAATAGTTATGTATATATTGATATAAACGAGGTTTCAGTAAACTTAAGTAAATAAGCCTTGAGGCAATTTTTAATTTACAGGTTCAGAATACAGGCATTCTATAGTTTTTTATTTTTAATATGATTGGCATAATATACATATATATCTGCGTGTCAAGAAGAGAATGACAGTTTTCATTAAAATTACTGGAATTTATCTCAGTTTTTTTATTATTAACTCTAATACCATCCTTTCACAAAAATTGAGTCTACTTCTCAGTAGAAAGGCTCTATAAACCCTTTTCGTAAAGGAAACTGAGTGGCGCCCTCCAAAAAGCATAAGCGTCGCTTGCGGACGACCATTTGTTCATCCGACGAAGAGCTGCCGTAAGCCGTTAGTGCCTTTTGAGGGTGAATTTAATTTACCCCTAAAAGGTACGCGACAAAAGATAAAAAAAACATTTTGGCTGACTTGTCTTAATTATTTGCAGTGATCGGACTTTGGATTTTTTTTTTACGGTTCGCCGACTACGTAGGCCATCTTGAACCGGTCATCGACCACAACTATAATCTTGCCCTAGGGACTTTAGATGCGCTGTATATTATACCTAGTATACTACGAGACATTTTTTGCCGCGTAAGAAAACAATATTTTCCCGAAAATCAATCGAAAATATTTACATTTTTGATAGAAAAAGTCAATATTTCCTTACACTTAGTCTTTGCTAGGCAACGGAAAATGATTGTTAGAAAATATTTATTATTGTACTGCAAGGAAATATTATTTCTGTACGGCTAGTTGTAAACTATAATGTATTAAGCTTGACAATTCAATATTACTGCGTTTCCGTAGTTACACAAATATTTAATGGCATCCTTTATTTGTAAACAAAGTTAATAATATTTTATTACCGAGTAGAAAAAGCCACATTCCCGGACTCCGTATTGTTAGTCTCGGCTTGCGCCTCGACATACAATCTTTACGGTCGTCCGGGAACGTTCAGCTTTTCCTACTAGGTATACAATGTACTATTAACTTAAGTGGATTCTGTAGTTACCCGCTATTAGAGTTGTCATGATGTTTGGTCCACGGCAGACAACGCGCGTTGGGTCTTCGCAAGTAGGGCTTGCTACTGATATTAGAAAGAAAGAGCATTAGCGACAGAGATGGTTATAGTTTCGACTTAGAAATTAATTAAATATTGATTTTAAAAAAACAGTTGTTTTTGAAAAAATATTTTAATAAAAGTTGTTTAGAATTGATTACATAATATTGGAAAGTCAATACAGTCTTGCTAATTCAAAAAATAAATGACTTAAATATATATTATATACATATATAACAAACCAAAAAGACTTTCCAATATTCTTTGTAAAATTCTTAAAAACTTTTATATTACATATTTTTTGCCCAAACGAATAATAAACCCGTTAAAATAAATCTCGCTTTAAAAGTGTACGGAGTCCTCTTAATTACGGATCGCCATAGTTCTAAGTAGTTTTAGTAAAAGGTATAGTGTGCAACAATCGGTTGGCAACTTTTGTAACAACACACAGTTTAGTAGAAAATGTACACTTTAAATAAAGAACTGAAAATAGTTTGTTTAAAACCGTTTTGTAGTCCTCAGAAACATTCATCCGCATAAACGGATAGTGCTTCCAAGTCTTGATGTCGAATTTGACTCCGACCGCCTTTATTTTCAGTTTAGAAACCTAAAATAGTATATTACATAACAAGTGATGAAAGTAATACTTTTCAAACGGGGAGATATTTAGCACGAGGCGTCAGCCGAGTGCGGAAATTCTCCGAGTTTTAGAATAATCACTTTCACACGAGTAATGTACACTATTTATCCTACGACCACAAAGAATTATTAAAAAAGCCTTTGATTTGTAAAAAAAAATATTTCAACTCTAGGGTTAAAAAAAAAATATTTCAACTCTAGAGTTGAAATTACCATACCTAGGATTATGTTCCACTTAATATCTGGTTTCATAGTTTTTCAATAGGCTTTTCCTTTATTTGTAGTTTAACATTTTCATTTTTTCATATTTTATATATCATAGGAAGACCTAATCCTGGATTGACTTCTAGATTAACCAGAATGAAAAATTTTAAATTTCAAGGAAATATACATTGAACAAAAATTTAAAAAATCCATCCAACAAGGAAGATTTCAATTCAAAATAATTCTATAAATTATTTAATGTTTTTATAGAAAAAAGTCAAATACTCCTGATGGGATTTGAACCTGTGACCTCCCGTTCTGTAGACAAGAGCTTTAGTGTCTACGCTATGGCGTCCATGGCTACCGGTTAACATTTGTTGTTTAAATATATGACATTTTCTTCAGCGCGACTTGTTTTTTTATTTACATTTTTTATAATTTCACATGGCATATTTTCACACTATAATTCTAAATCACTCGACAAATACATGAAAAATAAGTTAAAACACGTTACAATTACTAATTTCTAAAATTTGTTCTTTTTAATAAATAGGGGTGGTCTGTCAAATTGACATCATATGTTTAAATTAAATAGTGTGCCTTGTATTACCACTCTAGAGTTGAAATATTTTCTTTCAACACGCGTGTTCGAGCCAGGTTAACCGTGCTTTTTTTTTCTTTTTCATAGGTGGTCGTAGGAAAAAAATATTTCAACTCTAGAGTTGAAAAAAAATATTTCAACTCTAGAGTTGAAATTAGCATTCTTAGGATTATGTTCCACTTAATCTCTGGTTTCATAGTTTGTCAATAGGCGTATCTTGTCTTGTTTAATTTTTTCATTTTTTCATATTTTATAATAATATAACATAGAGGAAGAACTAATCCTGGATTGACTTCTAGATTAACCAGAATGAAAAATTTTAAATTTCAAGGAAAGATGCATTAAACATTAACTTAAAAAATCCACCCAACAAGGAAGATTTCAATTCAAAATAATTCTATAAATTATTTAATGTTTTTATAAAAAAAAGTCAAATACTCCTGACGGGATTTAAACCTGTGACCTTCCTATCTGTAGACCGAAGCTATATAGTCTCTACGCTACGCTATGGCTATCAATAAATACTTGTTGTTTAATATGTAGGTACATGACATTTTCTTCAGGCGATTTGTTTTTTCTGGTAATAGATTTTTCAGTATATTATTAAAATTTTTTATAATTTCAGATGGCGTATTTTCACACTGTAATTCTGAAACACTTGACAAATGCATGAAAAATAAGTTAAACACTTACAATTACTGCTTTTTAAAATTTGTTCTTTTTAATAAATAGGGGTGATCTGTCAAATTGGCATGACATGTTTAAATTTAGTGTGCCTTGTATTACCACTCTAGAGTTGAAATATTTTCTTTCAACACGCTTGTGATATTCGGCGCTTACGAGCCAAGTTAACCGTGCTTTTTTTCTCATTTTCATAGGTGGTCGTAGGAAAATATATTTTCTCGGGTTCAGCCTTTGTGTAGCTTGGGTATGTTCGGGTTCAGCCTTTACGTATCTTGGGTATGTTTCAGTTTTTTGTTGTTCGGGCTCAGCCTTTGAGTATATTTGATGTGTTCGGGTTTGTTTTTTTTTAGTCATCACTTTTGTTCGGGTTCAGCCTTTACGTATCTTGGGTATGTTTCAGTTTTTTGTTGTTCGGGCTCAGCCTTTGAGTATATTTGATGTGTTCGGGTTTGTTTTTTTTTAGTCATCACTTTTGTTCGGGTTCAGCCTTTGCGGAGCTTGGGTGTGTTCAGGTTCAGCCTTTGCGTAGCTTATGTGTGTTAACCCGTTAAGACGATTTCTATTTTAATGACCAAAAAAAGTATTTTTTTATTTTCAAATAAAGTCGTTTCAGCCAATATTTTTATACTTATTATTAAAAAAATAAAACATTTACAATTTTCTAAAATCAAGTAGGTAAGTCTATTAAAAGCTGTACCGACCTGAATATTAAAAAAAGTTTATCCCAAAAATTAATGCAACCCGCGCACATGTAAAATAAACTTCATTTGTAATTAAATTACTAATTTTTTCAACTTTGACCTTTAAATTTAAAGAGAGTACCTTGTGGTTTTAATTAGGACTCCCTTTTAAAATTTTCAGAATATCATTAATGCATAAAATTACAAAAAAAGGGTAAATTTTAAAATATTACTGAATATTCATAAATAAGCCTAATCAATTGTACCGCATTTTTTCCGCTTAATATAAACCACAAGGGTTTGCTTTTGCTTTGCTACCCCAAGTAAGCGGAATGAATAAATTATTACTGAATTTAATATTAAAAAAAGTTATTAGTACTAAAACCTGCTGATGAAGAATATTGGTATTCAAATTTAATAAACTTTTAGGGATTTTTAAGATGATCCAGAACCAAAATCATTTTAAATGTTTTCATATCAACAATGCTTGAGTTGTTTATGAATTGGGCATGGCATCTTGGTAACATTATTAGAGGCGAAAATAGTACAGCCAACTGGGATGTTATATTGAATGATAGAAGAGTTTTGTACTTGCATTGTCTTTATTTGTTTTGAATCACAACGTTTCAACTGGTAAGTATCTCCAGACGTCTTCAGGTGAATATTAAATAAGTGTGGTAACTACAGCTCTACTTATACTAGCTAGGTGCAATGACACATAACTGAGATGAGTGATGCTTATACTTGATAAGTCAGGCATTCAACTCTTCATGTTCAACTCTTATTGTTCTAGTTATACTACCTATGTGCAATGACGCATACTTGGATGGGTCATTTTTTTTTTGCTGGGGTTGCTTAGGCCTAAATGAGGCCCATTGTATCCCCTATCGTCTGGGTACTGTCAGCCAGATGGGACCTATAGCTTAACGTGGAAACCGAACCACATGTATGCACTAGTTATCCTTGTTACCTCTAGAAGTCCAGTCCATGACTCCCTTCTAGGTTCCGTTATTAGGGATCACTAATGACATACTGCATTCTTAAACCCATTGAATTTCGGACATACTTTTTTTATTGTACGTATGCCCACTCCGATAATCGAACCCGGGTCGCTACGGTCGAATGCCAGTAACTCAACCTCTGAGTCACTACCGCGGTTATTTGGATGGGTCATGCTTATACCCGATCAGTTATGCGTTTAACTGTTACGTGTTTATATTTACTTAACTAAGGGTTTTTAATGTTTCTCATATCTAATGAACGCTTACTAACAACCTGGGTTTTAGTGTATGGTGGCGGGTTCCATAAACTTCCTCTTCCTCCAGTGCGTTTTTTTTTGCAGGATTTTGGCTTCTGTCCACATTATACGATGGCCGTGCGTCCAGCTCCAGGTGTGGTCAGGTGAACATGATTTTTCAGTCCTTTATTTTTAGGTGTTGTTCTTATGTTCTTTGCTTCTTACTTCGAGTAATCTTAGTGTCTCACCAGTTTAAGATTGACCACACTAACAGGGGATCTGGTAGACAGAATTTTTCTTATCATTTTGGCTTCTGGGTTTCGTCTTGGTCAGATGGCTTCTTGAAGTGTCTCTTGAGTTAAATAATACTGTATTGATGTTACATCGTTGTCCTTGTGTCCTTATTTTCTCTGATACTTCTATGATGTACAGAATGTTAAGTATTGGTTGTATCGCTTTTTCCACCTTGTGTGCTTTGGGCTGGGATGTTATAGTAATTTGTTTATTTATTCATACTTTAAAATGTATAAATTCGTAGAGATTAATAAACATTAAATCGCAATCCTGTTTATGGCGTCCCCATGTATTCAAAACACAAATTGTGACTAAATTAAGATAATTATTTTTAATGGAAAATAAGAAATTAACATGAATAGCGGCATTATTTCTATTTTTATGTTCTACATGGCAGATGATATAATTTAAACCCACATATTTTTTTTTTTATGATAAAACACCTGCACTGTAGGAAAAATCCTTTAAGGCGCTCTGGGAGCGGTGCGAGTGCGAAAAAAGCGATTAACATTGGTCTTGAAACGTTGAAGATTGTATTCATTGGGAAACACGACCTCAGGAAGATCATTCCACAAAGATGATGTTCTCCAGATGAAAGAATTCTTGAACAATGAAGTTCGAGGAGTACTAAGCTGAACAACATATGGATGAGCGGCAGTGGTTCGCCGTGTATTTCTGATTTGCATTGCTCTAGGTGGAATCAAGTGGGCAATGTCAGTTGAACACCTGCCATGGAAATATCTGTAAAAGAGAGCCAAATCACCAACCTGTCTTCGATGCTCCAGGCTATCGAGGGTCTTGGTCAGCTCGGGGTCGCCGATCAGACGAACGGCTCTCCTTTGAATGGAATCCAGTAGCCGAAGGGTGTGCTTGGGTGCAGAGCTCCAGACATGAGAGCAATATTCTAATGATGGTCGAATCTGGGCTTTGTAGAGTGTCAAAAGTTGATGAGGTGTGTACAACTTTTTGGTGCGGAAAAGTACACCAAGTTTCTGTGCAGCTGTCTTGGCAATTGCGGCAACGTGATCATGCCAAGACATATTACCTCCCAGATTGACCCCCAGCAAATTAATAGACGGTGCCAGGGGAATTGCGTGTCCTGCCATGACTATATCCGGTTCTGCAATGTTAACCTTTTGGGAGAAGACTGCTGCCTGGGTTTTCTTAGCATTAAATTCGACTTGGTTACTGTCACCCCAAGCCAAAATTTCTTCCAGGTCATTGTTAAGGCGCAATACTTCATGCTGCCTGCGAAGATGTGCGTCGGCAGCGGATGTTTGGGGAGTCAAGGTAAAAGATGAGACAAGTGTGCTGACTGTGCTGTCATCAGCAAAGCTATAAATTGGATTTTGGGTTTTCACTAGAAGGTCGTTAATATACAGTAAAAAGAGGGTAGGCGACAATATGGACCCTTAAGGAACACTGGCATTGATGGTGAAGGTGTCTGAGAGAAACCCGTCGATCGCCACCTGCAGAGAACGGTTCTTAAGGAAGCTGGTTAACCATAAACAAAATCTATTAGGCATACCGTAGGATCGCAATTTACTTAGAAGCCCATCGTGCCAAACACGATCAAAAGCCCTAGAGATGTCCAGTGCAACAGCCCGGGATTCTCCATGATGTTCGATGGTGTTGCTCCAAAGATGGGTGACATATGCCAGAAGGTCACCTGTTGATCTGGACTTACGAAAACCGTATTGATGGTCGCTGATTATGTTAAGCCCTTCCAGATACTTTAGGAGTTGTTGGTTAATAGCTTTCTCCATTACTTTTGAAATTACTGAAAGCAATGCGACGGGTCGGTAGTTGCTTGGCAGGGTCTTTTTACCTTTCTTTGGAATGGGCTGGATATAATTGAAAGTTTAAAATAAATTTTCAATTTAAAAAAAATATATATTTTTCTTGTTGTGTGATTTGTTTCTCTTCTTTCACTACCAGAGCCATTTCCGAGGGGACCTACAGTTTACCCTGGGTTCCAAACCACAATCCTGTCATGCGACACCCCCCAAGGGCTATCAAGCCTTGGTTTCTTGCCATTGCATGACATACCGATTGGGGGGTGTGTATCTTCTTTCGCACCCCACGAGATGTCCGATCTCTTTCGGCCTGGTTACCGGCGTTAATGGGGTGGGTTGGGAGATAATACATTTAATAATACATTAAACCTAATAAATTTCGGACATACTATTTGTTTTTTTGTGCGTATGCCCACTCCGGGGATCGAACCCGGATCGCTACGGTCGAATGCCAGTAACTCACCTCTGAGCCACTGCCGCGGTCAGAAAAGAATTAAGGTATCATCCGCCAAACTAGAAGTTCTTAAAGTTCGTAAACTTTTTTGTATTAAATTTTCAAATAGACAAGCCATAAAACCATGCCGCGTTTTATGCTTGTTTGGAAAACTCGTAACTGGTAAACTTTTTACTTTCATTAAGAGGATTGTAGCCGTATCAAAAAAAGCATCGGTCAATTAGTTATCTACAACCGTAACCTTTTTTGACACGCGTTACTGGAATTTCGCCGTTTTTTTCTGTTAAAAGATTAATGACACAAATATTTGAAATAAATAGAAAGACTCTTTGCTGAAGTTAATTATCCTATAAATTGGAAAACCGTCCGTATTCCAATTACAAAAATATTCGGAACTGGTAAATAAATGTACGCATCAGTTTAAACGACTGACCCGAAAAAAGTAGAGGAATTTATAAGTGCCGTATATGGCAAATCAGCGGTACAATATAGTAAACAATGGGCTCTTTCACTATTCTTATATTAAATAGTTTTGGCATTTCAATTGTTAAGTCGGTGCTATAATAGAAGTTTCTCGTATATATTATAATATCATAAGTAAGAAAATTTTGCCGGTAAAATTTTCGACTGGTATAAAAGTTTGTTTTGAATGAAACTTTCGACAAAATAAAATCACGAGCCTTTACGCAAATTATTAAGCCCTAAAATATGCAACTTTGCCTCAATTTAACCATCTTCGTATCTCTTACCGTTCTCGAGACCTCCTTGTAAGTACGATGTATTATAGCTCAAACTATTATACAGGGTGTGTCAGTAAGGTGTCTGTCTTAGATAGCACCTAAACTATCAAAGATAAGGAAAAAAGTGCAATAGAAAAGTTAAAGGGCTTTTCAGGATACATAAACTAAAAATATTTTCTAATCTACAGGGTGGTCCCAAAAAGTGGTACTGAATAATAAAAAAGAAAATTAAATGAGACACCCAGTATAATTTTCTAGAATATGATTCAACGGAATAAGGACTTTGCAACTCTATTAAAATTTTTGAAGTGAAATGCAACTTTGCCAAGTAATTAATTTTTTTCCGAAATTTTAGTAATTTTAAGGGTATCGTTAAAAAATCATAGCAATCTGTGGATTAACCCTAGGCAAAGCTAATTTAAAAAACTAAAGTACTTTAAGGTAAGATATATTGATTTATAATAATGTTTTTTGAATCTCTTATACAGAGCGTTCATTACAAGTTGGACAACTCGATAGTTTTAAAAATGCTTTATTTCAATTTTTTTAAATGGGACCCCCCTAATTTTTTTAGGTAAAAGAATTTATCTTTCGAAAACCTTTCTTTTTCGTTAAACATCATATATCTAAATATTATAGTTTTTGAAATATTTTAGGATTTGTCTTAAATCAGGGTAAAAAAGGAAAGTTCTAATTAAACTAAGTATTTAGTCAAGATTGCTTTGGAACAAAAAATAAATAATTTTGTTTCTTTGTCACAGCTGTCATTGCAAAATTATTGCGCTAACATTTTGTGCTTTATTACTGTTTAAATTTTAGTTTCCTGAACTAACTTTATCATAACTCATATTTTTCTATTTCGATAAAATTATTTATTTTTTGTTCCAAAGCAATCTTGACTAAATAGTTTAATTAGAACTTTCCTTTTTTACCCTGATTTAAGACAAATCCTAAAATATTTCAAAAACTATGATATTTAGATATATGACATGTTTAACCAAAAAGTAAGGTTTTCGAAAGATAAATTCTTTTGCCTAAAATGATTAGGGGGGTCCCATTTAAAAAAATTGAAATAAAGCATTTTTTAAACTATCGAGTTGTCCAACTTGTAATGAACGCTCTATAAGAGATTTAAAAAACATTATTATAAATCAATATATCGTACCTTAAAATACTTACAACCTAAATTATCTTTGCCTAGGGTTAATCTACAGGTTGCTATGATTTTTTGACTATACCCTTAAAATTACTAAAATTTCGGAAAAAAATTAATTACTTGGCAACGTTGCATTTCACTTCAAAAATTTTAATAGGGTTGCAAAGTCCTTATTCTACTGAATCATATTCTACAAAATTATACTGGGTATCCCATTTAATTTTCTTTTTTATTATTTAGTACCACGTTTTGGGACCACCCTGTAGATTAGAAAATAATTTTAGATTATGTATCCTAAAAAATCCTTTAACTTTGGTATGATATATGTATGATAGTTTCGGTGCTATCTAAGACAGACACCTTACTGACACACCCTGTAGATGCACATATGTTATCTCTTGAACAAATAAATACCACATTATATAATTTACATAAACCTCTCAGTAAATACAAACTGTAATTAGTAAATCAATAAGAAACTTAATTTTTCTAACAATGTTGCCGACTAATGGGAAATTTTTGAATTCGTGGGAAATATTATGACTCCAAAGGAAATAGGGAAATTTTTGTGCAAAGTACTGTATTCGTGGGATATTCTTTCGGACTGCTTGTAGTTGTAATCTGCTAAAAATAAGACTTTTTAGTATTTCGTGCATTATTCGGATTTTTCCCTAAAATAGGTAAATTTTATTATTAAAGGTTGCAATAGTGTTAATAACTAACAAGAATGAAAATCAATTTTTATCTGTTCAGTTTTTTTTTACGAATCGGCGACTACGGAGGCCATCTTGAACCGGTCATCGACTACAAATGTGGTCTATCGACTGGGTAGTGTGAAACGGCACCTTTATCCTGTCGATTCATTTTACACCCTTCCCTGAGGTAAGAGCACGCAGTGTTCCCAAGCGGTCACCCACCCAAGTACTAACCACGCTCGATACAGCTTAACTTCGGTGATCTGCGGGAGCCGGTGCTTAATATGTCGATAGGCCCTTGCCGATTCTGTTCAGTTTACTGAAATAGCCCATTTATTCAATCATAAATAGCATAGCAGTTCTCTATAAGTAAAAATACGAGCTAAACAAAAAATCTAATTAACAGTGAACTCTAAAAAAACATAGTTTCTGAGATAATTAAGAAAATTCAAAAATGTGCGCATTTCTTAAAAATGATGGTTGCGCTATTTGGGTTATGGGTTTTTACCCAATTTTATATTTTACTTAATGCAAAAACTATAAGAAATTATCTGCTTCAAGAAATTTTGTCAAACTATTATGAATAAACTACATTTTTTTAAATATTGCCCAGACAAGTTTCTAGAAAATTTTCCAAAATTTAAGCTGATATTTTGTCATACTGTACAGTATACATACACCCACCTTGTTAAATTAAATAAAAAAGGGAGGATCTCCAAGAGACAGCATTAAGAAGCCAAATTTATTTTATCACGAATGAAACGAAATTTATCGGGCAATAAATAAAACATAAAAGAAAATAACTTCAAGTATAATTTGAACAAACAATATCAAAAGGTAAAATATGGCCTTTTTCATCCCCTTTGCGATCTCGGTGAGGAAATTTTTATTTCACTACAGCGGACGAAAAATATATAAAGAAATCATCACTTTTTTATAGAGATTTTGATACATTTTTATTATAATAATTTAAGGAAATTCCATAGATAATTATTATAAAGATATAATTTATTGGTTATTTTTCTTAAAACGATTACGAATTTCTTATTAGCGACAATATAAAAGGAAATATCGGTGAAGTGAGCTTACAAAAATAATATTGAATATATAAAAAAGTATTTTACGCTTGCCTATATATTTATTATTATTATTATTATTATTATTATTATTATTATTATTATTATTGTTATTATTATTATTATTATTATTATTATTATTATTATTTTCTCAATTTTAGGTTTCACAGCTTCTTGTTGTTATTGCTGGTATTATTTACAGTACAGAGAAGAAATTCATCTTAACCTGTACTGTTTAGAAACTTCCGTATTATATGGCAAGTTTGGAGAATGACGCTTTTCTGAATTAGTTGGTATAAATAACCTGAAAGGCCCAGTTTTTCCAAGTTGGGCTTGAAATTTTTCGTCATAGCTCCCTCCACCGATATTATGATCGGAATTATGTCTATTTTATTTAGATTCTATATACTTTTATCTCTATAGCCAAATTCGAGTACTTGGTCTTCTTCTCCGATTCGGATTTAGAGAGGTCGTGTGTTAGTGGTCAACCTATATCGATTATGAAAGCTTTCTTGGTAGTTTTTTCGATAAGAAGAATATCCGGACGGTTGTAGTCTACTGTTCTACCTAGTATTATTGGCCTGTTCCAGTATTAGAGATATTCAGGGGATTCAAGGACTGGCTCGGGTGAGTATTGGTGAGTATGGGAGGTTTTCTCTTAGCCCTAGTTTATGGGCCAGTTCCTTGTGGATAATCTTTGCCACCTGATTATGTCTCCCCAGGTAAGCGTTGGGGGTCATAGCACCACAACGTTTAATTTTTAAAATAATAATTCTAGATTTATGGCGTTTTAAAGTAAACTTAATAAGTAGTTTTTAAGTAAACTAACTAAAACTGCCCCTAAGCGCTGGTAGACTTTTAAGTAACAGTAATTAAGAAAAAACAAATAACTGCATAGTATGCGAATACACAGAAGGTATAGGCACGCAAACGGAAAAGACAACAACAGAATTTCATTAGAATAGAAAGGCTTTGTCTTAAAACAATTCTAAGTTCTCGGCTGCGTGCTGGAAAAAGAAAATGGTCGCTTCTGCGGCATTGAAAAATTTCGCATTTACGAATATTCCGTTGTCGCACAACAAATTGTCAGTAATTTTATTTCTACACGTCTTAAATTTTCAATTTAGGTCGTTGAGAACGTATACTAGCAGACGGAAATTTAATAACGTCATTTTATCCGGTACGAACAATTTTCTACATGTGGCGAACAATCTTATGCGAGCGCGTGTGTAGTATTTGAACAAAAATAACACTCCCCTTATATTTGTTGTCAAAAAAACAAAAATATCGTTTTTAAGAATACCCAATCCTGCCCTGGTTGGATTTAAAAATTTGGACTCTACAGATATTGGAAAATAGGCCACACATCATCTTGGTTGATTTTTAGGTCTATGATTTCACATCTGATGGCTTTGTCTTCAGCGTTGGAGTTGATACCCAAAAATGGCGATACTGTGTTTTCACCACTCATTTATTTGTTAAACGTAAGTCTCGGGAACGCATTTTCACTGTCTCTGGAGTTGCTACCCATTAACGCCGAAGACATCGACCATTTTGTGGGTGGTAGTGGGATAATAATTCTGACGAGGCGTTAATTGCGGGAAGTATCTTCATTTGTGTTTTAAGTCTTTGAGTACCGTTGCCGATATGTGTGAGCATAAAAACACGTGTTATTATACCGTTCATTTTACGTCAATAGAAAAATATGGACTTTTGCTTTGAGTACGTATAGTTTTTCTGTGATAGTATATTTTTCCTTGAATACAAGTATTGATATTGACTAAGTAATATATATAAAGCCCTCTATAACGTATCTCTTATTTTTTTTAATTCACCTGACTTTACAAAATGGGCGCAAAACATACTGATACCATAATATGGTATCACTGGGCGGTTTCGCTATATATATATATATATTTATTTTTTTTGGACAGGCATGGATTTTCATTGTCTGAAGCTTTAGACATAGCATACGCTAATGACGATGCGGAAAATCAAATAGACGAAATATTTATCGAGCCCCCTGATCCCAATATCGACACCGATGAAGATTCCGCTGACGAAGTTGATTGAGGCATGCTAAATAATTTAACAGGTCGACAATTACGTGTACCTGTGGAAATAAAATTGATGAATAATACACGTTTAGGCAATAATTATGACGACTTTTCTGCAGAAAGTCCTGACCAATCATCTTCAGCGCCGGCTAATCAATCCGTAACCGAATCATCTTCTGCATCGACCTCAAAAGATACCAGATAACAACGACTGGATTCAAAATCGTCTAGCTCAGAAACCAGATACTGCCTGGATTGAAGGCGACATTGAACTTGGAGCCCGTTTATTTCCAGTGGTTACAAGCGGTTCGAACAAATGTCTTGTACAAATATTTTTGAGCTATTTTTTGGCAACGATATCATGCAGCAATAAACAATGCATGATCTTGTATAGAAAGAATCACAATAAATCCTCCAACATAGAGTTTAGAAGGCGATCGGTCCAAGTGCACTTAGCACGTTATGGTGTACCGGCAAAATCAGCAGGTCCTGCAAAAACACGCACACTTCCGCCAGGTATTCGATCATTACGTTGCTCCATGTAATAGACACCGTTGCGTTGAAAATGGCTGCAAGAGTTTGAGTAAAATAATGTGTTCTAAGTGTGATGTAGGTCTGTGTGTAATCTGTTTTGCCAGTTATCCCACAATGTAAAAATTTACTTTTAATAATTCCATAAATAAATATGTATTTTAAAAATTTGTATTTTACAGTATCATATGCGCTCAGTTTTACCATTTGATAGCAGTCACTTTCTTAAAAACTGACGTAAGACATTTTGTAAAATATTTTTTTTTGGTGCATTCCTACTAACTCATATTAACTCAGAAAAGTAAAAATATGTGAAATAACTAACAAACAATAATTCTGGGCGTTAATGGGTTACGGAGTCCTAATAAGGACAAGAAAGCTGTCATTGTCTACCTGTGCTTTAGGGAACCCATTTTTTGGCGTCTCTGTTTACTCTAATGCAAAAGATAGATGCATTACTTTGTTCCCTTGCCGCTCATTTTTCTTTCTATTAAAATAATTAATATACTATATATTTGTGGCTCTAAGAAACGGACAAAATTGGGTAATAGCTTGCGCAATCTAAATTATGATTGAAATAAGTCTATCCCATTCCCTGGTAAATAAATTTAAACGCCAACGTCTTCCCTCTATCTCAAACAAAAGTTGTTCCAGGGTGCCACTTAAATCGGTCAATTTCTACAGGACATCCTGTGTATAGGTGGTAAAATTATCTGTCTAATTAAATAGAATATTATTATGTTAAAATGTTAATAATTTTAATTTAAAATTTGCTAGCTTTGTATTAAATTATATTGTTTATTATAAGCAATATTAATTATTTAATTATAAGAAATGAATAATAGAACGGTCATAGAAAGACAATTTATAGGCTTAATAATTTTATTGTCATAATCACTATTATTTGTTTTGTCATTGCAAGTGCATTTTTTTCGATACAAACTTGTTTAATAGATTAACATGAAATCAATCTCAATAACATATGAAAGGCTGTGGCCATGGGCGTCCATATAGGGGCAGCCTCCTTTGAAAAGTGACATCTAACAAAAACGCATCGCTGCCGTTTTTGAAACTTCTCCTATTAAAAGTGACGACCTCTTACTAAAAAAGCTGCCATATACAGGGTGTCCGGTAACTTATGGGCCGTAGAGTAACTGGAGATACTAAATATCAAACTAAGCCGATTAAGTCATATAAGTTTTTTAGGATTGTTACTCGTTCTAGAGATACAGGGTATTGAAAGTAAAAGTTTATTCTCGAAAATAAGCCATAATTTTAAAACGGTTTAATGAATCGAATTATTATTTTAATTATCAAAAAAAAAACTTATACTAGATACTAGACATAATTCATATACATTTTTTCCGATTGTTAATTATTCTAGAGATACAGGGTGTATATAATTTATGTATTATTAATTTAATTATGTACTATGTTTTTTTATGCTTTGAGATGTTTAAAGGGAAATATCTCGAAAACCGTTAAAGATATTAAGATCAATCAAGTACACCTTTTTGACTCAGAAAATGCCCTTCTTTAAGAGACTATAATTGAAAAACACCTAATATTACAGGTAAGAAAAAAATCATAGATTAATGAAGCCCAGTGTATGCAACTAGCGCCCTCTAGTTTCAAACTTAAAAATTTCTACAAATTCTTATTTCTTGCTCATAAAAACATAATATTGCCAACTTTCAATTCTATTCATTAAACCGTTTTAAAATTATGGCTTATTTTCGAGAATAAATTTTTACTTTCAACACCCTGTATCTCTAGAACGAGTAACAATCCGAAAAAACGTATATGACATAATCGGCTTAGTTTGATGTCTAGTATCTTCAGTTACTCTACGGCCCATAAGTTACCAGACACCCTGTATATATTTACGCCCTTGCCAAGGACTTAAAGGGAGGGGGGGGACTTTTTCGAAATTATATATCCGAATTTCAACGAGGATTTTAGAGGGTAGCTGTAGTAAATTTAAAAAAAACTACCCTAAACCGTATTTATTTTGCTGTATAGTTGTGCCATTTTTCTGAACTTGTCAGGTATCGTTCATTAATACCTATGGTACGATCCAGTAGCGACGATATATACAGGGTCCTACACCTTTAATAAACTTTAATACCAATAAATTGTCTTGCGAGGCTACCCTCGATATTTATTTATAATAATGAC
Organism: Polydrusus cervinus; assembly: GCA_935413205.1. Classification (NCBI taxonomy): domain Eukaryota; kingdom Metazoa; phylum Arthropoda; class Insecta; order Coleoptera; family Curculionidae; genus Polydrusus; species Polydrusus cervinus. Next base: position 21,933,964 of record OW284514.1, on the reverse strand, counting down.
TGGTGGAATAAATAGTTAGTAAAATGAGTTTTCAGTAAATAAGTCTTGATGCGTTAGAAATTGAGCTAGGGTTTTAATTAGAACAAATAATTGATTTTTAATTCTGCATCGAATGACATAATAATATACAGAGGTTCCATTTGAAATAAGAAAAATAAATAGCTTTAAAGTTTGCAAAGTTTGACACTAAACTTTGGACACCCTGTACAATTCGTATTAATCAAACTTGGTTAATGAGACTCTTCGACCTTATTTATTAAGTGCCTTTGTATAATTTTATTAACGTGGCATTATTTTTATTTTTTATTAATCTTTAACACCAGTGCAGTGGTGCAAAACTGATTTCTTAGTTATAATTTTTTTGTGCCTATAATACTAAACCGATTTCATTAAAATTTTAGGGATATGAAGGTAACTATAAGGGACATCCAAATAACTAAGAATATATATAGCATATAATCTAAAAAAATAGATCCTTATGACGTCACACTTTTTTGGAACACCCTGTATGAACAAAAATATTTTCCTAAAATGCGCCCTAGGATACAGGTAAAGTTTGCAAAATATCAAAATCCTAACTTAATTAATAAAAGAGCTAGAGAAGACGGGAGGTGAGGTGCAGGACCCTGTATACAATTGTTTCTGGATATGTTCGGTTTCCTAGATACTAGCCAACCGCAGCTACCAAACTACAAAATAATGTTATACATACAGTACAGCAACTAGTGAGCATGGAGGAAAACCTAACTTTACAATATATTTTCTATCACTTAAATCACAACATTTTAAGTTAAAAGTGGAACGGTTATTCCTTATGTATTCAACATTTCGTAGATGTGTAATTTCATTCTAATAAAACCGGACGTAACTTCAGTTATGGCGAAGTGGAAGCTTGGGATACCTATATAAATTACAATGTAGATTTCATAGTGTGTGACCCACATTATAAACTAATGCCAGGTTATAGAGATTCAACACTTTCATTTTATAGCTTATAGCAATTCAACAGACCAGGTGAAACATTACATTTTACTATAATTGAGATTTATTTAAAAGGAAAGTGCTCGGAATTGAAGTCCCTGTAAAATTATTGAGTCAACAATTTAAAGAAAAATTAACTAAGGTAGGTAGAGTAAGCGCATGAAATATAGAATTATTGTTTACATTTCTGTTTTCTATATAAAATCTCCAACAAAAACGCCTTTCTTTCTTTCTTTTTTTCTTTGTGAACAAAAGCACGGTAAAAAGGGATGACAGATCCGAATACTTCATTTCAGACTGACAGTTTTGATAAAGGAATGACAGTAATACTGATCGTATAAAGGCAAATTTCAAGAATTGATTTGACTGATTAGAGATGTTAATTCTTATTAGAAAAGACTGATGAAAAAATGAATAAGGATTTACATCATTCAGAAGGACTACAGAATATGACCAAAGAAAGGAAACGACAACGCAATTATCAGTCATCACTAATTAATCATACGCCTCGAGAAAACCCAAAATAAAAATAAGTAAATGCCGAGAAAAGCAACAAATGGAATTTTGTTTATGTAATTTATATTTTGTTATTTTTATACGTAAACAAGGTATCCTTACCCTTGCGTTGAAAGCCGGCACCAAAAGGTTGTTGTTCACGTTAAAAAATAATAAGTGTATCCAATTAAACTACATTTAAATTTTTATGAAGCTTATTCTTTTTGCTGAGTAAAAAAATTAAACCCAATACCCATCTTTACAAAAAAAAACACTTAGCTTGTTTCCTTCTAATAATATCCCCGGGGAGTGATTTTATACATACGGATTAAAGCAGTTTTCTCGAGTTTTCCGTAAAAAGTTGGGTCTATTTAAATTTCTCCGTTGGTTCGGATTGCCTTTGGGCTTAAAGACGAAAAATCCTAATGGTAATTTACACATAAAAGAAAATTGGTCATGCTGCGAATTACATTTTGATATTTATTAAAACCGTAGTTGATTCGATTTAGGCAATTCACGAAAGAAATTGAATTTTGTGTATAAAATTTTATCGGGGTTTAAAAGAAGCGCTATATTTTTTTTCCAAATTCTAGGGTTTTTATAAGCGAAGTATCAGCCCTAAAAACAAACCTCTCATTTTTTTTAATGATATGCAATAGTTACTTACGCATACTCATCATCATCATCATCATCATCATCATCATCATCATCATCATCAATCGACCCTTTCTCGTATCCACTGCTGGATGTAGGTCACCCTTAATCTCTTTCATATGTTTCTATCCTGCGCCGCCTGCATACAGTTTCCCAGACAACGCTATATGTCATCGGTCCACCTCGTTGGAGGGCGGCCCCTATTTGGAAAGGCTTCTTGTCTTGGTCTCCATTCCAGTATTCGCCTGGTCCATCTGTTGTCCGTCAGTCTGGCGACATGGCCTGACCAGTTCTACTTAAAAGTAGCTATGCTCCCTATTGCATCTACCACTTTGGTTCTTTGTCGTACTTCCCAGTGTGAGACTCTATCTCTAATAGAAATGCCTAACATTGCGCGTTCCATTGCTTTTTATGCCACACGGATTTTGTGTTTCATTTTTCTGGTCAGTGTTAATGTCTCTGCTCAGGTCAACACAGGTAACACGTACTGGTCAAAGGTCTTTCATTTAAGGCACATTAGAAGGTCTGATTTGGATACATAGTTAAGTTTTCCGAAGGCTACACAGGTTAATCTTATGCGGCGGCTGAGTTTGGTTGCCTCTTCCAATGCAAATCTTTTGTAGTAAATATTTATACGACGTAGTTTGGTCGATTACATTCCCAGCTAGAATTATATTTTGGCTGAGCACGAGGTTTGTCATTTACGCATAATATGATGGACCAAATTACAAAATTAAACTTATGAAAATTGATAGAACAATAGAATAAAGACCAACCCACCAAACATGTTATATTTCAACAACATTCGGTGACATTCTTGAAGAGTAACTTTTGTTACACTTTTAAAAGTATATAACTGAAAACGACATTATCTTTCCTATTTAAGATTTATATAGATAAGTTATTTTTCCTTAACATCACATATATTATATGGTTTCCACCCCGGCACTATAGATATCGCCCAGGGTTACGTGCTCTAGCTTTGCGCCTTTGAAACTTTTTATATCGGATCTTATAGTGTCACTGACGTGTCTGAATGGACAAAATGTGGACAAAAGCATTTGGTTCTGGATATCCAAGGTACCAGTAAGGACAATATAGAGTAAATTTTGGGTAATATTTAATGCCACATAAAAATAAATATATCTAAAAAAAATATTACAAAAAAATTTAGCTTGTCAAAGGCATCTCTTTGTCACTTCACGATATTTTAACATTAATATTAATAGAATATAACAAACAATACATTGCATGGGTGCGCCTGTAATATGGTTGTAATATTGCGTGATATTCTATATCAGTTTGTTATATTACAATCTGAGAAATAATCTATTGCATACATAGGTATCACAATGCCATCACTACCATATGTATCCAAATGTCACATTATTACAATATTATATGAGTGCAATGTTGAGGTAATAAATAGTTTTTTGATGGGATTCCTTGTTCAATATGTCTTCGGTAAATCAAAAAACATGTTCTTTTGATACATATAATGTAATAAGCATTCTTCTATGGTATAAAAATATTGCTTGAGGTGTATATTACTTTGAATGACACTCAATTGAATACAAATCCTATAACATACAGGTAGATTGACAATATAATAGAGTTTTTGAGGGGCGCGCCCCATAATGACAGTAAAAATACCTAGTCAAGAAAAACTAAAACGAGTTTTTTCTCATACTAAAATTCCCCATTTCTAATGGCCTATTAGGCTGTATGTAGCCAATTGTTATGTTTCTAAAAAGAGCAAAATAGCCGTTTTATGTTTCCATTATACATTGCCTCTCTCCTTTTATTGCTTATTTTTTCACTCTCCCTGAAAGCCGATACGGCCAGCCTTTTGGCTCGTTCTATTATAGCATCATCAAAAACATTTATGAAGAATCGTGACAAGAATGTTAAGAGTATCAATAAGCTTAAGGCTTACGGTCCAGTTGAAAGCATCTCGATGCAAAACATTTGGAAGTTTTAAAAGTTTTTTTTACTTACTTAACTATTACCTAAATACTTGAATATATAAACTACATATTATGTGTCGGTATAATATTGCATAGAACTTAGGCGGGAATGTTACTCTTCTTTTCTTTCTTTCAAAATAACTTTGTTTGTGTTACATAGTTTATCATTTTGCATTTAGCATTTCCTAAAATAATCTAAATATTGCCATACTTATATATTATTAAAGTTTATCGTATCATTGAAGATTAATTCATTTTTATATGATATCTTTATTAATAATAATTATTACCATCATAAACTTACTAAAACCCACATAACACCTTAGTTAATCATAATACATTAGTTACCATAATTTAATACGTTAGTTACGAAAGCATAATACGTTAGATACTAAATAAATGAACTATTTTTCATGAGCATGTAAAACAATATTTTGACAGGTTTCAAATTTGATGGATACACCTTTGTCTTTAACGTCCACGATCTTAGGTATGCCCTCTGAAGACTGATTAATGACCGAGCAACACTCCTTTCGATTTTGTGCGGTTCCCCAGTGCTTAATCCACTGCCGGAAAAATCGCCGATTTGAATTTTGCGAGCAAAGGAAACTTTCTTGGTCACACTTCCTTCTAAATACCCTCTAGCAATCTTCGCCGATTCCCATCCACCAAGTTCTTGTAGGTCTAATATATCTCCTCCAGCATTAACAAGAAAATTTGCCGAAGATCTTCTAACGCAGTGACCAGTATACAAATTAGGATTTTCAACTGAGAGATACTTAGCTATTTTTTGAGGTATTTTAGAGAAGAAGTGAATTCCGCGTATTTGTCGATTTCCACTCTTTCCTTCAGTTCTAAGGTCGCTCGTAACATGGAATATTTCGGCCATAAGGATGAATTCCTCAGAAAGTTTTGCGAAATACGCCAACAATCCGTTTCTTCTGCACCTTGAACATGTACTTTGTTTCGCCACTCACAAAACTGCCGATATTCTTTTTCATATTGGATTTTAGATTTGTCCGGAAGCAAGTTCAACCTTATAATGTTAGCTGCAGCTAATATATCGTCAGGAATATTAAAATCTTGCATGATTTTAATGATGACTTTTTGAAATGCCAAAATGAAATGACATAAAACCTTGTTTTTATTTTCGCATCGCCGTTGTCAATGATACGATAAAGCTTTGAATACAGCTCGATTATTAGCGATTTAACACCGTCTCGGACATTGCGGGTGACTCGGCTGTTGCCTCGTCACCTAGTAATGTCCTCGACTATTATAAATCGCATAATAATCTCGTTATATTAATAGCTATAAGTAGTGTGTGTTTAAAGATTGGAGATAATGACGTTTCTGGAACGCCGGTAGAAATTTGGAGGTGCATTGTCTTTATTTGTTTTGAATCACCATGCGACAACTGCAGATGCAACGACTGGAGATGCTTACCAGTTAACGCGTGGTGATTCAAGACAAATAAAGACAATGCAAGCCCAAAACCATAGATATACGTATACGTAGATATAGATTGTAGTGGTAGTGGTGTAGAAAGTAGGCTTTATATGAAGCAAATTGATCAGTCGTAGTCGAATTTCTTTATTGACGTCTTGGTAATGTTAGATAAAAAGAAGTTTCTGTTGGACCTAAACCACAATTTTTGTGTAGCAACTATTATTTTCTAACTTCTTGTTTACAGTCTTTTTAGTATGCTTATTGTTCACAATATAACTCGATAAACATGTACCTACCTTATTACATCTCCGTTGGATGCAACTTTACTATAGGAGAGCCCTTGAGTCCTCAAGATCAGTATCTATCAGACATCTCGATCACAGAAAAATTTAGTTCATAGCATCTCTTAATTTATTTAAGTTACTATCAGATATACAATACCATGATTTGTTTAATATCTGTGGTCGTTTTGTTTTATATATAGCACTATGATAACGGTTATATACCAACCTAGGAAATCGGTCTCTCGAATTCTAGTATCCAACCGGGGTTATTTTCGTTACAAGGCAAGAACTCTATATCTGCATTAGGTTTTCAACTATACAGTAATCCAAAAATGTTTCATCAAAATTTCAGGTCCATAATAGAAACCATTTTGCCTTCTAAATATAAAGCCTTAAAAAGTTCTTACTTTGCTGCCATTCCCAGGAGCCGAGGCTTGAGGCAACTGCGAGAAATATTGTAAGAAAAGAGGCGTCTATCAAATAAAAACTTAGTGTGATTAAGAAAGTTAGAACTTGTTAGACCAAAAAACAAAGACGCTAAAATAGCCTTAAAAACTATTTTATGGCCTTTATTATGTCTTTATGTCTGGTGTTCTTACAAAAAATAAAATAAGAAATGAACATATAATTGTCAGAAAAAAGCTAGATATATTATTTTATTCACATCCATGCATATTGTCGGATATGGATTAGTATCTTTAAGGATGGATTACTCATCTAATACTTTGCTATGAAGTTAAGACTCTTAATAGATGATAAGTTTGATAAAAAGAGATGTAATGGAAAGATAGTGCATAAAACAGGGACCAGAACATTTCTAATTTCGTAGGAGGAATCAGTAGACAAATGTTTATATAAAAATAACTGTTTGTAATTGGTTAAAGAAAGGGTTTCATTTTGAATAGTACATTTAAGAAGCTTTTCTCCTAATGTTAATAATTCCTGACACAGCAAAAAGGAACCCCTTCTCTATTCTGGTAGGGTTTATAAAACATTATTAAAACTCAAAGAAACACTTACTCAGTGGAGTTGTTTAACGTATTCAAGTGTAAGGGTAACCTCTGCCAGTTTGGTCACCCAAGTCTCTCAAAATAATGTAAAAATACAATCCCAGAACCAAAGCACTTTTCAGCCAGTGAGTAAGTAATCTTTGTAATGTTTATTTAATTGTTAAATTGATTTTTTTTTGTCTGAGTTGACTGTAAAGCGGAAATTAATTCTCGTAAACTTACTTGAAATAGCATCGTAAGTGAGTTTTAAGGAGACAACTCTTCTTTAGAGAAAACTCTCTAAATTTACTGATTTGACAACTTTATTTTTATTTGTTATGTTATTCACCATAATGTAATCGTAAATTGTTTTGCTTTGCTTGGCTTTAATAAAACTATTACATATCTGTGGTCTTTCAGTAAATAAATTGCGCACAACAAATTAAATAAATTAAAATGTACTTTGAAATCATCTAAACTACATGTTCCAGTCGTTTACCAATTTGATGGTTACGCGACAATATACTAACATTTCATTTGTCTTTGAAAGTTGACGTTTTTTGACTTCTACTTTCCACCCGGGTGAAAAGTCGAATTATTATTTTTTTGTACTTTTATTTAAAGTCGATATCTCAAAATAATATACGAACATTACAAATTACACAAATTTAACGACAATAAATTTGTTTATTTTTTTAAATAATTATAAAGACATTTGCAAAAAAACAAAGGATTAACATGGTTTATGTTTTACTTAATTAAATTAATTAGTACATCGGCATTATTGTAGGCAACCACTCATATGTTCAAACCTTGCTAAAATAATTTTTTTAAAGGTTTATTTTATAATTATTTGAAGTTGAAGTTGTGTTAGTGAAATTTAAAATTGGCTTTGAAATCAATTTTGTACAAACTTGAGTAGCGACAGAACTATCTATGTATCCCTCAGCTACTATGCTTTCTACTATGATTTCCAGAGACAAAGTTTTAAACTTTGTTTTCCGTACACCATTTTTTAAAAGTGTAATATTGTCAGGTAGCCTTTGTTTAAGGGGGTCAGATGGTAGTTTAGTAGGGTAAATAATGGTGGACAGGTTTTCAATACAAAAATATTATAAATATATTTGCCAACAATAAACGAGAACCTTGGTGTAAACTTACTTACATTATATAACGTCGGGGGCTGCTCCCAAGGGCGACGGTATGCGCGGGTGACGAGTAATGACCTAGGTTATCAAATGTATACGGGACTGGTACCTCCCGTCACTGTCTGTCCTAGCGCTGGCTCCACTATTTATAGTACTTTGATGAGGTTAACTTATTGATTGTAATATAAACAGTGCAAGCTTGGCATTTTTCTAGGACAGCATATTTTGCATGTTGAAAAACTGGGTCTTAATAATAATAAAACCAAAAATTATAATTTTTTTGGAAAGTTACTTTTTTCCATGTAAATATATGCCCTGTTATATCTCGGGCGGATTTTAGTTGGCAAAAGATCTTCTACTATTTTTGCCGTTTCCCGAATTTCTGGTGGAGTAGCAGTAAACTCAAATCCCTCATCTGATCGATGTTTTGACAAATTTTCACCACACACATTTTCAAAAAATAATATATTGCTTAGTGACGTGGAAACCATATTCTTAAAATTACATTTGACTTTTTCATGTTGCTTCTCCGGTAGAATAATGACGGTAGAATAATGACGTAAGTGCAAATTTTTCCATTTTTTAGTTAGGCCCGACAAAATCGTCAAAAAGGTTCATAGTTTTGCAATATCGAACGAAGTACAGCCCTTCTCATATTTATTCGTCAGTATTTAATTGTCTCAGTAATAAAAAAAAAATAGCTTTTTTTTGTGGAACAATGACACAATTGTCTTTAAAGGGCTGCACACTCTTATCTTTTTGTAAAAAAAGAACTAGGTTATGTAATCTTATAGAAGAGCAAATTTAACAACTTAAGTTAACTAACAATTATTAACTATTTTTTTATAACTAATCTTACGAAATGTATAATTATTTATTTAAATCGCATTTTCTAACGATTTATATAATTTACACTTACGTCATTATTCTACCGGAGAAGCGATGTGTTTTATTTATTACCTACGTTATTTTACCACCTGCTATAATTTTAAATTCGAATGTTTGTCTACTTTTTAAATGGCAAAAAATACTTCGCTCTTTTTAATAATTTTAATTCAAAAAAATAAGAAGGGAATGAAGTGGTTGTAAATAAAATAATATACAAACCTAAGTGGAAAGTTTTATTACTTTCTCGAAATTTAGTTAACCTCGTCGCTTCGCGCCTCGGTTAACTATATTACCAATTCTCTCGACAATAATGAAACACTTTCCACCAAGGTACGTAATGTACTATTATTTAGATAGAAAATTAGCTATGGCTGTGTACACCTTGAGTAGAATTGAGGAAAAGAAAATTTTCCTCAATATTATTTAGATAGTTTTTAATGTACGGTCTGGTTTAGTCAGCTGGAAAACTCCTAGTTTCACTATAAGATACACATTTTAATATAATGGACGAGACTCATGCCTCGCTAGTTAAAAAGTTTCCATCAACCTTACCCATGCCTTTTATTGAAATATTACTATGTATTCGTGGAAAATGATCTGTAATAATAATTTTAGTGCCCTCTTGAAAATATCGAAAAAAAATTATTATGGCCGATTTTCCAATCATTTTGGTGTCACGAACTTTTACACACACTTTCATAGGTTTCTGTGAAATAAAATATTTATGTCATCGTTAAACGCCTTCATAAATATACGTGACATGCTTTTATCGCCTAGTCCATAAAAGCTCGTTTCTAAACGCCGGCCTTAATATTGTAGAAACTGCAAATCTTGCACTTAAGGCCCAGCAAAAATGGTATAAAAAAACTAAAACTTCGAGGATGAGATATTTTTACTGGCAAATTTACATTAATAGTTGTTTGTATAACAAGAGTGGATATGATGTCAGTGGCGTAGCCAGAAAATATGCTCGGGGGGGAGGGGGGAGGCTCAATGGGTGTAAGTAGGACCTTTTTTTCTGAAGAAAGGGACAGTCGGCACTACATTATATTATGATATTGTACCTAGTGAAGAATGCGGAAAAGCGCTGCAGGCGAAACATTTTCGGGGCCACGCCCCAAGTTCCTTTAAAATTCACCTAACTACCATCAAATTTCAAAAATTAAATTAAGTATTAAAATATGTTTGTGTAAATGTTTTTTTTTTACTTTTTTTTAATATTCCTAGCTAGCTCTTTATTAAAAAAAAATATTTTTTATATCTTTTGTGAAAAATTTGAATAATTGGTGTATCAAAAATTTTAACATAAAACGTATGTTATGACTCTTATCCGCGTTTTTCGGGCTCGGTTCCTCATGATTAAAAATAAAGTAAATAGCGCTCACCATGCCAAAATTGATGATTTTTTTTAGAAATCATGTATTTTAGGAGCGTAGATCTAAGAACAGTTTTTGGTGCAAATGCTTGGGTATTGAAATACTCCTTCTTAAGTGCCGTTTTGTATATTCATAATAAAGCATTCTCGTTTTTTCCCGCACTATTTTTTTAACTTATAAATTATCACACGTCTTCCATAAAAAATGTTTCAATTAAAATGTTTACTTTAATTTTTCTCTTTAAAAATAAATACCTAATTGTTTTTTGTTTTTGTTGTAAAAATATTTTATTGCATTAGGTTATATTTTTGTTGATTTAAAATACCTTAAAAAAAGGGAAAACGGAACAGACAAGTATATAATATATTAGAAAAATGTTATTCTTTTTACTCGTTTTCCTTTAAAATTGCATTATAAATCAATAACTAAAACGATATGCGTCTAAAACCTTAATCTCTATATAAACCAGGACTTTTAGCAGAAAAAAGTTTAAAAACTAAACGTTTCCCATAAGACCTTTGTAATCTAAGCCAAGAATACGTTATTTAAAGATTTAAATTAAAAGTTCAAGCGTGAGTCAAAACATTAGGTTGTAATTAGACTTTTTAGGCTCAAGGGGGGGGGGGGGGGAAGGCTGCAGCCCGGCAGCCCCCCCTTAAATACGCCACTGTATGATATCCATATCGCATAAGAAAGTAAAGATAGAGAGCCCAGTTTTCGAGTAAATTAAGTTTAAAAATAACCTATTGAAGGATCATTCATATGAGATTAGATAATTCCGAAAGTTCTGTTATAAAAAAAAATAGTATTTTGCAACTTATGGTACTCGAAACATTGTTTATAGGAACTTTTTATATTTTTTTGAGACGTTTCAGTCATTTGAAAACTTTTGGAATTATCTGAACTCATCCATATGGATTATTCTTCGCTTTGAAAAATGCGGTATTTCTAAAATTAATTTTACTCGAAAACTGTGATTTCTCTGGAAATTAAACAAGAGTATCTTTTTTTAAAAACAAACCCTGGACTTTCAAAAAATTGCATTTAAAATAAAAAAATCTTAGAAATAAAAAACATAATAATATTTACTGTAAGCCCCACTCCGTGCGACGCCACTGGGAGAAATATTTTCACTTTACATTTACTGTAATATACAACTTATTGGTTGTAAGGCATGTATCAATTTTTATGCCATTATCTTAAACCGTTTCAATACTAATACCAAAAAAACTTTCCTTTCGACCCTCTTTGAGGGGCTTTAGCCCCCTAAACAAGCATTTCTGGGAGTATGTTTATGGAACATTTTTCTCACACTTTGTATGTACTTTATATCTTAAAAATATTGCACGCTAATTTCAGGACACCCTGTATAACATAGCTTAGATCTATCTTTTGCATTAAAGTACGCAGGGACACCAAAGGTAATGGGTTCCTGTTCCCTGTGCCCCAGGGAACCCATTACCTTTGGCGTCCCTGCGTGCTTTGATGCAAGAAATAGATACACCACTTTATCCGCCTGCCGCTAAATAACTTTCTTTTTATTTACCTATACTATATTTACTCTCTATTTTATAGCTAAGAATTTTAATACTCTCACAGACCAAAATATTGCATAAGTCTTATATAATAAATTATACAATATTTTTGTCTATGATATAAAGCAAAAAAGCAGAAAATAAATCTATAACAAATATTATTTCTTCCTGGATTCCTGCTTTTTTTATAAAAGCTGATTCGATGAGTCCTCTGGTTGTTCCTTATATGGCATCATTAAACGCCTTTATATAATGCGTGACTAGAATTTTTAAGCAATAATCTATAAAGGTCCTCTTTCGTTGCCGTCTTTTCGGAAAGAAACTTGAAACTTTAACTGGAAATCTTGTGCTGGGAAAGCGTTTGCGGAATAATAACAAAGAAAAACTTTGGATAGCTTGAAATTTTCTCCGTTAAAAAGAATATTATAAAAAAGATGATATAAATTCTACCTCGCCTTTCAATTTAATTTAATTTGTATGTAATAATTAGTATTAAACAATCCTCTTTTTAAAAATTAGTACTGAATTAAACGATACCAACTTTAATCGCGTTTAAATTAAATAAAAATGTCTTTAATAAGAAATAAAGTGACTAGTTTCGCTACCTTATAGTGTCTTCTGTTGTGCTGTTTCCGAGATGCCGATAGTGGCCCTCGAATATACAGCCATTGCATTTGATAAAGGTACTTCATAATAGCCATGTCATCAGAAAATCTGTGGCTGTTCTCAGCTGATTTCTGCTCATTAGAAGTAGAACCACAGTAACCATTTTATTATGGACCCAGGCTGTTTGTGTATTCTACTCGTATACTCTTTCACCTAAATTTTAACTCAACAAATTGTCAAGCTTGGATCCTCTTAATTTTAAAGTAGATGTCCAATTAAAGACACTCCTGGAATACAAATATTTATACCGCCCCTTATCTACTTTGTACTATACTTACCAAACAGGACTATGATATCCAAAAGTAAGGTTTGTCAAACTTAACAAAATCAATATTTAATTTAATTAAATAAAACAATTACGATTCCATTTCTAGCCCAATACCTTAATCCTGTACTAATAAGGTTTACGAAAACAACGATTTTGTGGAAAATTTAGATGGTCCCTAGAGAATGCTCATATACTGTTGTTTCTAGTTGTAATAGGATAAACGGAATGTTAACTCAAAATAAATTATAACACGATAAGAAACTCTAAATATATTCAGAGAACTAATAGAATTTATTGTAACAATTCGTTTAGGGATAACTTCATTAGTGTGAGACTTGCAATCTGCAATAAATACTGCTTACTTGCTTCTGAACTTAAAAACAAATTGATAGAAAAATATCTTATCACGAGTAATATACAGATAGAGGAGGCGGTATTATGCCCTAGAATCACCTCAAATATTGTTGTGTGTCAGTTTTATTTAGTAGGAATTATAATATTTATTTATTAAACTTGATTTCTTGAAATAAAATATTGTTTGTTTCACAAAAACCTACAGGGCGTCTTATCGAGCTAGCGGTATGTCTTATCGGTAAGACCACCGTTACCAAGGTAGTTGCTATGAAAATTAGCGTTCGGATTGGTTCTATATAATATGTAAGGTAAATTATCATTTAAAGGGAAAGTAAAACTCAAAGTCTTTCCCATAAAATATTATACTTCTAATGTAGATTTTTAAATGTTTTGGGGCTAGTTCATGGCACCAAAAAGCTAAAAAAGTTATGAAAAAACTTGGCTGAAAGGTTAAGTCTAAAGTTCAAAACTAATCTCAACAGTCACTCGAGTGAGGTAGTTATAAAAGTTGTTGGATGTTTAAGATAGTACTATATAATATAGTGTCGTTGTTAGACACTCCAAAAGCATACGTGCACCTCTAACTTTCCTCGCATGTCTCTCGAAGTATCCAATATCGACACTAGATATCGCTACTCGCGTTTAGCTGTTTAACAGTAGATTCTAGGAAGGAAAACAATTTTCTTCAGCCTTCATTTTCTTTGGAGTTTTATATCGACCACCTACGGGTACAGTGCTGATGAGATCTTCTATTATTTTAGTTATCCCTATAAGTTTTGTTTGAGATGTTCTTAAGGTGTCTAACAATGACACTAGCTATCGCTCATCGCAAAATCTTACCGTGACGTTTCACTCCTGACTGTTTAACAGTAGACCATTTCCCTTCATTCATCGACTCCTTAATATTGTACACCGCGTCTAGGGATGGATCTAACGAAGAAAGGGAAAAACTTTATCAGATTTTATTGATTAGTTTTGTGGTACCAAGAAAGTTTGAATGTTTCACATATGTGAGTCAAGTTATAAAAGAATTAAATCTAAGAGCAGCTTCTGGTCTAGTCGATATTACTACTACAGATATCTGTAGCTGCTCTTAGATTTAATTCTTTTATAACTTGACTTAGTGGATTTAAATCTTTGAACTGAATTATTGAATGTTTCAATTTGAAGAAATTCTATAACATCTGCTGGTAAAAAATAGGATTATGTCAAGCGATAGTAAACTCTTAACATAATTTTAACCACAATTTCCAGAGGTGTTATAAAATTGGTCCTTTCAACAACTTTATTCCGTAACATCTTTTATATAAGCGTTTTCTTGCAATTTTAAACGCAAAATAAGTTGGGATTCTTCGCGGCTTTTAAGTAACTCCAGGGATTAACATAAATATCTTTTACGCCGACTTAACAAAACATTAATTTTTGCTATAAAGGTAAAGTGGCAGCAATTTTATTTTAATTCTAAGAAATTAACACGAAGCGCGTTGAGCAAACAGCATTCTTAATACTGCTAATTTAACCTCAAGTGGGGTGATGTTCTTGGTTGAAGCAAACAAGGTTACCAGCGGTATTCAAGAAACATAATTAATAATTTTAAAAGGAAAGAAATAAGAACACAAAGTCTTCCTCCACTTTTATATTAAAGAAATAATTAAGGGTTGAAAAATTCTCTACATGTTTCGAATGCAGAAGCATTCATCTTCAGGAGAATAAGTAAAAAGAAAAAATAATTAGATATCACCTTAACGGAGCATCAAAATTTGTAGGCACAAAGAAACCGGTTCAATGAATAGAACGGAGAAAAAGCCATAATGTAACTTGCATTATGAAAAGGAAAGAAATAAGAATGTAAGGGTTTATGGCTTAGGGCACGTAAGAGTGCAAATGCAGAACGAAGGGTTCAGCATTTGTATAAGAGAAAACTAAAGGTAGATTATATTGAACGAGATGTAGAATTGAAGAATTATTTAAGAAAAATCATTATGAAAACTGTGAAAATGGAAGTATGAGGAAGAAAAACTATATTAATTGTTCTAACCTATAGATGCGAATCTCATAATGAAATTTTAAGAATAATGAGATTATATCTATAATGTGTTTAACCTTTTTATTAAGTTATTAGTTTTTTAAACCCCTTGTAAGTTCGAATTGGTTAGAGATAGGTATAGGAACATGTTATACTTATTGGTAGGAAACATAAACTAGATTTTGTTAAAAAAATAAAATACAGGGTGTTCCATTTAAAAAAGTTGAGAATTTTGCATTTATTTATATTACGAAGATTACGTTTTTTTGTGACGCCCTGTGTAAAAATATTTTCATATATCATCAAAATTCCTAGATGGCCATGCTTTAAGAACCGTCTGTAAACATTTAAACTTTTTAGGGGCCTTAATCACAAAAATATTTGATTTTCTGGTTAGCATGTTTTGGCCTCAAAAAATGACTAATTAATTAATATCTTAAAAACCATAAGAGATAGGCATAGAGTATTATATACAAAAAATGTTAATGTTATTAAGCAGAAACAAAAAGTGAAATAATATACAGGGTGTCTCATTTAAAATTCCAAAGTTGCTAGGAGTTTCAAGATGATCTGGCAACACCGCCCCTTTCAAAATATTTTTTAACGCTAGAGCACTAGCATTTATGAACACAGTCAAATTTTCATAAGAATATATTTTGTCGTTTTCTAAATATTTCTAATAGGCCACTGAGTTTGGCGCACCCTGTATAATTAATAGAAATTCATGTTTTGTCTCATTAAAACAAATTTTTCAGGTCTTAAAATTCAATAAAGATTTCAATTGCTTGTGGTTTAAAAATAAGGTTTTTGACACGGTAGTTTGCGCGAAATTGACAATCCATTCGAGGTATACACTGTATAATATTTAATTTGCTAGAAAACGTAGTAAAAGTAGATCATTAACTTATCAATGAACAATGCGCAGTCTCAGGAAATACAAACTATGAGCTCAATAATAATTATACATTTAATAGAAAATGTTAATTTATTTTATAATATAAACAAGTCTTTATTCAAACCTATTATAATAATATACCCTCGAACTAATTCAGGCAAAAAGGTTATCCCTTTTTAGAAACAAAAGTATAACCCAATTTAACTCGATCTGGAACAGATCCAAGACTTGCAAATATTTGCAACTGTTTCGTAGCGAACCTTATTAATCTTGTCAGGTAAATTGGATTTGTGTGATTTATCATTTACGATAGGTTCGCTGCACTTTAGACTCTACGAAATAGGAAATGTTTAATAAGCATGAAAAATGTGCACCTTAAGCCTGACAGAAATTTAAAGAAAATGTGTCAGACTAAAACTAATATCTGATAATTTATAGTATAAATAATATTATTTCCTATTTTAGAGATTTTCTGGGACCATTCTTCCATTATGATAATTATATTTAATATTATTGTTTTCAGTGTTCCGTTTTACAGCTTTTTGTTGGTATTGCTGGTGTTATTTACAGTACAGAGAAGAAATTCATCTTAATCTGTACTGTTTGAGTTTAGAAACTTCCGAACTATATAGCAAGTTTGGAGGATGACTCTATTCTAAATTTGTTGGTATAAATAACCTGAAACGCCCAGTTTTTCCTAGTTTGGTTTGAAATTTTTCGTCATAGCTCCCTCCACTGATATTAATAACGGAATAATGTTTATTTTTTAGAGCTTCTATATATTTTATACCTATGTCCAAATTCGAGTATTTGGTTTTCTTCTCCGTTTCGATTTTAGACAGGTTGTGTTTTAGTGGGCGACCTATATTGATTATGAAAGATTTTTTGGTATCCTTTTCGATATGAAGAATATCCGGACGATTGTGGTTTACTGTTCTTTCCGTTATTATTGGCATGCTCCAGTATAAGAGATATTCAGGGGATCTAAGGACTGGTTCGGGTGCATATTGATAGTATGGTGGAAGGTTTTCCTTTAGACCTAGTTTTTGAGCCAGTTCCTTGTGCATGATTTTGGTACTTGATTATGTTTTCCCAGGTAATGGCCATGTGTCATAGCACCACAACCAACAGTAATATGTTCTATCATTTCTCCAGGGTTTTTGTATTTTTTGCACACATCTCCCATATTTCTTTTTAAGAAGACCTTTTCATAGTTTCGAGTTCGAATGACACGGTCTTGGATAGAAATTATATTACCTTCTATTTCAGCGTGTCACTGTCTTTTCTTTAGCCAATTCAGTGACATTTCTCTATCTGGTGGGTGAATTTTGTGTGTGAGGTATTTGCCATGTAAAGGTTTATCTTGCCAAGTTACAAGATGCGCCCGGATGACTTTGGGTAATCCATTTTTCCGTAAGAATAAATCACTTACTCGTCGTTTCCTAAATCAGAAATTTAATGTAGAGTCCGACCAAAATCAGAAAGGTACATTAAATGGCATCGGTTTAAGTTCTGCAGTGGTTTCTTTATGCTCGTCGCCTAGCAACGACCTAAGGACACGGCTGATATAATAGGTACTTTAGGTTTAAATCGTTATTAATTTGCTAAGTCTTATTAGCACTGCTACTGATTTTAACGTCACACCTTCGCGCATCGCCCAACTAGTGGCTGATGTCCCTCTATGTTCTTGGTCAGACTCTACAGTTGTTCACCTGTTCTCGTAGATTTGTCATTTGTGTTGATGTTGATTCTAGATTGCGATGTCTCGTAGACACTACTTAAATTATTCTAAAGTGAGTTTTAAATGTGCGATTTAGCAGACTGTAGAGTGGCATCAGATTATGGCATTCCGATGAGTGCTAATAAGAATTAACCAGCCAGTCATTGTCTACTGGGTGAGGGAGAAGATGATAAAAACAGATAAACAGTTCTTTTGGACTAGGTACCTTTATTTTTTTTTAGAAAACTTTTTTTTTAATTGGATGATAATGAAAACAACTGGTAAACAGTTCTTTTATTGTAGCGGGGATCACTAAGAATACTGTAAGTTAATATTGCAAAAGTCTTTATAATAATATTATTTCATACTTTCGGGTAACAAAGAAGAACTTTTATTTTACTTTCATAATTTTAATCAAATAAAAACCACTTATTTAAACAACCTCCTTACTTTTACGGATTCCAATAGTGGAAAGTCTATAATAAGCAGTTCATGTTATGTAATAATTATTGTAAATACAGTTAAAGGTAAAGCTACAGTTTTATGTTAGTAAAGGCAACATCTATGCATATTTTTGTCCCGTCTTTACTTATTTACCTTTAAGACTGTTTAAGCTTTAGCGTCCCCTTCAATGAATCCCATTGATCTTGTGATATTTAGGGATAATAAAGTGCTTAAAGTTGTCTGAAGTTTAAGTGTTTCATGGGACCTCATAAAACACTAAACGACCAAAAGTTTCGCCACCCTAATTGGTCGAGGGACGCTCTGAAACAAATTTACTTAAAATCTTTGGATGCATCTGGGAGTTAATGTTTTACCACATAATTGGTGCTATAAATAAAGTGTATGTTTAAGTATTTTTACTGTCACAAATAATTTTACAGTTAGAAATTAAAATAATAAAAAAAGTCGGTAGAGGCTAAAATGTTGGATAAGGACCTTTAAAATCAGCGCCAATGTGAAAAAACTTAAATATAATATATATATTATTATAATATACAACATAAACCCAAAGGATATTAGTATATTTGTTTTTCAATCTAAATGAAGTGTGGTCGATTAAATAACCATTTTTATGATTCCTGGTTTGTTCGGGTTACATGCTCAAATCTAAACTAAATCAAAGCATGTCATTATTTTTTTTAAGTGATAGGTGAATCTGAGTTAAAAATGAGATCAGACCACATAAATGCAAGGTTTCGCTATGACATACGGATTCTGACAGTCAAGCAGTCCTTAGATCGCTAATATGCAACAAGGTAACTTTAAGACTGGTATGGAAATATCAAGAGGATCTGGAGGCCCTGGCAAAAGTAAACAAAGTAATCTACAGTGGGTATCAAGACATAAAGGTATTACAGGAAATGAAAAAGCCGATTAACTTGCAAGGAAAGGATCAGAAAATATATTCATTGGTCCAGAACCGGTACTCGTAGTACAAAGGTGCACAGTACGAGATGCTATAAAGTAATTGATAAGAAGTGAACACAAAATCCACTGGAGCAACAGAGAGGGATTACACCACAGCAAAAGCTTCAATAGTGATCCAGACCCAAGACTTACGAAACAATTGCTTTAAATAAACATGAACCATTATCGATATTGGAGCAAAGAAAACCAACACAGGTTTGTCGAAACAAGGACGCAATATCCACAAAAAGTTAATGTTTGGGCTGGGATTTTCGGAGAAAATATTATCGGGCCATTATTTCTTACACGAAATTTAAATGCAGAATATTTTCTGGAACTACTTGAAGATCATATTTTACCTACTTTACATGATGCCGCCAGGGAAAATCAGGAAGTTTGGTACCAAATGGATGGCTGCCCGGCACATAGTACCCTGGCTGTCCGGGAATATTTAAACCGTGCTTTTAATGGAAATGTTATTGGCTTAAATCATACAGTAAATTGGCCAGTCAGGTCTCCTGATTTATCGCCAAATGATTTCTTTCTCTGGGGCCATTTAAAAAACAGGATATACAAAGATAAAAAAATACCCAAATCTAGACGAGTTAAAAAATGCTATTTCTGCCGAATGCAATAGAATTTCAGTTTACCAACTAGCGAATGTAAGAAGAGAATTTTAAGATCGCCTCGGTTATTGTCTAGCAGTCAATGGAGGAATATTTGAACATCTTCTTAAATCCTAAAGTTCTAACAATTTAATAGTACCTACCTATTAATTAGTAAAATATTGAAACATGTAAAATGTCATAATTAACCTTGTAATTGGATACTTTATTTTAGTTTTATTCAGATTAATTTGTACTCATAAATACACCTTTAATATTTTCGATGTACGAGTTTTTATAACAATAAAGCACACATTTCAAAATGACAACTTTATTTGACAGTCATCTTTTACCTTGACTGGTGCCCGCCAATACGGGGCCATAAAAAGGAGAAATAGTTAAAAAGAAATCGGCGATAATCCGTAAACGGGCTCATCAAAAATATCTAAAGTTATTCTTTTGAATGTGGGTTTTAGTGCTCTTTAATAAACCTAAATAGAATTTTTCTCTAAAATAATTAGGGAAGCCAATAATTGACCCCATTTAATATAACATGGGATTTCCTATGTCCCGCTCGACGATGCAACACCCTGTTATGATTTTTCAATTCTAGAATATCCAATGCATTTTATTATTAATAAGGGTTGTGTTAATTTTGTAAGAATATTTTTTTTACTTCAAGGCCTTATTTGCCTGTAACGAATCGGTACAGTATAATTCTAAATAGAAAATAGAATTAAGTCTATTTTGCTCCTAAACCGGGCAATAATCTATAAAGGACGAAGTATTTCCCCTGTGACCCAGTTTTACCAGCCCTGCTTATAAGTCTAATACCGGCATTAAGTTTTGTAAGTTAGTTGTACGGCTTTTCCATTTAAATGCAAAATACTTTAGAGCCACTACTAATTCTAGTTTGTGTTGTTTGGGGAGGTATATTTAATTAAATTATTCGTTTTTACCTGTTATAATACTGGCGCGCTCAGCAGGGGGGGGGGGGCGATAGCACTGAGCTTAAAAGTCGAATTTACAAGGGTCGAGTAGATAACTAAAGCGAGTCACTAAAAAAAAATGTTGTGTAGACAACTGGATTTAGTAGTAAGACAAGTTTTCCACCTAGCTTGGGTTCGCAGAGTAAATAAAATCGGCTTTTATTGACTCGCCCAAGTGGCTTCTACCACTCTTCAGCCCCGGATCTACGATTTTTTCGAACAGGGGCGAAACCTTGATAGTGGCGCCCCCTCCCTTCAGTGTTTGAGAAATACTGTTAAAATTGCCAATGAGTAGCATTTTTGTGACCATTTGTTAAAATAATAATCCTTTAATAAATTTAAACTCTTTATTTCCTAACTAATAACGACGTATGGAAATAGAAAAGTTTGTTTTTCAAACATATTATATTAAAATTCGATTACTGGATAAAAACCTATGAGATTGTAGGAAAACAGGCTTCATTTGTTTGATATTTCGAATTCTTGTCTCAAGGATTTGGCGCCCCCATGAAACTGCCGCCCGGGGCAAGTGCCCCGGTTTGCCCCCCCTTAGATCCGGGGCTGCCACTCTTGCTATCTCATGCGCTGAATTCACTATAGCCAGGCTAAATAATCGGCAGTTTATAAAAATATCTGTATATTTCTGTAACTGGTTCCTATTGCAAGATACGATAATGAGTCATGATACAACTATACAAGGTATGCTATCAACAGGGTGCGCAGTGTATCTTGACGTCACATTGTGAGGAATTTTTGAATTGAACGCGCCGAATTATACGGCAAAGCGTAGTTTACGTTATTAAAAGGCAATTTTATATGAAATTTTTAATAAATTTAATTCAAATCATATTAGCCTTAGAATTTCTACTGTGACTTAAATCTTGAAATATACACTTTATATAGATATATTGATTATTGTCAAAATTTAAAACTTCCTTTTACTTACCTTTTTTAACTTAAGATGTGATTATGCTTAAAGGAAAACTTCTTTAAAGTACGTAGGAATTCATTTAAACCAAAATTTTACATGGAAACAGCACGTTACTTATTTTACAAGCAAATTTAAAATATTTGATTATTTCAAGGTGACGTCACGAAAGTCACGCCCACCTACGCGGTATTATGTCTTCTTGTAGTTGTATCATCTTAATGAGTGATCTCCAATTTTATTTTTGTTGGAATGGAAAATCACATTGTTGTGTCAGTTTTGTGTTTTTCACACAATTTCTATATTCTTCTTAAACTTTACTTGCTATTTTTTTTAGGGTTTTAAACACCTATTTCACTCAAAAAAGGTAAATATACAGGATCAGTCACAAGGTTATTTATTTAATACCAGTTTATTAGGCTACAGATACGAGTTCCCAGAAAAGCTGCCGCTGTATACAATACATTAATATTGGTGTTTTTTGACTAATCTAATGTTAATTCCAAATGAAAAATCACAAAAGGTACAATTACTTTGGTAAATTGCGAAGAACACTTGTTTTAATTTAAATATTGTGATGGTGGTAGAAAATCCTTCCATATCGAAAAAATACTTATTATTAATAATCTGAATTCTAATTAATGGAGTATTGCGTCCCAAATTTGTTTTTCCTAACGATACATTGAACAATTCCTGATTTCTAAGTTCCCTTGCAGGGACAAATTTAAAAAGGATAAGAGAAGTGGCAAATCAATTTTATGGTTAATAAGTTTGGCATGTTTAGTCTTGCGTCAAGAGGTAATATATTAAATTTATGGGAAGGCAACCTTGGAAGTTCAGTCAGCTTTATTTGTGAAAACCATTAGAAACTAGTCTAGTCCTTTACTCGGTCAACTTTTTTTAGAATTTTGGGTCAATAGTGTAAAATCTATTAAATTTATATTTTTTGAAAACGTTATTAAAAAACATTTCTCCAAATTCAAAAACAGGCTGTTGGTTTTGCAGTACTCAAGCAACCTGTTCAAGTTGCTTTATGTTGTTATGAAAGAACAAAGTTTATTTATTTTAAAAGGAACACCCTGTATATTATCCAATATTTTAATTAATTGAAAAATTCTAAAAAAAATTGTTAAGTATATCACATAACCTATTTTGTGATATATTATCAAGCTTATCACGTTTATCAATTAATAGTGATTTTTAATTAAAACGAAATATGTAGTTTTTCGGACCTATCGCACTGTTTTATGATGTACCCATATAATATTTTTTTTCCTATGAGCTACAAAATTTATTAAAAATACATTTTACTGAAAAAAAAAATTTTGATAAAAAGGAAAATAATGTATTTTCAGGAGTTTTGTGAATTTTTTCATCAGTAGGATATTCGCGATCGAGTAAATTTATTAACAAGATACACAAATTAACTCACAGGCACTGTTTTCTTAAAGGGGTTAACTTTAGACAACATTATCTTGCGATAAATTTACTGGTCTAACTCCGGAATCGCGGCATCTGTTACCCCCGGCTCTGCTCATTTCTCATCTTTCAGTTGCTACACGGGTGGTCTGGAGAATAGAGATGGCAGATAAATATTAATTAAAAATTCGATATTAATACTAATCACCTACTCAATTACAAATTATTAGTGGATAATGTGAGACTCTGCACACATGCGCTTTAAAGATATTTGAGGCATAGCTTCAAAGCTTCAAATGAACGATTTACAAGTAAGTAGTAATTTTTTTAAATTTTAACGACCTTCTAGTGAAAACTCAAAATCCAATTTATAGCTTTGCTGATGACAGTACACTTGTCTCATCTTTTACCTTGACTCCCCAAACATCCGCTGCCGACGCACATCTTCGCAGGCAGCATGAAGTATTGCGCCTCAACAATGACCTGGAAGAAATCTTGGCTTGGGGTGACAGTAACCAAGTCGAATTTAATGCTAAGAAAACCCAGGCAGCAGTCTTCTCCAAAAAGGTTAACATTGCAGAACCGGATATAGTCATGGCAGGACACGCAATTCCCCTGGCACCGTCTATTAATTTGCTGGGGGTTAATCTGGGAGGTAATATGTCTTGGCATGATCACGTTGCCACAATTGCCAAGGCAGCTGCACAAAAACTTAGTGTACTTTTCCGCTCCAAAAGGTTGTACACACCTCATCAACATTTGACACTCTACAAAGCCCAGATTCGACCATCATTAGAATATTGCTCTCATGTCTGGAGCTCTGCACCCAAGCACACCCTTCGGCTACTGGATTCCATTCAAAGGAGAGCCGTTCGTCTAATCGTCGACCCCGAGCTGACCAAGACCCTCGATAGCCTGGAGCATCGAAGACAGGTTGGTGATTTGGCTCTCTTTTACAGATATTTCCATGGCAGGTGGTCGACTGACATTGCCCATTTGATTCCACCTAGAGCAATACAAAACAGAAATACACGGCGAACCACTGCCGCTCATCCATATGTTGTTCAGCTTAGTACTCCTCGAACTTCATTGTTCAAGAATTCTTTCATCTGGAGAACGTCATCTTTGTGGAATGATCTTCCTGAGGTCGTGTTGCCCAATGAATACAATCTTCAACGTTTCAAGACCAACGTTAATCGCTTTCTTCGCACACGCACCGCTTCCAGAGCGCCTTAAAGGATTTTTCCTACAGTGCAGGTGTTTTATCATAAAAAAAAAGTAATAGGTATATGTTACACTATAACAATATTTTATGACGATAACCATGAAAAAACCTATTTTTTATATTTGTTTTAACAATTCTAGTTAGTTATAGTCTGTTTCAGAAAGATATAGAGTAATAAAATGGGAAATTCCGTCCAGTTTGGCTCAATTTCGGTGTCGGCCATAGCCGCAGGTAAATTTTGTGCATTAAATTATTTATGATAGCTAACCAAAAAAAAAGTAATTTGATAAAGAAGGAACTATTAGCTATAGCAAATTTACACAAACACCGTTTTATAAAATATACCGTGGAATATTAAGCTGAAGAACATAGTGCAACTGTGCTGCGCACACCGCCATATCATTGCGAGCTAAATCCTATAGAACTTATATGGGCGCAAGTGAAAGGATTTGTAGCAAGACACAAGACGACATTCCAAAGGAAAGACGTTAAGCTACTTTTTGATCAAGCCATTAAGGAAGTGACACCAGAAAACTGGCGAGAAGCAGTCCATCATGTCATTAAAGAAGAGGAGAAAATATGGGATCTTGACGGCCTGATAGATCGGACCGTCGACCCGTTAATTATAACGTCAAGAGGAGATGACAGTTCCTCAGCTGACGAAGAATATTATGATTATTTATAATTTAATTTCTGTATAATGTATTTTTGTATTTTGTATTTTTATTTTTTTTTATACAGGGTGTCCGGTAACTTATGGGCCGTAGAGTAACTGGAGATACTAGACATCAAACTAAGCCTTTTATGTCATATAAGTTTTTTCGGATTGTTACTCAAGAAATCAGAATTTGTAGAAATTTTTAAGTTTGAAACTAGAGGGCGCTAGTTGCATACACTGGGCTTCATTTATCTATGATTTTTTTTCTTACCTGTGATATTAGGTGTTTTTCAATTATAGTTTCTTAAAGAAGGGCATTTTCTGAGTCAAAAATGTGTACTTGGTTGATCTTAATATCTTTAACGGTTTTCGAGATATTTCCCTTTAAACATCTTCAAGCATAAAAAAACATAGTACATAATTAAATTAATAATACATAAATTATATACACCCTGTATCTCTAGAATAAGTAACAATCGAAAAAAACTTATATGACTTAATCTACTTAGTTTGATGTCTAGTATCTAGTATAAGTTTTTTTTTGATAATTAAAATAATAATTTAATTATGTACTATGTTTTTTTATGCTTTGAGATGTTTAAAGGGAAATATCCAGCCTAATCAGGCTGTATTGTTAATTTAACCATATAATAAATATGTTAACGATGACTATATATTTTTTTGGTGCATGTTTACTGGCCGCTATTTTTTTTTATACATTTCTATATTAGGTAATGACGATGACGGCTAAATATCTCGATACAAAATAAATATCGATATATGGGTCCCATTCTTATACGCGGGCGTTCTGGAATCATCTGGGAAATTAATACATTTTCTTTAGTGTATTGTTGGTGTATTTAACAACATCTTTCTTATTTGTCACTGTCAAGACCAGTTTATGCACAAAAGATACTATTAATTTTTGCATAGTAAACTTACAATAAAGGCTTAATGACTATGGAAATGACAAATTTTACTGTATCTATTATAAGCCTTTCTGAAAATTGAATAGATTCTGTGTTAAAAAAAAATAATTATAATACTGAATTTATACTATCTCAAAGGGCGACGAAAAATGTAAAAAAGATAAAATAACACATTTATTTACGAGAGGGTTTTATAATACGGGATTACTCCATGATCAATATCAGTGGCGCAACAAAGAGGGGGGGGGGGCACAGAACAAATTAATATATTAGTTTGCTTTTTGGTACATCTATTACATGTATTACATGCTCACTACGCCAAAATGATGAGTTTATAAGGAATGATGTATTTTTGGCATAGATTATATTTTAAAGCAGTTTTTGTCGGAAACGCTTAGTTTTTAAACATTTTTGTCTAGAAGTCCGAAGTCCTGTTTTGTACGGAGATTAAGGTTTCGGACGCATATTGTCTTAGTTATGGGGTTGTGAGGCAATTTTAAAGAAGAACAATAATATTTTACAATGTTATATATTTTTTTAGCCCGTTTCCCCTTATTTAGAGCTATTTTAAATAAACAAATATATATCCCAAGGCAATAAAAAATTTTTACAACAAAAGCAAATGACAACAATCTCTTTTATTTACTTTTAGAGTCAAAAATTAAAGTAAAAACGTTAATTAAAAGACAGAAAACCCTACAAACCGAGACATTAAGAAGGAATACTTCAAAACCTAAGCACGTGCAACAAAATCAGATTCTTACAGCGGGTTGCACGAAGCAAAATTAGTTATGCATGGATAAGAAACAAAATTTATAAATTGTGTGGCAACGCATACTTCGTTTTGGTGCGACAGTGCCAAAAATACGGAAAGAAATAGGTTAGGAGCTGTCAGTTGGAAGTGTCAAAAAGTATTCCGAATGTTTGCATTAAATTTAAATTGGAATAAAGCAGAGTTTTTTAAGTTTTTTTTTAACAACAAATTATGGAAATACCAAAAGCATATTATGCAATGATAAAAGGGAAAATTTATTGATGATTAAAACACGAAGTAAGTACCCACAAGTTATAATAATATAGTAATTATTATTAAACCGAAATAAGCATTTTTTTCTTAAATAATGGACACTGCGACTAGCTTAGTTTATATTTTCATAAAGTATATTTTAAAATTAGCATAAGATAAGCTTTTCACAAAAAAACTGTAACCAGTTATTTGTTATGTTTATATTTTGTATCATATTTTAGCTGCTCAATTCTGAACCAAACCAATGTTAAAATGTATGCAACGTAAATGTATGCAGAGTTAAATGAATATGAAGAAGACATAAATTGGCATTGATACCCATATGGCTTGAAATAAAGAAAAAATTCTCCTATACCTATCCCAGAACTTGCACTAAAATATTATCTTAGTAAGGGAATAAAGAAAAAAGTGCATTTAATATTACACACAGCACTTTTGAAATAAGAAATCATCCTCCCACAGGTAGGTAATAGAATAATTGTACTTAGTTGAAATATTAAAACCCATAATATCCAGCCCATATACTTTACTGATTGTTCCGATATACCTTCTCACCTGAAATGCTCAGTCTCCAGTACCAGTTTTATTGTTAACATAATATTACAATAAATTATAAATTTAAAACACGTTAGAAACTGGCTTCTTTTAAATTAGTTTAAAAAATATAATTAACAATTATTTATCTCTCTTGTTTTGGTGTAGTATTATTGTAGGCACAGACAGACAGAGTAGCGAGTAGCCCAAACTATTATTGCTATTATACATTTTTTATATCGCTATTTAATGTTTATTCTTAGCTTTATTTTGATAAGCTGTTGCAACTTTTTACACTAGTCCCTTTTAAAGTTGTTTCTGTTTATGTATATTGTGGCATTTTGAGTAAAACATAGATCCAAAGAAAAATCTATAAGACCTCTTTCATTAAAGTTCGAAGTTGACTTGTCAACCTATAGCACCTAAAATATTTTTTAAGTATCGTTGATTATTTTAGAGGCCAAAAACTGACATATATTTTTTCAAACATGGCTTTTTTAATATAATACAACTGAAATTGAACTGTACTGAAAATTTAAGAGCCAAGATAGTTTAAGGGTGCATCACTACGGCACGAGACAAGTGGAAGTTTTGCAGTTGCCCATACCCCATACTTCTCTGGTAAAAAATTCCTTTTTTTATACTGGCACAAAAGTATTTAACCACTTACTAGCTTACATTAGATCTTTGAGAACCCCTAAAAGATTCAAATTGTCTGTGAAAGGGCTTTTGCTAGAGAAAGCCTACTATACCATTTCAGAGTTTTTTAATGATTGTTTTAAATTGTTTTGTATCCCTTGACCATGAACTGTTAGTTCTAACTGACTTCTCTTTTTTAACCTTTGACTGGTTTACTGGTCATATCGTACAGCTTTGTCCATTAGAATTAAGAGTACCTATGTTCTGTGATGATATTATATGTATAAGTAAATATTATATACTTTGTCAGCAAGAATGTATTCTTTGGACAATAAAGGATTTTCAAGTAAAAGTAAAGTAAAAGAAATAAAACTGAAGATATATTGTTACTTTATTGCATTATACTACACTATACTTGAGGCTTCATCAGTCAATGTAAAAAAAATCAAAGCACAAGTTTTCCGCAAAGCCTATTATGTAGATAATATAACGTACAAATACTGCAGTGAAAAAAAAATTACTATGTAGTTTATTTTTCATTAGTAATTATTTAATTTATTTTTTGTTTTAGGCACTGCAGTTACACAGAAAAATGATAGAACTGGAAATGAAGCAGTTTTAAATGATCATTTCTTGAATATTCAATATGAAATGTTTATATGTATGTTAAAAAAGTATTTGTTCATGATAAAAAAAAATAAAGTCAAATTTTTCAGTGACAAAAAGAACTTTAGTTTTTATGAATAAAATATTTTGCAAACCTTACACGATCATTCAGGCTGACAGGCTTGATAAAGAGATTACAATAATTTTACCAATTGTGTAAGGACAAATTTCAAGAATTTGAATTGATTGCCAGGCTGATGTAAATTTTCATTAGAAGCAAAACTGCGGCGGGAATGAGGATCACTTAGGACTGTCAGTCTGAATGAAATCGTATAGGCTCTTCATTTCGCTTTTAAGGGTAGCGTTTTTATACCTTTAAATCCAGAAAATTTAAAATTTATGTTAGTTTTTAAAGTAAGGTAAGGGCTGTGGAGTATAGGTGCCTTAAAGTAGGGATGCGCGATCGATATACGATATTTTTGAGTATCGATGCATACTGTGTATCGATCAAATGGTATCGACAGATCATAATTTGAACAACTATAGGAATGCAAATGAAACTTCATACTTTTTGAATGATGCACAGTAAAATGTATTGATACTCAATATATATCGAGGACCTTTTAAGTCACTTTTGATAAGACAAGGTTGGGAGGTAGTAGTTAAGATTTTTTTATAAAACTCACTGTCATAGGAGGTTACGTTTATTATAGGTTATGGATATTTTGATTATTTATCTTTTTCAAACCGATACTTGCTTGTATCGATACTTCTGGTGTATCAGACATCCCTACTTAATAGAGGAGATGTCACTACGGATCGGAAAGAAGTTTTGGCAACAAGAACATTTCTTAAGAGGTTGCTTTGACCGGAAGAAGAGTTTTTCCCAAAAGGAAGGCGACTAAAAAAAAATGACCTCCAGAAGAAAAGAACGTATCCCGGCTCTAAAAATCTACTTACTCTCAAAAGTGACTTCTAAAAAAAATTCTGACCCTTCACACGCCCTATACTATTTTCATGGCTTACAGTAAAAACCACCCATTTGATAAGGCTCGGGGGGGGGGGGGAGCAAAGGCCCTTCGCAGGCGAAATTTGATTCAGCACTTGAATAAAAAATTGGTAGCAATCGTACAGTGGCGGGTGCCAGGATTTTTGGGATGGGTGGGCACAAAAGGTCAATCTTCGTTCTCTTTTTACATCCTTCTATAATCTCGCTTCCTTTCTCATTAATAATTTCATAGTCAAATACCCCTTCCCCCACAGCAATTCCATTACAAAACCCATTTTCAAAATTTTGGGTGGGCACCCGTGTTTGTAGAGTGGGCCAGTGCCCCCCTCTGGCGCCGCCGCTGTATTACAAAAGTACCGTTGTGCTCTGATTGAACTTCGATTTTATTCCCTTTCTTATTTGATTTTATTAACATTTTTCGTAACACTTTCAATAAAACCCATGTAAATGTTTTGAAAATGCCATTTCTTTTTTTTTTTAAATAGGTATGTTTACTTTTCAATTCAAATTATACAGATGGCAATTTCTATAGTTTTAACTAATTCGACTAAAAAATTTCTTCCAAAGGTTTTTTTTTAATAGAAAACATGACAATTTTTTACATATCAATTATACAACGATGAGAGCCCCCCCCCCCCCCCACTCTGAAAATATTTTTCTGTACGCCCATATCTCCTTAATCTGGGCCGATTCAATTTTGTTTTGGGCTAAACCCCTAAGATACCGGCACGTACTGCCTGTTGGGATATGAGAATATATAACTCGTACACCCTTTTATTTTCTGTGCAATGGTCTGTCAATTGTCATTTGTTTTAAAAAGTAATAAAACAAAGTTTTTTATGTTTGTTTCTAAATTTGGGATAAGTTCGCGAGAGAGAGTCCTGTGACAAGAAAAAAATTGAATATGAGTGCCTTCACTTATTTCCTGATTTTGCCTTTAAAGAAAAATATTGGGGACTGTCTATTTCACGAGATATACAAATTCCTAAGCAGGTCCTACAGAAAACTTCATGGGCATTTATTTATATATAATTACGTTTGGAAATGATGAAAACTAGAAAACATGTTTGTTTAAAACGTCCTATTTGGACACAAGGGCAATTAAGAAATAATCTGCTGTAATAAAGTTAGAATATTGGAAGGAGTAATCAAAATCAACAGTTTTACTTAAAACCTAAAAGGGGTTCTTGGAATCTGTGACTAAAATATTGGTTTTATAAAGTCATAAATCAGGTAGGTTATTAGATCATCTTAGAAATTTGAATTATAGAGAAATTAGAGGTTAATTTTATAGTTAATCGATCAAAAAAACCTTAAGCTAATCATATTATCCAAAGTTATAAGTAAAAGTGCTAGATTTTCCTAAAAAATTCCAATAATATTGGAAAATACTTGAAACCCATAACTTTAATCAGTGTATATCGACCTATTAAAGTTATGTCTTCGTTAACTAACGAAAGTGATAAGAAACAAATGAAAATGTGGACATCTGTATATTTTTAGTGGCATCTGCCAACTAACTGTCACTTTTTCTGTGAAAATTATGTTGACAGTGCCTTAAAAAAACAAAATTTATTTGGTTTCTATGAAAAGTTAACGGTAGTTAAGGAGTTAACGATCGTTAACTCTAAAAAAGCTTTGTGCAACCCACTGTTAATCTACGCTCCAAAACTACATGAATTATGAAAAATTATTAATTTCGGCGTGATGAGCGTATGAACGTTATTTTTTTAAAAAACAAGCCCGAAAAACCCTGGTTAGAGTCATACATTCGTATTAGGTAAAATTAAAGTAAAAATTAAAGGAAAAATGTTAATTAAAAGACAAAAAACCCTTCAAACCGAGACATTAAGAAGGAATACTTCAAAACCTAAGCACGTGCAACAAAATCAGATTCTTAATCTACGCTCTAAAACTACATGAATTATGAAAAATTATTAATTTTGGCGTGATGAGCGTATGAACGTTATTTTTTTAAAAAACAAGCCCGAAAAACCCTGGTTAGAGTCATACATTCGTATTAGGTAAAATTAAAGTAAAAATTAAAGGAAAAATGTTAATTAAAAGACAAAAACCCCTTCAAACCGAGACATTAAGAAGGAATACTTCAAAACCTAAGCACGTGCAACAAAATCAGATTCTTAATCTACGCTCTAAAACTACATGAATTATGAAAAATTATTAATTTTGGCGTGATGAGCGTATGAACGTTATTTTTTTAAAAAACAAGCCCGAAAAACCCTGGTTAGAGTCATACATTCGTATTAGGTAAAATTAAAGTAAAAATTAAAGGAAAAATGTTAATTAAAAGACAAAAACCCCTTCAAACCGAGACATTAAGAAGGAATACTTCAAAACCTAAGCACGTGCAACAAAATCAGATTCTTAATCTACGCTCTAAAACTACATGAATTATGAAAAATTATTAATTTTGGCGTGATGAGCGTATGAACGTTATTTTTTTAAAAAACAAGCCCGAAAAACCCTGGTTAGAGTCATACATTCGTATTAGGTAAAATTAAAGTAAAAATTAAAGGAAAAATGTTAATTAAAAGACAAAAAACCCTTCAAACCGAGACATTAAGAAGGAATACTTCAAAACCTAAGCACGTGCAACAAAATCAGATTCTTAATCTACGCTCTAAAACTACATGAATTATGAAAAATTATTAATTTTGGCGTGATGAGCGTATGAACGTTATTTTTTTAAAAAACAAGCCCGAAAAACCCTGGTTAGAGTTATACATTCGTATTAGGTAAAATTAAAGTAAAAATTAAAGGAAAAATGTTAATTAAAAGACAAAAAACCCTTCAAACCGAGACATTAAGAAGGAATACTTCAAAACCTAAGCACGTGCAACAAAATCAGATTCTTAATCTACGCTCTAAAACTACATGAATTATGAAAAATTATTAATTTTGGCGTGATGAGCGTATGAACGGTATTTTTTTAAAAAACAAGCCCGAAATACCCTGGTTAGAGTCATACATACGTATTAGGTAAAATTTTTGGATTAAAACACCACAATTATTATAAGTATATATTTTTCACAAAAAATGTTTTTTTTATTTAAAATTAAGCCAGCTAGGAATATCAAAAAAAAGAGAAGAAAAAAAATATTCATAAAATCAAATTTAATTCCACCATGGGTTAGTTGTTAATGGATGTAATAATTTAATTTTAGAAAATTGATAGTAGTTGGGTGAATTTTTAACGGACGGGCGTATCCCAAACAAGAACCCCAAAAGCTGATGCCATAGCGAAGATGGGTCTCAATCAATGCATAGTAAGCATTCTTAGCCATGGAAAATCCCAAATTATTTGATATTGCCCTAAGAGCGTAGCAACCTGAGAAAATTATCTGACAAAATTCTATGATATGGTCCTCAAATCGAAGGTGTCTATCTATAGACAAACCCAGCAATTTATTTACATTAGGCATAGAGACCACTTCGTTTTTCAAATAAATATTTTCATATGTTACACCTAAAATTCAAGACGTTAGTCTTAGAGATGTTAAATAACAATAAATTTGAGTCACACCACTGCTTTATCAAACCTAGATCACCGCTAACCGTTAACTGGCGTCGCTCGATATCCGTATCGTGCCAGAGAATAGTGGTATCGTCAGCGAAGATACCGTAGAACAGGGTGGCTTTGATAAATTTTAACATTCTTTTCTACGTAGTTTTTTAAAAACTACTTTAAAATTTACAAAAAATTAGATATATATGTAATTTTATCTGCACTTTCAAGTGTCTACTTCAAATTTTTTATCAAATGCAACAGGTTTTAAGGAAAAAATTATAAATATACCTATCAAAGTCTCCCATCGATATGGGGTGACTTTGATACCATGATTTAAAATGCATTAAAAGGTATCCCCAGTTAGTCGACCAATCAATGTCTTCCGAAATTAAAATTGACCAAGCCAGTTTTTAGATATTCACTATTTTATTTATGGGGTGACTTTGATAGTAACAAAAATGAATAACTCGTGAACAATTTTTATTGGAATAAGCGAATCTAAAGAAATAACCAATATTTAACAGAGACTAAAATATTTTTAATACTTATACAAAATAAATAGTTGTACAAAAATACACAGACAAATAGGAACAATAAACAACAACCAACCAAAGTTACTATTAGAAAAGTTAATGTTTTACTGTTCTCTTACATCTAGTTTTTTATTAAAACGGCATTTTGTTATTCTGTCACCTATTTTCTCAATTATAGGCGTGGGTAAAATTGCTTTTATGTCATCAAAGGAAACTGTAAGAGTATCATCTTCAGCAATTTTAAAAATCGTCTTGGTCGTGTCTTATGATTTAAGACCAGTAACTTGAAACTCGTCACATTTTAATTTTGCGTATTATAGAACTAGATATTTTCCCGGTTATTTATTCAAATAAATATTTCAATTAATATTACCCAAATATCAAAGTCACCCCACAAAATGTATCAAAGTCGCCCCCAACGACAAAAATTACAATATATTTGTAAAAAAGTCATTGTTTATAAATATATTAATACTAAGAGATAGCTAACAGATCATGCTAAACTTCTATATAAAAATGATTACCCTTTGTTTAGTGATCACACCTATACACTTAAATTTTATTGGACTCTATTTCTAATGGCTATTATCACACACTTCTAGTACGCCATTTGTATATTTCAAATAAATAAACCGGCGATTTAAACGACTCTTAACGTCATCCCAAATAACTAACCTAATATAATGCAGCAACCTTATTTTTATGAAAAATGCTATATGGGTTGCCTTATATAAAATCTAAAATTTTAGGCAAATTATCAATGACACCCCGTTAAATCAAAGTAACCCCGTTCTACGTTAGTTAACTTATATTACAAAAATCAAATGATTATTTACATAGATAAATGATTCTTTGTTAAAAATCCCTACTATTTAAAAACGAAAACAAATATACATAAAATAACGAAAATTTTATTTGACACCCGGTACAATGTTTTCCATCCCTCTTAAATAAATATGCTTTCAGGTCACCAAACACATTAGGACTACAACGTTTCACCCGAATACTTGTATAAATTATACTGTTCCACTTGCAATGACCCTAGTGACATCCAGTTATTTGTCATTGTCTGACCATTTTATATACAATGCCGTGATAAAGGGCCAGTATTAATTTTGCTCAAACCCTGACCATAGCCAACAAGTTATTTGTCACTTGTATTTTCTAGCTTTGTTTCGGGTTAAGGGCTAAAACTGTTACGGAATATTATACATGTTATATTGTCTGTCTTTAAACTATTTTACAATTCGCTGCAAATATTGTAGTAAAAATTATAAAATGTTGAAATTATAAAACATATAGCAAGACTGCACTCTTAAAAAAGAGTTTGTATTTTGTAATAGTTTTTAGTTGTTCTTATATTTACGTTACCAAAAATAACTATTTTTGGTTTGGAAAACAAAAAAGGATTTTTTCTTGGTTATATTTAATAAAAAATAATGCGATTAAAACAAAGAAAATATCTTGATTTTCATTTTTTTTTAATTGGTGGAAATTAAATATTTTGTTCAGCAGAATGTATATATCCTATTTAAATATTACATCAAGATTGCTACAAACTGTTATTTATCAATCAAGCCTGTTGTAATAACACATAAATGTATAGTCCCTATCATTTTGTTAGGGAATTCAAAGTTACAAGAACTAACTTTTCTTTTCAAGTGATATTATTCTTCGTATGTATAACTAACGTGTTCGCTGTTTTCGCTACTTTACTATATTCCGAACAGAGACTGTTGACGATGACAGCATTAAGGAAAGAAGTCGTAGTTTGGAAGGATGATCTTTATATGCCGTGTCTATCTCTTCATGTTTTCAAGGCAAGAATCGGCCATTTTTGTCTTGATTGCCTGGTTACTGCACGCATGCTTAGCTGTGGCAATATTTGGTGTAATATATTATTTGTGTTTATTGTCTTTTTTGTGTACGTTCTAATTATTGTCAGAAGACAGTTAAATTAATTAATAATAACTATAAGGATATTTTTTATTTCTTACAATAAAGTCTAGTAAATCTTACTATAAAATCTAGTAAAAGAATATAAAAAAAAATATTTCTAATATTTGTTGCGTGCCCTCATACCCACTGCACTTAGCCTATGTTTTACGATAGTATATTATCTTTTAATTTTAGTGAATTATACATATATTATGTTTGGCAAAAAACGGTCTCACAATAAACTTAAATACCCAACGGAAAATAAATTTAGAAAACCACACGCGGCATAATATTTTTCTACGAGAACGGCTTTAAACAACAAATTCCAACAAAAAATACCGATGTGAAACGCGAGAGTGATGTATGACCCCCACAAAAGAATTTACCAAACAAAAAATTTGTTTTGTTACTTATCAGTCCGGGGACGTCTGATTTACACGTTTGTTACATTTTGTTCCCTCTCAGTTTTTGTTCCCTTGTAATTAAGGGTTAGAGGAAAAGGGAATAGCAAGAACGGCAAATTTGCGGAGAAAACTAAGCCACAAAATCGATTAAAGATCTTTTTTCCCGCTTCCCGTTACTGGGGGACTTACAATGGTATAAGAAGCGTTGGGCTAGAATAAATTCA
Source organism: Polydrusus cervinus (assembly GCA_935413205.1). Classification (NCBI taxonomy): domain Eukaryota; kingdom Metazoa; phylum Arthropoda; class Insecta; order Coleoptera; family Curculionidae; genus Polydrusus; species Polydrusus cervinus. The sequence continues at coordinate 21,897,663 of OW284514.1, read as the reverse complement.
CCAACACCACTAACAAAATGTAGGACAATTAATAAATAGGAGAGATTTTTGTTAAAATAAATTACCTTTACCTTCAAACAGGTACGAAATTAATTAATTTAGCTTAAAGTTAATATCAATTAAAATTTATTTTTTCAGTTTAATTTTATTTGTACCGGGTGGTCAACTAAGAATGACTGCCGGCCATATCTCAGAAACTAGTAATCGTACAGCATCTGGATAAATTTTTTTATGGCAAAAGCTCTATTATTTATTATTGTTATTATTAACATTCATAAAGCAAAATTTTCTTTTATAAAAGTTGTTGGAAATGACCACCTTCACTTAATGAGCATGCTTTCGCCCATCTAATTTAATTTATTATTTTAATTAAGAACGGTGTGCCTGAGGAGAAAAATGCAAGAAACCATTTTTATGCAGAATTGACCAGGCTAATCAGAAATAATATCCACATGGAAAAATATCAGTGGCGTACCACTATTTTTCTAAAAAATATATAATGATGATTTAAAGTTTTAAAAATTATTCTATTGGCGATAACGCTGAAATGAACAAAGATATCGAGTTGCGGTTTTAATACTTTTTTCATCGAATTTCATCTACTTTTCGATTATGGTATCATAAGTATACCGCATGATTTATTTTTTTGGGGTAAAATCAAAAAAAGTGTAATTATCGCAAATTGCGCCCTCTAGCATTTTTTTTAGAACTATTATGGACAACTAAATACAATTGATGAAAGTGCATACATTTATCTTCCAAACAGTCTTTAGTTTGCTAAAATCGGATAAGTCGTTTAAGAGTTACAGCGATTTAACTGATTACACTTTCAACAATATATATCTTTACTCATAGTATTATAACGTATCATAATATGTCAATTTAGCTTATGACTAGTATATTATATAATATAATTACATACACACTTTTTTATTAAGTATGCTAGTAATTGGCTAGGACATGTGTCAGAGCAAGGATTTTTATTTTAGCTAATGCTAAGAGAATTTGTTGGTTTACGATCGTCACTTTAAGATATTTTGTTATTAGGTGTTTGCTGGAAAACCGTTTTGAAAAAACCAGTATAAATTTTCTCAGGTACTCGGAGGGTCGTAACTTGCCAAAGAGATAATGGCAGGCCAATCGACACACACACACACCCTCGCACACAGTTAAATGACAGGCCAGGGCCTACCGGCGGTTGTCGATTTATGGAACTATACGTATGGCTGAAAGAACTTAAAAAGTTTAAAATTTCAAACTTTATTGATTGATGAGTAGACGCCTTTAGTTCAATAAGCGCATCCATATTCTCATAGTCATGCAACATTTAAAGCGCTAACTTACAACAAGGTGACATCAAGACTGGTATGGGAAAGTAAAAAAAAAATGGCCCTGGTAAAAGATTGCAAAGTAAAAGCAGATTTAAATTGATACTGTAGAATCCAGCGTCACTGAATGTCAGTGCTAAATAGGCAGTGGATTTATATGAACACCTTTCATTTCAATGCAGCGTTCAGTCTCCAGCGCTGGACTTGAATAGAACGGCTGTATATTTTTCAAGTCACTATCAGTCAGTATATACGTAGAAGTTGAAAATATAAAAGTCCAATTCTAATTTAATTTGTCTATGTACTATTTTAAAATGTCTAATATAACATCATTTCCGTTGGAGCAGCAATATATGTATGTCCCAATGTAGGGAAATTCATTTACAGTAAAGAGCAAAAATTTGGTTATTTTTTGTGCGGTAATGAACATTAAATAAGCTAGAATACTTTATCTACTTTCATCTAGTATTATGAATTTACAGTTCTGTAAATCGTTTTGTCAGGGCTTCTATTACAGCACTAGGGCTGTAATAGATGCCTTTACAGCACTAGTGCTGTAATGGAGAAAAAACTGTTTTATTAAAATTTTGCTGTTAAATAAAACTACACTTTTTAGAAGAATGATTTATTATTAACAATTATATCTTGATTTTTCTTGACCGAAATCATAGTTCTCAACATTGAGTAGTGAGTCCATAGTGTAGATGGTTTCTGGGAGCGTTGCTTAACGGAAAAATAACCCAAAAGGATTTTCTCAGACACCTTCTTTATTTTGTTGGCTTGGCACCAATCTTCAAACTTCTGATACTCCAACTCATACCGCGCCTTGGATTTTGTCGGAACTAAACTTGAGATCGCTTCGTTTGCCGCTGCTTCTATATTAGAGGGTATACTTCCATCAGAATCGCTCATTTTGAAAAACGCTTTTTATATTTTTGGATTTGTTTGACAAAGTTTCGACAGTAACTATGCGAAACAGTAACTATGCGAAAGGTAACATAAAAAATTTGATTAGTAAACTTAATAGCAGGTGTATTTTTACAGGTGCATTTTTATTTTTAAAAATGCCTTTTGCCAAATATTTTTTTTCATAGATGAAAGTAGATAAAATTTTGTACAATATTCTTGTTGTAAATTCATATTACTACACTCGATGTTTTATTAAACTCGGCTGACGCCGAACTTTAACATCTCGTGATCTAATATGAATCTTTACAACACTTATATCGTAAATAACTATTATAGTCCTTTTGCAATATCTGTAAAAGTTTTTTTTTTATCAAGGATATAACATTAAATAAATTTCAAAATGTTTCTTAATATAATCTTCATAAAATGACTGTGATGTAGGAGCTAGTCAAGAAAGTGCTGCGGAAAGTGTAATGTACGTTATATAGGTTTATTGCTAAATTATGCGGAAGCACCCAACTTAAGTTAAGAACATTAACGGTGTTGACATGTTTAAAGTATAAATCATCTCTTACCCCACACAAAACCGAGTTTCCTCAAGTGGATATACGAAATATAATAAAAAGTAACTTGTTACTTATTGTTTTGCATATGCTTAACAATCCCCCATGGTTGCTGTCGGGGAGAGCATTACCGCAAATTAAAATGGCTGACGGAGTTATGTGAAGTTTGTTTTTCGACGTGATAAAAAAGACGGAGTAAAACTAATATATGGACTGTATTTTCATTAAAAATGATGAAGCACATTATTATGCTTTTGTACAGGTGTAGCGAAAAAAAAACTGTAAACTCATAGTGTATGAGACATTATAAAGAAGCCGGGTAATAAAAGTTTAGATTGTGAGTTAGATAAAACTATTTTTGGTTACGCCTGCCTGCATGTAGTTTAGAAATAATTAAATATAGAGTGTTCATCTATTATGTTATTTACGAAACAATCCGTACATTCTCTGCCATATTTTTGTTCTTTTCAGTTTACATCTTTCATTTTATTAACGAATGGGAATTCTCTTTCACTTACACCTTTTCGTTTTATACCGAAAAGGCTGTGTAAATTCCATATCACAAACCATCTCCAAACAACTCTAAATGGGCAAGGGCCTGTCGACATATTAAGCACCGGTTCCCGCAGATCACCGAAGTTAAGCGGTGTCGAGCGCGGTTAGTACTTGGGCGGGTGACCGCTTGGCAACACGGCGTGCTCTTGCCTCAGGGAAGAGTGTAAAATGAATCGACAGCTAGCCATCCGATTCACGCCGGACAGGCCGGATGAGATCGGATATCTCGGAGGATGAAGGTTGCCGTTTCACACTTCCCAGTCAGTAGATCACATTTGTGGTCGATGACCGGTTCAAGATGGCCTACGTAGTCGGCGAACCGTAAAAAAAAAAAAAAAAAACAACTCTAAATACGGTTTACAATACAAGTTAAAGAAAAAGTAATGTCCATGTCAATATCCCCATGGAAAAATTATGTTATATGTCCAAAGCAACCATTGCATGATATCCCTTACCGTGAGCTTAAATTACCCCCATAATATGGAGTTTTTAACCCACAGCACGTATGTTTTGTTATTTTCGAGATATTTGTTTCTGCTTTTTTATCTAAAAATGTAAAAAATTGCCTTTATTTTTTAATGTTGTCAAAAATGATTTTACCGACATATTATGATGTTCATGTTATTTACACTGAAATGCTTTTTGCTCAAAAATATAAATAAAACCCGAGTCTTTTAAACTTAAACCAGTTAAAAAGCTTAACCACGCTTCAGTTTATTAATTTGATAAATCCATGTGGGAAAAGTGGCTGAAAGTTTAATCTTTTCATGTCATTCGTATCACAGTGCCGCAAAATTCAATAAATCAATTACATTCATCCTTCGTTCATTCGATTCTGGAAAATTTGTTGACAAACGTTGGGCAATTACGTTTCGATCCAATTATTTTGTAAAAAAATTCAATTACAGGTAGAAATAAGCTTTGTAAATATATTTTTAATGGGAAAGTACTGTCAGATTTTTTTCCAGTGCGGTAATATATCTCTCTCAATCTAAAATTATTTTCTTTAAAAGTTCTTTTTATCTTCTCTAAGAAAAAAACATTTTTTAACGATGTTTAATGATGATGATGATTCTTAAATAAAAATTAAAAATTTAACCTTCAACTGGAATCAAAAACTTTTCTCGGGGTAAGGTATGGAATTTTTTTTTTTAGTTTTAAGACAATTAGTGGCCATAGAAGTTGATAATCTTAGGTAGGAAGTTAAGATTTTATTTTAGCACAGACATATTGTGAAAAAAATGATTTATTAAGTCCAGAGGACATGAGTAGGTAATAGAATACTGTTTAGGAAAACCATAAACTTTAATGCTAGTATTATTAGTTTAATTATGAAAGACATAGAACATCATAATATATCTTTAAAAGCGTCTTATTGGGTTGTTTAGTGGAATCGAACTAGTTTTATTTTTCTGCATGGTATATTTTATATATATACAGTGTGTCCACGGATAGAGTTTGGAAGAGGAAAAACTTTTTTATTAGTAGGTATAGATGAAAAAGTCATTTTTTATAAAAAGGTCTGCTGGTGTTGAAACTAAAATTTCGAATATCAGATACAGGGTTCGTCAGAAAAAAACATTTTTAGTTTTTTGGATTTCGTTTAAAATAAATTTACTTAGAAACAAACAGCTATTGTTGGCTTCTTACTTAGAGCGATTTTGTTGTAAGAAAACTATTTTTCTTTGTCTACTTTTGAAGTATTTTTATTAATACATATCATATTTCTTTAATTTATTCAATCATAAATTATATAATATTAAAAATGTTTATTCTGTTCAACCCTGTATAGTTATCGCAAATCTGATATTTAAAATTGTAGTTTCAGAACAAGCAAAATTGATTTAATAAATCAAGGAATTGAAAATTAGAATTGAAAAAAAAATCCAAAAAACTAAAAATGTTGTTTCTGACGAACCCTGTATAGTAATCGCAAATCTGATATTTTAAATTGTAGTTTTAATACAAGCAGACGTTTTTTTAAAGAATAATTGTTTCTTTTGTAGCTACAAATAAAAAAGTTTTTCCTTTTTTAAACTTTATCCGTGGACACACTCTATATTATAGAAAATTTGTGTCTTTATTTATAAGATTTTATAAATAAATATTTTTTTAACGATATATATCTTGTTTCAGGTACCTATATATTATAATATATAACACTACACTGGATTTTTCGGTGCTCTTTTTCCTCGGTAAGTTTTATATCAATCGTACAACGTTCTCTAACAGAGTATTGTGTAAATTGCTAGAACTCTGTAATTATAATATTGATTTAAATTTTCGACGATTCTTAATTTTTATTATAACTTTTCTCTATCTCCTGAAGATGGATGTTTCTGCATATAAAACATGCAAAGAATATGTTTTTTCCACTACTAACCTATAAAGTGGCCATTTCTGACTGATTGTTAAATTCTAAAATTAATTTTCTCTACCTTGACACTTAACCATGGTTTATAATGAAAACAATCTACAGGGAATGCTAATTGAAAAGGCGACAATACTTGGACGATTTTTAAAAATATTCTTTATATGAATATACAGGGTGATTCCTAAGTTGATACTTCTTTTTAGCTGTGTATAGAAGGCATTAAAATAAAAAACTTTTTTTAAAAAACTCAAAAAAAGGCTAGATAGAGAAGTAAGAAATCTGAGTGCGGGCCTGGTCATAAAAACATTTTCCGCTATAGTTTCTGTTGATTTTCTTATATCTTATTAGTATTAGTCATACGGCTAGTGTTAAGCAAAACGCTGGGGTGTGTGTTTTCGGAAGAAAGTTAATTTAAATTGGTGATAGATACGTGAAAATGGTAAAATTTGAAAACAATAAACTAATAGATATGGTGTCGTAAAAGTGCGGATATTTCTTCGAGATTATACGCAAAACGCTTTCCCTTGCGGGCTCATCCAGAAGTTTTCTTAATGTTATTCAATGGGCAAGTTAGGCAGAACGGTATTTGATTCGTAGTGTAATAAAAGAATGTAAGCACTTTATTTTTAAGTTTTTTGAAAAAAGGTATTTGAAAATGTTGTTTATTTTAATGCCTTCTATACGCAGCTAAAAAAGAAGTATCAACTTAGGAATCACCCTGTAGATCCGCAACCGCTTTATTTCTGATATAGAGGGTGTTGAAATTTAAGAAACAAATCATTGTTTTCCCGACATCTCTATAACCGCATTGTAGTTTGTGGCGAGAAGAGAAATGACTTAAGACTAATATTCGCACACGCTTAATGTTTATTACAGACAACGCTTGGCGTAATCTGTTACCGTTTTGGACGTCGTCCACAATTTATGAGCGGTAACATTTTTACATTGGGTTGTTTGGTTTGATTTCTCTATGGTATGATATTTTGTTTTATACTAAGAATTTTAGATAGAATCCAAATTTTACAATGACAAAGTGTATTTCCAGTGGGACCGAAAAAAATAGTCAGAACTTTGAGCACTCAAAATCTGTATTTAAAGCAATCATATATGACATTTAGAAATGTCATTGATGTATTATTTTTTATGAAAATGGTGGGCTGGCCAGTAATACAGCAGTCACCCGGTATAATAAAACTCTTCAATCACAAAGTCTAGGACGATAAAATACAGGGTGATTCCTAAGTTAATACTTCTTTTTTAGCTGTGTATAGAAGGCATTAAAACAAACAACTTTTTCAAATACCTTTTTTCAAAAAACTCCAAAATATGCGAGATAGAGAAGTAAAAAGTACTGACCTAGTCAACAAAACGTAGCCTGATTTACTTTATGTTTCTTTGTTTTGTCTTATTTCTTATTAGTCATGCACTTTACGGGTCGGTCGTCAGTTATTTCGCAAACCGCGAGGTGTATTTTTCTGAAGCAAGTTAATTTTAAATTGGTGACACATGAAAATGGTAAAATTTGAAAACAATAAACTAATAAGTGCGGCTGTTTTTTCGAGATTATTCGCAGAACGCTTTCCCTTACGGGCTCATTCTACACCCAGAGGTTTTCTTAATGTTATTCAACGGGCAAGTTAAGTAGGACTGTATTTGATCCCTAGTATAATAAATGAATATAAGTAACTTATTTTTGAATTTTTGGAAAAAAGGTATTTGAAAATGTTGTTTATTTTAATGCATTCTGTATAGAATAAGCTAAAAAAGGAGTTTAAACTTAGGAATCACCCTGTATATAAATTGATTAAATAATTTAAACTTAGCTTTTAAAAGCTTAAAAACTTAGATCTTACAATTTTTTATCAAATAGAAATTTATTTTTTGTAAAAGTTTGAGCCGTCTTATTCAACATTTAAATTTCTTCCAAGGAGTCAAAAAAATCGACGTAAATTAAGTCTTGATTGTCTCGTTTTCTCCTTTGTGCTACCGAAAATTTAACATAAAGTTTACGCCTGAAGTGCTTTAAAAAGTACGAAAGTTTTGTGGGTTTAGAATCTAATTTTGCTGACAAATAAATAATATTTAATTCAAACATCTTTTGGGTCATAAAGACTTAAGTATTTTAATAATACTTTCTTTTAATCGACCGGAAAGCAAGCGCTTTATAGAACATTTTTTAACCGGAAAATATCACTTAGTTGGTCTAGACCGGAAAGTAATGAACAGTGGCGTGCAATGCTGTTTTAATCAGGGTAGGCAAAAATTGCATTTACGACAAAAATTTACCATTCGTAACATTCAAGCATCTAAAGTTCAAATTTTTTCACAAAATGTCTTGTTTTTGAGTTTTGTTTTGTTTTGTTTATTGTTAATAAGCGTGTCTGTCCCTGTGTGTTTTGTTAATATGTATGAATTCTTTTTAATCCAGAAAAGGATAGTTCTGCAGACGCGCTGCTAGCCGGAAGAGTAACATTTAACGCCTCCATATTATTTTTTCCCGAAACCCGACGACGCGAAGTTTAGCAAAAGGCCGAAAACAGTAATTATAAATTAAAAATCTATCATCCACCTGATTGAATCAATGTTGCCAAAAACTATAGCTCTATTGTTATATGAAATATGATAATAAGCTTACTGGTTATTAAATGTTATGTACCTATTAGCAAAAATTATTTTAATTGTCACAAAAGTGCTTCTTATTTTATAATATATTATCCGTTATCCCTTTTACCTTTACTGAACTAATTTTAATAATACAACTTATAGAGGCGTGTTTCATATTTTATATTAGCGAAGTATTTTCCAAACTACGGTAAAACTTGAAGATTGGCAACAATGCACTTACCAAACGGGTGCTTTCTTGGCGCTGGCTGATAGATGAAGGAAGTTCAAAGGTTGCGAAGAGTTTATTTGTTACATCTCTTTCTACCCTACTGCATACCGGCTCTCGCTTGCTTCCACTCGTACAAAAGCAGTGCTTTTGCGTTTGCATAACACGCTATTATACAGCGATATCGTTACTATTAGAACGGTCTTACGGAATGCTTATACAGGGATCTAGTTAATGATATAAATAAGCAAAAAATGCGTTCGTGAAAATGATATAGAATTAATTTTTCGGTCCTATGTTATTATTTATTGTATTAATGCAGAGATAAATTGCCAAAGTTGGATTACACGGATAAAAACTAATATATAAAAAAAATGTTTCTGTTTGTTTTATTGTTCCCAGGGTAGGCAATGCTCTTTGGCCTATATATTGTATGCAGGCCACTGGTAATAAAAGTGGGCAAGAAGTTTTACAACAAGACGGTCAATGTTGAGAATAACACCTGCCAGTAAAAATTGTAGTTCGAAATCCATGTTAAACTGAAGTTCTTCTCGCAAAATGGAGAAAAAAGGGTCACAATTGCCCTACTTACCTGAGGCCTAATTCTCGAAATTGAGGAACAGCCTTCTCATGAGATAATGAGATAATTAGCTTTCCCGTCAGTGTCACATACGATTTTAAAGGTTTTAAGCTAACTCCATCCATTTATCTCATAAAAAGGCTGTTCCTCGATTTCGAGAATTAGGCCTCAGACGTCTAGCCTCTCCTTCTCTACTCTTACTATAAGTTCAAATAGGTTTAGTTTTCTAAGGCTTCTACTAATTTCGTTGAATGTATGAGAATGTTTAAAACTTATATATTTTTAAAATGAACAGAGTTTTGTTTCCCTTTCTTCATCGAACTTCATCCCTAGACGCGTTTCGTCATATCATGACTAATCAGTACGGCTAGAAGTCGACGAGTGAAGGGAACCGGTCTACTGTAAACAGTCTTTAAAGTATCAAAGAAGTGAAATTTTACGAGTAGACTCTATACAGTAGACCGTTTCCCTTCACTCGTCGACTTCTAGCCCTACTGATGAGTCATGATATGACGAACGCGTCTAGGGATGAAATTCGACGAAGGAAGAGAAAGAAAACTCTGTTCTTTTTAAAATTGCTTCGGAGCTTTGTACCGACGACTACGGTAGCGCGTACCTAGCGGTAACACTTGGAATTGTGACGAATGTCTTTGCAAGTGATCTTCTTTGGCAATTAGTGCTTATTACTATAGGCCTTGTTAGAGGTGCAGGTACTTTGTCGAACATTGACTAGATGTCACTACTCGTAAAACTTCACTTCTTTTATATATTTTTAGTTCTACCAGAAACAATAAAAATATAAGCCTAATAAAGATGTCGTTTTAATCCAATTTCAAAAAGATCTGACAAGGTTGACATAAAATGAATAAGAAAAAAGATAAATCTGCGCCTAGGGAATCTTAGGGGAGCCGCGGCGCGTTTTTAAAATACTCCGTTAAGAGTTGAAGACGATTTTAATGGCGTATTTTACATACTTTAAGGACTAGGGAGTCGACATAAATCATAGAGGACGCTTAGCTTTGCTCGGTGTCTTTTAAGCAGTCCCCAGCTTTATCTTTTTCTCCCTAATTCGGGTTCACGTAGATATGCGAAATTTTTGTGTCGTGGAGACTGGTAATTTAAATGATAAAGTAACGGTTGTATTTTAGGAAAAGAAATGTTATCACGAATTTTTTACTTAGAAAATGCAGTACTTGTTTTAGTTGTCCAAGTAAACTGGGAATGCTTGGCTATTGTAAATAAAATTAATTTCTTTAAATAAAAATATGTATTTATACTTTTGTTAGTAAATCATTTTTCCGAAAATCGATCGAAATTATTGACATTTTTGATCACATTTCTGAAAGAAAAAGTCAATATTTCCTTACACTTAGTCGTTGGTAGGCAACAGCAAATAACTGTTAGGAAATATTTATTATTGTACTGGAAAGAAATGTTATTTCTGTACGGTTACTTCTAAACTAAAATGTGTTAAGCTTGATAATTCAATATTACTGTGTTTCCATAGTTACAACACAAATGTTTAATGGCATCCTTTATTTGTGAACAAAGTTAATAATATTTATTTCAAAATTTTAACAAGTTGGTTGTAATAAATTATGTCCTTTTAATAAATTTTGATTTACGAAAAAATAGTATGGATACCTCGTAGAAAAATCCACATTCTCGGACTCCGTATTGTCAGTCTCAGCTTACGCCTCGACATACAATATTTACGGTCGTCCGGGAATGTTTAGCTTTTCTTACTAGGTATACAATGTACTATTTTTGCAGAAGGATTAAAAAGCTACTCTAACATACAGGGTGTTATAAAGCTGACGTACAGTGGGTTTGTTCGCGTTTGTTTTATAAAGACAATTTTTTCTCGGATTTGTTCGGGTCTGTTGCTTTAGATTTTGCCAACGATAGCCGCTGTCAGTGCTGTCAGATACCAGTTCTGGTAAAATATAAGGTTGTTTCATACATTTAATTAGTATTTACAAAGATGTCCTTGCCAGCATCTGCTTGAATTTTGTCGCGATTAAGCTAATCAAAAACTATATTTCTGTATGCAACCTGTTGTTAATCAATTTAAATGGGTGACTCCTTTCGTAGAAAAATACCAGATACTTTTTCCTTAATCGATCATCTGAATGAGTAAGAGCCCGTAAAAAAGTACATCTAATTACGTAACGCCCTATATAACTAACAAATCAACGTAAATGAGTAGGAGAAGATCTTGACGTTTAAAGTAATTTGAAAATAATTCTCTTTCAATCTCATCAATCAAAATCCATAAGATTGCCATTTTTGTCGAACTTTCAAAGATGTGATTTTCAATTGGATAAAATTCAGCTATTCTATAGTTTTCAGTAAACCTAATATGGCACTTCTTTAAATTTGCTAAAAAGAACCTGGGCATTACTCATTTAAGAGCAATAAGATAGAGAGAGATCTAAATAGAGGGAGAATAATTGCCCTAATTGTTCGTCTCGCTTTATAGGTCAGATTATACTCTTGACTACTTAAATTTCTAAAACAATTAGAACTATTTTTAATGCCAGTTAGCTCCTATTTTGCTTTGGAAATTTTTATACTGCAGTCTTTGAAAATTCAAGAATTTTAATTAAAAATTGTCTTAATCTGAACCAGGCAGGCAGTTTTTTTATACTAAAACGTATTAACAAGGCTGCTATTCGTTTTAAATTTCAAATAAGCCTTTAAAATAAAATGTTGTCCAATATTATATTAAAAAGCTAAAAATACAAAAAACAATAGCTAGTAAAGTCAAGTTAACTCGATTGGAAAAAAATATGTCTGTGTTAATTGGATTATTGATTATTATTATTTTTTATTATTACTATTATTAATATTATGTTTTAAAGGTTATATTTCACAGCTTTTTGGTGGTATTGCTGGTAATATTTACAGTACAGAGAAGCAATTCATCTTAACCTGTACTGTTTAGAAACTTCCGTACTAAATGGCAAGTTTGGAGGATGACGCTTTTCTGGATTTGTTGGTATAAATAACCTAAAAGGCTAAGTTGGGTTTGACATTTTTCGTCATTGCTCCCTTCACCGATATTATGATCGGAATGATGTCTATTTTTCTAGCTTCCATATTTATCTCTATCGCCAAATTTTAGTCTTCTCCTCCGATTCTGTTTTACAGAGGTTGTTAGTGCGTAACCTATATCTGTTATAAAAGCTTTCTTGGTCGTCTTTTCGACAAGAAGAATATCCGGACGGTTGTTGTCTACTGTTCTATCCGTTATTATTGGCCTGTCCCAGTATAAGAGATGTTCAGGGGATTCAAGGACGACTCGGGTGAGTATTGGTAGCATGTTGGAAAGCTTTTCTTTAGACCTAGTTTATGTGCAAGTTCCTTGTGGATGATCTTTGCCACCTGATTATGTCTCCCCAGATAAGCGTTGGGTGCCATAGCAGCACAACCCGGCGTAATATGTTGTATCGTTTCTCTGGGGCAATTGCATTTTCTGCACAACTTATTATTATTTTTATTATTATCTAAATTAAAAACCTAAACTACATAGGTACGCGAACCAAATATTATATAGTATATTACATAACAAGTGATGAAAGTGATACTTTTCAAACGAAGAGATATTTAGCACGAGGCGTCAGCCGAGTGCGGAAATTCTCCGAGTTTTAGAATAATAACTTTTACACGAGTAATGTACACTATTTTTCCTACGACCACAAAGAATTATTAAAAAAACCTTTGATATGTGAAAAAAATATTTCAACTCTAGAGCTGAAAAAAAAATATTTCAACTCTAGAGTGGAAATACAAGGCACACTATTTAATTTAAACATATGATGCCAATTTAATAGATCGAAAGGTCACAGGTTCAAATTCCATCAGGAGTACTTGACATTTTTTAATAAAAACATTAAATAAATTATAAAATTATTTTGAATTGAAATCTTCCTTCTTGAATTATTTTTTTTTATTTAATCAAGTAAAGATGCATTAAAAATAAATTTAAAAAATTCACCAAACAAGGAAGATTTCAATTTAAAATAATTCTATAAATTATTTAATGTTTTCATAAAAAAAAAGTCAAGTGCTCCTGATGGGATTTGAACCTGTGATCTTTCGATTCGTAAGTCAAGGCTCTAGTCTCTAGGCTATGGCGACCCATCAACATTTTCTGCTTAAGTTTAATATATGACATTTTCTTCAGAGGGGCTTGTTCTCACTGGTAATAAATTTTCCAGTATATTCTTAACTTTTTTATAATTTCAGATGGCGTATTTTCACACTCTAATTCTGAATCACTCGACAAATACGTGATAAATAAACTAAACTGCTTTCTAAAATTTGTTCTTTTAAATAAATAGGTGTGGTCTGTCAAATTGGCATCATATGCCTAAGTTAAATAGTGTGCCTTGTATTTCCACTCTAGAGTTGAAATATTTTCTTTCAATACGCGTGTGATATTCGGCGCTTTCGAGCCAAGTTAACCGTGCTTCTTTTTCTCATTTTCGTAGTTGGTCGTAGGAAAATGAATATTTTATTCGAATCAAAATAACTAAATATACGAATAAATCCAGAACAGAAATAAGAACTTCCTGAAAAGATATTTTTTTAAAGGACATTTTAACTTGAAGTTTGAGCCACTAAATAATAAATAACGTGCTTTTGTAAAGAAGCAAGGAAGATTGCCCTAATTAGTTTTCTCGCTTTACAGGTAACATTATAGCATCTTGGGCATTTAAATTTCTGAAATATTAAGACTTATTAGTTGCGCTAGTAAACTTTGTTTTTAAATTAAAACTTTTTAAAATCCAGCCTTTTAAAAGTTTACAATTTTTTAATTAAAACATAAAAAATACCCTTTTTCTAATTCGGATTTTATTATTTTAAAATACCCAATTTTATAAAATTCTCTTAAACCTAGGTTTAAATTGAAAAAATGTCAGAAAAGGTCGATTTATAATATGGGATTGAGAGCAAAGTTCAATTTAAGAGTAATTAACCTGGTCATAACTTGTTATGTTATATTATATTATATCGAATTATCACCAGGTCAATTAATTTTAACTCGAACTTTGCTGTCAATTCCACATTATAAAATTACCATTTTTGACATTTTTTTGATTTAAACTGAATCTGTGTTTCAATTGGACAAAAGAACATCTATAATTTAAACCAAAGTCCAGTTTAAAGCAAGAAAATGTTAAAAATGGTCATTTTATAATGTGGGATTGACACCAAAGTTCGCATTAATAGTAATTTAACCAACAAGTACATTAATAATGGCGATTAACGCGTGAGCGTAGCGAACGCGTTAATGTTCGAGATCATTAATCGCATTTTAATGTAAGAGTTGGTTACAATGTTTTTTCGTCGACCGTATTTTTTACTAAAGTGAAGAAAAACAGTTAACAACTTTTATTTTACAATCCAGATTTCACAATTCTACAAATACTAATGACAGCGGATTGACGTTTTAATATTTTGTTGATTTGTTTGCATGGCGGCCTTTAATTTTAATTGCCAAAATCGTGCATTTACAGAAAATCATGCATTAATAGGGGTCATTAATGAATGATTTTGGGAAATCGTGCATTTACAGAAAATCATGCATTAATAGGGGTCATTAATGAATGATTTTGGGAAATCGTGCATTTACAGAAAATCATGCATTAATAGGGGTCATTAATGAATGATTTTGGGAAATCGTGCATTTACAGAAAATCATGCATTAATAGGGGTCATTAATGAATGATTTTGGGAAATCGTGCTTTTACAGAAAATCATGCATTAATAGGGGTCATTAATGAATGATTTTGGGAACGTTAATATCGGATGTAAATACACGGTCGACGGAAAAACTGATTTACCTAGTAATAACTTAATTTAATATAACATAACATAATAAGGTATATCCAGGTTAATTATTTTTAAATTAAACTTTGCGGTCAATTTGTTACATTGTAATTCGATCATTTCTGACATTTCTACGATTTTAGAATTATTCTCCAGTTTAAAGTTAGGTTTAAGAGAGAGAAATAAAATTGGGCCTTAAAAATGTTATTTTCAGAAATTTTTTCTAAACTTATTAATATCATCTAATTCTAAAATGAGATACTTTTTGGACTGGTCTGGATTTTCTTTTTAAAAAATCTGGAAATATTGCATAATTTTTTATATCCATTTTCTCCATAATTTTAACTATTTCGAATATTAGGAGCACAGGACAATTTAGTTTTGCTTTCCTCTTTAAAAAGGGCTAGTAAAACATTTTAAACAGTAATATACCGATAGAGGAAGCGTCTTATCGATAATACCGCTGTTTTTTTTTACAAGAAATCAACTAGGTATTTGACAAATAATTTATATGAAATGTAATTTTACATTTTTAACCTGATATAATCCTAAGAGCTTTAGCTCAAGGGTAATATCTTTGATTATATGTAAAAATTACATTAAGTGAAAATGTTCTTAGAAAATCGAGTGATAAACAAAAGTATGAAGATAAGAGCCTCCTTTAGAAGTGTATTTCTTCTTGTAAAATAAAGACCGTTCATGCTAAAGGGAAATATACAAACACTTAAACATTTTTAGGTTAAGTTTATGCCCTACAATTACCCCTAAATACTGCCGTGTGTCACTTTAATTTTGTAGGAGTTATAATATTTATTTATTAAGCTTGATTACTTAAAATAAAATACTGTTTGTTTGATAAAAAGCTACAGGGCATCTTATCACCAAAAGGTTACTAATAAAATTTCTCTTAGTTGACATTTTTAATTGTTGCACTACTTTCTTTCCCATTCTGTCTAACATAAAAGTGCGTTGGTTAAGTCTAAGGCGTGTCACACTATTCATCTAGAAGGAATAATATTTTAAACACTGACAACTATTGTAAAATCCGTAATTTTGTTTCCAAACTATGCATCTCTAATAAAGGTGTTAAAGAAAACACTGCATCGAACATTTTGTTTAGCAGTTTAATTGCATAACTAGCTACACTGTAATAGTATTTACAATAGGTCAAATAAAATAAACTTTTTATATGCCATTAAATACTAATTTATATTTTAATAATAGAGACTTTTTGCACCTCTTAAATTAACATCAGTTTTTAGCTCCGTTATGGTTAACTTTATTAAACATAACGAGTACCGCCACTGTTAAAACAAGTGATTTTTCCGCGCCTACGGTCTGTCTAGTTATTTGGCGCCAGCGCATCTAAACAAATAAAATACCTAACCTAACAATAATTTGATTAATTTGTATATTTAACATTTTTCTGTTCTTGGCGGTCTTCATGCGTATTTCGTTGTGTTATCATTATATTAAAACTGCGATATAAATTATAATACATTTCAATCATTTCATAAATAATAAAAAAGTAAGGTTAGGTTGCAATAAAAGCAGGTCTGCCAGATTGAGTCAAGTGTATAAAGTCGAAAATATATATAAAAAAAGCAGAATCTACCCAGTACACCCAGGTCCATTTGATTTCTTTCAAAGAATCCACTTTTCTTGTTATCATCGTTTATTGCCGTGTAAAGCTACTATTTGCTTCGGATTTTAATTAATTGCTTATCACAATTTTGATTCATAGTAATGATGCTTAATAACTTTTGTATATTCCGGCAACCATGCAGTTTAAGCATAACCATAAGGATTACGATAAGCTCTTCCTTATCTTCCGTAAATAACGGAGTCCGTTATGGTTAATAAGCACAACGGATCACCTTTCTGACACTGCGCATGTGCAGAATAACCATAACCACAAAAGCATGACAATTTAAGAGGTGCAAAAAGTCTCTAATATATGTGAGTGGTAATGGTTAAATGCTTTGCCAAAATAATTGTTAAATTAAAAAAGTATTTAGGTACCTAGTATGTAAAATAAATTAAGTAAGTAACTTAATAACATTCAAGCGTAAATGGTTTCCTTTGGAGTTCTGGAAAACATTGTTTTTGTTAGTAATATCTTGTTAGAAATGAAAACATAAGTAAGTACGTTAATTGAAAACAAATATGGAAAAAATTTAAATGGAAAATTTTTTTTTGGAAATATATTTACGCCGGAAAATAACGAAAATGTTTGTCAAACATAATTAGGCTTTAGAAAATGTTTTTTTTTTGTTAGGAAATTGATGTTGTGAAAAAGTGCGGACGTAATATTATTGTGATTTCCTATCTACAGTGTGTGTAAACATCGACAACTTATTGATTTTTTTTATATTTCTTAAATTTATTCTTTATAAAAATTTAACCTAGGTACCTTAAAACGTCCTAGTTCGTCAAAAAATAAAAAAATAATTATGCCAAGAGTAAACAAACATTAATTTACTTTATAAAAAATTTATTAAAAAAATTTACCTTACTCTTGACTTAATATATTTTCCTAAAATCAAATTTGGCATATATTTGTTTCTTCATCCACGCGTGGTATATTAGGTAATTTAAAAAGGATATTCATATACATAAAGCTTACTTAAGCAAAAATAGTATTATTAGTCCAAGATGATAATTATGATATGTTGTAAAGTGTCATACATTATTATTCTCTAAAAATAACATATACAGGGTGATTCACATTGAGTGGCCTATTAGAAGATCTCGGAAACGAGTAAACTTATCTTTCTAAAAATTTGATAGCAGGCATAATTGGCTTTGAGCTTTTAAAACATTATATTTTGAAGTTTTTATTACTTCCGGTTATACCGGAAGTTAATGCCAACTTTGCTTTTTCAAATAGAACACCTTGCATATTTTAGCATTTTTGAATACCTTATTAAAATCTAAATTAGTTTTGTTAATATTCATCTATTCCTATCTCTAACCGTTTTTGAGATATGAATTATAAAAGGATTTTTTTGTGTAAAAACGCTCCGAGAAGAAAGTCTAGTATCTCTGAAACTAATAAAGGTAAACATTTGAAATTTTGTTAGATTTTAAGTAATACATAGATCTTTAGTTTAAAATACTTAGGTTTCACGTTTTTTATACAGGGAGTTCTTAAAATTGTGCCAATGTTTCCATTTAAATAAATGTGCCTAAGTCAATTATTGCAAATGGAACACCCTATTTTTTAGCTTACTAAAGCGCAGAGAATTAAATTTTCTATCTAAATGCCTAATATGTTACAATCCACATTTTTAGTCGTTTTGGAATATTGAGCAATTTAAATAAAAAATCTTAAAATTTCTGTTTGCGTTAATGCAAAAACGGTTACAGATAGGAATAGATGATAATTAACAAAAGTTATTTAGATTTTTATAAGGTATTTAAAAAAGCTAAAATATACAGGGTGTTCAATTTGAAAAAGCAAAGTTGGCATTAACCTCCGGTATAACCGGAAGTAATAAAAACGGTAAAATATAATGTTTTAAAAGCTCAAAGTCAATTATACCTGCTATCAAATTTTTAGAAAGATAAGTTTACTCGTTTCTGAGATCTTCTAACAGGCCACTCAACGTGAATCACCCTGTATGGTTCCTGAAAAAAAGTTTCTGCATTCTGAAGATTACCGACAGGGGACTGACTACAATGTCACCATTAATTCCACTATAAATAAAAATACCTTTGATCCTTCTGCACTTATTTTTAAAATCTTTAATTAATAATTAGTAGAAATTAATGGAAAATATATACAATTCTTCCAAGCACAATATTTAATTTAACAAAATACTTGTAATATTATATTAAAAAAGAGAAGTTTTAAAATTTAATTTTTAATTATTCAGTAATGTCTGAAATGCAAAAATGCCATGTAAACCACTGGATTACAGTAAGTAGAGTTTTAATCTTAATTACGATTGGTGTCTGTAGCTCGTACTCAAAACTTTGTACTCTGGGGTAACAACCATAATATACTATTTTTAATTTTGTAGATTTATTTAGCGTCCTTAAACTTCTATCTTTTTAAATATTATATTGTGGGGAAGAGGACTTTAATAAAACACTTTCTACTGTTTACTAATTCCCAACGTTTCGGTTTTTATTAAAACCTTTATCAAGGGTCTAGGCTAAATGTAAAAAGTGGAAAACAATTTCTGAATCTGGCATCATTCACTAACAAACGTATTAAATAACATATTTATTTTTTATTTTGTTACTATTTTTTCTTAAAAAAACCCAGAACAAATTAATGGTCAATCATATTTAACTACTGTAAAAACCGAAACGTTGGGAATTAGTAAACAGTAGAAAGTGTTTTATTAAAGTCCTCTTCCCCACAATAAAACATTTAAAAAGATACCATTTTTAACTTTGTGGATTATTTAGGACACACAGTATGTCTACTTTTTCTTAAAGCTAAATTTACAGCTGTATTATAGTTGCCCAACAAAAACTTTTTCTTGGAACTTGTTCAAATATTTACCCATTGCTACACCTCTGCTGCTGCTGCTGCTCTGAGATCTCTAAAAAAAACATGTCAACCATGATGGAAAACGATGATTTGTGGTATCACATGACATACGTTTCAAATTCGCATTAAAGTGATATATTATTTGTTACCGAAAATTTATGTCCTCAATTTTTTCATTTTGCCTTGATGGAGCAAACACTCATTTTGGGATATTCTGCAAAATAACTGTTTCGTTTAGGTCATAGACAATATTGCGGATAACAAGTTAAGCGGGTTATAAAATATATTAAGAGTACGGATAAAAATAAATTGAATTTAGTATGCCTATATTTTATATTGTTGTTGTTTATAATTGTTTACTATTTTGGTACTTCACATTACTGTTCACATCACTTTTTGTATCAAGATGATATGATAAAAATAGATCCAGATATATTACAGCGGTCAGTGTCAATAGGAACCGATCTATTTTTTTCTCATATACACCTTTTGGTTTTGAGTACAACAATTATTGGTTATATGATGCACATTTTTTTATTCTAATACAATTTATTTGGATATGATATTTCGGTATTTTTTTTGTTAGTAGTAACATCAATAAACTGTAACTCCTGTCTTCACAAAAGAGGTTTGAAATTCAGTACCGGTCTAGTAATCGTTCAAAATATAAGTTAACAGACCCGAACAGACCAAATAATGTACTTTTTCAGGTTATGGGTATTTCAGTAATTTTTGAAATTATTGACTTTTGTCTGTTTGAAGGTTGGAGGCAATGATTTTTCTGACTGCACCCATCTCAGTCATGCTCCAGTGCATCTAGCTAGTATAAATAGAGCTGTAGTTTCTTTGCTTATTTAATATTCACCTGAAGACGACTGGAGATACTTACCAGTTGAAACGTTGTGATGTAAAAGAAATAAAGGTAATGCAAGTCCAAAACTCTTCTATCATTATTGACTTTTGTTATGTTAATACTGCGATTAGTTTGGTATATTATATAACTCTTTGTACCTGTATAATTAACAAGGTCGACTAAATTCGTGCTAAACCGGAGTTATCATTAGGCCGAAAAATAAAAATAATTATTTTTTAGCAGCCATGGAGCTCTTTTCCTAGATTTGGCCCTGAGATTGTGTCCTGAATACAAAACAAATATAAAAAATTTTATAGAATTAATTTCGTATTTACTTTTTTCTCTAAAATTTACAATTTACAGATTGTTAAATACACAAACTTAATTATCTTTACGTATTTTCGTTAACACCCACATTATTTCAATATATAATTTAATGTATCGCGTTTCAAAGAACGACCCATATAAATATTTACTCCAAACCGGCGGCAACATGCTGCCAAAACACGGTGTTGTTATCGCGGTTGCCTAAATCATGTGTCGGAAGGGCAAAATATTTCTCTATACATGCATAAACATGGCAAAACCTAGAAATCAACAATTCTGTTATAAGCTGGGTATGATATGTAAAGCGCTTTTGGTACTGATACCTATAATATGTAAAATTAAAGGCATGCATAAGGAGTTGAGAACAGATAGTTGAGGTAATATATCTCCCTACAAACTGCAACCCTTCCGCTACATTAATCTCATTGATTTTTACCTGGAAATGTTGTCTTTGGGTGATGGCTTTGGTTGTTTCTATAATCTTTGGTTTCTGTATTTTTACATTATAGCCCCAAAAATGAAATATTTTTATAAAAAAAAAGTTTTTACCACATTGGCAATTTATGGGCCAAATTACTACACCGCGATACTTATTTGGGGTATTTATAATTCCATTTATTACACTATCGATTAAATACGGTTCAGTCTAACTTTCCCGTTAAATAAAATTAAGAAAACTTCTGCGTGTAGGATGAGCCCGCAAGGGAAAGCGTTCTGCGTATAATCTCGAAGCAGCAGCCGCACTTTGACGACGTTCTCCGTAAATTAGCACCATATCTACTAGTTCATTGTTTTTAAATTTTATCATTTTCTCGTGTCACCAATTTAAAATTAACTTGCTTCAGAAAAACAGACCTCAGCGGAATTCCAAATAACTGACCACCGACCCGTAAATTGCACGATTAATAAGAGATAAGACAAACAACATAAAGTATAGCAAGCTACGTTTTGATTGCTAGGCCTGTACTTAGAATTTTTACTTCTGTATCTCGCCTATTTTTAAGTTTTTTGAATAGATGTATTTGAAAATGTTGTTTATCTTAATGCCTTCTATACACAGCTAAAAAAGAAGTATCAACTTAGTAATCAACGTGTATTTTTCTGGGCAATATCAGAAATCATTAACAACTTTTTTTTCTGTGATCATTATTGTATAATAAATATTATTTCATTATTTTTAGTCCAATATATTTATAATTTATGATATATATTTTTTCTTTATTTCTGTACACATTTGCCATTATAACAATTTTTAATTGCATTTGTAACAAATCTAACTCATTTGCTATTTTTTGAAATATACTTCTACCCTTACTTTTACTAATGTCATAAAAAGCGTCAAATTGACTCGGTGTTGAATGGGTTGTAATCATCATTCTCATGTTATAAGGAATAAAAAAAGATTACATGTCAGAAAAATTGACTGCATTATAAGCGCAACGAAACCTTTTATTTTATTACTTTCACCTAAACTCCTTTAATCCACTGATCTAAATGCAGAAAGAAATAATTTTGATAATAGTGCTCGTAGAGTATAATTTGTTTCCGGAATCATTAATAAGATACGAACGGCCCAGTTATTAAGGAATCCAATAAACGAGGCTATCTATTATGGTTTGCAAGAAATAAAGATAACTTATATTGCTCGAAATTTCAATAGAACGAAAAGAAGTCGGTAGATAAACGAATATTCCTAATCTATTTAGGTTGGCTAGAGGGTTATACTGCAGTGGAATGGCTTTTTGTAGACACAGTTTTTTTACGTGGGATCCAAACCACACATATGCATTAATTTCCGCAGGATAATCTGCCACAACATGTCGTATTCGGGAGTCGACCATACCTCACAATCTTTTTTATTTGACATTAAAATATAATTTTAAACATTATAACAATTTTTTCAACTCCCACATGGAAATTTGCTGTTTCCTTTAAACTAAAGTTATTGGAAAAGTGGGCTATTCCGATTAACTGAGCGGATATGATTTCAAATCCATACTTGTTAGGACATGAGACTGAAATATCAGAGTGGTCAATTACAAATAAATCAAACTTACACGCTGAGTCGTTTACAAAAAAAAATTCTCATTTCAACAATTATTTTCTTTATATGTGTATCCTCGGAGAACAATCCATGTCACCTCTAGGAACCATACCCTAAGATATCTAGGAACATCATAGATCATATACATGGTGCTACAAATTCGTGTGCGTACAAGGCGATCTCGAAAACGGTAAGAGATACGTAGATGGTTAGATTGAGGCAAAGTTGCATATTTTGGGGCTTGATAATTTGGTAAAAGAAAATTGTAATTATTCCGAATTCTTTCGGAGATATCCGAAACAAACATAAATTTTTTTTTTGGTTTTTAATTTTTTCGCCTTCATTTTTGACCTAGGACGTCTTCTATGTTCTACAAGATGGTGTTATTAGTTTTCAAATTATATTAATAAAATAAATACAATACTAATTAAAAATAGAATTACTTATCATACCTTAAAAACTTGCAAATTTGTATTGTTACGGTAAATCTTATCGAAACAAACAAACCCTAAACACCATAACTTCCTGTAATGGAATGTAATTTTGATTTAAGTTATCCTAACAATAATTGCCAGGGCCGTAATAGTAAAGAAAGAAGAATTTTAAATATTAATGACGTGATATTTGATGACCAAACGTTAAGATTTTAAAAATTTCTAAATTGTACTAATTTTTTAAAGCGTAGAAGTCTCCAAAACTGTTTTTAAAATTCCAGGTCCGTATTTAGAAAAATTGACTTGAGGTTGGTATCTAAAGAACGAAACGTCAAATTTGAAAATTAATAACGCCATCTTGTAGAACATAAAGAACGGCTACGAGAAAGTGTTTTTTGTTTGTCTCTCAAGTCAAAAATTAAGGCGCAAAAAATTAAAAACCAAAACTAAAAATTTCGGTTTTATTCGAATTTCTCCGAATGTATCCGGAATATTTGCAATTTTCTTTCAGCAAATTATTAAGCCCCAAAAATACGCAACTTTGCCTCAATTTCTTCTGCGTATCTTTTACCGTTTTCGAGATACCTCCACGAATTTGTAGCACCCTGTTTATACAATTATACATAGTTTTTTACCTACCTACTATCGTTAACAGACGTCGTAATACACATATAACACGACAACTGATAGTACATCTATCCTACCAGCACATATAATTTTCATTTTGCAACCATTTGGCAAAAAAAAGTTTTTCAACAATATACTTCACCACTGAAGTTGCTGTTCAGTTTCAATATCATTCTCACCCAACGTTTCTCACTTCGTCACTTTAAAATACCCTTTATCAACCATTTTTCCATCTTTATCTATCCAACTTGGTAGTATGTTTATCTCCCCCACTTCTATGAAAGTTCTTCATCACTTCTCTTTAATAAATTAACTTCTTTAGAGCTCTATGAGGGTGTCACTCACAATTTCCTTATATTTATTCCAACGTAAGCGATACTTCTCCTGAAGATGTTTTTTTATACGTTCGAAAGATGTTGAGTACAATAAAATAAAGTTTCTTATTGAATATATTTTAGTGAAGGTTAACTAGAGTATTATTTCTCCCCATTTAGATCCTTTTATGTTAAGAAGGTCTTGGTTTTGAAATGGGGGTCCGGAAAATTCAGTATAACTTTAATGGCCCTTAACGAAATTTTTAGACAATCAATTAAAAGGAGTGTTCTTCCTGACAACCAATGAGATTTTTATTTAACTATAATGTCTCAATTCTATACCATCCTGTAGGTAGGTACTGCATTAACTAAAAAATTATTATTTTTTAAATTGAAAAAGTACAGTAGAAAATCGTATAAAAACTGTATGTGTATATTTGTTCTGCACAGTACAATTATCCTTGTTTCCAATTTTACGCTTTCGCGTAGTTAAAATTGCAAACAGCATTTGGAGAACAATAATGCTATTTTAACCGTTCCATCAGCTGAAGTATAGGTTTGTTAAAAAAGCAATTTAGATTTGAACGCATTAAAGCCACTTAAATTAAAAAGGTAATTTAAAAAGCTCTAGATTTTTAACCATTTACGCTTTACCACAGCAGTTTTTTACGAGCCTATTTCTTTGTCACTTAAGTAGTCTTTTAAGAAAGGTGCGGTGACTAAAGAATTTTTCAAAAACATTATATGAAGTACAAATATTTTTCAGCTTTTCAATTTTTCAGTTCTTCAGTTTTTCAATTTTTCAGTTCTTCAGTTTTTCACTTTTTCAGTTTTTCAATTTCTCAGTTCTTCAGTCTTTCAGTTTTTCATTTTTTCAGTTTTTCAGTTTTTCAATTTTTCAGTTCTTCAGTTTTTCAGTTTTTCAGTTTTTCAGTTTATCAGTTTTTCAGTTTTTCAGTTTTTCAGTTTTTCAGTTTTTCAGTTTTTCAGTTTTTCAGTTTTTCAGTTTTTCAGTTTTTCAGTTTTTCAGTTTTTCAGTTTTTCAGTTTTTCAGTTTTTCAGTTTTTCAGTTTTTCAGTTTTTCAGTTTTTCAAGTTTTTAGTTTTTCAGTTTTTCAGTTTTTCCTATTTTCAGTTTTTCACATTTCACTTTTTCACTTTTTCACTTTTTCACTTTTTCAGTTCTTCAGTTTTTCACTTTTTCACTTTTTCACTTTTTAACTTTTTCACTTTTTCACTTTTTCACTTTTTCACTTTTTCACTTTTTCACTTTTTCACTTTTTCACTTTCTCCCTTTTTCAGTTTTATGAAGAATCGTACAGTCATTGTGTTATTATGGTATTGATACGGAAATTATAACTATACAATACCTCTCAACCATGGTATACAGGGTGATTCCTAAGTCGATACCTCTTTTTAAGCTGTGTATAGAAGACATTAAAATAAACAACATTTTCAAATAAATTAGTAAAAAATCTAAGTGCGGGCCTGGTAATCAAAACATAGCCCTTTACTTTATATTGTTTTTGTCCTTTTTTGTATTGTTAGTCATGCATTTCACGGATCGGTCATCAGGTATTTATTTTGGCAATTCGCTGCGCTGTGTTTTTCTGAAGCAAGTTAGTTTTAAATTGGTGACACGTGAAATATGGTAAAATTAGAAAACATTGAACTAAAATATATGGTGCTAATTTAGAGTGAGTATCTTCAAAGTGCAGTGTTTGCTTAATGTTATTCAATGGGCAAGTTAGGCAGAACCGTATTTGATCCATAGTGTTATAAATAAATGTAAGTACCTTATTTTTCAGTTTTTTTGAAAAAAGGTATTTGAAAATGTTTATTTTAACGCCTTCTATACACAGCTAAAAAAGAAGTACAACTTATGAATCACCCTGTACTGTATATATGTTATATCCCAAATATCCTTAGATTATAAAGAATTAGTCTAAGTCACTTATCTGTAAAGGATGCAGGTGTTTATCACAATATTAAATTATATTTTATCATATTTAATTTCGCCACTGCAACAGGATGCAGGTGCTTATCAAAATAGAGTATTATATTCTTTATATTCAATTTCAATGTTATCTTTACTTTTGCTGACCAAGATGGGAACCATTCTAGCACTGTCCTAGAACTTTTCCATGACGTCAACAGAACACATAAATACCTCCATCCAAATACAAAATGTTCAGTTTAGACAAGACTAGATGCTAGTATCTTTATCAAGTAAACGTTAACCTTTGTAACATTAATTGTTAGTCGTGAATAAAAATAAGTGCTTTTTTAAAAAGTGTCTTTAATCGGCCACGATATAACAATTTGGCGCAGTCGGTAGGATGTTTTGATCGCGAAAAACGCGAGTGAATTCCAATTCTTAGCAAAACAAGAATCTACCCTCAAGAAAAAGTGAATTTTCAAAAAACGTCCCACGTAAATTAAACCGTCCAAAAAGGACACAACAAGAGAAGAATTACGAAGAAAAGTTCTCAAAGAACTCAAACAAAGAAACCCACCCTGATCGACGAACTACTTTGTAGAACAAGTGGCCTGCGGGCAAGATCTAACTACTTGGTGGTCATCGAATTTCTAACTGTAATTGAAGTTGACGTGAAGCTAACCAAACGTCGTGTGGATTAGGAGCACCTAGTGGAACCCCTGGCACGTCGCAGCTTTCACAACGCCGTGTGGATTAGGAGCACGTAGTGGAACCCCTGACACGTCGCAGCATCAATACCACGTGTGGATTAGGAGCACTCAGTGGAACCCCTGACACGTTGGACAGTTAACCCCTTCTGTACCTCATCGAGATGTTTTTTCAACTGATGTAAGTTGATTTATTGTAACATTGTTGAATTTTACCAATTGTTGATTTATTTTTATATTTCGCAAATATTTGTTCATCATATTTACCAACTGATTTGAATTACCCTCGTAACTTTTAACAATTTTATATTTCCCCTCTAAACTTGTCTAAACTCACCGATTATTTTAGTAACGAATACATAAATAATCAATAAACAAAAATGGCTCAAAACGACGTTCCCCAAAACAACGTTCCCCAAAACGAAGAAATTGAACCATATAAATTATCAGAAATTTTCTCTCTCGTACCGGAATATGACGGAGATCAAATTTCGCTTAATACTTTTATTAACGCGTGTAATCGAGCTCACGATATGTGTGCAAACAATCAAGAAATACTGCTAGTGATAAGAATTAAAAATCAATTACGCGGTAAAGCTGCTCAACTAATAAACTCTAGAGATCTAGATACGTGGAATGACATTTCCCAACTTTTAACAGTACATTTTGGAGATCCAAGAGATCTGACTTCTCTAATACAAGATTTACAACGCGTACATCAATTGTCAAACGAAAGTCCTTTAACTTTTGCAGGTCGAATACAAACGCATAATGCAAAAATGCATTCAGCCGTGGCAAAACAAATTTTAACTCAAGCGCAAAAAAACGCACAAATTTTATTAATTGACAATATGTGTTTAAATACCCTTTTAACCGGCTTAGAACCAAAATTAGGCCAACTCATTAGGGCAGGAAACCCCAATACGATGTTGGATGCTATAAACAGAGTAAAACGGGAATTACAATTGTCTTATTTTGAAAATCAAAAATTTCAAAAAATTCAAAAGCCTCAAACACCAATTCCAAAATTTTGCTCTTTTTGTAAAAGAAATGGACATAATGTAAATGAATGCAGAACAAAACAATCGCAAAGGACGCAGTCCACACAGCCCCAGAGTCAATTCAGAACGCAGTTCGCGTACCCTCAAAATCAATACAGGACGCAGTCCACATACCCCCAAAACAATCAACAAAGGACGCAGTCCGCATATCCTCAAAACAATCAATTCAGAACGCAATCTGCATACCCCCAAAATAACCAACAAAGGACGCAGTCCGCAAACCCACAAAATTACACAAGACCAAATTTTCAACCCCCTTCATCAAATCAAAACCAAACAAGATTTCAAAATTTTCAACAAAGAAATAACGTTACTCCAAACCAACAAAAGACACATCATATAAATACAAATAACCCCGAATACAACCCTGATCATTTCGAAAATGCAAATTTTGAAAATGACCAGTGTTACGAATCTCAAAACGAATATGATTACGTCGAAGAATATTATGATGATTTTTCTGATAACGAAAATTTTCGTCCCAATTCAGAAAACGAAACAAAGTACACCGAAACTCAAAATTTTTCTCAGTGTAACAACACTAATTATTCTTCTCAGTGTAGCAGCAATGAAAATTTTTCTCAAACAAATGTAAATTTTCAAAACGAAGCCTCGGGAATGTTAGAACTGACGGACCAGTTCCAAACGATGACAGTTCAAGACGATTTCAACCCCAATCTCAATTTCTCAGAACAAAATTTTCTC
The DNA here is from genome assembly GCA_935413205.1 of Polydrusus cervinus. NCBI lineage: Eukaryota > Metazoa > Arthropoda > Insecta > Coleoptera > Curculionidae > Polydrusus > Polydrusus cervinus. The sequence goes on along the minus strand of OW284514.1, from coordinate 21,869,172 downwards.
TAAATACCGTTTCATCTCAAAATCTCTATTACATTTTTGACAGAACAAAAACATTTAAATTATTAATAGATACCGGTGCAGGAATTTCCATTTTTAAACCCAAAACATGTGAAAATTTTAAAACAAGAAATCCAGAAAATTTATTAGTTAAAGGTATTACAAATGAAAACGTTTTAATTACACAATCGACACTGATACCCTTTGTTAACAATGACCCACATAAAGTTTTTATTTATAATCTTGACATTGAATTCGACGGTCTACTAGGATCAGATTTCTTAGAGCATTATCATTGTATTGTTGACTTAAAAAATAAACAACTAATTACGGACTTTAAAATAATACCGATGTATAAAGTAGAAGATTCTAAGGAAAACACTGCAATGGAAAATGAGGAAATGTATAATAATATTATAAACATGGAACCACGTACAGAAAAAATTTGTAAATTGAAAACAAATAAATTGAAAAATACCGAAGCCATCTTACTAGCCCAATGCCTCGATAAAGTTCGATTGCCGAACGCAATAGTCAAAATAAACGAAAATGGAGAATTTTTGACGTCAGTCTTAAACATAAATATGATTCCAAAAACAGTCAATTTTTCTAATTTAAATTTTGAACCCCTCATTAAGAGAAGTACTTCAGTACAAAATTTTAATAAGGGAAACACTTCATATCCACAAATAATTAATAGAGAAGAAGAAATAATAAACCAGTTACGAACGGAGCATATGAACAACGAGGAAAAAGAAATGATTTCACAAATTTGCTTAGAATTTTCTGATATATTCTACCTAGAAGGAGATGATCTGACTTTTACAAGCGAAATCAAACACTCAATCAAAACAAAAGAATCCAGACCAATTCATACCAAGTCATATAGGTATCCACATGTCCACAAAGAAGAAGTGAAGACACAGATAAACAAAATGCTAGACCAAAGAATTATACAGCCTTCAATATCACCATGGTCGAGTCCAGTATGGGTTGTACCAAAGAAAATGGACGCATCTGGAAAACAGAAATACAGACTTGTGATAGACTACAGGAAATTGAACGATATCAGTATAGATGATAGGTATCCGTTACCAAACATATCCGACCTTTTAGATCAGTTAGGACACTGCCAATACTTCACAACATTGGATTTAGCCTCGGGATTTCACCAAATCGAAATTGACCCAAACGACATAGAAAAAACAGCATTCTCTGTAGACAATGGACACTACGAATTCCTACGAATGCCATTTGGACTAAAGAACGCCCCATCAACGTTCCAGAGAGTCATGGATAACATTTTAATGGGAATACAGAACGAAAAATGTGCAGTCTACATGGACGACATCATAATTTATAGTAGTACAATTCACGAACACGTAAATAGACTTCGAGAAGTATTTTCAAGACTCAGAAAAGCTAACCTAAAAATACAGCCAGACAAATGCGAATTTTTGAGAAAAGAAGTGGCTTATCTTGGACATCTGATAACAAAAGACGGAGTTAAACCAAATCCAAATAAAATCGCAGCAATCAAAGAATTTCCAATCCCAACCAATACAAAGGACATTAAATCATTTTTGGGACTTTCCGGATATTATAGAAGATTTATTCCTGACTATGCCAAAGTCTCAAAACCATTGACAACATTGTTAAAGAAAGATATTCCTTTTATATTCGATGTATACTGTCAAAAAGCATTTGACACATTGAAAGACTACTTGACGAGAGAACCTATTCTAATCTATCCAAATTTTGAAGAACCATTTGTATTAACCACAGACGCTTCTATGTTTGCAATCGGAGCAATTTTATCTCAAGGCCCAATTGGAAAAGACTTACCAATAGCTTTTGCATCTAGAACGCTATGCCCAGCTGAAACTAAATACAGCGTTATCGAAAGAGAACTATTAGCGATTGTATGGGCAGTAAAACACTTCAGACCATATTTGTATGGAAGAAAATTCAAACTTGTAACCGACCATAGACCATTAACGTGGCTATTCTCAATAAAAGATCCAGGTTCAAGACTTGCCAGATGGAGACTCAAATTAGAGGAATATGACTATGAAATTATGTACAAACCAGGAAGGATAAATAAGAATGCTGATGCCTTAAGCAGGATAAAGATTAACCATTTTAAACAAGTGACCGCATTTAATAGGAAAACTCAGGAAGAACCAGAATCCTCTTCTACTGAGATAGATGAAAATGAAACCCAATTAATGTCGCCCCAAACTATGGAAAACGAATTCAAAAGATTTTGGGAACTATATCAAGTAAAATCCTTGATTGATTATTCAAAAATCAGATACACCAATAACCAACTTCTAGATAAAGATCACAAGAACATAATCACTATTTTTCAAAAGGATAAACTAACTGATTTACATTACAAGATTATAGAAGACTTTCATGAAGAACATCCAACGTTTGAAGACGATAAAATAAACATTCTAAATTCCAAAACTTCAAATAAAAGAAAATATTTAATTATAACTTTACCCTTTATAATTGACGACGCTATAGCTACATTATTTAAGGCTTTAGTTAGTTCACAACATGAAATAGACGAATCAAAAACATATTATGTCGAAAATAATGTTGATTTACCATTTTTGGAAACGTTATGTTTTATTTTTGCTGACAAAGATTTAAAAATCGTTATCTGCCAAAATATAGTAACTACTCCTGAACAAGATCAAGTCCCAATAATAATGGATCAATACCACTCTGGAAAAAGAAACTTCCACAGAGGAGTCAACGAAACAATACGGAGAATAAAAGAAAAATATAACTGGACAGGACTCAGTAAAGATGTAGAGAATTTCATAAAAAAATGTGAAATATGCCAGAAAAATAAAGTTATGAGAAAAAACATGGATAATCCATTAGTCGTTACAGAAACACCAAAAACTGCATTTGAAAGGATAAATATTGATATTTTAGAAATTCCAGAAAAGAATTATATCCTGACCATAAGAGACGAACTCACAAAATTTATTCAAGCATACCCACTTATGGATAAAACCTCAAAATCTGTAGTTAACACCTTATTACTATATTTTCAACATTATGGAACACCTTTAAGGATACATTGTGATTTTGGAAGAGAGTTTAACAACCAACTAATGAAAGATCTTTGCAACCTTTATAACATAAAGTTAACATTTTCCAGTGTAAACCACCCCCAATCAAATGGCTCATTGGAAAGATTTCATGCCACCCTTTTAGAAATGATAAGAGTAATGACTACTGAAGATCCAAATGAACACCCCTTGCAACTATTACCATACGCTTGTATATGCTATAATAATTCTGTGAACAAAACAACTGGATTTACACCATATGAATTAATATTTGGACACACATCTACAAGACCTCCAGAAACCCTCTATAATGAAAAAGAACTTGTTTCAAAATACATGAGAGATCTTAATGCCAGAATTAAACACTATTATAACCTTGCCAGAAAAAGAACAATCCAATCAAAAGAAAAAGCCAAGGAAAGATTCGACGAGCATGTAAAAAGAGATAACACAGACTATAAAGTTGGTGATAAAGTATATGTAAAAGAGTCACAAATTAAAGGAAAACTTGCAAATAAGTTTAATGGCCCTTTTATGATTAAAGAAATCCATTTAAACTCAGCAACTTTAGAAAACTTACAAACAAAACAAACAACTAAAGTAAATTTTGACAGACTAAAACCATACTATGAAGATGTAATAATTAAGCCAGATGATAAGAATGCTATAGAAGAAGATACTGATTAGAATTTTTATTTCAGATTTCTCTTCCTATTCTCAAACACGCTTGCGCTATCAAGACAGAGGAATGATAATTATCGATACACACTAAAACCTGTTGATACCAATGTTGGACTATATTTCCAAAGAGAAACAAAATTAAAGGTTTCAAATGATAAATGGACACTCTTAGTCTACAAAGATACCAGACGACTAAAAGAACTATACGATAATAATAACAATATCTTATACAGCTTAGGCGATATGCTAACCAAAAGAGATAGCAATATGAAAAAGGTATACGTTGACTTAAAAACACATGTTAGTCTACTCGGACAAATTTCACAAGATTTAGAAAATAAATTCGAAGAACTTGAATTGGACGTTTCTACGAGACCAAAACGTGGATTAATTAACGCTGCAGGAAGCATTTGGAAATTTATTACTGGAAACTTAGACGCATCAGATGGAGAATATTATAATAACTGTAAAATTGTCATTTCTCGTTATTGCTTTACGCTTATTGGATTTATTTTATACATTTTTTTTGCTTATTGTATAACTTTCAAAAGTTACTGCATTGTATAGCACTAACTTTTTTTTATAAAGGGGAGCTGTTATATCCCAAATATCCTTAGATTATAAAGAATTAGTCTAAGTCACTTATCTGTAAAGGATGCAGGTGTTTATCACAATATTAAATTATATTTTATCATATTCAATTTCGCCACTGCAACAGGATGCAGGTGCTTATCAAAATAGAGTATTATATTCTTTATATTCAATTTCAATGTTATCTTTACTTTTGCTGACCAAGATGGGAACCATTCTAGCACTGTCCTAGAACTTTTCCATGACGTCAACAGAACACATAAATACCTCCATCCAAATACAAAATGTTCAGTTTAGACAAGACTAGATGCTAGTATCTTTATCAAGTAAACGTTAACCTTTGTAACATTAATTGTTAGTCGTGAATAAAAATAAGTGCTTTTTTAAAAAGTGTCTTTAATCGGCCACGATATAACATATATGTTTATTCAAATAACCTTAAAATTTGCATAGGTTTACGATATTTCAAGTTAAAGTTTGGGGGCCTGTTAACAACTTAAAACACGTAGGAAACCCACAAAATTTGTGTCTGCTTTGTAAACTTTTGTAGGTAAATTGACAAAGGGTTTTAAATTTTCAACCGGCCTAATTTGACAATTAGGAGTTTAAATTGATACGCGATAGAATTTAGAATTAAGACAATCTTGAGGTAATTTCGGAAGGTAAATCCATGTTATACACGTATATACAACAGAAAGTTAGGCTTTGATCATACTATGAGATTGTTGACAGTTATTTTTAAACAATTTTCAATTAAAGTTTTTTATAAATGGAAAATAAAAAGATTTAAGAATATAGAGGCTGTTCAAAGGGCTATTATAGTATCACTTTTATGATATGACTTTCACAATTGACCTTTAGATTGAGCATTGTCTGTCTATTCCACACTTTTACCTATACCGTTGTGTTGTAGTAACATTTCATTGTTTTTGTAATTTAGAAAACAAATTTTTGGATGTTGCTGAGTTTTTTGTTTATGGGTAGAATAAATTTGATTTTTCAAAGTAAACACTCGAAAAAGCTTTTATTTCTATACCCTTTAATATATCTGTTTTTTTCTGGTACGTCCAATTCACAAAATCGGAGGTTTTCTTGTCGCAGATCAGGTATTTTAAATAATTTTAATGACAATGCTTAAAAGTCTAGTAACATACTTTAATGTAAGTACGGCAACGTAGTCCACAAAGTATTTTACCTACTTCCAGTAAATTTGTGCCTACGGTGGCGTGCTTAATTTACTTTATCGTACGATCAGGAAATCTTATCCACTCTTGTTGTATAAACTACTATAATGGACCATTATTGGTATCTTGAAAATGACACTTAATATTAAGTTGATTAAATTCTAAGAAAAGTGTCATTATTAAAGCATTGCCGAATTATTTTTGATTTAGGGAGATTTGTAAAAAAAATATTTTTTGTGCAACTTATTTCTTTCTTTAGAAAATGGCGTTACCAGTTCTTTTAATGCCATTTATTGAAACTGAATTCAATTTTTTTATTTAATAAAAACCACACAATTTTATTTTTATAAATACGTTACATACAATATTGTATCAATAAACTATCGTTACTAATGATTCAAAAAAAAAATATATTACACTTTCAGGATAATTTTGTATTGACAATAATTAAGAGAGCCATTTTGAGCAATTAATGAAAATAAATTACCTACAAAACAAGCAACTTGTCCTTCACGTTCTTAAATATAATATAAAAACAATTACTGCCTACGCGTTTCTGTAAAAAACCAAAACCGTCATCAGGACTAGCCTGTAGTAAATAAAAGGTGATTAAAAAGTGATAAATAAAAAAAGGTTAATATTACTTACAGGTCAAAAACCCAGTCCTTAGTCTCTAGACAATCAAGATATAGTACTGGTATCGGTCAACAAACAAACGATACTATATTTTAAAAACTTATCTACAAATAAACATCAAATTACTTATCAATAAAACAGCATAAGGCCGTACGAGGTAAATATGACTATTCAGTTTATTCTTTTATAAATGAATGAATTTATATATTGAATGTTATAATGTTGAATCTGATATTTCGGATGAAGTAAATAAATAAAGTCCAGTAGTTAATTGTAGTAGGGTGCAAATAAATCAAAAAGCTTGGTACATATAAAAAATATGTTGGCGGTGATAACTTATTTGTAATAAAGGACATAAAAAGTTAATTAAAAAATTAAAACTTTTTGAGTTAAAAACGAAATTAATTTTAGTTATTTTTCACAAACCACCCTGGACAAAATTTCTTAAACCAAGCGTAGTGAAATATGAATTGGTGGCTGTGTTTTTCATAAACATAAATGTAACTAATTTTAAGTACAATACATTTTTTTAAACATAGTATTTTCTGTTCTTTTTGAAATTAAAATGTTTATTCACCCTGTATGTATTTAATTTAAAAAGTCATGTAATCGTAATCAGCAAGAAAATATGCATAATATTTTCATATTCGCTTAAGAAAACTTACTTTACGTAATACCATAATATAAATCAGCCAAATGATATTGTATTACAATGCTGGCAATGTTACAAAACACGACCTCATTTCAGTTTTATGTGACATTATGGGTTATATCATCTCTCTCTCCCCCTTTAGTATGACAGTTTATGCGGAATGTTTTTTGGCCGGATCTACGTCATAAAACATTAAATATGGAATTACGTTGCATTTGTTAACCGAAATTGTAATTTGATAGACGATGCTGCCAACAACTAGTCTTTGGTTTCATAAATAGTAATTAATTTACTTTAATTGTATATTATTTTTAAGTATCAATGACAGTTGTAACTAATAGTAATCAAGACCTATTACTATCGTAATCTTTGTTTAAGGCAGGGGTCGGGCGATCGGCCCAAGCTTCCTGCACTGCAGCCTAGTGGATTATTATGCGCCTCTATCTTGCTAGAAAAAATTTGTTCCTTTTATAAGGTCCAGTAAATTCCTACTAAGTTTGTCATGCGGGAGGTTATCCCCACATTGAATTTCTCCAAAGATTTTGAATATTCTTCGGGTCAGTGCTTCGCAGTTATATGTGAGGGGTTTCGTTCACTTCGCCGCAAAGTCTGCATTCAATGGGACCATTGTAAATTTCTATTCGACGTAGGTGTTTTCTTAAGTGGCAGTGGCCTGTTAGTAGGCTAACCACTTGTTTTAGCTGGGTGCGCGTTAGAAGTAACATTTCAGTTGATAGCTTGTTGGAGGGTTTCCCAATTGTGGCCCTCGCTTGGGTTTGACCAGGTATCCTGTTCCATTGGAATATGTGTTGTTGTTGCGTCCACCTGTGTTGCTTTGGTTGATTGTTTTGATATGCCAAGGGCGGGTTCAGGGCCCCTGAGTTTTTGAGATGATCCTGCTCTAGCCAGTTTATCGGCTATTTCATTGCCCGCTATCCGCGAGTGACCAGGAACCTATAGATAGATAGAAACCCCGTTGTTCCTTGCTGTTAGGTCTTTCAAGTTGTTTTACTTTTAAGTATGACTATAGGTGAACATGAGATAGAAATGAGTTCAGACCACATAAAAACATAGTTTCCCTATGACATACCATATGAGGTCGTAATTGATGATCGAAACGTATGGAAAAACAAAACACCAGGAACTACTCCTATAATTTGGTACATTGACAGCTCCAAAACCAAACAGAGTACCGGAGCAAGGATACACAAAGTAAAACCGGAGAAAAACGCATTTTTCTCTTTGGGAAAGTCTCTCACAGTGTTGCAAGCAGAAATTTACGTCATATTACAGTATGCGTATGAAAACAATAGGAAACAATGGGGCTTACCTCAATAAGCGGATCCATATATATTCTGTCAGTAAAGCACACCTTAGATCACTAATATGCAATAAGGTAACATCAAGACTAGTACGGAAATGTCAAGCGGAACTGGAGCCCCTGGCAAAAGTAGACAAAGTAATACTGCAGTTGATTCCAGGCCACGAAGGTATTACAGGAAACCAAAAAGCCGATAAACTTACAAGAAAAGGTTCCGAAAATATATTCATTGGTCAAAAACCGGCACTCGGAGTACCAAGGTGCACAGCACTAGATGCCATAGGTTAGGTTAGGTAAGAGTGGCAGACCCTTGGTTCTGACCAAACAGTCTCACGTAGTCCTGATTAGGTCCGTTGTGATACCACACGTGTTCCGTAGAACCCACCTTCATCAGATCACTGATGGTTTATGCGACGTAACCGCGGAAGGATTTTAACAACTCATTCAAACCAGCCACTACTGTTCAGAAATCTGCTCAGCCGTCCAAGTTGTAAGTTGTTTAGTTCCTCCAGGCTATCGAAAGATGATTCACCCAGAGTAGTGAACCTCCTTCTTGCGAGGCCAGGGCATTCACACAGAAAATGTTGAATACTTTCTTCCTCTTCCTCATCTCTGCAGCTTCTGCAGAAGTCGTTAGTGGGTATTTGCATACGTTCGGCATGTCTACCGAAGAGGCAATGTCCGGTAACAACCGCAGTAATATTTCTCACGTCTTTTCGACTGTGTCTCAATAGCTCTGCGGTTCTCTTTTTATCGAATGTGGGCCACAGTTGCCTGGATGTACTACAGGTTGTCAACCCTGTCCATCTGTTCTGTGCAAGCTGCTTGGCCGTGTAGTCAATCTCCTCTTTGACCAATCCCAGTGGTTTGTTCACTGTATTGTCTGCTAGATCAGCTGGCATGCCTGCGCCCTCTCTTGCGAGCGCATCGGCAGCCTCGTTGCCATCTATTTTGGAGTGTCCAGGAACCCAGCACAGAATAACCCGATGTTGGTTGCCAAGTGTGCATAGATTGTTGCGGCATCGCTTTACGAGCTTTGATTTGACGCTGCTGGAACAGATTGCCTTAATCGCCGCCTGACTATCACTGAAGATGGTGATTGACGAGGCTACTCCCAAGCCAAGGTGTTCTTGCAGGATATTGACCGCCTTCTCTACTGCCAGTACTTCTGCTTGAAAAATACTACAATAGTTGGGGAGTCTATACGATTTCTGTATTTGTAAACTTTCGGAAAAGACCCCGGCTCCCACACCAACGTCCATTTTTGAACCGCCTGTGAAGATTGCGTGATCTGTTTTCGTTATATTCTGATTGCCTTCCCACTCTTCCCTACTCGGAATGAGTATAGAATACCTTCTATCGATGCCATAAAGCGATGGATCAGGCGTGAACACAAAATCCACTGGAGCAACAGACAGGTATTACATTACAGCAAAAGCTTCATTGGAGATCCAGACCCAAGACTTACTAAACAGTTGTAATCTGATAAAATTTATTAATTTACCACCCTATAAATCTTTTTTCTAAAACAGAGATATTACAGTATAACAAGAGAAAGACATACAAAGATTACAAAATAGACACGAATTTTGTGGGTTTTGTGCGTGTTCTATGTTGTAAACCAGTTTCAAAACTTCAGCAAGGAATATTGGCAACCTATGCAAATAGGAGCCGCATAAATTTAGGCCTAATGATTGGGGTTTACACAAGAGTTAAGGTATTAAATTCAATTTTTTTATTGTTGGTTGGGCTAAAGATTCAAAGTGGAACGATGCTATTGACCGCTTCGGAGCGGGTGCACTGTAAAATATCACCGTAGTATCGATTTGTCAGTAAAGTTAGAGGTTTATTTTGTATATAACAAATAAAAAGCGTTATTTTTGTACAGGGTGTTCCATTTTCGACACTTTTATAGGCATATCCGTAATTGTTAGTGCTATCAAAAAGTAATATAGGGGTCATGTGCTCTTTTTGGATTAAACTTAAAATGTAAAATCAAAATTTGAAAATTTTCGCTCGGCTAAGGAATATGAGGGAAAATCACAAAATTAACAATTTCAAACATACATTAATAAGTACAAAAAAATATTTTATACAGAAGTTTCTTTTTAATGATTGTTATATAATCTGCCTTTTTCAGAATTTGTTTAAGGGGTCAGGTACACAAATTATCGGACCAAACCATATTTTTTGAAGGGATACCCTGTATATTTTACTTTAAAATGATAGCATTTAAAATAATTTTTTCAAATATATCATGTTTTAACTAAGAAAATATAGAACAATTTTGAAATTATCAATTATTTTATTTTCCACCGTATCTCTTAAGCGAGCAAAAATTTTTAAATTTTTATTTTACCATTATAATTTTGACCCAAAAAGAGCCCATAACACTTATATTACTTTTCAGATAGCACTTAGAAATACGGAGACCCTACAAAAGTGTCGAAAATGGGGCATCCTGTACATCGACGTTCCATGTTTTCTTATTATTATATTTTCGAATATAATTTGTAAAAAATACAAACACAGATTTCCAATTTACATTTCTCGATTAAAAAATCTTTTCAATAAGCTTTTGTACCACATACCCATAAAAACAATCCTTAACAAGGAAACCCTTTTAACCCGACAAATAAAACACTGGGGAAAACAATTGAAAGCTTCTTTAGAAGCAAAATATTTTATTTCCTAACGAAATCGTCTAAGAGTCGAATTGGCTTATAGAGAGGAAACGCCTTTTCCTTTGCTTTATGTGTTGTTACTTTTTCGGAAAACGATTTTGGAAATACGAGACTACCGACTTTGAATATTTATTTCCGCAGCTTTCAGCGTTTGGAAACGGAAGTAAATTTTTTTATAGTTATAGAGTAAAACGTGAAAATTTCGTTAAGAGCATTGACTATAACATCGACTACAATATACGAGTATATAAATTTATTCCTAATTTTTCCATTTGAAACCACTTTCAAAACTAGTAACGAAAAGTACAACTGAGCAAATTTTTCCATTCACAACCGATTAATAGACTTTTTTTCACTGCGAAGCTATAAAATGGCCATTACTAACCAAAAAAATTAACCTTAGATATCGATTAACTAGAACTTGGCAATTATTATTGACCATGCTTAATAAGGAACACCATCTCTTTAAAAGCAGGTAATATGCTTAATAATGAACACCATCTCTCTAAAAGCAGGTGATATTTTAATTCCACAATGATAATATGAAATATGATTTCTTGTAGGTAGGCAACTAGATAATAATTGACAATACATATCAAATTCTCCGAGATGTTCGACGTTGTAAAGTATCGATACTGTAAATCACAAATACAAGCTATGAGAAAAAATAATGTGCATATTCATTGGAAGAATAGTATTCGGATCGTAATATAGATTAAAATCAGTAATGTTTGTTGTCATGCTAAACTACTGGCAGATACCGGAACAAACGATAGGGATAATAATTTTCAAACTTTTACGATAATAGAAGAGAAATTTCGTATTCGAGAATAATTTTTTTCTTAAATCTTTAGTGAACAGAATAAGGGTATATACATTCTTATTTTTGTTAGAAAAAGCTCTGTGTAGAAACTTTAAAGCACATCTTTTCAAACAGTCTATACATACGAAAACCCATAACATACTACTAGGTGATAATATGAAAGCTACACCGTCAAAGTCGCTACGGTGTAATGTCGGCGCGGAGCACAAAAAAAGAGTTACTTCTAAAAAAAAAATAGCGTATCCTGATTCTAAAAACCTTCCTACTCTTAAAAGGTACTTCCATACCTTCATACATTCAAATTTTAAGGCTTAAATTAAACGAAATAATCATTTTGTAAAACTCAGAGGGGAACTGCCATCGCTTCTCCCCCCCCCCCCCCCCCCCTGGATCCCTCACTTGTCTGTTTCTTTGCCCTAACTTAAAGGGGATGTGCACCAAAGCGCTACATATTATTTTTTTCAGAAATTAGCAGAATACGTCATGTCTATTATTAGCCATGGGTCCGCCACAACGTGGATGCAAGAGATATCGAAACTTGTGGATGGACGTAACCCCTAAAACAAGCGAATGAAGTCACCTAATGGAATGTGCTTATGACTAATTTTTATTCAATTTTAATATGCATTAACTATACCTTAAGTACAAAATTACTGTCAGTGATTCATTGTTTTCATATAAAGTGCAGCGGGATTGTTAAAGTTAGAAGAAACAATTCCAGTCTTTTTTCTTTGAAATTTGTGCAACCCGCTGCGCTCTATATGAAAGCGATGAGTCACTGATTATAATTTTGGACATGGAGTAACCCCCCTTCCCCCTCCAAAAGATCTGATGGGCTGAAAGAGAGGTCGGATTTGGATTCAACGACCCCAAACATATACATATATGCAAATCTGGTTCAGTCCTCCGTCGTTATTTTGGGAAACATCCTTCGAAAAATCTGGTATTACCCCCTGTAAGGGTAGTTTCACCTCCAATAAACCTGATGGGGTGAAACAAAGGTCGGATTCGGATTTAGCTATGTCGAAAACATATAAATATGGGGACAAAAAGTGGACATAACTTTTTACTTACTTCATTGACCAGAATAGTTTTCATTTAATTTCCTCAAGATTTCACTCGTAATGTTAGCTTCGACTCTCGTCTCGCAGGGGACAGGACAACTCTTGTCTCGTCTCGTCACGACCCTTTTATTTCTTTACTCTGACCTTTCTTTTATTACCAAACTTTTTTGTATTCTGATAACCAAATAAAACATTTCCTTAAAGAAAGAAACTTTACCAGTCGTCTTAAGTTGCACGTGTTAACAAAGTCTTATGTTTCAAATCTTTAATAATTCAGTTTGCAGCAAGTGGGAATAATTCGGTTTGGCCTAATCCGCGAACACTTTCAAAGAAACTAAAACCGCCTTAGGTGAAACTTAGAAAAGTTATTTGCGGTCTAGATCTGGAATTAGTTACTTCCTAAGCATAATATGAACTTTTATACATAATCATTTCTTACTTTCTGTAAAAGAGTTTTATTTTATCGTTAAAGTTAACTTCCAGATTTTTCGTTTATGGTTGCGTATTTGTAAAACGGCTGTAAAGTACCTTAAGGCTCTCTACTAGTTCCTTTAATATTTTAAGTGTTAAAGACCTGGTTTTAATTATAAATAGTAAATTTATAGTATTTTGTATTTCTAAATAACTGGATCCTAAAACATGTAATAGCAAAAATGGCAAATTTACGGCTTCGCAAATATATAAACAAAGTATCGCGGATTTGAGTATGCGCACTGTAATATCGTCGGCTTAATTTTCTAAACCAATAAGTCCAAAAATGAAAATTTTACAGGGATATAAAAAACATCTTACAATTGTTTTACTAAATAAATAGGAAAACCCCAGATATATTTCTGTCTAGTGATAAAAAGTCTGTGATTTCTAGATCTTTTTTGAGAAGATTAGGTATTTATTTTATATTTAATTGCACTTACAGCTTTTCCCTTTTTTAGAAATATATATTTTGGACAGAGTTAAATAAAATAAAGGAATGTCCAAGTGAGCTATTCACTTTTCATAACCAAACATTGAACGAAAGTTTTAAACTAAAACTATTAAGATAATTTTATAATTGAAACCTTTATCCTTTATCATCTAAGCTAAAATATGGCAAGCCTGGTGAAGAGTTTATAAATATAAAAGTTGCATGCATCTTTGGGGCTGACACAGTAGTCAATATTTATGAAATACCCATATTTAAAATTCTCTAGCTTTTCTAGTCCATCAAGTTTCTCGGATATTTATAAACCTCACCTTCTTTATGTCCCTTCAAGGCATAAACAGTGCAATCTGCTGCGAGAAGCCATCCAAGTTAACGCAGAAACACTTTTGCAAGACCTTCAATGCCTAAAGCAAATGGGGTTATGTAGGGCCTCAAATAAAAGAAATTGTACCTAATTTAGTACATTATGTAAAAACAGACTAATAAACAAAGAAGGACCATTCTAAAGGACTACTCATTCTTTTAAAAATATTTTATAAATAACTACCATACATTTTTATATAAAAGTTATTATTGTTACCATTATTATTAGTATTATTATTCTTAATTATAAGAGAAGTGGAACCGTAACAAAGTAATTTACGCAAGCAAATATTTCGGCGTACATAGCCAAGGAAGAGAAGTTTTGTTATTTCAGTCGGCTTTGTTCTTAGATGATTTTCTGAGAAATAAAATATTTCACTTGTAAATAAGATTTATATCGTTTTTGGCAGTGTTTTATTTGTTGGGTTAAAAGGGTTTTCTTGTTAAGATTTTTTGTTGTGTGTATAACATATATGATACAGGAATTTGTCGAAAAGTATCTTTATGTGAGACATGTAGACCAGAGAATCTATTATTTATTGGGATAATTCAGAAACAAGCAATGATAGAACAACCACGCGGATTAATAGAGGCTCCAGGGAGGCCAAGGTAGGCACTGGTCCACTCTGAAACTAACAGTGCCCATTCGTATGCTCAACCATTTTTTTTAGAGGATAATAAACCTATTATGTCCTGCGGCTAGTGCAAACACTAAACACATCATTGGGGATCCAGAACCGAAACTAACCAAACAGCTGCTTCAAATGACTAGGAATCAACGGAGAACTGTTACACTCTTAAAAATGACTTGGTATTTGGTACTAATTTTTATTTGTTCTCGTATTTACGTTACCAAAAATAACAATTTTTAGTTAGGAAAACAAAAAAGATTTTTTTCTTGGTTATATTTACCAAAAAATGATGCCATCAGAACAAAGAAAATATCTTGTTTTCATATTAGTTGGCAGAAATAAAATATTTTGTTTAGCTGAATTTTACTCTGTATATATCTTATTTAAATGTTACATCAAGGTTCCTACAAACTTTTATTTATCAATTAAGCTTGTTGTAATAACACATTATGAATTTATAGTCCCTATCATTTAGTTAATTTTGATTTAGATACATTCTTAGTTACCAGAACTAGTTTTTCTTTTCAAGCAATATTATTCTTCATATTTAGAACTAACGGCTTCAACAAAGAATTGACGCCCTTGCCCGGTGGGTGATATATGACATCATTCTAGCCAGGACTGTCAGGAGGTTATCTTTATGTTAGGGTGCTTTTGCGGTTCCGTGTCCATTTTTTCGTATTTTAAAGGCAATAATTGGCCATTATCATGGCCGTGACCGTGTAGAAAGTGGATGTGACAATATTTGGTGTAATTTATTTGTGTTTATTGTCTTTCTTGGGTACGTTTTTATTGGCAAATCATAAGTAAGTAAACATTTTATTTTTTATCATTGCAGCTCAATCTAGAGTTTCTGTTTTGTATTGCATAAGTATATATTATAAAGAACATAAGAAAACAAGGACATTGGAAATCACTTTTTTTAAAGAAACCATAATATTCCTGATAATTTATTTCAATTAGTTTACGCATACCTAATAGAGTAGTAATACCAAGGCATTTTTTTATTTAAATGGGAACTTATTATAGGAAGGAATATTTTTCGTTAATAAGTATATATTACCTATGACGTTTTTTTTAGAAATGAAACAGACTTTTTTTAAAGTTATTTCTATCAAATCAACTTGCTAATTTTGCCATGCGTTATAAACAGTTCATTCAAACTTTCTAATGTGCAACTGCAATGACAAAAATATAAAATTTTTACTTATTTATGATTCAACTTCTTTCTTACAATTAGAAAGTACAGAAAAAAGATAATAAACACAACGTTGTGACTACATACGTAATTGTTACTCTATGAAAATTTCAAGTTTGGCCCAAATAAATGATTGCTTTGGCAATATTTGTAGATTGCATTATTAACAAAAACAATATTTCATTAAAAATTTTTTTTCAATTTTCCATATTTACACATTAGTTGTGACAACTAATTTTAAGAGCGGGAGTACCATATAAATTTAGTTATCCATATATAAAATTTCGTTGTGACAACTAAAATTTGTAGGTTGGGTTGGTTAATGTTATTAATTAGTTCAACAATTCAATCACGACAATTTTTTTTGGTTGTACCAACTAATTTGTTGGTTGAGTCCGATTTCACGAATATAAATAGTTGTCAGAACCAAATTTCAGTAATCCATACCATGTTATTTTTAAGAGTGTACATGAATTTTGACAGGATACATGGCTGTTAAGAAGAAGAAGAGCTAATTGTTAGGTGAACTTTGGAGTAAAATATTTTACCAACGAATAAAGCTATCGATGCGCGGTTTGCAAAATTTAAAAGAGAATTTAATTTTTAATATGCACATTTTTCCGATTTTTTTTCACTTCTAACCTTTAACTGTCTACAGGGTTCAAAGAGAAGTATGTTTTTTTTTCCAAAGTTTCTAAGTACCGGATTTCCACAAAAATAATTTCAAACTATTTTGGATGGCATTTTCTTTATCTCCTATTTATAGAGAACAAAGTAAATTCTCAAATTTTTGATATACCTCTTTGTTCATGAAATTTCGATTTTTTTCTCAACCCCTGTAAATTTCAGGTATTTTTGTCATTAGGCCTTACAATGTTTTGTAAGAACGGGTTTTAGTAAGTGATTATAACTTCTTAGGACCACCTCTTTTGCAACGAGTACATTTTAATTTTTTGCGTTTCGTCGTGACCAGTGGCGTACCCATAATCGGTTTTATTTTTATTTTTTTCATTTTATATGCCTCCATTTTCATACATCGTGTGTTTCGTTCCAGGATAACTGCTCACGACGAAACGCAAGAAATTAAAATGTTCTCGTTGCAAAATAGGTGGTCCTAAGAAGTTATAATCACTTACCAAAACCCGTTCTTGTAACATTGTAAGGCCTAATGACAAAAATACCTGAAATCTACAGGGGTTGAGAAAAAAATCGAAATTTAATGAACAAAGAGGAATATCAAAAAATTGAGAATTTACTTTGTTCTCTATAAATAGGAGATAAAGAAAATGCCATCCAAAATAGTTTGAAATTATTTTTGTGGAAATCCGGTACTTAGAAACTTTGGTAAAAAAGACATACTTCTCTTTGAACCCTGTAGACAGTTAAAGGTTAGAAGTAAAAAAAAATCGGAAAAAATGTGCATATTAAGAATTAAATTCTCTTTTAAATTTTGCAAACCGCGCATCGATAGCTTTATTCGTTCGTAAAATATTTTACTCCAAAGTTCACCTAACAATTAGTTCGGTCCGTTTGAATTGTCCAGCAGTTTATTAGTGAAGCAAGGAGAGTGGGTATGCAATATCTCTAAAATATCTTCCGATCGATTGTTGTTACATTGTTGTAATTCATCATTAATAATCTTATTAGTTAGTTGCATTATATCTTTATTTGTATTTTCTTATTCACCGCCCTATAAATGGTCTCTGTTGGGCTGTAATGCTAAATAAATAAATAAATAAATACATATTTCTATACCCACCCTAAAAATATCGGGCACACTTGTGCTCACCTATTACAATTTTTCTGACGTCACTACTGACGCGGATTCAATTGATTTATTTTTATTTATTTATTTATTGTTTATTGATGCTAATATACAATTGTATTTGCACATGTCAGGTACCTAGTATTGATTACAATTAAGAATGTTTAAAAATAAAACGGAAGGACAACAGTTATTACACAGTCAATACTTAATAATTGGATTTTTATAGCCATTATAATATAAAGTGCAATTCACGCACTCGTCAATTTTCAAGGAAAGCTTCTTAAACCAAATAATAGAATCAGAAATAGCTGTAGCTATGATATAAAGAAAACATGTAGGTGGGACCTAGCTGCTACAACGCGCCAGCTAAAAATTTAAAATATAATATACAAATCCAAATATAAAATGATAATAACTCAATGTTAATAAAAAATTTTTGTATTAGTGGTTACTTTTTGATAGGTTTTCCTAAAAGTAAATAAATTCCGACAAAAGTTCAAATTTACCAATACATTTTAACCAGGCCTCGACTTCTGCGTCGGCGATCTAGCAGCTTTGAGGTGGAAATTGTCCGGGCGCTGGATGTCTTAAATCTAAGGTTCTGCTGGCGCAGAGAAAGTATTTAGTGGCGAGGTATATTTGGTATTAAAACTGATCATCATAGATTTATTAATATCATTTAAACTCGTTCCATTGAGTCCGGTGATATTGGACGAGTTATAATTATATTTAAGTGATGGTTTAACATAAACCACTTTACCTTAGCCATTATTCTTTTTTCATTAGGTAAAAGGTTTTTGACTATGGACCTTTTATCTTAAAGCCGTGACAACAATTGTTGACGAATATCCCCTTTTAAGACGGTAAAGGAGAAAGTAATAAATTGCTATTTCGAAACAAAATATATTGTTTTCTACAATAAATAGCCCCAAAACATAATCTACCACTAAGAAAGAAAATACTTTTTCGCCCAAGGCGTTGTAGTTTAATCGATGAGCTTTCAGGGAGGCAGTGAGTTTTTTTTCCTTATCATTGATTACATCGCGCAGAGTTTAATATGACAAATATAAAATATTCCTTTTACTATTTGTTTAAAGTTAATACTTTATTTACCCAATAATAAGATAAGATAAGGCATTTATTTCAAAACAGGTTTGTACAATCACAAAGTTTGAAATACGTCAAATAACACAGAATTTAAAAACATTATAAAAACACATACTATTTAGTTAAATACTTAGTTATGTTATAGGCCTTTGTGTTGCACAAATAACTGTGCAAAGTTGGTTTAAATATATCCCATCTTTCGAGACTCTTTACTCTTTGTTGTTATAACAAGTAATTGCAGAATATGTACCTACAATTTTTCTCACTTAAGGTTAGGCTATGTTCAGAAAAATTATAATCTATACTTTTACGTCTAGTGCTGTATGCATGGTTAATTTTAAAATGAGAAAACTTTAAAGGATGTTTCTTAATAAACATTATGCTGTCAAATATAAATATTGCCGAAACGGATAAGAAATTGTGATTTTTAAACAACCTGCGACAACATTGCTTATAGTCTAAAGTTAAAATCAATCAAAGATTGCCTTTTTATATCACAAAGGCCTTTTCCAGATTAGATACCTAGTGGCCCCAAAATATTAGACCATGCCTCAAAGTCGATAAAAAGTTACTAAAATAAACTTTGGAGGAATTGAAATCAAAGTACTTTGTTGGTACACTAAGTAAATAGCAAGTTTTAGACAGTTTTCTACATAGAGGTTAACATTGCAGAACCGGATATAGTCATGGCAGGACACGCAATTCCCCTGGCACCGTCTATTAATTTGCTAGGGGTCAATCTGGGAGGTAATATGTCTTGGCATGATCACGTTGCCGCAATTGCCAAGGCAGCTGCACAGAGACTTGGTGTACTTTTCCGCACCAAAAGGTTGTACACACCTCATCAACTTTTGACACTCTACAAAGCCCAGATTCGACCATCATTAGAATATTGCTCTCATGTCTGGAGCTCTGCACCCAAGCACACCCTTCGGCTACTGGATTCCATTCAAAGGAGAGCCGTTCGTCTGATCGGCGACCCCGAGCTGACCAAGACCCTCGATAGCCTGGAGCATCGAAGACAGGTTGGTGATTTAGCTCTCTTTTACAGATATTTCCATGGCAGGTGTTCGACTGACATTGCCCACTTGATTCCACCTAGAGCAATGCAAAACAGAAATACACGGCGAACCACTGCCGCTCATCCATATGTTGTTCAGCTTAGTACTCCTCGAACTTCATTGTTCAAGAATTCTTTCATCTGGAGAACGTCATCTTTGTGGAATGATCTTCCTGAGGTCGTATTTCCCAATGAATACAATCTTCAACGTTTCAAGACCAACGTTAATCGCTTTTTTCGCACTCGCACCGCTCCCAGAGCGCCTTAAAGGATTTTTCCTACAGTGCAGGTGTTTTATCATAAAAAAAAATAGATCTTCAACATGATAACGCCACTTTAAAAATAAGTCAATATACCCCAAAAATTTACTTTCGTTCGCAACACTTTCATCAAGAGCAACAGTTTCAGGAAAATTTGATTTGTTTTGTTTGAAATAAAATACACGCTGCGAAGCGACCGGATAGTCAAGTGATCTTCTATGGTCGTCTTCGTGTCATAATTCCCTGCGGGGCAAACGCGGATTCTACTTTTTGTCCTGGACGGGGGAATGCTCTCGACAAAAGTATGTTTTCCACATCATTGTCATGTTTATATTTCTCAGTAACTTTGATTTAAGAAAAAAATGGCTTTTATTTTTAGTTTGGCATATTTTTCATGTCTTTTACTCGTCTTTTTGGGGTAGAAACCATCACCAACTTTTTTAATTAAATGTATGTACTGTGAACCAGTGTTGGAAAGAGGAAAAAAGGGAATATGCGACCTACTATTTACTTGTGCCTTTCGGTAATCTAGAATACCAACATTTCCAACAATATTTTCAATAAAACAAATTGCGTCGACATTACCGAAATGTAAAAGTAAATAGTGGGTCGTATTCCCTTTTTTATGCCTTTTCCAACGAGCAATCACAACACATACCTTTACATTTAAAAAAAAGTTGGAGGCGGTTTCTACCCCAAAAAGAAGGGTAAATTTCATGAAAAAAGTATGCCGAACTAAAAATAAGCACAGCCTTAGTACCGGGTGAGTCAACGATTGCGCGGAGCAATTTTATATCTTGAAGATAAAATTTGTCGACAATAAACTTTTATGTTAAGGTATGGTTGGATATCAGGCACATTTTAAAAATATTTTGAATTATACAGGGTGCGCCCAAAAAGTAGGGTGTCAAAAAGGTACATTTTTTTAAATGGAACACCCTATATATTGTATTATTTTCTGATTCCTTACAAAGTTTTACGCTTATTTCGTAAATGTAAAATGTCTAGAGTCAATAGTTTTTGAGATATTGAAGTTTAAAATATGGCATTTTCAGACTTTGACAGGCTGTAACATTGGAACGGTTCATCTTAGAGAAAAATGGTTTTCACCTCCCTATCTTAATTTTTTATTCTCTATCTAAACGTTACTACTTCCGGTTTAACATGTTAAACCGTTAAAACCGGTTTTTTGGTTTAACATGGTAAACCGGAGGTTGGTTTCTTTGGATAAAGAAAAAAAAACTAAGATAGGGAGGTGAAAATCATTTGTCTCTAAGATGAACCGTTCCAATGCTACAGCCTGTCAAAGTCTGAAAATGCCATATTTTAAGCGTCAATATCTCAAAAACTATTGAATTTAGACATATGACATTTACAAAATAAGCGTAGAATTTTTTGAGGAATCAGAAAATAATACAATATATAGGGTGTCCCATTTAAAAAAATTGACCTTTTTGACACCTTACTTTTTGGGCGCACCCTGTATAATTCAAAATATTTTTAAAATGTGCCTTATATCCAACCATAACTTAACATAAAAGTTTATTGTCGACAAATTTTATCTTCAAGGCATAAAATTACTCCGCGCAATCGTTCACTCACCCGGTACTTTCGTTAATTTTTTTCAGCA
This sequence comes from Polydrusus cervinus, assembly GCA_935413205.1. NCBI lineage: Eukaryota > Metazoa > Arthropoda > Insecta > Coleoptera > Curculionidae > Polydrusus > Polydrusus cervinus. The sequence continues at coordinate 21,847,507 of OW284514.1, read as the reverse complement.
AATAATCTAATACTATTTCAGTGAAAAATTCCACCCCGTATAAGTCAGTAATTTATCACCCTTATCGTAATTTCATGATCCCAACATTTTAAAATATTTCAGTATGATTGTTCGGTCAATACTTTTCCGAAATCAATACACACAGTCGTATTTTTTATAGCCTATTTCTCTTAAAGTCATTGAATTTTCTTTTTCAAAACCCGAATGGTGCAATCTGCGGCGAGAAAGGCCAAGCCGGCCTCGAACTCCTTAATCGAAATTTAAAGAAAATATTTTCTTCCAGATTTTATTTCAAGAAGATGGGTTTTGGAAACTTAATATATTTTTATTTGAAGCTAAAAATTTTATTTTTGTTTTCTTAGCTCCATGTGTATACACTGGGCTTTGGTTATTATGTTTATCAAAGAGAAGACGTTTTAAAATAATTTTCTTTTAAAAATATTCTATGTAGGTTTATGAACTTATATTTTAACTTAAAAAAATATTAGGATATAAAACTGACCAATTACAGTGGTCAATTACAAAGAAACCAAATTTACACGTTGGAAATATTACGAAACATTTTCTTTATTTATTTAATGGAAATATTTTAGGATTTGTCTGAAATCAGGGTAGAAAAGGAAAGTTCTAATTAAACTGTTTAGTCAAGATTACTTTGGAACAAAAAATAAATAATTTTCTTTGTCGCAGTTGTCATTGCAAAATTATTTCGCTAACATTTTGTGCTTTATTACTGTTTAAATTTTAGTTTCCTGAACTAACTTTATCATAACTCATATTTTTCTATTTCGATAAAGTTAGTTCGGGAAACTAAACTTTAAACAGTAATAGAGCACAAAATATTGCTGAAATAATTTTGCAATGACAACTGTGACAAAGAAAATTATTTATTTTTTGTTCCAAAGTAATCTTGACTAAACAGTTTAATTAGAACTTTTCTTTTTTACCCTGATTTAAGACAAATCCTAAAATATTTCAAAAACTATGATATTTAGATATATGACATATTTAACAAAAAAGTAAGGTTTTCGAAAGATACATTCTTTTGCCTAAAAAAATTAGGGGAGTACCATTTAAAAAAATTGAAAAAATTGATTTAAAACTATCGAGTTGTCTAACTTGTAATGAACGCTCTGTATAAGAGATTTAAAAAACATTATTATAGATCAATATATCGTACCTTAAAGTATTTACAACGTAAATTATATTTGCCTAGGGTTAATCCACAGGTTGTAATGATTTTTTAACGATACCCTTAAAATTACTAAAATTTCGGAAAAAAATTAATTACTTGGCAACGTTGCATTTTATTTCAAAAATTTTAATAGGATTGCAAAGTCCTTATTCCATTGAATCATATTCTAGAAAATTATACTGGGTGTCTCATTTAATTTTATTTTTTATTAGTCAGTACCACTTTTTAGGACCACCCTGTAGCTTAGAAAATATTGTTAGATTATGTATCCTAAAAAACCCTTTAAATTTTGTATTACACTTTTTTCCCTATCTTTGATAGTTTAGGTGCTATCTAAGACAGACACCTTACTGACCCACCCTGTATATTATATAATATTTTTTGAAGTTTTGTCCATTGACTTCAGACGTCATCGTTTTATTGAGTAACATTTTGACTTGACAGCTGAATTAACCTGAGACGATTGGAAATGCTTATCAATTAAAACGTTCATCTGAAGACGACTGGAGATGCTTACCAGTAGAAACGTTGTGATTCTAAACAAATAAGGACAAAGCAAGTCCAAAACTCTACTACCGTTCAAGAAACGTTATTGTCTCCAACCTTTAAACAGACAAAATAAATTGTATTGTTTTAGTCCATTTTCTTACACTTAAGAATAAAGTAGTTTGCTAAAACCGCTCAATCATTCGTTAGTGAAGGATATTACCCACTAAAATTGGGCTGTCAACGATATTGCCCTTGATTACTTTTTTTTACTTGAATACCGTTTAGAAAAATGATTGAAAGCCAATATAATAAAGAAATTAAAGTGTTATAAGTGATTGGCCTGATTTTAAATATATTTATCTATTTTCATTTGGTAATATGAATTTTACAGTTTTGTAAATCGTTTTGTAAGGGCGTCTATTACAGCACTAGTACTGTAATAGATGCATTTACAGCACTAGTAAAAAAAAGTAAAAAAAACGGTTTTATTAAAATTTTGCTGTTAAGTAAAACCACACTTTTTAGAAGAATAATTTATTATTAACAATTATATCTTGATTTTTCTTGACTGAAATCATAGTTCTTAATATTGAGTAGTGAGTCCATAGTGTAGATGGTTTCTGGGAGCGTTGCTTTACGGAAAAATAACCCAAAAGGATTTTCTCAGACACCTCCTTTATTTTGTTAGCTTTGCACCAAACTTCAAACTTCTGATACTCCAACTCATACCGCGCCTTGGATTTTGTCGGAACTAAACTTGAGATCGCTTCATTTGCCGCTGCTTCTATATCAGAGGGTAAACTTCCATTAGAATCGCTCATTTTGAAAAACGCTTTTTATATTATTGAATTTGTTTGACAAAGTTTTGACAGTAACCATGCGAAACAGTAACTATGCGAAAGGTAACATAAAAAACTTAATTAGTAAACTTAATAGCAGGTGCATTTTTACAGGTGCATTTTTATTTTTAAAAATGCCTTTTGGCAAATATTTTTATTCATAGATGAAAGTAGATAAAATCTTGTACAATATTCTTGTGGTAAATTCATATTACTACACTCGATGTTTTATTAAACTCGGCTGACGCCTCGTTTGACAACACTTTAACATCTCGTGTTGTAATATGAATGTTTACAACACTTATATATAAAAAAATTAGCTTACTATGAATATTTAATTTTTCTTTGAACACTTTAGAGACACAGCAGAATAGCTAAAATTTCAATAATTCTTAATTTTTTTTTAGTTAGGTATTTTAAAACATAACAACAACACGCTTAAAAAGTATTACCTAATGTCACCAGGGGTGCAACTGTATTCACTATTGCTCATGTTCCAGGATGATATCGATTTAAATTTATCGCCGACCGTACTATGTTCAAAGAAGTCCTCTCTTCTAAGTGATATTTTAAGCGCCACCTATATCGATTTCTATCAACAACACTCTAGGTGTCGATTTCAAATCGCTTATGTGAGTGCAACAAAGATAGATATATAATTTAAACCTATCGTTCCTCTGTTCTTTAACCTCTAATCGTTTATTTGTACCACAACAAATAAAATTTAGTGTCGGTTTGAAGGAAGGACTTGCATTGTCTTTATTTTTTTTGAATCACAAAGTTTTAACTGTTAAGTATCTCCAGTCATCTTCAGGTGAATAACTAAATAGAGTATTTCAATTCAGTAGAGTAATAAAATGGGAAATGCCTTCCAATTTGGCTTAATTTCGGTGTTGGCCATATGCGCAGGTAAATTTTGTGCAATAAATTATTAATGATAACTAACTAAAGAAGATTATTTGATAAAGAAGGTACTATTAGCTATAGCAAATTTACACAAACGTTGTTTTATGAAATATACCGTGGAAGATATAGCTGAAAAACGTAGTGTAACTGTGCTGCGCACACCGCCATATCGTTACGAAGTAAATCCTATAAAAATTATATGGGCGCAAATGAAAGGATTTGTAGCAAGACACAACAAGACATTCAAAATGAAAGACGTTAAGCTACTGTTTGATCAAGCCATTAAGGAAGTGACACCAGAGAACTGGCGAAAAGTAGTCCATGTCCTTAAAGAAGAGATAAAATGTGTGATCTTGACCACCTGATTAATCGAACCGTCGACCCGTTAATTATAACGTCAAGAACGATCCAATTGACCCAAACCCGGGTGGTACTACTGCTGGTACTGCACTTGATGAAAATAAAGAATTTTGCAATAAAGTCAATGCCAAATTGTGAAAGTGGCTTAAATATTCGCTGGGTGACTCTGTAGTCCCTTTGCACACCTAATGAGCTTTTATTACTCTAAACTTTTCTGAAATTGACTATACAACCTGTCAATTTCTGAACATGGTATAGTTTAATAATCTCCAAAACAATTGAATTTAGATATATTACATTTTGTAGAAAATAGGTACACGTGAAATTTTATCGGAAATTTAAAAAAATTATAATATGTGTTCCATTTAAAAAAGTATCTTTAATATGCCCAAACTATATGGGACACCCTGTATAATTTAAAATAATTTTAAATTGTAGCACTGATGGTCCCTTATAAATCTTTTTTTTTTAAATATTAAAATGTTTTAGTAAATTAGATGCCATGGAATCCTGAGTTGTGAGAGTGCCACCCTGTATAGTGTATTTAGATATAATTTCGCAGGGTGCTGGTAATCTTTAAATTTAGAAACATTGGTCGGATACTCTTAATTTATTTATTTATTTATTTATTTATTTATTTATTTATTTATTTCATACACTGTTTTACAGTTTCCCAGTTACAAAACAGGTAGAAAACATAATTTAATTAAGTAAAAATTAAAATAAATTATTTAACAATTAACATAAAGATTAGCAATATTTAAATTTATGAAACTAACAACACGGTAGTAATAATAGGTACCCTACAACAAGAAATAATAAAAAAAAGTAATTACATACGTAGTATAGGTACTAGTGATAAAAATGTCTTTTGACAGCGCTTAAGCTACAATTAAAGACATCATAGGCATGGACATTGTCATTGTAACATGTACATATCCAATTGATGGGAGAATATTTGAAGACATTGGTTCGTGAAGGTGGTAAGCAGAAGGTATATAAGTTTCGGGCATTTAGAGAAGGAATTCTAAAGTTCATTTTGTACAGCAGCTCTTCACAAATAATATTGTTATTGAGCAGTTTATGTAAAAATAACTGCGTAGAACATGTGCGTCTATCATGTAATCTAACAAACGAGAATCTTTGCAGCAGCTGGTCATGACGAAAACCTCTGTCGTGATAAACTCCATCAGATCTATACCACAAAGCTTTCAAAAAACGTCTCTGAACGCTCTCAATATTGTCAATGTGGACTTTATAAAACGGAGACCAAATGATTGAAGAGTATTCCAATTTAGATACAACAAGAGAACGATACAAAGTTACTAACGTGTCAAGTGACCTAATATATTTAGTAGTTCTAAGGATAAAATTAAGTATTTTATAGGCGGTGGATACGACGTGATCAATATGAGGAAGAAAGGATAGTTCTCTATCGAAAAGAACTCCTAGATCCTTAAACACAGTAGGTCTATCCAGAATCCTACCATTTATGTTATAATTGAAATCAAAAGTAATGTTTTGTTTCTATATTATGTCATAACATTACATTTAGCAATATTTAAGTTCAATCTGTTTTTAGTGCACCAATCATACAATAAATCCAGATTACGCTGTAAACAGTCCATTAAACTTGATAGTAAACAGAAATTTTTTAGATCATCTGCATATAGCAGACAACAAATAGTAAGGCTATTGACAATATCGTTTATAAATAATGTAAAAAGAAGAGGACCAAGGATGGATCCTTGGGGAACTCCAGATGTTGCGAAATAATCGATAGACTTGACCCCGCCATAAGCTACAAACTGCCTCCTATTTTTTAAATATGAGTCGAAAAATGACAGTAAATTATTAGAAAACCCAAAGGTTTGTAGTTTGCTTAATAATATGGAGTGATCTAGCTGATCGAAAGCCTTGGAAAAGTGAAAAAGTATAAAAAACATCTGTCTGCATGCGTTGATCAATGCCTTCAGCCAAGAATTGAGTAATACACATTAGATTCGTTGTTGTTGAACGACCTTTTACAAATCCATGTTGTTCAGGAACAATAGCGTTTTTAACTTTATAAAAAATATTATTATGTAATAACACTTCAAAGATTTTAGAAAAATTTGATAATATTGATATAGGTCTATAATTTGAGATGTCCAATTTATCACCTTTTTTGTAGACAGGGCATACCTTTGAAGATTTTCATATGCTTGGCATTTGACAGAAACTGAGACATTTATTGAAGATTAAAGACAAAGGACGTGCAAAAACACCCACACAATCCCTAACAATAAACGCAGGAATATTATGTTAAGAATACAACAGGGATAAATATGATGCATTTATAAAAATAATTATACAATATTAATATATTTTTCTATATTTCTCCATAATATCTATATATAACTTTCAATTTTTCAATTTCATACAAACAGACAAATACTACATTATCGTATTGTACCTCTGCGCCTCTCATAAAATATATTTCGCCGTATTTCGTGTAAGTTTATCGGATTTTCCATCTTGAATCCCGAGCAGTACAATCTGTGGTGGGAAATACGCAAATCCGACCTCTTCGTATCCGAGAACGTTTCCGATATATAATTCGAACCCCTTCAGCTAAAGCTGTTGGGAAGGTATTTTTTTGCTTATATTTCACTCTAAGAAGATATGGTTAAAGAAAAGGTCAAAATACCTTTAGTGGCCATGATAAACTTTAAATGATTACTACTAATGTGGCGAGGTCACACAAAGCTGTAGTTTTTACATTTCTAAATTTTTTCGTTGTAGCCTAACTCTTAGTAAAAAAAAATACCCAATTGACGCATTCGGCTGGTTGACATATTAAGTCAATGGGATTATACACTGAATTTTAATTTTAGTTGTAAATCTATTTACACGAACCGATTCTACAAATACAAGAAAGTTGGTGGGTTAGGTTAGAGTGCCAGACCTTTGGTTCTGACCAAACAGTGTCACGTAGTCCTATTAGGTCCGTTGTGATACCATACGTGTTCCTTAGAACCCAACTTCATCAGATCTCTGATGGTTAGTGCGGCGTAAACCGCAGAAGGATTTTAACAACTCATTCAAACCAGCCACTACTGTTCAGAAACCTGTTCAGTCGTCCAAGTTGTAAGTTGCTTGTAAGAGGCTATCGAAAAATGGTTCACCCAGAGCAGTGAACCTTCTTGAGAGGCCAGGACATTCATACAGAAAATGTTGAATACTTTCTTCCTCTTCCTAACCTCTGCAACTTCTGCAGAAGTAGTTAGTAGGTATTTAAATACGTTCTGCACGTCTATGGAAGAGGTGACAACCGCAGTAATATTTTTCGCGTCTTTCCGACTGTGTCTCAATCGCTCTGCGGTTCCCTTTTCATCAAATGTGGGCCACAGTTGCCTGGATGTACTACAGGTTGTCAACTCTGTCCATCTGTTGTGTGCAAGCTGCTTGGCCGTGTAATCAATTTCCTCTTTGACTTATCCCAGTGATCACCATATTGTCTGCTGGATCAGCTGGCATGCCAGAAAGTTCTAAGTTCGAAGACCTTAAGTTTGTTTATGAGCGTTGTTTTTCTACAAGCCATAGGTACTTATTTTAAGCTAAAATTATTATTTAACATGTCAGAGTCTAATGGATATCCATTTTAGGACTTTTTAAGAGAAACCATTAGTATGTTCATTGTTTTTAATTTTGTCATCATACTATCACATCACTCAAACTAAGACCAAGAAAACATATTAAACAATCTGCTCAAATCTGCAGGATCCTGCATCTACCGCCCGAACGAGCGTCGTCGCTTTCCGATCATTAGTCGGCACAAGCTGTGCTTTGAAAGAACGTTGTAACGAGAACAAGGTTATCCCAGTTCAATACTTAGTGGTAACTGTTGTACAATATGAAGTTAATTATAAATCTTTATTGTTCTGATAGTGTTACATATTCACTGAAGCGGAGTAACATATTATACACCTGAGCTTGTTGTTGTTTGAAACACCATTTAGAATAACTATTAACACCATTTTTCAACCACTTTTTGAAATTTTTCGTGCTGTTATTGGCAATGGCATGTTTACCTCGACGTAAATGATAAATTTTGACTTTATAATTAAATAAATAAAAATAATAGGTATTTTAATGAAAAATTCCACAATAATTCAAATGACATTGAAAATATTAGAACGACAAACTACGGCTTGTTTAGATATCTTTAAATAGGTTGATTTTGAGCAAAAAGGTATTTAATAAACTGAAAAAAAAATAATGGTATGGCCAAGCAAGAGTTTTATTAACAAAAAAACATTTATAATGGGATTGATTGACAAATTAATTGTAAAAACTATGAAATTTCATGTAGTGATAGAATTTATTTACTTGATTTAATATATCTGTAGCAAGTTAAATGATCCCTGTATATCTGCATGGCAACGAATTATATTTCGGAGTCCAAAACGCATATACGGACGTAAAAATACCCTTAAATGTTAATGTCTTTCAATAAAGGATTATGGAAACGTTTCTGCATTGAAATAGGTATTAACCAGGTTTAAAGTAAGAGAAAATTGCTAAATCGATACTGCTCGCAATGTGAATATCTATATTATATACTCGTAGGTTAAGGGAATTTTTGCTTTCTTTATATAATTTTTACAGCACAAGAAATTACGAACACACGAAAAAGACTGATCTTTCGTAATTATTTTTTGAATCGGGCTGTTTTGGCTGATTTTAAATTTTATTAAGATTTCCTATTTATTATTAAAAAATCTGGATGAAAAGCTCGCTAAGTTTCAGTTATTTATACAACGTATATTTTTTTCACTACTAAATAATTGTTAAAAAATCCTCCAATTTAACATGAAAAATTTTAGCTCAGTCAAATCCACTTAATGCTTTTAAGTTTTCAAAACAGGGTGAAGGGTGCACTCTTAAAAATGACTTGGTATTTGGTACTAATTTTTATTTGTTCTCGTGTTTACGTTACCAAAAATTTTCTTGGTTATATTTACCAAAAAATGATGCCATCAGAACAAAGAAAATATCTTGTTTTCATATTAGTTGGCGGAAATAAAATATTTTGTTTAGCTGAATTTTACTCTGTATATATCTTATTTAAATGTTACATCAAGGTTCCTACAAACTTGTATTTATCAATTAAGCTTGTTGTAATAACACATTATGAATTTGTTGTCCCTATCATTTTGTTAATTTTGATTAAGATACATTCTTAGTTATTAGAACTAACTTTTCTTTTCAAGTAATATTATTCTTCATATTTATAACTAACGCCATCAACAGAGACTTGACGCCCTTGCCCGGTGGGTGACATATGACATCATTCTAGCCAGGACTGTCAGGAGGTTATCTTTATGTTAGGGTGCTTTTGCGGTTCCGTGTCCATTTTTTCGTGTTTTTAAGGCAATAACTGGCCATTTTCATGGCCGTGTGAGAAATGGATGTGACAATATTTGGTGTAATTTATTTGTGTTTATTGTCTTTCTTTGGTACGTTTTTATTGGCAAATTATAAGTAAGTAAACATTTAATTTTTTATCATTGCAGCTCAATCTAGGGTTTCTGTTTTGTATTGCATAAGTATATATTATAAAGAACATGAGAGAACAAGGACATTGGAAATCACTTTTTTTAAAGAAACCATAGTATCCCTGATAATTTATTTTAATTAGTTTACGCATACCTAATAGAGTAGTAATACCAAGGTATTTTTTTATTTAAAAGGGAACCTGTTATAGGAAGGAACATTTTTCGTAACTAAGTATAAATTACATATGACATTTTTTTTAGAAATGAAACAGACTTTTTTTAAAGTTATTTCTATCAAATCAACTTGCTAATTTTGCCATGCGTTATAAGCAGTTCATTCAAACTTTCTAATGTGCAACTGCAATGACAAAAATATAAAATTTTTACTTATTTATGATTTAACTTCTTTCTTACAATATTAGAGAGTACAGAAAAAAGATAATAAACACAACGTTGTGACTACATACGTAATTGTTACTCTATGAAAATTTCAAGTTCGGCCCAAATAAATGATTGCTTTGGTAATATTTGTAGATTGCATCATTAACAAAAACAATATTGCCTTGAAAAAAAATTTTCAATTTTCCATATTTTCACATTAATTGTGACAACTAATTTTAAAAGCGGGAGTACCATATAAATTTAGTTATCCGTATATAAAATTTCGTTGTGACAACTAAAATTTGTAGGTTGGGTTGGTTAATGTTATTAATTAGTGCAACAGTTCAATAACGACGATTTTTTTTGGGTGTTACAAACTAATTTGTTGGTTGAGTCCGATTTCACGAATATAAATAGTTGTCAGAACCAAATTTTAGTAATCCATACCATGTTATTTTTAAGAGTGTGTAAATGGCAGAGCCTTAAACTAATATAAGAACATCTCTGCTAAGAAACCATTATTTATAAATAGAAATAACCTTAAAAAGCTAAATTAGTAAAAAAAATAATTTGTTATTTTTAGAGTACTAGAGAATAAATAATTCCACTTAAGCATAATAATGTTTCCAGATTCCATAATTTATCCGCAACTCCCCCTAATCTTTCTAAATAAATCTACACAACTGATCTACATTGTTGGCAAATTTACAAACGGGGGATACGGTTTAGATTTATATGACATTATGACTGTGCCATATATTTATGTCCTATATATCATACTTAACACACCAAACATTGTTTTGAATAAATAGGTTCAAGAAATACTTTTTTCATTGGTTTAAATTAATATTTCGTCGATCGTAGAATTTTTAACGCTATACTTTAAAGAATATTACGATATTTCTAAGTCAATGGGCACCATAATCCCATTATCTTTCCAAATAAATCTGCAAACTAGTGTAGTGTTACAATGCTGGCAATGTTGCAAACCCGGACTGCATTTTAGCTTTATATGACATTATCTATATATTATATTCTAGTCTAGGAGACTATTTATGAGTTTGAGTATTAACAATAGATCTAGTGTATAACTTGTAAGGGATATATTATATTTTAAGAAATACAAGTGACTATTAGTTGAATGTCCAATGATACAATGGGTTTCTACAGTTTACTCTAAGAATTTTTAATAAGAGATGCAGTAGTAGCTGCGAAGGTGTACAGATTCCATAAAGATAAATACATATTTTTTTATGCATTATTCGCCTTACTGTTCAGAGGTTTAAAGTTTAGTTTTATGCTAACTTCAAATAACAAATCTTTACCAAAAAGTAATATTCTCAGCGCTGTAAATTACATTAAGGTTGTTAACACTCCTTTTCCCTACACAAACCTCAACACTTCACTTCATCGGCATCAGTATCGGATTTATCAGTTATTGAGTCATTATTTCTAGTTAAACAATCTTTGAACGACAGAAGAAAAATTATCTTTATTTATATCAATACTTTTCTCCTAATTTATCTGAATCAGTATCAAATCATTACATTTATGTAAGTACAGATGACATAAATCATCCATGCACTTCATTAAGTTCTTAAGCATTCTTCTTCTTCAAGTGCCGTCTTCGTTACGAAGGTTGGCAATCATCAAGGCTATTCGTATGCGTGACACCGCCCATCTAAATAAGTGATTCGTCGTAGATTATGTAACCATGAATGGCGCCTTCTTCCTACACTTATTTTTCCTTGAATCTTTCCTTGCGTTATCACTTCTAGTAGACGGACATGTCCTAGGTATTGCAGTTTACGCTTTTTTATTGTAATCACCATCTCCTTCTCCTTTCTCACTCTGTTCATGATCTCCACATTTGTCACTCTCATCAGTTAATTTCACCTTCAGCATTCTCCGATACATCCACATTTTAAACGCCTCCAGCCTTCTCATGTCCATCTTCTTCAGGGTCCATCGGTCCATCCCTCCACACCATAGTTCCATGGCTTCAAATAGTGTACTTCTTTTTTATCTGTACAATGGATACTCACCTCGTACGCTCTCACGAGCATTTATGTGTTGTGGACTAGAAGGTTTTAACTTAAAGTTAGGGAAATATGGTCAAAGTCATTAAACTTGCTAAAGTATTATACATGATGTAAATATTACGCTAATTGGATATTCTATATTTTTTGGTTAATAATAAAGATTTTTATTATAAATAGCATATCCTCCGGAGAATCAAAGTAAAGATTTAAGACTTGAAAATGGTTTCAGGAACTAACCATATTTGAATATTTAAAAAAAATGTATAACACTATAGTGGTTCTTTTTACTACGCTACGTAATTTAGTACAATAAATATGCAAAAATATTTTTTTTACTCCAATTCTTACATTAGGTAGAGTGATATTCACTCTCTTTTAAAAACCGTAACATATAGCTTGAAGCACATCAGCAGAACGTTGTATATATGTATAATAATAAAGACCTTTTATTCGCGTTTTATGAGATGTTATGGTTATGTCTTACTCGAGATTTTACAATATTACGCGAGATATTCCTTTTTACATAACAGTTGGCAACAGAATTACATTATCTTCTGCCAGATTTAGATGTATAAAATTTTTAATATCAGTGCCGTTGGCAAGGCACTTAAAAGAAAGAAAGTGTGTTATTGGTATAGAGGAAAATATATAAAACACAATCTTGTCACTTATTAAATTTTAAAGATCCAAACATATTTAATATATAGATTATTATTCATTTGATGGAAGAACTTAATTTTTATTTAATGTTTAAAACTCAATTTATTGGTTAGTTAAAGGCGAGGATTGGGTATGCGGATCAAGTTTCCTGCACTGCAACCCCTGCCTTACTAGAAAATATCCACCGCGTGAATTTCTTCAAAAATCTCTACAGGTTAATGCGTGTATGATATAGGAGTCCGTCTCGTCCACTTCGTCGCAAGTCTAGCTTTTAATGGACGCATTGTAGGTATTTTTTTAGGTGATATTGGCCTGTTAGTAGGCCGATCACTGGTTTTCTTGGGGTACGCGTTAACAGTATCATTTCAGGTAGTTTCTTTGAAGGTTTTCCCATTGTGACCCTTTCACGTGTTTTACCAAGTGTTTTATTCTGTCAATATAATGTTGTTGTTATGACCAGTTCCTCTTGTGTGTCGTTGTTCGCTATCTCCGATTACCAGGAATCCGTAGGAGTTCAAAAAGTTCCTGATTTCTAGGTCTTTCAGAACATTAAGGGACTCCATTGTAATTTTCAATACGAAACAATTGTAGTGAAAAGCTTGACACACTCATGGTCGTGGTAGCTCTTTTTTTCTTTTATACTCATCCTTATATTGCATGTACTTTCAATTGGTAATTCTGTGTCTTTCTGAAACATATCTGTGTCTACTCAGTGGGCCTTTCTTGATCAAAAACTAAATTGGTGATATTAAAAAAATGTATATTTTGTATGCATATAGGTTGCAAATAATTAAAAGGCGTAAGGATATAATGAATAATAAATCATCTGCTATCGAGAATGGTTAATACCTCAGATTTTAGATATTCGATGACAAATAAATTCATACGGCCGTTGTGTCTGAATAAAAGAATGATTTTGTACGTCTTTAGTTTTTGAATTATTGGCCAATTATTTTACTGTTTTAGGTACTTGAATTTGTCAAAAACATGTTATTTCAAGGTGTAAATTTAAAAATTCATCATTCAAGTACAGAGATAATTTTTAACATTTACAATATCTACCCAGCGATTTAATTAAAAAGTTGTAATTACTTTACGAAACAGCATATTCTAAAATGACTGTGTTAAGGCGAGCGACATTTTCGCTCCAAAGTGGAAGTCAATAAAAAATGTAAGGGCCATATTTATTACATTATGATGATACGAAGAAGACAGCACCTAATCATATTGTATGCTTTTAAACCCGACGACTATATATTTATCTAAATAAATCAGTAAAATGTTGGCGTTATTACATGAATGTGCTCCACTGCTACTCTTTGTGACGTTATGGATATGTCCCACTACATGTAGGACGGATTTCCTTTCTGCATTACACCCGACTACAACATAACATTAAAATGCCAGGCTTACCCCTATAAAAATCTTGGAATGGCTCCCCATCGGCGGGTGGTATGAGCTAAAAGTATGTTGCAGAGAATGGCGTTGTTTTAGAGAAATAATAGAAAGCACTTTTTAAGAGAACGTAATATTAATACCGGGTGACACACGAAAGCGCTGCTTCCCAAATTTTTTCCGTAATTTTAGCAGGAATATTAAGTTTGTAAATTTTTACCTTTCGACCAATTCAAGCCTTCAAAACTACTTTCAACAAAGAAAAATTTAGAAAATCCGCTTCGTTTTAAAAAAAAAACAGGTTGAAAACAAAATAGCCCTAACGGATATATTTTAGTCACGGAAGTCAATTTTATATTATAAAGCCGGTTGAAATGAACCATTTTAACGTTTCCATGGCCTACTCGTTACCACTTGGACATTTTGGGAAGCAAGGGAAAATTGATCTAGGGTGGCATTTTTAAAACAAATGATAAAGTGTGATATGGCATTGAAAATATAGAATTAATTTATCGAATAAAAATTTTCCATTTAAAAGTTGACTTCACTCTGGTTAAACAGAAAGTAGGTTTAAAGGTTAGAGTTGTTGGCCGAAAAGGGCAATTTATAGACTTATTAACTCTTCAAATTATTTATTTTATTTACGGTATACACCATTAACAAAGGAAATAACAATGTATCTACATATACAATAAAGTAAAATCTAATAACACAATAGATTAAGGATAGATATTTTAGAATAATAACAATTAGTATGAGTCAGTTAATAAATTACTACGAATTTTTCTCTTAAGATCTAATTTAAACTTAGGATGAGTGGTATGAATATCGAGGGCATGCCTATCGAAGTTACGCTGCAGTCTGGTTAAAGGGCGAAACATGCCATAATTGGTAGAATGGAAAGGTAAACAGAAGAGATTTCTGCTGCGAGTATTGTGTCTGGTATTAAAATATAATTCAGATAGAAGATATTTACAATCAATATCACCCCCAATAAGCTTAAATAAAAAACACATATCTGAAAGGAAACGTCTAGCTTGTAGAGAACATAGATTTATATTATTAAGAATAAGTTGATAGTCAATATGATAAGATAATTTTGAAAACGAATTTGCAGTTTGTGCGCACAAACACGCAGAAATCTATTAAGAAAATTATTAAATCTATACTTTTAAAATTACTGAAAAAATTTTGGAGATAGCGCTTTCTTGTGTCACTCTGTATTTAAAAAATGTAGACAAACTCGCTCTAGGTCTCGATTAATGCTATCAACAGACACGTAGCTAGGATAACATGAAAAACGTTAGGGGTAAAATTTTTATTTATATTTAATATTTAATTATTCGATACCATAGTTCAAATACATATTGCTACTAAGTAGAATGAATCCTTTTTTTTTGTAGTGTTCAATTTAATAATTTTTCCTTGATAAGCCTTGTTATCTCATAGTAATTGCGCGATTCACTTGTCTTACATTATAACTAAATTAATTATAGAATTTCCACATTTAACTGACATAAATAAAAAATTAACTACCTTACTTGAGTAGAACAACTACATGTCTTAGATGAAATTCGTTATAAATGTACTTCAGTATTTTTTTGGATCTAAACTCATAACCAACCAACTTACCGCTCTTTACCTATAGACGGTCATGGTTCACTACGATATATTATAATATGAATACATTATTTATAACAAAATATGTTAAAATTGATAGAAATCCTAGAAATATATTGTAGCAAATTGAATTAAATTTTACCACAAGAAATGTAAAAACTTCTATTTCCAAGAAATACTAATATTTCTAAAATGTAGACAACTTTCTTAGAACAGACTGCAATGCTATAAAATTACGAAAAACAAACTAAATCGCAAAGAACCAACTGCAAGTTTACATAGCTTAGTCTTATTTGCCAGGAAATTTTAAAACAAACAGCTAACAATTACTTTATCCCGGTTCCGTGGAAAAGGTTAAATTTTCTTGGTATAATTTAAAATTTAGAATTCCTATCCGTCAGTACAACTATGTGGTTAGAATTTAATTTAAATAAAAGAAAATAGTTGAATATATATAATGTTATACAGGGTGGTTTAATCTTTGTATCGAAAGTATTTATTAAATAATGTTTCTATTTTTTTCCAAAACAAGGTTGCAAACTAAGATTTAATATTTCTGCGAAGATTGGTAAGAATGAGATATAGAGAATACTTTAATTAAATGATATGGAAAGTATTGTTTATAATTCCACCATTTATAAAAGGTTAAACTCTTCGTTCAAATATATTTTTAATAGGCTCAGAATATTGTTATGTATGATTTTCTCTAAAAGTAATTATTTGTTTTCTAGTGACATCTTGTAAGACTAAATGACAACAAACAAAAAAAGTTGCTTTAGGGAGTTAACCGTTGAAATTATAACGTAGGTATCAATTCCATTAACCATCTGGATAAAAAAATTAAAATATTTAAATGAAAAATGCAAATTATAATAAACTAGTGTTATTTAAATAAGTATAATGGAAATAATACGGTTTTTAATCATACATTTTAACGGGGTTTTAAACATTTTAATACTTCTTATTTTTTAATATAAACAGGAAGATAACAATTTTTTTTAAAGAGTCATAGACAATATTCCTTAAGACTTAAGGAAGGACTTGGTAAACCTATATAGGTATATTAAAATTGCAAGCATTCTAGATCTTGTTTCACAAATATACTTGATAACTCTATTGGAAAAATTAAAATAGAATATATCGGTTGCATAATTATATATTTGCCTATACAAGGTTATTCCTAAGTTGATACTTCATTGTTAGCTGCGTATAGAAGGCATTAAAATAAACAACATTTTCAAATTCCTTTTTCAAAAAACCTAAAAATAAGCGAGATACAGAAGTAAAAAATCTAAGTGCGGACCTGGTTATCAAAACGTAGCCCGCTATACTTTATGTTGTTTTTCTTATCTCTAATTAGTCATGCAATTTACGGGTCGGTCGTCAGTTGTTCGGCAATCCGATGCGGCATGTTTTTCTGAAGCAAGTTAATTTTAAATTGGTGACACGTGAAAATGGTAAAATTTGAAAACAATGCACTATTAGAGATGGTGCTAATTTAGGATGAGTGTCGTCAAAGTGCGGCTGCTGCTTCGAGATTATACGCAGAACGCTTTCCCTTGCAGGTTCATCCTATACCCAGAAGTTTTCTTAATGTTATTGATTGGGCAAGTTAGGCAGAACCGTATTTTATACATAGTGTAATAAATGAATGTAATTACCTTATTTTTGAGTTAAAAAAAAAGGAATTTGAAAATGTTGTTTATTTTAATGCCTTCTATACACAACTAAAAAAGAAGCATTAACTTAGGAAACACCCTGTAAAATAAGAATAATTTAAAAATACATAAAATTATTTTACCGAATATATAAAAAAAAATTCAGCTTAATATCTATGTTTTAATATATAGATTTTATAACAATATAAAACTATGTTAAAATAAATTAACTATATCGTGTTTAATTTCATCTCTTTAACGACGTTATGTTAATGCGAATACATTCTGGAAATGCAAAAACAGATAATATAACAAAATAATATTATCTAAAACTGCTTTGGCGACGGCATGGTCCTATTAAGACTCCCCATTTAGTATGTAAATCGGTAATTTAAAAGTACTTTTATTGCCAATTGCGATGGCAAATAGAAAGAAAATCTGGAAGAGAAAAGCTAGATAGATATATCATTTTTATGCCAAAGTTCTAGAATATTAAAAGATGTGTCCAATTGTCCATATAATAATGCACAATATCGTTAAGCTTAGAAAATAAAAAATTGCCTGAGGTCCAGGTAGACAATGACGGCTGTTCATCCTTATTAGATCTCCTTGGGATGCCATAAACTGAAGCAACTACACAGAATGACATATCGCGTTTTCAATATTTATTTAGGAATAAATTAATAGTAAATACGCGGCATCGCCATCTACACGGAGACACAAAAATAATGGGTTCCTTGGGATCTCTCATACTCCGGTACTTCGGTGCGATCTATTTCTAACTCTGAGAATTGCAGACTATTTTGGTGACCCTTATGTTTATATTTATAGTGGATTTGTGTTTTACATTGCATTTATTCCTGCTAGATGGCTGTACCGCGCATTTACAAGTAAACTATTTTGAAATAAATATTAAAAACAAAATTTTACAGTATATGAAGGTCTGGAGTTTAAACTCCGCGGTAAGACGTAAACATTGTTTTCTCAGGTGAATTCTTGACGTATGAATTGGTACATTGTTGTCCTGGTGCATACCTTTCCATGTACAACCGAAGGAATTATAACTCAAAGAAGAATCTCTAATAGCAAGTTCAGTCTTCCCTAAGCGATTTGCAAAATTCCTGGGTCCCTAGAACTAATCATCCCTAAATAGTAATCGAAATAGTCCGCTTTGATTAGTTTTATGTGTAAATCGTCATACCTCATGTTAATGAGTTTATAATATGCTTTTCCACAAACTATTGTATTGTAAATTCTATTTTTATCTGTTTGTTTTTATAAGTCATAAGTATTTTATTAGCGACATATCGGTTGTTCATATTTGACACTTCTAGTCAACATCTTGCCTTTTTGAAAGATCCGGGCAAATTCGATTTGTTCTTGCGTTTAAGATTGTTTTAAAAGAATGTTCTCTTAGAAAGTTAACAAGGTCGATATTTTAATCCTACATTGAGATCTTTCTTCTACCAAAACCGAGTGTTCTGTTAATTATGATTCCATTTTTTTCTTGAATGATATCACTGTATTCTTGCTTACTCCCGATTCCGCAGCAATATCTCTTATAGGTACCTTATCCCTCAATCTGTTGTGAATACTTTGTTGTACAGTTAATGTTGCAATTAATTTTTCTTTATATATATATATAGAAATTTTAACAAATAATCATGACTATATACTATAATATTTAACAAGTTATTGACAACAAACTTAAACGTACTCATTTGCAACTTAACATATTATTATGTTATCTATATTATTCCAGGAGACTAAGGCAAATTTCTTTGTTCCAGCATTCTCATTAGATATCACATTCTAAAGAAGCTACTGTGACGGTGAAACATGTTGCTAATAAAATTCATCAAAATTACAACACACAGGTGCTTCATTTCAAAATTATTTGACTATTAACTTTAATTGTAAAAACACAGACTTTCTTACTAGTCAGGTGGTAGCAAACATTTAAGAACGCATGAAAAATAAATTTTCAAACCACTGAAATTTCCTTATACAATAAGGTTGCATTTCTAACTGTGTTAGACGAAATGCAACCTTATTGTATAAGGAAATTTCAGTGGTTTGAAAATTTATTTTTCATGCGTTCTTAAATAATAACTTTAAGTTTGTGGTTGATAAAACATCTTGCAACATTGTACTGCTAATTATAAAGACAATATACTTTCAGTACAAAGTATTAAAGTAGCAAATACGAATGGTGAATGTATAAATAGTTTTGTAAACATAAAAGCTGGCGTATACAGAACTTTGTTACAAAATGGTACAAAGCATCGTTGTCAGAAATTGGCCCACAACTTTGAAGGTAAAGGAACATAAAGCGGAGTAAAGTAATTTCGTGTTTGCTGTTAAATACTTTCTTACCGGATATTGAAAATATGGTGGGAAAGAAGGGCTGTAGAGTACAGTGTCTGTCAGTTCCAGCATTTATGTCTTTTTATAATTTGCAGGATATTTAACCAAAACCTAATGGCTTTTATTCACGAAATATATTTGTAAAATTTTGTACACGAAATAATATTTTTTTCATTTGGCTTTGTTATATGTATTACTTTTTTAAAGTTGTACAAGATAATTGTATTGAATTTAATATTGGATCTTTAATTTTTTAATAATTTTATCATAACGACAATATTGTAACAATACTAACAGCTCTGATAAACAGTATACTCACTACAGGTGTATTCCCCGATGAGTTGAAAATTGTAAAGATCTGCATTATCTTCAAATCTGATTGGAGAACATACTGAATAACTACAGACCAATATCTCTCATTAGTGTTTTTTCTAAAATTCTTAAGGTTATCATTAAAAAAAGGTTTGTGTCTTTTTTGAATGAACATATCAAGCCAGATCCTTATCAATACGGATTTACAAATAACAGCAGCACGTTAGGTGCCACAACTGATTTGATTACTTCAATATCGAGTGACCTGGACAAGGGTAATATTGCCTTAGCAGTTTTTATTGATTTGAAAAAGGCCTTTGATGTTGTTGATCATTCGCTACTCTTGAGTAAACTTAAAAATATGGGATTCAGGGGTGTGGCACTTGATTTGATTGAATCGAATTTGAATGGCAGGAAACAATACATAGCCTTGGGTGATTATACCACTGAAATTAGAGTAACTAATTGCGGAGTGCCTCAGTGTTCTGTATTGGGACCGCTGTTGTACATCTTGTTTGTTCTAAGCTTACGACTGACGGGCTTACAGCTGAATATTATATTTTTGCTGATGATATGGTGCTTTTCTATAAATCTAAAGTTTAGTTAATAGGGATTTGCGTATGCAATTTTTTTAAGGTTTTGTAATAAATAAGAGGAATACAGAACATTTACTAAATGTTTTCTTTAGAGGTTACTCAAAATTTAACGGTGAACACGCTCTGTAGGGTGGTGCGAAATTCGGCTTTCAACCACAAAAACTAGATTATCTTATTTATTGTGTTTCCATGATTATTTACTGAAATTTCTCTCACCATATGACGTCCCAACCTCTGAATATAATATTGTCGCGTACAAAAATGGTAGGCCACTGGGTTGTGTACCTTAGATGGTTTTTGATTCATATTTTAATTATTGTATTAATTACTATTTATTATTTAATGCGCTCTTTTGGTGCGCTATCTGATCACTGAAACGCTAAGGATTTTTTAAGAGATTTATTTGATGAACAGCAAAGCAATGACAAATTATAATAATGCGAGTAAGATACAATTTTACGACCAAAGATTATAAAATGGTGCATTTATCTAGTTCTCTAATATGTAGAGAAAGTGTCCCTTTTTACTCACTTCAGGAAGATGCTGTTCCAGCAAGTTTAAAGAAACAATTCCTTCTTAATAGATAACTTTGACCAAAAATGAGAGATACAAGAATACAGTTTTATACAAATAAATAATTTAATGTAAAGACAACTAACGCAATTGGATTAAAGTATACTGGTTCTAGGGCAGTACTCTTCATTGCTTGAAATATTTGAGTAGTTATTCGGGTAGAGGTAACCCTTAAACTTGATTAATTTTTACAACTCCGCGAATAAGTATTCCTTCGAGCTGTTATAAAGTTTTGCAACCCTTACCAGATGGAACAAGGGGTTCCTTCTTGCTATATCAGCAATCATTTTGCCAGTTAATGAAAGACGGGATTTCCCTGAACGTACTAATCAAAATGGAACCCTATATCCCAACCAATTCAAACAATTATTTTTATCAACTCCTCCTACGAAACTAGAAATGTCCTTGTCCTTGTTCCACACACTATCCTTGTACTACACCTATTCTTATCAGACTACACACCTGGTGTCTGTTTCACCTGAAGACGACTGGAGATGTTTACCAGTTAAAACGTAGTGATTCTAAACAAATAAAGACAATGCAAGTCCAAAACTCTACTGCCGTTCAAGACTATACACCTATTAAGAGTCTTAGCACCACAGGGAAGTATAGGATGAGTAATCCATCTTTAAGGGTACCAATCCATATCCGACAATATCTTTAGTTCTTTGTATTATGATCATCACCAAATCTATTGATTTATTTTCAGAACTTACTTAATATATAACAACATAACACCACATTTTTTAAATCTTTGCATTATATTTTGAGGTTCTATTGATTTTTACCGATTTTTGAAACAGCAATCAACTGTCGAAAATATATTTGACCTGGCAACACTGCCTGTAATCTTATTGATGGTAAGTGAATAATCCTAGAAACAAATAGCCGGATGATCATTTTTATTCTGTTTTCATGGTTAAGCCCTCTAAGTACACAATAAAAAGGAATAAACCTATGGTTTAATCACTGTTGGCTGTAGCAAAACTATCTTTTTTTGTTTAGAGTTTTATTGCAGCTTAAATATGTTATAAACAGCCAGCTTTTCAAGATAATATATGTTAAAATTATGATTCAAAGAACTATTTTGGATTGAAATATAGCATTATTTTTCTCGTTATATAAGCTGAACGTCTCTTTTTAAGGGTCTGTTACAGATGATATTATCATGGTATGTTTGATCGAACAGCTAAAAAAATATTTATCAATGATTTCCCTTAATTATGTTTATGGTATCAAGGACTGATAATACCGATATTTAATATTGATTATCTATTTTCTATACAAATTACAAATACAATAATTTAAACAAGTATAATAACCGCCATATTTAAAGATTATCTACGAGAGTTAAGAAAGTCTTTATTTGCCACGAAATGATAGACAAACAGCAAACAACAACATAATTCCCATTTCTCGTGATAACGAAAACTTTCCCTAGTGACATTAAAGTTCCCGCCGCGCGACATTACTTTAGTACTTTAACTTCTTGTGGCAGAAATTCCAGTTACTGAATTATTTATAAGTCCATAAAATGACCAAAGTAATAATAAACTAGAAGAATGTAAGATGGGTTCATAAAAAAACACTTGGATGGGGTTTTATGCGCACAAAAAGTATTATCCTTTTGTCGACTTTAATGACGAGAGTAAAAAAGAAACAAAATACAGAATTTTTTTTGAAGTAGCGCTAAAGCATCATATTATTACATTATGCTGAATTCAGATTGTAAATTTACAGTATTTGAGGGGGTCTAGTTTTAAACTGTAGTGAAGCGTTCTTTCCACTATGCTAATTAGTTATTTTTTTTGTTGGGGTAGGCGGAAGATCCAGTATATAAGGCCCATTATATCCCCTAACGTCTGAGTAATGTTAGCCAGACGGGACCTACAGCTTAACGTGGAATCAGAAACAAGTGTATGCACTAGTTATCCTTTTTACGCCCCCAGAGGTCCATGACGCCCTTCTCTGTCCCGATATTAGGAATTACTAGTAGCATACTGCATTCTCTTATCCACTAAATTTCGGACATACTTTTTTTATTATACGTATGCCCACTCCGGGGATCGAACTCGGACCGCCACGGTCTAATGCCAGTACCTCACCTTTCAGCCACTGCCCCTGATTAGTTACTTTTACTGGTGTGCAACAAGGTCTTTGGAAGAGTTTTGGACTTGCATTGTCTTTATTTGTTTTACATCACAACGTTTCCACTGGTAAGTATCTCCAGTCGTCTTTAGTATTCACCTGAATATTTAAGTAAAAACTTATTACTAGTAAAAATCTAATACTCTCAAATTACATTGAGTCCAATCAATGCTGCTATCCGCAGCATCATCTGTTAATTTCCAATGAAAAATCAACTGAAATCCTATTCAAATAAGTTAAAATCGGGTTGTCCAATTATTGTTTTAATATTCACCACACAGAGACCCTAAAAAGTCTCCCTACAACTGCAATGCACATCGTGTAGACTGTACATTGGTGTACATACACCTTAAAGATGCTAAAGTCACTGTTAACCCTTAGTTTTTGAGACAATTGATGACTTCTGACTGCGTGTTTCCATAGTTTTCCTAATCAGAGTACTTCTAGTTTTTAATTTACTTACTTCTTAATACTCTTGACCCAATGAAATAATGTGATTCTTCCATGTCCTTTATTTATTTTGTTGATTCTATATTATAAATTAGTCGGCTTTGTAGAGTAATTGCTTTAGAATGTTTACATTCGTTTCTTCCTCCGACATTATAGAATTCGACACTTTTATTTATTTCCCACATTTTATGGTCTTATAAATAATTCAGTATCACATCTTTAGAGAGACCTGTAACGTAATAAAATGGAAAAGTCAAAACCCAAATTTACCACTCATGAATTGTTTAACATAAAGTAAATATTCTGAGGATCACAAAATACTTTTTTTTGCAATGGAGAAAACTTTACTTTATATAATTTCTTACTTCAAGCCTATTAGTTGTAGCGACATTACTTGAGACTATGCTATGATAGTTTTTTGGAAAAAGTTAAGGAAAAAACCTCACAGTAAGCTTTAAGTAAGCCTTGAAAATATTCTGCGTGTTACTCCAACTATAAAAAGGTAAGAAAATTACTCAATGTTATATTATATTACTCTTGTTAAAGAGACAAGATATTTGCATTAATTAAAAAAAAATCTTAAACATAGTTTTATTTATCTTAAGGCGGATTTCTACTGTGATGGTCCTATTTCATCGTTTCTTTACGATTTTTTTCTGGGGATAATAAGACAAATGCAGAAAAACAAGTTTACAATTCTTTTTATTAAAGATAAGATGTACCGAAAAATTTTTTTCAACCCCCAAAAATGAAAAAATTAAAAACTTGAGGGTGCTGAAGTTACCCTCTCAAAAAAAAACGTGACTTGCTGGCGGGATTCAAATAAATTTTTCTATTAATGACAAAAATAAAATTGACCCAGATTCTTTAATTGTAAGTATGTAGTTATAGCCCCCACTAGAATCAAGTCAAAACTCGAATAACTGTTAAAATGGCGCGAGATTTAATTTTTTTTTTGAAAATTTACCATTTTTTTTTTGTATTTTAAGGGCCGTAACATTTTCTGTAATATCGCGAAATACTTGATTCTAGAGAAGGCTATAACCACTTGTATTCTGAGCATTTTAAGACCAAAATCATTAAATTCTGATAATTTGAACATACCGAAGTACTTTCCGCCAGCGCGAAAAACAGGGTTTCGAGAAAAACAACTTTAAAGTTTCAACGGTGGCTCACAACAAAATAGTCTCACTGTCACTTAGTCTGTGATGCCTCGCCAGTAGATTACACCCTCCTCTTCCTCGAAAAACGATAAACGAGCTGATTCTTCCTGCCTCTTTGCGAGCCTGGCCTGACGATCCTGATTGGTCGAGATGATGTCGCTGGCGACAGAACGTAGCTCTGAGAACGCGGCTTAACTAAAAAGCGGATAGTGGTGAGAACTGACCAGCAATCATAAAATTGGATGTAACTTTTTTTTGGAGTAGATTTGGTAAAAACGTTTACACACGGTTATTCTAGAGGCTATAGATAGTCGAAAAACGTTGGAAAAAATTTCGATTTTTTGAAAACCATCACAGTAGAAATCCCCCTTAACCTAAAAACAGTTCTTCTCAGAGCCATTGTTATGATCATAATTTTTTTAAGATGCAGGCATTTCTTGTCATCCTTTTTAATTCATTATGATCTGACTACTAAGAATGGCCAGTCCTAACAGGGAGTGATATAAAATTAAATAATTTTTAGAATAACTTTTTCTAATTTAACCATCTTTGCATCTTATATGGTTTAAGAGATCCCTGTAGACTGCATCTTTATCTGGGACACCCTAGATATAAGGTAAAGGAACTTAATGAGTGTTTGATAATAAATACTAATGTTTTTTCTGTACCAATCAATGTCCATCTTGCCTGATTTAATAAAAATTTTGCTCATTGACCTAAACAAAACAATTACTACTGCAGAAAAAGTTTAAATTTCCCTGATACAAAACTCGTCCGTAATTTTAAACCCCATTTGTACATAACTGTGCAAACTTTACGACTTTTTATTAAACATTAAACATTTTTTTTGGGAAAATGTAATATTTTAAACCTAATAAAATTTTAATTAAATTTTAAATTAATTTTAGAGCTCTGCGTGTAGGTTGTATTTTCTAAATTATTTATTTAAGGACTGGTAATCGTACTGGTAATTTTCCGTAAATTAAAACAGTTTTTTACTTACGAGATGATCTAAAAATAATGTTTTTATATTAAATCCAGTAGCAAAATGTTCAGTTATCTTAATAATAAAAAATGTGCATAGTAGGCAAATTAAATATCTTTACTTAATTTGCTATTAATTTATTAAATAATCCATAAGGAATCTGCTGTTGACTGGAAAATTATTTTACCACATCTGAACCTTTTTATTTTAGAAATGCCTTTTAAATTTTACTCATAGCAACTGCCAGATCCTGCGTGGTGTATTAATTATTCTGTATATTATTGCTTAATCCTCTACTGAACTGGGAACTTTTTAAAGGAACCAGTATTAGATTCAATCTGTGGTTCTCAAATATCAAAACGTCGAGTTGAACGAACAATTTTTTTTATAAATTGTTCTATAAAATTGGTTTCACTTTAAATCCGAACAGTATCAGTGAATCTACCTTTTACTATACCCCACCAGACGAGACTTATTGCATTCTTATAATATCAAATATGTACTTTTGATTAGGGCTACAATATTATTTTTCACATTATTTTTTTAATGTTTATTATTTTAATGACATTTTAAGTTGAACAAGTTTAAAGCTTCCAGGCAACCAGTTAACTTAATCATTTACCTTAAGCCCTTACCCTATTATTTATAAACGTAAACATTAACATATTCCAACATTGTTCAGTGCTTTGTGTTTTTGTATCCTATATGAGCTACATGCTGCAGTAATAATGTAATAATGTCAACCAGTACTTTGTTACTGAACTCACCTAACAAATTTGGCATCCTTTGCCATAATTAAACTAACCCTGCTGTGTCCTTTGTGTGTGTATGAATTTATATACTTTGTGGTTGACAAAATTTAAAAACGGCAAGAGCCTGCGGGTCCTGCGTAATATTATAGTTAAAAATTTGGTCAACTCTTAAATTTAAAACTTGTAGTGGGACTGTCATTGGATACCCAATAAAAATTCTCGCCAACTATTAATCGTCTAGAAATACTTAAACCCTTTCTAAAGGCCGTTATTTAATAAGCCACACTTATTATAGTTTAGTCGACATTAACCAAACGGCCGTTTAATTAAGGAAACTACCATTGTGGCTGTCAACTCGATAAAACTTTTACTTGCGAAATAAACTTCATTTGTGAAACTACCATGGGGAATAGTTAAAGTTAACAATACTAATAAACCTATGTTTTGATCCTTAGTTAACTTTTGAAGTACCATAAAGCCTAGATTACACCGAGCGAGTTTACTGGCTTGCGAATTTAGTCTTCGCTATTAATTCGGTTAGTCCATTCAGTGATTGCTAAAAATCAAATCTAGGGTCAGTTGTTATAGGCACTGTTACGTGTTTTTTTTTAAATCATTCTATATTTTTTTTTTGTCGATACTTACGCCATATTCAATGTTTGGTTCAAGTCCTGAAATCTAGGATATGATTTTCGAAGTTTTGACGATCGGTCGGTCACTTACCAGTGAAATTAAATAGTCAAAAAATCTACGTAATTATCTATTTTTGTGATATAACAGCGCCATCTGGAATGCATTTTGGTAATTAGGCTTAATCTGGTTAAGAAGCCCACTACAATTGGATGTTTGCCACTAGAGCTTGGCTTTCTAGAAGGAGAAGAGAGTTCTGGAAGTATTTAGTCCTGCATTTAAATCCGAAAATATCTCATTGTCTTACAGTACCTTTTTTTTTCTGTTGGTTTTCATTATTTTGCGCGTAACCTTACTTTGACATGTACTTGTAGGTTTGGGAAACAAGAGCAAAAGGGCATGGTTACAAACTGTAATAGTATAATTTTTAAATAATAAAAGTGACTAATTAAAGTAAAACCGTAGGTTCAGACAACATTCTTTTTATGGTTTTAGTCATGGCGGTAATTAATTTGTGTCTAGAATTCCGGAACAAATAAGTATACGTTCGAAGGTTGGAGACAATTATGTTTCTTGAATGATAGAAGAGTTTTGGACTTACATTGTCTTTATTTGTTTTATACCACAATGTTTCAACTGGTAAGTATCTCTAGTTGTCTTCAGGTGAATCCTAAATAAGTAAAGTAACTACAGCTTTATTTATATTAGCTAGATGTACTGGAACATAACCGAGATGGGTGCAGTCATGCGTTTAGTTAGTATGCCGTATTATAAGTTTCCATCCAGTTAACAAAGGTTTCCAGATTTTTCTTATATCTAATGAGGGCTTACTAAAACAGTCTGGGTTTTAGTATGGGGTAGCAGCTTCCTTGAACTTTCTCTTCCTCCAATGCGGTTCTTTATGCAGGATTTGAGCTTTTGTCCACTTGATGTTATTCCCTACGAATATGGCAGATCTTACATTGGTAAGACTCTAAGACCACTTGAAACTAGGATCAAGGAACAAACAACGCGCTTAAAGGAGAAACCGAAAAATCAGGTGCAGTTGACCATGCCTGGACACACGATCATCACATCAAGTGGAAAGCAGCTCCAATCCTGCATAAAGAACCGCATTGGAGAGAGTTCAAGGAAGCTGCTACCATATACCAGAACCCAGACTGTTTTAGTAAGCCCTCATTAGATATAAGAAATATCTGGAAACCTTTGTTAAGTATATGTAAACTTAAAATACGGTAGACGTACTAAACGCAAGACTGCACCCATCTCAGTTATTATTATTATTATTACATGCTTCAGTGCATCTAGCTAGTATAAATAGAGCTGTAGTTACTTTAGTTATTTAGTATTTACCTGAAGACAACTAGAGATACGTACTAATTGAAACGTTGTGATGTAAAACAAATAAAGACAGTGTAAGTCCAAAACTCTTCTATCATTCAAATATGTATACATTGAAGCCGCCATGATTTATTTTGGTATAATTTAGCTGTAACTTTGACCAAGAAATTCAGTTTCGTTTTTTAGGATTTTTTAAAATTGATAATCCTTTAGTCCGTTCGACTAGTTATTGCTTTAAATAAACCAATATCGTCGAGTTAGAGAGTAGAGCAGAATATAAAATTCTGGTCAAAGCACGTATTGTTTTTTTTTCCGTAATATATTTTATATACAAAGAAAACATACACTGTAGTTTATCTTTATGTGTTTTCTGCAACGAATTGAAAAAGATAATAAAAATTCTTGAAATAGCTAAGGACTGATTTAAAGCTTTCATTAGATCTCTTTACGGATGGAACATCCATTGACATAGATAGAAAAGCATGTAATACAAATTGCACAACAGTGGAATTGGAAAATGTAAAGACAATCAGAGATCAAAAAGTATAAAGAGTTTTCTTTCCAGTAATCTAAAAGCGGTTGGGAAAACAAATTCTCTTTAATTTAAAATCCATACAACTAAATTTACTATTTTAGAATAAAATAGTTGTTTTGTAGTTTAGTTTTAGTATAGTTTATTATTGTACCATCGTGTAATGATTTTAAAGAATGTTGTTACAATCATGTTTGTCATTGAGGTTGTATTATTGAAATATTTAAGTATACATTTTGTGTTAAAAAAATGTTAACTTATGCCTAATTTTATGCCTAAATAAATATGGTAAAAAAATAGTCAGCCCTAAATTTTGTTCGGAAAAATACATTTGTAAAATCAAAATATAATATACAAGACAAAACTAATGAAGGAATTCTCGATATCGTACTCTCTTGATTTCACCCTATTAATGCCAAGTAAATCGGTCGAATGGACACGCAAAAATTATACAGGGTGTCCCAGCAACAAACATTAAAGTTTACTGTTTTAACATAAAACAAACGAATATTCGAAAAAATGTATATTATTCATATTCCTTTTAGGGGCATTGACTTATGACAATCTCGCTTCCGGTACAACCGGAAATTCTATAAAATATAACTAGAGGCACAAATTACTTTAATCATTTTAATTCTACTTTAAACTTTAAATTCTAATTTCTCGGATTTTTCTTAATATTTTTTTTAAACTATCCCAGATCTAAATTTGTTAGTTGTTTAAATAGGGACAGCTTAAAATTTAGCTGCACTTCATTATTACTATTTTTATCGAGAGCTTTCTGTAACATTACAAAAGCTGTTAGTTAAAAACCTAAAACCAAATGCCCCTTTTTATTTTACGGAGAAGCAAGAAAAATTAAAGATTTCTATGGCACTATTCTGATTTTTAATTATGTGTATATGTATACATTTTAAATTTTCTTTATTCAAAAATTCTAAAAGGCAATTTTCTTGAAAACTGTTAAAGATAGGTATACGGTATAATAAATGTTTTATGCTTAGAATTTTATTTTAAATCCATTTTTAAAAATATAAAGGAAATTTAATTTAAAATAACAATGTTAATTGTGTAACCTAATGTGACAGTTATATAATTTTCCAGTTGACTCAGTCAGATTTCCACTTGTTCCCAACATGTAAAAAGGTATTAGCGGAAAAAAATTTAGGGCCCACCAAATTAGATGTAGTTCAATTAACAAGAACAAAAAATCACACAATTTAAAACCCTGAGCCAGGTTGGAAGCCCTTCCATATTCCTTTAGGGTTCATCCAAGAGCTACACTCTAGAATAATATGTATTATGCCGAGAGGCGGCGTCGTACA
Source organism: Polydrusus cervinus (assembly GCA_935413205.1). Lineage (NCBI taxonomy): Eukaryota > Metazoa > Arthropoda > Insecta > Coleoptera > Curculionidae > Polydrusus > Polydrusus cervinus. The sequence continues at coordinate 21,817,248 of OW284514.1, read as the reverse complement.
TTATTTTTATACTAGAAAAGTTTGCCCTTTTCATTGTGATATATTGTGCTATAAATTTGTTCTCATTCTAATTTCTTTTATTGCGGTTACTATAATTTATGCTTATGGATATGTTGTGTTAGGAGCATCGTTTAATATACAGGGTGCGCCGTAACTTATGGGCCGTAGAGTAACTGAAGATACTAGACATCAAACTAAGCCGATTATGTCATATAAGTTTTTTCGGATTGTTACTCGTTCTAGAGATACAGGGTGTTGAAAGTAAAAGTTTATTCTCGAAAATAAGCCATAATTTTCAAACGGTTTAATGAATCGAATTTAAAGTTGGCAATATTATGTTTTTATGAGCAAGAAATAAGAATTTGTAGAAATTTTTAAGTTTCAAACTAGAGGGCGCAAGTTGCATTCACTGGGCTTCATAAATCTATAATTTTTTTTCTTATCTGTGATATTAGGTGTTTTTCAATTATAGTTTCTTAAAGAAGGGCATTTTCTGAGTCAAAAATGTGTACTTGATTAATCTTAATATCTTTCACGGTTTTCGAGATATTTCCCTTTAAACATCCCAAAGCATAAAAAACATACCTAGTACATAATTAAATTATTATTTTAATTATCAAAAAAAAAACTTATATGGCATAATCGGCTTAGTTTGATGTCTAGTATCTCCAGTTACTCTACGGCCCATAAGTTATGGGACACCCTCTATATCAGTCAACCTTCTGAATATTTTGAAATTTGGATTTTTCTTGGGAAAATATTTTTTTAGTGTTCAGCTACATTCAGATAATTTTATAATTTTTTTATTAATCAAAGCCACTGCATTTAAATACACAACATGGAATTAAAAATCGTTTTAATTTCGTTCTTTTCATTGTATAAAAAGTATTAATGATGTTATCATTTGATCTGGTAAACCTTATTCTAACCCTGAAGAAACCTTAACCATAATAATGGCTGAATAGCAGCACAAAGCTGAAACTCATTTTATTCGGTGAAGTTTGTGGAGTTTTAAGCCGAACTGGCTTTAAAAGCTAAATAATTTGCTTTATATTCGGTGTGTTAAACCCCCACAACTTTATACAATTTTACTTTATTTCGCACTGGAAATTTCGGGATGTATTTCTAAGAGTATTTTTTACCTGTAATTTAAATGAATTTTTATTCAGTATTAAATTAATGTTGAACATTGACTTCTAGTCTTCATTCTATTTTTCGTTAATGTGCTCGATAGTTTTGTATTTATTTATTGTAGAGTAGTTTTTTTTTTTCGATAGAAGGTATTCTATAATCATTCCAAATAGGGAAGAGTGGGAAGGCAATCAGAATATAACGAAAACAGATCACGCAATCTTCACAGACGGTTCAAAAATGGACGTTGGTGTGGGAGCCGGGGTATTTTCCGAAAGTTTACAAATACAGAAATCGTATAGACTCCCCAACTATTGTAGTATTTTTTAAGCAGAAGTACTGGCAGTAGAGAAGGCGGTCAATATCCTGCAAGAACACCTTGGCTTGGGAGTAGCCTCGTCAATCACCATGTTCAGTGATAGTCAGGCGGCGATTAAGGCAATCTGTTCCAGCAGCGTTAAATCAAAGCTCGTAAAGCGATGCCGCAACAATCTATGCACACTTGGCAACCAACACCGGGTTATTCTGTGCTGGGTTCCTGGATACTCCAAAATAGATGGCAACGAGGCTGCCGATGCGCTCGCAAGAGAGGGCGCAGGCATGCCAGCTGATCTAGCAGACAATACAGTGAACAAACGACTGGGTTTGGTCAAAGAGGAGATTGACTACACGGCCAAGCAGCTTGCACAGAACAGATGGACAGAGTTGACAACCTGTAGTACATCCAGGCAACTGTGGCCCACATTCGATAAAAAGAGAACCGCAGAGCTATTGAGACACAGTCGAAAAGACGTGAGAAATATTACTGCGGTTGTTACCGGACATTGCCTCTTCGGTAGACATGCCGAACGTATGCAAACACCCACTAACGACTTCTGCAGAAGTTGCAGAGATGAGGAAGAGGAAGAAAGTATTCAACATTTTCTGTGTGAATGCCCTGGCCTCGCAAGAAGGAGGTTCACTACTCTGGGTGAACCATCTTTCGATAGCCTGGAGGAACTAAGCAACTTACAACTTGGACGGCTGAGCAGATTTCTGAACAGTAGTGGCTGGTTTGAATGAGTTGTTAAAATCCTTCCGCGGTTACGTCGCACTAACCATCAGAGATCTGATGAAGGTGGATTCTACGGAACACGTGTGGTATCACAACGGACCTAATTAGGACTACGTGAGACTGTTTGGTCAGAACCAAGGGTCTGCCACTCTTACCTAACCTAACTTAACCTAACCTAGAGTAGTTTTTGCGCATTTAACAAAAACATGTCTAGAATATTCCGCTTGCCGCTAACTAACGCTTTCTATTTCTAGAATTTTTCTTTTGCTGATTTCTTCCGCGTTTTTAAGCACAATGAATTTAAAATAAGCCCTGGGCTATATTAACGTAGTATCAATAACTAGTCACATATTTGATGCAATATTTTTTTCTGAACCCCTCAACCGATTTGAATGTTTCTTTTGTGTATTGTAGGTTGGTTTTTTGACAATCCTATAGTTTTCACTATTTGTGATAAAAAGTTAATTTTAATTTTATACAGGGTGTAATAAAATGATATGTTTATTTATTTAAGTTGTATTATACTGTAATACATCGGGAACCGCCTCCAACTATTAATGGAAAATTATAAATAGGAAAATTTTGAATATTTGACAGTGTGCTTTTTTAATGGGGGCAACCAGGCAAAAATATCTTCGATATGGTGGCATTTTCGGGTATACCCAAAGTAGGTGTCAACAACTTATTTTAAATAGAAGACTCTATATATTATTACATTTTTGGATTCTGCGCAAGATTCTAGGTAGAAAGCAGAGCATTTCTTAATGTGTGTCACAACCGCGGTAGTGACTCAGAGGTAAGTTACTGGCATTCGACCGTGGCGACCCGGGTTCGATTCCCGGAGTGGGCATACGTACAATAAAAAAAAGTATGATAACTGGACATCGAACGTGTCACATTGCCAAGCCAGATCACTGATGAGCACCCAGAATCAGAAACAAGGATGACCTCACATTTCATTTTAAGTGAGGAAAGGAATGTTAACATCAAATTAAATGACAGGCTAGCCATGGTATCATCACAAACCCGATGGACGTACCGATCGGTAAACGATTCGTTTATTGGTAGCTCTCCACGGCATCGAATGTCCGGGGTTTGCACGCTGTGCACCCCTTCGTCTATTACCCGCTGTCCCCTCACCTTGTCAGTGGGGAATGGCAGTTTACGGAGGTTTTAGACTCACTGCTAACAACGGTATGCCCTGTCTTCTTCCGTTAACATCTCAATCCTTTCGTTGTTTCGTCCTACTGGGACTCATCAGAGACGCGCGACCATCCTGAGGCCGCGGCCCGCAAAGGGTCTGCACCTATAGATGGTCAATCAGACGCTCGATGCCGTGGAGAGCTACTAAAAAATCGTTTACCGATAGGTACGTCCATCGGGTTTGTGATGGTACCATGGCTAGCCTGTCATTTAATTTGATGTTAACATTCCTTGCCTCACTTAAAATGAAATGTGAGGTCATCCTTGTTTCTGATTCTGGGTGCCCATCAGTGATCTGGCTTGGCAATGTGACACGTTCGATGTCCAGTTAGTATATTTATCCTCTAGACTCCTTAGCTCATTGTTGTCGGTGGTTTATTCGACACATGAGAGGTAGGCAGCTTGGCTGCTCCTGAGTTCTAGTTAAGGCTGATTAAGCCTTCTCATTCGATCAAAAAAAAGTATGTCTAAAATTCAGTGGATTTAAGAATGCAGTATGTTTTTAGTGATTACTAATAACGGAACCGAGAAGGGCGTCATGGACTTTGTGGGGGGGTAAAAAGGATAACTAGTGCATACACGTGGTTCGGATTCTACGTTAAGCTGTAGGTCCCGTCTGGCTGAAAATACCCATACGATAGGGCATACAATGGGCCTTATATACTGACCTTAGTCCTTAGTATACTGGCTCTACCGCCAACCCCAGCAAGAAAAAAAAATGTGTGTCAAACTTACTTTATTTGGTACTAAGATAGGATTCATATTTTCCGTTGTGCGTTACAATTTTTATGCGTTTGACATTCGTGTTAGAATAAGATATATTCTATAATACCAGATATTTTTTAAATACTTATAATCGACAAGCCTTGAGCAAGGAAGAATGTAGCTCGACCTATATTTTACAGACGACATTGATGTGAGACAAAACCCTTAGAGCGATGACGTATATGTTTCCTTGCTCCTGGCTTTGCCTTGTTATTCTTTTTCTCGAGCGCAGAGTTAAACAATGAAAAGTAAAAATGTGGTAAAATGTGGTTTAATCGATAATAATTGGGATCTGGACTTTAAATTAGAGAATTTTAAACCTAAAAAACTATTACGGTTTTATAAATTAAGGTAAATGCAGAATATATGGATATTTGAATTTACTTTCATAAAAAAATTTAAAATTAATTTCAGTTTTAACCGTAGAGGAAGTAAATAGTACAATAATGTTTACAAAACATTTTTTGGTATATAAAAGAAAATTTTATAGTATATGTCTTTGTAAGATGTTCTAAAGATTTATTTTTGATTTTTACAGGTTGTTCCAAATTGTCATGCAGCATTAATATCTTTAAGGTAAGTTTTTTTGTATTGTGTTATTTATTCATTGTAAACCAATCTAATCTACATATATATGTTAGTTCTATAATCTGTGTTTCAACTTAAAATCGTTATTATTAATAAAATTATATGAACATGTTAGTGCATATAATTATAAATTCTCAAACAATAAATAACACTTGTGAAAATATAGTATTTAAGTTTGACGCACACATCAACACTTTTATTGTATAATGTGTTAAAAACATGCATGCCTCAAAAAATAATTTAAATCATTATTTTCTAATAAACAGCCTTTTAACGTTCGCATATTACTTATAAATAAGCTGTAATTATGCTGATAAAAGCTTTCGATAAAGAGAATAACACTGTTTTTGAATATTTATTTTACTAAAATAAAGCAATTTTAATTAATTTACCGTAGTTTTAATTACATTTTTTATGAGAAAAATTTAAAACTTATTTACAATTTCATTTTATGTACATTTAATTATCATTAGTTTTACCTTTGGTTTAATTAAAATAGTGGAAATAATATTTCAGCGAAAAATATTATTTTAAATTTGGTGTGAGACTTAAATGGAAATTGATTAATTATATGCTTTAGTAATATTAAATTCAATTAGATTAAAATATTGTCATTGGACTAATTTATAAAAATTCATTTTGACTGAACCGATGAGTATTTGTCTGATATAATATTTTATGGTCTATTTCTTTTCGATTGAGAACGATGACAGAAAAAAAAATTGAACAAAAATTCTACTAATTGATTAAATGATTAACCAATTTTTACTACATAAATGCATAGCCAACTTGGTAAAACTATCTTTTTTTTTAAATCACAGAAGGTGTTACAGTTTCAAACGGCCGTTACTACCGATATTAACGCTCTACCGATATGGCATCGAATTTCGACGAACTGGGGATTGTGCTGGCATAAAAGAAAGGGTTTTCATGTGGGTCGCGACATCTCTAGTGAATTTGGCACATTATGGTACCGCCGGTTGTAGGTCGCTAAATTTGGCCACAGCAGTGACACCTAGGTAATAGATACCCAAGTAATGGCATAGCGTGCTCTATTAAGCCAGAAAATCGATATGATGAGTACTAGTGACGCCACCTATCAAAGGCGGGGATTGTTAATAGTTCGCGAAATAATCATAGGATAATTCAGTGTTGCCGGTTGGGGCATGTTTTCTGGTCAACTTGGGCAGATAACGCAGTAGATGCTGCGCAAAACGAAAAGTGTTGAAGAAAAAAGGGGGTATCGATTAAATGGGGTAATAGAATCGCCGATTTGGGTAGAATGGAAGTTCGGGGGTACCGATAAGACGTAGAGAAGGCAATAGAAACGTGGAATTGGATGTAGGTAGGCTCGAGATCGTCGACCAAGAGAATTGACATAGGAGACGTGACAACGTCGGTTTTTGAAGACCAAGAACGAGGCGAGACACAGCATCTTTTTAGACCTTTTTGGCCCGCAAAGAATATGGAAGAAAGTTCAACTACATAGAGTAGGATAAAACGGTGCCAAAAAGTATGATTAAGTCCACATCGGTGTCTAGGGCAGCCGAGGATTTACCCGTTACGGGATTAATAAATTGATTGGTGTTTCGCTTATAATAACTTAGCCAACATGATCGGCTAAAACTCACACAGCCACAACCGGGGATCCAATAGAGGGAGTCATTTAGTGCAGGAACCAGAAAATGGGCGAACTTCATTGCCCAAAGCAACCCAATGCAGGGGGCCCAGGGAGTTCTGCAATTCGAACGGGATCTCACCAAGAGCCCAATTAAGTGTAACGATGTCGCCTACATCCGTCCACGTCTGTGCCGTTTTGTCCAGTCCTTGTCGTAATATCAACACTTTTCCGAGAAAAAATCGGTCAAGTAATAAGACAATTACAAGTATAAAACTGATAGCATTGTTAGAGCCTGACGTCTTCAAAGCGTCGCGACGCTTGCCTGTTGCTTGACGGGTGGCCTAACTAAGAAGGAATTCAGAATTAGCCCCGCCCCTCACCATGACAACGAAGCAACAAATAATTCGATTGGCCAAGATATTTGCGCGCCGAGAAGCATGTGCCAGCAACGACCAAAAACGGCAGTTGGTCTCGAGCAGCAGAGAGAGAGCTCACGGCGGTGTTTTGGCCACGAAAACGTCAATTACAACACCGATAATAACTGCTGCAAAAAACTTGGAACCAGGAACTTTGAAACAACAGGAAGCTGATGATCCAGTCAATCAGCTGAAGAACCTTCAGTGCGTACCCTGAAGCCCCCGCGTTCGACAACGTAATTATTTAAATTGGTTAGCTTTGCAAAATATCACCTATATATTTTTCAGCTTTCTAATTTATTTAAGTTGCGTGGCTTTTTTTATTGGTTTTCTTTGGGCACTACTTCATGATCTCTAGTAGGCTGTCGAGAATCCCTAGGATCAATAAAGAAAGTCGCTAGCCTTCACAAAAGTGCGTTATTTGTGAAGTGAAACAAAGAAACAAGAAAAAACGAACACATCGTTTCGAAGAAGTAAATAGATTTTCGGGCGCGTGTCATGCTAGTTTATCACACCTACGCTCGTATAACTTTACAACGTTGGAAAAAAGTTAGGTAAAAAGGTGTGTGTAACAGAATAGCAATATTTCGAAAACTACGGAAGCCACGTTGACTCTGCACTGAGAGCGACGGCGGGTGAAAGTAGTATAAAAATAAACCTATCTATAAAAAACGCCCTTCTTATAAACTACATCTAGTTTTGTAAATTTTCTTCAAGTATCAAGAGTACATCTTCATCGGAATTTTTTAGTTTATGTAAATTGCGCGATATTTAAGTTTAGCGATATAGTTCGTGTATTAAAAAATAAGAAATTCGCATAATCAAGATTATTTTTCTGTGCGCGAATGTAATATCTTAAGTACTTAATTGACATATTTATAAACCTCGATTTTGATAATCCCTGTATTGGTGATATTTATATTGTATTCCATAAGTTAGGGAAGTTATGTTGTAAATACAGGTTATTTAAGGCGTTAAATAATTTTAGTGACAAAGGACAGGACAAACCCATAAGTAAAGTTAAAATAAAAATTAGCCCTCCTTGTTCACCACAAACATTTGCATTGTGTTTGTAGGTTAGTTGAACGTGCCCGAGTCAACGACAAGTTTATTTAAAGCAACGCTTATTTGAGGAAGCACTAGGTCTCGCCCTAGTCTCAAATACAGTCGTATTTTAATTTCAAAAATTTAAAATTATTTAAATAATTTAAATTCATCCCTTAAATTTTTTTTTGTTTTTCGAAAAAAGCCATTTTTTTTCTCTTTGCGCCTGAGTGGACTGCTGACAATTCCGTCAGTGGGGAAAAGGTGGTGGGACTACTCCTAACAAACCGACGACAGCGCTGTTGCCGTTGTTAGTTTAATCTACGGCAAATAAACGATTTGCCTGGCATCCCTGGACAAATAAAAAACAGTTTTAAAACTATGGCTGGCCGCAGCCTAAGCGGCGCGAGTATAGCGACTGACTCTGAAGTTAGTTTTCGTCAGCTTTCAAAAATCGATGGCCCTAGTGTACGGATCGCCAGAGGGCGCTCACTGACGCCCTCTTTATATTCTCGAGGTGGGGATTCTCATACCTCAGGGGCAGATAATCTAATAAGGGGCTATAATCAAATTAATATCGACCCGTATACTCGGCAAGGGGAAAATTGGGTTAGGCGATACAGCGACATGGCATCCCTGGTGGGGACTAAAGTCAATAAACAGTCAGAGGCCCCTTGCCCCTCTGGCAGGCTTGGGCAGGCACAGAAACCTGCGGACCCAACTAAGTTCGCATTCGCTAACCCGGTTCACAGGGCTCAAGCAAAGCTGGAAAAAACTAAACTTTCGGAAAAGACACAGGAAGATCATCAGATAATTGACACTCAATATTTAATAGCTCAAAATCTCAGTCTCATAGCTGAGACCTTGGGGGGGCTAAAAATGCCCCAAGTCACACCTCTAAGGGCCACATTTGGTGGCGCCACTCATGAAGATCCAGTAGCGTTTCTTCATGAGTTACAACTTTATTTTATTAAGCACAAAATTACTGATGATCGAGACAAGTTTCGACAAGCCTGCAATTGCTTGTATGGCACGGCGCAAACGTGGCTTCGTGGATTGCAAGCATACGCCTTCACGTATAGTGAATTCGCCGGACGCCTGAATCGCCGGTACAATAATCCTGCACTTTTGGCAGAAATAAAAGCGGACTTGTACGGACGAAAACAAGACTATCATGAAACAGCAGAAGCATTCGTGCTACAAAAGCGGGCGCTATTCAATAGGGTAGTGCCCGAAGGATCTGAAGGAGAGTGCGTTCAATTACTAATCCCTCAACTACTGCCTATGATCAGATCTCGCATGAGATGCGCGTACATAGCTGACACTGAGGAGCTATCTACGCTAGCAGTCCTCTTGGAAGATGACTTAAGGGCCGAAAATAAGCCAGCTCTTAAATTAAGGACAGAGCAAGTAGTTGAAAAAAGAGGAACAAATGAAAAGGAACACTCCGGAAAAAGACAAGCATGGCCTCTGGAAAAACCATCCAGAATAGAGCAGCCCACTACTCCGCGTCCATGTCGTTTCTGTAGAGGCAATCATTGGGATAAACATTGCCCCAAAAGGGCAATTGAGCCCAAGAATAACAGTGATACCCGAGAACGTTTGCTCGAAAACAAAAACCAACAAAATTCTGCTAGACGTGCAGAGAGGGCAAACGTTATAACGACTGAAGACGTCGACGAAGAGTCAAAAAACTAAGTGAGGGTCACTCTTCAATGAAGGTGGGTGACCCAACAAAAAAGGATGAAAATTCAAATAAAATTAGTACATGTCCCACGATACATGTAACTACGAATCTACGGCCAACAATTAAAACAATGATCAAGGGCGCCGAATATGAAGCTCTCATTGACACAGGTGCGGACTTAAACCTGTTGTCAGAAGACGTCCTACCAAAAGATTCGTGGTCCCCTACGCAACAACAGATTGGCTTAGCCGTAGACAATAGCTATGCCCAAGTGATAGGCACGACAATTCAAGCAACGAAAATTAGTAGCAAAATATACAACATAAACTACTACGTGGTAAAAGGGCTTACTACCCAAGTCATTCTAGGAAGTCCGTTTCTGCAGCAGGAAAGAGCAATCATCGATTACTCACGAAATTGCCTGTACGTTGGAAATATAGAAAGACAAACAGTATACTGGCGACGAAATAGAAAAAATGTATCGGCAAAAGTTGAGCTTCCCGAAGTAGACCTGGCTAATCCCAGGAAACTTCAGGCGCTTTTAGCTGAATTCGCTGAAGTATTCGAAGTTGGGCTAGTACAGCCAACAACTCGCACCACCGAACACAAAATTGTATTAACTAAGGACAAGATAATTAATCGAAGATGCTATCCAATGCACCCAGAACGAAAGAGGGTCCTGTATCAACAGATACAAGAAATGCTAGAGGCTGGAGTGATAGAGCCTACTCAGTCAGCCTACTCCTCACCCCCCGTATTAGTTTATCGTGAAAATAAAGAGCCCCGGTTTTGTGTGGACTACCGGGAAGTTAACGGCATTACGACCGAGGAAAGCAGTACCTTACCGTCGATACAGAGTGCGTTAAAAAATCTTGCACAAGCCAAGTTTTTTTCAGTATTGGATCTTAAGAGTGGATATTGGCAAATCCCAATGGAGGAAAATAGCAAACAATACACAGCGTTCTCCACCCCTGATGGGGCAACGTACCAGTTCACCGTAATGCCTTTCGGACTGAAGGGGGCTCCCTCGACGTTCCAGAAATTAATGACATCAGAAGTCTTAGCCGGTCAAATTCAGGAATTTGTTCAGGTATATCTAGACGACATCATTGTATACTCGGATGACGAGGAGTCCCATTTACTACATTTACGGTTGGTTCTCGAAAGACTAGCCATGCATAACTTGAAAGTTAGTGCCACAAAATGTCACCTATTTAAGCAGGAGATCGACTACCTTGGCTACCGAATCAGTAAGGACATGGTACAACCTCAAGAGAAGCATTTGGACCAGATCAGAGACTTTAAGGAGCCCGCCACAAAAAAGAACTTACAGGCCTTTTTAGGCATATGCAATTGGGTGCGCGAATTCGTACCCAATTTAGCCGCTCTAACGGCACCCCTCACTGACGCCCTAAGAACAACGCAGGGAAAATTCCGGTGGGGTCCGGCTCAAAAGGAGGCATATCTATTGACCAAAAACGCCATAGCTCAAGCAAGTGAGTTATGCCGCCCCGATTTCCGTAAAATTTTCATTGTACAAACGGACGCCTCTATGATGGGCATGTCCGCCGTATTGTACCAAGAAGGTGAAAAGGGCGAGAAGAGAATAGTATCTTTTGCCAGCGCAAAATTTAATGACACGGAGAAGAAATATCATGTGAATGAGCAGGAATGTTTAGCCTTGGTCTGGGCTGTCAAATTGTATAGAGCTTATCTTGAAGATAAGCGTTTCATCGTTCGCACTGACAGCAAGTCCTTGACCTGGCTAGCTAAATTCAAAGATTCACGAGCAAAATTAACTCGCTGGGCCTTGTTGCTACAAGAGTTTAGCTTTGAACTGCAACACGTGCCCGGAACACAAAATGAACTACCTGACTTTCTTAGTCGAAATCCCGGGAACATGTCCTACGACGGGCAACCGGACAACGACAGGCTAGTTCCTCCACTAAATATAACCAGCCCCGAACAATTGCTGCGCTGTGATGTAGTAGCCGAAAATGTAGGCGACCTCTACGAAAAAATAGCCCGGTCACAACACCATAACCAAACCATCCGTAAACTGAAAGCTGTTTTAGGCACGTTGGAACAACGAGAACCGGCTAACGATCAAGAACGACGAACTATGAACGAATTTGTCCTCAGCAACGAGTTGCTTTGGCGACGTAACCCGCATGGTGACCGATTAGTAGTTCCACGCCAGCTAGCTGATTCCGTAATCCATATGTACCACGACGCACTGGATCAAAGTCATCCAGGCGAACAAGAAACGTGCCGAAAAATAGCCCAATGTTACTTCTGGAGTTGCATGCACCGGGACATTAGACAATATGTAGCCAACTGCATAATTTGCTCGGTTTGCAAAACACAGCAACGACAAGGGCATGCCCCCATGCATGCTCGTAGCCCAAAGCATCCCTTCGAGATGATTAGCATCGATGTTCTAGGGCCATACCCAGGAGCACTAGGTACCAAAAATAAATACATCATCATCGCAGAAGACGTGTTCTCTAAGTGGGTCGAAGCAAAAGCACTCCCTGAGGTAAAAACGCGGGATATCATCGAATTTCTGGACAAAGAAATAATAGCTCGCTACGGCAACCCACGCGTCTTAGTGACAGACAACGGTAAAGTGTTCATCGCCAATAGACTACGTGCCTTCTGCGAAGAAAAGGTTATTGAACATCGATTCTCCAGTATATATCATCAACGGGCCAACCCGGTAGAACGAAGGGTACAGGAGCTAAAAAAGGTTCTACGAGTGTTACTTTACAACAGAAAGGAAAACTTGTGGGAGCAATGCTTACCAAAAGCGCTACAGGTGCTCAGAAGCCGAGCAAATAGAGCCACAGGCGAAACCCCTGCTTCAATAATACTTGGCTATGATCTCCCGTGCCCAGGAGAATGGAAAACGAAGTGGGCACAAAGCCGAAAACAACCAAGTATAAGACGACGGGTGCAAACACGACAACAAGTATACGAAAAGCAGCTAAATTTTCAAAGGCGCGAATATCACGCAGCAACTCCCCCACCGGTACAATTCAAGGTCGGCGATCTGGTAAATGCCAGGAGAAGGGCTGCGGGAGCCTTCGCGCCGGCTTGGACTGGGCCGCATGAGGTAGTTAAAATTAACGGTGATACAACATATGAAGTCCTGGTTAACGATAACCAAGTCAATATACATGTTGATGATTTGCGACCCGCCCGAAATGGAAATTACGTTAACCTCGATCAGGAGATGGACTATGAGTCGGACAGTTCTGACTCGGAGCATGAATTCCCCAATCAAGAGGGATCTCTAAGCGACGTCGCTGCTGAAGAACCGGCACCGACACAACTAGATATGCAGGTCCCAATTAAAGGACAGGAAAGCCTGCGGCGACTCGAAAGTATAAACCACAATGTTGACAAACTAGACCGGCAAGTACAAGCGGTACGAAAATTGGCAGACACCCGGCAAAACAAGTTCCTTGAAGAACTGCTGACCAGGGAATTGCTAAAGGTTGATCAAGTCGAAACCTTAGGACTAGCTGTGCTCCGTCAGTCTAGAAAAAATTTAGTGAACCGGATAGAAACTATCATAACGGTTATGGAAACTTCATCACAAGAAGATCCTCCCACATCAGCTGAAACAACCGATTCCGCACCCATATCGAGAAAAAAACGAATACACACCGGAACAGCCGCAACTTCTCCTTTGACGAGAAAACGGTTGACTAGTTCGCAATATTTTTTCAACTCCAACCTAAAACCATTGGGCAATCGACCTACGGCGTTCAGCAATTGGTGGGGAGATTTCTTCAAAAAAACTAACGAATACTGGGAAGTGGTCCTTCCAAACTTCTAAGGCCTCCCCGAGATCTTGTAAAAAGATACTTACGGTCTCTTTTTACGCCTAGGTGGGGGAGTGTCGTAATATCAACACTTTTCCGAGAAAAAATCGGTCAAGTAATAAGACAATTACAAGTATAAAACTGATAGCATTGTTAGAGCCTGACGTCTTCAAAGCGTCGCGACGCTTGCCTGTTGCTTGACGGGTGGCCTAACTAAGAAGGAATTCAGAATTAGCCCCGCCCCTCACCATGACAACGAAGCAACAAATAATTCGATTGGCCAAGATATTTGCGCGCCGAGAAGCATGTGCCAGCAACGACCAAAAACGGCAGTTGGTCTCGAGCAGCAGAGAGAGAGCTCACGGCGGTGTTTTGGCCACGAAAACGTCAATTACAACACCGATAATAACTGCTGCAAAAAACTTGGAACCAGGAACTTTGAAACAACAGGAAGCTGATGATCCAGTCAATCAGCTGAAGAACCTTCAGTGCGTACCCTGAAGCCCCCGCGTTCGACAACGTAATTATTTAAATTGGTTAGCTTTGCAAAATATCACCTATATATTTTTCAGCTTTCTAATTTATTTAAGTTGCGTGGCTTTTTTTATTGGTTTTCTTTGGGCACTACTTCATGATCTCTAGTAGGCTGTCGAGAATCCCTAGGATCAATAAAGAAAGTCGCTAGCCTTCACAAAAGTGCGTTATTTGTGAAGTGAAACAAAGAAACAAGAAAAAACGAACACATCGTTTCGAAGAAGTAAATAGATTTTCGGGCGCGTGTCATGCTAGTTTATCACACCTACGCTCGTATAACTTTACAACGTTGGAAAAAAGTTAGGTAAAAAGGTGTGTGTAACAGAATAGCAATATTTCGAAAACTACGAAAGCCACGTTGACTCTGCACTGAGAGCGACGGCGGGTGAAAGTAGTATAAAAATAAACCTATCTATAAAAAACGCCCTTCTTATAAACTACATCTAGTTTTGTAAATTTTCTTCAAGTATCAAGAGTACATCTTCATCGGAATTTTTTAGTTTATGTAAATTGCGCGATATTTAAGTTTAGCGATATAGTTCGTGTATTAAAAAATAAGAAATTCGCATAATCAAGATTATTTTTCTGTGCGCGAATGTAATATCTTAAGTACTTAATTGACATATTTATAAACCTCGATTTTGATAATCCCTGTATTGGTGATATTTATATTGTATTCCATAAGTTAGGGAAGTTATGTTGTAAATACAGGTTATTTAAGGCGTTAAATAATTTTAGTGACAAAGGACAGGACAAACCCATAAGTAAAGTTAAAATAAAAATTAGCCCTCCTTGTTCACCACAAACATTTGCATTGTGTTTGTAGGTTAGTTGAACGTGCCCGAGTCAACGACAAGTTTATTTAAAGCAACGCTTATTTGAGGAAGCACTAGGTCTCGCCCTAGTCTCAAATACAGTCGTATTTTAATTTCAAAAATTTAAAATTATTTAAATAATTTAAATTCATCCCTTAAATTTTTTTTTGTTTTTCGAAAAAAGCCATTTTTTTTCTCTTTGCGCCTGAGTGGACTGCTGACAATTCCGTCAGTGGGGAAAAGGTGGTGGGACTACTCCTAACAAACCGACGACAGCGCTGTTGCCGTTGTTAGTTTAATCTACGGCAAATAAACGATTTGCCTGGCATCCCTGGACAAATAAAAAACAGTTTTAAAACTATGGCTGGCCGCAGCCTAAGCGGCGCGAGTATAGCGACTGACTCTGAAGTTAGTTTTCGTCAGCTTTCAAAAATCGATGGCCCTAGTGTACGGATCGCCAGAGGGCGCTCACTGACGCCCTCTTTATATTCTCGAGGTGGGGATTCTCATACCTCAGGGGCAGATAATCTAATAAGGGGCTATAATCAAATTAATATCGACCCGTATACTCGGCAAGGGGAAAATTGGGTTAGGCGATACAGCGACATCCTAGTGATCGTCCCAAAGTCAAATTAAGGTCGTATACGTTTTTTTTATTAAGTGAACGTATTGAATTTAGGGTCATAAGGTACAATCCACACCACGTGTTGCAAGGTACGATAATTTTACAGTAGAATCTTAAATCGTACGATGATATTTATATAGGTTAATCACGGTAAAAGGGTCATAGTCATTTCAATAATAGGTATTTTAACGTGGGCTAAATTGCCTCGCTTCTCCTCAATGCTGGCTTTTAGGTAGTTCTTTCGAGAACGTATAGTAACGTGATAATGATTAATATCAAAGATGTAAGAATCTTCATATTGATGTATATCCAAATCTCGATCGTATAACTTGATCTTTCATTATTAGTCAATAAATCAGTAAGATCCTTAATTTTACCTACTTTTGTTTTATTTTACATAACTACTCTGGCACCCTTTAGGTAGGAAGATCTCACCTGCGACCCTCACCGGCTTCGTCAGAGCTAGCTGAGTGTGCTACCTAATCTGATTCATATATTTTACGGCCATAGGTAGCACACTATAATAAACTTTGTGCGGGCAAACCACTCGCGGGTAAAATAATAAAAATACCCGTACAAGTTGTCATCAGTAAGGCCTAGTAAGACCCGTATCAAAGGATAGGAAATCTCCGTTCGATTGATTTCTAGCAAATATATGCTACTTATAAGCCCTTTAGCAATTAAAAATATCTTTCAGCTCCAGTTATATTACGAAATAAACAATCTATTACCTTTAAACATAGAAGCGGTTAATATCAAGTTATTCTGCGACATAAAATAGTTAACCTACGACTACTTTGTGTTGAAGCAAAAAAACCCGCCCGATTTGTCGACAAAATATAGAAGGCCATACCAAACGTAAAATAATGACATAACCTAAAAAGTAAACAACAAAATGTTAGTTATGACTTAAATCCCTAACCTTACTTTTTTAACTTGTCAAAAATAAAAATGTTCGCATTTTTTTGTTGTTAAACGGGTTTCTGTCATCGTTCTCAGTCGTAAAGAAATAAACCATAGTTTAAATAATAAATAAGATAGTTAAGGCTATAACTAGATCTAATCCAATATGTTGCAGTATTGTCATGCAAGTAAATATACCTTTACTACTTATATCACGTAGTTCAACAAGGGGGCCTCCAACATACAAAAAAAAATAAAAAAATCCTAACTCTTAAAACAACACTAATGTTGGGTTTCATAAAAATGTTTAACCATAATTAACTAAATAGCAAGTTTGACTGTGACATATATTACATCGGCAGGCATAATTTCCTCACAATCAAAAGTGCCTGATTAGTTTATTAAAAATTAAGGTAACCGAGCCAGAATGATTGTGAGAAATTTATTTCTGCCATTTCATATATGCCATCGTCAACGTTGCTGGTTAGTTAATTATTGTCTAAAACCTTTATATAATCCGACAAAAATTTATTAATCTTCTTGTTGATGCAAATGAAGAATAATAAGGATATTCTTCATGTTTCTGGCGGCGAGTTGGTAGGGTGTCGGCCATGCCAGTGGTGTCGGAAACATTTTGTGAAGGGATATTGGGACGCACGTCAACCAATCCGATTTACTAGGTTAATTCACTAACGGTGGTAGCAGCTGTTGTTCCAAAACTATACATGTTACAACTTTGGTGTAGAAGATCTATTGAAAAATATGAAAAAAAAAAGTTAATAAATATTTTTATCTTAAGATGAAAAGTTCTTGTGTATAAACACCTAATTTGAAATTCAGAAAAAAGTATTTCCTCGAGCCGGATTCGAAACGGGTAAAAATGATTTACAATATCTATCACTGTGCGTATTTCAGTAAAAATTTGAAATTTTCGGACGAAAGTGTTTCCCGATTTGCCGTTGTGAACCTACTTCCTTGATGACGCAATTGGTTAGCGCTCTGTACTGGATATACGGAGGTTGTCGGTTCGAATCCGGCTCGAGGAAATACTTTTTTCTGAATTTCAAATTAGGTATTTATAAACAAGAACTTTCCATCTTAAGATATATACATACTTGATTTTCTTACGAAAAAGAACCGATAGGTATTAATCAGCCGCCTGAAAAGCATGCATCTAGTTGCCGAAACGGTAATGTTGTTTAAAAAGGGTAAAAATGATTTACAATATCTATCACTGTGCGTATTTCAGTAAAAAATTTTATAGTCTATTTCAAGTGTTGAGTAATAATAGCTCATTAGCTATGCAAAGGGACTAGAGTGACCCAACGAATATTTAAGCCACTTTTATAATTTGGCATTGATTTTATTGCAAAATTCTTTATTTTCATCAAATGCAGGGAGTACCAGCCGGGTTCGGGTCAATTTATGGGTTTTGCATATTGTTAACCATTCTCAAACACTAAAAATGGTATGACAATGGCGTGCATTGTGTGCATAGTATAAGGTACACTTATTTTTTATTAAACATTATAAAAAAATACAAAATACAAAAAATATATTATACAGAAATTAAATTTTAAAAAATCATAAATTCCCCGTCATCTGAGGAACTGTCATCTCCTCTTGACGTTATAATTAACGGGTCGACGGTATATTTAGTAATTTATATAAAATATTACGTTACAATAAAACAAATATTGCATTTATTGTTAAGGAGACCATGGACAATTTTTATGAAGTAAAATAAATTATTGTATTAAAAGTAAAATCCAACGCACGGTTTTAAAGCTACGAAAAATATGCATGAAACATACCCTGCAGTTAATGGTTCTTTATTTAAATAAATACATAATATGCACCTTTAATACTCGAATAGGCATGTTTATACCACTAACTACTTCAATATTTAGTTAAAACATCATTAAAATTACGTTTTTATCCTCATGCCTGCTCAGGCATTGTAACTCTAGAACCGTGCGGCGGACTATACAATCGCTTGCCACACAATGGGTCGGTGTAGAAGGAAACATTTTTATGTACTTTTACCTAACGACAAAAGAGTGTCCATTTCTACTACTACTACTATAATATACAGGGTATCCCGTAACTTATGGGCCGTAGAGTAACTGGAGATTCCCAGACATCAAACTAAGCCAATTATGTCATAAGTTTTTTCGGATTGTCACTTTTGTTTTTTTTTGTTGTTAATTTAATTATTTACTATGTTTTTTTTATGCTTTGGGATGTTTAAAGGGAAATATCTCGAAACCCGTTAAAGATATTAAGATCAATCAAGTATATATTTTTGACTCAGAAAATGCCCTTTTTAAGAAACTATAATTGAAAAACACCTAATATCACAGTTAAGAAAAAAAAATCATAGATTTATGAAGCCCAGTGTATGCAACTAGCGCCCGTTAGTTTGAAACTTAAAAATTTCTACATTATTTCTTGCTCATAATATGGCCAAGTTTCAATTCGATTCATTAAACCGTTTGAAAATTATGGCTTATTTTCGAGAATAAACTTTTACTTTCAACACCCTGTATCTCTAGAACGAGTAACAATCCGAAAAAACTTATAACACTTAATCGGCTTAGTTTGATGTCTAGTATTTCCAGTTACTCTACGGCCCATAAGTTACGGGACACCCTGTATACTAAACCATGCTCCTAACACAACATATCCATAAGCATAAATTATAGTAACCGCAATAAAAGAAATTAGAATGAGAACAAATTTATAGCACAATATATCACAATGAAAAGGACAAACTTTTCTAGTATAAAAACAATCTACGACGCCGCCTCTCGGCATAATACATATTATTCTAGAGTGTAGCTCTTGGATGAACCCCAAAGGAATATGGAAGGGCTTCCAACCTGGCTCAGGGTTTTAAATTGTGTGATTTTTTGTTCTTGGTAATTGAACTACATCTAATTTATAATATAACTGTCAGTTTAGGTTACACACTTAACATTGTTATTTTAAATTAAATTTCCTTTATATTTTTAAAAATGGTTTTAAAATAAAATTCTAAGCATAAAACATTTATTATACCGTATACCTATCTTTAACAGTTTTCAAGAAAATTGCATTTTAGAATTTTTGAATAAAGAAAATTTAAAATGTATACATATACACATAATTAAAAATCAGAGTAGTGCCATAGAAATCTTTAATTTTTCTTGCTTCTCCGTAAAATAAAAAGGGGCATTTGGTTTTAGGTGTTTAACTAACAGCTATTCTAATGTTACAGAAAGCTCTCGATAAAAATAGTAATAATGAAGTGCAGCTAAATTTTAAGCTGTCCCTATTTAAACAACTAACAACTTTAGACTTGGGATAGTTTAAAAAAAATATTGAGAAAAATCCTAGAAATTAGAATTTAAAGTTTAAAGTAGAATTAAAATGATTAAAGTAATTTGTGCCTCTAGTTATATTTTATAGAACTTCGGGTTGTACCGGAAGCGAGATTGTCATAAGTCAATGCCCCTAAAAGGAATATGAATAATAATCATTTTTTCGAATATTCGTTTGTTTTATGTTAAAACAGTAAACTTTAATGTTTGTTGCTAGTTCGACATTTTCAAACTTTATTTTCTTCAAAACTGTTAAAGTATTCCAACTAGCAGTTTTCGTGAGCGATACGTAATCGCGACGAAATTAAAAACTTTGAAGTTGTTGTTACTAGTAACGGGAACCTATAAGCCATTTTTTCTTCACCTTTTTACTAAAGTGGGTAATAAGTTTATGGTAACGTCTACGTGTCCGTAATGTTCCTGTAAGATGGTGTGGAATATCCCGCTAATGTATTGGGGATGTAACCAGATTGTAACATTGTCAATTCTAAATCAGATAAATATTTTGGTTCCACGCAGCTCAGCCCGTCAATCTCTTACGTTTTTTGTACCCACATCGCGAACTAACATAAAAATAAATATTCGCCGTTACATCGTATACAAAGTGCATATAATCGGTACCATAATAAGTTTGATATATTTTACTGCAGGTCACCACTGAGCTATCGCTTTGATCATTTTGTTAAGTCTTAACAAATAGCAGAATGTTCTTCTCAAATGATATAACAATAAGGTACATATCATTTTTATTCATAAGGACCATTGACTATTAACCTTTATCTCTTATTGTTATTGAACGAGAAGTTTATAACATTTTGCGTGGTCGTCGACTTAAAGCTTGACCGAATTTTATTCAAGTTTGTTTTTAAACCCAAGAAATATTTTAACATTGTAAAAATCCGACATAAAAATACAAATACCTCTGATAAAGGGAAAAAAACCTTTTTGGGACCTTTCACTTAGTCACAGCACAAGTTTGACCTAATTCATTCAACAAGAAAAATGTTAGCCTTCACGGCTAAAATGTATAAAAATATTTCTTCATCGGAACATCGATACCCTATAAATCGTTTAAGAGTTAGTGGTGTATAACCCTCAATAAATCGTGTAGAAATATGAGCTCGCAGAAAATTTTCTCAATTGAAACTTTTCAATTTTCTTTTATGGTCAAAGTAAGGCTTTTTACTACTCAACAACCAGTTGTATTATGCTGAAGGCCGAAAAATCGTTAAAATTTAATTTAAAAAGTTCGGCACTTCATAAAACTTTATGTTAGAATCTGGGTTTCGTCCTTTATATAATAGAATTAATGAAAAAAAATCTGCCGAATTTCCCAATACTGGGAAAAAGTATATATTTTTAAAACCGTATGACCCATCACCTTTTTGGATTCCATTTGTTGGTCAGCCTATTCGTGTGATTATTTTCTAAACGATAATGGTCAAACTGACTGTTAGTTAATTGTGCTTAGAAATATTTATACAACCCGTCATTAATGTCTTAAAATAAAGCACGAAAATTAGGTTTTATCAAGTTGGTTTTTGAAATTTGAGTCTCTAAGGCGTTAAAAACTAATTTTATCCGTTCGATATGTTTTTGCAAAGACGTTGAAAAAATAATTAGGTCGCCTAGGTATACCGCACAGTTTTCGTTTTGTAGCCCTCGTTAAAAGTTATCCATAACACGTTGAAACGACGCAGGTGCTCATTTCAATCCGATCGACATGCACAGATATTCGTAGTGGACAAACTCGGTGACGAAAGCAATTTTTTGATGTCTTTTTCTCCCATTTTAATATGGTGAAAACCACTCGCCAAATCTAAAATATTAAAATTTACCAAGCTTGTCTAGTATGCCACTTATATTAGGAAGATTATATCGATCGTCTAAAGATTTTTCATTTAATTTTCTCAAGTCAACTACGACGCGCCATTTCTGTTTACCGGAGGCCTCTGCCTTTTTTGGTGAGAGGTGAGATCCACAGTGAATGACTTGGTTTAATTATTTTTTATTCTAACATTTTATTTATTTGATATTCGACCTCACGTTTGTAAATGTACGATTTAGTATAAATAGGATTTTTGTCAGTAGTTCGAATTTGATCTTTTACTTTGTAGGGGGCCGACCTAATTTCTTTGAGTTTAAAGATCTGAATAATCTTAAATGACTGATGTTCAAGTAATAATTTCTTCTAATTTGAGTTGTCATAATTCAGAATAACTTGCTTTATTACGTGAATTATTACTAACAACAATTCTGTTTATGCTCTAACCATTGTATTAAAAAAGAATAAACCAAAAAGTTGACAAAACGTTTTGCCTAAAGTCAGTGAACAGATGTTGCTGTATACTAATGCAGAATAATTTTAGAAAACACAAACTGTACGAAACTTTACATACATTTGTCATTGTGGTCTTTATTAATGACAAGCGTGGAGGAATTTGCATTTTCATCAAGCTAAAATGTTATTATTTTCCAGAGATAGAGTCCACGGCTGAAATTTCCGTCTCGACGTTTTTTATAGAGCGGATTCTAATTAATGTTTCACCGGATAAAAAATCTCGCACTTCGCAGTATATTTCAGAAAGGTGTAGAGTGATAAAATGAGAAATTCCGTCCAGTTCGGCTCAATTTCGGTGTCGGAGGCGCAGGTAAATTTTGTGTATTAAATTATTTATGATAACTAACTAAAGAAAAATAAAAAGATAATTTGATAAAGAAGGAATTATTAGCTATAGCAAATTTACACAAATATCGTTGTATGAATAATGTCGTGGAATATATAGCTGTAACTATGCTGCGCACACTGCCATATCATTGTGGCAAGACACAACACGACATTCAACCTAGTATTTGATCACGCCGTTAAGGAAATGACAGCAGAGAACTGGCAAGAAGCAGTCCATTATATCATTAAAGATGAGGAGAGAATGTGGTGTCTTGACCCCCTGATCGAACGGACTGTCGACCCGTTATTTATAACGTCTAGAGGAGATAATCAGATAAAGAAGAGTATAATTATTTTTATAATTTAATTTCTGTATAATGTATTTTTTGTATTTTATATTTTTTGTATTTTATATTTTTTTATTTTGTTTCATAAAAAATAAGTATATCTAATACTATGTACATAATGCACCCCTTTGCCACACCATTTTCAGTGTTTGTGAATGGATAACAATAGACAAAATTTATAAATTGACCTAAACCAGGGTGGTACTACCTGCACTTGATAAAAAGAAATAATTTTGTACTCAAATCAATGCCAAATTATGAAAGTGGCTTAAATATCCTTTGGCTTACTTTGTAGTCCCTTTACATACCTAAAAGACTTTTATTACTCAATAACCTTTCTGAAATAGACTATAATTAATGTTTCACGTGATTAAAAATCTCGCACTTGGTTAAACGCGGTCTTCTTGTATCGTGTGAATCTCGAGATTTATCATTGTCTCAATATTACGTAAACTATGTACTTTTTAACGCTAACCCATACACACTTCGGAACAGGCTAACTTTCAGTGTCCCTAATTTTGCAACTAATTACCTTTCTAACTCTCCTCTCATACGTTGCATGAGAACATACAACTATCTTGTAACGGGTGATAGACGCATTGACCTGTTTAACACTAACTTATGTACCTTTAAAAAACTTATCAGAAAAAAAATATCTATTATCCTTTGATTAGGGAGTGCATTGCTATCACTCGCGTATCTTTAGCTTTATAATTTGTTTTTGGATTTATTATTTGATTGTACAAAATAGCCTTTGATTTTTACTTAAACTTATTGTGTACTTCTACAGAACTTTGTAAATTTCTTTTTGTAATCCGTGTCACTCTATAATTGGTCTGCTTCAAGCAGTCTGTTGAGTGACCTTGTTTGTCTAAATAAATAAATAAATTACGTCATAATAGAATAAAATTTTAAATTATTTAGACACACTAAAAAATCACTGGTTATCTTTGTTTCTTTAATTCGGCGTTTCGTAGAATTTGTCTGATTCTTCAGCTTTCGAAACAAAGTAGTTTTTTATTATTTTTAATTTTTACCATTACATAAAATACAAAGGACTGAAGGACCTCGGTCGATGGCAATTTAAATTGTATTTTTGTAAAGAAGTACAGTTTAATAAAGAACATTAAGTAGTAGTAGTAGTAAAATACACAAGCAGACAAGTACTTGTTCTGTCAGTCGGTATTGAGTCATGAGCATTCTTTATTTTTTCCCATGTGCACCAAATTTATTTCTTCTTCTTTACACGGATAGCCGTCTGAGTAAAAATGATATCGATCTATATAATATTCTAACCCAGACTGGAAACTTTCATTCAGCTAACTAAATGAAAATTCTGTTTTTAAATGTTTTTAGTAAGTGAAATAAATAAAGAAGATGCAAGTCCAAAACTCTAATATCATTTAAGAAACGTCAATTGTCTCCCATATTTATAATTCGGTTTCTTTAACCAGATGAGTTTAAAATAATTGTTTCCTTTCGGAATATTACAGCAACGTGATTGCCAACTCTATTTTGTTTAAATCCAAAGGGTTAATCCTATTTGGATTGATAAAATAATGGAACGCTAACATTCAGGAAGATATAATTATACAAATAAAGTTATTAAGGGCTTAATTTTAAATTAAAAATTTCATACAGCTTAAACGGAACGGAAACTATTAGAATCTGACGCAATCCTACTTTAATTGATCTAGAAATGTAGTAGAGATTTTCAGTGGCTGCTCATACAGTAGGGCAACAAAGCCATGGCCCTACCTACCTGTACCTCAAGCTATTTATTTACTTACACTCACAATGATTGCTTTGTATTTTTACGCTTCATTCTTTGTGTACATGTGCATAATTTAAAATTCAAGACGTTGCGTTTATTTGATATCTGATAACGCCTAACGGTGCAAAAACTCCCTGACGCCGCGAAAATTTCCTGTCGCTACCCAACGCAGGTCAATTCTATGTATATATGGCCAGACTGTTCATCGCTTATAAAAGAGATAATAGATATATCGTCCTCTCTTACTGACACATAAGGAATTCGGAAATTTTGTGGCGAGTCAGATCCTCAGATCCGTCCGGGATTGGAGGATTTACACGTGCTTTATTTTATCAGGAGTGCAGAGTTCCAATCGGGTTAGGCCCTCGTCTTTGCTACCACTACCCGATACTAGATGGCAGCTGTTTTCAATACGGTTTGCCCTATCAAAATACTAACTTTTAATATATATTTCTTTTAAACAGTTTTTACTATGGGACATAAATTACTTTTGCAGGTTAGGTTTAGGTTAAATCAGTTAGTCAGTGTAGGTTAATGCGCGTTAAAATTAATTCTAGTAACTATTCCCAAGACGACCGCTGAAGCGGAGAGATGCTTTTCTATGTTAAAAAGAATACAATTTTTTTAAAGAAATACCATAAAAGAAGAAAGACTGGAATGGTTAGGAATGTTGTCTGCAGAAAAACATTTTATAAACAATATTGACAATTTTAATAACAAAGTGATCGAAACATTTTCTAATAAAAAAAGATAGACAGATAGATTTTCCCTATTGAAAAATATAACATTTTCTAATAAAAAAGATAGACGGATAGAGTTTTCCTATTGGAAAATATAAGTGTTTAGTGAACATTTTCTTTTTATTGTTTCTTTCGAACTACTGAAATATCGAGAAAAATACTGTTTAATATATTGTGATTTTAGACAATGTTGTTATTATATGCTCCATTTAATTACTATTCGGTCATTTTTTTTTTCCTATTTTCCTTGACGATTTTAATTGATTTGGATATTTTGGCCCCATCTGTTTCAACTATCATGACCCGCCACTGGAGTTTTTTGACAAACTAAAAAAACTGGTACTAAGAGTAAGTGCTTTGAAAGAACATAAAGTCTAAAATACACGTCTACAATAAGCAAGTCGTCGGTCCAGAATTGGTTTGTTCTATCTCCACTTTTTTCACAAATTGAGGTTTTTACATATTCTTTATTATTAAAATTCATTTGTTCTATCTCCACTAAGATAAGTAGACTATTTTTATTATTAAGTAAATTACAATGGTGTAACTTCTTGGCGTGTTTTGAAGTTAAAATAATAGTGTTTTGTTGTATCTCCCGTCGTATTCAGTTTTCGTCTATCTAGTAATATTGTTTTGTGCTAAGTGCCTCTCAGTGACATTTTTAGGTTATATTATTGGAGTTACAAAAATGCTATCATTGTGCTATCTCCATTTTAACCAATGAAAAGCTGCGAATACTCCTAATCTTATCCGAGATTTTAAAGGTATTAAGGGAATAACAAAAATAATACTTTGGTCGGATAGTTGTGTCCCTCAAAATAAAAACTCAATAATGTCGTTCGCTCTTTAAACTTTTCTTAACTCGGAGAGTAACTTAAAGACAATAGAGCAAACATTTTCTGAGCTAGGTCACAGTAGGTACACTACAAGAAATCGATTCTGCATACAAGGTTATAGAAAAGCATACAAGATTCTTATAGAGATACACAGCACCCTTTCGCTGGCACGCGCTCTTCTAAAACTATCGGAAGGTAAACTGAAGTATCATATCCTACAAATGAATAGCGCAATTATACACCTAAATTAACCCAACTAAGGTATAATCTGGTTCCGTATCCTTACACGAAAATTAAAAATATTGTATATGATATAGATAATATTTTTAAAGTTAAATACAGAACCTTCTTTGAAAATGATTTTCAAATCTGTTCTGCAGTGGAGAGGAAAAATTGGCCAATTAAAAAAAAACAACAAAAAAATATATTTCCAGTGGCTCCTTTAAGGAAGCTAGTTTCTAAAATATCCGAAGATAAGAAAATTGCGTTATATTCCATGCTAAATACTATGGATCTTGAAGACCATGCGTATTTAAAAAATACAGTTTTAAAAGGCTTTCAACCCAAAAATCGAGTTCAATAGTTTAACAAACTAAAATTACCTATATAATAAAAAAATATCTAAAAGCTTTATTTTGTATTACATTCATTTTTCAAAATCTTTTTATGTTATCTCCAATACTGTATGCACAGAAACTTGGTGTACTTTTCGGCACCAAAAGGTTGTACACACCTCATCAACTTTTGACACTCTACCAAGCCCAGATTCGACCATCATTAGAATATTGCTCTCATGTCTGGAGCTCTGCACCCAAGCACACCCTTCGGCTACTGGATTCCAGTCAAAGGAGAGCCGTTCGTCTGATCGGCGACCCCGAGCTGACCAAGACCCTCGATAGCCTGGAGCATCGAAGACAGGTTGGTGATTTGGCTCTCTTTTACAGATATTTGAATGGCAGGTGTTCGACTGACATTGCCCACTTGATTCCACCTAGAGCAATGCAAAACAGAAATACACAGCGAACCACTGCCGCTCATCCATATGTTGTTCAGCTTAGTACTTCTCGAACTTCATTGTTCAAGAATTCTTTCATCTGGAGAACGTCATCTTTGTGGAATGATCTTTCTGAGGTCGTGTTTCCCAATTAATACAATCTTTAACGTTTCAAGACCAACGTTAATCGCTTTTTTCGCACACGCACCGCTCCAAGAGCGCCTTAAAGGATTTTTCCTACAGTGTGTTTTATCATAAAAAAAAAAAAATATAAAGCTGACTTAACTAACTTAAATTATTGTTTTGTGTTACATCCATTTCTCAAAATCATTTTATGCTACCTCTAAAAATATTTATTCTGAAGATCGAAAATAAGCCAATTTGTTCTCCAAATACTTTTAAATTAATACTTAATTATCATTATATAATTTGGGTAAAATAAATATAAATATTGTTTGTATATATCGTCAACTACCCCAGAAATTATTTTCTCAATTCAATTTATTAAAACGCATAAATTACTCGAAGAACAAGTTTCTATTGCTAAATACTCAAATGTTTAGTTGGTGGAGGTAGAACAAACCAATACTGGACCGACGAAGTGCTAAAACTCAGTATCAAAATTATAAAATATTCTCTTAAACCACTTGCTTTTGATACTGGAGTTTAGTTACTTGTACTGACACCGCCTTTACTTACTGTTGTTAAAAATTAAACAAAGGTAATTAGGTAAAATAAAAAATCTTTACTCATGTACACAGACAATCATTTGTCTTCAACCTTGAAACAGACACAAAAAACGTTTAGGTATTTATTCCTATAATTACATCTCTTCAAAATGTTAGTTTGCGTGCTTGGTAACAGATCAGCAATTTATTTCCTGTTGGAGGAGAAAAAACATAAATCGCGTGCTAATGAACAGAAATCCTGATCAAGATTAGATTATGAGTCTGCAATTTTTACGGTAATAAAAAGTGCTGATGATATAATTAAATATTAGGGAAGAATAAAAACAAACCCATTAATTATAGCGGCAGGGCAGATAATAACAAAATTATAAGTAAGTGAACTGCTATCCAGAAGAACATTGTCAATAAAGCCTAAATTAACACTTTTCTCCTTCTTAAAATACTTTAGTTTATTAAATAGAATAATAGCATTAAGGCCCTTTGTAAAAAACAAAAGTTAAATATAAAAAGGTAGAAAATAGCCGAATTAGTTAAAATAAAATATTAGTTTAAAAGTTATTAATACAAAATGTTCAAAGTAAATAAGGTCTAAAATAAATAAAAATAAGTGTGAGAAAGTTTTATATTATCAACTGGTAACATAACAAAACGTATACTATCAAAAACCATAAACCTTTGCCCAAAGACAATGTATATTTCAAATCTTAACAACTCTATACCAATTTATAATTTTATAGTATTTATATTTATTCCTATCAATTTAAAATAGTTTGCTAGGTACTAGGTTAGGTTAAAGGCTTAGGCTCTGACCAAACAGTCTCACGCAGTCCTATCAGGTTCGTTGTGATACCACACGTGTTCCGTAGAACCCACCTTCATCAGATCTCTGATGATTAGTGCAACGTATACCGTAGAAGGATTTAAACAACTCATTTAAACCAGCCAATACTACTCAGAAACGTGCTTAGTCGTCCAAGTTGTAAGTTGCTTAGTTCCTCCACGCTATTGAAAAATTGTTCACCCAGAGCAGTGAACCTTCTTCTTGCGAGGCCATGGTATTCACACAGAAAATGTTGAATACTTTCTTCCTCTTCCTCATCTCTGCAACTACTGCAGAAGTCGTTAGTGGGTATTTGCATGCGTTTGGCATGTCTGCCGAAGATGCAATGTCCGGTAACAACCGCAGTAATATTTCTCACGTCTTTCCGACTGTGTCTCAATAGCTCTGCGGTTCTCTTTTTTCAAGTGTGGGTTGCTAGGTACTAAAAACTAAAGTCTCTTATCTTTTAAAAAAGTTAAGAGGTGGAAAGACATGAAAAAAATGTAATTTTGTCTCTTAAATCATTAAACGGTAAAATATATAATACGATGAGAACATTTATTTCCAAGTGTTCCAAGCTATAAGAAATGTATTTAGCAAGAGTTACAAAGTTGATTTCCCATTTCATAAATATACCTGCTTTTTTCTCGTTATTTATTATACTTACCTGGACTATAATAAATGTACATGGCACATTTCTTACCAGTAAATTATTTTTAATAAAGTATATTGTGTTCATTTCGCTGTGCTATTTTAAGTCATGGTTTTTAAAAATTTAAACAGAATATACCTAATTATTTTTTTTTGTGGTCGGTTTGGTCGTAAGTATTACTATAATTTTATACCTATTATATACAGTGTTCTTGAAAAAAGCTTCTTTATCAAAAACCACACCAATACTGCGGGCGGGCGTTTGCCTCCTCTTCCTTTTTTAGTTTGGCTCTAAATGTTCAGGACCATAATGGAATTAAAAAGATAATTTAAAAAAAGTGTTATTAGATTACAAAACGATAAAATTTTAAAAACTTGTACATTGTATTAAATTTTTAAAGCTTAGACATTCTTAAAACTGTATTTAACATTCCAGGTTCGTATTTAAAAAATTGACTTTAAGGTTGGTAACTAAAGAATAAAACTTCAAATTTGAAAACTAATAACACCATCTTGTAGAACATAGAAAACAGTCATAAAAAAAGTGTTTTTTATTTTGTTCCCGAGTGAAAAATGAAAGCGCAAAAAATTAAAACCCAAAAATGGAAAGTTCGGTTTCTTTTCGGATATCTCCGAAAGTATTCGGAGTATCAACAATTTTCTTTCACCAAATTATTAAGCCCCAAAATACGCAACTTTACCTCAATTTAACCTAACTCGTATCTCTTACCGTTTTCGAGATCCACTTGTACGCACACGAATTTGTAGCACCCTGTATAAATAAAATAAATACGCAAACATTTTTTGAAAGAAAATAATATATTTTTCCATAAATTTACATCTTTAAACCAGCTGAATGGATCAAATAGTTACAAGAGGACTTGGATATACTATACAGATATGAAATCCCTAAAAAATATCCATTTCAAAGATATATCTCAGAGTAGATCAATAAAGTCCTTAAAAATAAGTCGTTAACCTTTTCCAAGCCACTTCCTTCTCGATTTTCAATGATGTTATAAAATATTATCCCCGGGGAGAATAAAAATTCAATAAAAAATTATTTGATAATCCTTGACACCTGAGGTCTGGAATAAAAATATTCATAAAATTGATGAGGGTTAGCGATCATGTAAATTGGAATTTGTATTAAAAATAAAGTTTAGGCGTATGTATGGCTGTGATATGAAGTTTTTAGTTAACAAAAGGATATAAAAAGATCGATTTAATATTGAAAACTTGAATAAAATGTTTATTAAACACATGCTGCTAGGCTATTATATGATTACACTGTAAACCAAATTAGAGTAGTCCCTTTTTTAATACTTCATAGCCCTTTATGATAGGTATTTTTACCTATTTGTAATAATTTTTTCCTACGACCGCCTATGAAAATGAGAAAAAAAATATGTCAACACTAGTGTGGAAATACAAGGCACACTATTTAATTTAAACATATGGTGCCAATTTGACAGACCACCCCTATTTATTAAAAAGAACAAATTTAAAAAAGCAGTAATTGTAAAGTGTTTAACTTATTTATCATGTATTTGTCGAGTGATTCAGAATTAGAGTGTGAAAATACGCTGAAATTATAAAAAATGTGGAATGGAAACACTTTTAACAGAAAATACAAATTTCGCTGAAGAAAATGTCATGTATTAAACAACAATTCTTTATTGGTATCGATAGCGTAGAAAATAGAGCTTTAGCCTACAGATCGCAAGATCACAGGTTTAAATCCCATCAGGAGTACTTGACTTTTTTTTATAAAAACATTAAATAATTTATAGAATTATTTTGAATTGAAATCTTCCTTATTGGGTGGATTTTTAAAATTTATGTTTAATGCATCTTTCCTTGATTAAATTTAAAAAAATTCATTCTGGTTAATCTAGAAGTCAATTCAGAATTAGAACTTCCTATGATATATAAAATATGAAAAAATGAAAAGGGTAAACTACAAATAAAGGGGAAAAAACCTATTATTGACAAACTATGAAACCGGATATTAAGTTAAACATAATCCTAAGTATGCTAATTTTAACACTAGTGTTGATTTTTTTTGTAAACATTAGTGTTGAAATATATTTTTCACAAGTCAAAGACTTTTTTAATATTTCCTTGTGGTCGTAGGAAAAATGGTGTACATTACTCGTGTGAAAGTGCTTATTCTAAAACATGGAGAATTTCCGCACTCGGCTGACGCCTCATGTTAAATATCTCCTCGTTTGAAAAGTATCACTTTCATTACTTGCGGTATATAATATACTATTTTTCTTTGGATCTGTCAGTTAAAAATATTAGTAATATTATTATTATTATATTTGATGAAAATACCAAAGGATACAGAGCATTTACAAATGACGACTAAGAACACAAAATGTTTTAATAAGAATTTCCATTACAAATATTCGTAAAGAAATACGGTCCTCTTATACTATAGTAGGAGACAGCGCACAAAACATCCACTTTTTTTAAATATTGACGTTGATTTGAGATTGTGAATATAGGATTTACATCGCTCCAATAGCGAACATGTTGCTATGCCACAGTTCCATTCGTCGAAAACGTGGACTCATCCGAAAGCGTTACAACTTTATGAAATTCTCTAGTACCACCTAAGGAAGGAAGACATTAAAATAAACAACATTTTCAAATACATTTTTTCAAAAAACTCAAAAATAAGGTATGTACATTCATTTATTACACTATGGATATAAATACGGTTCTGCCTAACCTGTCCATTGAATAACATTAAGAAAACTTCTTGATTTATGATGAGCCCGCAAGGGAAAGCGTTCTGTGTATAATCTCAAAGCAGCTGCTACACTTTGACGACACTTTTCGTAAATTAGCACCATATCTACTAGTTCATTGTGTTAAAATTTCACCATTTTCACGTGTCACCAATTCAAAATAAATTTTTTGAAAAGAGGTATTTGAAAATGTTGTTTGTTTTAATGCCTACTTTACACAGCTAAAAAAGGAGTATTAACTTAGGAATCACCCCGTATAGTTAGTACGAAGCACTAAGTAGTGAAAAAGAAGGATTCTGTAACAAAACTCATCCAAAGCACTACTTTATGACTATATAAAAAAACCTAGTGGTATTGAAGCAGGATGGCTTGGTCGCGCACTGTTGCAGAACACCATTTCTCATTATTGATCTGGCTAATAAAATAAAGAAGTCCCATAAACCAACCCGAGTTCTAATTGATGACCTTCGGTTTACAACGCGAGAAGGCTACTGGTGTGTCAGACTATCAAATAATTTTTACAGTTCGTCCTATGTGGGCTACCCTGTATATATTTCAACCCATTATACTATAGCGTTGAATGCTTTAAATATAACAAACATAGAAATACAATTTGAAAAAGGAATCTTATCTCCCGCTAACGCATATTTTATGATGTCACAGAGAGTACAAGAAAGGTAATGGTTTGAAAAAGGTAAACGACTCATTTTTAAGGACTATATAGACCTATTCTGTGAGTAATTATAGTTTTAAATTAGGAATTTTTGGGCTGATAAAACAATTTGGTAATATCTGCTTGACTTAGGGTAAAACTAAAAATAAAGGTAATGAAAGAAACTGGTCTAATTTACGGCCGCAGTGGCTCAGAGGTGAGGTATTGGCATTAAACCGTAGCCGTCCGGGTTCAATCCGCGGAGTTGGCATACGCACAATAAAAAGTGTGTCCGAAATTTAGTGGATAGAAGTGATTCCCAATATCGTGACCGAGAAGGGCGTCATGGACTTCTGGAGGCGTAAAAAGGATAACTAGTACATACACGTAGTTCGGAGTCCACGTTAAGCTATAGGTCCTGTCTGGCCGACATTACCCAGATGATTGGGGATATAATGGGAATTATACGCCTAAGTATACTGGCTCTTTAGCTAACCCCAGCAAAAAAATAAACCTGTGAAACTTCTTAAGTATTTTTAATTTATTCATTGATTTTTAAAGTCAATTATTTCAGATCAAAGGAATGGGGGGCGCCTTATTGTCTCCTTGGGTGCACCACTGGTACTCCTCTATAACTTAAATAGTTAAGGACTTCATCTTTTAGTTGAAATTCGGTGTTCTTGTTTTTATGCCTAATAAATAAAAAAAATATATAATTTTTTATATAAAATATAAATACCATTTTTCCCAAGACTTAATTGGTTAAGAAAACTTTTAACTTTTGCGCCTTACAATTATACCTAAAATCTTTAACAAAACAACTTTGTTTTAGAAGATTTTCTTTAAAGTTCACGAAGCAAAAGTTTTTTCAAAGTTATAAAATGATACTTAACTTTGTATAAAAAACTTTATAGTATTTCTGATATATCTTTTAAGCAGAGTGGTAAAGCAAAAAATTGTTTAATGACATGTAAATAATTTTTACTTTATAAAAGAGTGTGCACTATGATGATTTTATCATTTTTTGCGCGTCCCAGCATGTCGATTTAAATGATACTTGTATATATGTATACAGGGTGTCCCACCGGGAACCGAATCGATCTATATATAGAAAACTATATATAGGAAAATTTTGAAAATTTGACAGTATGCTGATGCTAATGGGGGCGACCGGGCTTAAATATTTTCCTATTAATGGCACTTTAGGTTATACCGGAAGTAAGTGTCAACTTGCTTATTTTAAATGGGAAACATATTGTTACATTTTTGCATTCTACGCAAGATTCTAGGCAGATTTTGTATACCATGTCCTATACCTATGTCTAAACGTTTTTGACATATTTGAATTTTTATGTCAATTATGACGTTTGCAAGCCTTAGAATAATTATCAATTTTTTCTATCTGGTCTTATCTCTATTTTACTATCTATTTATTTAATTTAAGTGGGATTCCTTGTTATAAAGGACCTGCTTTAATAGATGTTTTTATAATTTTTTGATAACTATTAATACAGAGTGTTTAAAAAATAAGATTAAAAATAAAAATGAAAAAACTGTCAAAAGTCTAGATTTTCAAATGGAAACACACAAATTTTATAATTATTTCTTATTTAGCATTAAAAATAAGGGTAAGTTTGTATAAGGTTGTATATCCCAAAAATTCTTAGTTTTCGAAATATTGCCAATTTAATATTTTTATATAGGGATTTTGCTGCAGAGTTTAGGTTCAGTTACTCTTAGTTGGCTATGGCGACGTTGAAAAACAATCAAATGCTAAAAAAATCTATGACGCTGTCACTTAACATTATTAGTAATCATTCCCGGGCGCTTACATTATACAAACGAAAATTATTTAAACTTATTTATTATTTATGGAGAATGTGATAAAGTTATATCATGTCACATTTGCCATTCGATATCCGCAAAAACAAATCTTACCCTTATTTTAATGCTAAATAAGAAATAATTATGAAATTTGGGTGTTTCTATTTGAAAATCTGGACTTTTGACAGTTTTTTCATTTTCATTTTTTATGTTATTTTTAAAACACCCTGTATTAATAGTTATCAAAATATTATAGAAAATCTATTAAAGCAGGTCCTTTATAACAAGGAATCCCACTTAAATTAAATAAATAAGGCTTCTTTATAGAAAAATTGATAATTGCTTGCAAACGTCATTTTTGACATTGTGACGGGATGGATCTAGATTATGGCACTGTCTACTAATATTGAATTACGAGTCTAGCTGGTAGCGTTTTAGAAACAATGGTAGCGTTTCTTGACCGACGATCTAGATCCTTCCTTTCACAATGAGTTTAGAATTTATTCCGGAAATAACTAATTATGCTTGCAGAGTAAGAGCACTCCAGTCGTGATGTTTTTCCTTGGATGTTAATTAAATGTGTTAATTGCTGTTATAACGACTTACCAATCCGACCTTCTCCAGATGTTTTAGCGGCAGCCTCGGGAGTCCTGTAACACGGTGCCATATACGCGCGGGCGCGAATCGTCCACTCTTGTTGGTGTGAATCCCCTATCCCTTTTATTATAGTGAACAATAAAACACTATATTTTCAAAACACTTAAATTTATTAACAACAAGAGATAAAGAAAAAGAAACTTTACAATATTAAACTTAAGATATTTACAAGATAAGTGTAAGAGAATAAAGAGAGGTGGTTTACTGAAATGATATCCAATATGCAATTAAAACCCAGACATGCGTTTACTGTGAAGGAGAACAATCTCGAAAATAAACCCTTGATATGAGAAACCCGCAATATTATCTGGTGACAATGAACAAAACCCAAGAAATTAACCCAAGATGAAAGAGTTAGTCACAAAAACCCAAGAGTAAGCCCTGACACTTTGACCACTGAACTTTCCACTTTAAATTAGGATTCACTACACAAGAGCCACAAGCGCGAAAACGGAACTATTGATTTTTATGAGACTTTTTAGTAAGACGTAAAACTCGGAACTGATTTTAATCTGTGTAGCGAAATTCCTTCTAAGCTCTCAACCAAAACTAACTAACGCCCCTTTATTGTCATCCCTCCCGAGCATTATAGCTTTCGACCTATAGCATGACTTAGAGGGTAGTTTATCCCCTACTTTGCCTCGACTCGTTAGTACCACCATTAACCGTACCTTGCCAAAGGGCCAACCCGAGTACTCGCTCCGTCGGCCATTTCCCTAGATCATAAAAGAGGTGGGAAACGATGGTACTTAGAAATTTGGCCCATAGGGGTCTCTAGTCATCCACTACTAGAGAAATAATAATCACGAACGATGAAATTATGAATCCTCCTCTTTATGACAATTACTTAGGTTCTAACTTATACAACCGTAATAGAGAATTACTACATCTAAAGCCTAGAGTCGGATGCTTTTAAAAACCCATTTTAAACGTTAACCCAATGCCAACGTGTGTAAATACACTATCTACAAATGGGAAAAGAAAACACCCGGGGGAAAAGGCTTGTACATATATAATTGAATCCGGCAAGACGCAAATCCACTACTTTTTATGATATATTCCTTTTCCTTTATTATTGACGATATATGGTTCACACAATATATGAAACGTAAAATAGCCATAAAAAGCCCTCCGGCGGGTGACTCTTTATTTCCCCGAACCCTGTCAGCTTGATGCTTTATGGCTGGGACAATCGACATTAGATATTTTACTTTAGCTTCAAGAAAGATGGTACCCATCTGTTCGGACCTAAGGGCTGTTAAGGATGTAATTTATCCCAAAAGTACAGTTGGGTATCCTTTTGTGAATTTTGTTAACTTACGACCCAAATGTTTCTAAATTGCTTTATTGGCGACTTTCTCCCAAACGATATTTTTTCCCTGTCGGGTTAATGAGAGCCAAATGTTCTCCGTAAAACGTG
This sequence comes from Polydrusus cervinus, assembly GCA_935413205.1. NCBI lineage: Eukaryota > Metazoa > Arthropoda > Insecta > Coleoptera > Curculionidae > Polydrusus > Polydrusus cervinus. The sequence goes on along the minus strand of OW284514.1, from coordinate 21,780,839 downwards.
ATCTTTACAAAAAGAACCGAAAAAATAAAACTAGAAATCACGTTCTATTACATTGCCCCCCACTTAGACTGAATCATATATTGCATTAAAACAAAGGAAAACAATACTCACGCAGCTGGTTTGCATCTTGTTGGTTCGTAAACAAACTACCAATTAATCAAGCTATTAACCTAACGTTACCAATTACAGGTCACCATTACACTAACCATTCTGCTAAATGCAGTCTTTGACGGGCGAATTTCAACACTCACGAACTTACCCGCACTTTTGTTCTACCACTGTCCCGCGAATCACTATTCTCAAGGAGGTCCAATTCGTTACACTAATGTCTTTGAAACAGCAATCGGCCTCCTTATTAACTGCTCCCTGGCGCGGACTGTCTGGGTAGACACTGTCGAAAAGGGCTGTTGGTCCCACCTTGGCTTCGCTGAAATCCAGATCCTCATCCGTTGGGGTACTCCACTTTCAGCTTGTAGTAGGAGTAATGATTAGGGTAGGTATGGGCTAAGCCCTTTCGTACACTGGCTGGTAGGAATTTTGCCCTTTGGAATTTATTGGTTAGCTTCTTTGGGGTAGAGTAATTAGTTGTAACTACAACTCAATAGCTGACGGCTACAAGCTCCATACCTCCTCCACTATAGTGTGTGCGTGCTGGTAGATTCGTGTTGGGAGAACAGGTATGGCATATGAGGGACCGGTGTCGGCAAAACCCTCTGTTCTCCTGGTGTCCTGGTTAGCTTCTGCCTTTCCTGGCATTGGGGTATAATGGTGTCTGTTAGAATTTGTCCACTTTTCTTGTGTATATACATCATTTGAGCTTATCGGGGAAAGATAGTATCAAGCATTGTCATTTCCATCTTTTCCTAACGGGCCTCCAACTCAACCGTTTCGGTGGTCCGTTGGAGTTCAGGGGTGGCTTCAATCCAGATACTTTCTACTTCAACGTTGTTTGGGAGTGGTGGTTGGCACTCCATTTACATGCCGTGTTTAACCAACTGGAATTGGGTTTCGTACCAAACGGGTTGTTCTCGGTAATGCTCAGAGTTTTCCTATAGTCCATTCCAATAGGTCGGTCCTGAGTAACGTAACGTACTCCTCCTCTATCGGACACTTCCTTCATGAGCGTCCCTGTTACATCTGGCATGGCTTCACTGGTAGGAGGGAGAGCTCTGTCAGCTCGGTTGTTTGGTCTGCGCCATCACCACAATTCGTCCTGCTAACATGGGCTAAGGAAAAATTCATAGGGTCCTCATGGCTGCTTTCATTCTAAAACATCAAGATATTACTTATGCTCACAACAGGTTATATAATACACAAGAAATCTTCAATGAACTGAAATATATCTACAACCTAAACCTACAATAACACTAGTGGTTAAAACACTACTTGTAATGACTCCTTGTACGTTGAGCAATTGGTTCGTCCGGTTCCTCTATACTTTCTATTCTTTCTACGGTAGGGCTTCCTTCCAAGCTGTGAAAAACTTCAATCGAACTTGCTCTCGATGGGGTCCTTATCATACCTTCATTGCTTATCGTACTCGGTTCACCACTTTGTCCTCGTTCGGTGATATTCTCCGATGCGACAGGTGGTGGCATCACAGTGACCTGTCCACCGGCCGCATCCTCATTCTCTGATTCACTATCCCAGTCTAATGGCAACTGTGGATAGGATGGTCTCAATTCGATAGGCACGTTTCCCAATTGATCGCTTATCTGGTCCGTCGATAGGCACAGTTTCAGCCTATTCACGTGAACTTTGTTCACTCTCCTACCATGTATCTCCTCAACCTCTGCTGTAACTCCGGTCAATTTCGTAATCCTGTAGGGTCCTGTCCATCGTTTAGCTAGTTTCCTGCTTAAACCTACCTTGTCTGCGGGATCGTAGACATATACGCGGTCTCCTACTTTAAATTTATGTGGTTCAGCCTTCTTATTGAAATTTCCATGAATTCTTTCCGTGTTCCTCTCAATATTCTTTAGAGCGTTGTGGTGTGCTATCTTCATTCTTTGCAGAAATTCGGACGCGTAGTTAGAATCCGTATCATATCTGACCCGTAAAGGCTTGAAAATTTCATCGTAGGGGTATTCCATGTCTCTTCCGAACAATAAAAAGAAGGGGCTTTCCTCGGTCGTGCTATGCGTCGCTGAGCTATACGATGCTAAAGCATAGGGTAGCCACTCATCCCAATCCCTATGATCTGGAGCGATGTAGTGAGACAGTAAGTCTTTCAACGTTTTGTGGAATCGTTCTAGTGATCCGTTAGTCTGAGGTCTATATGCAGTTGTTTTTAAATGCTGGATTTTTAACATTTGACATACATTTTCCATGAGCTTCGACGTGAAATTACTACCCAAATCAGTTAGTAACTGTCTTGGTGTACCATGTCGTAGTATAATCCCTTTTACGAAAGCTTTTGCCACTGTTTCTGCAGTTTGCTCAGGCAGCGGAAAAGCCTCAACATATTTAGTAAGTGCGTCTTGCACTGTTAGAATGTATTTATTTCCTTGATCGGTTACAGGTAAGGGACCTACAACATCCATCGCAATCCGGAAAAATGGGGTTTTTGGAATCGAAAATTTTTGAAGTGGCGCCGGTTTGTGGTGGCTTGAGGTTTTTCTTTGCGCGCATGGACCACAGGCGTTTATATACTTCCGTATGTCTTCGGTCATGTTTGGCCAGTAAAAGAGTTTTCTTATCCTACCATATGTTTTATCGAAACCCATATGACCTGAGAAAGGTAGATCGTGGTATATACGCAGTATGTTGGGAATTAAATAGCTAGGTGCGACAAGCATATCGTCGAGATATTTTTCTGTAGAGGTCTTATACAATAGTCCATCCAGGTCTAGATAGTAATCCTTTTCTGTTCCCACCATCACCTTCTTGATAATCTTTCCTAGCTTTTTATCCCTTCTCTGATCTTCCTTGATTTTTCCGCGGTCCCAAATTGGCTCACAATCTCCCCCTGCATTTAGTAGTCTTATCGGTTTGATGCGTGATAAGGCATCCACGTTAGTATGTTTCTTACCACATTTATATTCTATTTTGAACGTATATTCAGATAGTGCTAGTGACCATCTCATAAGTCGGTTGCTCGGGTCTTTTACATTCATGAGCCATTTTAAAGGCTGATGATCCGTGTACACCACAAATTCTTGACCCCAAAGGTAGTTCCTAAACTGTTTTATTCCCCATAGTAAGGCTAGGCATTCCCTTTCTGTTGTGCAATAGTTTCGTTCAGCTTTGTTAAGTTGTCGACTGGCATAAGCTACCGGTAGTTCCTGTCCGTCATAAACTTGGTGTAAAATGGCGGCTATAGCATATCCAGAGGCGTCCGTGGATAGGAAGAATTGTTTGTTTGGATCTGGGTATTTCAAAATTGGTTCCTGAAGGAGGCAGCTCTTTAGGTATTCGAATGCTTCTTGACAACCTTCATTCCAAACAAATTTTACATTCTTCTTGGTAAGATTGGTGAGGGCGGCTGAATACTGGGAAAAGTTCGGGATAAACCTTCGGTAGTAGCCCACTAGTCCCAGAAAGGATCTTATTTCTGTGACAGTAGTTGGCTTGGGGTAGTTCTTTACAACCTCGACCTTCTTTGGACAGGGCCGGACTCCGTCTTTTGAAATGATAAATCCCAAATAGGGAGTTTCGTCTTTTATGAAGACGCACTTCTCTGGATTTAGGGTCAGTCCCGCATGGCGAATCCTGTCAAACACATCTCTTAACTTGGCAATATGTTTATCAACATCATCTTCGGAGAATACTATTATGTCATCCAGGTAGACATAGCAATGGGATCCTGTTAAATTCGATAAAACACACATCATTAAGCGTTGCCAAGTCGAAGGCGAGTTAACTAATCCAAACGGCATTCTATTGCATTCATAGTGACCCCACGGGACAGAAAACGCTGTTTTTTCTCGGTCCCTTGGATCAACTTCAACTTGCCAATAGCCTTTGGTCATGTCTAGGGTGGTAAATACTTCAGCGCCTCCTAGCGCGTCTATGCTATCTTGTATGTTTGGTATGGGAAAATAATCCCTCTTGGTCACTGCATTAATTGCCCTAAAATCTACGCAGAATCTGAATTTCTTGGTGCCGTCCGGACTTTTCTTTTCTACTAGGACCACAGGCGCACTCCACGGAGATACAGAGGGTTGAATGATATTTTCCTTTAACATTTCTTCTATTTGGGTCTTCATCTCTTCTCGAAGCGCGTAAGGAATTCGGTAAGGTGCTTTTGCAATCGGCGCATGATTACCTGTATCGATGCGGTGTGTCACTAAACTTGTCGCTTTCAGAGGTCCGTCTCCTCCTGTAAAAATATCGCTGTAACTTTCCAAGAATTTTACCATTTTCTTCTTTTCTTCGGGATCTTGCAAGTGGCTTAACGCTTCACCAAAATTAATCCTATGCTCACTACATAGGTTCATAACATTCACTTTCCTCACTACAGAATTATCGAGAGAATCTGTACCTATATCCAAACTACCTACATCCACCAAATTTAAAAGGGGGGTGTGTCTTTTTATGGTCTGAGGTAAGGGGGTAGTATTTAGAAATCGGACAACAATACTTCTATTTTTGCTTGTTTGTGGGTTTTCAATGTTAACTATAGAGGTCGCCATACAAATGCCGACACCAGAGTGGTTTAGTGGCTCGCAAATCATAGTACCCGCGAGAACCCGGGCGTCTACAGGAACCATGAAATCGCAGCCGTGAAATGCAGGAATTTCTAAGTCTTCACGCAGTCTGACAAGATTTGGTTGTTTGAAACTATCCCCAAACTTGTTGCTAGGGGACCAGCCCTTTGCGGTCGGCTGCTGAAGTTGAGTACTATTGTTTATCAGGTTGTTGTCCTCTTCTTCCGGTCTATTATATAACTGGGAAATCTTCTGGGTATCCTCGGGATTCCACTTCTCCTTAAGACTCCCCGAAAGATTCCTAACCGTTGGTGAATCCACGGAACTAGACGAGCGTGCCTCATTTTCAAAGGTTGGTACCATTTCCTCAGCACAGGTTGAGTAACGTCTCTCTCTTACTATAACTCTATGCTCAACCCCATTTGAGTTACGTATCCTTGCTACTATACCTCCCGGTTCGACACCATTTGAGTTACGTAGCCCTACTATAACTCCCGGCTCATCGCCCTTTGAGTTACGTAGTTCTCCTATTAATCCGGGGTCAACACCCTTCGAGTTACGTAATTCTCCTACTATAACCCGGTGCTCCCTGGCCTTTACACCACTAAAATCCATATTATTCTCATTGTTTTCGCTAGCTTGTCCTTTGAAAATGCCTACAGACTCACTCGTCTGCAGAGGTATGCCGTAAACACTCTTATCTGTGTGATACGCTAGTTCCGTTGCATCGTCGCTGTGCTTCTCAACGAGGGCGGGTAGTTTTGGATAACCATCGTGCAAGATCAAGTTATATCCACACAGAGCCATTCTTTTCCGCTTGAAGTCCAGTATGGGCTTGAACTGTGCCAGAAAATCTATTCCAAGCAGCCCATCGGTGGGGAAACTTAAATTATGCCCGCAGATGATAAACGCATGACTTATGTCCCTTTTCCGTGAGTCAGTTCGAAGTGAGAAAGTGATATCCGTTTTTCCATAATCTTCTAATTTTTGTCCAGAGATGTCCGTTATATTGAATAGCAGAGGTTCCGTTTTGAATATTCCCAGTTTCTGCACAGTGGTGTTTTTGATTAACGATACGGAAGCACCACTATCAACCAGAAAACTCATTTGGCTGTGGTTTTTGACCTGGAGTACAATAAACTGAGAATGTTCACCACTTACAGCTAATATGAGGTTTGGTATCCGAGTATTGGTAGTGGGTTTTACTTTGGAGTTTTCTTCGAGGCACCTTTGGAGTTTAAAAAACATTGACTTTGGAAATGTCCTGGTTTATTGCAGCGGTAGCATAAACCTGCTTCTTTTCTTGGCGCCCGACATTCGAACGATTTGTGCCCTGGCTTGTTACAGTTGTAGCAGATTACCTCAGGAAAAGAATTCCTCCCTCTAGACGCAGTTCTCTGCTGATCCCTGTTTTCCCTGTATGGATACGTTTCCTGATGTTCTCGTCTGGGGAAATTCTTCGTTGGGTCCGTCCTGAATTGATTTCCGCCGCGGGAGTAATTTCCGTTTCCCGGTTCACGTCTTTCTCGCATAGCCCCTGTATTGTCTTCTACAAACCGTACTGATGACGAATACCGTTCTTCGTACAAGTTCCTCGGCAACTGTCGGGAAATGGTGGACTCATATTTTTCGGCAACCTTTAACACGTCCTCAATGGTATAGTAGTCGCCCTTCTCAATGATTTTGTTAGCCAAACGGATGTCGATTCCTTGAATAAACTGCTCCACCAGTACCTTGTTTCTATACGTCACCTGCGCTAGAGGAGCATTTTCCTCTGGGAACGCCGTGACTGCTAATTTGCGCAATCTTTGAGCATAGGCGCCCAAAGTCTCGTCGGGTTTTTTAATACAACGTGCCAATTCCTGCTTTCCTAACAGTTGAGGAACTTTAGTGCCGAATACTCTTCTTAACCAAACCTTCATTTCGTCCACTGTTTTAGGCCGCTCTGATTGTCTCAGGGCGTAAAATTCTTCTTTGGCTCTGTCCTTTAGCTTTTTGATCATAACCTTAAGGGTTTCCTGATCAGTCCAGCCCGTGTAACCGGCCGTTTCGAGTACCGCTTCAATAAATGCGTCGTAGTCTTTTCCTCCCGAATATGGGTCGATTGATTCCAAATCGATTTTCTCTGTTCGAAGTAGTTCACGAATTGTCCTCAAATCATCCAATGGGATAGTTCTGACACCCGCCTCGCTTGTTCCTGCGACTGAGCTGCCATCAACTTCCAGCTGTCTTGTTGGACCTTTTTCCACTTGCGTAAGTTTCACTTGTTGTTCCAATTTCGCCTCTAACTCCTTGATCTGCCTTTGTAATGACGCGAGATCGGGGGCAGAAGGGTCCTGGTCATCATCGGAATTATCATGGCTATTCATGTTGACGGAGACTTAAGATATGGAACTGTGCTTTGGATATATCTTCTTTTAACCGGCTTCCCTTTTACTTTCTTTCACCAAGTTTACACACCAATACGGCAATAACGCACTTAATTACCACTTAATTCACTTTACTAATCAAATAAAACACGTCACCAATCACCTTATTTCACAAACTTTCGCAAAGCCACCTATACCGGAAATTCCTTAAAACGTTATTTATCTTCTGCGCAAATCGTTTTTTATTTTTCAAAAACAATAAAAAACCAAAAGCTAAAAAAAATTTAAAAAAACAATTAACAAAAAGTTTAGCTTTTACCTCGAGATTCCAATCGATACTACTACCTCTCTTTTTTTCAATCAATGGAGAATAAAAATAAACGATCTAACCCAGGTGTTGATTGGCTGTCAGTTTTTTATTATCTTTCCCTTTCTAGTTCGTACTTTTTCTTTTAAAACCAATTCCCAAAATTTTTCAAATGGTAATATCTAAAACACATAAGGGAAATGGCGTTCTACCGAATAGGTGTTCTGTCGCATAAAAAAAAAATAAAAGCCCATTAAATCTTACACACCTTTCGAATACCATTCCATTGTAAAAATATTGTGCAAATGTAGGACTAGGCCCCGGACTATCAACTTTATATCGCGCCTCCTACCCGTTATTACTGATCATTTAATAATTAAGTGGTAATTTCTTTATTACCTTTTTATCGATATACTGCATTGACCCAAACTTAACCCAAACAATATAGGTAGGTACCCCGCAATCATAGACGTCCTAATGGGTTGGAACCACATTCGCACAATAACATTTAACTTGTGCAATCGATAATTTATTTAAATGAGAGTACAGATGGCCTACTACAACAATTCTACCTGCTATACAACTACGGTATAATAAATGTAAATGTCATGCATCTTACCTTCATACCACAAATCAATTCGATAAACGAAATTCGAGATTGAAATAAACTCAAACCAATGACAACAACCCTATGGTTTGAAAAACACAATTACCCTATCGAGAAAATAATACCTGTAAAAAAAAATATTACCTGAAAAAAAAATTCTAACTACTAATATACATTGCTACCCCAAGATTATTGAAAACTCGCTGCTAGTCGCCTGGCTTTGATCACAATAGACCCTGTGTTTAATCGCTGTAGATACGAATCGTGCTAGTCCTATCCCAAAACAAAAATCAAACAATTAGTTTCAAACCAGTCCTGGGAATCCACAGCTGTACCCTCTTAAATTCACTTCTCTGGTTCAATGACACGGCACTGAGGTTCTGTATGCAGGTTTATGACATCGATGATTAGACAATAAAATACTGATACGCTGAAAGAAAATTGATTAGCTTATTAAGGAATTAATTTCGGGGAAAACCGACAATTTCACTATTTAAAATATTTTGTTCACTTTTCGAAAAAAGAAAATTTATATTGTTAGGAGTATTGCAAAAATTTAATTTTTTATTACTATACATAATAAGAAAAGCAAACGCAGCTGATTTGAATAAAATAACCCTTCTTAAAATCATGGACAACCGTGATCCTAGTTATAAATATTTTTATATCCTGCAAGAATGGGAAATAGATTAATTTGACCAATATAAACAATAACACAAATTCTGTATCTCATTTAAATAACAATACGATGACATACACTTGCACTGTATATGTCAACGGAGTTCCAAAGTTTTATTAGTATTTATCTACTCAACGAACGGTCAATATATTGTTGTATTTTTCTTTACTAAAATTTTACAACCCGAGAACTTTTATCTTCTACTTTTATGGCATAATCTATACGCGAAACTTTTAACCACATAACCATGGTTCTAACATCGATATCGAAAGCTAATATTTTCACACAACATATAATGACCTATTTTAGTATACACATGCAATAATCTTCCTGGAATCTTGAAGTTCGGTGCTCTTACTTAGTATTACCTGAAAACCCTATCTATCTCTAACCTTAAGCAAATATAACCGCTAAAATTAAGAAACTGACTTTTTAATTCATAGAAAAAATTACTTGTTTGGTTTTCATTCAGGCGGAAAATTTTGATTCATTCGTTATTTCCGCGTATGTTTGATGATACTTTTTTTTCAATTTTACCGCAATAATCGTGATTTTACTAGAACAACATCAAAGAAAAGTAATTTACTTATAACAAACGTTATCTTATTCCGGCGATATAAGACTTGACTTTTTATGTAATACCATCAGGTGATATGATGAACTAAAATTAGAACAAATCGAGCAAAAGATACGCTCAAAAACGTTTTTAGCACTTTTCATGATACAACATTGACTTTCTGAGCAATTAAACATAATTGTTTTTTAGAAACAGAGCAGATGTTACTTAACATACCAAATAATAAATAAATTTCTTTCAAAATTCATCCATGGTTCAATATGTTATCCCGAAAATTACATGTTCTAATTACAAATTCATCCTTCTGCAATCAAATTACCATTATTTTAACTCAAAGTAATTACTTTTCTAGGTAGGAATGTATTTTATCCGACCGTAATAGGTAGTACCACGAAAGAAATAGAGAGAAAATGTTTTTGCAGAAAAAATTAGTACCTATTACATTTTTCCCTAAAAAGCCTAAAAAACACGCTCAAGCTGGCGTACGGTTCCTTTCTTTGTTTGCCCAGCTCACTAAATAAATGACCAATCAATTTTATGCTAACCACATCGGAAACTTACAACTGAGCAATAAAAAAAAAGATCCTCGTCGCTGTCACCACTTTTTATGTGACGGGATGGATCTAGATTATGGCACTGTCTACTAATATTGAATTACGAGTCTAGCTGGTAGCGTTTTAGAAACAATGGTAGCGTTTCTTGACCGACGATCTAGATCCTTCCTTTCACAATGAGTTTAGAATTTATTCCGGAAATAACTAATTATGCTTGCAGAGTAAGAGCACTCCAGTCGTGATGTTTTTCCTTGGATGTTAATTAAATGTGTTAATTGCTGTTATAACGACTTACCAATCCGACCTTCTCCAGATGTTTTAGCGGCAGCCTCGGGAGTCCTGTAACACGGTGCCATATACGCGCGGGCGCGAATCGTCCACTCTTGTTGGTGTGAATCCCCTATCCCTTTTATTATAGTGAACAATAAAACACTATATTTTCAAAACACTTAAATTTATTAACAACAAGAGATAAAGAAAAAGAAACTTTACAATATTAAACTTAAGATATTTACAAGATAAGTGTAAGAGAATAAAGAGAGGTGGTTTACTGAAATGATATCCAATATGCAATTAAAACCCAGACATGCGTTTACTGTGAAGGAGAACAATCTCGAAAATAAACCCTTGATATGAGAAACCCGCAATATTATCTGGTGACAATGAACAAAACCCAAGAAATTAACCCAAGATGAAAGAGTTAGTCACAAAAACCCAAGAGTAAGCCCTGACACTTTGACCACTGAACTTTCCACTTTAAATTAGGATTCACTACACAAGAGCCACAAGCGCGAAAACGGAACTATTGATTTTTATGAGACTTTTTAGTAAGACGTAAAACTCGGAACTGATTTTAATCTGTGTAGCGAAATTCCTTCTAAGCTCTCAACCAAAACTAACTAACGCCCCTTTATTGTCATCCCTCCCGAGCATTATAGCTTTCGACCTATAGCATGACTTAGAGGGTAGTTTATCCCCTACTTTGCCTCGACTCGTTAGTACCACCATTAACCGTACCTTGCCAAAGGGCCAACCCGAGTACTCGCTCCGTCGGCCATTTCCCTAGATCATAAAAGAGGTGGGAAACGATGGTACTTAGAAATTTGGCCCATAGGGGTCTCTAGTCATCCACTACTAGAGAAATAATAATCACGAACGATGAAATTATGAATCCTCCTCTTTATGACAATTACTTAGGTTCTAACTTATACAACCGTAATAGAGAATTACTACATCTAAAGCCTAGAGTCGGATGCTTTTAAAAACCCATTTTAAACGTTAACCCAATGCCAACGTGTGTAAATACACTATCTACAAATGGGAAAAGAAAACACCCGGGGGAAAAGGCTTGTACATATATAATTGAATCCGGCAAGACGCAAATCCACTACTTTTTATGATATATTCCTTTTCCTTTATTATTGACGATATATGGTTCACACAATATATGAAACGTAAAATAGCCATAAAAAGCCCTCCGGCGGGTGACTCTTTATTTCCCCGAACCCTGTCAGCTTGATGCTTTATGGCTGGGACAATCGACATTAGATATTTTACTTTAGCTTCAAGAAAGATGGTACCCATCTGTTCGGACCTAAGGGCTGTTAAGGATGTAATTTATCCCAAAAGTACAGTTGGGTATCCTTTTGTGAATTTTGTTAACTTACGACCCAAATGTTTCTAAATTGCTTTATTGGCGACTTTCTCCCAAACGATATTTTTTCCCTGTCGGGTTAATGAGAGCCAAATGTTCTCCGTAAAACGTGATCTTTACAAAAAGAACCGAAAAAATAAAACTAGAAATCACGTTCTATTACAACATAAAAATTCAAATATGTCAAAAACGTTTAGACATAGGTATTAGGGAATCCAAACCACGTGATTCAATATGGCGGTTGGATGGCAAAAGCATTGAGTCACCCGTTAAATGCCACCAGAAAAATTATTTTTATGGTCACGTGTACCAATCACAAAGCAGTATTTGCCATCCAGCCGACAATTTGACACATCGTTGGATTGCCTAATAGGACATGGTATACAAAATCTGCCTAGAATCTTACGTAGAATGCAAAAATGTACCTAATAATATATAGGGTATCCTATTTAAAATAAGCAAGTTGACAGTTACTTTTGGTATAACCGGAATTGCCATCATTATGAAAATATTTTAGCCCAGTCGCCCCCATCAGCATCAGCATACTGTCAAATTTTCAAAATTTTCCTATGTATAGTTTTCTATATATAGATTGATTCGGTTCCCGGTGGGACACACTGTATACACGGAGATATAAGTCGCGAATCGGTTGGGACTATTAAGTGAATTTAGTATTTTGTAGTCAGAAACTAGTCCCTTCGCAGGCAACGGCTCTTACTTCCGTGCGGATCTATTTTTGACTGCGCAAAATGTAATTAAATATAGGAGGACGAATATTGTTTGCTATTTACGGTAGTAGGTCAATTAATATTATTTCTGTTTTATCTGTAAAACAAACTGTTTCTAAAATTATAGATTGAACACTTAAATGCATAGCACTCGACTCACTATAAACTATGGACTTGAACTATATTTTTTTTTAGAAACTGTACACCAGAACAAAAAAATATGCTCTTTAAAAAATAATTTAATATACTTTAATATAAGATTAAATTTACATGGAACAGGCAAAAAGCGATATACAACAGATAGTAATGACACCTTTATTATGTTAACAACATTAAAAAAAACGTTCCTTTTTTGAGGTTTAAGTGCAACAACAGTTGCGTGAAATACGAGAAATAAAATTTATAATTAGTAGATAGTAAAACGAGGACGGCACGAAAATAACCTTGGCCCAAAAACTCCTGAGTTTAGGACGATTACAGAAGCTTGCGGTTTGCTGAATGAAACATTAACAGTGTATACCGCACACGAACTAAACGCATGACTGCACCCATCTCGGTCATGCTCCAGTGCATCTAGCTAGTATAAATAGAGCTGTAGTTACTTTACTTATTTAGTATTCACCTGAAGACGACTGGAGATACTTACCAGTTAAAACGTTGGGATATAAAACAAATAAAGACAATGCAAGTTCAAAACTCTTCTATAGGCCTTTTTACATTGGGTGCAATTGCAAGAAAAAAATGCCTGAAAGCATGCGCTTTGTCGACGTTTTAAACAGCTGATGCAGGTTTTAAATGGGAAAGCGTGCATCAGCTGATTAAAACGTCGTCGAAGCGCATGCTTCCAGGCCATTTTTCTTGCAATTGCACTCAATGTAAAAAGGTCTCAGCCAAGAAACATCATTGTCTCCAACCTTCAAACAGACATTAACAGTGTAGTAGAGGAGGTATGTTCTATTCTCAGGTTAGACCAGGATGTGCTTTTATAGTAGCGACCAAAGAAGAAAAGAGTATCAGAGACCAAAAAAGGGGTTTGCAGTATGCTTGCATCGATAAGCGGCTTGCTTATGGAGCTGGTCAATTTGAAAAGATTTTGTTAAATTTAATAATTTTAAGTGGGCCGATTTCTCTGCTTAAAAGTGTAATTTAAAAAATGTCCTTTTATATATTATATTTATATTATACGGCCTTGGACTAAGCCTGGGCTACAGCAATATTTATTTCTTTATCTCAGCCGAATCCTTATGTAATATGACTTCACAAACAGAAACACAACCGTTATTTTATAAATGAAATCCAGTCAAAGAAACAAATGGTAAAAATATAACCCATTCTAAAGCTTTCCAAACCTAAAACGAAATCCGCAAATATTTACCTAATTTTTAATTAACTTAAAGCTAATTAAAGGCTTCTTTGACCATTTAATCAACCGTATTTAACTGTATTCATTGACTTTGAGTAATTTAGCCGTTGATTCGCTAAATCTTTTGACCGCTTACACAGATCGATAGCCATTTGTGTGTAAACGTCCGAACCGTCGCACACTATAGAGTACGACGAAAAACGTAGATGTAACAGGGGAGACCTGAGCTACTGGCTACACTTTTTCAGTATAATATGTTTTAAATAAATTTAATAAAGAAAGTTAAAAATTAATAAAATAGTAGAATTTAGTGTCCGTTAAAATATATAAACAAAAGAAGCTTCGCGGCAAGCGGACAGATTAGTGCGTCTATCTTTTGCATTAAAGTACACAGGGACTCCAAAGGTAATGGAATCCCTGGGGCACAGGTAGACAATGACAGGCTGTTTCGTTCTTATTAGAACTCATCAGAAAGTCATAACCGTAAGCGACCCCCAGTATAGCGAGCCTGTTCCTGTTCTCTAGGGGTCGCTTACGGGTTATGACTTTCTGATGAGTTCTAACAAGAACGAAACAGCCTGTCATTGTCTACCTGTGCCCCAGGGATTCCATTACCTTTGGAGTCCCTGTGTACTTTAATGCAAAAGATAGACGCACTACTCTGTCCGCTTGCCGCTAAGCTTCTTTTGGTTAAAAATTAATTTCACATTTTATTTTTCATATAGTACTAGACATCCTATCGAGCACCAGGAATAGTTTGTTGTTATAGTTGGTGAAGTATGACAGCTCAGTAGTAGAGCTGTAGCATTTGGCCGCAGGTGACCCGGGTTCGATCCCCGGGACGGCTTAATAAAAAATGCATACCCAAGATTTAACAGGTACGAATGCAGTTTGACATTGGTGAACTCCCGAATACGACCCATTGAGGGCGGATAGTCCTGCGTTTAGAGAACTGACCGATAAACCAGTGCATACCCGTGATTCGAATCCCACGTGAAAAACTGTAGGTCCCGTCTGGCTGACACTACCCCGACCTTATGCAAAAGGGATACAATAAGCCATTTATTTGGCTTCAGTATACTGACTTTAGCTCAACCCTCCTTGAACCAACCAACCAAAGCTTTTAGAGTAATATACGAATAAATAAAAACTATAAAACTGTAGGGGTAATAATTGTGACCCCTAAGCCAATTCACTTTTTAATTATTATCTAAAGTTTTGACCGAAGGCACTGAAAAAAAAGGTTCTCTCTACTATATTTAAATGGAAATATAGAGTGTGATGGCTAAATTGATACTATTTTTAATTGGGTATATAAGTTTTTAAAATAAGCGATATTTTTTAAAAAGTTACAAAACAACAAGAGTAAAAATCAATCATGTAAAGTACTATGACGCAGGCAACGGAGAAAAGAAAACTATAAAACGCTGCTACATAACTTAAACTAATTAATATTTTATTTGTAAGTAACGTCTACGTAATATGCCATTACTGGTTTTTGATGACGTCGCGTACATTTCAAGAGTGACGTCATCAATTGTTGCAACAATATCTACGTAGACACATACGTCGTACTTTTCATGATTCATTTTGAGTCTACGTTATAAAATAGTCGATACTTAATGTGGAGGGGCAATGGAAGGGAAAGAAATAAGAATCTCTAAGATATAAACCACTGATTTATTTAAAATAATTGGTTAGATGTTAGAATCTCTACATATTTCGAATGTTAAAATATTTCAGGAGAATATATTAAATTAACAAAAGGGTAAATTAAGTCTTTACGGAAAATAAGGGAGAAATTGTAGAAAGGGAACTTATGTAAATAGCAGGCTTGACATGCCAATATAATTGAGTCCAGAGATGAAATGCTAAATGGTGGTAACTTTTTCATATATTTTTTTAAAAGGCAAATTTAACTACAAGGACCTTTCGTTCATAACAGAATAAAACTATTTATTTAATAACTAATTAAATCTTTATCTAATGATGATATTTTTCTTCGAAACTTTCCGAATAACATCGCTTTTAGGCACCTTAATATAATAAATAAATTGGCGAAACAAGACCGGAATTAAAAGTGAAAAATACCGATAACAAAGGCTTGATTTATGAGAAGAAAAATCATTAGTCATGCAAATTTGGCTTCCAGTTTAACCAAAATAAGACTGATATTCTAGGGAATTATTTATTCTCTTTTTATTATGGCAATTTGGCATTTCGCTAAAGAAATTGACTCATTTGAATTTTGATCTACCCACTTTTATTTTCTGGAATATTCTTGTATTTAATTAATTGATAGCCTGCTAAATCTACGATAGTAATAAATGTATTTAAAAATTTTTGACTATTATTATAAATATACGGGTGACATTCGATAGACTTTATAAATAGTATGTGCGAACACAATAAACATTTTTGGTTGGTTGTATAATATTTACCGTAAATGCTATGAAAATATGCTCAGGAGGGGGGGGGGGGGGGTCCAAAGGGCGTAAGTAGAACTTTTTTTTTCTGGAGAAAGGAACAGTCGGGACTTCATGATATTGCACCTAGTGAAGAAGGCCGAAATTTTTTGTTGACACGCCTAAAGTTCGTTTAAAATTCACCGAACTACTATCAAATTTCGAAAATTAAATTATTAAAATTTGTTTTTGTAAATGTTTTTGTAAATGTTTTTTTAAACTTTTTTTTGATATTCCTAGCTGGCTCTTTATTAAAATAAAAAACGTTTTTTATATTTGTACAAAATATGAATATTGGTGTCAATTCAAAATTTTAACATAAAACGTATATATGACTCTAACCAGCGTGTTTCGGGCTCGGTTTTTCATGATTAAAAATAAAGTAAATATCGCTCATCCCGCCAGAATTGATGATTTTTTCAGAAATCATGTGTTTTAGGAGCGTAGATCTAAGAGCAGTTTTTGGTGCAAATGCTTAGGTTTTGAAATACTTCTTCTTAAGTGCCGTTTTGTACATTCATAAAAAAGCATTCTCATTTCTTGCCGCACTATTTTTTTAAATTTTGGCAGAGAATTTATTATTTTAGTATAGTTGTTTGCAATTTCGTTCAAAGTGTAGTGCTTATTCAGTATAAAATACTAGAAAAGCAAAAAACTGTTAGGTTAGGTGTTTATACTATTATAGGAGACTGCGATTTTATAAACAAGAAGTTTTAAGGGATAATTATGGTTACTAGTATTTGAGAAGTTATATAGAATAACGGTGATTACTGATAATATAGTAGAATTTAGTGTCCGTTAAAATATATAAACAAAAGAAGCTTAGCGGCAAGCGGACAGAGTAGTGCGTCTATCTTTTGCATTAAAGTACACAGGGACTCCAAAGGTAATGGAATCCCTGGGGCACAGGTAGACAATGACTAAGCTTCTTTTGTTTATATATTTTAACGGACACTAAATTCTACTATTTTATTTATACTTACACACGGCATTTACGGAATAGTGCTGCAAAACCAGTGGGTGACTGCAGCGCGATCTAGATCTGAATCCACAAAGCTTGGAGATGTATTATGGAGAAGCGAAAAATGTTTCCTATACTGGTGAAGTGGCCGTTCCGTGCTTGATTTATTTAGATTTATTTATATTTCTACGTTTTCACGTTAGATGGCTATATCTTTTGCATTGAGTTGATTCCTTATGATGGCGTTACTGGGTTTTTATCGCGTTTTTATTTCTTAAAAACGCCTTGAAAGAACAGGCTCGCTGTTCTGGGGGTCGCTTACGGGTCATGACTTTCTGATGAGTTCTAACAAGAACGAAACAGCCTGTCATTGTCTACCTGTGCCCCAGGGATTCCATTACCTTTAGAGTCCCTGTGTACTTTAATGCAAAAGATAGACGCACTACTCTGTCCGCTTGCCGCTAAGCTTCTTTTGATTACTGATAATATTATCAAGAGTTTTATAATACGTCATAGCCAACACCACCATCTTCCAGTTTTTATAAAGGTGATTACCATCACTTCTACATATTTTTCTTTTCTAGATATTTTAGTTGTATAAATGAGGTTATGGCAAACCTTATATAAATTTATAATAAACACTAAGGTAACCAATCATAACTAGATACAAGTTTTATAAAATGGTGATGGAAATAGTTATATTACCTTATTATATACTTGTAACTTAACACATAGGGTTTTCGCTTTTTAAAAAATGTAATTTTCTCGTAAACACAACAATTATACAATAACCCTGTAGAGTGCAAAATATTTTACAAATATGCAACTTAATGTTTCATACAAATAATCTAATATATTTTCAGACCTTTAACCACAACGAAGTTATTTTACTTCTTCGCACTACTGGGCCGCCTGGTATGTAAGTGTGTTAATAAACAATGGTTCTTATGACTTGCTATTATATTTATATTATTATTACCAACAGGCCAGGCCAGTCTCTAGAGTACTTTAATAGTAATTTATTGTATAATTATAATGCATATAGATAATACAGAACGTACATAACTATAATGGAGTAATTACATACCTTACATAAACGACAAATCCTAGCAAATTAACAAACAATGTAATTATGGTTGTATTCTGTTAACAAATCAGTGCTTTCGATTAAGTTTTTAACAGATGCAAATTGAGCATTCTATAAAAAATATAACACAAGCAATGACTTTGAATTAAAATTATAATTTTAATTTAAGAGATGTTACCAAACAGTAATCAAATATTTATTTAAATTAAATAATTACAATTTTTTAAAAATTCTAGGGATATGAGATACAAGCATTTAAGGGTATATCCTTACAAATTACATAATGTAATAATTTATTAGGTTAACAGATGTCAGGTGAAGGGTTTACGAGTTCTTAATAACAAGCAAAATTTTTATTTTTTTCAACTTCAAACTTTTTCTGATAAATTTACGTTTCTGTCCTTGCAGCTGCGGCACCCTATAGACAGGGTGGCACCTAAAGTTGCGTACGGTCGCTCAATTGCCGGAGGCTGGAGGTTCTTAGCTGCATAGCCTTGGTTCACTCTTTCAACCCGAGAGGGCACCACTTGTTTTTAGTAAATTAAATTAAATACTCTTCAAGGATATCAAAACAAGAAAATCACTTGGGCTATAAAGTTGTTGACGTCTTTCACAGAGGCATATCTGAAAACACTTCCAGAGAGAAATAAAACACCTGGTTTGAAATCAAAATGGTAATTTAAAGTCTATTTTATTTAAAAAAAACTTAATGTGATTCCATGAAATTATGGATGGTTTAAACAAATGATAGATCCGAGGTTAATCAGATTTAAAGACTTGGCCATTAATAATTGTATATGAAAATATCAACACTAGGTACACTACTTGGTAAGGTTATGCATTTAAAAAAGTTCAATGATATACTGAACGGTAAGTATACAATGTCCCAAGTGTTCTAGAACCTTTATCAGACCTTGCCCTTTTTATATTTTAAATTTAAGTTATAATAGAGGTTTATTTACCAAGATGGTATTACGTTATATAAAATTTAATAAAAGAACTGGCCTGATACGCTTAGTGTTCCGAGATCTTCAAAATAACAGACATCCTGGTTTTACCATAAGTACTTTATATACAAGCATATATACAAGTCGTCTTCTTTTTACAATTCCAAATTTAAAGGTAATAGTCGATTCCAAAAACTAAGAGCTGATCGCTTGATCAATCCATTAAAAGCTAATCCAGAAATCCCATTCTTAAGAGTGGATAGCTAATCACAAAATTTAATAGTGACCATTAATTCCCAAATTTAAAAGCTGCATTTTAAAAGCTAATCCTTAAAAGCTGATTCTTAATAGCTGATCCTTACAAGCTGGCGATAGTACCAATGTGGCCTATTCTAACCTCAAATCTGCAAATACAGGTTTTTTAGAACAAATATCCTAATTTTTAGAAAACTAAAAAAGTCTTACCAACAAGCTGGAAGAACAAGAACAGGAATCCTTAGCATAGCTCAAAGCTTACACACCGGACGCCTGTCCGGGAAAAAGTGAGGTAATCCTTCCCTCAAGATGGCTGCTTCTCAGCAGGAAACGGAAATATCATTTAACATTCGGAAGTTAGCAACATACTATACATATTTTTTTTAACACTGAATTTGCGGCATAAACCAATTTCCCGACTCGCCAGGACTATTTTCTGAATGACCTACCCAGAATATCTGGCTGTTGGCTTAAAACCTATAACGAACTGTCGAGTTGCCAAGCTCCCAAGCTGAATTATCGGAAATCTAGCGCTTCTTAACTACTCTCTGGTTTATTTGACAGCTTCCAACTTCAATATAAATTAGCACAAAACTACAACTCGCGGGGATGATATGGTGAAAAACCAGACAAGATCACCTCGCCACGAATGATCTGGCAAATTGCGTGTAAAGGAGCAGAGCCATTAATTACAAACAACAACAACAACAACAACCCAATTTTAAAAGATACCAGACAATCAAAACAAACCGTGAAACTTTGGAAGGGAAATTGAAAGTTATTAGAAAAGGGAACTCCAAAATAAAAATGAGCATGGTTACACAGCCCATAAAATTTACTATCAAATATTATCCCAAAAATTACTGAAAACAAACTCAACGAAAATAGAAGCTACTTCTAACAGCAGGTAATCTTAAATTCCTTTAAACCTTTACCTATAGAAAACTTATTTAATACTAAAATTGGAGGTACTTAAAATACCATGGAGCATTCATACTTATCTAATTTTAACATAATAAATGCTTCGGTAAAATTGAATGCTACACAGCTTTAGAACAAGTGAGTGAAGCCTACATGGGCTGCTTGTTCGGAGACAAAAATTTGTGCTATCATTGCCAAAGCATTTAATATATAAAAATGTCATTATAGTATGATAGTTTTACAGCTATAGGGTTTGCTACCTATATTGAAAAACAAAAATATCAATATGAGTTAAAACTTGCCTGTATTAGCATCCTTTTTAACTGAAATCTTGCGAGGTGCTAATGATAAGTATCTAATTTGGTATATAGTGTATATATATGGCAAAATTGATAGTTTACGGTCATTAAAATTATAATATAAATGGAGACAAGTGGCATGTTGCCGATGGGAGACACCTCTAGAGTTTACCACACCATGATCAAAAAACCAATGCATTTTTTTAGTGATAATTATTTGTTATATTACAATATAAATAACAATCTGTTGCTGCTTCTTTCCTCCAGGGCGCAAAAAAGAAGTAAATTTATATACAATATATCAAAGGATTATTCTTCTTTCTTTGGGTTCTCAACATAAATGGATATGATTGACACTTATTGTTTTACATTTACCTAAAAAATTTTACAAGTGACATAAGATGCCAATAAAACAGCAGTTTTTTTACTGTTTCTCACTAGTGACAAGAAATTTATTCTTTTCATTTTTTTTTCGGTGGCAGAATTTAAAAAATCTGGCAAAACTAGTTTCTGATAGTTTCGTGTGAAACTCTTACTTTTGTGGAGGAACTGGTCGGCAAGTTTTTTCAACAGTTAATTTAAATATATTTTATGTTATTCAGTTAGAGTTGACTTTACTCGTTTAGTTTTTGATTTTCCCATCGCAAAACGCTAGAATTGCTTTAATTTAAATTACTAATGTATAAAAATGTATTTTTTAAACTAAAAACGCGAATTGAAATGGCATTATTATACATGTGAGCAATTAAAACTCCACTCCGGAAAATTTTATGCTGTATATGTATGCAGAATTTTAATTTCCACGAGATAAAAATGTTCCGTTTGTCGTTTTCTCTACGTAATGAGTTTAAAATTAAAAATTTTTATGTTCAAAAATTAAAAATAAATTGGTTGGCTCAGTAACCATACTTATATTATATAATAATATTAAAGATATTTATTTGTGCCAGAAACAACAACTATTATACTATATATATATATATATATATATATATATATATCTACTGGGTGGTGCATCGTGGTTGGAAACTTATGAAATCCCATGCAAGTTTTAGACTGTCCAAATATTTGCTCCCCTGTTCACTTTAGAGCGGGGTTTTAGGAAGACTCTATGTGTTTTGGGTGCAAATAATTTTGGACAACCGGATCTTAACTTATTTGAATTGGATTGCGGTTGATTTTTTATTGGATTCAACAGGTGATGCCGACACCAGCATTGATTGGACTTTTTTGTTTTGCTGGGGTTCACGGAAGAGCCAGTATACTTATGCCTAAATAAGGCCCATTGTATCCCCTAACGTCTGGGTAATGTGAGCCAGACAGAATCTAAAGCTTAACGTGGAATCCGAACCACGTGTATGCACTAGTTCCCCCCCCCCCCCCCCCAGAAGTCAGAAGTCATGCCCTTCTCGGGTCCGTTATTAGGAATCACTAGTTACATACTGCATTATTAACATACTTTTTTTTTTTGAAGAAGTAGTCCATTCTTAAAGTGGAGTTAATTTATAGAAATAAAATAAAAAACATAAAGTCTTTCTCCACTGGTTTATTAAACAAAAAGTTAGAAGTGGGTAGATGTTCTACATGTTTCGGGTGTAGCAACACCCATCATCAGGAACAAAATATAAAGAGAAAAATTCATAGAAAGGAACAGACGTAAATGGTGAGTGATAGTGAACCTCGATGGAGCTCTCATCGAGCCATGGAAGATTAAATGTTTAAAAATGGGATAGTGATTAAAAGAAAATTGACATATTTAAGTCTTAACACTGACCATGGGCAACAGGTAACAGTGGTAAGAAGAGGCCCGTTTGGGCAAAGAGAAAAAAATTTTTTTTAAGAAATGTGAAAATGACCTGTGAGTCTCCATTTTCACATTTCTTAAAAAAATTTTTTTCTCTTTGCCCAAACGGGCCTCTTCTTACCACTGTTACCTGTTGCCCATGGTCAGTGTTAAGACTTAAATATGTCAATTTTCTTTTAATCACTATCCCATTTTTAAACATTTAATCTTCCATGGCTCGATGAGAGCTCCATCGAGGTTCACTATCACTCACCATTTACGTCTGTTCCTTTCTATGAATTTTTCTCTTTATATTTTGTTCCTGATGATGGGTGTTGCTACACCCGAAACATGTAGAACATCTACCCACTTCTAACTTTTTGTTTAATAAACCAGTGGAGAAAGACTTTATGTTTTTTATTTTATTTCTATACTTTTTTTTATTGTACGTATGCCCACTCCGGGAATCGAACCCGGGTAGCCTCGGTCATATGCCAGTAACTCACCTTAGCCGCTACCGCAGTATTTTGATTGAACTTGCTAATCTGTGATTTGTAGTAAGCCGACTTTGGCAAGAAAGTAAAATAAAATCAGCTCATCATTTTTCTTTGATTGTCGGCTATTAACCTTTGGCTTGTTTTTTTTTTTAACTCTTTTAGTAGCAGCAGGCGATAGTGGCGACCTATTTCATCTACGTGGTAAAACTAAAATTTTTAATTACTTTTTTTTTAATGAACAGACCAGTCTTGCGGCTCACTCATTCGTTCTCAAATCATAGAAAACCTTGATGGTGATACAAAGTTGTGTAACGACGAAACTATCGCCACCTCTAATAGTTTTAGGTACTAGGTTCCTACATAAATATTATAAGCAATGCAATAAAGTATCAGTATTTTTATTTTAGAAAATATTACTTTCATAAAAATACTGCAAGGATTATAAAAAAAATATTAAATTTCAAAATTACATAAATAACTTTTATCAATAAATAATATTAAATATCATTTTATTACACAATTTTTATATACCTAAATTTAGAATTGATAAAAATATAGCGACTATTGGAGATTTACAATTGATTTATGACTTTTGATTTCAAAATATTCGACGTTGTTTGGCCAAATTGAGCCGACAGAAAGAATGATAGACCGCATAAAAGCAGATTTTATTGAAAAAGTGACATGACAAACATCTAAATTTCGTCTTTAGCTTTGAAAAAAACGCTATTTGTCTGACATCTGTAGATGAAACCATAGTTTATGGAAGTTATGGAATTGATGTAAGGAAATAAGATGCATCAAGTCTTCCTCCATTATTATATTGAAAGAGTAATAAATCAGCGAAATCTCTACATATATTCTACAAAGTATAATTCATGAAATACCAAGTTGTTTGAATAACAATTAGAAGAAAATTGGGGAGAACACTTTAATAAAAATATTTTATATCAATTTAGTAATAATACCTAATGGCTTTTAACTTACCAATCCAATCTCTCAAAATAGAAACTAACCACATCAAGACCGACCTCAACAAGAATGGCTACCCCATAAGATTGGTTGATACAATATTAGAAAATCGCAAGAATTAGCCAAACGCACGTAAAGCAGAGAAAGGTATACAACCAATACTCAACATTCCGTATGTCCAAGAAGTATTTCAGGAAATAAGAAGACTAGGACAACGATACAACATCAACACAGTAATTAACTTGAGAGACACTTTAAGAAGTCACCGAACAAACCCGAACAAACCAACAAGCCAGAAAGACTAGAAAAATAGTGTCTACCAGATCCCCTGCGAGTGCGGTCAATCTTACATTGGTAAGACACTAAGACCACTCGAAGTAAGGATTAAAGAACATAAGAACAACACTCAAAAAGGAGAGACCAAAAAAATCAGGTGCAGATGACCACGCCTGGACGCACGGCCGTCATATCATGTGGACAAAGGCCGAAATCCTGCAAAAAGAACCGCACTGGAGGAAAAGGAAGTATAAAGAAGCTGCCACCATACACCAAAATCCAGGTTGTTTTAGTAAGCCTTCATTAGATATGAGAAACGTCTGGAAACCTTTGTTAAGTAAATGTAATCGTAAGACCACGTAAAAGTTAAACGCATGAGTCATCGAGCATGACTAATTCAGTTGTGCGTCAACATCTAGCTAGTATAAATAGAACAATACATGTAAGAGTTACATGCATGACTCCGCCCACTAGTCATGCGTCACCGCACCTACTTAATATAAATAGAGCTGTAGTTACCATACTTATTTATTATTCACCTGAAGACGACTGGGGATGTTTGACAGTTGAAACGTAGTGATTCAAAACCAATAAAGACAATGCAAGTCCAAAACTCTACTGCCGTTCAAGAAACATCGTTGTCTCCAACCTTTACACAGACACAATCCAATTTAAGTATGAACTATTTTAAAGCCCCTTGTATAGGTTCATTTTAAACTATAAGTGACACCTAAACTTAAGTTTAACTGTTCTAGTTTAAACTGAACCTATACCAGTGACCACAATTCAAAGTAAAATAAAAAATTATATATTATCTGGTGACAAAATAATAAACTCTCTTACGTTAAAATAATGATAGAGAGCACGGTCTTATCGATTTAAAAGGAGTGGGTGAGAATTCCTGGCACTTTGACGGATCCAGGTGCGGGGATGTTTTTGAGGAAGGAGCCTGGGGTAAGTGGTTACCGACCTCCCTTTCGGGAACGGCGATAAGTTTAATTAGATAATTTGAGGTTAGCTTTGTTTGCCAAATTTCACATCATGACAAGATGTTGATATCGGTGTTAATATTAATTTATAATATTCAAGAAAAAAATCGTTTCCGATGCCATTATTTCAGAACACATTTTGTAGTACATACGTTAGTTTTTTGTTAACTCATATTGTTGAAGCAAGAAACCTAGTTTTTCTACACACACATTGATATTTCCTGTTTCCTTTGCACTTAAGTGACGAGGAAAGTAGGCTATTTCAGTTAATTGTGCGGCAATGGAAACCTTTTTCGTACATAACTGTCAGAGCGGTACAGTGTTGCAACATTTAAAAATAAAATTTTCCATTTTGAAAGGAAAATTCCACGAACTATTTATACAATACTGTAAAAGTATCTTTTTTTAGATCATTACCCCAAGTGGTCCCAAAGAATATCTAGAATATAACACTGTGCGTAAGAATTTCCTTTTCTGTTTGGAGACAGCGCCGACCTATCATTTCTTTGTGCTTTGGACCTTTATTTCTTATGAATTCGGGAATATCCCGTTAGTTGAAAACATTATTATAAAAATTAAATTCCTCTGTGGCGTCCTTCTAAAGGACTGATCAATCACAAGTTATTGTATTTACTGGGGCTCCGCTTTTTTTTTTCAAGGCACTACATTATATAATTTATATATAATATGTTCAATATAACAAATAATAAACGCAACTATAATAGTTATATCAATAATGTAATCTGCATAGAATATTAATTTTATATAGCATAAATATTTGGTTTGTTTTACCATCATTTCTACCATGATCAGTTGGCTAAAAGGGCAAAACGACGACTTTGGATCCAATGGTCGTGAGTTCAATTCCGGCAGCCTGCAAACATTTTAAAATAATTTTAGACATAAGGTTTGGCCAATTTAATCGAGTGGATTCTCCATATCGCACTTGGAAGTTCGAGCACTCCGCCTACGGTGTCGTTCTCAATTTACTTCCTCGTGAGATATAGACATTATTATGCACTCTTGTTGTACAAGCTACTATTATAGTTCCAAAATATGTGTTTACATTTTAAAATAACTACCCGGTAAAAAATTGTCCAGAATTTATATGCAATTTTTTTTATTTCGCACCTAGACAGTTGAACGAAAAAAGACCAAAAATGAAAACGAAATTATATTATGCATAAAGAATGCATAAACTCCATTTCGTGAAATCCTATCGACAGCCAACTGACATCCATTGTCGAATATATTGAATAAATGATGGATGGATAGATTGGGTTGGTTCGTAGTTCGCACTGGAATTCTATGTTCTAGAGTTGGGCCTTGTTTGACCTAGCATTGTCAGACATCATAGATACGAAGAATAATGGGATTAATGTGGGTGAATTTTGGTATACATTCTTTATATTAAAGTTAGGGATTTCCCCGTATTGTGAAATGAATTAATGACAGGAGCTTGTGATGAAACTTAAAGGACAGAACCGTATTTTCTCAATATTATTTTTTTTTAATTGGGTTGTGGACAATTAGTCAATAGTCTGAAACACAATTCTAGCGTAACAATGACTGAGGAGGCATGGGGATAAAATATCTGAATTTATTACAGATATTTTATCTAACGATTAAAGAAGTTGGTGGTGTAGATATGCTTATGAATTTGAAGAATTCTTTAAAAGAAAATAAATAAGAAACTTTAAGTCTTCCTGCACTGATATATTAAGAAAAATATTTTAAAAGTTAGCATCTCTACATGTTTTCAGCGTATTAACACTCATCCTAATAAGAAATAACTTTAACTTTAAGAAAGAAAGGGTCTTAACGAAGCTAGGTTCATGGTTACTTTAATTGTAGTTGAAAATTTAATAACATATACAAAAATAATTGAAAAAAGGGACCAGTGTTGAAATTAGGGATAACACACGCAGGTCTAAGAAGGAACGTATCATTGAATGAAAAAGTTATAGTACAGGTAGAAGTCATCTCAAAAACTCAGGGGCCCTGAAACCGCCCTTGGCATATTAAAACAGGCAACCAAAGCAACATCAGATAGGTGGGCGCAACAACAACACCTATACCGATGGAACAGGATACCTCGCCAAACCCAAGCGAGAGCCACAATAGGGAAACCCTCCAAAAAGCTATCAACTGGAATGTTGCTTCTAACGCGCACCCAGCTAAAACAAGTAGTTGGCCTACTTACCACTGCCACTTAGCCACCTACGTCAAATAGGAATTTACAATGGTCCCATTGAAATTGAAATTTACCCCTTGTAAGAGGGTTTTCGAAGTTAATAGTCTGAGTAATAAAGATAAATATTGATGTCTTTTTAGACATTAAAAAAATTTTGTGCCAAATTTAAATTTTGATAATTTAAAAGCACGCCTCGTTCGTGGAACAGTTGACAGAAAGAGTAACAAAATGGGTATATTTAAATGACACAGAGAAAAATTAGGGGTTGCATATCCTTAATACATCGATAAGTTTGGCCATATAGTACTAAAGGTAACCAATCACAAAAATTTGATCAGTGTCGAATATAATGTAAAATGAGTTAAACCTTTAGGTCGTTAGTTGTCACAGAGTAAAATGGTTGCATGATAAAATCAAAAAAGAATTAAAGGCTCAATTAAGATTATCATGAGTAATTAGTTACCATGATGTAGGTACCGAGGGAGCCTATATCTTATTCTAAAACATCTCACTCTAAAACAATAAATATTTCTCCAAATACAATTTCTATGTTTAAGAATTTATGTTTCATTTGGCTGAAATTAAAATATTTACTTATTTAGAAAACCTGAGAATTCGGAGTAAAATTCATTAAAAACATAAGATATCTTAAAATTAAATAAAAAATAACCCAACTATTTAATTTTTCTACATTTATTTTACTCTTTCCAGTCTAGCTCATTAACCTTGTTTTGATTAGTTAACTAAAAGCCTCAGGCAAAGCGTTGCGAAAACTAACGAACCGCCTTTGTCGAATATTTGCGATATCTGCTTGATAGATGGATTCGGTTCGCAGTTTATATTCGGAACTTTTGTTTTGTTTGCCCCAACAGTGCCAGACATTACCAGCAAATAGAATAATAGAGAAAATATTACGGGATATGGATAAAAAGCCTGGATCTGTATACTGATTAGGGAGTACACAGGAAAACTTAAAAGAAGCTGTAGTAGCTTGGAGACAGGGCGACTAAGCTACTCGAGTTGCCTGTACGGTTGCCACCTCTCCCGGTATACCGGGAGTCTCCCGGAATCGGGCCTAAAAAAGCGTGTCTCTCGGGTTTCATATAATTTCTACCGGAAATCCAATTTACAAAACGCTGCAAGAGTGTGGGGGAGGCGGCGACCCTTTTTTTATTTATTAGAGTTCACTTGGACAAGAGGGCAGTATTGTTTGTTTCTGCTTATTGCGTTATAGAGCGTGGGGAGGCGGCGACCTTTTTTTTTCTTTTAGAGGTCATTGGTGTTTTTTTTTTGTATGTAAATAAACGAATTTATCTTCAACTTTTTTTTGGCTATTAGACTCACGGAATCGTTGGTAAGGAAGGTGGCAACCCTAGTTGCCTGTCATCCTTACATGGCCGATATTATAGTCACGCAATTGTGAGCTAAAGGCCGCACATTTATGAATTTCAACTTAAAAATTTGCTTTATATTTATTATTACTCAAGAGAATGGAGTGGAGTGGCGACTCAGGATGCCGAGTCGTGGATACTTGGGTTGCCGGATCTTCCAGTCGCCACAACTTGGGTAGCGTCGTTTAAATCTACATGCTTGGTGACCTAATTTTCCGATCTCCTAGTATCCATGTGCCTAAGATTTAGCCCGAAAGAGTTTCAATTAAAAGTAATGTTTCTTATTTTAGAAATTTTAAGAGATATTAAGTCATGTAGGTGACAATAACTGTTCAAATAAGAGATGAATAATCTACACTGAGCAGAAGTTTATGTATTTGAGGGAAGCACGATGAACTGTTGTGTAATAAGATGGATGATGTGATAATAAATTAACGAAGAACGGTCTTAGGAATAAATGGACAAGTTTATTTATATACAATTCAATGTCAAGTGTCGCATTTTGCCTGAGAAGTAGTTATTTTGCATCTTGTTACTTTTAAACTAACTATAAGACTTTATTAATTTAAAACTGATTAGTTATTAAATATATTGCGGGGCATAGATCTTTTTTAAATTAAACAACAATAAAGATTTCTTTAAAATCGCCGCCTTGGCTTTCATGTTTAAACTAGTTGCCCCAAAAGATAGTGAGGTGAAGAGGATCTTTTTGATAGTCCATTAGTTTATGTGCAAACTAGCTATTGGTGGAGCAGTCAGAGATCACGCATCGTTCAATCTGTATACTCATATTACACAAGATCTTAATCTATTTATTGTTAACGTGTAATATTTTAACTAAATTGGGTGTTTGGGGTTGTGTTGGTTAACATTTTTAATTCTTTAATTAATTTAATTTAATTTTGTTAATCCTTTTGACGTAACGAAGTTTTCTATCTTTTTTCGCTAATATAGGACCCGTTGTAATCAAACCTAAATCCTGTATAATAATTCGGTAATTACAAATCCGGGCGAATTTGCGAATTTCTAACGCAATCGATTAGAAATTTTAATCGCACATTCCCTACTAACTGTGTGGGATTGATTTAATTATTGTGAATTAAAAGGCCAACGTTGTGATTCGGAAACGCTCTCCTGAAAATCAAGCAATTGGGATAACTCGCCTGCCTTGGCAACACTTAACAACTTTAACAGGATTAAAGGTCGTCGATTTCAGGCAATATAGGTGATTATCCCCCCTAACCCGACTAATGATCAATATATACCTGATGTAGGTGGTCCCTTAGAATCCTTGACGCTCAGTTTAGATTAGGTTACAATTTTTTGGATATTTTTAATGAAGCTAGAAATAAATAAATAATTAATCAAAAGATTCAGGTCAGGAAAAAAAATATTTAGAAATGCTATGCTACGTTACTATTATGGGAAACCAATATCGGCAATATGCTACTGGGATGGAAGCATTAAAAAAAAATCAAAAAATATCCGTCCATATTAACAAAAAAATTTGATAATGGAACATAAAAAACTAGACGTCGACCTAAAAAAACATATATATGAATTTGTAGAGCTTAAAAAGTTCTCTTAAGAATATCTAACCAGCTTTTCTATAAATTCGAAAATAAAAGCGTAAAAAATTAGAAACAATAAAAATTTTTTATTTTATTTAGTTTATTTTTGTTTTTATGGATATCTTTGGAAATACACAAAATTTTCTAAATTTTTCAAACCCAAAATTTTCTAAATTTTTTAAACCCCAAATTATGCAACTTTACCCTAATTTAACCATCTGCTGTTATAGTTTCCAAGATCCCAATATCCGTAAGTCGAATTTGTAAAACCCTGTATATGTTAAATTAGACCAAAAAAATTGCGATCTCTTGGCCTGAATCCTGGCAATTTTTATTAAATGACTTTTAAAACTTTTTAAATAAAAGAAAACAGATATTGATCTGTCAAAAAGTTATTTTTATTAAAAAAAAGTTAAATATTTTTTACAATACAAATGACTTTAGTAAGTATTTTTGTAGTTTTAATTTGCTTATATCTCTTCCTTTAAATTTTTTTCACATCCACATAGATACCATCTTTCCATTGATGAAAAGACTCAGTAAAATTTGCTTAGTTTTTTTGTAAATCGGGCCAGGACGACCCGCAACTTAACACGGCAAATTTTAGCACGGTTGGATCTACTTAAGCTCATAAAACCTCAGCATCCTGCAAGATGTGTGAAGAGCAACGTACAAGCAAGATCCACTCTCAAGCATCAGATAATATATTATTTAACAGTTGCTGGTATAATCCCTTTGCGAACATTTTTTCATTTGTAATATTTTTATCATTTTTAATCTTAACGAACCGGGCTTTTGCAAATTGCTTACATTCTTTTTTATATTCTGAAAATGTGTGTAGAGAGGTGAAAAGGTTTATTTGCTGTTTCAGCTAAAAGTATCGTCGTATTATGAGACACTTGGCACACTTTAACATGTTTCTGTATATTATGGTGCAACAGAAAAAATGGATCTAGTACAGTACCCTGTAGGACCCCGCAGGTGATCGTCAGTCACTCACTGCACACGCCGCGCCGTTAAATTCCACTACCTATTGATAAATAAAAGTAGAGTAATAGCCACAAATTTAACATTGTTGTTTATAAATAAAGTAGTAGAGTTTAGTGTCCGTATAAGTAAATAAAACAAGTTTTTTTTGGGGCAGGCGGACAAAGTAGTGCATCTATCTTTTGCATTAAGTACACAGGGACGCCAAATGCTATGGATTCCCTGGGGCACAGGTAGACAATGACCTGTAAGCGACCCCCATTATTTGAAAATTTAATATTGAAATTCTAAATTTCTCCGAAAATTCCCACACACCTTTGGTAACATCATTAGAAAGCTTAGACAATTCTGCATCATTTTGGTTTAAGCCTCATTTGCCTATCGATCTTAATAAGAGTGGGGGAAGCTATTGAAAGTGTAATCTTTTAATTTGCCGTAACTTCTAAACGACTTATCCGATTTTAGTAAACTTTTTCCCGGATTTTCCCTTAGCCACTTTAATTACGATTTTTTCCCCTGAGTTTCTATGCCCAGTAGTTACCGAGATACGGCCGGTCCATATTGTGATCTCCGGTATATACGTTTCTTATTGACATGCGTCATGTCAACAACAATGTTATATTTGTGGCTCTAACTCTACTTACCCTATAAACCGAAAATATTTTTCACTAAATTGTCCTCTATAGATATTCTAAAAACATGAAAAACTAGACTTTCTCCGTCACAATTTGCCTTTTGCTAACTTCTAGAAACCTCTACTCTACGAAGTAAATATACATGTGTGTATACTTCTGGTTTAAGAGTGTCTGAACATTTTTCATTATAATTTTTTAGGACCTCGGCTGTATCATTCAAAATTTCAACAAAAACTGTACCTACATAAAAGCGGCAAACGAGATGGTAACGCTAAATGACCTCTTTCAACTTTTTCAGTAGCAAAAAAGATTGTAAGTAATTTGTAAAAGCTCCAGTTTCTTTAATGAGCTAAAAAAGGGATTACGGAAAAAAAATTTAAGGCAAACGAGCTTACTGCACTGCTATAAAAAATATTTTTAAAAGAGAACTTTGGATTTACATTGTAGCACAGCGCAGCGATTTGTAGACCAAAAAAATTTGGATCATTTAATATATGAGGATTGGACGTTTCAAACGTTCTAAGTGCCAGTTGGATCAAAATTAGGCTAACTATATTTACTCTTGGGAAAACCTTAAAAGTTTTATTTAAACCTTTGTTTAGATGTATTTTTCGGTGTGCCCTCTTTAACTAAAATATTAAAGTTTTTCTAAGTAGAAAGTAGTTGTCAACTTTAATAATTTACAATATGATATTATTTTTAGTGTTTTTGGCTTTTGCTTAAGCTCTCAGCAAAATTTGTATAACAACTAAATAGTTCTCGATATATGGACATTTAAAATATGATGGAAATGGGAATTTGACAGCCTACTGGATATTAACGGTGCATCTTAGAGGAAAACTGCTAGCATATTCCAATGTTGGCTTTTCTTCTCTAGAAATTTTTTAACCGAACGTTCGAAATTTAACCGAAACCCGCCATGAACTTCCTAATGTATACTGCGTCCATTAATTATAGAATAGTTAAAAAAGTACTTGAATTTCAAGAGCCCATCTTGCCTTCAAAGTTCCATCAATCCGTTTCATTTTCAGTTCACTAAGTAGGCTGCTTCTTGGACCGCTGAGTAGAATGTGTGTGCCTTCACTTTGTCTTTTTGTACAGGGTGATGGCTAAAATATCAAACTGTGTAAAAACTACTTATTTTAAAATTGATGTTTCTGAAAGCTATGAAAATTGAATTTTATTATTGTGTTGGTTACAGCTTTATGTTAGGTACCTACTGTACCAATTACAACGCAGTACCGTTTGTATTAATTAAAAAAAAGTAAACTTCCATAAATCGTTACATTATCTAAACCCACTTTTCCCAAGTTTTTTTTCTGGAATACGAAAAAGTATTTATTACAGTTATACTGGATGTCCCGAAATTAGGTGACAATATTTTAAGGGGATAAAGTACATCCAAAAATAGGACTAAAATCCTCTATTAATATACCTTCAGAAACGCTTCGTAATGGGGCTAGAGCCCCCCGAATGGAAGCTATGATAAGCGGTTTTTTCACAATATCTCAGAAACTGATTGAAGTATCAAAACAAAATTTGATACATGTTTTAGCCATGACAAGACGCAATAAACGGTTTGTTTAGCTTAGGTGTATTTCTTCCAGTGGCGTCCCACTGGGTAGGTAGTGAGGAGAATATTTTTTAACGCCAGGTGCAATTTTTAAAAGCACTAAAGTCCTCTATTGAAAAAATATACTTTTGCTTCATTTCGGTATGATTCACCATTTTTCAGTAATATCGATTTAAAAATTTTCGGTTTTTACAAGCTAAGGTGTTTTTTTGCATATCTCAGCAAACACTTGATATTAAAACATGAAATTTATTAGAAGTTCTACTAGCGACAAGGCATATTTATTAAAGGATGTAACATTAAAATATATTTCCACTGGCGTCGCATGGGGTGGAGCCTAAAGTAAATATTACATTTTTTTTTTAATTTGAGTGGCTTTCATACTTTTTAAATTATTAATTTTATTGTTAATAAAACCTTCCATTATTGTAATTTGACAGAATATAAGGTTTTTAACAGATTTTTAGACCTTATTTTTTAAATATTTATTTGTATAAAAGACTTAAAATAAAACAAAAAAATTAACAAATTGCAAAACAAATTTAATTGTAAAACCACACGGGAAACTAATTCTTAAGCAAATGTTCGAAATGATATCCATTTTGTTGGATGCAAAATCTAGACCTGCGTGGTATGTTTTGTGAGGCACGGAGAATTTGAAAATGGTATAAAATATAAAAGGAAAGCCCCTCAAATAAAAAAAAATAGTAATATTTACTTTAGGCTCCAATCCGTGCGACACCACTGGAAAAATATTTTAATGTTACATCCTATAATAAATATGCCTTATCGCTAGTACAACTTCTAATAAATTTCATGTTTTAATATCAAGTGTTTGCTGAGATATGCAAAAAACACCTTAGCCTTTTCAACGGCTTGTAAAAAACCGAAAATTTTTAAATCGATTTTACTGAAAAATGGTAAATCCTACCAAAATGAAGCAAGAGTATCTTTTTTCAATAGAAGACTTTAGTGCTTTTAAAAATTGCACCTAGCGTTAAAAAATCCTACAAATAAAAAAGTTAGGGCAATATTCTCCTCACTACCTACCCAGTGGG
Source organism: Polydrusus cervinus (assembly GCA_935413205.1). Taxonomy (NCBI): domain Eukaryota; kingdom Metazoa; phylum Arthropoda; class Insecta; order Coleoptera; family Curculionidae; genus Polydrusus; species Polydrusus cervinus. Next base: position 21,746,491 of record OW284514.1, on the reverse strand, counting down.
ACGCCACTGGAAGAAATACACCAAAGCTAAACAAACCGTTTATTGCGTCTTGTCATGGGTAAAACATGTATCAAATTTTATTTTGATACTTCAATCAGTTTCTGAGATATTGTGAAAAAACCGCTTATCATAGCTTCCATTCGGGGGGCTCTAGCCCCATTACGAAGCGTTTTTGAAGGTATATTAATAGAGGATTTTAGTCCTATTTTTGGATGTACTTTATCCCCTTAAAATATTGTCACCTAATTTCGGGACACCCTGTATATTAGGTACCTATGGTATCCATTACAGTTTAGTGCTAAAAAAATTTCAAAAATCGTTATATTGTCTCGTATGCTTCATAGCCGCATATTCGGCAATATAAAAGTTTTTAAATTTTTTTTTTTAATTGACACGAACGATACTGCGCTGTAATGGGAATAGTAACTACTTACCTAACAAATACAAAGCTGTAATTAGCATTTTCCGTATTTTACATCCTCTAAAACGAAGGAGAGCGTAGGTTTCATAGCAGCGTAATTAGCACTATCACAATTTTCAGAATTTTTTTTTTAATTGACGTGAACGACACTGCGCTGTAGTGAATACAGTAAGTAAGCTGTAATCAACACAATAATAAACTTAATTTTTATAGTTCCGTATTTGAGAAATATCAATTTTAACATCAGCAGATTTGACCCAGCTTGATATTTTAGCCATAATCCTGTATAAAATAGTCATAGAGCGAAGTCACACATATTGTATTTAGTGATCCAAGAGACAGTTTATCTAATAAGCAGAAAGTAAACTGGATTGATTTAATTTTGAAGAAAATATGGATATTTAAAATTCAAGTAATTTTTTTACTATTTCATAATAAATATTTTTCAAAATTTAACAAGATTTATCTCTTAAAAATATGAGAGTATTATGTCCAATATTATACATTTTCCGAAACTTGAATAAGGCGACCTGACAAACTGTTCACTGAAGCAGTTGACGAAAGAGGAACTGAAAAAGAAGAATAAAAACTTCAAAAGGCTTAAGTACCTCATTAAATATAATTTCGGAAATCGTCTTAAAATCTGATGCATTACAGAAGTTTCCTTTTAATTTGATAATTTTATATAAAAACTGGGTTACAGATGAGGCAAAAACCTCGTTGCTAAAGCACTGTAGGAAACTGAATTTGCCGTCTTGAGACAAGGAGTGTTATTATCAGTTATTTTAATCTTTAAACAAACTCAACGTTAATTTTCTAACTACCTTAGGATCTTTTCTGTTAAAACCAGTATAACCAGAGTTTAGTAAGTATTAAAACGTTTATTTAATAATTTTTTTGTGAATCTTAGAAGTAAGAAATGGTTCACAAGCTATTTTAAATCAATATTATTGATAACATTATGTAAAATTAATTTTGGACAAATATAGATTGCATACACCAAAGAAGGGTTCTACAGGATATTGAAAAAGTTAATAACTTTTTACCAGTAATTTGTAATTTTGCCATTTATTTTAAGACCCAATTTTCTATAGTCCTTTTAAACCTAAGTTTGAACCTAGGTGTAAACCTAGCTTGAAACCGGAGATTAATGCTAACATCGTAGAAATGGTCGATTTATAATGTGAGGTTGGTAGATCAATTTAAGAATAATTAACCTGGTCATAATTTACATTATATTAAGTTATGACCAGATAAATACATTTAACTCGAACTTTGCTCTCAATCACACATTATAAAATGACAATTTTTGACATTTCTTCGATTTAAACTGGTCCTTGGTTTGTCATATTATATTCTTTTGCCCAATTTTATCAAGTCAATTTAAACACAGGTTCAGTTTAAATCAAACAAAAAAATGTCAAAAATGGTACTTTTATGCTGTGGGATTGACAGCAAAGTTCGAGTTAAAAGTTATTTATCTTGTAATATAATGTAGGTTGATTACTCTTGAATTAAACTTGACTGAAAATTCCACAGTATAAATCGGTCATTTCTTATATTTCTACGATTTTAGAATTACTCTTGGGTTTAAACTTAGGTATAAGAGGACTTCATAAAATTGGACCTTAGGATAATAGATCAGCTTACTTAATAAATATATAGAATGAAAGACCAAAAGTACTCAGATCGTCTGTATCTTGTTTCTTGTTTATATTACTCTTGTATTTTTTAATATTAATCATTTTATCCAGAAGTGTCTGTCTATCATTTATTTGATAGGATAGAACTTCGCACTTATAAAAATTAAATGTATGTAAAAAGTTAAAGCAATGTTCGCTAAGTGTGGTTTTATTTGTGGATGTATGTTAGTTGGTTAAACATTTCTACAGTGTTCTGCCAAACGTGTTTTTACATATCTGCCGGTTTGTTCAATATACCCGGCACTGCAGTTGGAGCATGGTATTTTCTAGAAGATATTACTGACCATATTGGAAGGGGTTTTAGATTTAACTTTTGAATAGAGATTGCTTATGGGATTGTCACATTTAAATGCAATCTTAATGTTCTCATTAGTTAGTATATTGACCACCATCTCCGAGAGGTTGTTGACATATGGTATCTTTAGGTAAGAGGCTTGATTATTATTAGAGTGAGAATTAGGTGTAGAAATAGGTTAGGTAAGAGTGGCAGACCTTTGGTTCTGACCAAACAGTCTCACGTAGTCCTATTAGGTCCGTTATGATGCCACACGTGTTCCATAGAACCCACCTTCATCCGATCTCTGATGCTTAGTGCGGAGTACACCGCAGAAGGATTTTAATAACTTATTCAAACTAGCCACTACTATTCAGAAACCTGCTCAGTCGTCCAAGTTGTAAGTTGCTTAGTTCCTTCAGGCTATCAAAAAATGGTTCACCCAGAGCAGTGAACCTTCTTCTTGCGAGGCCAGGGCATTCACACAGAAAATGTTAAATACTTTCTTCCTCTTGTGTCGGTGCAGGAAGAAGATTTCTATTTAGAACTTGTCTTGTTAATTTATGGGGATGATTGTTTTTTGATAATACATTTTTATATGAAAATAAAAATGAAAGAACAAAATTCCCTCCATTAAATTTTTATTTAAATGTCACAATCGTTTTGACAAAAATCTGGCTTGTAAATATCAGCGTTCTGCGGTAATAATTTCCTCTTTTTAGTTACTTGTTAAAAATGTTAAGTTAAATTTCCATTTCATTCGAAAAATAAATAACCACTTAAAGTATGAAAAAACATCATAAATTCTAAGCCTAAAAACGAAATAAAAGAAAAACTAACGGCTCAAAATCCGAAGCTAAGCCTGAAAACAAAGGGCCTACGTGCCTCATTACTGCTATCGTACGAGAAAGGACTTTTTAAAAAATCAGCGTCGACCACATCAAAAGATTGAAGGGTGCGATAATGGCTTCCGTGCTCTAATTGCGCCATTCCACTTTTCAGCGATCTCAAAAAGTTTTAAGAGTTTTCACGGTCTGGTATACAGTTTTTTAGAATAAGCCGAGAAAAATTTCTCTGCTAATTAAGTTAATTTCCGAAATACCGTCGCGAATAAAATTTTTCGAGGATAATTTTTAATGTACATTTTAAAAATATATTTTACACTTAAACGTTAATTGGAAAAATTTATTTTTTATCGTCCGAGGGCATCGTTTTTCTAGACGCTGCACAGTGATCGACTTGGGTAATGTAGCTGGACAACAAAAATTGAAATATTTTTTTTTTGTAATTATATTATTCTTAATTTTACGACAACATTTATTGTCTAAATTTTAAATGGTATGTCCCTAATTGAAGAGACTCTCCTCTTGATATTGCAGGACGTCATAATGTCGGTGCATCAACTACAATGTCATGAAGATTTTATTGAAGCTTCTAACTGGCATCTAAGTATATTGGTAAAAGCCCTGCAATCTCGCACGATAAAATCAAGGGCGCTACTGGCTTTAAATATAGTAATGTAGGTTAGGTTAGGTTAGGTAAGAGTGGCAGACCCTTGGTTCTGACCAAACGGTCTCACGTAGTCCTGATTAGGTCCGTTGTGATACCACACGTGTTCCGTAGAACCCACCTTCATCAGATCACTGATGGTTTATGCGACGTAACCGCGGAAGGATTTTAACAACTCATTCAAACCAGCCACTACTGTTCAGAAATCTGCTCAGCCGTCCAAGTTGTAAGTTGTTTAGTTCCTCCAGGCTATCGAAAAATGATTCACCCAGAGTAGTGAACCTCCTTCTTGCGAGGCCAGGGCATTCACACAGAAAATGTTGAATACTTTCTTCCTCTTCCTCATCTCTGCAGCTTCTGCAGAAGTCGTTAGTGGGTATTTGCATACGTTCGGCATGTCTACCGAAGAGGCAATGTCCGGTAACAACCGCAGTAATATTTCTCACGTCTTTTCGACTGTGTCTCAATAGCTCTGCGGTTCTCTTTTTATCGAATGTGGGCCACAGTTGCCTGGATGTACTACAGGTTGTCAACCCTGTCCATCTGTTCTGTGCAAGCTGCTTGGCCGTGTAGTCAATCTCCTCTTTGACCAATCCCAGTGGTTTGTTCACTGTATTGTCTGCTAGATCAGCTGGCATGCCTGCGCCCTCTCTTGCGAGCGCATCGGCAGCCTCGTTGCCATCTATTTTGGAGTGTCCAGGAACCCAGCACAGAATAACCCGATGTTGGTTGCCAAGTGTGCATAGATTGTTGCGGCATCGCTTTACGAGCTTTGATTTATGTAATGTATACATTAAAGGTTAGTTCTGAATTAAAATTTGCTGCGTTCAGTTATGAATATGGCTTCACCTCTCGACCACATAAGTTCTCAGAATAAGTCGTTACTATCCCTAAAATCAGTGACGTAGCGACATAAATATACATTTAAAAAAAAGAAGATATAAAATATAATTGGGCAACTATCAATAACACGCCAATTAAAATAACAAATCATCCTCCCAGTAACAACAGCTTCAGCAGAAAGAAGTTTTTCCACTTTAAAAAGATTAAAAACATATCTGAGAAACCATTCAGGTGAAGAGCGTACAAGTTTAGCTTTAATAGGCATTCATCAAAAAATCTACATTGATATATGAAATAATCAATATATTTTGTCAAAACAGGCGACGAATTACGGTTTAGTTTTAATCAAAAAAATATGTTGATTTTAGTTTATGGTTAATTTTTTTTTTTCAATAAATAAAAAATAGACCTTAGTATCTTTAAATATATGTATTTTTTATTTTGAAATTTTTTTCGATTGCCAAAAATAAAGGTTTTCTTGGGCGTGGCACCCAAAATTTTTTCGCTTTCTGCGATTTACCTGCGGCGCTGGTTCGTCTCTTTCCCTACCCTTTTGCCCCCGAGCTAAATTTCTGGCGACGCCACTGATAATAGGTATGGTGGATGTCAAGAGGTAAAGGTAAAAATTACGCATATACTAAGAGTTCGCTTTATTATTTTAATATACAGGGTGTCCCGAAATTAGGTGACAATATTTTAAGGGGATAAAGTACATCCAAAAATAGGACTAAAATCCTCTATTAATATACCTTCAGAACCCCCCGAATAGAAGCTATGATAAGCGGTTTTTTCACAATATCTCAGAAACTGATTGATGTATCAAAACAAAATTTAATACATGTTTTACCCATGACAAGACGCAATAAACGATTTGTCTAGCTTAGGTGTATTTCTTCCAGTGGTGTCCCACTGGGTAGGTAGTGGGGAGAATATTGCCCTAACTTTTTTATTTGTAGGATTTTTTAACGCCAGGTGCAATTTTTAAAAGCACTAAAGTCTTCTATTGAAAAAAGATACTCTTGCCTTATTATGGTAGGATTCACCATTTTTCAGTAAAGTCGATTTAAACATTTTCGGTTTTTTTACAAGCTAAGGTGTTTTTTTTTGCATATCTCAGCAAACACTTAATATTAAAACATGAAATTTATTAGAAATTCTACTAGCGACAAGGAATATTTATTAAAGCATGTAACATTAAAATATTTTTCCAGTGGCGTCGCACGGGGTGGAGCCTAAAGTAAATATTACAATTTTTTTTTAATTTGAGGGGCTTTCATACTTTTAATGTAATTTTTTAAAATTTCTATATTTTTTGTTAATAAAACCTTCCATTATTGTAATTTGACAGAATATAAGGTTTTCAACAGATTTTTAGACCTTGTTTTTTAAATATTTATTTGTATAAGAGACTTAAAATAAAACAAAAAAGAATAACAAATTGCAAATCTCATTTATTTTTAATATTTTAAAATAAATTTTATGTTTTAATATCAAGTGTTTGATGAGATATGCAAAAAACACCTTAGCTTGTAAAAAACCGAAAATTTTTAAATCGATTTTACCGAAAAATGGTGAATCCTACCGAAATGAAGCAGGAGTATCTTTTTTCAATAGAATACTTTAGTGCTTTTAAAAATTGCACCTGGCGTTAAAAAATTCTAGAAATAAAAAAGTTAGGGCAATATTCTTCCCACTACCTACCCAGTGGGACGCCACTGGAAAAAATACACCTAAGCTAAACAAACCGTTTATTGCGTCTTGTCATGGGTAAAACATGTATCAAATTTTGTGTTGATACTTCAATCAGTTTCTAAGATATTGTGAAAAATACGCTTATCATAGCTTCCATTCGGGGGGCTCTAGCCCCATAACGAAGCGCTTTTGAAGGTATATTAATAGAGGATTTTAGTCCTATTTTACTTTATGCCCTTAAAATATTGCCACCTAATTTTGGGACACCCTGTATACATGTTTATACAGAATAGGTACCCATAGAATCCATCCCTTTACTAACATGAAAACGGCTTAAAACAATTAAATCAATGGCGATGTGAATAACAAAATAAAAAATATCGACCCAAATTTAACACTTGTATCTATTCATTAATATATATGGTGGTTTTCTTACTTTGTTATGTAATTTTTTATATTAATTTACAAAAATACTGTGTACAAATTACCTTTAAAAAAAGGTCAGTGTTAAAGAGTTCGGTATCTTGCCAAATCCAATGATTCCCACAAATCCTATAATATTATAATTTATCCCCCTTTATTCTTGCATTTAAAGTTTAGGATATTTTGGAAATACTTTCTTTTTCAACGTCTGTTAAGTCTCTAATCGTTTTCGAAATTTTAAACAATGATTAAGGGGATTTTTCTTAATCCAGTAACACTTTATTTAAGGGCTGATATATCCTAGTGTGGATGCTAAATCCTACATTAAATCGTAAAGAAAATATCATATATACTATTATAACCATGATAGAAAATTAAATATATTAATATTCTTATAAATAATAAGAAAATATACTAAGCAATAATAAAACCCGCTCTAAAACAATCCCGACAATATTATGGCCACAGAGTGACGTCATACACAACGTCGTGCGAAATTGGATTGCCAAGTGATGTTATTAGTAATAGTATGATGAAATATAGAGACAAAAATATCTTATTGTATTCTTGTTAAGAAAATATATAGCTTCAAATATGTGGAAAATTTATATGCTGTTGAGTAAATTTTGTCAAGAAATTTATATAGATGTGCTAATCTTTTAAAAAATTTACTCAGTAATTTTTAAAATATTGACACTAATATTTTAGATTATTTACAATGTCATATCGCCCTCCCTTCGTATTACCGACCATACTCAAACTTCCCTTTGGTGTAAAAATGATTACTTGTTAGTTTTGTTGCAGAATATTTAAATAAAAAATTTATATAAATTTTTAAATAAAAACTATTACGTGTCTGAAATAGAGAGCATGACACTATATTATTTTTAGATTCGTAATCTGTTTGCCGCTAAGGATCCAAAAACATTTCCCTGCATTCAGGTGTAGGGACTAAACCGATAAAGCTTCTTTACAAAGCGTGAAGTGCTTTGGGGCACCTACAAACCCTTTACGACAGATTTTATCCCTATGGGCTTATTCCCGAGGGTGTAACGTGTTCAAAATATAAAAGAACGTTTTGCTGTTAACGTTATTGTTCAGCTTTGTATGGGGGAATCAAAGGGAGTTTTTTTTTGAAAAGGCGCTTCTAAGTTGTGAAAAAAGTATGATTCTCTTATATGGGTTTAAATAGCAGAAGCAATCGGCTAAGGAGAGGAAATTTTTACAAAAAAAATATTTTAGTATGCATTGTTTTTTTTAATAGAACGAAATAGTATATTACATAACAAGTGATGAAAGTGATACTTTTCAAACGAGGAGATATTTAGCACGAGGCGTCAGCCGAGTGCGGAAATTCTCCGAGTTTTAGAATAATCACTTTCACACGAGTAATGTACACTATTTTTCCTACGACCACAAAGAATTATTAAAAAAACCTTTGATTTTTGAAAAAAATATTTCAACTCTAGAGCTGAAAAAAAATATTTCAACTCTAGAGTGGAAATACAAGGCACACTATTTAATTTAAACATATGATGCCAATTTAATAGATCGAAAGGTCACAGGTTCAAATCCCATCAGGAATACTTGACTTTTTTTTATAAAAACATTAAATAAATTATAAAATTATTTTGAATTGAAATCTTCCTTCTTGAATGATTTTTTTTATTTAATCAAGGAGATTCTATAAAAATTAATTTAAAAAATTCACCCAAAAAGGAAGATTTCAATTCAAAATAATTCTATAAATTATTTAATGTTTTCATAAAAAAAAGTCAAGTGCTCCTGATGGGATTTGAACCTGTGATCTTCCGATTCGCAGGTCATGGCTTTAGTCTCTAGGCTATAGCGACCCATAAACATTTTCTGCTTAAGTTTAATATATGACATTTTCTTCAGCGGGGCTTGTTTTGACTGGTAATAAATTTTCCAGTATATTCTTAACTTTTTTATAATTTCAGATGGCGTATTTTCACACTCTAATTCTGAATCACTCAACAAATACGTGATAAATAAACTAAACTGCTTTCTAAAATTTGTTCTTTTTAATAAATAGGTGTGGTCTGTCAAATTGGCATCATATGCCTAAATTAAATAGTGTGCCTTGTATTTCCACTCTAGAGTTGAAATATTTTCTTTCAACACGCGTGTGATATTCGGCGCTTTCGAGCCAAGTTAACCGTGCTTTTTTTCTCACTTTCGTAGGTGGTCGTAGGAAAACTATATTTTAAACAACATCCCGGTAAGATTATTTATCAGTAAAACGTTTTAAATGCAAAATTTTGAATTAAAACAAAAGTATGATATGATGACAAATCAAAGTAATACCACGATTAAAACTCAACTGGTAAACTATAAGATGTAAATATTTCGATGATGTTAATATAATAGTATATTACATAACAAGTAACGAAATCGATACTTTGTGAAACGAGAAGATATTTAGCATGAAGCGTCAGCTGAGTGTGGAAATCGTCCTAGTTTTGGAATAATCACTTTCACACGAGTGATGTACACTGTTGTTCCTACGACCACGAAGCATTATCAAGAAATACTTTGATTTGTATTTTATATATTCATCACTATTTTAATGAAAATTTTGTAAGAAAAATTAAAACAAATAGAAAACAATACACACATAATCTGACTTACCTAGTTTTAAATAAAAATACTTACTTTTCTGCTATTTTATTACGCTTATTAGCTTCTTACATCCTTTTAACAAAGGCAATAATATATAATAAAAAGAGTAGGGGAATAATACATACAGTCTGCTCCACTAGTTTATTATAAGGATTTCTTATTTAGAAAACCTCGTCGAAGATGTCGTATCGTACATGTTTCAAAGGTAAAAACCTTCATCATCAGCGAAATGAAATTAAAGCGTTACAAGAAAAGAGACCTTCAACATTGCATATTAAACTAAAAGAGAAAAAAGGGGAAATGAATAAAATGGTTTTAAAATTTTCTTGATATTTAGTTTTATACAATGAAGGAGATTAAAGAATTGTAGTGGTATGTATTTTTTCTTACCTGAGGAACAGGAAAAGAAGAAAAAGGTTTGAAATAAAAATTAAATTTTGCATAATGTGATTATTTTTAAAATTGAATTTTTTTTTAAATATTTTTTTAAATTAAGAAAGAAGAACCATTAAGATGGATCGTTCGGAAACATTTTTAGTTCGATTTTCATATTAACTAAAAATCAAAAAATTAAAAAATCGACAATTCAAAAAACGTGCGAACTGATAAAATTCAGACCACAAAATGGAAGATTGAAAGGTTTAAAAAACTAAAATGTGAATACAATTTTTAGTTAAAAAATCGCAAAGTAATACCATTTTCAACATGACTATTGCCGTTTAGCTCTACATAAGAGATGGAGAAATAATATTTAACTTCACATTTTAGCATAAACGATATTTAAAACAATATAAATGATTAAATAGATGCGGACAGTGTGTAACAAAGCACGACTAAAAGGCTTCTGCGGTTTTATTGTGAATTTATACACTTTTGTTTTCATTTAATAAATAAAGCTTTTTTCTTTTTAAGTCTAAAAATATTATAATGAAGAGGATATTTTTCCGGCTTTTATTTAGACTCCATTATAAAAATATGTCTTCTTAGCTTTTTATTTAATATTGAAGTACCTATTCAATTATTTTGTTTTAGAATTACTAATTGGCAATCATAAGGTTACAAAATTTAAGTCGCTCATCTGAAATTTTATTGTTATAATTAAAGCTGAAACATTGAAACATTGGTATTCCAACCATAGGTATAGGTACCCAGTGGCGTATGTAGGGGGGGGGGGGGGCGTCTTTCATGCTTGGGCCCTTAATTTGAATCTTTAAATAATGTATTCTTGGCTTAGATTACAAAGGTTTTGTAGGAAATGTTTAGTTTTTAAACTTTTCCTTCTGTTTTATATATGGAGAGGTTTCAGACGCATATCGTTTTAGTTATTGATTTATGATGCAATTTTAAAGGAAAACGAGTAACAAGAATAATATTTTATAGTATTTTTCTATTATTTACTTGTCTGTTCCGTTTTCTCTTTTTTAGAGCTATTTTAAATCATTAAAAATATAACCCAATGCAATAAAATATTTTTATAACAAAAACAATAGGGTATTTATTTTTAAAGAAAATAATTAAAGTAAAAATTTTAATTGAAACATTTTTTATGGAAAAAGTATGATAATTTATAATATAAAAAATTGTGCGGGAAGAAACGACAATGCTTTATTATGAATATACAAAACGGCATTTAAGAAGGAATTTTTCAAAACCTAAGCATTTGCACCAAAAACTGCTCCTAGATCTACGCTCCTAAAATACATGGTTTCTGAACAAATCATCAATGTTGGGATGGTGAGCGTTACTTTATTTTTTATCATGATAAACTAAGCCCGAAAAACGCTGGTTAGAGTCATACATATATCTTATGTTAAAATTTTGGATTGACACCAATATTCATATTTTTCACAAATATAAAAAATATTTGTTTTTAAATACAGAGCTAGCTAGGAATATCAAAAAAAAGAAAAAAACATTTACAAAAACAAAATTCAATCTAACCATGCAGAAAGGGAGAGGTAATAATTTAATTTTCGAAATTTGATAGTAGTTAGGTGAATTTTTTACGATCTTTGGGCGTGGCCCCAAAAATTTTTCGTCTGCGGCGCTTTCCACCTTCTTCGCTGAGTACAATATCATAAAATGCATGTTTGCCCGACTGTCCCTCTCTCCAGACAAAAAAATGTCCTACTTAGGCCCCCTGAGCCCCCCGTGCATAATTTCGGTCTACGTCCCAATTAAAAAAAAAACGAAATTAAAAATCCATAACAAAAAGTTCTACGTATTAATATGTAATATAGCCCAAAATCTCTGTGAAAATACCTTATGACGCCGTGTAAACCCTATTTTGAAAAGGCACGTTCTATATTGATAGTTCTCCGCCGCGCAATATTGTTCCGTGGGTAAGTTGAATCCCAATTTAATAAAACCAAATCAACACCCCAATGGTAGGCTGCTCGTTAAAATTTTTTCCCGTTCACATCAGTTTTAGGGATTCATATGATGCTTATCCTTGCCCGCCCGCTGCGACATTTTGCTATTTCAACTCCATCGTTGCAACTTTAGTTATAAGTAATACTTTTTTTTGAAACAGTTATTAAGTTTTAGTTTTGTAAGGGAAGTTAAGACATATAAGAGGCCGTAACTCTTCAAAAAATTTACGAAAAAGTTATTGAACGGCAGAAGAGCTTTAAATTTGCTCTCAACATTTCGAATGGTAAGTATCTCCAGTCATCTTCAGGTAAATCACCATTATCATCAAGTCATTTACCTAAAGACAACTGGAGATACTTGCCAGTTGAAACGTTGTGATTCAAAACAACTTCTGCCGTTCAAAAGACATCATGGTCTACAACCTTTAAACAGACACGAAAAAGTGATTGATAGGTAAGAAATAGTAGTTTGTACAACAAGAGTGGATATGATGTCCATATTGCATGAGGAAGTAAATTGAGCACGACGCCGTAGGCGGAGTGCTCAAACTTCCGAGGGCAATATGGACAATCTACTCGAGTTGAACAGTATATTTTTTCTACGACCTTATGCTAAAAATGTAAAAAAAAGTTTGTAGGTTGCCGGGCTCGAACTCACGACCATTGAAGCGTTTAGTTAATTATCGGAAAACCAACTGATAAATGATGCTACATGAAATTAATTTTCTATGCACATTCAGCAGGTTACATTATTGATAAATCTATTATAAATGCGTCTAGATTTTATTATATTGAACAAATTAATAACAAATGGTACCATATGCATTTAAATTATATAATTTAATGTCTTGAAAAAGAAGGCGGAGCCTCAGTTAAAATAATATACTGTGATTGGTCATACTTTTAAAAACAACATGTCAATTTGGCTTCTTGACTACTGTGATTGGTCAGCTTTATTACCTATCTAGGATGGATATGATATATTTCCGCACAGTTAACTTGAATAGCCTACTTTACTCGCCACTTAAGTGTAAAGGAAACAGCAAATTTCCATGTGGGAGTAGAAAAAATTATTTTGTGTATCTAGTTAGAAAAGGGAACGCGTTGAGATCAAAACTGAGCTAATTATTTTCAACAAGGAATCGTTATATTACCCATTCTTTTTCAGAAACAACAAAGAAAAACTTAAAATTACATTATCAATAAATAAAAAGTCATTCAAATTATTCATTAATTAGGATTTTTATATCATGTCTACGACCTGAATTTTGGTAGAAAAATGATCTACGAATTAGGCTAGGCCCACGTACATTTATGAACTCTCCGGCAATTATTAACAATTTAAAATGTGTAATATTTACTGAAATTGGTGTAAAGAAAAAAAGGTTAAAGGCAGTAAATTCATGCCTGATATTTATCTGAAAATTTGCTCAAGTGGAATAAAAAATTATTATCCACATCCAAAGTTTACGGATTTCTTAATTTAAATACTGGAATGATATAATGGAATATTTGAAACAAACTGACAATAGAGCTTTGTTTCAATGAAATTTAGAGTAATGATTATGCATCAGAATGTATGTCTCTACAGGGTGGTTCCTAAGTTGATACTTCTTTTTTAGCTGTGTATAGAAGGCATTAAAATAAACAATATTTTCAAATACTTTTTTTTTTAAACTTAAAAATAGCCGAGTTACAAAAGTAAAAAATCTAAGTGCGGGCCTGGTAATCAAAACGTAGCCCTTTACATTATATTGTTTTTTTTCGTTTTTTGTATGTGAGTCATGCATTTTACGGATCGGTCGTCAGTTATCTATTTTGGCAATTCGCGGCGCGATGTGGTTTTCTGAAGCAAATTAATTTTAATAAATTGGTGAAAATGGTAGAATTGGAAAACAATTATGGTGCTAATTTATGTGTGTGTCGTAAAAGTGCGGATGTTTCTTCTCTACACCCAGAAGTTTTCCAAATGTTATTCAACTGGCAAGTAGACAGAACCGTATTTAATTTGTAGTGTAATAAATAAATGTAAGTACTTTATTTTTGCGTTTTTGGAAAAAAGGTATTTGAAAATGTTGTTTATTTTAATGCCTTCTATACGCAGCTAAAAAAGAAGTATCAACTTAGGAATCACCCTGTATATTTTATGCATTTAGAAAAGAATAAAATGTAACTAACAATATAAGATCTTCTAGGTTACAAAACTTGTATTTGTTAAACTTCACATAATTTTGATACAGATATGAAATGTTTTTTTATTATTTGCTTCTTGCTCACATTGTTCCTGCCAATTAAGCTAATAAAGCTTTATGGAAGAAGTACCCAAATTTGTGCAGGTGTCTGGGGTATACATACAGCTAAAGTGAAAATGTCTGCAATATATGAATTTATGTTAAGCAACAGAGAACTTACCAAATCACTAACCAATTACTGAAAGCGGAATTATCATGGTAAAATGGACCAAAATTTTGCCTTATAAGCATATCAACAGCACATTTAACTGCAACATGTATAACACAGTTAACATATAACGGCTATTTTACGGGTAAACCAAATTTGCAACGAAACATTTAGTCGATTAATAATAGTGATTGCGCCCTGTTCCGGATCGTAATATAGATATTGAATTAGGTTTGACACCTTATAATTTATTTTATAAATTAAACCACAAAATTCAATCGACATTGAAAACCAACAGGTCAAACATTATTTTTAATTTTAAAAAATCATTCCGAATTAGCTTAAACGCGTACTAAAAAGACCAAATTTAATAAGAGACTAGGAAAACCAACTATACAGGGTGTTACAAATTCGACAAACCAGCATTGGAATCTCGGAAACTATAGGAGTTAGAGAAACGGTTAAATAGAGGCAAAGTTGTGCTGATTATAATGCCGCTTTAAAAGTTTTCAAATTACAAATACTTCCGATTTTATTCGATAAAAACCGAAATTTTGCAAAATTGTTTTTATTTTTTCCTGAGCTCATTTGACTAGCTATTTAAAAATAAATAACACTTTGTCATTGTCACTTTCTCTACTCTACAAAATGACGTTACTATACTAACGATCCGCCGGTTCGTCTCCGAGCGGCCATAACCAACTTTACTTTTTTAAATACGGACCTGGATTTTTCTTAACCGATTTTTAAACCCTCCTTCCCTCAAAATATAATAGCTATATTACTTTTGCATAATGATAAATGTCCTTGCTTATTTTTTTAAATTAATATTTTTTACACTTTTTGTCAGTCCGGTCCTGGCAACGAATTACAATATTAACTAAAAAGTGTATTTAAAAAAAATGTTATTTATAAAAATGACGTAGATACCATGGAAGAACGCATACAGGTTGCATTTGGTAGGATAAGGAGAAGCTCTGTTGAAAGGGCTGTCGTCAAAATTGGAAGAAAAATCGATGGTTTTATTGAGCAAAAAGGCAATCTCTTTGAATATTTAGAAAATTAGGATTTATAATAATTAGTGAATTTAGATATATTAGAAAATTCTTATAAATTAAATTATATTACTTATATATGAATGTTTTAAATAAAATAAAGTTTTTAATTAATATTATGCCTCGTTGCCAGGACTATACTGACAAGAAGTGTAAAAAATATTAATTTATGATTTTTTAATAAGCAAGGACAATTTATCATTATGAAAAAGTAATATCGTCATTATATTTTGAGGGTAGGAGGGTTTAAAAATCGGTTAAGAAAAATCCAGGTCCGTATTCAAAAAAGTTAAGTTAGTGATGGCCACTCGGGGACGAAACGGCGGATCTTTAGTTTAGTAACGTCATATTGTGGAGGAGAAAAAGTGGCAATAACAAAGTGTCATTTATTTTTAAATAGCTAGTCAAATGAGCCCAGGAAAAAATAAAAACGATTTTGCAATATTTCGTTTTTTTTTTTCGAATAAAATCGGAAGTATTCGTAATTTGAAAACTTTTAAAGCGGCATTATAATCAGCACCGAAATGCACAACTTTGCCCCCATTTAACTGTTTCTCTAACTCCTATGGTTTCCGAGATTCCAATGCCGGTATGTCGAATTTGTAACACCCTGTATGTTTAAAATAAAATAGAGTAATAAATAAGACGATTTTGAGCAAACACGAACTTGTCCTTGCCCATCTTTGATTAAATGTTGTCTTTCTTTTCACGAGATTTAGCTAACTGAAAACGATAATGCGTCGTGCAACCAACTATAAGACATTAAGGCTCTAGAAAGTGAGCTTCATATTCAAAAATAATAATTATTTTACAATAAAATATTCTAAATAGTCATACTCATTTTACATCTATTTCAAAAATAAGTTTAGTTGGGAGTTTTTTTAATTCCTTCCTGGCATTGAGATTATCATTTTTTGAGCCACAGAATTTAATTTCGACCGTGGACGTTCTTGCCAATACTTGCAAACTTGGAAAATACAAAAATATACCGTACACCCAGAACCATTATTTATTACCTAATTTTACGTAGAAAAATTTAAAAGACAAAATTGCATTATATTAAATAAATAACTACTTATGTACAGAATCATCCAACAGGGACCTATTTCTAAAGTTGTCCTGTATTTTTATTAAAACCAATATAGCCATCTTGTTTATGTGTATTCCAAAAATATATAGTTTGCCTATATTAGCTCAAACCATTTTTAAGATATGAGCGATCAAATTTTTTTAAAGCTTATCAATTCTAGTTTAAAACGTTTAGAATGACTTGGACGAGTAAAACCTTCGTAATGGCGGTGCATTAAAATAACATCTTGTTGGATAAAGTTTCGATATGTCTAGAATGGCTTGAAAAAAAAAACACGTAAACAACATGGCTTGGTTTTATTAAAGATACAGGGAAACCTAAAAAATAGGTTCCCGTTTAGTCCAGATTCGATGACACTGTACCTTAGATTTAATCATAGAATTTTCAGATTGCAGTTTACAGTTTCATTATTATGTATTACAGTCAGCAGCAGCTAATGACTGAGCATTGTTTTCAACTAGTTTTATAATGTTTTCCCACGCGAGATGCATGCTTTAATGCAGTAGTAAAATATGATTGACCATCAATTTGTTCTGGGTTTTTTAGGAAAAAATAATAACAAAATAAGAAATAAATATTATTTAATACGTTTTTTAGTGAATGATGCCAGATTCAGAAATTGTTTTCCACTTTTTACATTTAGCCTAGAGTGAGTACTTAGTAGTAAGGTATTTTTTAAGAAGTATATAACTGCTGTTTTGCTAACTGCATTTTTGTTTTTTGTTTGGTTTGTATTAAAATAATTTCGTTCTCTTTTAGCCCTTGATAAAGGTTTTAATAAAAACCGAAACGTTGGGAATTAGTAAACAGTAAGTGTTTTATTAAAGTCCTCTTCCCCACAATATAACATTTAAAAAAAAATAGAATTTGAAGGACGCTAAATAAACCTACAAAATAATGTTTTACTACAAATAAATCAATGCACCACACAATGTTTTTTAAAAGCTTATATATGCGCGGGTTGTATGCTTTTGTTCACGAAAATAATGTTTGTAATCAATGTTATTCGATTTAAGGACTTATTAGTCATTAGAATCATGATGTGACTCAGTGTGTAGCATATGCATTATTCGACTGTAGGCTATTTCAGAAAGGTGTAGAGTATGTAATAAAAGCTCATTAGGCATACAAAGGGACTACAGAGTGATCCAACGAACATTTAAGCCACTTTAATAATTTGGCATTAATTTTATTGCAAAATTCTTTATTTTCATCAAGTGCAGGTAGTACCGCCCAGCATTGGATCAATTTATGGGTTTTGTCTATTGTTATCCGTTCACAAATACTAAAAATGTTTGTGTAAATTTCTTCTACAGGGTGGCCCATTTGTCTGACAAAGTAATATACCGTCTCTATTATTAAAGATATCAAAAAAAAGTTTCTATAAAAGTTGTGAGGTATAAAAAAATATATGTTCTAAAATTATTTTTAAACATACAGGATGGTCCAAAAAAGTAGGACAATAAAAAGATACATTTTTTTAAATGGAACACCCTATATCTTTTAGCATTTTTTGTTTCCTTACAAAATTGTCCATATGACGCCATATTTAGTTTTTTAATTTTTTGCAACGTTGCCAAACAAAATGCAAAATTCTTAAAATTTTGGAAAAAACATGATAGTAAAAAATTACCTGTATTTCTCAATAAGAGTATCGAAAATCGAAAATTTCTTGTAAGTTCTTAAGTTTAGGGATAGATAAACTGTCTTAAATCTTTAAGTACCGAAAATTTTGTACAGGGTGTTTTCTGTTGACCTCCAAACATACAAAATTTTAAAATACAATAACTCTGTTTTTTCAAATGAAACACCCTATATTTATTAGGCTAATCTGATAGATATTGTAAGTATCTTTTATTATTGTTAAGTCATACCTATACTTAAATTTACTAGTTTTGGCAATATTTCGATTTTTATTTAAATTTTGGTGGAAAAAACTATAGTTTTTATTTTTCTAGTAAGCCATGACCAGCAAAGTCAAAACAAATGTAATTGAATATAATGTCATATTTATAATTACTATATTTATATTTATAATGTTTGTAAACTTATTTTCAATATCCAGTTGCGTAATAAAAACAAAATTTTATTAAATTAAATAAATACGTAACTAACTATGGTTATCAATTTGTTTTAATATGTAATACTATTTAATTACATTTGTTTTTAGTTTGCTGGTCATGGCTTACTAGAAAAATAAAAATTATAGTTTTTTTCACCAAAATTTAAATAAAAATCGAAATATTGCCAAAACTAGTAAATTTAGGTAAAGGTATGACTTAACAATAATAAAAGATACTTACAATATCTATTAGATTAGCCTAATAAATATAGGGTGTTTCATTTGAAAAAACAGAGTTATTGTATTTTAAAATTTTGTATGTTTGGAGGTCAACAGAAAACACCCTGTACAAAATTTTCGGTACTTAAAGATTTAAGACAGTTTATCTATCCCTAAACTTAAGAACTTACAAGAAATTTTCGATTTTCGATACTCTTATTGAGAAATACAGGTAATTTTTTACTATCATGTTTTTTCCAAAATTTTAAGAATTTTGCATTTGGTTTGGCAACGTTGCAAAAAATTAAAAATCTAAATATGGCGTCATATGGACAATTTTGTAAGGAAACAAAAAATGCTAAAATATATAGGGTGTTCTATTTAAAAAAATGTATCTTTTTATTGTCCTACTTTTTTGGACCCTCCTGTATGTTTAAAAATAATTTTAGAACATATATTTTTTTATACCTCACAACTTTTATAAAAACTTTTTTTTGATATCTTTAATAATAGAGACGGTATATTACTTTGTCAGACAAATGGGCCACCCTGTATGTAGCTAATTTCCTTCTTTATCAAATTATCTTTTTTTTTTTTACTTTGGTTAGTTATCATAAATAATTTAATGCACAAAATTTACCTACGGCTATGACCGACACCGAAATTGAGCCGAACTGGGCGGAATTTCCCATTTAATACTCTACACCTTTCTGAAATAGACTATAATCTTTATTGGGTACAGTTAACATCGCTTTTAAATTAAATTTTGCGTACTGTCAAAGTATGGGCAAACACAACAAATAAAAAATGGATAAGCTAAAACTCCATATTTCATAATTTAAGTATGAACGAAACACAGTTTTTGTGTTTCACTACAAAAACTTTGTTTTATTCATATTATATTAAATACGAAATAATATGTATTTTAAATTTAAATTAATGTGAAAACAATTGTATCCAAAATATTCCCATATTCAAAAGCATCTAAATATAAATAATTTATTACGTATTTGTTGAGGATAACTGAATTAAATAACTGTCAAGCTTACAAAATAAAGTCTACATTTTAACAGGCTTATTAGTATTGATGTCACAGGCCTTGCTTTGTTTGTACTGTTTATACTTTTCAATCGATTTAATTATCTTGACTGAATTTCATATAAACTACTGTTTAATTGATATCAATACTCTATTTAGAGCAAGTTTATTTAATTATGTTGATATAAATAACCACAGATTAGTTTATTTTAAATTAAGTCACCTAAGAAATTTCGTCTTACCTCCCCATTATCTGATTTGACAACAACAATTGGTTCAAAAATTGACCCATATGGCACCATGTTCTTCTGCGGTTACCATATTTAACAATCACTAAAATCTCAAATCAGTTATAGTTTTCATCCTGAATTCTAATTTTTGAATGCTTTCCAATAAAAATCTATTTATAACATAAAAATGCTTATGTGATTCCAAAATTTTTCTCCCGCCTTTCTAATTTTAAAAGAAATAATGCTCAATAACCGCAGACATGCGACCAATGGGGAAATATAAAAGTATATAATAATAAATTTCGACATTGTCTCAAAGACTGAAGAAGTAGATAAATTCTGCGAAACGTCGCTCTAAATAAACAAGGAAAACATTTTTTTTGTGTGTCTAAGTACCGAAGGACCTTCTTCAAAATACATTCAATAGTTTTTGAAATAATTCCAATTTTTGACACCTAGTATATAAGGGTGTCCCATAACTTATGAGCCGTAGAGTAACTGGAGTTACTAGACATCAAACTAAGCCGATTAAGTCATTTAAGTTTTTTTTTTGATAATAAATATATTAATTTAATTATGTACTATGTTTTTTGATGTTTAAAGGGAAATATCTCGAAACCCGTTAAAGATATTAAGATCAATCAAGTACACCTTTTTGACTCAGAAAATGCCCTTTTTTATGAAACTATAATTGAAAAACACCTAATATCACAGGTAATAAAAGAAATCATAGATTTATGAAGCCCAGTGTATGCAACTAGCGCCCTCTAGTTGAAAACTTAAAAATTTCTTATTCATAAAAACATAATATTGCCAACTTTCAATTCGATTCATTAAACCGTTTTAAAATTATTATGGCTTATTTTCGAGAATAAACTTTTACTTTCAACACCCTCTATCTCTAGAACGAGTAACAATCCGAAAAAACTTATATGACTTAATCGGGTTAGTTTGATGTCTAGTATCTCCAGTTACTCTACGGCCCATAAGTTATGGAACACACTGTATAACTGCTCATACTATTTATACTGACTATGCAAAAGTTAATTATTTAATATCAATTAGTTAAGGCCATAATTTCATACATTTAATATTTATTCTCATAATCTAGGAACCCAAAATTGCATTTTTTTACGTCAAAAACCGAACAATACAAAAAATACAAATAATAAAAAATACTTAAATTCATCCATTCCCGATAAACTTGTTAAATTTAATCTATATTTATATATGTAAAATATTTGTTCCCTCTAACGTAAATGCTTCAAGAATATTTAAGTTCGTTAAGAATAAATATTTTAAAACTCTTGCTTTGATCGAAAATTTTAATTTGAATATTCTTTATTCGAGGCCTGATATTAAAATTAAAAGGATTCCAAATTAATCAGCTAAAATTAATAAACAGAAAGTTTGAGAAGAAAGTTTTAAAATAAATCGTAATAAAATTTACTGGTAAATATTTGAAATTGTATTTCATTTTTTTTCTATTTGAGAATGTAATGAAATTCGAGCAAAGAGGATTTATAGGTTTTAATCCAAATAAATTATAAAATAAAATTACAGACCGAGTATTTTATTTAATAATAATAATAATAATAATAATACATTTATTGCTCATTCATTTATAAATTACATTTAGATGACAATACCATGATGTTTTGTTAAAGCAAATAAACAAAACAATAGGCCTTAAGGGCGCAGACATCCAGACCAGGGATCTGGATACTTTTCAAGCCCTAAATTAAACATACATATACAACTTATTATTATATAACTACAAATAATAAAAAGAACGTGACAGGCACTGTAAAAAAATGAATAATAGTACATCATATAAGGAAAAGAATGGGAGAAGAAAGCAGGGGATTTGGTGAAGTTAAATTATAAACCCAATGGATAGTATTGTATAACATTATAAAAAAAAGTGGCACGGCGTGAGATCCGAAGGCCATGGTGGGCACGAAGCTACCATATTACGACCAATGATATTCCGAAAAATCTAAATTATCCAGAGTTAGGTAGTGTGGTGCGCCGTCTTACTGAAAATAGCCTTGTCAACCAACTAACGACTTTTCCAGAAGTTGCACATATGAGAAAGCGAAAGAAAATATTCAACATTTACTGTGTAAACCTCGCAAGAAGATTGTTCATTTCGCTGGGTGTAGTATTTTTTAATAGCCTGGATAAAGTTAGCATCTTAAAACTTGGTCGACTAACCAGATGTATTAATAGTAGTGGCTGGTTTCAATAAGTTCTGCAGTATATGCCGCACTAAATATCAGAGAGCTGATAAAGGTGGGTTCTACGGAACACGTGTGGTTTTACAACGGATCTAATAGGACTACCAGGTACTGTTTGGTCAGTACCAAAGTATGGTCTGCCACTTCAACATAACCTAACCTATTATGATGCAATTTACTTATTAGTTACTCTGGAAATTACATCCATTGCGGCTAGTCGTTTGATAACTGTTCTTTAACTGGACTAATACGATATGCATGTTGGAGATATTCATTTGCGATCTTCAATACCGAATGGGACTTTATGTATGATCATAACCGATTTACCCCACCTATTCTACATTTTGTGCAGTGTGCACTTAAGGACTACCACTGCCTTCTTTTGTATCCACATTTCCTGTTTTTTCAAACAAAGCCACAAATGTAGGTAATATGCGATGCTTGGCGAAGTTTATGACTGTGTGGATATTTTGTTTAAACATTCTGCACGATATCTTGTGCTAAAGCTATTAACCAACAACTCCTAAAGTATCTGGAAGGGCTTAACATTATCAGCGACCATCAATACGGTTTTCGTAAGTCCAGATCAACAGGTGACCTTCTGGCATATGTCACCCATCTTTGGAGCAACACCATCGAACATCATGGAGAATCCCGGGCTGTTGCACTGGACATCTCTAGGGCTTTTGATCGTGTTTGGCACGATGGGCTTCTAAGTAAATTGCGATCCTACGGTATGCCTAATGGATTTTGTTTATGGTTAACCAGCTTTCTTAAGAACCGTTTTCTGCAAGTGGCGATTGACGGGTTTCTCTCAGACACCTTCACCATCAATGCCGGTGTTCCTCAAGGGTCCATATTGTCGCCTACTCTCTTTTTACTGTATGTTAACGACCTTCTAGTGAAAACTCAAAATCCAATTTATAGCTTTGCTGATGACAGCACACTTGTCTCATCTTTTACCTTGACTCCCCAAACATCCGCTGCCGACGCACATCTTCGCAGGCAGCATGAAGTATTGCGCCTCAACAATGACCTGGAAGAAATTTTGGCTTGGGGTGACAGTAACCAAGTCGAATTTAACGCTAAGAAAACCCAGGCAGCAGTCTTCTCCAAAAAGGTTAACATTGCAGAACCGGATATAGTCATGGCAGGACACGCAATTCCCCTGGCACCGTCTATTAAGTTGCTGTGGGTCAATCTGGGAGGTAATATGTCTTGGCATGATCACGTTTCCGCAATTGCCAAGGCAGCTGCACAGAAACTTGGTGTACTTTTCCGCACCAAAAGGTTGTACACACCTCATCAACTTTTGACACTCTACAAAGCCCAGATTCGACCATCATTAGAATATTGCTCTCATGTCTGGAGCTCTGCACCCAAGCACACCCTTCGGCTACTGGATTCCATTCAAAGGAGAGCCAGCCGTTCGTCTTATCGGCGACCCCGAGCTGACCAAGACCCTCGATAGCCTGGAGCATCGAAGACAGGTTGGTGATTTGGCTCTCTTTTACAGATATTTCCATGGCAGGTGTTCGACTGACATTGCCCACTTGATTGCACCTAGAGCAATGCAAAACAGAAATACACGGCGAACCACTACCGCTCATCCATATGTTGTTCAGCTTAGTACTCCTCGAACTTCATTGTTTAAGAATTCTTTCATCTGGAGAACGTCATCTTTGTGGAATGATCTTCCTGAGGTCGTGTTTCCCAATGAATACAATCTTCAACGTTTCAAGACCAACGTTAATCGCTTTTTTCGCACTCGCACTGCTCCCAGAGCGCCTTAAAGGATTTTTCCTACAGTGCAGGTGTTTTATCATAAAAAAAAAATAATAATAAAACCATTAGCCGTCAACCCTTCTAAAGTTACTTTTGATCATAAAAAGAATAGTACTCTATATTTAGCTCTCTTAAAAATAAATTTTCGGAACTTATATACCTATATTTTTTATTCATCTTTACCTTTTATTGAGGTGACCTTTAAAGAGTAACAACTTGAGATATGCAAGATCGTTATCACAGTATACTTTAAGAAAGATTTTTTTAAATCTAACGCTAGGTTGGAGAGGTGGATACCTTAATTTGGCATTAGGGAACTCAGACTTAAAACTTAAGAAACTCTTACTGCCAAAGAGCAAAAATCAGCTAAAAATCGTCACAGGTATTCTGATAAGACACATGACTGTTAAAAAAAACCTTCATCGAATGCAACTATACAAAGGTGACCTTACAAATTAGCTTTTTTAAATTAATAATATTCAATTTAAAATATCATCGGAATTTTTAATGTTATCCTTTTTATTTAAATGGCTCAATATGGAAAAAAAGTGATCAGCAAAAAAATTTGTGAAGCAAAAGTTTTATAACAAATTGTAAATATATCGACCGAAATATTGCTCCTGGTGTTTCAAATTATGTTTATTTTATTTTTTAATTTATCAAAAGTAGATTTAAACATTTCAATCAAAAATAAATAAATAATCCAATTAATACTTTGCTTTGACAAATTTGGTATTTCCAATGAAAAGTTCCTTTGACACACTTGAGTCAAATGAAATATCCGCTGAATTTGTAATAAATATTTGCAATTGCTTTTTATTTAGTAATATTTTTTCTTTGATACTAATTCAATTTTTTATTAATATTAATTACAGGGGGTTTGTGGTACTTACGTACTTCTGTTTTTCTCTTTCCTTTGTGGTTTTAACGAGATATGTGGATAATTTTAAATTTTTCATTAGAGAAAATGTTTAAAATGTCATAAACCATGGAAAATAGAGTTCTAGTTTAAACATTGTTGCTTCTATCATATTATTTAATTTGACCGTAAATTTCTAAAATACAAATGACAGAATTGAAATTCAAGGAAAGCACTTTAAAATTAAACTGGCTAGTTTAAAATACAGTTAAGGCTTCCTAAAATACAAATCTGAAATAAAAGTGAGGGTTTTTAAGAGAGAGAACTAAAAAATTTGAAATACAACTAAGATTTTTAAAATACGTAATGAATCGGAAATTGAAATTACACATCCCGAAACTAAACTGGCAAGACTACGATACAATTAAGTCTTTCTCAAAAAAGAAGATAATCGGAAATTGGGATGATACTTTCTGAAACTGAATTGGCAAGTATACAATACGGTTAATGCTATTCCAAAATACAAGTAAGGAGTCTAAAATTCAAAACAAAACTTTCTAAAACTACATTAGCAAGCCTTTAATACAATATACGCATTTTAAATTTAAATTATGTTTTCTGAAATTAAACTGGCAAATCTAAACTACCGTTGAGACAAAATACGAGTGAACAATCTGAAATTGACACTACTTCAGGAACTAAACTATGCTTTCTGAAACTAAAATGCGCACACGATTTATGACATTCAACCTTTGTAATTAATTACTTCCATTTTATTCTAATAATAGGCCTAATGTAATATTTAATTTACGGCATAACTTTTCCGGTTTCATAAAATAAATTATACCAGCAACTAAATTACTTGCAGTCTAAACTAATATTATGTTAGTTAGTGCTATTTGGTAAATCGGTTAAACGAATTGGTTGATTTAAATAATCCGAGTTTGTGTTTGACAATTATTGTTATTTTTCCGCTTAATTAATCGGATAATTTAGCATAAAGTAAAATACGAAGCGAATTATAATATAATTAATATTTTGTATTGCTGTGATATACAGGGTCCTGCGCCTCACCTCCCTTCTTCTGTAGCTCACTTATTAATTAAGTTAGGATTTTGATATTTTCCAGACTTTACCTGTATCTTAGGGCGCATTTCAGGAAAATATTTTTGTTTATACAGGGTGTTCCAAAAAAGTGTGACGTCATAAGGATATGTTTTTTTAGATTACATGCCATATATTTTCTTACATTTATTTGGATACATCTTGTAGTTGCCTACATACCCCTAAAATTCTTATGAAATCGGTTCAGTATTATAGGCGAAAAAAAATAAAAACTAAAGAAAATCAGTTTTGCACCACTGGTTTTAAAAATTACTAAAAAATAAAAATAATGCCTCGTTATTAAAATTCTACAAAGGTACTTAATAAATAAGGTCCTAAAGTCTCGTTAACCCAGTTTGATTAATACGAATTGTACAGGGTGTCCAAAATTTAGTGTCAAACTTTGCAAACTTTAAAGCAATTTATTTTTCTTATTTCAAATTGGAACCCCTGTATATTATTATGTCATTCGATGCAGAATTACAATTCAAACATTTGTTCTAATTACAACCCTATCGTAATTTCTAACGCATTAAGACTTATTTACAGAAAACTCGTTTTATCAACCTTTCCACCAGTCACTATTATATAATAAATATTAAACGTGGCTTTGAAAAACAATTTATTGGTATTAAAGTTTATTAAAGTGACAAAAGCCCATTTTGACTTTAGTTACAGTTGCAGTTATTTTATAATTTCAAATATTATTAGATTAGTATTAATTATTTAAGCTATATTATTTTTTGTAATGGAATAAAACCAAGAAAAGCTCGTAGATATGATTTTCATATTAGGAGCATGCTAAAAGAATTTTTATTTGTCCTTTTAGTAAACTTTAATATCAATAAATTGTTTTTAAAAGCCACCTTTGATATTTATTATATAATAATGACTGGTGGAATAGTTGATAAAATGAGTTTTCTGCATATAAGTCTAAATGCATTAGAAATTGCGATAGGGTTGTAATTAGAATAAATGTTTGAATTGTAATTCTGCATCGAATGACTTAATAATATACAGGGGTTCCAATTTGAAATAAGAAAAATAAATTGCTTTAAAGTTTGCAAAGTTTGACACTAAACTTTGGACACCCTGTACAATTCGTATTAATCAAACTTGGTTAACGAAACTGTGAGACGTTATTTATTAAGTACCTTTGTATAATTTTATTAACGAGACATTATTTTTAATTTTTATTAATTTTTAAAACCAGTGGTGCAAAACTGATTTTTTTTAGTTTTTATTTTTTCGCCTATGATACTGAACCGATTTCATTAAAAATTTAGGGGTATGTAAGCAACTACAAGGTGCATCCAAATAAGTAAGAAAATATATGGCATGTAATCTAAAAAAAACATATCCTTATGACGTCACACTTTTTTGAAACACCCTGTATAAACAAAAATATTTTCCTGAAATGCGCCCCAGGATACAGGTAAAGCCTGCAAAATGTCATAATCCTAACTTAATTAATAAGTGAGCTACAGAAGACGGCAGGTGAGGCGCAGGACCCTGTAAACAAGTTAGGTAAAAATATTGGTTCCCCGCGTTTTTTTCTTGGCTGGTAAAGTTACCAACATGATTATTATTTATAAGAATCGCCTTTTTTCCTATCGCTTGTAACACTATACAGGGTGAATCAAAAGCACTTTGACAAACTTCGGGATATGGTTAACGACATTATTTAAGAAGAAAAAGTTCTAATGAACCACGTTCTTTAACGGCTTTATTTTGGAAATACAGAGTGTCCGTAATTTTTTCCATAAACGTCCAACGTTTTATTATCCACCTTGAAACCCCTTGTATATTTAAACATTTTTTTTTATTAAATTATTTTTTTTATGTGTTTCCAAATTGTATATTAAGTAATAATTAAATAAATTTTATATACCTTTTTTTACCAACTCAGCTGACACCTCGTACATCAAATGCTTAGTTTCTGCACTAGAGTTATATGCATTTTTATCGTGACAAATCAAACCACAATTCAAAGATAAGCATTAACCCTGATAATAAATTTAGTTCCTTTTAACTTTATATTGAAACACATTCTAATCTATAGAATCTATCTGTGTAAGTATCTGCCAATAAGGTGTTATAAGTTTTATGTTAAATTTAGCCTTAATAAGCTTTTGATATAATGTCTTGGATTATTATTGCCGAAGTATAATTAATCTTTGTTTACTCTGATATCAGTTTCATTACCTGACTCTTGCTACTATGTACATAGGCTTTGTATATCCTATCATACAGTTTCCAACCAAATATCTCTATTAGATTAACAATTCGCTACCTGTATTAATTAATGTAAGTTTCCTACAAGGACCTTTCAGTAGCAATATGAAGCTTATCATAGACTGCAGGGTAAGATGGACAAATGAAAACAGAACTTTATAACTTTATATTTTAAAGTAGTAATTTTAGTTATCTTTTTATTTTGTTAAGTTTTTCGAATATAATTAAAGAATCAAATTAAATATTATTTTTTTTAATAAACTTCAGCGTTTTGATATTATTTGGCAACCACAGATGGCATCAACAGCTCTAATAGTTAGTGGTTCCTTCAAAACCTTTATATGGTGCTTAATAATAAAGGTGCTGTTTGAAAGATCATTTATCTTCATGCTTCTTGGTATACTAACTGTATCTTCCAGCAGAATTCCAAAACTTCTATATCTACAATTTAAATGCCTGTTTAAAGGTTGGAAACAATGACGTTTCTTGAACGGCAGTAGAGTTTTGGACTTGCATTGTCTTTATTTATTTAGAATCACTACGTTTCAACTGGTAAGCTTATCTAGTCCTCTTCAGGTGAATACTGAGTATTCAGATCAAAACTTATAATTCATTATGGTGTTAATATTATAATAAATTATCAAGACCCTCTACAAGTTTAATAAAAAGGTAAAAGGTATAAAATTCGGTCCTATCTTTTAGCCACCTTCTTTACGCAATACATACTAAACTTTAACAGGGTGGAAATTGATACGGCAAGATCTGGGAAAGCTTTTACGTCGCCCAAATAAGTAAAACGAAAAGAAAACACGCATGCATTAGGATGGAAGAGCGCAACTTTCTATATGCGAGCGCTTTCTACATCTGCACGCTAATTGGAAAACATATAAGCGTAACTTTTTTGTCGGGACGCTCGGTAGAAAGAATAAGTAAAAAAAAATGATTTCCTTAAAAATAGGGAAGTAAATTATATTGAATGTAAAGAATGCCTCTACGTAAAAGGTCGAAAACTTAACCAGAAAGAAAAAAATCCATCAGGGACTAAAGAAAATGGTTTAGGAAATTACTATTCCTGTAAAAGGAATGAAAAGATTTACTGCTCGACCTTAAACTGTTTGTAGATGCAAACAAGGCTCGAGGCCGTATATTTCGTATTACTAGGCACAGTGCTTCCAATTTTCTTTTTTCACTCTCTGGGGTCCACTTCAGTTGACGAGATGCTTTTAGGCGTGAAATAGGGTGTCCCACGTAGCGGGTTTTATGTCATATCTTCTTCGTGCATCTCGAACAGGTTTCTAATTTACTACGTTAAGTTTTTATAATTTTTTACAAAAATATTATATAAGGGATACTAGAAAGATTAGTTATTGTATACCTAGTTCGAAAAGTTGTGTTTTATAGTGAGTAGAGATTAAATATAAATAGTGGATATTATATGAAGCAAGGCACATGGGTGGATTGAGAAGCACGAGACCCATGCATGCGGTATCTATGACTATACAAACATTACTTCTTCTTTTTATTATTATTTTTACCTGATATCTTATATGGTAGGATATTCTAATAAGAAATATAATTTTTTTATTCGCATTTACTCTATTTTATTGTAAAATGGATAAAATATTCTTATAGTTATTATTACTAAATATACGGGTCAATATTTTATAATAAGATATAATTTTTTTATTAGCTGCTCTCTATGGAGCCAGAATTTTGCTGGTTACTGTATAAATATTTATTCTTGACAGACATGGTAATTATCGTTGGTAATATCTATCTTGCTCGAAAGTTATTTACGATATAAGTGTTGTAATGATTCATTTACAATACGAGATGTTAAAGTTGTCAAACGAGGCGTCAGCCGAGTTTAATAAAACATCGAGTGTAGTAATATGAATTTACAACAAGAATATTGTACAAAATTTTATCTACTTTTATCTATGAATAAAAATATTTAGCAAAAAAAAATGCACCTGTAAAAATGCACCTGCTATTAAGTTTACTAATCAAGTTTTTTATGTTACCTTTCGCATAGTTACTGTTTCGCATAGTTACTGTCGAAACTTTGTCAAACAAATTCAAAAATATAAAAAGCGTTTTTAAAAATGAGCGATTCTGATAAAAGTTTACCCTCTGATATAAAAGCAGCGGCAAACGAAGCGATCTCAAGTTTAGTTCCAACAAAATCCAAGGCGCGGTATGAGTTGGAGTATCAGAAGTTTGAAGATTGGTGCAAAGCTAATAAAATAAAGGAGGTGTCTGAGAAAATCCTTTTGGGTTATTTTTCCGTAAAGCAACGCTCCCAGAAACCATCTACACTATGGACTCCCTACTCAATGTTGAGAACTATGATTTCAGTCAAGAAAAATCAAGATATAAGCAGATTTTCTCAACTAATCGCATTTTTGAAAAGAAGTTCAGAGGGTTTTACAAGGCCAAAAAGTCCAAAGTTTTCACACAGAAAGACGTATGTAAGTTTCTTAGTACTGCAGATGATGAAACATATTTACTTATGAAGGTTGTTATGATAATCGGAATTTTTGGGGTTGTCGGCGCGAAGAACTAGCTTAGTTAATGTTGGATCCATATTTATAATTGTTATTTATGTTGTTAATTATAAATCATTCTTCTAAAAAGTGTGGTTTTATTTAACAGCTAAATTTTAATAAAACCGTTTTTTCCCATTACAGTACTAGTGCTGTAAAGGCATCTATTACAGCACTAGTACTGTAATAGATGCCCTTACAAAACGATTTACAGAACTGTAAAATTCATATTACTAAATGAAAGTAGATACATATTTTTTTTACTTTACTACCTCATGAAGATAGCAAATATTTGTAATTTTTTCAAAGTCGATTGAACATATATAGTAGATTTTTTAAGCACTCTCGCAAGATCGGGTCGAAAGTGAATTCTCGAATATTTACTTTCTATAACACAATTTCCAACGTGGCGATGACGTAGTGACACATTACTGATGTCGTCTGTCGGAGAACGAGAGAATTGGTTTCGCAGACTATACATTTTTTGAGTGTTAGATTAATCTGTTAGGTAATTATTTAGTTTAAATTTATAAATACATTAGTGTAATAAATTAAAATGATTTTTTAAATGTTCAAATTTTTCTAAATTTCCAAGATTTTAAACTCTTTTGGCGCATAGGTTAGGGTTAAATGAATTCATATTAATTTTTTCCATAAAATTATTCTACCAAAAAAAAACGAGGTGGGAATTTTTGTAAAATACACCAAGGATTAACCTAGTACTTATGTCGTATTAATCAATGATTAGTATGAAAATGTGTGGATCAAATTATTGCATATAGTAATAATATAAATTTTTAAACGACCATCTTCAAGAATTACTGTATTTATTATATATTCTTGGATCATTTTTATTGAATTCAGGATCGCAGCAAAATTAAAGAATATCAAAGATAATTTAATAATAATAGTAGTGTAAAGTACATGATTGGCTACCAATACCACTATAATGAGTTTAATTAAAACTCAAAAATTAGAAATATATTTATCAAAGTTATTTTGAATTTAAATAAATCATTTTGCCATTTTTTTACTGTGGACAGTATGGTTGAATTTATCGAAATATTTTAGTTTTAATAATAAATTATAATACAGGAATTTATTGATGTACGATACCCATTCACATTCATATTTCATTATGGGCTCCTTCTCTCCATAGACGGCAATCCCTTAATTTATATTTTTAATGAGAAATTTAAATTTGATTGAAAATTGATTGGTTCTCACATTTCTTGCCCCGTATTATTAGATTTGCCAATCTAGATATTTAAATTTAATACAAATTCGAGAGAAATCACATTATTAGTGACTACATTATAATATTAAATTTGATTTAAGCGCATATATTTGAAATTTATGTTCTTTTCGAATTAGGCTTTTTTCCTCTTCGTTCGCTGCCAGGGCCATTCCCAAGGAGACCTACAGTTTAACGTGGGTTCCGAACCACGATCCTCAGTCATGCGACATCCCCCAAGGGCTATCAACCCTTGATTTATTGCCATTGCATGACCTACCGATTGGGGAGTGTGTACCTTCTTCCGCACCCCACGAGATGTCCGATCTCATCCGGCCTGGTTACCGGCGTGAATGGGGTGGGTTGGGAGATGATACCTTTTACACTCTTCCCTGCATTTTTAAATCCACTAAATTTCGGACATACTTTTTTTATTGTACGTATGCCCACTCCGGGAATCGAACCCGGGTCGCCGCGGTCGAATGCCAGTAGCTCTACCTCTGAGCCACAACCGCGGTCATTTATTTTCTTAAAAAAATAAATGAACATTTCTCTGTGCGTCATATGCTGCAAAACATAATAACAATTTATGTAATATTATATTTAAACCCGTTAAATAAAACACTTTCAGAATTTTATAGCACAAGAGCTTGTGTTTATTCTCATGTACGTCATTTTAAACGAATGCTTGGTTGCTTAGAAATAGACGGTGACAAATGAGCAACAAACGGAGCTCTATTAAACTAGGAAAAACTAAATTGTTAGTAAAAAAGTATGTAATTTATTTGCTCTACAAGTATGGGAAAAATATTTGTTCTGTTAGTGTGTTTTCTGTTGACTTTCACTGCAGTGCGCTCCAAAATTTTGCAACATCAAAAAACAAATTTGAAAAAACACGTAAATCTCCATTCATCGTGTTGTCAATAAAATGACTCGGAACAATTGTTTTAAAAATTGATATCTTGGTTTTCATATTAAATTTTGTAAGTCAAAAAAAAAGTATAACAAAGGATACGACATATTTTATTACTAGTTTATTTTTATTGAGTTATTAGCCACTGGTCAATCATCCACACAATGGTTAAGGATAAAATCAATGCCTAAGCTGAAAAAAAGTATATAAATAAAAAAAATTCGGTTCGCCATTGGTATATTCGATAAAGTCCGTGTTTTTGTTCAAATAGTTTATTTATTTTCTTTTCTTTTCCTTTATACAATACAACACCAAAATCAAAATTTAGTGAAAAAGTCTATTGTCTATTGAATTTAAAATAAAAATATCTTTCAATATATCGATAATTTTTAAATATCTTTGCAAAATAAAAAACAAACACAAAATAATAATGCATAATAACTTTTGTGAACCCAGGTTTCTTTTTTAAAACATATTTTTAGAGTAACCTCCACAAATATAGCATTTTTGTTTATAATTCCGTCATCTGTAAAAAACAGCAGCAAGAAATATAACAAAGAAAGCGATATTCCCGTATACGAAGAATTTAAAGAGCCAACGTGGACTACAACAATGAATATTCTGTTGGCCTTTCGAGGCCATTCTCCGCTCCTCATTAGCTTAATCAGTTAGAAATTAAACATCGTGCAAAATTCAACCAATGGGTTTTTTCCAAACTCTCGAAGTTGACGCGCCGATACGGCTACGCTCCGTTCTTATCAATAAATCTCGTTAAAAAGGGATTGCCCAAAATCGTAATAGGGTCTGGCAGCAAGCGACCCTCAACTATCGCAGGAAAAATTATAACAAAAATAATTGAGGCAAAAATTCATATAGCCTTGTTATTTTACTATTTACTGAATACGGGGTGATTCCTAAGTTGATATTTCTGTTTTAGCTGTGTATAGAAGGCATTAAAAAAAACCTTTTTTCAAAAAAACTTAAAAATGGGTGAGATACAGAAGTAAAAAATCTAAGTGCGGGCCTGGTCATCAAAACGTAGCCTGATATACTTTACGTTGTTTTTGTCTTATTAGTCATGCAATTTACGAGTAGGTCGTTAGCTATTTATTTGACGATCTGCTGCAGTGTGTTTTTCTAAAGCAAGGTTATTTAAATTGCTGACACGTGAAAATGGTAAAATTTGAAAACAATGAACTGGTAGATATGGTAAGTGCTCATTGACTGTTAGTGTCGTCAAAGCGTGGCTGCTGCTTCGAGATTATACGCAGAACGATTTCCCTTGCAAGCTCATCCTACACCCAAAAGTTTTCTGAATGTTATTCAATGGGCGTGTTAGGCAGGGCCGTATTTGATCCATAGTGTAATAAATAAATGTAAGTACCTTATTTTTGAGTTTTTTTGAAAAAAGGTATTTGAAAATGTTGTTTATTTTAATGCCTTCTATATACAGCTAAAACATAAGTATCAACTTAGAAATCACCCTATATATAACAGGCAATTGTGGCTACTGTTTTAAGAATTATATTTATTAATTTCTGTAATAACATTTTTTATTAGAAAATAATTTTTATTCTAATAATTAAGTAGAAAATATTATTATATAATAAACCATTACTTTATTTGATAGCCATACATAATATAAACATCCAAGAATCTCCAGAAGAAATTACCAGATATCAATCATAAAATGATCTAAATAAAACCATTCGTTAAGATAAATCACAATAATAATGTAATTATTGGAGTTTTTATACAGAAGAAAAAATGTTAACAGCAATGTTATATTTTCGGAGCTTACTCTAATATGCTTTTTTAACTAACACCGAATAATATTGTTATTTTTATTTATTTATTGCGTTCCATTTATTCACAATACCCAATTCAAATTTTAAATTACCATAAAAACATTTTGGCTTATTTTTGTTGCGTATTTAATTACAAAAACGTTTCATGGAATTATGGAAATTAAACCAGTTGTTTTCAAGCAATCCAAACTGATCGGTGAATGTTATTTCATTATTTATCAACACAAACAAATGGGTTCAGAAATTAATACATTGTTATCCATTTTGCCTCTTTTTGAAACAAAAAAAAAATTAAATGGATCGATAGATGCAATTTTTAGTATCTAAAATTAAAAAATATATTTTCAAAAGAATCATTTCTGTTTTTTTTTTAAATAAATCGTCAAAAAAGATGTGCTCTTAACAAATTAGTGTATTTGTTATTTTATCCCATGTAGCTTTGTTTACAAATCAACCCGTAGCGCGCGTGTTATTATGTTGAAAAGACAAGTAGGGGAAAGTCGGATAAGTTGACGAAGAGGGTAAGATAACTAATGATATTTTTTTTTGTCCTTGCTATTATTATAAATGCCTTGTATGGTGGTGCCATCTCCTCGAGAGTAGACAAATTAATTTTCCGGCAAACTGTTATAAGAATATTGTTGTGCCTTGTAACATTTTCCAGTGAATTTATCAGATATGTTTATGTAAAATTGTATTTAATTATTGACGATAGCAGTTGTTAATTGCATGCAAATATAATTTTTGTTCATAGTTCGTCTACTGGGAAAATATAGTTAGGAAATTTAAACATAACCTTTATGGGTAACATGACGCGTATAAGATGACGAGATCGTCGTCTTACCCGCATATTTTTTTTAAATGTTTTAAAAACCATTCTTCGCATATTCCTTTGGAAGAAAAAACGAAATTGTTATGGTAGGATTTCCACCCCACACCACTCACAGGTTGCAGCCTTTAGATGTGTCATTTTTTGGACCTCTTAAGACATTTTTTTCACAAGAATGCGATTCATTTGTTGTCAATAATCGTAATGAAGCCGTGACTGATAAAAATGTTTGCCGGATTTTTAATAAAGCATATCTAAAAGCTGCCACGGTTGGAAATACTGTACAAGGATTCAGACGATGCGGAATTGAAACATTTGACTCTCACATTTTTGGCGAAGAAGATTACGCTGCAGCTAAAATATCAGAGAGAGACATTTTTTTTCAAGAAACTGCTCCAGAAGTAAAAATTGACACAGTTACTGCACAAGCAGGGATAAATTCTCCAGAGTATTTATCAGAAGATGAGCTGCCCTTAATTCACTTTGTACAGAAAAAAACTTCTTTATCTCTTTCAGGAGAAAAATTACATACTGAGAATAATATTCAAGCAAATTCATAACTTTATACTACCAGATAATACTAATGACGCCAGCTTAGCACGTCCAAATGTATCAAGTGTTAAAAGAAACATTTTTGGATCATCTTTTAAAGAAAACGCCGAGTGTTCCAGTTCTAGTGGAATCCAAAAAAAAGATATCTCATCCCAGTGTAGCTTTAAAAAAAGTAAAATAGAAGAAACGATGTCGCTATGGAAAAAACGCCCTTTTCCAACATATGAAAGATCAGAAAACAATAAAGGAAGGAAAATTGTTGCAAGTATTATTACCGGTACTCCAATAAAGGGACAATTAGAGGAAAAGATAGCGGCTGAGAAGCAAAAAGAAAAGGCTAAAATTTTAAGAAAGCAGAAAAAGCAGGAATAAGGAAGAAATATGCCCAGGGTGTAATGAATGTTTTGAAGATCCACCCACAGAAGACTGGATTCAATGTTTGAAATGTCAAAGATGGTGGCACGATTCCTGTAGCGACTATTCAGGAGTGGGAACGTACAAATGCGATTTATGTTAATAGGTACTTCATCTTACCCGCATAGGTTCGTCATCTTAACCTACTAGTGGGTAAGATGACCAATTTTGCATACAACCTGAATTGTTATTTGTTTAAGTAGTCTGTTTAGTTTTTGATAACTTATATTATATTTTTATGTGTATTAAACATTAAGAATTGCATGCAAATTAAAACACATTAAAAAAAATGTAACCAACATTAAAAAATAAAAAATTACTGAACACCGCCAACTTACCCGACTTTCCCCTATATTGTCTTTTTTGTAATTTGTTTCCATATCCTGATTTGCGGGTTTAAATAAAGCGTGTTATGGAGTAACCTTATTATTATTAAATGGGTGCCTCCTTGGGTGTCCTAGAAAAACACTCCATGGTTTGTTTTTTTGAAATCGACCATCTAAAAAGTAGGGTAAGGACCCCTAAAATCAGCCCGACGCCAATGAACACGAAGCATAGCCTTGCAAGTGAGAGAAACAACGTCATCAACTGTCAAAATCAGGTGTTCGGTAAATAAAATATGGTTTTAAGAAGACATTACAGCATCAGCTGTTTGCGTTAAGTAATCAATAAATTATTTTTTAACAAAAAAAAATAATAAAATGATGAAAATAAATAGTTAATCAATCATTAGTTTTTGTCAGCTGCCTTGGTATTTCGTTAAGTTTGCCTAACATGAAGTAAACACAAATCCAAGGCCACAAATTTCAGGTTAAAAGTTGCCCTAAAGAAAAATAGCAATTATTTACCAATTCTAAAACTGTTATTCCAAAACATACGCCACATTAAAGTTACAGTTTTGTTTGAAAACTACGACAACTCTTGGATATATCGGTGTATTAATCCTAAATTGCTAACCTACGTAAAATTTACGTACAGTTTTTTTTTTAATCTGAAATAAATTAAAGTATATATAATAATAATTAAGTCGTATTTTCTTTTATCAATCAATATTTATTTGGTTTGTCGTTTTCCTGGTTAGTATATTCATTGCGAAGCACTATCTGCAACATCGAAACCTTCAGATGCAG
Organism: Polydrusus cervinus; assembly: GCA_935413205.1. Lineage (NCBI taxonomy): Eukaryota > Metazoa > Arthropoda > Insecta > Coleoptera > Curculionidae > Polydrusus > Polydrusus cervinus. The sequence continues at coordinate 21,708,868 of OW284514.1, read as the reverse complement.
AGAGTAAGCTCACATTTTTTGAAATTTAATTTTTTTTGTTCACTACCATCATAAATATGCATTGATAGACCCGAGAAACACCGATGAATAAACGACAATCATGGACCAAAACGTGAAATATCGTAAATATTTTAAAATTTTAAACTGCTCGATATAAAAATAAACGTTTATGATAAAAACTGGGTTAATTTGCATAACTTCATGAAATGTTTTTATAATTAAATACATAGCAAAAATAAAACAAACTGTTTTTTCCAATTCGACGATAATTTAATATTTAAATTTGGTGTTATAAATAAATAATTGAAAATTTTAAATTGGTTTATTTAACAAAATTCATTATATAAAATAAATAATTTTGTTTATTAAAAAAAATGAAATATTTATGTAAGACAATAAAACATAAAAAGCAATGTTAATACGTAGAATTTTTATTCAGTTTTGTATGAACAATAAACAATTAGAGAAGATGAATTATTTTTTAATAATAAACGACCTCCGCCAATTGCATCTTATTAGGGACAAGGTTGAACGATTCTATTTTGCTCCAGACAGGAAAGCTACGTAGGATTAACAAATACGAGCTCGTGCTATTTAAAGAAATTTTCAAAAAATTGACAGTAGTTAGACGAGAGTAGTTATTTACAATAAAAACATAGCTAACTTTCTATTATTATAATTTTAAATCTCCATCAGTGTTTAATCAAAACGGAGTTAAAGTAAAAACTCTTTACTGCGGTAACATTAAATTTTTATCTGGCGATTAATCAACGTTAATTATGAGTTTACGAATAATAAGCGCTTAAGAACTGGCTGGAAGATTCTGATTTCCTAACTTTTTTAAAAAATAATAAGTTAAATATTTATAGTAATTTACTAAACCAAAAATTTTAGTTTCAGGAAGCCAATAAACGCTATAGGCTAAGAACTGGAAGATGCACAGGTAAGTCAAAATAATTTGGTGGTTACTTACTTAATTCATGAATATTATAAAACAATTTTACTAATAAATTGTGTTTTACATTTTTTTTCTGTTAATAATTAACAGAGCTGGACAGGAATTATGACAAAATGTAATTTATTACAAATTTATTGTAAAAAAAGGATTTTATATGGCATTATTTTATTTTTAAATGTACCGGGTGATTCAATAAGAAAGGTAGCCGGCTATATCTCGAAAACTACAGGGCATAGAAACTCGGGAAAAAAATGATAATTAAAGTGGCCATAAGAAAATTCTGGAAATAATTTTTAAGTAACCATTATTTGGACATCTCGTAGGTTGACAGGATAGGGTTGGTGTTGTCTCAGTGCCTTACCAATAATATTTCATCTATTGGATTTAAATTGGAACTACGCTAAGGCCAATTTAGGCTCTATTTCCACGGGCCACTTTTTGAAGTTGACATCGACCACAAAAAGTGGTTCGTTTGTAGTCTACTGTCGCCAGCTTGCGGTTCCATTAAGAGCAATGTAAAAAGTGTAGTGCTTTTTACACGGGCGTTTTGTCGACCACAATTAAACTTCTGTCGCCGTTGAGTGGCCGAGCCCGGCCACTGACCACCAGGGACTTATTTTTCCACGTCCCACGTGCCCCCCAAGGTGCATGACCAATTTGTTGTTGTTGTCAAGTCGGCAGTTCGAGATGGAACCGTTTAACACGGACACGTTTATTGCCAAAATTCAGGCGGAACCTGCAATTTGGGATTATAAATGTAATGTATATAGCAATAGAATTGAAAAGAAGAAATCTTGGAAGAACATATGTAGTCTATTTCACAAAAACTTCCAGGTATTGGACACTGACATTTCCGCGCCAATATGGACCACATGCTTGAAGTTGGCATAACTACAAAATATGGTTGGGTCGGACCACTTTTAGTGGTCGAGACGCTACACAGAACCCACTTTGTGTGGTCGATAGCAACTTCAAAAAGTGGCCCGTGGAAACACGGCCTTTAGAGTTCGAATATTTACTTCATGTAAATATTTATTGACGATGCGCACTAGATGAGGTCGTGCGTTATCGTGCATTAGTAAAAAATTATTCCCAGTGTACGGAGCGAAAGGGAAAACGTGCTCAGACAAAATATCAATAATATACCTTTTGCATATGATTTATTATATACTACTTTAAATTTGAAGAAGTAGTCCATTCTTAAAGTGGAGTTAATTTATAGGAATAAATAAAAACATGAAGTCTTTCTCCACTGGTTTATTAAGTAGTAAAGTTAAAAGGTGGTAGATATTCTACATGTTTCGGGTGTAGTAACACCCATCATCAGGAATAAAATATAAAGAGAAAAAATAGTTATAAGTGAGAGGAACAAAGTTAAATGGTGAATGGTAGTGAACCTCGATGGAGCTCTCATCGAGCCATGGAAGATCAAATATTGAGAAATGGGATAATGATTAAAAAATTGGTATGCTTAAGTCCTAACACTGACCATGGGCAAGAGGTAACAGTGGTAAGAGGGGGCCCGTTTGGGCTTAAACGGACCCCCTCTTACCAGTTTAAGCAACAAAATGTTTAGAAAATATAAGGCTACAGTATGATTTCATCATGCATCCGTTGTTGTTGCCAATGATCCCTACAGGGTGTCTCAAATTTAACTAAATAATGATTCTCATTTTTGCACCCTCTATAGTAAGCCTAAAACTGATATCTGAGTAAAAAAAGTATAACGGTACCAAAAAAAAAAGCTACTGTTTTTTCGAAATCGATTAACCGGTTCGCGAGAAAATCAACTAAGAAATTGAGCATAATTTTTAGTTGTGCGATATTTTTGCGGTAAGTGTATATGACCTATATTTAAAAAGTGTTCTTTTGACCTATTTTTTTGCGTATGGAAGCAATAAACCAAGTTTTGATATATTAGACAGTTTTATTTTCTGACCAGAAAATGAAAACATGTTTGGTTGATTTATTGGGAAAATTGAAGTTTTGCATCTTTGCTGAAGAAAAAATATGTCATCACTTTATTTCTTTAAATTTATAGTTTTTCTTTTGAATTTAAAAGTTTTGTGCTGACATAAACAAAACTTTTTGAAAATGACAATTTAAATTTATAATGATTATCTAAGGGAAATATTTTATCCATTTTTTTTTTGGTATTTACCATTTTAGAGAACAATTGAAAACAGTGTGTATACAGGGTCATCCAACCAGGACAGAACATAGGCCAATTTTTTGAGTTTTCCTGTATTTACTACGAAAAAAGATCCGCATTTTTACGACACTCATAGTAAATTAGCACCATATCTATTAGTTTATTGTTTTCAAATTTTACCATTTTCACGTATCACACAATTTAAAACTAACTTGCTTCAGAAAAACACACCGCAGCATATTGCTTAACATTACCCATATGACTAATACTAATAAGAGATAAAAAAAACAACAGAAACTATAGCGGGCTATGTTTTTGTGACCAGGCCCGCACTTAGATTTTTTACTTTTCTGTCTCGCCTATTTTTGAGTTTTAAAAAAAAAGGTATTTAAACATGTTGTTTATTTTAAATGCCTTATATATACAGCCAAAATAGAAATATCGACTTAGGAATCACCCTGTATAGGTATACCAGCTTTCGCCTTTAAGCATTTATTCTATACCTATCTAATAAAATAAGGACAGTTACTAATTTTTTAGTCTGGAACATCTTGAAAGCAAAAGTTTTCAGGAAAAATAGTTCGGCTTCACTAATTAATACCAGCGTAGGTTACTACTACTTACAAAATTATATAAATCCTAATCTGGTCCTATGCAACTCTTTTTTTCTTAATGAATCACGTAGTGCACCGGTCACTAAGTTGTGAACTAATTGCGTGGTGTTTATATTATGGGAATAAATTGTTAAAATGTGAAAGTAAAACATTATGAAAGCAATAAAGTATACTGGATAATATGTTTTCCTATGACCACCTAGGAAAATGAGAAAAAAAGCACGGTTAACTTGGCTCGAAAGCGCCGAAAATCATATGCGTGTTGAAAAAAATATTTCAACTCTAGAGTTGAAATATAAGACACACTATTTAATTTAAACATATGGTGCCAATTTGACAGACCACCCCTATTTATTTAAAATAACAAATTTTAGAAAGCAGTAATTGTAAACTGTTTAATTTATTTTTCATGTATTTGTCGAGTGATTCAGAATTAGAGTGTGAAAATACGCCATCTGAAATTATAAGAAATGTTAATAATAAACTTACTGGAAAATCTATTACCAGAAAAACAAATCGCGCTAAAGAGTGTGATGTATTAAACAACAAATGTTTATCGGTAGCCATAGCGTAGAGAATAGAGCTCTAGCCTACAGATCGCAAGGTCACAGGTTCAAATCCCATCAGGAGTATTTAACTTTGATTGAAATCTTCCTTGTTGGGTAGATTTTCTAAATTTATGTTTAATGCATCTTTCCTTGATTAAATTTAAAATTTTTAATTCTGGTTAATCTAGAACTCATTTCAGGATTAGTTCTTCCTATGATATATAAAATATGAGAAAATGAAAAACTTAAACTACAAATAAAGGAAAAGCCTATTGACAAACTATGAAACTAGATATTAAGTGGAACATAATTCTAAGTATGCTAATTTCAACACGAGTATAGATATACTTTTTTCAATACTAGTGTTGAAACATTTTTTTCACAAATCAAAGGCTTTTTCAATAATTCTTTGTGGTCGTAGGAAAAATAATGTACATTGCTTGTGTGATAGTGATTATTCTAAAACTAGGAGAATTTTCGCACTTCGCTGACGCCTCGTGCTAAATATCTCCTAGTTTGAAAAGTATCACTTGTTATGTAATATACTATACTTATGTAAGGAGAGTGCGTACAAAGTACTGTTGCTGATTCGGCGTTCTGAATATTACCCTTCATCACGATACAGTGGTTATGTTGTGCAGAAAATAGTGTTAAAGAGAAATTTATCTTAGAGCGAACTCAATTATTATAAACATAATAAAATATCTGTAAACTTCATAACTCTACCCATAAGGCATTCTTGCTTAAAATTCAACTATAAGAAAACGTTATCCTAGTTTAACATAATTGCTGTTATCGCTAACTAGAACACAGTTAGTAGCTCTGTAATAGATTACACGAAACAAGAATTTATCCAGCAAAATACGAGCCTTAGAACAGCAATAACAGTTGCCATCGTGCTTCTTTATCACTGTTTGCTCTATTTTGTGCCTCAAATTGCCACTATTAATAATTTTAATATGGTAGAATTGAAATTTGTTGCCTACTCGAGTAACTCCATAAGTTGCATTTCCTTAAAAGGGAAATATTTTACAAGAATACAAAGTTTAGTCACTTAAAAGTCTAAGAAGTTTCCGGCGTATAAGGTACCCAATAAAACATGATTAAGCTTATTAAAATTATATTTGGACGTTGGTTCTTGTTGGCACTAGAAGATTGTATGTATTGTATGGTTACATGATTAAGGTAAATCTAAGAATACAGGATCGCCAGAATGTGCGATTGGATTATTTTTTAATCTTTGAATCTAAGAGATTTTTACATAATTAAAAATCTAAATATTTAACAGTTTATCGAAATTTAATGCAACCAAAAAGAGATTTTCAAAGTTTTATCTTACAAAAATAATATAGATTAAAGTCGATTTTAATAATTAATTAAGCAAATAATTAGATGGGCCTAGACTGCTTACGGGAAGCTCAAACATATCTTTACATCAGAAATATTCGTATTCCTCATATGCAAGGACACCTATGGTTCAAAGACCTCAACATTAACACATACATCAGTAAATAGAGTGCCAAACCAGTTATCCAACGAGTTGGAGAAATATATAGATAAGTAGGGTTGCAGACGTAGTAGAACAAATAGCTTGTTGTTTAAAGGGTAACTGTGCTGGACATCTGGCAAGAACGACAAATGAAAAAAGAACCAAAAGAATTATATAAACAAGCTTTTAGAAGCCGAGGATGGCCGCTAATCAGATGGATGAATGATTTAACGCATATCTCGACAAATTGTGAAGAAATCTCAAAGTTACGCCAGTTCGTAACATCGACGACGAAATTTTAAATGTCTAAAAAAATGTGCATTTTGATTTCATATACAGGGTGGCGCATCGAAAACGAAACAGAGGCATTTACTGGCAGCTCAGTTATTTTTTGAAAAAACGCTCAGACCGGTCGATTTTATTTTTGAGGGGGACACAAAATTGGCAAAAAATCACTTTAACATGTTCTGCCCCTGAGCGGGGGTGACACTACCCCTAAAATCTTAAATAGAAAGGGGGTTCGAGTGATATCTTATTTTAAAGGTCTTTCAATTCCCTTCATTATTATATAAAATTCATGAATTTCAGATCAGTAATAAAGGGAATTGAAAGACCTTTAAAATAAGGCGTCACTTGACCCCCCTTTCGATTTAAGATTTTAGGAGGTGGTGCCACCTCTGCCCAGGGGGCTGCACCTGTTAACGTGATTTTTTTCCAATTTTGTGTCGCCCTCGAAAACAAAATCGACGGGCCTGAGCGTTTTTCAAAAAAGAACTGAGCTGCCAATAAATGTCTCTGTTTCGTTTTCGATGCGCCACCGTGTATATGTACTTATTGTACTTGCAAACTAATGTGAATACTAGAACTAAATTAGTTGTCAGTATCAATCAAGGCTACAATAGAAAGCCGAAGTTTTCTAATTTCCAAGATTTATTCGTTATTCTATAACTATACTAACATTAAATATATGCGCTGAGCAAAACCGAACGTTTCCGTTTATATTCAGCAATAAGGAAGCGGTTCGCCAACTTAATTCATGAATCTTGTATTTAGAGGCAAACAAACGAAACTCTATACTTTATAATAACAGAGACGGATATTTAGCAATTGTTTTAACAAACTTAAAATTAGAATAGGTTTAACCAAAAAGTGGCAAAACGCTAACTCGGCCAAGAATATTAAAACGACACAGAAATAAACTGCTGGAAAATTGCGTTCGAGCAAGAAAAATTTCGCCTAAATTTAACAGTTGGTATTGTCTGAACCAGATATGATATCGACCTACGGTTGTCAATGGTTGATAGATTCATCCCTTGGAAAACCATTTTCAATGTTGAAATTTCTTTAACTGTCAGAAAATTTTATATACAGGGTGTTAAAGAAGACGATGATTTTTGCTCCAATTCTAATGGCGTGCAACTTTCACAATACCATTTTTAAACTTTATCATTCTACGTCAATTAAATCACTGATTCATAGCAAAGAAAGCATTTTGTCAAATTTTTGATATCTGCTATATTTTAAGAAATACCGATTTTTTTGGAAAACCTTGCTTTATTTCAACTTATTGGTAGCTAGATCTCACTGTGCGTTGTATCGTGCAAACTTTGCCAGTGACTATTATACCTTGTGAAAATCTTGATTATGTCAGTATCAATAGTTGTACCTAAATGTTATAATGTACAGTGGCGTACATATAAACTTTGCAAAATTCGTCCATTTTTACTCAAAGAGACCTGATTTTTTGATATTTTTTACATTTTTTCTAATTTTTCAGTTTTTCATATCGCACTACAGGTATATTATACAGTGTCTACAAAATTTTAACAAAGATAATTTTCTTAATTTAATTTTCTTGGAAAAAATGGATTTAATAATTTCTAACTTTCTAACACTATTCCTAAAATTAAACTTACATTGAAAGAGACTTTGATATTAAATATCACTAGCTGCCGTCAAACCAAAGCCCGTTCATCCGAGGAGAGCCTACAAGGTATTAATCCCATCAAAATCAAACTAGCGTTACTTAGTTTTAAGGATCCCTTTCAATGTAAGTTTACTATTAGGAATAGTGTTAGAAATTTAAAAATTAATAAATACATTTTTTCCAAAAATATTAAATTAAAATAATTATCTTTGTTAAAATTTTGTAAACACTGTATAATATACGTGTAGTGCGATATGAAAAACTAAAAAATAAGAAAAAATTTATCTTTTCTAGGGGCGAGTACTTAACAATCGTGAAAAATTGTGAGATTTTCGTAAACCATAGACATAGGTGTTTATAAGTACGCCACTGTACATCATAACATTTAGGTACAACTATTGTTAGTGACCATAATCAAGCTTTTCATAAGGTATAATAATCACTCGCAAAGTTTGCATGATACAATGCACAGTGAGATCTAGCTACCAATAAGTTGAAATAAAGCAAGGTTTTCCAAAAAAATCGGTATTCCTTAAATTATAGCAGATTTCAAAAATTTGACAAATTACTTTCTTTGCTATGAACCAGTGATCTTGACGTAGACTGATAAAATTTAAAAATGGTATTGTGAAAGTTACACGCCATTAGAATTGGAGCAAAAATCATCGTCTTCTTTAACACCCTGTATATAAAATTGTCTGACAGTTAAAGAAAATCCAACATTGAAAATGGTTTCCCAAGGGATGAATCTATCAACCACTGAAAACCGTAGGTCGATAATATATCTGCTTCAGAAAATATTAACTGTTAAATTTGGGCAAATTTTTTCTTGCTCGAAAGCAATTGTCTAGCAGTTTAGTTGACATCGTCTTCAAGGCAGTGTCCATTTAAGATACTTTAGCTTTTGGTGCTATTCATCGCTGCCAGTACCTAAATTAAATTTTCTGCCGTAGAATAATAATTTAGCATAGTATCCTGTTATTACCCTTAAAAAATAATGTAAATAAAAGCACGATACAGGTAAAAGGAGAAAAGAACTGTGAAGGTTTGAAGTTTTTATTAAAAAAAATTAAAAATGGTAATCACGGCAACACAAAATACTTTTATAATCCATAGTTACTTTACAAATAGTGAGAGGGTTGATTGCCAGTACATTTATTCAACAAGGGGTACTATTCAGGATTTTTAAACAATTTTACACACATTTCGACCAGTCTTGATAAGATCTGTGAGGTAAGTGTAAATAGTAAGAAAGGCCTTGGAAGTCTTAAATTAAAAACGCTTAATATTATTACTGCAAATATGATAAACATAGTCTATTCCTAGTGATACCCATGTTTTATAAAATTGTGTGTAGTAGGCACGGTATTGTTTTAGCATCATATTAAATAAAACAATTCAAAAAAATGTAGTAGTAGAGCTCAAATCTTTGCTGCTCTAAGCTTTCTATCTTACTGATCTAAATCTTTGGACAATCTCTAATTGTGGTATGGTTTAAACACAGAATTAACCGGAAATTACTACCATACTTGTCCAATTAATTTCCAAAATCACACTAAAGCAGAAGTTTAAATCCACTTTGCAATAAATTATACAAACGAACAATAGTGTTACAACCTTCCAATTTGTAAGTAAAACGAATGCACCCGTTTACGAACAATTAAGTTTGAAATTCCCTACAGTCCCCAGAAAGTTTAAATAAATTAATCCAGGTTACCTTGTTATTTGGAACAAACACGCAGAACAATGGCAATAATCACCCTAAACAAAAGGGTGAAATAACGTGAAATATGGGGCACATTCACTGGCATAGCGATGGACTTACCCAATAATTTATTAGATTGAAAGAGTAAACCTCAATAACACTGTTTTAATGATGGGTGCTTTGTTATTTTTGTTGATTAATAGCATCTTTAGTATTGCTGAGCGGTAGCTGTATCGCACGGCAAGGGTAAGGTCTCTATCTCTGACGAACCTATTGGTTTGCTTGACCGGTCCACAGTCCAAAGTAGTATTGCATACTGAACACACACTGACATCCTCATTGGTAAGAACACTTTTAAATTACGAGAAGCTTACCCGTACAGATTCAGCGAAGAATTTAGGCGTTATTGTGAACTATAAACTTACATTCTCGAAACACGTTACTGCTGTAACTAAACGAGCATTCTGCAATTTAAAGCTGATTTATTCAATTTGCCATCTACTTCACAAAAAGTGCTGAATCATATTTTGTGAAATGTGAGTACTGTCGCACTTTAATTACGAAGATGTAGTGTATGGCCCAAACTTACGTAATGTGGATGCACGTAAACTGCAGCTCGTTCAGAATTCCTGCGTTAGACTTGTGTGTGGTTTGAAAAGAAGGGGCATGCTACTTTTTCGATCAAAGATATAGGATGGCTGAATATGGAGACGAGGAGACTTCTACACTGTTTAGTATTGTATCATAAAACCATCACCATTCAAAAACCTATTTATCTGTTTAAAAAACTAAAATTCAGAACCTCTGTTCATAACTTAAATGTCAGGTATCGAAATCATCTAACTCCCCCACAATATAATACCACACAATTCCGAGGATCTTTTTCTTATAACGTCACCAAGCAATATAACCAACTTTCTGAATCTTTAAACTTCTTAAATTCGGTTAACTTTAAATGCAAACCAAAACAAGTGCTACTGGAGTAAATTCTATGTCATATCATACATTAAAATTTAAGGTATACCATATAATATTCAATTTTGTTACATGTTATATGGTTTTTTATGTATTTATGTAATAGAAATTTTAGTTTTTTTTATAATATATTTAAAATATTTTGTTTAGCAAAATATTTTTGTTTGCTAGTATAATTTAGTTATTAAGTATTGCTGGGTTGAATGTAAAAGCGCTACTCACTGTCTCGACAGATGAGTGCGAACTCTGCCCTTGTTGAAAAATTTGTATCCGATGTACCTAATTGCAATTATTTATAGTATTTCACTAATTTTTTTAAAATAAAAGCAATTATTATTATTATTATTATTAAATAGGGAGAAATAATACTCTATGGTCGATTTCTTTTCGATTGCGAACGATGACAGAAACCCGTTTTACAACAAGAAAATGCAAGAATTTTCATTTTTGACAAGGTTAAAAAGTAAGGTTAGGGATTACGTCATAACTGACATTTTGTTGTTTACGGTTTACAGTGGTTAGAATTTTAAATTAAAACTTGATATTACGGCACAAGAATAAATATTAAATATTAAATATTTATTCTTGTGGTTAGAGTGTTTAAAAAACTTAAATGTATTTCCCTTATCATGCCATGCTTCCAGATTATGATTATTGGAACTAAACTCAAACTTCTTTGCAAAAAAAAAGAACAAAACATTGGTATAACTCTTATTGCATTCTCTTCAAATAAAAATGGCTTTTGAAAGAGTCAAGAATCAAATCTGTCTATCAATAATGTGCAGGTCATTTAATGTAAATAGGAAATAATACATTGTAAAAACTAATAGTCATTTTTCATTCGTTTTCAAAGAGGAACAAGTTTAAGATTAGCGAGAGCTGCTCTTAAAGAGCACTAGCGTTTTAATTCATTAATGACATTGTGTAGTTTTTTCTGTTCTAATTCTGTAAAGAATTAATAGCTGTTGTCGATTTTAAACTTAAGTATTTGCGTTGGGCTTATCTGCATGCTTAGCGACAGCAGAACTGGGCAGTAGTTGCTTCAAGAACAATAGTGCTTCGAGCACAGCGCTAGCAAGCACTTTTACAATAGAGTGCTTGGTAATTCAAGCCCTTCATAAAAAGTGCTTGGTAATTAAATTATATGCCAATTAACGTACTTGCAAGCAGTCCTTAGCAACTGCAAGCACACACAGAATTTCCAAAATGCTTGATTTTTTTTTTTTTTTTTTTTTTATTTTTTTTTTTTTTTTTTTTTTTTTTTTTTTTTTTTTTTTAAATGGGGAAACTCAAAGTCGAAAGTCTCAATTATGCATTAAAATTTAATAACTTGGTTACATGTTTCGCCCTAACATATGGGCATCATCAGACCTAACATTCAGAATAAAAACAAAAAAAAAAACAAAAATTAAAATTAACACATCGTATAAATGACTTTACAAAAATTGAATTTGAAAATGCTTGATGCTGGAAATTGTTTTAAAAAGGGCTTGGTGGTCAAATAACTTTTTCAAGTGCTTTTCCCCAGCTCTGCAGCAGAGGATAATCCGTACAATATTTTTTTTTAAAGTAAGTCACATTGAAAAGTATTGCAATAATTGAATGGTTTCTCGAACCTTAAATCACATGCTTTGTAATTCAAATTTTTGTATTTAATACGTCGACATCGAATTTAATTAGTTCAGAGTTGCTAAATCTTATACTAGAATTTTTATGTTATGTCATGTTTTTGCGGTTTGGCGTTTGGCATGGCCTTCTAAATTTTGTTGACAAATCGGGCGTCCTTTTTTGCTTCAACACAAAGTAGGCGTAGGTTTACTATTTATATCGCAGAAAAACGTAAAATTAACCGATTTTATGTTTAGAAAGTTAATAGATTGTTTATTTTGCAATATAATTAGAGCTAAAAGTTATTTTTAATTGCTAAAGGGCTTATAATTAATATGTATTTGCTAGAAATCAATCGGACGTAAATTTCCTATCCTTCTTCTGTGATTTCAAAACAGGAGAGCTTTAACAAGTGGGCTATTCATTTATGTAGTGTAAATTGGTCCTCGATTTAAGCAATGAGGAGAATTTTTATTCAATTTTTTTTTCTGTCATCGTTCGCAATCGAAAAGAAATAGACCATAAGTCGACCTTCACTAAGATACTTTTGTATTTCTCTGATAAATACTAAACAATGAAATAAAATATAATAAGTCTCTTCACGAACATACACACCTGTTCTGGTGTGGTTTAAAGTTTTTCCTCTAGACGCACAGCTTAGCATCGGTTTCAAATCACTCTCATTATACTTAGAATACTGCACAGGATATTTTTAATATTGCTGATGTATCATCTAAATGTATGTAAAAACAATTCCCTAGGCGTTATATAAAAACATTTTTTTTAATATTTATTGACGCCGATCTTGGTTATAATAATAGTCTAGCCATTCTGAGAATGAGCTGAAAAGGAATAAAATCAGTAGGCGTCACAATCCGTCCCGATAATAGCAAGGTCTAATGATTTATTGTTCGACGAGCGTTTGACTTAGACATAATTTAAGCCATTAATATTGGAGGCCAAGGTCTAACACAAAATTCATAATGTACTTTAAAATTGTGATCAGGATAGCTTATGTAAAATGTTTACTAGCTTCACCACTAATCTTTATTTTTTAGATTATATCCTGTAAATAGAGGTCACCTGTACACCTAGTTTCTGAATAAAATGCATTTAAAAGACACATTTAGTTTGATTTTTATTTTATTTATCCATTTGAAATAAGCCCATTTTTAATGTAACTATTCGTTAAAAATTTGTTTTTATAACATTTCTGACACATGGTTTGACAGATGTAAAATAAAATATGGACAAACTCCTTTTTAAATAAGCTTTCCAAAAAGGTGCCACAAGTAATGAAATGATAATGAAAAAAAAATATGGTTAGGGCTACGCCCCCCGCCTCCTTTGGGGTATTTTTTTACATGGCAAAAGCGAAGCCTTCCATTTGAAATCCCTACCATGTATAACGTTACTGTTTTTTTTCCAGTTATTTTCTACGTTGATAAATAACTTTTTAAGTTTGCCTTGTAATTTACGTTTATTCCTTTATTATATATTTTTTAATGATTTAAAATTTCAACAAAAAGACAATATGTGTAATTTTACTTTGTTATCATATCACTTTTTATTTACTGATTAGTTACTGCAGTTTCGTAGTACTACTACATTATCAAACTGAATACCTTAAACTACGTTTCACAGTTATTAATAGGTTTTTAACAAAGGGTGCTTATAAATATTAAAATAAAAATAGAATATTTATCTCTTAATCTAGTAATTGATCCCTATTATATAGTAATGTAAATAGCGGGGAGTTCCACAAGTCTGTTTGGTCATTTAGTAGGTTTATGGTCGGGTTTTTATTATGTTTGTAAATTTCTATTGATTCTAAGATGTTAAGCCTCTTGCTTTTTGGTGCAGTATGTAAAATTTTTAAATTATTCACATGTTTGGATACAGGTCATTGTTTCCCTGATGTGAATAATTTATAGTATATTACATAACAAGTGATGAAAGTGATACTTTTCAAACGAGGAGATATTTAGCACGAGGCGTCAGCCGAGTGCGGAAATGCTCCGAGTTTTAGAATAATCACTTTCACACGAGTAATGTACACTATTTTTCCTACGACCACAAAGAATTGTTAAAAAAACCTTTGATTTGTGAAAAAAATATTTCAACTCTAGAGCTGAAAAAAAATATTTCAACTCTAGAGTGGAAATACAAGGTACACTATTTAATTTAAATATATGATGCCAATTTAATAGATCGAAAGGTCACAGGTTCAAATTTCATCAGGAGTACTTGACTTTTTTTTAAATTATTTTGAATTAAAATCTTCCTTCTTGAATGATTTTTTTTTATTTAATCAAGGAAAGATTCATTAATAAATTAAAAAAATTCACCCAACAAGGAAGATTTCAATTCAAAATAATTCTATAAATTATTTAATGTTTTCATAAAAAAAGTCAAGTGCTCCTGATGGGATTTGAACCTGTGATCTTTCGATTCGTAGGTCATGGCTCTAGTCTCTAGGCTATGGCGACCCATAAACATTATCTGCTTAAGTTTAATATATGACATTTTCTTCAGCGGGGCTTGTTTTGACTGGTAATAAATTTTCCAGTATATTCTTAACTTTTTTATAATTTCAGATGGCGTATTTTCACACTCTAATTCTGAATCACTCGACAAATACGTGATAAATAAACTAAACTGCTTTCTAAAATTTGTTCTTTTTAATAAATAGGTGTGGTCTGTCAAATTGGCATCATATGCCTAAATTAAATAGTGTGCCGTGTATTTCCACTCTAGAGTTAAAATTCTTTCAACACGCGTGTGATATTCGGCGCTTTCGAGCGAAGTTAATCGTGCTTTTTTTCTCATTTTCATAGGTGGTCGTAGGAGAAAAATTTTACATACTGCACCAAAAAGTAAGAGGCTTAACATCTTAGAATCAATAGAAATTTACAAACATAATAAAAACCCGACCATAAACCTACTAAATGACCAAACAGACTTGTGGAATTCCCCGCTATTTACATTACTATAAAATAGGGATCAATTACTAGATTAGGGGATAAATATTCTATTTTTATTTTAATATTTATAAGCACCCTTTGTTAAAAACCTATTTATAACTGTGAAACATAGTTTAAGGTATTCAGTTTGATAATGTAGTAGTACTACGAAACTGCAGTAACTAATCAGCAAATACAAAGTGATATTATAACAAAGTAAAATTACACATATTGTCTTTTTGTTAATATGCAATATCACAAAGTAACGGACTACTCAATCCCACATTTAAAATTTCAAGTTAATGACAAACTCTTATTATACTTGTAAAATCCAACTTCTTAACAAGCAAAATAAACTGCCAATAAAACCATAAAAAATTATGCAAAACTTTTAAATTGACTTGCCTTAATGGAGTTACAATTTTTTAACACTTTGTTCCATAAATATTTTTTTTCAACAAAATTGGCTTTTTCAATCTTTCGAGCCAATACACAGAAAGAGTGACATACCTACGAAAATAAAAAATATTCATCCAATAACATTTCAAGATGTATTTATTTTTGCATATAGGTAAATTAAAATACACCCTTTGAACATATTCATTTCTTGTGTCTGTTTACTTCCTCTACTCCAACCACTTCAAGAAAACAGTACGTCATTTGTAAAGAACTCGCAACACTTTGCACAAATAATAGGAGAAAAGGAAGTACAACCAGGAGACCAACTGGTCAGCTTTGACGTCGAAAGTCTTTACACCAACGTCCCTATAAAAGACGCACTTAAGGTCATCAGGAGCAGACTTGAGGAAGACCTGACCCTACAAGAAAGAACACCGCTACCTACAAATGCCATCATGGAACTATTGGAATGCTGCCTTAACAATTCTTATTTTCAGGAAAAAGACAGATTCTTTAGCCAAGAAGACGGACTACCAATGGGCTCATCTCTTTCGCCCATAATCGCCAACATTTATATGGAATGGTTTGAATCCGAAGCATTAAAACAAGCAAAGAAGAAACCAAAAATATGGCTAAGATATGTGGATGACACCTTCATTATTTGGAACGGAAACGAGGACGAACTCAGAGAATTCTTACATCACATTAATAACTTTGCACCGACAATTAAATTCACCATGGAGAAAGAAGAGAACAACCAATTACCTTTTCTAGACGTCAACGTAGAGAAAAATGGCAACACCTTCCTAACCTCAGTGTACAGAAAACCTACACATACAGGGCAATATCTCAATTATACATCAAACCACTCAAACAACACAAAACATGGCATAGTAAGAAACCTGGTGGATAGAGCAATTACTCTCTGCAACTCAAACGAAGCTCTCAAAAGAGAAACTAACCACATCAAGACCGACCTCAACAAGAATGGCTACCCCATGAAATTGATTGACACAATATTGGAAAATCGCAAGAATCGGCCAAACACACGTAAAGCAGAGAAAGAGATACAACCAATACTCAATATTCCGTATGTCAAAGGAGTATCCGAGAAAATAAGAAGACTAGGACAACGATACAACATCAACACAGTATTCAGCTCTAGAGACACTTTAAGAAGCCACCTAACGAAGACAAAACCAGCAAGCCAGAAAGACAAGAAAAATTGTGTCTACCAGATTCCCTGCGAATGCGGCCAATCTTACATTGGTGAGACACTAAGACCACTAGAAGTAAGGATTAAAGAACATAGAAATAACACCCAAAAAGGAGAGACCGAAAAATCAGGTGCAGCTGACCACGCCTGGACGCACGGCCATCATATCATGTGGACAAAAGCGGAAATTCTGCAAAAAGAACCGCACTGGAGGAAGAGGAAGTTTAAGGAAGCGGCGACCATACACCAAAATCCAGGTTGCTTTAGTAAGCCTTCATTAGATATGAGAAACGTCTGGAAACCCTTGTTAAGTAAATGTAATCTTAGAATAAGACCGCCCAAGAGTTAGACGCATGACGTCATCGAGCATGACTCATCAAGCTTGACTCATCCAGTTATGCGTCATCACCTAGCAACACGCATGACTCCACCCACTAATCATGCGTCACAGCACCTGCCTAGTATAAATAGAGCTGTAGTTACCGTACTTATTCAGTGTTCACCTGAAGACGACTGGAGATGCTTACCAGTTGAAACGTAGTGATTCTAAACAAATAAAGACAATGCAAGTCCAAAACTCTACTGCCGTTCATATTCATTTCTTCATACACTTATGTAGTAAACAAGTTTTAAGTAGACAATTAATTTAATTACTTTGGGTCCATAGTTAAACACAAAAACGGGCTTAAATTGAGATGTGTGTTGTAAACAAGAAAATACAGTTTTGAGAGATTAATTAACCGCTACTTATTGTAAATGGGTCCATTTTGGATTTAGAGGTTTAAGTATAAAGAAACTGTCTTTCCACTTCAGTTAAGTTTCTATACAATAAAACAGTTTTATATAAAATTTCCAAAACTTTTATTGACTACTTAATACCAAATTCCAAGTAACAAATTAAGAAGGAACAATTGAATAAAACATTTAAGATTGCGTGTTTTTTAAATCTAATGTATTTCCCGATTTTCGAAGTAATACCTTACCTTAATTGAATCGCTATATGCAGAAACGTCACATGTCCAAAAAAGCAAATTTCGGGAAAATGAAAAAAACATTATATTATTTATTACAAAGGGTTTGTCATTGGTTTAATAGCTACAAAACATAGTTTAAGGCAGTTGTAATAATATGTAATATTATGTTTGGTTTTAAAATATAAGTTTTAGTTTCTACGATTTTTTTAAAAAAAGGACATGTGAGCTTTCTGCATAGCACAGGGAAAAATTAATATATTTTTTAAATTTAAAGGTTATTGTTTATTACAAACGACTTAAAACATTTTTTAAATTAATTATTAGTAATAGTTGGCCAAAGAAGTATTGAATTATAAAATTCTTGATATTCTTCCTCAACGAAAGCAGCACATTTTCTTATATCTTGAAGCTTTTTTGCTTTCATAGGAACTTTTCCCAATGGATATGCAAGATTAGATGGTAATACAACTGCACTTTTACCAGACTGTTGTAGTTTGAATGTGTGTTCTAAAGCTCCATCAATAAATTGGGAAGCTTTGACACACCCCTTTTTTTGAATATCATAAGTAAATTGCGAAAAGGTACTTATATTGAAATGAACTTTTTGGTTACGTGGAGTATTTTTGGAAGACGTTTCTTCTGATATGGAGTTTTTTTTTATATAGCTTTGGCCACCAATCTTTTAAATTTATTATCTCCTCTGTTTTGATTTCTTTGACTGTGAATTTTTTTGAGTTGCTGCTTGTTACAATCAACTCGGTTATTTCATGAACAGTGGAAAATCTGTCACATCTCCTAAGTTTTCGCTTTACTACTGCAAAGTCCCTATCGCAAGGAAGAAAAGAATGGCCTCTCACAGGAAAATAATGTATTATTTTCAAAAATCGTCCACTATCGGTTAAAGAAAGGAGCATCCGAATTAGGGTGTGATTTTTATTTTGCCCCCAGCAGTTGTCACTATATAAGTGGATTTCAGTTATATTGTCTGAATTTTCCTTTATATAGTCCAAAAGAAATGATCCAATCTCATTGGCAGTTTTTTTAGCTTGACCTTCGTGATAAAGATACATTCTTGCTGTATTATCTTTGATGTTATGTATACAAAACACCGAAACTGTCAATTGTTGATAATAAAAAACTTCACCTACTGGTGTTTTTGGGAGCTGTATATTCTGCATAAAATCAATGGATAGCGGTAAAATATTATCAGCAGTACGTGGTTCATTCGATTCATTTCTCAGTTTAGTATAAAAATTTTTAGTTCGACGTTTGTGAACCATCAGTTCCGCCACTGCTGTTCGTTTAGCAACTTCGTTTAAATGCGGGTTTTTAATTTTGTTGTTTAAAGTCTCACACGTTGAACAAACATCCACTTGCGGACGTCCAAATCTTAATGAAAAGTTTTCTCGAAAATACCTTGTATAATAGGGATAACTGACTTTTATTGCAGGGTATTTTTGTTGAAATAAGTCATACATAATTTTTAGATTTAGCTGACTGTCCAAATATTTAACTTCTCGATTGGCATAATGGCTCAACTTAACTGGAAACGACTCAATATGTTGTCGAATAGAAAGTTGAACATGGTTCCCAAACTTATTACCACTTTGATTTTGACCACGCAAATATCTTGGAGATTTTCCTAGTATAGCCAGATCTTTGAGTCTTCTAACTCGACTTAAAGTTGTATTATAAACTGAGGTAAACGCATTCAAACAAACTTGAATTTTTGCTGACCCTTTCAATGCATAGTATTTAAAGCTATTGGATTTTGATTTATTTCCTACTTGAACCCTTGCGCGACGCCTCTGCACATTGAAAGGTTCTATTTGCCCTTGTAGAAATACGTCCTGTTGGTCCTTAGTATCCATAGAATAAAATCGCTTTAAATTTTCTTGCAACTCCTCATTGGAGAATTTATCAAAGCATTTTCCCTTACAACTAGAACAAAAAGCTTATTTTATTCACAAAATACCAAAAACTATATGAAATTGTCTATAAAGGAGACCCAATACCTTACTAGAAATATTATCTCTCTTAGTTTTTGTAACACTTAACTTTTACACCCTATTTTTAAAATAATATTTCGTTGAGGCTATAATTTTGTAGGCAATATTCCAAAAACCATAAAATTACCTGCAACGAAAGCCCAATCCTTTGCCAGGAATATCACGTCCCTTATAGTTTCTGTAAGGTTCTCCTTTTACACGAGATTTTTTAATAATGTTTCGTTGGTATCCCTTAGGATCTGCCTTTCTCTTGCCCTGGGAATTATTTTCATTTTCAATTTGCTCCATCTTACACTATTTAACACTTTACTAAATCAAAAACAATAAACTAGTTCAGAACAAATACAACAAGTGTGAACGTTTACCTGTCTCAAATAACAACACTCTCCCACCACATTGTCATACATCACCCCATTAATTCCCGATTGGTCGAATGACGGCAAATCGCACGCAGGTTATGTTAAGATTCTGTTTTACAGCAGAAACCGCACATGTCCGGGACTTGTGCCGTTTCTGCTGAGTATGCACTAAACTACTCATCATTCTAAGCGTAGTTATGATATGGACATGTGCTATTTATGTATAGTACGATGTAATAACCTTCATAGACTCATATTCTTGAATAATCTGGTTTTGGCTAAAAATGGACATGTGAGGTTTCTGCATATAGCGATTCGTAACACTGGTCAACAAAATTTAAGATTTTTTTTGTCCCACGAGCTGAAGTGGGTGTACTTGGTAGTACTCTTCTGAAAACATATATTTCATATATGTTTTCAGAATTTTTCCATCACGCAGGGTTTTAAGGTGACAAAGCAATGAATTTTTGTGAACGTATATATTATAATATGGGTATAAGTTATGAAAAAATAAAGTACAAAGTGATATATTTACTTAGAAAATGTGGTCATATATGACTTTCGACTGTACTTTGCATCAGAAACATCTCTCTTCAGCGTCCAGCAATAGTCTGCCAACATAGCGGGGCTCCATTTGCCTTGGTATCTCTTCTCCATGTCCAGAATGTCCTGGTGAAATCGCTCGCCATGTTCGTCACTTACTGCTCCAAGGTTTTTCGGAAAAAAGTCCAAGTGTGAATGAAGAAAGTGTATTTTTAGACTCATGTTGCAACCCATGGCTTTATATGAGACCAATAAATTGTTAACATTCTCTACGTAATTTTCGGATTTACGATTTCCCAAGAAGCCGTTGCAAATGTCCTTGAAAGAAAACCATGCTGTTTTTTCAACTCCATTCAGAGCCTCACTAAAGTTTTCATCTCGAAGTAGCTCTCTGATCTGAGGTCCCACAAAAATACCTTCCTTTATCTTGGCATCACTGATTTTAGGGAACTTACTTCTCACATATGCAAACGCACTGTTAGTTTTATCCATACCTTTAACAAAATTCTTCATTAACCCAAGCTTAATGTGCAAAGGTGGTAAATAAATTTTTTGGGGATTAACAAGTGGGATACCACTGACATTCTTATTTCCTGGTGTCAGGGAAGTTCGTTTAGGCCACTCTTTCTTTTCATAGTGATTTTTCCTATCTCGACTGTCCCATTCGCATAGGAAACAACAATACTTTGTGTAACCGAGTTGCATGCCGAGCAAAAGTGAAACAACTTTCAAATCGCCACAAATATTCCACTTAAAGTCTATATATTTAATTTTTTCCAAAAGAAGCTTCATGTTGTCATATGATTCTTTCATGTTGCCTGCATGAGCCAAAGGAACAGAGGGGAACTTATTTCCATTGTGGAGTAGTACCGCTTTCAAGCTTGATTTGGAAGAGTCAATGAACAAACGCCACTCATTTGTATCATAGTCATGCCCAAGTGCCTTCATAACAGAGCATACATCATTACAAAATACAAGTCCGTCTTAAATAGAGAAGAATTCTTCAAACTCTGCATGGCGCTTACGATA
Source organism: Polydrusus cervinus (assembly GCA_935413205.1). Taxonomy (NCBI): domain Eukaryota; kingdom Metazoa; phylum Arthropoda; class Insecta; order Coleoptera; family Curculionidae; genus Polydrusus; species Polydrusus cervinus. The sequence continues at coordinate 21,687,400 of OW284514.1, read as the reverse complement.
AAAAGCAACTTTTGTGCCACTCTGTAGAAGATTCCAGTCTTTTAATCTAGAACCTAGAAATTCGGCTTGCTTCTTAGACAAGTTTAAATCGCGGACAAGGTCGTTAAGTTCTTCTTGACTTAGAAGATGCGGCGCACAAGAAGACGAATCTGGTGTAAATGTTGGATCCAGATCAATATTTTCGGCTGAAAAACTTTCGTTGTTTACTTCGTCATCGGCAGTTTCATCGTCGCTCGGTGTCATATTTTGTGGGGGGTCAGGCACAGGTAATTCCGGACTGTGCGGCACTGGTCTCAGTGCAGATGGAATATGAGGATATTTAACAGTATGTTTGGATTTAGAAGTTATACCACTGATATTTGTAAGACAAAAATAGCAATCGGTAATATGGTCTGATGGTTCCCTCCAAATCATGGGAATAGCAAAAGGCATATGTCGTTTACCTTTTGCCCACGCTGTAAGAAGTCTGACACACGTAACACAGCAAATATGGGGAGCCCAGCTTTTGTCTTGATCGCCGACTTTACACTTGAAATACTGTTCATAGCATTTATTAACGAGAGGCGTGAAAGACCGTTTTTGAGATTTAAATGTCAATTCACCGCAGATGTAGCAAAAAGAGTTCGGGTGGTTTACACAATTTCTTGGCATTTTTACAGGTGAGTTACACTACAATAGCTTAAAATGCACCACAGTACATTCTTCAAAACGTTAAAAAAGTCTGCGTATATGTTCATTCACCGAGCTCTAGCCGATAACTAAAACAACAATAAATGTTATGTAGGACTCGGAACTGCTTGCAGGTCTCAACAAGCCAAGACATGGTCCGCGTGACACACAGAGCACACTTTGTTATTTCTAGTCACAACAAGTTATTGTTACAATACACAAATAATAAAATAGCAATGCCTGACACAAGTTTTTTGTTAGATGACTCTTATAGTACAGACCTATGCGTGCATTTTATAGGTAAATAATCACATATACTGGAACATAAAAACTAAGGGTGATGGAGAAATTCTGAAAACATGATTGATTTCAGCATGCAAAATTATATTGAAATCAGACATTTTTGCGCTTGGGACAAAAATCTTGTTAACCAGTGAATCTGCAAAACTACTTCTCCTTTGATATTTTTTCAAATTTCTGAAAAAAAAAGAATCTAAAGTCAAATTTGCACTATATGAAAGGTGACCTGTTCCAGAAAGTTACACTATCGTATAATGAGTGTGAATTAACAAATTAACTTGAAGAACTTTGTGACTTGTAACAAAAATACACTGAGCTTTTTAATTGAAGATTCAATATCAATTCAAATATTTTTTGGAGGTAAAAACCCTTTATTTTGCTCTTTCATGGATTCAGCTAATGATTCTGGATCCCAGTAATACACACCTATTAATGGCGAAAAGAAAACGCAAGTTGAACGTTATTTTTTGGCTGGTCATGCTGCTACTCACAAACCTACTTCCCCCTATTTTTAAGGGTGGAGAAAACGGAAAAAGTGTTTATAGTTCGCCACCACCATGTTTTATCGGGTAAAGTCTCATGGAGCAGGGAACAATGTCGAGGAATAATGTCAACAACTCCACATATTCGACCATAGCTGAGAGCCATTCCTCTTCCTGCTTTCACGGGCTTGTTGTGTTGTATTAAAATGGGGAAAATATAAAATTGAAAAGTAACTCGAAAGGGAATTGAAGAAAGAGAATTTGCATTGCGTGTAAATACTTCTTTTATAATTATTGCGGCAGAGCGCTTTCGGCTTTCGCCATCATTAGTGTTATTCGTCAATAATTACACAATAATAACCTTAGGCAGAATGGCAATCTTAAAATGGTAAAAAAGACAATACGAAACAAAACATCCTTGATTAAAAAAAAAACAGGCGGACAGTGGTAAAAGCAACAAACAAGTAACACTGTTAGCATATTTTTTTTAAAATCCAGGATGTTTTATTATCTTTTTTACCATTTTAAGATTGTTTGCAAAATAATAAGTGTACGATATGCCATTGTACCTAAATGAGGATATTTACATGCTATACAAATTCCCTTTTCTTTAATCCGACTCAACGTGTACACACCCACAGCTAACTTTTGTTTAAAAAAGGGAATGGTTGTCGATAATCCACATGATTAAGGAGTTGCTGAGACCATCCCTTAATAGTAATCCACCTCTTGCCTTAAAATTATCGTCTCCCCCATCCAATCATGACAACCAGGGAAAACACTATGGTTGGGAGTTTGTAATTTTCGGCACCATTCCTTAGTCACAATTGGTGTGTTGTTGTGTCGAAACTCCATTCAAGATTTTTCTCCGTCTCAGTACCAATTATCGCGAGAAAATACGAGTTTGTGGCTTTTTTCCAGGAATTTCGGTAGTAGGGATAGAGAAAAGCGTTTTTTTTCGTTTTCTTCCCCTTTAAAAGTGGCGGGGGAAAGTAGGTATTAGAACTGTGACATTATCAGGAACAAATATAAAGTTCAGAAGAAGAATTTCCTTTCGTTTCGTCAGATCCATCTCTAGACGCGTTTCGTCATATCATGACTCATCAGTAGAGCTAGGATCCGACGAAAAGAAAGGAGAACCCAAAGCTACTTATGCAGCACTTGGTGGGACACACCGGTAAGATGTGGCACGGAGCGCTATCTGTGTCGTTGTTAGACACTCTTGAGCATACCAGCACCTCTAACAAACTTATAGAAATAAGTAAATAATGTTAAGAGGAAATCACCTGTAAAGAGATTCGTCACAATTACAGGAGTCCCGCTAGGCAGCGCTAACTCGCATCGGTTTATTTAACCGAAAACAATAAGTACAGAAGAAGAATTTCCTTTTGTTTCATCAGACTCATCAGTAGAGCTAGGATCCGACGAAAAAATAAAATTGCTGGATAAAATGTATTTAAAGCAATTAAAGTGCGAATGAATCAAATAAATACATAATGTTAGCCATAAATTATTCAAGTCCAAAACAGCTGTTTCCCCGCTATTAGTGTGTGGGATTTAGCTAAATTAATAATAATTTAAAGCAGTGTTCCAAATAATTTGTTCCGCATTTAGTAGAGATTGCCGCAACGGGCAGTTCGTTCAAAATAATATTGTTCGACATGTTTCTGCCATATTAGTGGAAATGTGCTAATGTAACAACGGCCACAATAAATTCAATCAATGAACATCAACATTGTTTCTCTTTTATATAATATATTCGAGTTGATAAACCACAATCCCAAGCTAATTATAACGTTGTAAATTATGTTTTTTTTACATCTTTTAAAATTTTTCAGATTGTGGTGAAAGAAAGCAGTTTTTTTGTGCAGTCTGTTTTACTACAGCGAAATATTTAATAATAATAATAATAATAAATGACTTTATTGTAAATAATTTACAAAAGGCGAAGTTGAAGCAAGCTTCCTCACTTAACCACTAAGTATATAAACAAAATTTTATTAAATTATCAAATTATACCCTCTACAAGGGATTAAGAACATAATTAAACATATTTCAGAATAAAACAAATACATGTCAAACACAATAATAATCAGCTTGATATATGCATATATAGATACACAGTATGTATTATGGTCTTTGGACAGAACTATAAAAAGTTGCCGATAATTTTCTTAATTGCCCCTTTAAACCTTGTACCTGTTAAAAATTTTATGCTGTCAGGAACCTTATTATAATATTTCGCAAGACTAAAACTGAAGGAACGTTCGTAATGGGCTGTAGAATGTATGGGCGTAGTAATAGTATATTTATATCGAATATCCAGACTATGCGCCTCATTCCGAAATTTAATTTTGTTATATAAGTATTGTGGGCCCTGGTTAAGTAGAATTTTATTAAATAAAACAAGTGAGTGCAATATTCGCCTTTCTTCCATTCTAAGCCATCCAATCTCACGTAGTTTAGCAGACACACCTCTCTCTCTTCCCCTTATGCCTCCAATCAGACGTACACAACATTTTTGGATGAGCTGAATTCGATATGAATCGGCAGCCGTTAGACAAGGCCCATAGACTGAATCAGCAAAATTAAAATGTGACAGCACAATAGAATCGCAAAGTTTTTTTCTAAGACTCTCATTTAATATACTTTTTTGCCCGTAAATTAATTTAAGGTTAGCAAATGCTTTTTTAATGCAGATGTTGACATGTTCGGTGAATCTCAGTTCTGTGTCAATCACAAGTCCCAAATTCTTTGCTTTATTAACAAGTTCTAGTGTTACATCATTAATCTTGACAGAAATATTACCGGAATAAAGGTTTCGTGTTTGAGGTTTTCCAAACAGAAGAACCTGAGACTTGCTGGGGTTGATACTGAGACAGTGAGCCTCCGAGGCTTTTAGAACAGCATTTAAATCGGCATTAATCTTATCATTACTAGTTAAAATTTCATTGAATTTAAACGAAAGATAAATTTGAGTATCGTCGGCATAATAATGGGCATTACAGTGTTTTATATAGGTTATCAACTGCGACGTGTACAGAGAAAAGAGTAGCGGTCCCAGGATTGAACCTTGAGGGACACCATAATGCACTTCCCTTGACTTTGACAACTTTTCATTTATTTTCACACTCTGACTTCTATTACTCAGATATTCCTTAAGAAGCGTGCACGAATTTTCCCGAAAACCAAGATATCCCAGAATAGACAATAAAAGCGTATGATTTAGTTTATCGAAAGCCTTTGAGTAATCTAAAAGGACTAGTATGGTTAGCTCCCCGCGTTCCGTGGCCTCGAAAATATCGTCTGTAACCTTTAATAAAGCTGTAGCACAACTAAAATTCTTCCGAAAGCCAGATTGCACCGTCGGCAAAATATTGCACTGGTCTACGTAATTTTTAATTTGTCCATTTAGTATCTTTTCAATTACCTTAGACAACGCTGGTAAAATGCTAACTGGCCGCAAATCCTTCAACTCACTAGGTGCATTAACTTTTGGATAAGGAATTACATAAGACTCTCTCCAGGCATCTGGAAAGGTAGATGTCTCTATACAATAATTTACAAGATGTGTTATGACTGGTACAACAAGTGGACAACAGTACAATAACATTTTAATACCTATCCCATCCGGACCCACAGCCCTAGATTTAATTGAAAATAATGCCTCATTTATTTCCTGAATAGTTGCCATCTTAAAGTCAAATCCCACAACATTTTCTAAATGACCATTTAAGTAAAAATTCAACACGTCCGGGTCGGGGTCACTCTGTGGAATGTTGACGAAATAATCATTAATTTCTTCAGCAGTCCCCAAAGTGTCAGGAACCGCTGACCTGTCCTTACCGCACACTTTAAGCTCTTTTAGTAGTTTCCAGTTATCTCTGGAGTCGTTTTGACGAATCCTGTTTTCCAGAAATGCCTTCTTTTCTCTGTCCACCGACGCAGTAACAAAATTACGCAACTGTCTGTAAGATTCCCAATTTTGATTATTTTTATTTTTTTTATACTTTGAGAGAGCTTTATTTCTAAGGGATATAAGGTATTTTACATTTTGTGTAATCCAAGGTGTTTTTCTTTTGGTAATACGCGCAGTTCGTATGGGAGCATGAACATTAAAAATATCTAGAATGAGATCATTAAAAAGCTTTACCTTTTCATTAATATCATGCAATCGATAAATTCTATAAAATGGAACATTTCTAAGATCTGCATTAAAGATATCCTTGTCAAAATCTCGAAAGTCCCTGTACGTATGATAAAAAGGTCTAGGTTTATTAATATTTAATTTAAGGTCGCACCTTACAAGAGAGTGATCGGATACATTTAAGGTATGATCGACACTGGAAGAAGTTATATAATTATTGTTGGAGCATAGAATGAGGTCTAGAAGTGTTGAATCGCCTAATCCATGCCTAGTAGGCTCGTCCACCAGCTGTTTTAAATCATATGCAGATAGAATTGATAAAAAACGATCAACGTATTTACAGTTAATATCCATTAAATTAATATTAAAGTCACCGGTACACACGAAGTTATCACAATCTGGCAATATATTACAAATATTCTCCTCAAATTCGGCGCAAAAAGCAGATATTTCTGCAACAGGAGGGGTCCTGTATAGAACTCCCACTACATTTTTTATTTTATTATATTTAAATTTAACCCATACTTGTTCTGCTCTGTCGGTACTAAGATTATTTACCTCAATAAATTGGATATTATTTTTTATATATAAAATCACCCCTCCTCCTCGGCTATGCACCCGATCTTTTCTAATGCAGTTGTAGCCATTAATTTGAATTGCCTCGTTCGGTATACAATCTGTCAACCATGTCTCAGTTACACCTACAATATCAAGCTGATTATTAGCTACGTACATTTTAAATACATCAAACTTAGGTAATAATGATCTTATATTAATATGCGCTATAATTATCTTATTAGCCATTGAATAGAAATAAAAATATAAACATTAAAAAAAAAACATCTTAACAATTCACAGGAATATCTACCCAGAGTTAATAAGACTGTTAATTTGACCGAAGGTTAAAATTTTTTGGATAGGTCCATTATCAGTCTTTCTCACAAAAATATAGCCATCCTTGCTCCATACGTACTTATACCCATGTTCTCGCAATTCTCTCGCTTTCTTAAATAGCTCACGCGTATGTTTAGACAGGTCCTCATTCAGAAATATTTTGGATGGGTGATCTGTGGTTATTCCACATGTGGTAGTATTAAGTGGCCCTGTCTTCCGTGCCAGCAGCACTTTATCTCTATTAGATTTTTCTGCAAAGCTGATCAGCACTGGTTTCATGGCTGCCTGACTTGGCAGAATTTTAACTTCATACTTCATTTCTTGTTTGATTCAATGTTGATTAGCCGTACTTTGATTTGTATTATCACAGTACAACTGTTTATACTTCTTAGTAAAAACTTAATATTTATGTTAGACAAACTGATAAATTGTCAACGAAAACTTTAAGAATATGATCTTTAACCTCCCAATAAATTAATTCGTTAAGGTAAAATACGTATTACTTTTTAAATACGTCACGTTCTTGCCGGGCGAATAAAAGTCTTGCAGGAATCCTTTAAATTCAGAGATGTGTGCGGAATTTTTATCGTGACAAATTCCCCCAAAAGTATACACGGATCTAAAATAAATGTTAGACGTATAAATAAAACATTTTAAAATGCATTTGTACGTGATCCAAGTATTCTTATGGGATATGGATTTTTGTAATCGTATCCGAACGTACAGAATTTATGGATATTCGTAAGATATCTATCACTATAAATGATACATTGATTTTGGGATAAAACTTAAATTGTTTCTCCATTATTTGTTTTATTTAACGTTGTCTGGTGAAGTGTATTTAAAATATTTGTGACCCGTGAAAGATATTGTTGAAAGTCTAAGAAATGATATTATATTAATATAGTGATCTGAATATGAGCTAACAATGTATTTATTATGGGCACGCGTTTCTAGCAATACAGCTGGTGTCAATTGTAGGGATGGAGTAGACATTTTATAATCTTAATACTTCTATAACACCATTATATAGAATCTTGTCCGAGTTTTCTAATAAATATATACAGTTTAATTCCTCCAAAAGTCAAAAAAGTTGTGATACAGCGCCGTAGGAATAGACAAAAGAACCAAGCTGTAAATAGATTTAATTTCCAATGCCAGAAATGACATTGATTATATATTATAATATCGGTCAGAGATTTTATAAAATTTAGGATGTTGTTCATTTTTTTTTATTGCTTTATAGAGGAAGTTCTCCAGCTCTCACCCCCACTCTCTCTTGTTAATTGGTCACTTTAGTTTTCTAATCAATGAAATTACCCACAGTGGAGGAATGTGTAGTGTTCTAATCCATTATAATTTCTGAAATAAAAAAAATTGCGCCGAAAGAGAACATTTTATAATAAGTAATATAAAAATGAGAAGATTGCCTACTTTCTTGCGGCATCATGGAATTGGAAGACCCTAACATTTCCAAGACTACAAATTATTATTTTCTGTACCGGCATTCGACCGTGGCGGTCCGGGTTCGATCCCAGAGTAAGCATACGCTTAATAAAAAAAGTACGCTCGGAACTTAAGTGGATAAAAAAAATACAGGTATGTTAGTGAATTTTAATATCGGGACATTATACCCCAAGTCCCTAAACTTGACAATCGTGTGACCGTTAAATAGTACTTACAATTTAAATCATAAAAACTTAAATTTTACCGTATTAAAAATAATGGTCATATTCTCAGAACAAGAAATTGAAAAATTCTCGTGAGATAAGGCGAGAAAACATCTTTATCCAACACATGACTGTTATGACTGCCATTATCAATGTCATTTTAGACAAGTAAACTGTCAAATAACTCACGTTCATATTTATTCCATTTATTTATTACTAGAGGAACTGGTCCGAATATGGGCCAGGAATTTAATATGGGCCCCCTGTCCATCTACAAACCAAGTAACTCTATCTGCCAGGTGATCCGTAAATTTACACTTACACATTGTCAATACTTAGTTTACTGACTCCCGGCGTGATCCTACATGTTTTTATTAAAGGATTGTGATTGATGTGATTCGAAGATTCTTATAACTTTTTAATGTAAGTTTAATTAGCGTAATTTTCATATTTTTTTAAAGTTATTTTGAGCTGGCTGATGCGGCAGTGATAGAGGGAAAGTTGAACATTGCCTTTCAGCATTTAATCTTATTCTAAAAATTACAGTTTTTTTTTAACCAATAATTTTATGGTGACTTGTACTTAGTGCAATATGGGCCCCTTGAGTGTGTTGAATATGGGCCCATATTGAGACAAAACTATATTATATTATATGAACTTTTTTGCACGAAATCCAGGTCCTCACTAGGCACAGCTCGAAAATTTGTGCGAAAAGTGCGCAAAATGCTTATTTTATGATTAACGGTTTTCTTAAGACACTGGGAGAACTCTGAGTCCAATGTTTTTTGTGTCATTTATGGGCACATAAACAGTGTTCCAGCGCATCCAGAGTTTCAATCGGGGGGGGGGGGGGGGGGGGGGCTAGTTTTAAATTAAATTTTATTTTCTAAAGAATTGTTTTTTGTGTTAATTTACGTTTTTATAACAGTTTTTGAAGGGGCCCATATTCCATACCTTCTGGGCAAATGTCAGAAATGTGCACTTTTTATTTTTTTACATTATACGTTTTTGAGAAAAATTAATGTTGGAATTTAATTACTAGGTCTTTATAACGCACATAAACCATTTTACATATCATCAGAAAGAAAAAATTAAAGTTATTTCAAAAAAATAAAATGGGGGCCCATATTAGGATCAGTTCCTCTATTACAAGCAGAATTTTTACACAAATTGATCGGGTTGACTGGAAATCCTTCTTCAAGTATGGTGAAACTTCTTGATTTCTTGGTTTTATTGTCTGGCAAAACTACGTGAAAATATTTCCCTTTGTCTTGAATATTTTCTATTTTCAAATTGATCAATTCATCGCATCCACAAGCACAGCTAATCCCCATTATTAAAGCAACAAAAACTTCTCTATTTCAGGTTATTCTAATGTCTTGGACTTATTTGTATCTCTGTGATTATCTTTTTCAAAAAGCTCGTTAGTTTGCCATATTTTGAAATATCTTTTTTTTTATAGGGTAGGTTCACGAAACTTATTAATTATTATTATCTCATAAAAAACGATTTCTTCCACTTGTTGGATAAAACATTCTATGCCACTCGTGTGTTATGTTACCTAAGCGACTTGAGAATTTATACCACTCGGCCTGTATAAATCTTTCTCGCGTGCCTAATATTCAACATAACACACTAGTACCATAAATAACTATTTGCGAGTTTAGCGAGACCAGGCGAGAATTTCTTTAAATACTAGAAATTTTCATTTTGTGAAACTCAATTTTTTTCTGCTTAGTCTATTATATTACGTACCTTATGTATCCTTTATCTAACGTTACTGGATGGGCGCCAGAAAAACGGATCGATATACAGCCGCTGTCAAGAATATTAAAGTTCTTCGTCTCTCCAGTTATTGAACTTAAATAACAGACTTTACTTGATTTCATGAGAAAAACCAGAAAAACAAAGAATTCTATAGAAATCATTGCCGAAAAGCGTAGCAGAATTTCAAAAGATTTTAGCAAAGGCGATAAAGAAACAGAGATATGAGAGCTTGTACTGAAGCAATTTTAAAATAAAATCTATCATGATTCAAGTTCTAAAGCATGGAGAGCCCAATTTTCTTTAAATATTATATTTCAAAAACATTATGTTCAATAATTATATTGGTATTTAACATAGAAAGAAACTTAGCGGCTAAGTTTAACGGACACTAAATTCTTCTATTTTATTTATTTATTGTTACTTACTTTTACTTTAAAAATCTCTTTATTCGTTATATATATTAATACAAAGTCAATTGCTACTAACTAAACTAACATCATAGATACTATGTACATAAATGTAACATTGCGTCACATAGATAACACAACAAAGCAACGGCCCCGTTGGAGCTGGTGTTGGCTTGTGGTAGCAGCACATTGGCTTCTACTTCTTCTGTTATGGATGGACAGTTCCAGTAGTCTATTACTGCCATGAAAGATCAGTTTTGTTAAAACTTAAAGGTTTCTAAATGACTTTATTACTTTCTTAATGGAATTTGGGGTACGTTTGCTAGAAAAATAGGTTAAAAAAACAGCTTAATTTTTGCAGGTACACTGTAGCATTTTGTCCAAGACTCGAAATGATCAGTTGAGCGGATATTTTAAGTGGGATGGACTAAGCCCACGTGGTACGAGAAATGGGGTTACGTTCTTATTTGGTTGTTATTGTTGGGTTTTATTTTTATATTCTCTACCTATTTTGATTATAAATTGGTAATTTGTGATAAAGGGGTTAATGTATATAGTATTTATTGTTATTTAGCTACTCTGTGAACATATTTTTAATAAAACCTTATTAGTTAACGCTTGATACTATAATAACATGCCTTTTTATTTCTACTAAAAACATTATGTTTCAAATATATAATCGAGTCCTTTTTGGAAGGTCATAACTTACATAAGACGTTATAGGTACAATGATTTGTTTTTTTAAATTACTTTTCTTATCTTTTACAATACATTATGAAATATACACATATTACATAAAGTCATTGTATGGTCGACAATTCTTAATAGTATCTATTTTTCTTTATAGTTTCGTTAAACCAAGAGAAAAAACAATCGATTTTTAAGGGTATAAAAAAAAATTCTACCACAAAAATTAGTGGACTTTTATATACCGGGTGATTCATTAAGGGTGACGAGCGGCCATATCTCGGAAACTACTGGGCATAGAAATTCAGGAAAAAAAAATTTTACTTAAAGTGGCTATGAGAAAATCCTGAAAATAATTTTTAAGTTCCGCATTTTGCCGCAAGAGGGGGTAATTGAAAAGTAAATTTTAAAATTTTACATATCTCCGAAAATTCCACATTGGGGTATATCTTTGATAACACCATTAAAAAGCTTGGACAATTATGCATCATTTTGGTCTTATGCTCATTGGCGTACCGACTTTCCGATTTTAGCAAACTAAAGACTTTAATTATTTTAATTAAGAACGGTGTGCCTGTCAAGAAATATTTTTGTTTAAATAAATACACAAAGCTATGTAAGAATATTTTTCTCTTATCTTTGGTTGTACAAGAAATATATATTCTTATAAAAATGGGAATTGAAACTTTTCTTATAAAACTCACAATATATATATATATATATGTTTTTAAAATATATGTAGGTATACATTACCTACTAAAAAACTTGTTTTAAATCCACACTAGGATATCGCGGGTGATCTGGCAAAAGCTCCTATCTGACATTTTTTTAGAAATTGATATTTCTGCAGTATTGCGTTCTTTAGGTATATACGCATGTACTGACAAAATGTCATATCTGAAATAAAATTTAGTAAATTACAAATGATAAAAAACCAAACCTCCTATCTACACGCAGCTGTTATTTAGAGGCAAACCCTCCTACCTACAAGTTTTAAGGTTAAAGTAAAACCTCCTATCTGCGCTCAGCTGTTATTAAGATGGAATAACTAGTCCTATCTGCATCTGTTTAGGTTTACAAGCAGTAAGTTTTACACGTTTTTTTTGTGTTTCTTGAAACTTCAAGAGATATTTTGCAGATATTTTGTTAGGTGTTTGTAAATAAATAAACACATCCTTTGAACTATCAGGTTCTATTATAAGTCTAGTGATCTAATAATAATAGTGCCAAAAAGTTTTCATAACCTATAAATTATGAGTTCTCGTTCTAAAAGACTGGTTAAATTAGCTGTAGCTATGAATTGTTCAGGTGCGGATGAAATGCCGGTTGTTTTAGCAGAAAATTTAGACCATCACCCAACAAGCGATACGACAGGTAGGTTATACTTAATTATAATATAGTAGTATAGTAATTATTTTTTAAATATTTTATGCTAGGTATATTAAAAATAATTTATTTGAAATAAAAGGTATGGTTGTTTCCTCTGTCAGATCCATCCCCAGACGCGTTTCGGTATATCATAGCTTATCAGTAAGGCTATTTAATGCTTCCTTTCGTCTTCTCTAATTGATTTTGTTGGATTGGTGTAAGGCGTGTTGCATTTGATTTGCCGTCAGATGTCGCATTAAGTTGCATCTCACCGATTCTCTATAATTAATTTGGTATTTTAATTATTACTACAATAATAAGAGATGAGATTCATACTTTAAATTTTAAATTTATGTGATAAGTAAATTATTTTCTTTTTGTAAAGTCTTAGATGTTAATGTTTTATTTCGCGCTAATAATGTAAGAATTATTTCAGATATTAGAGAAATGGTTATTGAACAAAATGTGATCATAGAAGATCAAACTATGGAATTTTTGGTCCCAGATGACAGACCGATTCTGTACAATATAGCGGAAGATGACGGTGGTAAGTTTTAGTGTACCTAATTCGCTAGTTAAAACATACTAAATGCCGACACAAGAAACAGCTTACAACTATAACTTTTGCAACCTAAAATATTTTTTTTTTGATTTTTAGGTACTATAGAAAACACCTTAGTACACGACCTAATCTCAACAGGGCCTGAAAAACCAGTACACATTGGAGATTCTGAAGCTACTCATCTGGCTAAGGATGTTGAACACCAATCTGAAAGTGATTATCAGCCTTTGGATAACGAAGAAATACCACTAGAAACTTTAGAAAATAAGCAAGAAGATATGGCGGAATTACCTGCAGATGCAAATGAAGAGGCGATAAATGTTAATGATGGAAGGAAAAGACGCCTCAAGGCAAATGAAATAGAATGGGTAAGAAATAAGCATAAGAAACTTCGCATGCAAGGACAACAATATCTTGGGATAAAAAAAAATGAAAGTGAAAAACGAAAACAGAATGTGGTCAAACCCCAGAGAGAATTAAAACCTCATTGTTCTTCAAATGTTTGTAAAAAGGCAACGAATCGACACTGCTTTGAAATTATAGAACAGACAAGAATTCAGATTTTTAATAAGTTTTGGAAGACAATGAACTGGGATCAGAGGCGTGTCTTTGTATCCTCTAACGTAAAAAAAACGGTTACAACACGTAAAACAGTAGAAGGGTCTTCTAGAAGACAAGGTAGTTATATATACACATTAAATAACTTGCAAGTCTGTCGTAAAATGTTTCTTAATACTCTGTGTATTGGTTACAAAACACTTCACTCATGGGTTGATCAAAGTTTCTGTGGTATGCATGCTGAAAAAGAAAGTAGAGTCGATACAAAACAGCGAGTCAAAGAACAGCATAAAGCCCAATATGAAATCCTAGACACATTTTTTAATCAACTACCAAAACTACCTGCACACTACTGTAGAAAAGACTCTTTAAAATTGTATCTAGAGCCACATTTCCAGTGTTTAAATGACGTTTATAAACTATATTTAACTTACACCAAAGATAAAGCTGTGCCAAATTTGGCTAGAAAATCCTTCTCTAAAGTTTTCCACGCTAAAAACTTATCAGTGTACAGCCCTAAGAAGGACCAATGTAATACATGTGTCTCATTTAAATGCGGAAACATATCAGAGGAACGTCATGCGCAACATCAGAAAAGGAAGGAAGAAGCACGAATAGAAAAATCCAAAGATAAAGTTTTGTCACAAGAGAAGGATTGTATAACTATCACAATGGACGTACAAGCGGTTAAATTATCTCCATACCTCAATTATGGCAAAATATACTTTAAAACTAAGTTGTGTTGCCATAACTTTACAGTTTTTAATTTGGCAACCAAAGATGTTGTTTGCTATTGGTGGTCCGAAGATCAAAACAACCAACTAGTTGCGTCTACTTTTACTTCATGTATTCTGGATTATCTTCAGAGTTGTTTAACTGATAAAAAAATACCAATAATAATTTGGTCAGACGGTTGTCCCAGCCAAAACAGAAATAACGTTCTTTCTAACGCCTTATTGAATTTTGCTGTCTTAAACCAAATAGAGATATTTCAGAAATATCTAGAACCGGGCCATACTCAGATGGAGTGTGACTCGGTTCATAGCACTATCGAAAGGAAACTAAGAAACCGTGAAATACACTTACCTAGTGATTATGTGAGTGTATCCAAAGAATCTAGAGTAACACCCTTTCCATACAGGGTGAAACTTTGGGAGTTTGATTTTTTTTTAAATTACTCGTTTTCCAAAGATTTAAGGTATCAGTCAATCAGGCCCGGAAAAATGGCAAAGGATCATGTAATTAATGATATTCGAGTAATAAGGTATTTACCGAATGGGCAAATTCAAGTAAAGCTTAGTTTTGAAGAGGAATACATAGATTTACCTAGTCGTCCTAAGAAATTGGATCCAATATTAGATTATCCACCGCTGCTCACCGGACCATGCAAAATTAAAGAAGATAAGTGGAAAAACCTCCAGGAACTGAAATCTGTGATTCCAAAGGATACACACTACTTTTATGATAGCCTTTTACATTAAGATTCCAACATGTTTTGTATTTTTTTATTGTACCTAATAATTTAAGGTAATAAACCTATGAAAGCAAATTATCCTATCTTCTTTATATTGAAAGTAAAATAATAATATTCCTATTACTATATTTCATAAAAGTCCTATCTGATATCTCGTCAGAAGCAAAAAGTCCTATCTGATATCTTGTCAGAAGCAAAAAGTCCTATCTGATGTTACAATCATTAAGCAGTTTTGTTTTATCCAAATCATGGATTTTAAGTCACAAACATGCGTTAGAAGGTTACTTTAAATACCTTAACCTTCTATGTTAAGTAATTTCTTATAATTATCGTTTTTAGCTCTTCCTGTAAAGTTAGCTTAACAGTAGATAGGAGCTTTTGCCAGATCACCCGCGATATATCAGCCTCTAAATGAAGTATTACTACATAAAATAAATTTTTCTCAAAAGTTTGTCATTGATTTAAATTTTAAAAACGAACAATAAACGATTTTGATTATTTTATTTATTTATGATGTATGATCTTGCCAGTTAAGCATATTCTGGCAGTCCTAATATTAAACTTGTGTCATTGACAGCATTTATCCATTGCTGAAGGGGGCTGCACGTGTTACCGTAATTTTTTGCAAATTTTGTGTGTTCCCTCGAAAACAAAATCGACGGGTCTGAGCGTTTTTCCAAAAAAGAACTGAGCTGCCACTAAATGTATCTTCTTCGTTTTCGATGCGCCACCCTGTATATTGTCCTATATTAAGTTTTTAAATTTCAATCTTAATACAAAAATTGATATTCACCCCAAAATAAAGCCGTATAAAAATCGTATAACGTTTACAATGCAAAAATATATAACTTGATGTTTTTTCATTTTTACCTTATTGTTCCCTGTATGTATACAAATAAGGTTATAAAGCCCAAATCGTATCAAAATACAATTTCACGTTCTTTTCTTCGATCTGGATTATTGGCAAACTCGATACGAAATACTTGAGATGAGAAATTTAATTTTCTTTCTGAAGTTATAAAACAGATTTCCTTATACCGGGTCACATACATCTTTTAAAGAACTATATGCTGTTCCTGCAATTTTTTAAAATTCCTAAAGGTCGGATTAAACGGTCATATTATTTATATAAAATCAACATATTTTTTATGACTAAATAAATACTTTATACGTATACAGGGTGTTGAAAAAAACCTTGTTCAACATTGGTATCATATAAGAGGTAAGAGATTCTGCAAAGGTTAAATTCGAACAAAGTTACATATTAAGTACTTCCTAAGGTACTTGCAAAAAACGAAAATCACCGTTTAGGTTTTGATTTTATTATGTATTTATGGGGTAAAAGAAAACCAACCACAATCGTAAAAAAACAATAATCACCGTTTTGATTTTGGTTCTATTATATGATATGATATATGATATAAGAAAACCAACCACTTACGAGTAGATCTCCCAGTCAACATACACATGTAATAAGATTTTTAAAAGATATTAACCTGTACCATTCCTTATAATTCTTATTTTCCTCCTCCTCCTCCTTCTCTTCCTTCTTCTTCATGTACCATAACCACGTAAGTTACTTACTCATATTTTATTAATTGTGGTACACAGATTTTTTTAAATGTGCCAATGGCCCCAAGCAGTTGAGGCACTATATAAAATAAATAAATAATAGTTCCCAATAGTAATTCTGAAGACAAGCATCACATTTTATGGAAAGAAAAACGGCAAGCGGACAACGTACTGTTGTTTCCTATACCGGTGTGTGGCTATTGTTGCCACTTTTCTTACCAACGATTCCTAGAGTCTAATAGCCAAAAAAAAAAGTTGAAGGTAAATACGTTTATTTACATACGAAATAAACAAAAACCTTACCAGTGACGACGTCTAAAAAAAGGTCGCCGCCTCCCCCACGCTTTATAACGCAATAAGCTGAGAAGACAAACAACACTACTGTCCTTGCAGCGTGTTGTAAACTGGATTCCGGGAGAGGTGGCAACCCTATGTGTGGCCTACCTTTCTTGGTCTGTTTAGGTTAGTTTAAATTTTTTTATGTCTGATGGCTATCTTTTGCATTGAGATAATTCCAACAGATGGCGATACTAGGTTCATCATATATTTATTCTTAAAAATATCTTAAAAACATATTTTCGCTGTATTGGGAATTGCTTACAGGTTATGGCTTTCTGATAAGTCCCAACAAGGACGAAACAGTCTGTCATTGTCTACCTGTTCCCCAGGGAGCCCATTACCTTTAGCATCCCTGTGCACTTAAATGCAAAAGATAGACACACTACTCTGTCCGTTTGCCACTAAGTGTTACTTTCTATATATTTTAACGGACACTAAATTCTACTATTTTATTTTATCACATTTTATTTTCATAAACATTTCTTTCTCGGTGATGTTGCAAATGCCCGCGATTGAGTGAACTCTTATTTTCAGTTTAGCCGTTTTTAGTTCCGATAAATCGTCTAACAAAAAGAGCGATTACTTTCTACCCAACTTTTTTCCATCCCACATTTATTTCTACTCTGTTCATTTTGCTTAATGTTAAAGTTTTGGTTTCAACGATTTATTCCCTGTGGCAAGAACTTGCCAGGTATAAATTGGCTTTGTTACATTTGTAAATTGAATTCCAGGAACCAGCTGAACAATTTACAAAGTACTTTGTTACTGAAATATGGATGTTTTTTTTTTATTGTGAAAAATTATTGAAATAATTTTTTTACCAGCTGCTAACAGCTATATTCAATACAGTATTCTGAATTTTAAACCGTCTTACATTGACCGGTCTGCCATAAAAATTACAAATATCAGAATAAGTCAACAAGTTTGCATTGTAAACCTTTTTTTTTATTTTTTAAAGAAAAGCATTATTTTAATACATAATGTGTTATTTAATAGAACTAAAGATTTATATTTGCAACAATATCTTGCTAACAGTGCATTACGTAATAAGTGTTGTAATTAGCATATTACGCATGAATGGAAAAGTAATCTCATGAGTGCGTAATTGCATTACAATTCAAATTACGTACCATACTTTACCTCAGTGGCGTGTAATGCTGTTTTAATCAGGGTAGGTAAAATTTGCATTTAAGACAAAAATGTACCTTCGTAGCGTTAAAGCTTCTAAATTTTAAATTTTGTCACAAAATGTCTTGTTCTTTACTTGAAAATTATTTTAAAACATCATCATAAAAATTGGGTTTGCGTTTTAAATCATGCAAAAGTCGCTCTTCAGAGAGATTATTGTTATTCAGCGTGTCTCTCCCTGATGTGTGTTTCGTAAATAGGTATGAATTCTTTTTAATTCAGAAAAGGATCGTTCCGCAGACGCGCTGCTAGCCAGAAGAGTAATAATTAACGCTTCCATATTTATTTTTTTCCTGAAATCCGACGGCGCGAAGTCTAGCAAAAGGCCGATAACACTAATTATAAATTAAAAATCTATCATCCACCTGATTAAACCAATGTTGCCAAAAACGAGGTCAATTATTATGTGAAATATTGTAAGCTTACTGATTATTAAATATTATGAACCTATCAGCAAAAATTATTTTAATTGTCACAAAAGTGCTTTTCTTATTTTACGATACCTTATCCGTACCACTGCACTTACCAAACGCGTGCTTTCTTGGCGCGGGCTGATAGATGAAGGAAGTTCGAAGGTTGCAACGGATTTATTGGTTACATTTTCTACCCTACGGCATACCGGCTCTCTCGCTTACTTCCACTCGTACAAAAGCAGTGCCTTTGCTTTTACATAAGACGCTAATGTACAGCGAGATCCTTGCTTTTAGAGCTGTCTTACGGAATGCTTATACAGATATATAGTTTACAATATAAATATGCAATGAATGCTTTCTTGGAATTAATATAGGATTCATCTTTCGGTCCTATATTATTTATTATATAAGGATAAAAAATAATATATAAAAACAAATTGTTTCTGTTTGTTTGATTGTTTTCAGGATGGACAATGCTTTTTTGCCTATATTGAATGCACGCCACTGCTTTACCTATTCTCATATTTATTAAAACAATACTGTTACCTTATAAAGAGAAAAAGTTATGGCATTAATCGTTCTTTTTTCCGAGCAATTCTAATAGCAACCGCCTACGACTCTCTTGTTATTCTTTATTAAACTCAAGTACCGATGTTGACAGGAAAGAGTTACTATGCAATGTGTACTTTTGTTGAAAAAACAAGGCGGTCTTATTAACTGAGCGATTTACATTACAAAAACCGCAAAAAAGATCCAAAACGTATCGCTTTAATTACATACTACGTTCTTTTATTCAATTCCTTCTTCTGACATGGCCCAGAAAAATACATCCACCAAGATTTTTTAACGGCTTGATTGATGGGATATGAGGATTATTTGAAGAGAGCCAATATAAAATTTATATGCGCCCTATAACCTCAAAAAGTAAATAAATTTACTGGAAACTAACTGTATAACAAAAAGCAGATCCTACCAAACGGAACTATTGATTTGCTTTCAAAAGGGATTGATAAATGGTCGAACAGTTGATGGCTCCGCTGTTCCATTTCTAAGATAAATTTTCTCTAATCACTGCATTCGTTTTCTGGCTCCGAAATAGCTTTCTCCTAAGTAACTTTTGCAACACGCTCTAGTAATTATTTACCTTGACGTGTTTTCTTCCATCATTTTCATAGAATATATTTTATTATTATTTTTCGTACTTTTCACAGGTCACTTAATAGTATATTGTATACCTAGTAGGAAAAGCTGAATATTCCCGAATGACCGTAAAAAATGTATGTCGAGGCGCAAGTCGAGACTGACTTTACGGAGTCCGGGAATGTGGCTTTTTCTACGAGGTATACATAATATTTGTCCGTAAATCGAAAATTATTACAAGGACATAGCCTGTTACAATCAACTTGTTAAAATTTTGAAATAAGTATTATTAACTCTATTCAAAAATGAATGATGTCATTAAATATTTGTGATGTAACTATGGAAACACAGTAATATTGAATGTTCAAGCTTAACACATTTTGGTTTACAAGTAGGCGTATAGAAATAATATTTCCTTGCAGTACAATAATAAATATTTCCTAACAGTTATTTTCCGTTGCCTAACAATGACTTAGTGTAAGGAAATATTGACTTTTTCTTTCAGAAATGTTATCAAAAATATTAATATTTCCGATCAATTTTCGGAAAAAGTTATTTCTATTAGTAGGTACGATTGAAAGTAAAACAATTAGAGAATAAGAGATATTATTTTATTGTGCTTTCTATACTCGAGTTGAGTCCAATTAACGATGTTCACGTTTTAAAAAGAAATACTGGCTACAAAATTTGTGGAACTGCTCACGTACTCGTCGCGCACAAATATGTCAAGTTGACTGGGTAGTACCCATGGAGAATTTTATAAGTTTTGATTAAGTCATCTGGAAGTCTTTTTTGGGTCAATATGGTAAGGCCAAGTATGTTCAAACGATATTTATTGGGAGTTGGCGAAGGTAAGGATACAACTGTATTATTCTGTTCTGGGTCTGTTTAAGCGCGTATATGTCACTTACAAAGTACGGGTTCCAGACGGGGACAATAAACTTCAAAAAAAAAAGCCGAATATAACATTTGTATATTTTGGCTAGCAATGTTGGTTTAATACTTTTGAATGTGACGGAACCATGTACACAACTGAGTTGCCTTTTCTTACCAATATGTGAAGCCCACTTTAGACTTTTTGTGACTATATCCCCGAGGTCGTTCTGTTATTCTACTGATTTTATTGACTCACCATAAAGCATATATGGGATGTTGGGCTTCTGGTGCTTGATGTAAAGTACAGCACATTTACAACATTTTTCCGTCATCGATAGTTTCAATTTCTTGTCTAAGTGTGTCTGAATTTGTAAATGGGTTTAAAAAATTTGGTATCGTCTGCGAAGCGCAAGACCACACCTGAAAGAGCAGATCTGCGATTTAGATATTGAGTAACAGAGACCCGAGTATCTAGCCTTAAAGTACGCTAATTTTTAATTCAAATTAATAAAAAAGACAGTTTTCGACTCTATCTTGGGGTCGCACAGAAAATAGGATAGGAAGCGTAATTAATTTTCCCTCACTCCAAAATGATAAAATTTCAAAAGCAGACACCGGTGCGGTACCTAGTCAAATGCATGTTTACTATGATTTTTTTTTACTGAAGACTGTTACTTCTTTAATATAAGGATTAATTATAATATGTCGTAGGGGTTCTTATATTTAAAAATCAACCATCAATCGACCAAATTATATCTTCACGTCAGCTTGTAGCTCTGCTGTACAGCCGAAATTTAACACTATACAGGGACGCTGGCGGAATTTTTTTAAGAAAGTATGAATATCCCGAATTGCGCCTTTTGTTAATAAGCCTACTGGCCAACAACATTTTCACTATATCTATTATGATATCTCAAATTTTAGATTTCCTATTGGAATTCCTGATATTTTTACAATTTTTAATATAGATTTTACAACTAATACTAGACAGTCACACAATATCGAAAATGTTAACCTTAAGCTAATAGGGCCACTATGATTGTGAGAAAATTATTTCTGCTAATGTCATAGTTAAAGTTGCCTAATTAGTTAAATGCTGTTTTCCGTCGACCGTGTATTTACATCCGATATTAACGTTCCCAAAATCATTCATTAATGACCCCTATTAATGCATGATTTTCTGTAAATGCACGATTTTGGTAATCAAAATTAAAGGCAGCCATGCAAACAAATCAACAAAATAATAAAACGTCAATCCAAAATGTCGTCCGCTGTCATTAGTAGAATTGTGAAATCTGGATTGTAAAATAAAAGTTGTTAACTGTTTTTCTTCACTTTAGTAAAAAATACGGTCGACGAAAAAACATTGTAACCAACTCTTACATTAAAATGCGATTAATGATCTCAAACATTAACGCGTTCGCTACGCTCACGCGTAAAGATATTTCGATCATTAATCGCCATTATTAATGTACTTGTTGGTTAAATTACTAATAAAATCTAGGTTCAACCCGACATTAATGGATTATTTTAATTTTAAGACTACTAATTTAAAACAACAAATTATAGCTACTGAAGATCGTATCGTACCTAAATTTAAAATTAACATTGACCAATTATTGTAAATTTAATTTTCTGTTGTTGCAGACAAAGTCCGATCGACAGCAAAATGAATAAGAAGTCTTAGCCAACTGTTCCCGTTCCCTCGAAAAAGACAAAATGCAGATCTCCTTCTGGCACATATGTTCAATAGTTGCCCTACATATCGTCAGTGAAGTATCTACATGTTCTCTCTCTTGCTCGTGCAAGTGGAAAAACGGAAAGAGAACAGCGGAATGCCCGAACAAGAGCTTAACAGAAATTCCAGAGAACATAGATCCAGAAACTCAAGTCCTAGACGTTTCCGAAAATAACTTAGGAAAACTAACTAAGGAATTATTTCTTAAAAAGCAGCTGGTTAATTTGCAGCGTCTGTATTTGTCAAAGTGCCGCATTAAAATCATTCACAAGGAGACGTTCAAAGGGTTGACAAATTTGGTTGAAATGGATCTATCAAATAATTTCTTAGAAAGTGTTCCTACGGTAGCGTTTTCGAATTGCCCGTCTTTAATGAAACTCACTCTTAGCTCGAATCCCATTAAAGATGTAAAGAGGCTGGCTTTCAATCATTTGTCGTATCTCAACACGCTCGAGCTTAGTGGATGCGAGATTTCGGATATTGAAGAAGGGGCTTTTCAAGGTAAGGGTCTTTGTCAATAAAGTTAGTAGCGTAATTATTGTAACTATAATGGTCTGCACCGATTTAAATATTTTCAACTTTTTATTGTGTTCGGGTTTGTAATAGTATCCTCGTGCTTCATAACTATAGTCTATTTCAGAAAGGTGTAGAGTAATAAAAGCTCATTAGATATGCAAAGTGACTACAGAGTGAGCCAACGCATATTTAAGCCACTTTTATAACTTGGCATTAAGTTCATTGCAAAATTCTTTATTTTCATCAAGTGCAGGTAGTACCTTCGAGTCTCGGTAAATTGATGAGTTTTGCCTATTATTATCCATTCAAAAATACTAAAAATGGTGTAACAAAGTTGTGCATTATGTACATAGCATTAGGTACCTACATCTATTTTTTTTAATTATAAAAAAAATATAAAAAATAAGTTTTACAGATATTTAATTATAAAAAATCATAATATTGTTTGTCATCTGAGAAACTGTTATCTCCTCTTGACGTTATAATTAACGAGTCGATGGGCTGATCGATCAGGTGATCAAGATGCCACATTTTCTCCTACTCTTTAATGACATGATGGACTGCTTTTCGCCAGTTCTCTGGTGTCACTTCCTTAATGGATTGATCAGTAGCTTAACGTCTTTCATTTTGAATGTCGTGTTGTGTCTTGCTACAAATCATTCCACTTGCGCCCATATAAGTTCTATAGGATTTAGTTTGCAATGATATAGCGGTGTGCGCCGCACAGTTACACTACGTTTCTCAGCTACAACTTTCACGACATATTTCATAAAATGATGTTTGTATAAATTTGCTATAGCTAATAGTTCCTTCTTTATCAAATTATTTTCTTTTTCTTTTTCTGGTTAGGAATCATAAATAATTTAATGCACACCTGGTCCTATGGCTGACACCAAAATTGAGCCAAACAGGACGGAATTTCCCATTTTATTACTCTACACCTTTCTGAAATAGACTATAACTAAATATATTTTGTCATCACGGTTGTTTATTGTTAATTCTATTGATTTAATTGTCTCAGGTCCTAACAATATTTTTCATAAAATATATTTTTAATTTACACTTTCATTGGGAGAATATTATTTTCTAATTATACTCGCATAATTTGCTGTATATTTCAGTAGGTAATAAAAGTTAACTTTTAAAATTTGTTAGTAAGGATGCGTCGTCTACTATTTTTAGAAATACAGTGACTACAATACGAAGGCGTAGAGGGATCATAAAGTTTTTTTTTCTTAAAGTCCGACCCTAAACTCGAAATATTACTACTTTAAATTCGGAATTTTACTAAATTTCGACTTAAAATTCGGAATTTAACTAAATTTCGACTTAAAATTCGGAATTTAACTAAATTCCGACTTTAAACTCGGAATTTTACTAAATTCCGACTTTAAACTCGGAATTTTACTAAATTCCGACTTTAAACTCGAAATTTAAGAAAAAAAAACTAGTAATATTCCGAGTTTAAAGTCAGAAAAAAAAACTACATGGCCCCTCTACGCCTTCGAGCAAAAAATTAATTTTTTTTTACAAGCCGAGCACTTTCATATTAAAAACATTTTTGTTTAAAAACACTTTTTATAATACAAAGCAAGAAATAATGATTAGAAATTATATTTGATACCAATGAATTTACAGTAAGCAGTCGCGAATCCAAAGGGGGGGGGGGGGAATTGCCTTAGTCTTACAAAATTGGTGCTTTTTACCTTGAGCCTTGAAAATTGTAGATCGTGTGAAGGGTCTGCATTTTTTTAGAAGTCACTTTTGAAAGTAAAAAGATTTTTAGAGCCGGAATACGCTCATTTTTTTAGAAGTAGTTTTTTTTTGAGTCGCCCCCCCCCCCCCTTCCCCCCTCAACAAAATCCTGGATCCGTCACTGATAGTAAGTCGTCAAATTTGATAAATTATAAAAAAGCTTTTAAAGCTGTTAGATTGTACTTGATTTACCACAAGGTAACGATATAATCGGAAAGTTAAATAGGTCAATTGCCCTTTTAACTCTGGGGAATTTATGAATGGTCGTTGAACCCATAAAAATAAAAACTGTGATTTTTGCGTTAAACAAATCTCACTAATTAAGAGAAAAATTTGGCATTAAACTTCAAGCACCCTTGCCTGTATGAAATCCGGCTGCATATGACAAACATTCGAAAGAAAAATTGAATTACCAGAATTTATAGTCGAAATCGGTTTATGTTCGTCGCTTGCTAGAATTATACACACAATTATTTATGTGCCTTTAGCATTTGTGAAAGTGCTGTAAAAATTCCAAACGTGTAAGTACCTATTTTTTTTAAGTCGTCAAAAAATTTGATAAGGTGTACTCTAAAAAGTGTATTATTATTGATTAACAATAAAATAATGTGGAGTAAAATATTGGTATATCTACAATTTCAGAAAATATAGTTATCGTAGTCAATTACATATTGTCCTATTATAATAATAACAATAACAAAAAAGATAGATGAACTACTTTCTCCGCCTGCTGCTAAAAACTTTCTTTTTATTTTACCTACACACTAAACTTTACTACTTTTTTTTTAAACGCGGCATTGAATTACGGATTAGTGCGGCACCCAGTGAGCTACTGCAGCGCGATCTATATTTGAATCTACAAATCCATAGAAAACGTGTAGGGATGCCCAAAAACGTTTCCTATACTGGATATGTTAGCCTAACGTACTTGGTTTCTTGTTACTTATGTTTTCACGTCTGATGTCTAGGTTTTCCATTGAGTTGATTTCCTCAGATGGCGATATTAGGTTTTCATCATATATTTATTCTTAAAAGCATAAGATAAGAAAGAGAATAAAAAATTTTCATTTACCTTATCTGGGACGAAACAATGCAAAATATTTTTTGAATAATAAATTTATAAGCTCTATATGATATAAAGCGTTAACTCTTTTTAGAAAGTCACAATATTAGGACTATAATTAATAGTTCTTATATACAGTTTTTAGTTTATTTTTTATATATTTTAATTCAAGTATATAATAAATACTAATATATATTTAAAGTTTTAAATAACTGATGGAAAGTTTTAACATCATAGTTATATACACAAATGTTATAGTTTCAACTTTTATGTTAAAATACAATGTCTATTTACTTTACAGGATAATTAATTATTTATTATTTAATAATGTTATTCCAAAAATTAATAAAAGGTTAATGTGATTTATAATTTAATTGATTTTAATACTACATTATTTAAAATTATATTGACAACTATATTTTAGAGAATAATTTTAATATAATATTTACCCGGATAATATTAACATTCTATAAAATTAGGATTAATTGTTTCTATTGATACAAATAATTCTAAAAATAAACATATTTAATCAAATTTAATACTCATAAAATATAACGTAAACATACGGAAATAAAAAAAAATTTAAGCAAAGATAGAACTTGCGCACTTTGAAATAGAAAATGTTTTGATAAAATCCAGCGTGTCGACATGTGACGGATAGTATTATCAGGTATTATTAGTTCGTTTAAAAAGTTCCTAATTGGTGGGTCATAGCAAGCTCACACGTCCGGTAGCATGTCCTATCCCTTTCTTATTTTTTTTATTTTGGTATTTTTTAAAGTGTGCTCTTTTATACTCCCACATGGATATTGTCGGTTTTCTTTATAACCAAGTGATTAAATAAATATATATCATGAATTTTTATTATACGCATCTTTGTTACGATACAGGGTCTATTTTTGGTTATATGCCTCAGGACCCTTTTACGATTGTTTTTTGTTTTGCATACAGTAATAAATAAATCTGTCGATCGGCTTAGGATTTATAAAATATTTTACAATAAAGAATTTTAGCAGGATCCCAGTTTTGCAAATGATGTATTTTGCCTTAAAGTATTTTAATAAGTATAGTATCGAGAAAATAAACCCTGTTAGGATATGAGAATAGCCAATTATAGATGTCTGTAATTTGGAATAAATTCAGTAAAAAAAAACTATTTATTTTCGAAAGAATGCTCGGATACGTCGATTAGTATTTTTACTTGCGGTCTTTTCCATTATAAAAACAATTATACAGTATATCTCAAACTGGAGCTAGGACGCCATCGATAATTTTTTTAAATGGCAACCCTGGTTTTTTGTTGACTCTTTTACAAGGGCATATCAAGTTACACATAAGTGTAAAATTTTCATTTTTATTGCTTGCCGTTTCCAAGATAATTTAACAAACAGTTTTTGTTTGAAAATTTTTAAAAAACTATTGAACATAAAAATGTTTCTTCAATAAATGTTCTCCATCCAGTATTTAGCAATACTCTAACCGCAATTGAAATTCGTCTTGAACATTTCTAATGTTTTCTGAGGAAATTTATCTACACATGTCTTATTCGTGCTTTCAACTCCTCAATGTTTGCGGGATTCGTCTGAAAAATCTTGCTTTTTAAATATCCCCATAGGAAATAATCGAAAGATCTGGAGATTTTGGTGGTCATTTCAAGGGTCCCGTTCTACCAATCCATCTTCCTGGAAATACAGTGTCCATTATGGACAGGTCTTGCATAATGGGGGGGGAGGGGGCTTATTAAAATGACAATTTTTTTTTTTTTTTTTTTTTTTTATGATAAAACACCTGCACTGTAGGAAAAATCCTTTAAGGCGCTCTGGGAGCGGTGCGAGTGCGAAAAAAGCGATTAACGTTGGTCTTGAAACGTTGAAGATTGTATTCATTGGGAAACACGACCTCAGGAAGATCATTCCACAAAGATGACGTTCTCCAGATGAAAGAATTCTTAAACAATGAAGTTCGAGGAGTACTAAGCTGAACAACATATGGATGAGCGGCAGTGGTTCGCCGTGTATTTCTGTTTTGCATTGCTTTAGGTGGAATCAAGTGGGCAATGTCAGTCGAACACCTGCCATGGAAATATCTGTAAAAGAGAGCCAAATCACCAACCTGTCTTCGATGCTCCAGGCTATCGAGGGTCTTGGTCAGCTCGGGGTCGCCGATCAGACGAACGGCTCTCCTTTGAATGGAATCCAGTAGCCGAAGGGTGTGCTTGGGTGCAGAGCTCCAGACATGAGAGCAATATTCTAATGATGGTCGAATCTGGGCTTTGTAGAGTGTCAAAAGTTGATGAGGTGTGTACAACCTTTTGGTGCGGAAAAGTACACCAAGTTTCTGTGCAGCTGTCTTGGCAATTGCTTCAACCTGATCATGCCAAGACATATTACCTCCCAGATTGACCCCCAGCAAATTAATAGACGGTGCCAGGGGAATTGCTTGTCCTGCCATGACTATATCCGGTTCTGGACATGACATAATAAAAGTCTTTGAGCGCGACACCCGTCACTTTATATCTAAATGTACTGGTGTTACTATTTAAATTTGTTCAATACATTTTTAAAAAAATTTTAAATGGAAAAACTGTTTGTTAAATTATCTTGGAAACGGCAAGCAATAAAAAATTAAAATTTTGCACTTATGTGTAACTGGATTTTCCCTTTAATAATAGTCATCAATAAACCAGGGTTGCCATTTAAAAAAAATATCGATGGCGTCCTATCTCCAGTTTGGGACATACCGTATAATTGTTTTTATAATGGAAAGGACCGCAACTGAAACTACTAATCGACGTGTCCAAGCATTCTTTCGAAAATAAATAGGTATTTGCATTACCGAATTTATTTATGCCAATTACAGACTATCACTGTAGGGATATCATCTTAACTTGAGAATTAATGACAAAGAAATTACAAGTACATTTTATAAGTCATATTATGACACAATAAGCAAGACTAAGGTTAAGGATATATTTTTTAAAGGAGATGTCAAAATGTCAAATTTATTATTTATTATTTGAACCAATTTCTATAAAATTTATATAACTACCTATGCTTTATCAAAACAAAAGTGTGTACTTGCCTTTGTGTTTTTTTTTCCTATGTAATTAACTTTCCAACATAATTTGTATACCTTCTGTTATATTCAACGGGGCCCCAACCCCAAAATAAACCCTAAAACTTTTATTACACTCAATTAAAATAGAAAAATAATTGTTGAATCTTTTAATCTAGTTTAGACTTATAACCTGAAAACTATGTTAGGAATCTTAAGTAAAATTTAGAAATCAAATACAAAATTTTATTTTATTTAAAAAACCCAAAGTTAACTTTAACTTCTGGTATAATAAAACTTTACAAAAACTTTAAGGTATATTTTTTTAAAACTTCAGAACTAATGACAATCTAGTTTCAATAAAATACAATTTTATTAATTTCTGCGATTTTTTAAAACTTCAGAACTAATGACAATCTAGTTTCAATAAAATACAATTTTAATAATTTCTGCGATCTTTCACCTAGAATTACTCTGTATTTATTTGTAGCTACTTAGTATTTTTAGTTCTATTCACTATAAAGGTCCATTACTCCTATTTTATTATTATGCATATTTTTATAGCTTATACAAGCTTATAAATGTTGTAAACAAATAAACATCACCGCGCAATCAACAAGCTACGTCGTAATATTAAAATAATGATAAGCAGAATTAACCATTTATTGATTTAGAATTATATGCATAGATCTGCTTTTATTATTTTTATATGCAATAAAATCCTTTATAGGTTTCACAAATGGGTCATTAATGTGTTGTAGAGTAGTGATTCTATATTTGTATTATAAAATTCTGATAAAATATTTAATTATTTTAATAAAACATTATTTTATAAATTAATGATTAATATTAATCACAAAAAGAAAATACAATTAATATAGAGAAATAAAATTGACGATTAGTTATATATTTTAAAACAAATAGAATCAATTTTTAGGATTAACTCCAACACCGATTATAAACAGACATTTAATTAGTAAATGATAATGGATTGACTTATTTATAGTGGATAACTCGGTTTAATTACTTTAAAAAAAACTATCTTTAGAACAACATCGCGCAGAAATTAAACGCATGACTGCTTCTATCCCAATTAGTGTCCCTACCTAGTATAAATATAACTGCGGTTACTATACTTAATCTGAAGATGACTGAAGGTAATCAGGAGTTGAAACGTTGTGATAAAAAGAAATTAGGCTAAGTCCAAACCCTCCTATCATTTAAGAGACATCGTTGCAGAATGAAGAAATGATGAAAGCATAAATAAATAATACCTAAAAAGCTGGCTCAAAGGATAACTATAACCAGAAAGAGAAGGATTTGATACAAGACCAGGGGCGCGTTTAAGATCGACGTCGAATGTTTATCGGACGCGCTCTGGACTCGACGCCGACGATGGAAAATAGCATTCACGGTTGTGTCGGACAAATTTTACTTGGGGAAGTTTTATCACTGGGTTATCGACTGTGAACTCGCCCCAGGTTTTAGCTACAAGGAACTTTAAGAAACATACAAAACCTAGTATTTCAAATACAATTTTTGGGACTTCTAAGCTTTATAAATTCAAAACAATAAAAGAGTTTTTTAAATTTTAACATTTTCAAATTATGATTATTGGTGGTCTAAATAAAGTCAGCGACCTCGCTTATTTAACCACTTGGTACACACCAATTGCAGCAGATATGAAAAAAATACATATTAACAAAAAAAAAGTACACATACTACCCTTTATAATGCTACACACTTAAGTTACACACCACTCATTGCTATAAAACCTATAAAAACTAGACCAGACGTACCCTCATACACCCACTTAGATATGCAAAAAGAAACCATACCCAAGATATGCAATATAGTATGAAAATATGAAGAGCTTTGGACTTGCATTATCTTTATTTGTTTTAAAATTACAACGTTTTAACTAGTAAGTATCTCCAGTCTTCTTTAGGTGAGCACTGACTATCAGTATTAAACATTCAAATAGACACAGCAAGAAATTATATTAAAATTAAATTTGCTAACACACATGACTACATAACTCATGTCTATTTGGTGACAACCCGTAAGTAAAAGAAAGGTTGATGAGGAAATGATAATAATCTTAATAATATTAATAGTAATAACGGTATAGAATCGTGCAAGAGAAGAATTTTTTATATTGAAAATAAATTTGAATAGCTTAGAATCGAAATATCAGTAAGTTTTTATTTTTATTTTGCAGGTCTTCATAGCTTAGAATGGCTCCATCTCGACTCAAACCGCCTTAAAACAATACAAGGTCCCAGTACGATACCCAAAACTCTCAAAGGAATTGAACTGCAAAAGAACCCATGGACCTGCGACTGTAATATACAAGGGTTTCATGATTGGCTTGGTAATTTTCCTGTTCCATTATCAAGTGATCCATCATGCACCAAACCAGTTCGGTTAAGAAATACTTTGGTTAAGAATGTCCCTAAGGAGGAATTGGCATGCTTACCGGAAGTGTTACCTACAACTCTTTATTTAGAGTTGTCAGAGGGAAAAAATTTGTCATTACTTTGTCATATCCATGCTGTACCTGAAGCAACGGTAAGATATAATTATTAAACATTAGCCTATAATAAATTAACAGGATTTTTAGCTGATACTAGAAATGATTTCAGAATTATAGTCTCTGATTTTTGTCCTGGCAGTTTATAAAATAAATTGTAGAGTTTTTATCTTCCAGCTTTAAATCACGCGAATCTAGATTAAATTTAATATTAAACTTAACATTCTTAAGTAACCTAATTAAGTGTGGTAATAATATATAACAAAAAATATACTTTTTACATTGATATGATGTACGAAAGAAAATATGTCAAAAAGAAATGAAAGGATAATTCATAAAAATGCCAGAAGCAAACACACAAGCTGATATAAATGTAAAAATATGGAATAACTAATTGCACCAACTCATGAATTATTTACACGAAAGACTGTTTATTATTAGGTTACCACTGACAAGGGAAACGAAAAAACAACTCTTGGTAATTTCTGACTTACAGAGAATTTTTTATAAGAGGCGTTATTTAGTAAGATTTAATAGATAATAGAACATTGTAAAATATACGGTGTTGCGCCCAAATTGAATTTGGTCTAGGATTTTTGGTTTAAGATAGTCAGCGCTTCCTAATTTAGAGACAGGTTGTATTATAAAGGAATAATGTTTTTGTGCCTCTTATTGGAAAGTCATAATTAACTCGTTAGACTACAGAAGGTTGAGATTCCGACAGACCTCACATTTTTGATCAGAGTTTGTCATATCTGAACGATACTTTCGCATGTCGTATCGTCATGGTAAATAATATATATAGAAGTACTGTTGGATAAAGCGACAAGGTGATTTACAAGTCCCTATATTTATTTAATATAACTATAAAGGTGAATAAAACATAACCCAATATGTTCCGGTCATTATTATTTTCCGCAATCCGGCATGGCCATTGAAACGTATTAAGAAAGAATTGTAAGAAAATGTTATATGTAAGTTTTTGAATGTCTCTCCATTGACACCGGAATTTCATCTTTATTGATTGTAATTTTGAATTTTTTCGGTTTTATACATTTTATGCCTTTAGGGGGATTTCTGTGATGGTTTTCAAAAAATCGAATTTTTTTTCCGACGTTTTTCGACTCTCTATAGCCTCTAGAATAACCGCGTGTAAACGTTTTTACCAAATCTACTCCAAAAAAAAGTTACATCCAATTTTATGATTGCCGGTCAGTTCTCAACACTAGCCGCTTTTGAGTTAAGCCGCGTTCTCAGAGCTACGTTCTGTCGCAAGCGACATCATCTCGACCAATCAGGATCGTCAGACCAGGCAGATCGGCAGAGGCAGGAAGAATCAGCTCGTTTATCGTTTTTCTAGGAAGGCACGCTACGGGCCAGGCATCGCAGACTAAGTGACAGTGAGACTATTTTGTTGTGAGCCACCGTTGAAACTTTAAAGTTGGTTTTCTCGAAACCCTGTTTTTCGCGCTGGCGGAAAGTACCTCGGTATGTTCAAATTAACAGAATTTAATGATTTTGGTCTTAAAATGCTTAGAATACAAGTGGTTATAGCCCCCTCTAGAATCAAGTATTTTGCGATATTACACAAAAAAGTGACGGCCCTTAAAATACAAAAAAAAGGTAAATTTTCAAAAAATTTTTTTATTCTTGCGCCATTTTAACAGTTACTCGAGTTTTGACTTGATTCTAGTGGGGGCTATAACTACATGCTTACAATTGAAGAATCTGGGTCAATTTTATTTTTGTCGTGAATAGAAAAATTTATTTGAATTCCGCCAGCAAGTTAAGTTTTTTTTAAGGGGGTAAATTCAGCACCCTGTAGCACCCTCAAGTTTTTTATTTTTTGGGGGTTGAAAATGTTTTTTGGAACATCTTATCTTTAATAAAAAGAATTGAAAACTTGTTTTTCTGCATTTGTCTTATTATCCCCAGAAAAAAAATGGTAAAGAAACGATGAAAATAGGACCATCACAGTAGAAATCCCCCTTGAAAGTGTATTTATCCTGTATAAAGTTCTTTTTAGAGCTAATATTATGTTCCTATGGACTGTTCAAGTACTAATTGATATTAATTTATTATAAAAAGTCCTAACTTTAAAAATTATAATTTGAAAATAATTATGGCAGAGGCTAAAGTCCTCTAATTGGAAATATGGTAAAAAATGGTATATACATGTATGACAATAAAGAAATTGTTGCAAAGTGCTCCCAACTAGTGACAACTATTTTTTTTTTAGGTATCTTGGTGGTTCGACGGGCAACTTTTACAAAACAACACTAGTATAGCACCAGGTGTTCATCTAGTTTACTTCGTTGAAGAAGGCACCGAAAACAAAAAAAGTGAACTTTTCATTTACAACACAAATGCGGAAGACAATGGAACGTACGTATGTCATGCGGAAAACGCGGCCGGGAGTGCTCAATCAAATTTTACAATCAAAATTATATTAAAGGAAGACCCAGTTGTGATTTTGGTATCGTTTCCGATTGAATATTTGATTTATGCGGTGATTTGCGTTTCCGTGATTTGTTTCCTGATTATGGTGGTATTTATTATATGTCTGATAAAGTATCACCGAAAGAAAAAGCGACAGATAAAACGCGACCAAACAAAAGAAGCCACTTTGCACTTGCAGAATCAACGACATGGAAATGAAGATAAAAGCTGGGGTAAGTGGTAAACATTTTAAGAATTTATAGCTTACAGCAAGACATTTTTGAATGTAATGGCCTATTATAGAGTATGTCCGCGGATGGGGCTTAGAAGAAGCAAAAGGACCAAAAAGTAATACTTTTTAAAAGTTTATGCTTGTAAAATAAATAAAATTTAGGTTATGAAAAATTTAATTTTTTATACAGGGATCATTAAAAATACGAAAACGTTAATTTAAGTAAACTCTATACGAAGTTAGTGTAAACAGCAAGGGAATTGGGGTACGCTCAATTTCCCATGGCATTGCATTGAAATAAAAATCATAATTCTGATTGACAGCTTCTCGTCGAAAGTTAACGTGTACTTGATGAGTCAGTCATGACAAATTGAGGGCGAGATTACAAGACTAGCGCCTTTGATTGGTTCCTGCCGAAATTTCTTGGTTAAAGCGTTGTTTTAGATATTGTCCAACTTAGGAGCGTTAATATGATTTTTAGGTAGGTATTATGTAAAATATAATTAAATATGTTTTCGTTTTCATCATCGCGTTGCACGTATATTGTCGGGTTGCACAAAGAATTTTAATAATAATTATTTAACCGACAAGTTTGACTGTGACAGACGTAACATTGACAGAAATAAATTTCTCACAATCATACTGGCTCGGTTACCTTAATTTTTAATTTACTAATCACGCACCTTTGAATGTGAGTATATAATCCCTGTCAAAGTAATTTATGTGACAGTCAAACTTGCCGGTTAAATAATTATTATTAAAATTCTTTGTGCAACCCGACATATGTCTTATACAGGAAAACCCAGCTACAGGTAGAATTTTAGATTTTATGCTGCTTACAGAAGAATGATCAAAGCGATCCTGTCACAGTTTTAGATTTTTGATAAGTAAAATTATCCAGTTATATAAATTTATTGTTTTCTGATGAATATATATTTTCTGCAATTGTCTATTGGCAGAAAATATATGTCCATATAGCATATCAGGTACTGGTTTCGTATAGTCCAATTGTATGGCCTCCAATTAGACTGAACGTTGGTCAATAATTTGTTATGGCGCCGTTTAAAATGAATTGTTTATACCGCTCCAATACCAAATTATATTGACGTACTAAAAGGCAGTTGTTGTTCATTAAATATCTTAGAAAGAAATTAAAATTGTCTTTAGGCATCAAAGGAGGCAATTAGAAAAATGTGTTAAATTTATGTGTCTCTTTTAAGTCCATTTTTAAATTTAATATAGAGATTATCGTGGGTATCCGTAGGTATTATTACTGTTACATGTTCAATTGAAAACTTCCCACCATGGATTTATCGAAAACCACTAATTAAAAGAAAAAACGCCGAGACACGTCAAAAGATGTGCCAAAGGGGACAACTTTTTAACCAAAAACTACTTCACACCCTTTTACCCTCTGCCCCCCGGGGTCATCCCCTTAAAAATTTTAAATGACAAGGGGTCTCAAGTAATAGCTTGTTTGAAAGGTCTTTCAAAGTGCTTTATTTTGACGTTTGATTTTTTAAAATCGGTCGATTCGTTTTCGAGAAAAATAGAAAAATTTTTATTTATCTTTATCTATTTGTTCAGATAGAAAAAAAACACACGAAAATATCACTTTTTATTTCAATAAATGTTCAAAATGTTGCTCGTGTTTGGCCAAACAATGATATAGGCGATGTTCAAATTCCTGACGGACATTTTTAAAAACATGTTGTGGGAGATCATGGCAGCTTTCGATGATGCGTTGACGAAGTTCATCCAAAGTTTCAGGTTGGGGAGTGAACACAATAGATTTCAAATGCCGAGCACATTGATTTTGGGCACCATAAATTAGAATCATTTTCACTCTTTCGGCTAGTGTGTAAACCATTTTGGAAGTAAAATGTAAAATGTAAATCAATAAATTAATTTTCACTATCCTGAGATTGTCACAAAGTTAACTGACAGCAAATTAAATTCTCTCTTTTCCTTAGCAACTATTAAAAACTAAACAGGTATAAGAATAAATACAGTTCGCCCATGTTATCTGTGTTGATAAAAAGAAGGCGTGAAGCAATTCCGGTTGTTATTAGGTTGCTGCCACGTATAATCTTCCGAATTGCTGTTTATGTTGGTTTTTGAACACTTATTGAAATTAAAAAAGATATTTTCGTGTGTCTGAACAAATTAAGATAACTGAAGATTTTTCTGATTTTCTCGAAAACGATTCGACCGATTTTAAAAAATCAAACGCAAAATAAAGCACTTTGAATAACCTTTCAACAAGCTATTACTTGATAGTCCTTGTCATTTAAAATTTTTAAGGGGATGACCCCGGGGGGCAGAGGGTAAAAGGGGGTGAAGTAGTTTTTGGTTAAAAAGTTGTCCCCTTTGGCACATCTTTTGACGTGTCTCGGCGTTTTTCCTTTTAATCAGTGCTTTTCGATAAATCCGTGGTGGGAAGTTTTCAAATGAACACCTTGTATAAGAACTAATACTCTGGATATGAAGTTGACAGAAAATAGTTGACAGTTTCTAAAAGTAATGCGATAGAATTCGTTACTTTTAATATTTAAATTGTTTAATAAAATCTTGTACTACGTCATAGGGTTAAATTTAATATTTTAGTAGAAAATTACATACAAGGTAGGTATGTATGTTTACTCTTACGCAAAATAACGTTCTCATATTTTTTACGCTCCCTGTATAAATTTTTTTTCATATTTTGAATGAACCCTAGATAAATTAAATAATGAAATAAAAACATCTTATAATACAATCCTAATTCTAAATTTCTCGAAAAAGTTTATTAGGAAATGTCTCTCTTAATTTTGTATAATATACATTATTCAAAAATGGTAACCCAAGTAATCCGTAATTATTTATTCAAAGGGATTAAGGATCGGAGTTCTCAAATAAACAATTTCAAAATAATTGAATTATGCATGTCAATGTTTTTATTTAAATTCAGAGATTTTTTTTCGTGAAATAGATAAAGAGCACTAAATGTTAAAATAGGTTATTAATTAACTTGCAACTCCTTGTTTTAACTTTTGTGGCTAAATAACACCTATTCTGCCTTGTAAAATGCATTTTATTTATTTATTCATGTCTAAGAAATGTAGGCTGCATATATTATACCATAAGTCTGAGATGCTCTATTTACTAAACATGTTGCGGTTCAGCAATTTCATGTCTTAGGGATTTGATAATTAAATTTTGCTTAAAAGTTTTGTTTTACGAAAGGTGCATTGAGACGAAAGACAATCCTATTATGTTAAGGAAATTGTTGTTCCTTTTGCGGTAACGCGTCGATGTCGCGCCTTGTTCTAAATTTATGATCTTATATAATTACTTTGAAGTTTACATGTAAAACACAGGTCTCCTATGAAAATAATTTTCAAAATATTGTCATATATAGACATATATGAATATCCTCTTTTATCCAAAATTCAATTTTATTATTTAAAAAGTTAATATTAAATATACCTACTGACCCAATTATTTGTTATCAAAACATGCAGACTGCAAGGATGCTATCTTAGCATATTGCCGAGCTTGCATTTTGTTACCAATCAATAACTGGATTAAGTTTATTGATACTGATTGGTATAAATAGCAGGCCGGTACTATGCAAAAGATACCATTCGGGTCGGGACCATTCGGGTCTCGACCAGTTTGGTCAAGACCATTCAAGCCGATCATTTTGTTAGAAACCACTCGGTCGACACCATTTTGGGCAGATACGACTCGGTCCAGATAAGTAATATTGGGTCAGTAGCAGCGCAGAGTCCTGTTCCAATTATCAGCCCTTTGCCCTAGAGAGCTCGTCCCTAGTTAATAACGTTGTAAGTAAAACCTAATTTTATGTAACCGTTCAACTGTCGTTTTATATTATATAATAAAGTAGGTGTTATGGAGACTTGTCGCCTTTAATTCTTCCCCACGTGACAATATTAACCCTTTACGTAAATGTTTTGGAAGTAGTCCATTTTCCGTGGTAATTAGTTGTATGAAATAAAAGTCTGTCTCACACCACTATGATATATATAAAAACTTGTTTTCGGAGAAGGGGACAATCATGTTTCAACGCTATAAGAGCGTCATCATCAGCCCTAGATCTTTATTTGGGACCTGGTTCATCTATCTGTTAGATCCGAAAGGCGGTGTGAAAAATTATTATTTTTTGTGAAATTTCTTTCATTGATGTTGTGGATAGCTACCATACATTTTGACGTCTTTTCTTTTTCTTTGAGTGAAACATAGTTTTTTTATCCAAAAATGTTTTTCAAATATTTTTTCACAAAACGTCCATCAACCTGCACGTTTTGTGGAAATATTTTTGAAAAACATTTTTGGATAAAAAACTATAAAGAAAAAGAAAAGACGTCAAAATGTAGGGTAGCTATCCACACCATCATTAAGTTTTAATTCAAGCAAGATTCTACTCAAGTTAAGAATGAAAGCAATTCCAGAACCAGGTCCCAAATAAAGATCTAGGGCTGATAATGACGCTCTTATAGCGTTGAAACATGTCCCCTTCTCCTAAAACAAGTTTTTAAATATATCATAAACAGACATACTTTTATTTCACTTTACGTAAATGTTTATACAGGGTGATTAATAAGTTGATACTTCTTTTTTGCTGTGTATAGAAGGCATTCAAGTAAACAACCATTTCAAAAAACTTTAAAATAGGCGAGATACAGAAGTAAAAAATCTAAGTGCGGGCCTGGTCATCAAAACGTAGTCTGCTATACTT
This sequence comes from Polydrusus cervinus, assembly GCA_935413205.1. Taxonomy (NCBI): domain Eukaryota; kingdom Metazoa; phylum Arthropoda; class Insecta; order Coleoptera; family Curculionidae; genus Polydrusus; species Polydrusus cervinus. The sequence continues at coordinate 21,648,816 of OW284514.1, read as the reverse complement.
TATGTTGTTTGTCTTTTCTCTTATTAGTCATGCAATTTACGGGTCAGTGGTGAGTTATTTGGCAATGCGTAAAAACGGTAAAATTTAAAAACAGTGAAATAGTAGATATGGTGCTAATTTACGATGAGTCAAAGTCGTCAAAGTGCAGCTGCTGCTTCGAGATTATACCCTGAACGCTTTTCTTTGCGGGCTTATCTTACACACAGAAGTTTTCTTAATGTTATTCAACGGGCAAGTTAGGCAGAACTGTATTTGATCCATAGTGTAATAAATGAATGTAAGTAGGTATCTTATTTTTGAGTTTTTTGAAAAAAGTTATTTGAAAATGTTGTTTATATTAATGTCTTTTATACACAGCTAAAAAATAAGTATCAACTTAGGAATCACCCTGTATATGGTTTTAAATAAATAAATTACAGTAAAAGTCATATCAATTTGCTAGATAATAGTATTTTAATGATTTAAGTGATCCAAAATTATTATGGATGTTAATTATGGTGGTTCTTAAAAGTGTCTCTTAGTAATATTACCAGCGGTAATGAGTCGAACCAATCAGATGGTTAAATGGCTCTTAAATACAATACACTTAAACAGATTTCTTGTTTTTTTTTAAATGGATGTATAATAAATATTATTGTAATAATTCTTTAAATAAACCTAATTCATATTTAATTTACATCATTCTAGTTGCTGTATTTTATAAGCTTTTCAGCAATTATTTCCCATATCTTATTAACACTTTCTGAAGAACGACTCATTCATATTGCGGGTGTACGGGTAACTTTGTCGATATATTAAAAGGTAATAACATCGTTTAATTTCCTTCTATCCCTAAATGAAACCCTTTTGCTTAAATAGCCGAAGAATATGTTTATTTACTTGCTTCTATATGAATTTCAAATTATTTTAAAACAACCCACTGTATTGACTTTAACCCCAATAAATCTTGTTAAATTACTAAAGCTTGGCGTAACTCTACACTGTAACCCTTCAATTTATTACTTTATGATACGAGACGTTGTGGCTCGAGGAAGAACAATTTCCCTAACATAATGAAGTCATGTTACGCCTGGATGCACCTTTCGATAGTAGTAGCCTCGTATGTGTAATTTAGTTATTGCCATACCATATGGTGGCTTAGCACAAGTAACTAGTTTGACAGATTTATTTGGTTATGCAGTGTATGCAATGTATTCTCAACGGAGAAAAATTGTGTTGGAAGATTCGGTATGGCAGTGGAGCCCGTTAGGTTTGATGGTGCCATTTAGGTATATCTCTAATAACAAGTTTTTAAAAGTGCTAATACCGAACTGAGCACAAACGCATGTTTGATGTTAATGTAGATGGGTTGAGATTAAGGAAAGGCTTAAATTGTCGGGGTCAGTGTTGAATCAGGTAGTTTACAGTACTTAGATGATGATAACCCGCTGCAAAATTAAGAGGTATTAATGTTAGACACAAAGCATTCACCCTCTACCACTTTATTACAAAACCTTTTTAAAACTCTGCTAAGAATGGCAGGAAGAGGGGGTCAGAAGCAAGACGGTTCCAGTTCCATATAAATTCAGTTAAATATACAAATAAAAATTGATTGCTCGAATAATTTTGCCTTAAAAACATCTACGGTTAATTTGTTTTTCATTATATACTGCTTATAGTTTCTATAAGCACACTTATCAGAAAAAGGGTATGTCATATTATGTTTTAAAAAATTTTCGTCATTATAAAAAATTAATAAGTGCAATAACAGTAACAAACTTATACATAAAAATGTATGAGAAAGTTTTTAATATTATGAAAGCAGATCAAGTACAATGGCAATAGAGATTATTTGTATTTTATTGCTACGCTATTGCTCTATTCTATGCAAAAGTTTTATCTATTATGATTGTGCATCTCGCATAGATAATTTGAGTAGTTTGTTAAAGTTTATAATTAAATTAGTTGCCCCACTTGCAATAGATTGAAGTTGACTAATTAAATATTCAAGTTTAACAAACGAGACAAGATAAGCTGAAGTTATACAAAAGGAACGTCTAGGAAACTTAATTTTTGTATCTGGATTAGATCGTGCCAAAATTATAAAATGTATCTAGTTAATAGCATCCGACCAATATTTCTAAGTTCCAGACCAAAAAAATTGCGTTCTCTTGGCCCGAATCCCGGCCATGTCTATTAATTAAAAAGAAAAACCCAATAATTTGCTTAGGCTTTTTGTAATTCGGACCAAAAAGACCCGCAATACAACATGGGCAAAAGACCCGGCACAAAGCTTATGGGAAATGGCTTTCGGCTAATTTTTCTGAATTTTTAGTATTTTGTAGATCTTGACGTCCTGATTATAAGTGTACATGACCGTAATCCAATTTTATGACTAGTTTTTGAGTTATGGCCTTTTAAAGTTGACAACTTCTTACTTTGAGATTTTCTGCATTGTCTGGAGTTTTCACTTGTTTCTTAAAAACTACCAACTTTTTTATTTTTTTCTATTTTGTGAACAAGTAGGCTTTAAGTTTTCTTTCACTTATATAGAAATAAAATATGTACAGGATGTTGAATAATTTATAGGCGGATTAAATATATTCTACTATTTAAAAATTATGAAAATTCAAAAAAAAAAATTTACCAATTTTTTTAATTTTGAAAACAAACGGCTAGATTTTGTTCATATTTTAATATCTTGTAGTACCAAGCTAGGGGTAAACAAATGAGTATAGGTTGACGTAAAATATATTGCCGAGTATTTTATTTTTCAAAAAAAAATTTAAAATTCACCTTAAAATGTAATAAACAGCTTTTAATTGATTCATTTAATTATTATGCCAAGCTGTAACAATTTTCTTGTACAATAACTTTTCTCTAACCCATTATTATCTTAGATATACAGGGTGAACCAGTTACAATAATTTACACAGTGAAAACTTTTAAATATATTAAAATAAAAAATATAAATTATGGAAAAAAACATTTTAGTATGACTCTAAGATAATCTAAACGTATCATGTACAAGAGCCAAGGTGTTTTACGAAAAAAATATTTTATAATTTAATAATAATATTTTGTTATTTGATAAAAAAAAACATTTTTTAATTTTCCTATATTTTAAAAGTTTTCACTTGTGTAAATTATTGTAACTAGTTCACCCTGTATATCTAAGATAAGAATGTGTTAGAAAATAATTATTTTAAAAGAAAATTGCTACAGTTTGGTATAATAATTAAATGTATCAATTAAAAGTTGTTTATTACATTTCCAGGCGAATTTTCATTTTTTTTTAAATAAAATACTCGACAATATATTATACGTCAACCTATACCCATTTTTTTCATCCCTAGCTTGATACTACTAGATATTAAAATATGAACAAAATCTAGCCGTTTGTTTTCAAAATTCAAAAAATAAGTAAATTTTTTTTTGGATTATCATAATTTTTTAATATTAGTATTTATTTAATTCGCTTATAAATTATTCAACATCATGTACCTACATATTTTATTTCTATATAAGAGAAAGAAAACTTAAGGCCTAGTTTTCCACAAAAAAAATAAAATAAAAAAGTTGATAGTTTTTAAGAAACAAGTAGAAACTCCAGACAATGTATAAAATCTCAAAGTATAAGAAGTTGCCAACTTTAAAAGGCCGTAACTCAAAATCTAGTCATAGGATTGGATTACGGCCATGCACACTTTTAATCAGGACGTTAAGACTTACAAAATACTAAAAATTCAGAGAAATTAGCCGAAAGCCATTTTCCATAAGCTTTGTGCTGGGTCCTTTAATAGTGGTCAGATCCACAATTATCGTTTCTTAATTAAGAAATGGGTATTGTAAATTAGTTTTTTTCTAAAATAAATTACATTAACAAAAGAAAAATTAAAAATACAGTTAAAAAAACTGTCATTAATTTACACTGATCCTTCCTAATGTTTACGGACATGGCGATACGCATCCCAAAACTTATTTATCGAGCGACAAGAAAACTTTTATTTTGTCCTTACATTAAATGTTTGATATTTAACTAGTTTCAGTCTATTGCCCTGCATAAAATTCTCTAGTTGTCACCTGCAATTGAAAATATTCTAATATAATAGCACCCCTTCCTGTCAGAGTTTTGATTCTTATGAAGCCAAGAATAGTAGTTTGTACAACAAGAGTGGATTTGATGTCCATCTTACAAGGAAGTAAATTGTCAATCAAACTTACAAGTGCGATATGGACAATCCACTCGAGTTAAATTCTAAATTTTTTCTATGATCAAAATTACGAACCTTATTTTAAAAAGGTTTGCAGGCTACCCGGTTTAAACTCTCATGATCAACACTGCAGCACTGAACAGCGACAATATGACATTTTGCCGTACAGTTAACTGGAATTGTCTACTTTTCTCGCGAGTTTAGTGTAAAGGTAACAGCAAATATCCATATGGAAGTAGAAAACATGTTTCTGGCAGCGTTGAGAAATCAACAATACTCATTGGTATGAGGGAGAGAGAGATTATGCGTAAGATATGTCCATGAAATAGAAAGAAGTGGTTATTCATGTCTTTTAAACAGGTCGGATTTAAATACTTATAGTATGTTTTGTTAATACCAGATATCATTGTGCGTCATATAGTACAGTTTAAGATTGTCTGTATGTTTACCAGATTTTTTATATAAAAGATTATTAATTTTTTTTTTGCTAAGGATATTAATTTTTACAAAGATTTAGTCTGTGGGCCAAAAAGGCCTCAAGTGGCTTCACAAAAACAACGTATAAAGATAAATTGGCCAGTATTACGGAGTGCTAAACTGTGTAATTAATACTATTAAGGCAGCATAACTGAGTGCTTTTTAATTAACTCTACGCAATTCGGGCCACCTTTTGTACACATCCATTTATTTAATGGGACATTAAGCTTAAATACATATTTTTTGCTCCTCTCTTCAAAATAAATTATTTTAGGTAGGGCGTAAATAAGTAATGTTTAATTTTAATGGAAACATAGGTCTCTAACATAACATTTATAATGAAACATTACAGCAAAAATATCTGATTTAAACTTTTTTAATTTGGATTGAAAAAATACTAATCACTTTCACATAGTTTTTTATTGGATTAAAAATATAAAGTCAAATGAAAAAATAATATATTTATGCACAATATTACGTCCTAAGTATTGCTTCATAATTAAATAATTAAAGTTTGCCGTATGAAACCGCGTAGTATGAATAGCCTGCTCTCGCGCTATACAGGGTGGAATTTTTAACTGGAATAAATTCAGTATTAGAAAATACGGAAATACGGGTGGCTTTATTTTTAGTTTGGTATATTTTTTTCGTCCCGTCCTGAAATTTACCCCTCTTTTGGGGGTAGAAACGGCTCCCAACTTTTTTTTCTCAAATGTAAAGGTATGATAGCTCGTTGGAAAGGGAATAAAAAAAGGAATACGACCCACTATTTACTTTTGCATTTCGGTAATCTAGATGCAATTTTTTTTATTGTGAAAATTGTTGGAAATGTTGCCAATTTTTTCCTTGACAAAATTATTAAAATATATAGGTACAGTTCATATATTTATTGTAAGTTAATAGTTATTTACGATATAAGTGGTGTAAAGATTCATATTACAACACGAAATGTTAAAGTTGTCAAACGAGGCGTCAGCCAAGTTTAGTAAAACATCGAGCGTAGTAATATGAATTTACAACAAGAATATTGTACAAAATTTTATCTACTTTCATCTATGAATAAAAATATTTGGCAAAAGGCATTTTTAAAAATAAAAATGCAGCTGTAAAAATGCACCTGCTATTAAGTTTACTAATCAAGTTTTTTATGTTACCTTTCGCATAGTTACTGTTTCGCATGGTTACTATCGAAACTTTGTCAAACAAATTGAAAAATATAAAAAGCGTTTTTCAAAATGAGCGATTCTGATGGAAGTTTACCCTTTGATATAGAAGCAGCGGCAAACGAAGCAATCTCAAGTTTAGTTCCGACAAAATCCAAGGCGCGGTATGAGTTGGAGTATCAGAAGTTTGAAGATTGGTGCAAAGCTAACAAAATAAAGGAGGTGTCTGAGAAAATCCTTTTGGGTTATTTTTCCGTAAAGCAACGCTCCCAGAAACCATCTACACTATCGACTTACTACTCAATGTTGAGAACTATGATTTCAGTCAAGAAAAATCAAGATATAACCAGATTTTTTTTCCATTACAGCACTAGTGCTGTAGATGCCCTTACAATACGATTTACAGAACTGTAAAATTCATATTACTAAATGAAAGTAGATAAAATATTTAAAAGCAGTTTCTTTCTGATTATCACTATTATTATCGCGCGTGAAAAATTGAGAGACCCACTTATTACAAAAACTGTCTACTAGCCGGGATTAGCCGACATAACAATTTAACCCAAGCATGTGTAAAGACCAGCTGATTACAAAAAGGGTCAGATATTAAGCGTTAATATTATGGTTTAAAAACAGGGCTTCCTGTTTGCACTTCATGCATGCATTAAAACGACCTAGTTATACAAATGAGGTTAAATAGCTCAAGGTAATGTAAATACTGACCTAGCTGCTAATTTTGATATTGTCGGTTTTGATTCATCTATTTTTCTATAACTATGCATAGTGCTAGAAAGTTGTGATAATAAGAGATACAAAGAAACGTACTTTTTGTTTCAATTAAAATCAGAAATAATGTTGTAAGAAAAATTAGTTTTGTTTTTCGGATAACTGAGACGAAAATAACACAAATTTGCCTCAATTTAACCGTTCTTTTATCTCTTACAGCTTTTCGAGATTTTCATTTACATACACGAATTGGAAGCAATCATCATACCACTTTATAAAATATCAATCCTAAGAAATACAAACTTATTTTATCGATGACAAATTATGCGCCTTATTTTGCACGTTCTTATGACCAAAATAATAAGTTAAGCAATAATTACGAATTGTGTTTTTAATATTTTGTAAAGTCATTAAAACTGCATCCATTTAACATTTTACTCTTTTCTTTTAAGCATCCAAGTCAATTTCATCATCACCTCTAGACCAACAATTGAAACAAAATGTCACTCCAGTAACCCAAACGACTACTGTTGAAACAGAAGAAATGGTGCTCTATGGAATTAGAGCTTGTGATGACCAGTACACCACTAATTTATCTCCAATGAGAGCAGCCAATAGAAATCAAGCTGTTAGTCCAATATCTTTAAGAAGGTAAGCAAGTCTTATAAATCAATTATTCGGGCTACTAGAAAGTGATATCAAGAAAATTATTTCTTTTTATTATTTATTAATAACACATCATTATTTCTTTACAGATATCAACTAGAGCAAAATCCCGATCTTATTAATGGAACTGAGAGTATAGGATGCAGGCGAGCAGGAGACGGTGAAGACGTCAGACAAAGAGGAGAAGAAGAATCGGTTGTGATGGTACCAGGCGTGTCATGTATTCGAAACGGTGCTGAATTCTATAGTGGTGATTCAGGTGGGATAGGTAAGTAGGTTACAGTAAAATAATAAAAATACAGCCTCACGAAAAATTCATGTTCACTGAATTAGATCCCCATGTCTAAGTGTTTTTGAGGTCGTGGAATCAGAATCTGATGTCCGCTTTACCCCACCAGGTTTATTAACCAGCGTAAACCACCAAAATACTTTATCTATTCGCTGTTCTTTTTTATTCAAAAGTAAATGTGAGAGAGGGTTAACATTCAATTCTGGGTGCACCCCCTGAATGCGTTAAACCACCATCTTAGGGATTAAACAAGTTTTTTTCTATTTTGGAAGTTTGTTTTTTAGAATCACGACGGAGGAGGGGTTCGTTTATATATATCCATATACAAATTTATATTTATATAAATACAGGGTGTTGGAAAATTATGGTTACCTCTAAAAATTTCCCAGCTTATGTTTTTTAAGGATGCCTTACCCATATCGCCTAGGAAATTTTTCTTCATGGCCGCCGACGAATCGTTGTCATATTTTATACTCCATAAGGCGCTTGAGCCTAATCGAGTGCATAGGAATTTATCCAAAATTATAAAGATTTGAGATCCAGGTAAGTGAACTTAAAATTTTCGACCGAATCCGAATCTGCCAACGGGGGTGCCTATATGAAAAATCAAACTTATTTTTCGGTATCAAATAGACCTGTTAGGGTGAGATGGACATCGAATTAGGATTCGAATTCAGTGACCTAAAAATCATTAAGACATGGGGATCTAGTCCATTGAACATGATTTTTTTTCGGTGGAACTGTGAAATTATTATTAATTATTTGTTGGTTCGATGATTCTATTTGGATAAATAAACTTATACATGGCCGATGAAAAGACCTATTCTTAGTGTAATTTCTGCTATATTGAATTGAAAGTTGATACCTATTTTTTAGCTGTGTATAGAAGGCGTTAAAATAAACAACTTTTTCAAAAAACTTTAAAAAAGCCGAGTTACAGAAGTAAAAAATCTAATTGGGGGCCTGGTAATCAAAACGTAGCCCTTTACTTTATATTGTTTTTCGCCGTATTTTGTATTGTTAGTCATGCATTTTACGGATCGGTCGTCAGTTATTTATTTTAGCAATTCGCTGCGCGGTGTGGTTTTCTGAAGCAAGTTAATTGGTGAAAATGGTAAAATTTGAAAACAATGAACTAATTCTGGTGCTAAGTTTTTTGAAAAAAGGTATTTAAAACTGTTGTTTATTTTAATGTCTTCTATACGCAGCTAAAAAATAAATATCAACTTAGTAATCACCATGTATATAAAATTTCACTAAAAAAAGATATCTTGATTGATTCTGCTCACGAAGCTGTAAATAACATATTTTTTTATTTTTGGAAGAGAAATATTTCAAAGACGAAATATTAACACTACGTACCGTCAGAATAATACATTTTTTTAAATCGCGCTACAGAATTCTTCAGTTGCGAATGTCGCATGAGAAGCAATTTCCCGAAAACAGTCGGATGATTTTATCCAGAATATGCAAAAGCGCCACGCGCCAAATGCATGCCCTAAAAATAGTCGTATTAGGCATTGAAATTTATCTTTAAAATATCCTAAAAGCACAATAAATTTTTGGCTTTGTACAAAGTGTCATGATAAGTTGATTGTTCTAGAATAACATAACATACTTTTTTTTTATTCTTCTCAAATGTTGGGTAGCAACTCATACAAGGTATAACAATACTGATCTGAATCCTATTATTATTTCGTTTTTCGTAATTTTAATCAGTATCAATTACAGAATCAGATGTAGAAAATAAAAATATACATAGTTCACTTTTTTAGCTAAGTATAAATAATTAAAAAAAAAAGAAAGTAAAAAATCATTAGTTTTTGTCAGCGACCTTGAAATTAAAGAGTGTGCCCTTAAACAGTTGTTCATGGCCGCCGACGAATTGTACATACTTACTTTACTTTTAAAATATTCTTTATTTCTTAATAATATTATACATATCAGGTTCTTTTACTAAACTATATTATTATTACATAATATGCCTTAAAACTAAGTTCGACTGGTTAGTCGTGCTAACCAGGACCCTACAACGAGGCAACGCCCCGTTGGGGCTGGTCTTGACCCTGGTAAAAGGGATCCTGTTTTTACTTTTGTTTTTGTTCGGCCAGTTCCAGTAATCTTTTACTGCCATGAAAGAGTTTTGTCTTGTTTTTACTTTACGAGAATTTGGTATTAAATGGTTGCTACTATAGTAAATTTGCGCTTGTTTTACTGGAAAAACGGTACAAAAAAAACAGCTTTAATTACTCAGGTACATGTGTAGCAAAAGGTTTTTGTCTTAAGACTTGACTAAAAGTTAGAAATTATCGGGATTTGGGAGTGGGCGGGACTTACTCCCGTGGTAAGGAAAAATGGGATTACTGTCTTGTCCGTCTGTTTGTGTCCTTTCCAATTTATTTGCTTTTCGTTTTAAAGGTGGGCGTTGCCCTGTTCGTTATCTATGTCGTGGATTTTGCATTTTATATCTGTGATTTTGGTATCATTATTACCTTATATGGAAGTTTCTAATGTTTATTTTATTTTGTTCGGTTTTGTTATATAACTTATTTTTAAACTTTAATTATATTAATTTGGCCTGTTTTGCAAATAAATTGGAAGTCTATGGTATATAGGTCTGTGTAATGGGCCGTCCTGGTGTCTTATTCTTGTTAAGTCTCTTGTTAGTAATGCGTTCTGTGGTTGTGTCTCGTAAAATTGTTGCGATATGTCGAATACGTAGTCTTTTATGTATTGTATGTTTGTCGCTTGATGTAAGTGTCGCAGTGGCGTTAGTCTTCTTTCTGATAATATTTGTCTAAGTACTATGTTTTGTAATTTTTATAGTCTTCTGTATTGCCAGTCTGATATACTGCACCAAATTGGGGCGGCGTACGTCAGGGCTGGTCTTATTATTGTTGTGTATATTGTAAGTTTATTTGTTGATGATATAAAGGATCCATGTCTCATTAGTCTGTGTAAAGTTTTTGCGGCTGCATAGTATTTCCTTGTTATGTTTGTTAGTTGTTCTATAAATAGTAGTCTTCTGTCTAGTGTCACCCCTAAGTATTTTAATGTGTTTGTCGGTATAATTTGTACTTAAGATCGATTCATCTATGCAAATCGATTTGTGACAATAATTCGCTACGATTTATCATTACGTCTGTAGCCGCCATATTTATCTCCATTTAAATTGTTACTGTTATTAAAAAATATGTTTATCATCACAATAGATAGCATTATTCAAAATATGCTTCTTAATCGTTACAACATTTTTATAACCCAAATTTCTATAGAGACAGTATTTAGATACGTTCATGTACAAGTATTTATTTCTAAATGAAAATGTTATTAGGGGTGTCACAGGGTTCGGTTCTGGGTTCATCACTCTTTTCATTATATTTTGATCATATGCAGAAATGACATAACTGGTAAATTTACAATATTTGCGGATGATACAATGATCCTTTGGCAGAAGTACTTTCTTCTAAATGTCAAAATGACATTATGGGAGCTTATATTAAATATGAATGAAATGTTGGAGCATCACAAAATCAATATCTCGCGGATACTATGCTTTGTGAGTTGTGTCTGTTCGGGTCTGTTGAGAGTATTTATTGCAAAGAATGTATACTTTGTTCTTAAAGAGAATCTTCACCTGTAGTTTAAGTAATGTTTCTGGGGATCTTACTTACAGTATTCTTTTAGATCGGTCATGGTAGAGCAATCCACATTTTATAAATTTAAAGATATTAACTTTAACTTGTCTCTTTATTCTGAAGACCGCATGCCTTATAAACAGTAAGCTTAAATCTAAAAATCAGACACCATAAACAACTTTCACAAGGACACGTTCATCATAGTACTATTGATTTCCGCTTCCACATTAACAAAAAAAAACTCCCTCTTGTACAACGGCAAGAAATTATTTAATCATCTGCCCCTTCGTTTATGGAAAATTATTTGCAAAAGAAAATTTCAAAGAGAACTGAAAAAGCTGCTTACTGAGAAGGGCTTTTATTCAATTAATAGATATTTTGATGTGTCATTGACCTAAAATTTGTGTTATGTGTATTTTTGTACAAAAAGGTTAACTAGGTTGCGTATGTCTTGTTTTTATCTTATATGCTACCTTGATGTTATACATAATTATATTTTTATTTCTTTGAGATTATAAGATAAGATATAAGATAAAGTATATAATAGTGTTAGAAAGTTAGAAATTAATAAATACATTTTGTCCAAAAATTAAATTAAAAAAATTATCTTTGTTAAAATTTTGTAAACACACTGTATAATATATCTGTAGTGCGATATGAAAAACTAAAAAATAAGAAAAAATTTACCTAATCTAGGGGCGAGTACTTTCCAATATAAAACAATCGTGAAAAATTGTGAGATACTCGTAAACCATAGACATATTGGTGTTTATAAGTACGCCACTGTACATCATAACATTTAGATACGTACAACTATTGTTACTGAACGTAATCAAGTTTTTCATAAGGTATAATAATCACTCGCAAAGTTTGCACGACACAACGCACAGTGAGATCTACCAATAAGTTGAAATAAAGCAAGGTTTTCCAAAAAAATCGGTATTTCTTAAAATATAGCAGATATAAAAAATTTTACAAATTACGTTCTTTGCTATGAACCAGTGATTCAATTGACGTAGAGTGATACAATTTAAAAATATTATTGTGAAAGTTATAGGCCATTAAAATTGGAGCAGAAATCATCGTCTTTTTAACACCCTGTATATACAATTTTCTGACAGTAAAAGAAAATCCAACATTGACAATTGTTTTCCAAGAGGAGAATCTATCAACCATTCAAAACCGTAAATAGATATCATAACTGGTTCAGAAAATATTAACTGTTAAATTTAGGCAAAATTTTTCTTGCGTGAAAGCAATTGTCCGGCAGTTTAGTTCCAGACATTTGACTGTCCCAATTTTTGAAGGTTTTTTTTTAATTTTTAAGAAACTATAGGCACATCATGCTTAAAAGCTTTATTCTTTAATTTATTCACTTTATATACTCACAAAAACTTATTGGACTTAATTACAAAAGTAAACACGATTATATCCATACGACATACATCCTAACAGTATATCATGAAGTTGAATTTGATCATCTATGCCTGTGATGAAAATATTATGCAGCTTGATACGTGTTACCTAATATTCGTGTTAGCAGAGAAACGTGCAAGCATGACCTCAATTTCCAATTTCATATGCACAGAGTTTGATATGTATTAGACATGAAGTAATATGCAACTAGATACAAAGTACCCAATTTGTTTAGAGTATAAAATGTGTATCTCTAGTCACACAATAGGCAGTTATGTAAAGAAATTTCGGGTATTTGTATACAGGGTGTTATGAAATTGACGCCTTATATCTGTGACTTTTGGGAAACATATTATGATAACTCGTGCAGTTACATATCCCGCTTTAGAATACTGTCCCGCAATTGTTTCGCTCCTGTTCCCGCTCCCGCAGTCCCACGTTGATTTGACTGGACCTTAACTCGATTAATACATACTGCGGGTTCTACGAAGTTAGAAGAAACAATTCACATCTATTCATTTCATTTATTTTGTTCATCTGACTTCGTAGATAAGCCACTTCTCTCAATATGAAAGCGATGAGTCACTGACAGTGACTTTGAACCTGAAATATGGTTTTAGCTATGATACACTAATAAGGGAAACTAATGTCGGCGATACATTACTTGGACTGAAGCATTAAAAATAAGTCAACCAACATCCAGGTCCGTTTACAAAAAACTGGATGATGGTACATAAAAAACGAGACGTAATTTTGTAGAGCTGGAAAAGTTGCATTAAGAATGTCTAACCAGCTTTTTTTTTAATTCGATAATAAAAGCGTAAAAAATTAAAACCAAATATTTAACATTTCGGTTTGTTTCGGTATTTATTGATATCTCCTGAAGTCAACGGAATTCTCTAAATTTTCAACGGTATTTTATTAAACACCAAAGTATGAAGCTTTACCCTATGGTCGATTTCTTTTCGATTGAGAACGATGACAGAAACCCGTTTTACAACAAAAAAATGCAAGAATTTTCATTTTTGACAAGGTAAAAAAGTAAGGTTAGGGATTACGTCATAACTGACATTTTATTGTTTACTGTTTACAGCGGTTAGAATTTTAAATTAAAACTTGATATTGCGGTGTATTTCCTTTATCATGTCATGTTTCCAGATTGTGATTATTGGAATTAAACTCAAACTTCTTTGCAACCTGCTCTGTCCCTATGAGAAATCTTTAAAAAAGAAAAAGAACAAAACATTGGTATAACTTTTATTAGTTAATAAGCAGGTACATTTAATGCAAAAAGATTGTAAAATCTAATAGTCATTTCTCATTAGTTTTCAAAGAGGAACAAATTTAAAATTAACAAGCCATATCTTCATTAATGAAAAGGTAATTTAAAAGTTGTTTAGAGGTACCTTGTCGAAATTATTCTCTTCTGTTACCTTCATTGTTTTTAAAAATCTTAAATAGCAGGTAGATAGGCTTTAAAAAGTAAAAATCACACAAAAGTTGTAAAAAAATACTTCACTTCAACTAGAATTTTTAGGTTATGTCATGTTTTTGCGGTTTGGCATGGCCTTCTATATTTTGTTGACAAATCGAGCGTCCTTTTTTGCTTCAACACAAAGTAGCTGTAGGTTTACTATTTATGTCGCAAAAAAACGTGAAATTAACCGATTTTATGTTTAGAAAATTAATAGATTGTTTATTTCGTAATATAGCCAGACCTAGAAGCTATTTTTAATTGGTAAAGGGGTTATAATTAGCATATATTTGCTAGAAATCAATCGAACGGAGATTTCCTATCCTTCTTCTGTGATTTTAAAATAAGGGAGCTTTAACAAGTGGGCTATTCATTTATGTAGTGTAAATTGGTACATGATTTAACCAATCAGGAAAATTTTTGTTCAATTTATTTTTCTGTCATCGTTCTCAATCGAAAAGAAATAGAGCATAATTTAACCATCTTTTTATCTACCGTGCGAGCAAAAATTATTTGCATCAAAGAAGGCCTTGCATCTATGTACATAATGCTTAGGCGTAGGGCTTAATTCCTGTTGGGTGTCAGTAACTACCTGAATTAACAATCAATCATTTATTCCGTCATCTTTGACAGTCGTTACAAGTAATTTGATTCATCGCTAATTTTTCCAATGTCTTGAACAATTCACATAATGGGTTTTACGCAACAGCACAAAACATTCATGGTTGAAGCGTATTTTCGAAATGGGGTTAGAGTAAGTGGTGAGTGGCAATACAATCCGGGTTTGTGCATGGACGATTTTCACGAACATTTTCCTAACGTTGCTTTTATTGCTGGGGATTTTTATCATTGCCTGAAAAGAACCGTGGCTGTGTTTAGGGAAACAGGTTCTATACAACACAGAAAAGTAGCAGGAAGATCATCTGTAAGAACAGAAGAACTTGTTGCAAACGTTCGTGAAATAATGCAAAATTATATAAGATGCCTGTCCCCAGAAGGGGGAAGATCTTATGGAACATGCAGGACTATTCTTATAAAGCAGCTAAATTTATTTTCTTATAAAAGACGCAGGAATTACTTTCAATGGTTTACCCAAAATTTATTGGAAAGAATGATTTATTAGACCTGACATTTTTTCGGATGAAGCCTGGTTCCACCTCCCTGGTTATGTGAATTCTCAGAGTACAAGCATGTGGAGTAGTGAAAATCCCCATTTTTTTGTGTCCACATTGCACCTTCAAAATATTGGTGTCTGATTAGCTGTTTCCCGAAGAAGAATGGTTGGTCCTATTTTTTCCATGACACAGTTACAGGACAGCGGTATAGAGACAATATTTTCAATCCATTTGTGGAGCAATTACTTGACGACGAACTACGTTTTGCATATTTTCAACAGAACGGTGCAACCGCCCATACAGCCGCCGAAACTATTAACTACTTACGCAATTTTTTCGACGACAGATTGATCAGTTTTCGATTAGACATTGAATTCCCACCTAGATCACCTTGTTTAACGGTTATGGATTACTTCGTTTTTCCTCATTTAAAGAACACTCTTTTTTAAACACCAGTTGCAAATTTATAACAATTACAAGAAAGCATTATCCAAGAATGTGGTAACATTTCTCCAGAGATGCTGGTCAACACTTTCGAAAATATGAAGAGCCGTGTGAATTTATACTTGGAGCATGGCGGTGGGTAATTTCAGCAATTTATATAATTATTTTTCTTTTTCTTTTTCTATATTCTTACTTTGTTAATTTTTTAAACAACAAAAATAAATTTGTATTTGTCTACTTATTTTATTATACTCATTAGTTTGGTATATCATGCCATAATATTTGACAAAATATTAATTTAGATTTGTTTAGATATATCGTCCCCATGTCATTGTGATCTAAACCCAGCCCTACGTTTTTAATCCAAGCCCTCTGTGATGCAAATAATTTTTCTTACAACCATCTATGAAAATGAGAAAAAAAGCACGGTTAACTTGGCTCGAAAGCGCCGAATATCACACGCGTGTTGAAAGAAAATATTTCAACTCTAGAGTGGAAATACAAGGCACACTATTTAATTTAAACATATGATGCCAATTTGACAGACCACACCTATTTATTAAAACGAACAAATTTTAGAAAGCAGTTTAGTTTATTTATCACGTATTTGTCGAGTGATTTCGAATTAGAGTGTGAAAATACGCCATCTGAAATTATAAAAAAGGTAAGAATATACTGGAAAATCTATTACCAGTCAAAACAAGCCCCGCTGAAGAGAATGTCATATTAAACTTAAACAAAAATGTTTATGGGCCGCCATAGCGTAGAAACTAGAGCTTCGACCTACAAATCGAATGATCCCGGGTTCAAATGGCATCTAGAGCACTTGACTTTTTTTTATAAAAACATTAAATAATTTATAGAATTATTTTGAATTGACAACTTTCTTGTTGGGTGATTTTTTTAAATTTATGTTTATTGTATCTTTCCTAGATTAAATAAAAAAAAATCATTCAACAAGGAAGATCTCAATTCAAAATAATTTTATAATTTATTTTATGTTTTTATAAAAAAAAGTCAAATACTCCTGATGGGATTTAAACCTTTGGCCTTTTGATCTGTCAAATTGGCATCATATGTTTAAATTAAATAGTGTGCATTGTATTTCCGCTCTAGAGTTGATATATTTTTTTCAGCTCTAGAGTTGAAATATTTTTTTCACAAATCAAAGGTTTTTTTTAATAATTCTTTGTGGTCGTAGGAAAAATAGTGTACATTACTCGTGTGAAAGTGATTATTCTAAAACTCGGAGAATTTCCGCACTCGGCTGACGCCTCGTGCTAAATATCACCTCGTTTGAAAAGTATCACTTTCATCACTTGTTATGTAATATACTATTTCCTTGCACGGTATTATAGTTTCCGAGATCCCAATGCCCGTACGACAAATTTGTAACACCCTATATAGAAGAACGCTTTATCAGATTTCACCTGATTTTCAGAATATCTTACAGCAAGAGCTTTGTTCACGTTAGGGAGTGTTGGAATTAAATTACCATGTTACCTAACGATGTTGCTTGTCAAACACGCTTGTGCGTTATTATTCACGGCATTAATACATGAATAATTATTAATCGTCGTGCAAAATTAGAATATTTTATGATTTTAAATAAAATGATTAAAACGAAATAAAGCGGTTCATAATTACCAATAATTTAAAACAATAGGGGTCTTTAAGAAGACTCTTAGCGTTATTAGCTGGAAGCTGTAGGATATTTTAGTTAATAAAAAGTAAGTATTTTTTGTCTGAGATAATTTGTTAAAAATATAAAAAAGCGGTAATAGTATATTACATAACAAGTGATGAAAGTGATACTTTTCAAACGAGGAGATATTTAGCACGAGGCGTCAGCCGAGTGCGAAAATTCTCCGAGTTTTAGAATAATCACTTTCACACGAGTAATGTACACTATTTTTCCTACGACCACAAAGAATTATTAAAAAAACCTTTGATTTGTGAAAAAAATATTTTAACTCTAGAGTTGAAAAAAATATTTCCACTCTAGAGTGGAAATACAAGGCACACTATTAATTTAAACATATGATGCCAATTTGACGGACCACCCCTATTAATAAAAAAGAACAAATTTTAGAAAGTAGTTTAGTGTTTAACTTATTTATCATGTATTTTTCGAGTGATTATGAATTAGAGTGTGAAAATACGCTATCTGAAATTATAAAAAATATTAATAATATACTGAAAAATCTATTACCATTCAAAACATGCCGCGCTGAAGAAAATGTCATATATTATATTAACAAAGAATTTTTATTGGTAACCATAGCGTAGTGACTAGGGCTATGGTCTACAGATCCAAAGGTCACAGGTTCAAATCTCATCAGGAGTATTTGACTTTTTTTTATAAAAACATTAAAGAATTTATAGAATTAGGTATTTTGAATTGAAATCTTCCTTGTTGGATGAATTTTTCAAATTTAATCAAGGAGAGATGCATTAAATATAAATTTAAAAAATGCATCCAACAAGGAAGATTTCAATTCAAAATACCTAATTCTATAAATTGTTTAATGTTTTTATAAAAAAAAGTCAAATACACCTGATAGGATTTGAACCTGTGACCTTTCGATCTGTAGGTCATAGCTCTAGTCTCTACGCTATTTCAACACGTAAAAATTTTATGTTTAATATATGACATTTTCTTCAGCGGGGCTTGTTTTGACTGGTAATAGATTTTCTAGTATATTCTTAACTTTTTTATAATTTCAGATGGCGTATTTTCACACTCTAATTCGAAATCAATCGACAAATACATGATAAATAAGTTAAACACTAAACTGCTTTCTAAAATTTATTCTTTTTAATAAATAGGTGTGGTCTGTCAAATTGGCACCATATGTTTAAATTAAATAGTGTGCCTTGTATTTCCACTCTAGAGTTGAAATATTTTCTTTCACCACGCGTGTGATATTCGGCGCTTTCGAGCCAAGTTAATCTTGTTTTTCTTCTCATTTTCATAGGTGGTCGTAGGAAATTAGTATATTACATAACAAGTAATGAAAGTTTTTCAAACGAGGAGATATTTAGCACGAGGCGTCAGCTGCGCGTGGAAATTCTCAGAGTTTTAGAATAAGGATCATAAGAATCATTTTCACACGAGTAATGTACACTATTTTTCCTACGACCACAAAGAATTATTAAAAAAGCTTTTGATTTGTGAAAAAAATATTTCAACACTAGTATTGAAATTAGCATATTTGGAATTATGTTCCATTTAATATCTGGTTTCATAGTTTGTCAATAGGCTTTTCCTTTATTTGTAATTTAACGTTTTCCTTTTTTATATTTTATATATCATAGGAAGAACTGATCCTGTATTGACTTCTAGATTAACCAGAATAAAAAAATTTAAATTTAATTAAGGAAAGATTTATTAAACATAAATTTAAAAAATCCAATCCAATAATTCTATAAATTATTTAATGTTTTTATAAAAAAAAGTCAAATACTCCTGATGGGATTTGAACCTGTGACCTTGCGATCTGTTGGCTAGAGCTCTATTCTTTACGCGATCAGTACCGATAAGAATTTGTTGTTTAATACATGACACCCTCTTCAGCGCGATTTGTTTTTTCTGGTAATAGATTTTATGGTAAGTACCTATATTATTAATATTTTTTATAATTTCAGATGGAATATTTTCACACTCTAATTCTGAATCACTAGACAAATACATGATAAATAAGTTATACACTTTACAATTACTGCTTTCTAAAATTTGTTTCTTTTAATAAATAGGGGTTGTCTGTCAAATTGACACCAGCATATTTTTAAATTAAATAGTGTGCCTTGTATTTCACACTCTCATTCTCATAGGTGGCTGTAGGAAAATAATAAACTAAGTAAATGGAATATAAAATATTGAAATACAGGATGTTATAAAATTGACGCATTATATGATTCTGTAAATCCTGAAATGACAATATTCACACACAACATTCAAGGGGAAATATTTTTAGATGTTACTATCTATAATAAGTGAGAAAATTCACAAGTTTCCTTACGCCGCTACAGGAGCAGTTAGATGTCTTTCTCTTTCGAAACGGCTATGCTTTTTTAGTCTCCTTCACTGGAGATGCTTATGCTTTACCATGGGCGTGCGGCAAATACGGTCTTTTTAGGGGGCCTGATCCAACTTTTTACAAGGTCGATTAAAAATGAAAAAGTAAGGAGATGCATCTCTAGGGCACCCAAGGGGTCACCCGTTTATTATAATATATCAATTCTATTAAACACTTTATACGAGAATATCATATTTGTATAACTAGGGATCGATACTTTAAATCCTTCTAAATATAAAGTATAAGTAGTTTTAAAAAATATTTAACTTTTTTAAATCGGTATATTTTAGAAACACGTTACGTGCGTATTGATTTTCTCACCGTTCTACTAATTGAACCGTTTTTCATCTAACCTACAATTTTAATGCTAAGTTAAGGTGAAATCTACTAGTTTCTTTTTTTTTTGTTTATTCTCCAAAAGATAAATGCTTCTACGTTTGAAACATGTAGAGAATTTTTTTAAATCAAAAATATTTCATTACCTACTTAATATAACAGTGGAGGAAGACGTTGTGTGCTTATTTCTTTTCTTCTGAATTTCCATTCCTCTTTAAGTGTGGACTATTTTTTCAAGTTATTTCAAATAGTTTAAGGCGTAAAGTTATAGGGTTGTTATCTGAGGGCGAGATCTATGGTCTATTTCTTTTCGATTGCGAACGATGACAGAAACCCGTTTTACAATAAAAAAATGCAAGAATTTTAATTTTTGATAAGTTGAAAAAGTAAGGTTAGGGATTTACGTCATAACAGACATTTTGTTGTTTACTGTTTATAGCGGTTAGAATTTTAAATTAACACTTGTTAAGGCCGCTTTGCAGTTTGCAATTTTTCTTTCACGCAAGAAAAGATTGCCCCGGAGTATGCGCAGATCGAGGCTAATGACCAGCTGGCGCAATTTGTATTGCTTGCAAGAAATATAACTCGGACCGTATTTTTATTGCCATTGCAAGCGCAATTCTGAGGATTTTCTGGTGATTTATGAGACACCAAACTAAATATAAAAATCCCTGACATTTATTTATGTTTTTTCTAACCTATAGCGTGTGTGTACGTTTTGTTTTTGTTGATTTGCTTTCATGTCCTGTAATGATGTTTTGTTAAAATGGATGCACAAAAAGCGCCGGTAAGTCCTAACCAAATGAATTTTTATTTTAATGGTTGGCAAGTGGTACATCACCTACGATCTTGGCAAGTCATTGCACGCTGTAAAACGAAGTGAAATTTTTATTGCCGAAATATAAATTGCTGCAAGACAACTTGCGTGAAAGAAAAATTGCAAACTGTAAAGCGGCCTTTAAGAAGATGAATTTTTAGGTTATGTCACAATGTTTGGCGTTTGGCATATAGTTTTTGGTTTGGCATGACCTTCTATATTTTGTCGATAAATCGGGCATCCTTTTTGCTTCAACACAAAGTAGGCATAGGTTTACTATTTTATGTTGCAGAAAAACGTGAAATTAACCGATTTTATGTACAGAAAGTTAAAAGATTGTTTGTTTCGTAATATAACTAGAGCTAAAAGTTATTTTTAATTGCTTAAAGGTTTATAATTAACATATATTTGCTAGAAATCAATCGAACGGAAATTTCTTATTCTTCTTCTGTGATTTAAAAAAAAGACCTTTAATAAATTAGCTATGCATTTATGTAGTCTAAATTGGTCCATGATTTAACCAATTAGGTGAATTTTTGTTCAATTTTTTTTTCTGTCATTGTTCGCAATCGAAAATAAATAGACCATAGTATCAGAGTTTGATACTAAACAACACTTTTTGTGGCATCAAATTAACAATTTAAATGTCAAAACTATTAAATTTAATAATACTGAAAGAGACCAGTTTGACTATTCATATGAACAAAGAAAACACTTTTATATAGTATCCATATTACCATTTAATAGTAAAGGTTTGAAATGCAAGTCGTATTAAACTTTGTTCGTGCCAACACTTCCAACTAACCGAAAGTGACATTGTTCTCCTTGGTTATTACAATGAAACCCTTATCATGCCCTCCTTTCTAGTAAAACGATATTTTAATCTTCATTAAGGCGGAACTTTGTGCAGCAAGAAATTTATTTGCAAGAGAGTCTCACCCGAAGTGGGCATACAAGCGAGCTTATGACGTGGTGAAAAATATTCCGTAAACATCGACACACACTGAAACCACGAGACGAGGCGGCAGGTTCTTTCTTATGCTAATGAGTTTCGGTTGATTTTATTTCGAAGATGAGAAATTTGTTTCGAGGAAAATAAGTATTTTACTTGTTATTGTATTAGTTAAAATAATGTATCTAATCGTTATACGGATATATCTTTTAAATTTTGTCTTATTTTATTATTAAAGCTATAGAATATTTACAAAAAATAAAGTTAGGTAGAGCAGAAAGTTTGAAGTGTTAATTAATAATAGGTATAAAAGCACCTGCAAACAGGGTGTTCGTGTTCCACCGGGAACCGCTTCGAACTATATATGGAAAACTATACATAGGAAAATTTTCAAAATTTGCCATCGTGGTAATGCTGATGGGAACGATCGGACTAAAAAAATTTCATAATGGTGGTACTTCCGGTTATACCGAAAGTTAGTGTCAGCTAGGGTAGTCAGGTTTTAAAAATTGAAAAGCGGGAGGTGGATAGTGCCTGGAGGACAAGTTTTTTTTAAGGTGCTTAAAATAATTATATTGATGATTTCTAAAAAAAAAGTCGATACCCCGTTGACCTTACGCTGTGGCGTGCCTTTTATATTTCTTCCTCCTCTCATCAAATGTGCTTTCTAAAAAAAAAAAGGTTGCCCCTCTCTAAGGCAGCTGTACAGTTATTAGGCGTCCGTCGTGTTATCGGAAAAGCGGGAGTTTTGTTTAAGTGCGTGGGCGGCGGGAGGTTTAGTAAAAAGCGGGAGCCTCCCGACTAAATCGGGAGGGTTGGCAACCCTAGTATCAGCGTGTTTATTTTAAATAGAACATCCTATATATTATTACATTTTTGCATTCTACGTAAGATTCTAGGCAGATTTTGTACAGGGTGGGGACTTTAATTGAAATAAATTCGATATTATTAAAACTGCTGAAGTTACGCCTACAAAATTTGGTATGTGGAGTTTTGAAGCATGCGGAATTGAATTATAATGTCGGCGCAGTTGCCAGCATTCTCAGCTTTGCGCTAGACGTAGTAATTTTAATATTTTAAATGGAATGCCCAATTAATTTTTATTGCAGTGCATTGGGCGTGTCCAATTTAATAAGATGCCAAATTTACAAAATTCTATCTTCACCAATTGCTGAGCTATGGCAACACTGTAGTTCCATTAAAAAGTATCATGAGAATTTATATTTTTAAAGTTTAAATTAAATTGGCCATTTTGAAAAGACAAGAACTTTTCTTGAAGCTTGTCAATAACTTAGTAACTATGAAGGTAGACAAGCGTCCCGGTACTTTTTAAGGGAACTACAGTGTTGCCATAGCTCAGAAACTAGTGAAGATAGAATTTTGTAAATTTGAGATATTACTAAATTTGACACTAATTCACTGCAATAAAAATAAATAGTGCATTCCATTTAAAATAACAAAATTACTACGTGTAGCGCAAAGCTGAAAAATCTGGCAACTGCGCCGACATCATAATCCAATTCCGCATGCTCCAAAACCCCCACATACTAAATTTTGTAGGCGCAACTTCAGCAGGTTTAATAAAATCGAATTTATTCCAGTTAAAGTCCCGACCCTGTTTACCTATACCTTTAAATATCTAAGCGTTTTTGACATATTTGAATTTTTCTGTTAAGAATGACGTTTGCAAGCCTTAAAAAATAATTATCAATTTTTTCTATAAAGAAGCCTTATATTTATTTAATTTAAGCGGGATTCCTTGTTATAAAGGACCTGCTTTATTAGATTTTTTATAATATTTTGATAACTATTAATTCAGGGTGTTTAAACAATAAGATTGAAAAAACTGCAAAAAGTCTAAATTTTATAATTACTATTAGTTAAGCATTAAAAAGGGTAAGTTTGTATATTCCAAAAATGTTTAGTTTTCGAAATATTGCTAATTTAATATTTTTATATGGCAATTTTGCTGCAGATTTTTAGTTCAGTGACTCTTAGTTGTCTATGACGGCGTTGAAAAACAGCAAAATCTAATTTTACCATTTGAACATTATTAATAAGCACATTGTGATGGCTTCTGTTTTGAAGATATCGATTGGCAAATGTGTCCCATGTTCTTAATATAACTTTAACACATTCTCCATAAATAATAAATAAATTTAAATAATCTTCGTTTGTACAATTTAAGCGCACAGACATGATAAGTAATGATGTTTAAATGGTAAGTGACAGCTTCATAAATTTTTCTCGCATTTGATTGTTTTTCAACGCCGTTATAGCCAACTAAAAGTAACTAAACTTAAAATCTGCAGCAAAATCGCCATATAAAAATATTAAATTGGCAATGTTTCTAAAACTAAAATTTTTTGGGATATACAAACTTACCCTTATTTTTAATGCTAAATAAGGAATAATTATAAAATTTGTGTATTTCCATTTGAAAAACTAGTCTTTTTGCAGTTTTTCAATTTAATTTTTAATCGTATTGTTTAAACACCCTGTATATAGTTATTAAAATATCATAAAAAATCTATTAAAAATATCTAAAATGCTTAGACATAGGTATAGGACATGGTATACAAGATATGCCTAAATTCTTGCGTAGAATGCAAAAATGTAGTAATATATAGAGTATTCTATTTAAAATAAGCCAGTTGACACTTACTTCCGGTATAACGGGAAGTGCCACCATTATAAAAATATTTTAGCCCGATCGCCCCCATCAGCATTAGCATATACTGTCAAATTTTCAAAATTAGGAGGCACAGGCCTACCCTGAAACTAAAGGGTTTCAGCATTGGTTATCAAATACTTCGTAAGGTCAATAGTTTTTCAATCAAAATTTTCTTATATTACAAATTTTTCACCGTGTTTATTTAAAAAACAAAATATAAGTCCCGCTGGTTCCAGGATTTGTTGACTGTGGTTACTAACTCGCGCAGTATTTTGTCCGTCGCGTTCCGTGCCATTATAATTATTTTTTTTTTAAAGTGGTATGTTTTTGACGATTAGTTGCGCTGCACCCTCAAAAGAGGAAAAAGTAAGTACCTAGACTTTTTTTTAGTAACGCAGAAACAACAGGAGGTAGTACCGTATCGTCGCGCCAATCCGATACAAAATCAGGGTATTAATGTTTTTTATAAACATGAAGTGATAGGGGGGTAGCCAAAAAAACGTGTGGGTTCTCAAAAGTGACTTCTATAAAATAAAATACTTCGCAGCCTTTTCTACTTTCTCCACCGTTCAAAAGTGGCTACAAAAAAAAATAAAACTTTGCGTTTTCAAGAACTTCTATCAAAAGTGATTCCTACAAAAAAAAATGTCGCAGTCGTTTCATAAACCCCCCCCCCCCCCCCCGCCCCTCCCCCTTGGTCAAGAGACGGGGGCAACAGCCCTCTCTATGGACGCCCATGCCTAACAAAAAATTGTATGTTATTACTCTGCGTGGCATACTGTCCAAGTTTTATTTAATACCTACCTAGCTTCTTAGAAGCATTGTCACTATACAGTAGTCTCGCTGCACCAAATTGTAGCTGCGAGCCAATAACATGGACAGATAAATATCATGTGACCAACGCCAAATTCGTGCCTGACAACTACTTTTAAATCGTTAAACCATGGATATAATAATAAACACATTTCACCTTTAAGATGAATTCATATTTTAACAGGTTTAGACAGAAGCTCACTATATAAACAATATATAGCGAGCCTGTATAATAAGCATACAATATAAAAACAATCGAATAGAAATAGATTCATTATGCAACAGTTGGTTTCCTTGCTCACTAAGAACCTTCATAAATGGCTTTATTTTATTGCACCTATCACCCTTTACAAAGACAAATTAAACTTTAATTTTAGATCTAAGAGTTAATATACCAGGGTTATCATACATCCTGGGATTTGTTCCCGGTGACCCAGTTTGGGCCTCTAATACCAATAAGCTATTTACCTTAGTATATTTTGTTCACTATCAAGACAATGGCCCATTTCGATAAAAAACGAAACAAAAAAAATTCAATATAGCCCATTTTTTGATTGCAATACATCAACAAATCCACTGCATTTCGTTCAATTCTTATCCTTACCTAACATGAACAAGAAATTTTGAAAGCCCAAACACCCGTTTTGACAAAATGGTGAAAGCGCCTTGAACATTTTGCCTTCCGGCGCATTATAAACCATCTCGGTCTAAGCCGAAACATTTATGGCAACCCAGAGTATATAGCACAACTACTAGTTGCGTCTTTTTAAAATTGACGCTTAGATATTCTGTTATTGGCATTGACAATCCAAAAAGAAGAACATAAAATTTAGCCCAAAATTACCCCCGAAATTACTTCTTGTTCGACCACCTATAATTTTTTTCAGTGTACCATTATTCTCTC
This sequence comes from Polydrusus cervinus, assembly GCA_935413205.1. NCBI lineage: Eukaryota > Metazoa > Arthropoda > Insecta > Coleoptera > Curculionidae > Polydrusus > Polydrusus cervinus. Next base: position 21,622,640 of record OW284514.1, on the reverse strand, counting down.
TGGATGTAAATTGTTTCACGTCAGCCGAGAATAAATTCAGCTGTATATAGGCAAATTCTATATCACGACAACAAAATTTACCTAAAACATGAGTTGCGCGCTGCAAGATAACGGACTTATTACGACATTGTTTTGTCTCAATTTTTGAAGTCTTAAAGATAACACATGGAAGTTCTAAGGTACATGGCTATTTTAAAAAAAAAAAAATTCTTAGCTACGATATTTACCTTGGAAAAGTGCCTAAAAATACGCACCTTTAGTGGGCATTTTCTTATACATATTCTTATTTTTTTCAAAAAAGGGCTTTGTACCTTAGAAATACAAACATTCCTTTATTAAATTTTAAATTGTCCCGACAAATATATCAAATAGCCTTTGCAGAATCCTGCAGTAGCGAAACGGTGTTTTTCATCCTCTAAATTTGCGCGTGGTAGAGCCTTAACTTAAGAAACTTGGGACATAGTGTTACTTTGTGTGCTCTTTAGAGATTAGAATAGTATAGGAAATATTTTGGTTAACTTAATTTATTAGCCTTTGGGCAATTTATTCTTGCTTTCGCCTATGTAAAATTTAATTTTAATTGACGTGTTAATACTAATATAGGTCGTATATTAGAGTACTAATATCAACAAATTTAAAATATTAGAAAATACATACCGGGTGTTGCATCGTCGAGCGGGACATAGGAAATCCCATTTTTCAATGGTCAATTATTGGCTTCCCTAATTATTTTAGAGAAAAATTCTATTTAGGTTTATTAAAAAGCACTAAAACCCACATTCAAGAGAATAACTTTAGATATTTTTGATGAGCCCGTTTACGGGTTATCACCGATTTCTTTTAAACTATTTCTCCTTTTTATGGCCCCGTATTTGCGGGCACCAGTCAAGGTAAAAGATGACTGTCAAATAAAGTTGTCATTTTGAAATGTGTGCTTTATTGTTATATAAACTCGTACATCGAAAATATTAAAGGTGTATTTATGAGTACAAATTAATCTGAATAAAACTAAAATAAAGTATCCAATTACAAGGTTAATTATGACATTTTACATGTTTCAATATTTTACTAATTAATAGGTAGGTACTATTAAATTGTTAGAACTTTAGGATTTAAGAAGATGTTCAAATATTCCTCCATTGACTGCTAGACAATAACCGAAGCGATCATAAAATTCTCTTCTTACATTTGCTAGTTGCAAACTGAAATTCCATTGCATTCGGCAGAAATAGCATTTTTTAACTCGTCTAGATTTGGCTATTTTTAATCGTTGTATATCCTGTTTTTTAAATGGCCCCAGAGAAAGAAATCATTTTGCGATAAATCAGGAGACCTGGCTGGCCAATTTACTGTATGATTTAAGCCAATAACATTTCCATTAAAAGCACGGTTTAAATATTCCCGGACAGCCAGGGTACTATGTGCCGATGAGCCATCCATTTGGTACCAAACTTCCTGATTTTCCCTGGCGGCATCATGTAAAGTAGGTAAAATATGATCTTCAAGTAGTTCCAAAAAATATTCTGCATTTAAATTTCGTGTAAGAAATAATGGCCCGATAATATTTTCTCCGAAAATCCCAGCCCAAACATTAACTTTTTGTGGATATTGCGTCCTTGTTTCGACAAACCTGTGTTGGTTTTCTTTGCTCCATTATTGATAATTTTGAACATTGGGTTCATTGTTTAAGGTAAATGTGCATTCGTCAGTGAAACAAATGTTTTTTAAAAATTCCCTATCCATATTTGCTCTTTCAACATACCAAAACAAAACTCCTGTCGTCGTATTTCGTCCCTATCTCCTAGCTCTTGGTGCTTTTCATATTTGTATGAATAATAGTTATGTCGTTTCAAGGCTCGTAACGCTGTGGTGTGATCTAATCCTATGTCATCCTCAAGTTTTCTTGTGCTGATCTTCCCGTCATTTTCTTCCACGCACAATAAAACTTGCAAGTGCCTATCTTTTTTTGCATCTCTTCTTTGTTCCTGCCTTTCTTCACATCTGCAGTTATTTATTAGAGTGCCTTTTGTCTCAAATTTCTTGATAGTCTTTTCGACTGTAGATTTTGCAGGTATCGGTCTATTCGGATACAGAGCAGCAAACATGTCTGACACATTTTGATAACTATTTCCTTGATAATACCATTTAATCATCAATATTTTTTCTTCAGAAGTGTAATTCATGGCTAATATTTTCGATGTACGAGTTTTTATAACAATAAAGCACACATTTCAAAATGACAACTTTATTTGACAGTCATCTTTTACCTTGACTGGTGCCCGCAAATAGGGGGCCATAAAAAGGAGAAATAGTTAAAAAGAAATCGGCTATAACCCGTAAACGGGCTCATCAAAAATATCTAAAGTTATTCTTTTGAAAGTTGGTTTTAGTGCTCTTTAAGAATTAAGAATTTTTCTCTAAAATAATTAGGGAAGCCAATAATTGACCCCATTTAAAATTACATGGGATTTCCTATGTCCCGCTCGACGATGCAACACCCGGAATCTAGAGGGGAGTGAAGGATTCCAGTGAGGTGGGGAATTCCGGTCACTTGAAAATTTACTTTGTAAGTCTACTAAATTTGTTTAAAAACTTGGTGCTGCTATCTAACAATCAACGGTGAAAGCTAAATGCATGTGGTTTCGATGTGATCGCTCAATTGTAATGGCCATAATCGAACCGCAATGTTTTTGCTCGCTTTTGTTAAAATTATCTGGCGAATTGAACGAACGTGAGTATCAAATAAAGTTATTTTTTTACTGACCCTTATAAGGTACTTTCTTAGGAATAATGGATAATATGATTCCTGCAATTGTAAACGTGTAAATCACAAGGATTAATTAGATTGTTGTTGCGACCATCTTTCGGGCAATACCGGTCAAGCATTTGGGGCAATACCGGTCAAGCATTTGGGGCAATACCAGTCCGGTTTAGGTGCTTAATCCTTATATTTTATAAACATTTATAAAAACTTAATAAGGGCATTACTTTATTTTAAATATAATTGGTGATTTAGTTCTTTCTGGTTTCAAAAAAAAAAATCCCAAAGTATTTTTTGGTATTAAAAAAGCATTAAAAATGGACCGACCGGAATTACCCGAAGAGTTAGGAGGGAATACTGGTGAATAGCTTCTTTTTTGAGGTCAACTAAATTAATTTGAATAAAGAAACATGATAATAATATTGGATGGATCAGGCCTTTGTCTAAGTACTCCATTTACTTTTAGCGTAAGACTAATAATTTATTAGCCAGTGTTTGCCAACCAACAAAATCCAGTTAAACGACATTTCAAAGGCAAATTTTTCTGAAACTACAAAAACAATTTGCTAAAAACATGTTTCATATTATATTAGGCGGCAAGTATTATTCTTTCTAACGAAGCAAAATTGGGGTTTCAGGAGTCAGCAATATTAGAATTCTAAATTTTTTGTCAGTCCAGCAACGAAAACTATTAAAATTAAATAAACAACATATTTATTTAAAATACGTGCCTAAAGTTGTAAAACACACAGTTGAAATCGGGTATTATGTCGTTTTAATGTAATAATTTCTTTTTCTTAAACAACTCTCGTATAAAAAATAATTTAAAACTATGTCTATAAGAGGTTTAAAGGTGCAATTTAGAGAAAGAGGCAGTGGTGTACCAGTGGAACACTTTGTAAAAAGGCGGAGAAGCGATCAGTAAAACCTAGTTTCATATAGAATAACCTATTTTTTTTTTTGTTGGGCCAGATGGTTGCCAACTAAGCTGTGTGATGTCGACAACCATTATAAATTAATTTTTTCTACTCCCACATGGCAATTTGCCATTGCTGTTTCCTTTACACTTAAGTGGCGAGAAAAGTAGGCTATTCCGGTTAACTGTGCGGAAATATTTCATTTCCATCCTAGATAGGTAATGAAACTGACCAATCACAGTGGTCAATTACAAGGAAACCAAATTTAATGTTACAATAGGATGTATAGTGTTACAACCTTTAAAAATAAAGTTTCCCATTTTTATAGAAAACTTTCGCGAATGCAAACAATACTAAAAAGTTTTTCATTAGCAGATTACAACCACAAGTGATCCTAAAGAATATTCTACAAATATAACACTGTGCGTAAAAATTTCCCTTTGGAGACAGCGCCGACCTATCATTCCTCTGTGCTTTGTTCTCACGAACCCGGAAATTTTCCATTAGTTGACAACACTGTTATGAAAATTACATTTCTTTATTTTCTTTGTGGTGTATTTAAAAGCAATGACCAATCACAGTATATTATATTTACTGAGGCTCCGCCTTCTTTTTCGAGACACTAAATTATATAATTTAAATGCATATGGTACAATTTGTTATTAATTTGTTCAATATAATAAAATCTAGACGCATTTATAATAGATTTATTAATAATGCAACCGGCTGCATGAGCATAAAAAATTAATTTCATGTAGCATCATTTATCAGTTGGCTTTCCCGCTTAAGGTCTCGATAGTCGAGAGAGTTAGGGCGTTGTACTATGGATCCAATGGTCGTGAGTTCGAGCCCGGCAACCGCAAAACTTTTTTTTACATTTTTTAGCATAAGGTTTGTAAGTTTGGTCGTAGAAAAAATATACTGTTTAACTAGAGTGGATTGTCCATATTGCCCTCGGAAGTTTAAGCACTCCACCTACGGCGTCGTGCTCATTTTACTTCCTCGTGCGATATGGACATCATATCTACTCTTGTTGTACAAACTACTATTAATGGTATTTTCTATAACTAAGTATATTAGCAGGTTGGTGTTACAGGCACTCATTGCCTCTTCAAATAAAATTGGGCTCACTAACTGTGAAAACAGTATATTAACTTACTTAACCAGAAATGAATTACATAGTTCATCTATGGTTAAAAAATGTCACAGTCATCTGGATGAGCACAAATTTCTGTCATTTTCTACCTGTGCCCCCGGAAATCTATTATTTTGGCGTCCCTAGATGTTTAATTGCAAAAGATAGATTTACCACTTTGTCCACTTGCCGCTAACTTTTTTCTTTTTTAATATTACGGACACTATACTTTTACTACTTTATTTATTACACGGCTTGTAAATGGATAGCGTGGCATCCTAGTGGGTACTTCGGTGTGATATATTTCAGAACCGGCGAATTGGCGAGAGGTGTAGTGAACCGAAGGTCTCACATCTTGTATAGTGCACAATACAGGGTGATTCCTAAATTGTTACTTCTATTTTAGCTGTGTATGGAAGGCATTAAAACAAACAACATTTTCAAATACCTTTTTTCAAAAAACTCAAAGATAAGGTACTTATATTCATTTATTACACTACGAGTCAAATACGTTCTGCCTAACTTGCCCGTTGAATAAGATTAAGAAAACTTCTGGGTGTAGGATGACCCCGGGGGGAAAGCGATCTGCGTATAATCTCAAAGCACCAGCCGCACTTGACGACACTCAGCGTAAATTAGTACCATATCTACTAGTTCATTGTTTTCAAATTTTACCATTTTCAAGTCACCAATTTAATATTAACTTCCTTCATAACTAACCACCGACCCGTAAATTGCATGACCAATAAGAGATAAGACAAACAACATAAAGTATAGCGGGCAACGTCTTGATGACCAGGCCCGCACTTAGATTTTTTACTTCTGTATCTTGAATATTTTTCCGTTTTTTAAAAAAAGGTATTTGAAAATGTTGTTTATTTTAATGCCTTCTATACACAGCTAAAACAGAAGTATAAACTTAGGAATCAATCTGTATTGTACACTATACAAGATGTGAGGCCTACCGTGTCTTGATTGTTTTTAGTTTTATGATTTCACGTCCGGTCACTTTGTCTTCTGCATTGAAAATGATTCCTTCAGATGGCGATACGGGTGTTGGTATTTTCGCCCCATGATAATTAAAGGTCGAATAAGATAGATATTTTCGCCCCAGTCCAAAAGTAACCGAAAATAAATGCTAGTAATTTCGCCCCACGCTACCTGAGGTATTAGGGTAGGTAATAATTAATAAAATTGTCAAATACAGGTGTGCAATTGATTGATTGGTAATTACAAACAACAGTTTTCCAGTTCCTAAAACTAAGTCTCGAAAGTCTAATTTTCTTACTTTTAAGGCGCACAATGAAAAGAAATACATTTTATTAAAAGAAGTCTAGTGATTTCACCATCACTGTACCGTTTAATTGTATTTTCAATAAATTTTTGCCGGTTTTTAACTTTCACATTATGAATTTTTGCTATTTTTTGCGTACTTTGTATTTTTACATATGTTTCTATTTAAAACTCTTTTAATTTTTCAATAAAAACATATAAATTTGAATGTGAACTATACATAGAACTATTAAAATTGCGATGGAATTTTGTTTTACATTTTTCATCTAATCTAATAGACAAAATAGTTTTTCATAAGAGGCTCTACATTTATCTGGCAATAAAGCGAATACCATAGGTATATAGTGACCGTTAATATAGCCATGAAGAAATTGACAAAAATATTGCACACAGTAATCAAATGTCCCATCAAGATATATTCTTGTTGAATTACTTAAAGTTTTTAGATTTGTTTTACAACTAAAAACTATAATTTGGTCCACCTTATTATTAATAAGAACAAAAGGCTCACCTAAATTAGTTATTACACTGTCATAAATTAGATCCAACTTGAAATGCACATTGGAAATATTTTGCTGCAATGCAGGAACCAGCTTTCGTCTGCTGTTGTACAAGTTTTTTCTAATATATGTGACATCTTCAACCGATAAAGTTGATGGAAGATTGGTTTGTAATGCCTGTCGGATGATTTTCGCTGGTTTTTATGCTAAGTCCTCAACAGCCCTTCTCTTGCAAGCAGAACTAACTATTTGTCGATTAATTTTTGCAATGTTAGACACACGGCAATGTTCTATGTTGTTGGTTCGATTTACAGTGATTGAAGTTAGTTCATCTATGTTTCCCAACGTATAAACTATGGAGTTACACTGTCTCTCTACGCACTTCCACATTTTCTCATCGCTACTTTTTAACACTCTATGAAAATCGTTCACAACCAACATTTGCCTTCCTCGTTTGCTGGTTATTACTTTTACCGTCATTTCCATAGTCACTGATTTTTACTATTTTTCCGTATAGTGAACCGCTGATACTTCGAGGTTCTTTTACACAGTTTAAATAAAAATGAATTTCTATCAAATAGAAGGTAGTACCTAATAGAATCAATAATGTATATTATAATTGTTTATTTTTTTATTATACCTAATTATCCTTTTTCTAAGTGACCATCATAAAGTAAGGGTGTTTGGGGTGAAATTACCTGTTATACCTGAGCGGCCAAAATTAACCTTTTGAAAGTCATCGTCATTGGGGCGAATTTACCTGTACCCGACGATACTGCGTTTTTTATCACTTAATTATTTCGCATATAAATCTTGAAAACGCATTTTCGCTATTTCCGGAATTGCTTACTGGTTTTGGCTTTCTGATGAGCCCTAAAAGAACGAAACAGCTGCTATTTGTATCTGTACCCCCAGGGAACCCATTATTTTCACGTTTCTATGTACCTTAATACAAATGACAGATGCACCACTTCGTCAGCTTGCCGCCAGCTTTTCTTTACTTTGAACTATTATTCATTGTTCTAGTCCTATCTAATAATCTATTTTCTCAAAGCTGGCGCTTTTCTTTGCTATTTGAACGTGTGCAATACACTAGGAACATAGATTAAAGTTACCACAGCTATGTGCTTATCTCTTAGTATATTATTAAATACCTCGAGGGAAGCACGTGTCTAAATAATATATAGTTTCTAAACGGTTTGTAAGATAGGTATAATATATTTTCCAGGCTATTTAAGTTCATAAAGGGTATAAAATATTTTAAGTTAAACAAGCACAGTCACTTGTAGTTTGCTGACACAATAATATATGCCACATCTTATGTTTTGCATTTCTATTATGTATTTTTTGTCATTTTAAATAAAATCCTTTTACAGGGTGAGTCAACGATAGTGTACAGTTCATTTTCTCTCTGATCTTCAGAAAATTCAAAATAAACAACATTTTCAAATACCGTTTTTTTAAAGAACTCAAAACGTAGGTACTAACACTCATTTATTACACTATTAATCAAATACGGTCCTGCCTAACTTGCCCGTTGAATAACATTAAGAAAACTTATGGATATAGGATAAGCCCGCAATTGAAAGTGTTTTGCGTATAATCTCGAAGCAGCAGCCGCACTTTGACTCACCGTAAATTAGCACCATATCTACTCGTTCATTGTTTTCAAATTTTACTATTTTCACGTGATACCAATTTAAAATTAACTTGCTTCAGAAAAGCACACCGCGAAATTAATAGTAATATTACGAAATAACTCACCACCGACCCGTAAATTGCGTGACTAATAGGAGATAAGACAAACAACATGAAGTATAGAAGGCTACGTTTTGATGACAAGGCCCGCACTTAGATTTTTCTGTATATAGCCTATTTTTAAGTTTTTGAAAAAAGGTGTTTGAAAATGGTGTTTATTTTAATGCCTTTTATACACAGCTCAAAAAGAAGTATCAACTTAGGAATCACCCTGTATACTTATTAAAAAAGCCAAAGTTATATTCGCCACGTTTTTTTGCCGTTCTGCCCTTCTTTCGAATTAGGCTTTTTTTCTCTTCGTTCGCTGCCAGGGCCATTCCCGAGGGGACCTACAGTTTAACGTGGGTTCCGAACCACGATCCTCAGTCATGTGACACCCCCCAAGGGCTATCAACCCTTGGTTTATTGCCATTGCATGACCTACCGATTGGGGAATGTGTACCTTCTTCCGCACCCCACGAGATGTCCGATCTCATCCGGCCTGGTTACCGGCGTGAATGGGGTGGGTTCGGAGATGATACCTTTTACACTCTTCCCTGCATTCTTAAATCCACTAAATTTCGGACATACTTTTTTATTATACGTATGCCAACTCCGGGAATCGAACCCGGGTCGCCGCGGTCGAATGCCAGTAGCTCTACCTCTGAGCCACAGCCGCGGTTGTTTTACATCTTCATTTGCTTTTTGTCAAATCAAGCTAGTTTGACAATTTCCAACGCCTTTGTATCGAAAACTGTGTTAGATAGGTATGGGATATGATACATGTTGTATGATTCGAAATCTTCGTAGAACGCACATCTACCGGGTGTCCCATTATGGATGGCCACCGGCGGTATCTCGGAAACTACTGGGCATAAAAACTCGGGAAAAAAAAATTATAACTAAAGTGGCTATGAGAAAATCCTGGAGATAATTTTTAAGTTCCGCATTTTGCCGCAAGAGGGCGTAATTGAAAAGTAAGTTTTAAAATTTTACATATTTCCGAAAATTCCACATTAAGGTATAATATCTTTGGTAACACCATTCTTGGACAATTATGCATAATTTTGGTCTTATATGCTCATTGACGTACCGACTTTAATAAGAGGGGGGAAGATGTTGAAAGTGTAATCATTTAAATCGCTGTAACTTATAAATGACTTATCCGATATTAGAAGCTCGATATCTCCGTTCGTTTTAGCGTTATCGCCAATAGAATAATTTTTAAAACTTTAAATATTATATATTTTTTAGAAAAAAAGTGGGACGCCACTGATATTATTCCATGTGGATATTATTTCGGATTAGCCTGGTCAATTCTGCATAAAAATGGTCTCTTGCGTTTTTCTCCTCAGGCACACCGTTCTTAATTAAAATAATAAAATTAAATTAGCTCTACTATTTATTATTATTAATTACATTGATAATGAAAAATTTTGTTTTATAAAAATTGTTAATAGGCAAGCTTCCGCCCGTCTAATTTAATTTAATTATTTTAATTAAGAACGGTGTACCTAAGGAGGAAGTTTTTAAAATTTTTTGTCAAAATAGAAAGTTTAAACCATTGTATGAGGGCAATAAATTTAAGATGTCTATTTAAAACTTTGAGATAACCTGCGGCACACAGGATCGTGAAATGGGGATTAATATAATCTGTACGGATTAACAAACACCCTAATCCTCTTATGACTTAGCTCACTCTATACTTTGTTAGAAACACTTTAATAAGCTTATTTCTATGCAGGTTAAACATTTTATATACACGTTTCGGGGTCTAGCAAATAATTCCCGAAATAATTATTATTAATAACTAATTTTATAGTCCTGGTGTGGTAACTAAAGAGGTTTTCAAACTGAAGTAAAAAATCTAAGTGTGGGCCTTATTTTTTTTGTCTTATCTTTTATTAATCATGCAATTTACGGGTCGGTGGTGAGTTATTTGATATTCCGCTGTGGTGTGTATTTCTGAAGCAAGTTAATCTTATATTGGTGACACGTGAAAATGATAATGTGCTAATTTACGGAGAGTGTCGTCAAAGTGCGGCTGCTGCTTCAAAATTATACGCAGGATGCTTTCCCTTGCGGGCTCATCCTACACCCAGAAGTTTTCTTCTGTTATTCAACGAGCAAGTTAGGCAGAATAGTATTTGATCCATAGTGTAAAAATGAATGTAAGTACCTCATTTTTGAGTTTTTTGAAAAAAGGTATTTGAAAATGTTGTTTATTTTAATGCCTTCTATATACAGCTACAAAAGAAGTATCACCTTAGGAATCACTCTGTATAATGCCACACACTATAAATACATAAATATACTTTTTATTAGAACGCTGGCGGCTGACTAGGACAAGCATTGGGGCTGTCCCTCAATGAGGCTGTTATTGGCCCTTACTAAGTTTAAATAACTTTTTGTTTAAGTAATATCAGACAGTTCCAGTAACCCATTCACTGCCATGAAAGAATTTTGTTGTTAGTCTGAGCTTTACAATTTACTGTGATACGATTGCTTGTTTATGAAAGTTTTCCAATTTGTGTTTGCTGGAAAAACGTTTGAAAAAACCAGCATAAAGGTTTTTAATAGTGACACTCGATCTTTGAAATGTAATAAAACAAATTGTGCAAGCGAAAGTGACATGTATTCAGTTTTATTTGAAAGCATATGTGAGTTAATTATGTTTTAAAAATTATTAATTCAAAAAGAAAAGACAATGCTAAGCATTAAGATTCCGTTTTATCCCATAATGGTAACGTTAACTGGCCGCACAGATCGATTTGATTGTTTTTAGGATTCGGCGACTTCCTAGTTCGCTGTTATATGAGTAAAGCCAATTTTTCCTGTTTGTTAAACAAATATTTGGCATTTTAAGTCGGCTATAATAATATTGCTATTTGTTGGGAAGTGTATATTTTTACCTTCTTCTGTGCTTTCGTTTTACCAAATAATGGAAGTTAAATTGTATAAAAATAATGACACACCGAAAACTAAGGATATGCAAAAAAATCAAATTGGCTTGGTACGTAGATAAAGATAATGAGCATTGAAATATATATTTTTTCCTAGTTATTTATGTATAGTCTACATCTTCTTTTGAATATTCAGTTAAAAGGACATAAAATTAGTTGTTACCTTAGCTTAACAGGAAAAAAATAAGTCTCAGTCTATAAGCCATGTGCCCCCTTCAAAAAAAAAAATGAATAATTTTTACCATCTTTGTCATCAATATTAGCTTAAGTCATTTCTTGAATGCCATTCACCGAAAAAATAGTTTGTTTAAACCTTACATCACTTCAATATTAATAAACGCTAGTTTTGACATATCCACAGGAGCCATTTATTCCCGGACAATACAGAGTCCGGGTATGTGGCTGTTTCTACGAGGTATACATACTATTTTTCCGTAAATCGAAAATAATTAAAAGAACATAACTTATTACAATCGACTTGTTAAAATTTTGAAATAAATATTATTAACTCTGTTCACAAATAAAGGATGCCAATAAATATTTGTGTTGTAACTATGAAAATACAGTAATATTGAAATGTCACACATTCTTGTTTACAAATAGCCGTACAGAAATATTTCCTTACAGTTCAATAATAAATATTTCCTAACAGTTATTTTCCGTTGCCTAGCAACGACGAAGTGTAAGGAAATATTGACTTTGTTTCAGAAATGTTATCAAAAAATGTCAATATTTCCGATCGATTAGAGTTAAGGTTAAAATTATTTCTGTTACTTTCCCTTAAAATAATTGTGTTTATATATCGTAAGTCACCTAAAAATATTTTGTTGCTCTTCCATACATTATTATCAAGACAACGCACTTGTATATGAATTACATTTTGTATTTTGGGAACAATAAAATTAAATATGATACACATTTATGTTTTATCAATCCTTCAAGATTTAAGGATATCCCAGACCAACGCGGGGCGTCAAATAATGGAAATGTGAGGTTGAACACCGCAGCGGTATTGTTCACACCATTTACCGCTGTGTCCTGTGGCACCGCGGCGAAACCATCACCGCCACCGTAACCGCGACACGGCGTTTGTCTTGGGGATATTTATTTGTATATCACCTACACTTTCTATTAAAAAATTATATCAGATTTAGGTTACTGATCATCGAGCGGTTCATGTTCTAATACAAAAAAGTCCAGCAGTGGAACCACAGACAATCGTAATCGACAGTTTGTCGACAATTTCCCCTTACGTCTCTCTTCGTCTCACCCTGTCTCAAGGTTAATCTACAAAATCGCTAGCACCGAAAATCTTTTTTACGGAAATATATTGATTTAATCAAATCGCCACAAAGCGACTGACAAGTGAATCCCGCTAAAGCTTGTCGATGAGTAATCTACCCTTAAAATTAGTTTTGTTTCGGTTTGTTTATGTTGTTTTTTTCCGCAAAATATTTTAAAATTATTTGCCATTCTTTCACACACGGTAAGCAGAAATATTGGTATGATGAATAAATCTCTGACTCAAATTATTTGTTATGATGGAAGAAATTTCATTAATGCAGTTTGACATCAAATGTTGGCTTTGTACTGAAATATCTACGCTTTGCCCCATGAGCCTCTGGTAACTGTCAGTAGCGAAAAATTGCAGTGCCCCAAATATTCTTGTCCGTGGGGACAATGCGCCTCTTCGCGGAATATTCCTCATGTGGGGCAATAGCATATCCACCAGCATTTGTGCCTGTGTCAGTCGGTATCTTCGTCTAAATTCCATGTCGTCCACAGTAAAAGGATTAAATAAGTCCCACATTCGCATCCTCTGCAAATTAAAACGCCGTAGACGTAACCTACGTCTCTCGCGGCCCATTAAAATATTTATTGGTGACATTTTGAATAATAAACTATAATAACTCACAAAATAATAAACGATTATCCAAATATTTAAAAACGACCCTAAACGCGCGAAAACAAACAAAAATATAACCTATTTTATTCTTCTTTTTTTCTGTAAATTATTGGCCTTTAATCATAACCTAGGAAACATAGGAAATGTTTTTAGAATGGATTATAAGTCATTATCGACAGAGCGGAAACACCCGAATAGATGACGATTTCGGTAAAGCGATTGACTGTGAACGAAATTTCGATCGCTTCGACAAGAGAGTCGTCGACTTCTCCTTGTCGATGAGACTTGAGCGATTGTTCGTGGTTCCGCTACAGTACCTATTACTCATACAGACACACTAAGATATATTTAAAATTGAATACAAACGTTGAATCATTAGTATATTACATAACAAGTGATGAAAGTGATACTTTTCAAACGAGGAGATATTTAGCACGAGGCGTCAGCCGAGTGCGGAAATTCTCCGAGTTTTAGAATAATCACTTTCACACGAGTAATGTACACTATTTTTCCTACGACCACAAAGAATTATTAAAAAAACCTTTGATTTGTGAAAAAAATATTTCAACTCTAGAGCTGAAAAAAAATATTTCAACCCTAGAGTGGAAATACAAGGCACACTATTTAATTTAAACATATGATGCCAATTTAATAGATCGAAAGGTCACAGGTTCAAATTCCATCAGAAGTACTTGACTTCTTTGTTATAAAAACATTAAATAAATTATAAAATTATTTTTAATTGAAATCTTCCTTTTTGAATGATTTTCTTTATTTAATCAAGGAAAGATGCATTAAAAATAAATTTAAAAAATTCACCCAACAAGGAAGATTTCAATTTAAAATAATTCTATAAATTATTTAATGTTTTTATAAAAAAAAGTCAATTGCTCCTGATGGGATTTGAACCTGCGATCTTTCGATTAGTAGGTCATGGCTCTAGTCTCTAGGCTAGGGCGACCCATAAAAATGTTCTGCTTAAGTTTAATATATGACATTTTCTTCAGCGGGGCTTGTTTTCACTGGTAATAAATTTTCCAGTATATTCTTAACTTTTTTATAATTTCAGATGGCGTATTTTCACACTCTAATTCTGAATCACTCGACAAATACGTGATAAATAAACTAAACTGCTCTCTAAAATTTGTTCTTTTTAATAAATAGGTGTGGTCTGTCAAATTGGCATCATATGCCTAAATTAAATAGTGTGCCTTGTATTTCCACTCTGGAGTTGAAATATTTTCTTTCAACACGCGTGTGATATTCGGCGCTTTCGAGCCAAGTTAACCGTGCTTTTTTTCTCACTTTCGTAGGTGGTCGTAGGAAAAAAACATTACTTACCAGTACTTAATATACTCTGATTTTTATTTTCTTGATATTTCAGGTATACGTCATGTTGATACTCACGGCTACCCTGTGGACTACGGTCTACCAAAAATGCCTTGTAGACAATCTTGTAATGAGGCGTATTACCGCACTCTACCCTGTAATAGAATGAAGCGACATTCAGCCGCTAATCCTTTAAAAAGGTATTCCAGGGAGGTGGAATTCCTTTCTAGAAGTATTGATTCGTCATATGATCACTATCATACTTCCGATGTACGGTAAGTAATAAAATATTTAATGATATTATTGATACTTTTCCTATACAGGGTATCCCATAACTTATGGGCCGTAGAGTAACTGGAGATACTAGACATCAAACTAAGCCGATTATGTCATATAAGTTTTTTTTTTGATATCAAAATATTAATTTAATTATGTACTATGTTTTTTATGCTTTGGGATGTTTAAAGGGAAATATCTCGAAAACCATTAAAGATATTTAGATCAATCAAGCACACCTTTTTGACTCAGAAAATTACCTTCTTTAAGAAATTATAATCGAAAAACACCTAATATCACAGGTAAGACAAAAAATCATAGATTTATGAAGCCCAGTGTATGCAACTAGCGCCCTCTAGTTTGAAACCTAAAAATTTCTAGAAGTTCTTATTTCTTGCTCACAAAAACATAACATTGCTAACTTTCAATTCGATTCATTAAACCGTTTTAAAATTATGGCTTATTTTCGAGAATAAACTTTTACTTTCAACACTCTGTATCTCTAGAACGAGTAACAATTCGAAAAAACTTATAGGAATTAATCGGCTTAGTTTGATGTCTAGTATCTCTAGTTACTCTACGGCCCATAAGTTATGGGACACCCTGTATATTATATTTTTATCATTTAAGGATTCTTTAAATTTTTCTGTCTTAAAAATATCCGGCAGTTTATCGGGAATATCAGTGAACCGCTCTTGCAGCTTTAAACCATTTTTATATTTCTCCAGAGACCGCAATACTTATTTCGACATCTTTAATTAACTGTCATTTTACGACTGTATGTATACAGGTTGGAGCTTTTAACTGAAATAAATTCAGTATTAGAAAGCCTCTTTATTTACGGAGAAAATACGGAAATACGGGTGCCTTTATTTTTAGTTTGGTACACTTTTTTCGTCCCGTCATGAAATTTACCCCTCCTCTTATGGGGGAATAATCTACGAGACCCGACTGATTACTCTGTCCCAATAACATGCTTCGATAGAAGGTATTCTATACTCATTCCGAGTAGGGAAGAGTGGGAAGGCAATCAGAATATAACGAAAACAGATCACGCAATCTTCACAGACGGTTCAAAAATGGACGTTGGTGTGGGAGCCGGGGTCTTTTTCGAAAGTTTACAAATACAGAAATCGTATAGACTCCCCAACTATTGTAGTATTTTTCAAGCGGAAGTACTGGCAGTAGAGAAGGCGGTCAATATCCTGCAAGAACACCTTGGCTTGGGAGTAGCCTCGTCAATCACCATCTTCAGTGATAGTCAGGTGGCGATTAAGACTATCTGTTCCAGCAGCGTTAAATCAAAGCTCGTAAAGCGATGCCGCAACAATCTATGCACACTTGGCAACCAACATCGGGTTATTCTGTGCTGGGTTCCTGGACACTCCAAAATAGATGGCAACGAGGCTGCCAATGCGCTCGCAAGAGAGGGCGCAGGCATGCCAGCTGATCTAGCAGACAATACAGTGAACAAACCACTGGGATTGGTCAAAGAGGAGATTGACTACACGGCCAAGCAGCTTGCACAGAACAGATGGACAGGGTTGACAACCTGTAGTACATCCAGGCAACTGTGGCCCACATTCGATAAAAAGAGAACCGCAGAGCTATTGAGACACAATCGAAAAGACGTGAGAAATATTACTACGATTGTTACCGGACATTGCCTCTTCGGTAGACATGCCGAACGTATGCAAATACCCACTAACGACTTTTGCAGGAGTTGCAGAGATGAGGAAGAGGAAGAAAGTATTCAACATTTTCTGTGTGAATGCCCTGGCCTCGCAAGAAGGAGGTTCACTACTCTGGGTGAATCATCTTTCGATGGCCTGGAGGAACTAGGCAACTTACAACTTGGACGGCTGAGCAGATTTCTGAACAGTAGTGGCTGGTTTGAATGAGTTGCTAAAATCCTTCCGCGGTTACGTCGCACTAACCATCAGAGATCTGATGAAGGTGGGTTCTACGGAACACGTGTGGTATCACAACGGACCTAATCAGGACTACGTGAGACTGTTTGGTCAGAACCAAGGGTCTGCCACTCTTACCTAACCTAACCTAACCTATGGGGGTAGAAAACGCCCCCAACTTTTTTTCTCAAATGTAAAGGTATGTATTGCGATAGCTCGTTGAAAAGAACATAAAAAAGGAATACGTTACACTATTTACTTTTGTATTTTGGTAATGTAGAAAGCCAGAAAAAAATAAGAACTGACAATTTTAGAAACAATTTCATACTACAATTTTGGTTTTGGCAACGCAGGCTGGCCAAAAAAAAGGACACATTACTTTATAGTAAGAAGTATTTTAATTATACTAAAATGGAATATTTATCTAAATCACAGAAAATTCGCAAAATAACACCGAAAATGGAACATAATATCAAGAATTAATTTTACTTTAGATTAGGGTTTTGTCAGGAAAAAAATGGGCTACATTTCCAACAATTTTTACAATAAAAATTGCGTCTAGATTACCGAAATGCAAAAGTAAATAGTGGGTCGTCATCCTTTTTTTATACCCTATTCAACGAGCTATCGTAATACATACCTTTACATTTAAGAAAAAAAATTGGGGGCGGTTTGTACTCCCAAAAGTGGGGTAAATTTTATGACGGAACGAAAAAAGTGTACCAAACTAAAAATAAAGACACTCGTATTTCCGTATTTTTTCCGCCAATAAAGAGGCTCTCTAATACTTAATTTACTCCAGTTAAAAATTCCACCCTGTATAAACTTAAATTATGTAATAGACTGCTGCCTTGAAATAACAGTTGGAGCGTATTTTTGCCGGTTCAAAAATAAAAAGGATGATTAATGGACTGTAAAATTAATCTGGCGGATTCAGAAATATTTGTAGTAAAATTAAAACATTACAATTGAATAAAGATTGATAAAAGTCGGAAACTCCACTCACCTTGATTGATGTTGCTTCAGTGGTGCTGAAGGGGCCCCTTTTCTTCACTTGAGATGCACGTTTCAGAAACTCACGATTTTTCCCAACATGTGGGTGTTTGACATGGCGGTTAATAGCAGTCTCTCTAGTAACAGTGGTATCAGAATGGCTTGTGGAGTTTTGTTCATGCGCGGTCATTTAAAATTAGTATTAAGAACGAATAAACTACAAACCAATTTTAATCTCTTGACACCAATAATTTTTCCATCAAAAAAATATGTTTTTCTTTTTAATTTTATGAAAAACAAAAAAGGAAATCCTAAACATTCCCACCCACCTTAAATGTGCTAACATTTAAAATAAATTACAAAATAAACATACAAGCAATCCTAAATCTAAGTTGAGAAAAAATATATATTTTTTATTGCGAGGGTAACGGGCAAAGCTTAACCAAAGGTCGTTTCAAAGACCCATGTTTTGTCTGCACAGTAGCAACTCTCGCAACTCCATCGGCACCCGGGTGCAACTCTACAATCCTAGCCATTTGCCAAGCAAGCGGGGGATAATTTTCATGTTTTATTAAGCACAATGTACCAGGAGTAATAGGTGAATCTTTATGATTCCATTTTCCTCTTTGAAGAAGAGTATGAAGGTATTCTTTACTCCAACGCGACCAAAAATCTGCATGTAGGCGCTGAAGAAGTTGCCATCGATTTAACCTATTTATATTTACCTCCTTAAAATCGGGATCATGTAAAACGGAAAGCGGTTCAAGGGTTAAAAAATGTCCCGGGGTCAGTACCGACAGATCATTTGGATCATTACTAAGCGGGCATAATGGGCGAGAATTTAAAACAGCTTCAATTTGGGTTATTAATGTTAAAAATTCTTCATATGTCAATATTTGCAATCCTATTACGCGGTATAAATGAGTTTTTAGGCTCTTGACACCAGCCTCCATAAGACCTGAAAAATGTGGTGATGCTGGAGGGTTAAAATGCCAGCTAATTTTTTCAGATTCCACAGCTGATTGCATAATATTTTGAATATATTTATTCGCGGCAACATAATTTGTTCCATTATCACTAAAAACTGCAGAGCACCTGCCTCTGCGAGCAATAAAGCGACGAAATGCAGCAAGAAAACACTCTGCTGAAAGATCTGACGCTAATTCAATGTGAATTGCCTTGGTCGCAAAACAAACAAATAAACAAATCCATGATTTCCTTGTTTTTGCGCCTCGATGGCGATTCATTAATATGTTAAATGGGCCACAGTAGTCTGTGCCTACTTGTGAAAATGGTTTTATTTGAGAAATTCGACTAATAGGCAAATCGCCCATCGGCGGTTGTGACGTTTTAGGGTTTAAACGCCAACATTTTATACATTCAGACGTAATTTTACGTATTGCCCTGCGGGCGGACAATATCCAAAATTTTTGAGATAAAATAAATCTCAATGTTTGACCTCCAGGATGTAAATATTTTTTATGAGCGTCCTGAATTATTAACTCCGTTAATCGACAAATACGTGGTAGTAAAATAGGATGTTTTAAGTCATAAGGTACGTCAGCGTGACGTATTCTACCCCCTACTCTTAAAATTCCTTCAGTATCTAAAAACGGGTTAAGTTTTTTAGTTAAATTTGTAGTTAATTTTCCTCGAGTCAAAAGTTCAATATCTTGTGAAAAATGTGTCATTTGTGTGCGTTTTATTAAAAGATTCAAAGCTGATTCTGATTCAGAATTCGGTATTGGACCAATTAATTTAGATTTTGTTTTTAACATTTTAATAAAACGTAATACATAAGAAATGATATTTAAAATTTTGGATAGAGAGGAAAATTTAATTAGAAGTGTATCTAATTTGTCGAGATTAATGTTTGATAACAAAGCGGTGTGTTTAACTTCCTCGAGAGTTTCCTCGACAACAATATTAGACTCAGGCCAAAGTGATTGGGGCAAACTTAGCCATTCGGGACCCACCCACCATTTGGCACAATGAAGCAACTCACGGGGAAGTAAACCTCTACTTCCGTAATCAGCGGGGTTATCTTTAGTATTAACATAATGCCAACAAGATGGCGGTATGGTTTCTTGAATTAAAGTTACTCGATTACTTACGAATGTTACCCACTTATGCGGTGAAGATCTAATCCATGACAATGCAACTGTTGAATCAGACCAACAACAAAAATTAGAAAATGAAATTTTGTCTTTGTACGCATCCAAAAGAAACTTTAATAAATTAGCCAATAAGACGGCTGCGCACAGTTCAAGACGCGGTATTGAAATTCGTTTGAGCGGTGCAACTTTTGATTTTGCACAAATTAAATAACAGCAAAAATTATTTTCGCCTACTTGAATGCGAATATATATGCAAGCGCAATATCCAGCTTCACTGGCATCGCAGAATCCATGAATTTCAGAATAACTATTTAAACTATTTTTTAAATGGCGCGGAATTTTTAAATCTTTAAGTTCAGGTAATTGTGATTTAATTGTTTTCCAAAAACTAACAATATGTTCTGGAGGAACGGTATCCCAATCTAAGCCTAAGCTCCACATAATTTGTATTTTTTGTTTACATAGAAAACTCAAAGGGGCTAAAAACCCTGCGGGGTCAAAAATGCGGGCTAAATCTGATAACATATTTCTTTTTGTGCATTCGCGTTCCAGAGGTTCTACAGAATATGTAAAATTATCACAAATAGGATTCCATTTTAAACCTAAGATTTTAATAGTTTGATTCGTTTCCTTATTGTCAAAAAATAATGATTCATTATAAAGGTGATCAGCGGGCAGACGTGATAATAGTTCAGGACAATTACTACACCATTTTCTAAGCTGAAAACCACCTTTTTCTAAAAGAGAACTAAGCTGCATTTGAAGACTACAACAATCTTCAAAAGTCTGAGCACCAGTTACGATATCATCGACGTAAGTGTCAGATACTAAAACTTTGGAAGCGATAGGGAAATTATGCTTTTCATCTTCAGCAAGTTGTAATAAGGTGCGTATAGCTAAATACGGTGCGGAGGATACACCGTACGTAACAGTATTTAATTTATAGTCTTGAATCTCATCATTTACAGAAAATCGAAATAAAATTTTTTGAAAGCGGCGATGTGATTGGTTAATCAAAATTTGTCTATACATCTGTCGTATATCTGCGGTAAAAACAAATTTATGAAGACGAAAATGTAATAAAATACTTAAAATATCATTTTGCAACTTAGGCCCAATCAATAAAAAATCATTTAGAGACTTATTGTTCATATCCTTTGCGGAGGCATCGAAAACTACACGCAATTTAGTGGAGACACTATCCAATTTTATAACAGAATGATGCGGGATATAGTATGAATCATCATAATTATTATTTTTATTTATTTTTTCCATATGTCCGGCTTTGAGATAGTCTTCCATAAATTCACAATACATTTTATGGAGGTCTGGATCACGTATAAGTCGACGTTCCAGTGACTGAAAGCGACGAAGAGCTATCGAGCGGCTATCAACAAAACTAGGTTCAATATTATCGCGGAAAGGCAAAGAAACAGAATATCTTCCAGTTTGCGAGCGGGAATATTTATCAATAAAAATATTTTCACATTGCTTCTCTTCAGGAGAAATAGTTTTTACGTGCGGTACCTCTTCAAGTTCCCAAAATCGTTTGACAGTTGTGTCTAAAGCGGCGTCAATAGAAGTAAACAAAGAATATACATTTTGATTAAAATTATTAGTAATTTGTCCCATTAATATCCACCCAAAAATAGTATTAATTGCGGTTGGCGTATTCTCATGTCCCTTAATGCAACCTTCAATTAAGGCTTGAGAAAAAACATGAGCATTTAGTAAAATATCGACAGTACCTGGTTCATAAAAGTGTTTGTCTGCTAATTTTAAATTGATAGTATGTGGAAAGTTAACAGGCAAACTAGAACTAGTAGGTTGGTCATTACAAATTTTATCCAAAATGACAGCTTCTATATCCAATTTAGGAGTAATGTTATCAACAGGTTTAATAACACAATGAACCGCACCAGAATTGACATTTTTTGACATGTCTGAAAGTCCACATACGGATAAACACAATTTATGCGGCGATAAACCAAGCCGATTAACACACTTTTTTGAAATAAAATTAGATTGAGAGGCACAATCCAAAATAGCGCGAACCTTTTGATAGTTTCCACGAGAATCTAAAACATCGATTTGCAATGTACCGAGTAATACTGTATTTGAACTAATTTTATTCGTATTTGTATTATTGGTTATTTTTTGCGAGTCTGAGAATGTTGCTAAAGATGCGACCGGCGGATTTTGAACAGGGACGGATTCGGAAATATTTGCGGTAGGTAAAACAATTTGTTGCGTTTGACGATTAGAATTATGATTATTTGATTGAAAATTTAATGCGGGGGAGATAGTTTGCAGCGGAGGTAGTAAATTTTGAGGACGCGGAATATGGTGACTATTTTGACCATTCAAGTGTAAAAGCGAATGATGGCGGGCCTTACAAAAACGACAAGTAAAAGTTGAGTTGCATTTTGCGGAAATATGGGAAGAGCTTAAACAATTAAAACACCATTTATTTTGTTTTATTAAGGAAAAACGTTCCTGCGGACTCTTTGCAATAAAATTAGAACACTTATAAATATTGTGATTTGAGGAACAAAGCGGACATTTTCGAGGGTTTTCTGCGGTATTTGATAACAGTGAATACAATTGAGGACGTTGTTGCGGCTGTTTTCTAGAATCTTTTTTATAGTTTGTAGAGAAGGCTATACTATCATAGGCAACACATTGTTTATTTAAAAAGTCAATAAGACCTTTAAATGTTGGCAAAGCGGATGAACCATGATTCATTTCAAAACGCGACAAAGTGACGGAATCAAGACGTTTTAATAGCATATTAACTAAAATAAAGTCCCAGTGATCGGTAGGATATTTGAGGTTTGATAGAGCGGCAATATTTTCAGTAAAAATATCAATTAATCGTCGGAGGACATGCGGATTTTCTGAAGACAAATGCGGGGCATTTTCTATTTCATTCCAATGCGCAGTTGCAAGAATACGGTCATTTGTATAGCGTTCAACCAAGGCTTTGTATGCTACATGATAATTAGTGCTAGTTAAAGGTGTGCATTGAATTAATGCCTTGGGTGAACCTTCTAAATAAGAATGTAAATGTGTGAACTTTTCAATATTAGTTAAAGAAGCATTATTGTGAATCAAAGCGTCATAAATATCAATGAAGGCTTTAAACTGTTTAATATCACCAGTAAATTTATTTATTTTTATTTCTGGTAATTTAACCTTTGGCATAATATTAATATTCTGATTATTAGGATCAGCATTAGTTGCTTTTAATTCATTTTCCAAAATACCTTCAGAGACAGCTTTTACAAAAAAATAGGAAAGCTCAAATTCAGATCGTATTTTATCTTCCAATGGAATTTGATCATCCAGATTAATTATTAAATTCATAATTATACTTTGTTGTTTATTAAATTCCTCATAGATATCAGGTAAATAATTACATCTTTGTTTAAATTGATTATGCAAAGACTTATCAACAGTTGCCTGTTCTGCATAAGTATAAAGCTCTTGTATGCGGTTTATTTCAACTTGACGAAAAACTTTTGCCCTCTTTAGTTTTTCGGCGGCGGCCATTGTAAGAATACTGTACAAAAAATTCAAATGCGGCCCTGTATTTTAGGGATTCAATGTATATAAGAAAGATAGTAGCGATTGCTTGAAAATGCTCAAGTTAGAAAAGGAGATGCGAAGGAGTTGCTTTACTGTGTGTGCGAAAACGTGACTTGCGCGGTTTTTACAATGCTAACACATTTTGAAGTGGGCTAGACGGTTTTTTACAACGGCAAATAAATTTAAAATGGCGAAATTATGAAGCTAAATCAATTTCAATTTTTACTACAATTTTCTTTTTTATGACAAAACTAATAAATATCCGTGCCGAAGAGACCAAAAATGGAGCGTATTTTTGCCGGTTCAAAAATAAAAAGGATGATTAATGGACTGTAAAATTAATCTGGCGGATTCAGAAATATTTGTAGTAAAATTAAAACATTACAATTGAATAAAGATTGATAAAAGTCGGAAACTCCACTCACCTTGATTGATGTTGCTTCAGTGGTGCTGAAGGGGCCCCTTTTCTTCACTTGAGATGCACGTTTCAGAAACTCACGATTTTTCCCAACATGTGGGTGTTTGACATGGCGGTTAATAGCAGTCTCTCTAGTAACAGTGGTATCAGAATGGCTTGTGGAGTTTTGTTCATGCGCGGTCATTTAAAATTAGTATTAAGAACGAATAAACTACAAACCAATTTTAATCTCTTGACACCAATAATTTTTCCATCAAAAAAATATGTTTTTCTTTTTAATTTTATGAAAAACAAAAAAGGAAATCCTAAACAACAGTATTTTTCCTTAAACTATGTAGACTTGCTAAGATTACAATTTATTTAATCAAGAGAGCAGGATAGGACCAGGTGTGCACTATTTGTTAATGGAAATACGCTAACTAAGTTTGCACTTACATAAATTTAGAGAAACTGTGTATAACTCGATAGTTTGGTTATCATTAAACTCACCATGATATCTATTTCGATTTACTGCAGTTGTATATGGCCTTCAGGGTTTGAAATTTTAAACCAAAAGGTCATAATATATAGATTTTTAATTAACAACCTATTAATTTCCTGTGACTACTGTACTATAATATTGGTAAAAAAGGGCAGACAACTTTAACAATAATTGACTTACCACTTTTACTCGATACCTTTGATTTGGACATGAATAACATTGGCGGAAGCAATCTACTCATGAAAGTAATTTGTTTTTTAACTCTAGAATGACTGCAACCTCGCCAATTTGATTGCGAGAAAATTATTTCTGTCAATTTAATGTGTTAGTAATCGGCAGAGGAAACAGGAAATGAAAAAGCCGAAAAACTTGCAAGAATGGGCTCAGAAAATATATTCATTCGTCCAGAATCGGCACTCGGAGTACCAAGGTGCACAGTACGAGATGCCATTAGGCAATAGATCAGGAGTGAACACAAAAACCACTGGAGCAACAGAAAGGGATTACACCATAGCAAGAGCTTCATTGGGGATCCAGACACAAGACTTACAAAACAGTTGCTTCAAATGAACAGGAACCAGTTGAGAACCATTACAGAAATTCTGACAGAACACATAGCTGTCAAGGAACCATCTGCACAGAATGCAACTGTACAATGGAGACCTTGACTGCAGATTATGCGGACAAGATGGGAAAACTGTACACATAGTTTGCCATTGCGAGTCACTAGATCGGAAGAGGCAACAAATACTCATGCAACCAAAACTCAAACCAGAGAACATCCTTACCTTCTCCCCAGTTGACCTACACAAACTAGTGCAAGGAACTGGGGTCCCGGAGTGGGTGTAAAAACCAAACAGGGTAAGCACAATGGGCTAAACCTGGCCTAAGTGCATCCGGCGCATGGACGGGATCTCGAAAAAAAAATCTGCAGCGGAACCATGGAAAGGATAAAAAGAAATTTCTTGTATATTTTCCTTTCTGTTATTATTTAGAACTGTATAAGATCACTAGGCTACATTCGCGATGGTAGAAAATCGACCCGCCCGATAGAAATAGGAAGAACTATACGACTCTTTCCAATCATCTTTCTTGCTCGTGTAAAAGTTTAAAAATAATAATATACAGTGTCTAGCAGATGATCCCTTCGGTAGGCATGTAAAAGTAAATAGTCACGTAAATGTCCACATAATCTGACAATAACATATTGTTGTCTTATTCAATTCCTTATAATAATCGCTTGCTAGACCTGTATATGTAAATTTATACTAAATTTATTGCCAAACGTGGTGTAATACTTTTGGGTGTTCGTCTGTAAACACACAAGCTGTATCTTAAAGCTTTACACATAATTTTTCAAAAAAATATAAGTGTCACCCTAGCGCAATGTCCCCAAATCGAATAGGAAACGTTTTTGCGCATTCCTATAGTAGATATGTTGGCCTAACGTACTTGATTTATTGTTACTTATGTTTTTACATCCGATGGCTATCTTTTGCATCGAGTTGATTTCTACAGATGGCGATACTAGGTTTTCATCATATATTTATTCTTAATAATATCTTGACAGCATATTTTCGCTGTATTAGGAATTGCTCAAAGATTTTTGCTTTCTGATGAGTCCTATCAAGGACGAAACAGCCTGTCATTATCTACCTGTGCCCCAGGGAACCCATTACTTTTGGCGATCCTGTGTACTTTAATGAAAAAGATAGATGGACTACTTTGTCCGCCTGCCGCTATGTTACTTATACGGACACTAAACTCTTCTATTTTATTTTGTAAACATAAACATTCTTATTAAATTAAAAGTAGCAAGCCGAAATGTTTCCACTATTATAGTACTAGTAGTAATTTAACTATTTGCTGGGGGTCAATCTGGGAGGTAATATGTCTTGGCATGATCACGTTGCTGCAATTGCCAACGCAGCTGCACAGAAACTTGGTGTACTTTTCCGCACCAAAAGGTTGTACACACCTCATCAACTTTTGACACTCTACAAAGCCCAGATTCGACCATCATTAGAATATTGCTCTCATGTCTGGAGCTCTGCACCCAAGCACACCCTTCGGCTACTGGATTCCATTCAAAGGAGAGCCGTTCGTCTGATCGGCGACCCCGAGCTGACCAAGACCCTCGATAGCCTGGAGCATCGAAGACAGGTTGGTGATTTGGCTCTCTTTTACAGATATTTCCATGGCAGGTGTTCGACTGACATTGCCCACTTGATTCCACCTAGAGCAATGCAAAACAGAAATACACGGCGAACCACTGCCGCTCATCCATATGTTGTTCAGCTTAGTACTCCTCGAACTTCATTGTTCAAGAATTCTTTCATCTGGAGAACGTCATCTTTGTGGAATGATCTTTCTGAGGTCGTGTTTCCCAATGAATACAATCTTCAACGTTTCAAGACCAACGTTAATCGTTTTTTTCGCACTCGCACCGCTCCCAGAGCGCCTTAAAGGATTTTTCCTACAGTGCAGGTGTTTTATCATAAAAAAAAAAAAAAAATTTACTTTTCAAATATTTTAATAAAATCTACAAATTAACGTGACCGTAACGTGATTAGATATGACTTGTAGTAAATTACTTTTTCACTACTAAATTGTACTGAAAAAATTACTTTTATTTTAAAAAAATATATTTTGTAAAGCATGTAAATATTAAGTAATATTTCATTTAGGAAAAACTTATTTAGAATAACAGGTCTTATTATTAAAAAAATACCACAAAAATGTTTGCTTACGGCGTTTTACGATAGTCAAATAATTAAAATTCAGCCAGCGTCGTATTTTAATCAATATTTTATCGCGATATTTTGAAATTGCTGCCAGGCAAATGGAAAAATTGAGATTTTCTCCCCTTCGCAAACTTCTTTCATTTTAGATAGCAACTTTGAAATTTATTTCAGAATTTAAATAACCTAAAACCTAAATAATAAAAAAACCTTACAGCTTATGCTCTTAAGAAAGTAAAATAAAATATTTATTGTTACTTTTTTACCCTAAATTTTAATGTTATAATTATAACCAGACGCGGCATGTCCATAAGGTCATTTGGTTAATGATCCACCTACAAATTTAACCCACCTTATAAATTTATTTTTAAAATCAAGAATAAATAATTATTTTTAAAAAAATTCAAGTTTCGTAGTGTGTTTCATAGTGCTTAAACTCCCCATATACAGGGTGTTCCTTAATGATGTGCTAATATTTTAGGGTGTGATTCTTAAAGTCATTTTATAAAGAGAAGTTCATATAAACATAATATGTCCTAAACGGCTTAAATTTTTTGATACAGGGTGTTGAATTATTTTTTTTAATGTGTTTTTTGTAATATCTCCGAAAGTACTTTAGATAATATTTTCAATTTTGGCATGTATTAATAGGACATAAAACCACATGTTTTAGTTATAAAAGTTATTTTTTTATCCCATCAGTGGCGTCCCTGCAAACATTTCCTCTGATATTTTTTAGAAAAAAATGGTACGCCACTGACATTTTTCCATGTGGATATTATTTCTGATTAGCCTGGTCAATTCTGCATAAAAATGGTTTTTTGCGTTTTTCTCCTCAGGCACACCGTTCTAAACTAAAATAATTAAATTAAATTAGACGGGCAGAAGCATGCCTATTAAATGAAGGTGGTCATATTCAATAATTTTTATAAAACAAAATTTTGTATTATTAATGTTAATAATAATAATAAATAGTAGAGCTAATTAAATTATTTTAATTAAGAACGGTGTGTCTGAGGAGAAAAACGCAAGAGACCATTTTTATGCAGAATTGACCAGGCTAATCAGAAATAATATCCACATGGAAAAATGTCAGTGGCGTACCACTTTTTTTCTAAAAAATATCAGAGGAAATGTTTGCAGGGACTCCACTGGTGGGACAAAAAATAACTTTCATTACTAAAACATCTAGTTTTATGTCCTATTAACACATGCCAAAATTAAAAATATTATCGAAAGAACTTTCGGAGATATTACAAAAAACGCATTAAAAAAAATAATTCAACACCCTGTAGCAAAAAATTTAAGCCGTTTAGGACATATGTTTATATGAACTTTTCTTCATAAAATCACACCCTAAAATATTAGCACGTCATTAAGGAACACCCTGTATGTAGTTTGAAGCACTCTGCCGTATTTTACGTTAACCAACGATTGACCTTGGTTTATATGAAATAGAAGATGAATAAAGATGAATAGAATGAATTTGAACCTAACGACACATATAAGCGAGTCCAGAAGTTAAAATGAAATGTGCGGCATTGACTTGTCTTATTGTATAATACAACTTACATTTTTTAGTAATCCAATTAATCTTTGTCGGAACAGAAGACTTTTTAAAAATATTCTCTTTCCAGATATGATTTTAAGGAATTTTAAATATTTGTCACACCCTGTATAATATAACTTAAATTTCTTAACGGCAATTTTAACTAGTAAAACTTTTTGTATCGAAAATATAAAAATAAAACTCAAAATAAAAAACACATTTTTTTTGCAGATACACGGCTGATGGTTATCCAGTCCCCCGCCAAACTCCCTCAGGAGTACCACATTCAAATACGAACACGCCACAATCCACAGCATGTTGCTCAGTGAACTGGCCCCCTTGTCTGCCAGTTAATCCACAAAGAATACCTAGTGTTTCCAAACGAAGTGCTAGTGCTCAAACAGACACTGAAGATGACTGCGATAGTATTAGTGTTGGTGTTACCGTGCCGGCAAAAAGTGAAAACGTAGCCGCAAACGTGCCAAACGATAATGTAAACGATGTGCTAACGGAAAGTCCCGATGAAGGTTATGAAGGCGAACCGACTGTAGTATAGTTGAAATGTGATAGCGTACGTTAAGAAAGTGACTGTAAGTATTCAATAATTCTTTTTTGGGACGTACCTACATTGTTTATTTCCAAGAGAAATATTTTGACTAATAAAGGATTTAACGATGAATTTTGTGAAAAGTGATAGTTTGAGACCAACAAATTTACATGAAGATTTTTAAGAAAAATTATATCATCAGCATCTAGCAGGAATATTAATTTATCTTTACGTTGATAACCAAATTCTTAAAATGACAAGTGCAATATGAATACTCAAAGATATGTGACTTTAATTCAAGTGTGTGCTTTAACAGACTTTGCTCAGTTACAGTTCGCTGGATTTTATTTAAGCAGCATTTTTATTATGCTAATTTTAGTTGTTTATGTTTTTGGTTAGATAATAATTTTAAACTTAAATGAAGACTTGAAGTAAATAAAGGGCTAAGTGCCCTTATACTTTTGGCTTATAGTTGGCTAAGTGCCGTACTGATTCTAATCTTAAAATAAGCTAAGCGATAATACTTTAAAAGATTTTTTTTTAAATGAAGATTTTTATATCAATATCAACAAACACATGTTTTTTAATATTTTTACAATATTTTTTTTTTAAATTGACGGTTTTCTTTCTTCACATAAATAATGCGTTTTTTTAAGTATTGTTTTTTTTCAGGGCTTATTTTAATTTGATATTAAAGTCGTGGTAAAGTCATATTCTAAATAACTTCTCGTGAAATATTTTTTTTTAAACTTTAATAAACCAAGCCAAGCTTCGACATCGCTCAAAGTTTTACGGATTCGAATGTGTCCAAGTGAATCATTTTTTAAGGTAATTCATTTAGCCTTGGAAAATTGTTAATTCTTAGTAAAGAGAATTATTTCTGCCGGTTTTTTAAAGTCAAAAAATCCTCTGGTTGCATAAGTGTGACTACAAAAGGACTTCTTGGAGTAGCACTGACCATAATTCTTATCAAGTCCATTGGGACTTCCGACTTCATATTTCTCTAAACGGTTTCTTTTATTTCGCGAATAAACTAACCTATTTTAACGTTAATGCTTCCACGGATGGCGGGAAAAATGTATAGTCTGACACGCGGTTCTGAAAGCACCTAACGAATGCAGCAAAAAGTTAGTAATATTTTCAGCTGGCTCACTGGTAAATACAGATAAAAAAGTACACAGAATTATGTAATTTTAATGCAAATTATATAGGTAAAAATAAATAAGGCCCGCTTGGACTTCAAATTTTATAGTTTTTGCTGTCTTCCCGCTTTTTCGCCCCGGTTAAGTTACCATGTGTCAGACTATACATGAGTAACTTCACACATGCAACACATTAAAGTTAAAAATTAAAGTATTTTGCGTTGTATTTTTGCATAGCCCGTGATTTATGTTAAAGGCAGCAGCACATAGCCCGCTTTAAAGGTATAAAATGAATTTTGTAATTTTTGGCACTTGGCCCGTTTTTTATTTCAGATCTTTAAATAAAAAAGCCCTGGATTTTATCAAAAAAGTTTTATATCCAAGAGATGATAGTGTTTTGGATTGGCAAGCAAGTTATACTTACATATAAACTGTAGTGTTTGTTAACTTATGGTATACTTTAAAACAATAACTTGAAACAAGATATATTGTAAAAAATACTGGTTTTTCGGTAATAGAGATTTACTCATAATAAACTTATCTTTGGTTACATTACTAATATAGGTATATAGTTTAATAATATTTGTGCAGGAACAAAAAAATATCGTATAAAAGAAAAACTTGAATAATAGAAGAGTTTTGGACTTTTTAAATCACAACGTTTTAACTAGTAAGTATCACCAGTCGTCTTTAGATGAATACAGTATTCACCTAAAGACAACTGGAGAAACTTACCAGTTTAAGCGTTGTAATTTAAAACAAATAAAGATCAAAACTTTTCAATTATTCAAGCAATATCATTGTCTCCAACCATCAAAGGCAGAATAATGTGAACAGTTCTCTATTTAATAATAATTATGTATGACGATTAGACTGACTAATTGATAAGAAGCAGACGAAGAAAGTATAAAGACGTCAAATTATTACCGCCAAGTCGTCACAAGTATTTTTTTTCCAGATAATAATATTCATCTTATTTTTCATGCGGCATTTTACAAATAATTTGATATTAACCTAATAAATATGGGACACACCAGCAAGATGTTGCTAGGCAGCGCTAACTCACATAGGTTTTTCAAACCGAAAACAATAAGTACAGAAGAAGAATGAAAGGAGGAAATTCTTCTTCTGTTCTAATAAATATAATTCTATACATGGTTCATAATTATTTCTATTACCTACTTTGTTTATGTAGTTTTCATGTTTTACCCCGTAATATTCCATGCGTTTCCTCAGTTCGTTTTCTTAGCCAGGGACCAGGTTATTCCTGTTTGCATTAAACATAAAAAATTGTCCCAATAAGGATTTTTACTCATTAATCTTTTCGAAAAAATTCACAATGCTGGTTTATTTTATAGTTTATAGGAAAAAATTTAAAGATCGTAGACGAGGACTCTCATTATCTTTTTATTCTTCAATTAACCGTTTACTGTTTAAAGCACAATAGTAAAACTAAACAATGTTGCTGGTAATTTTTATTCAGAAAACTACTCTTGTGTAACGAACAATAATTATGTCGATGGGATGAGTTTCTACAATAATTATACAGTTGCACATCTTGTATAAGTTTACAATTTGTGTGTATTAAATGCGAGTTCTTTTAGTTTTTCCAGGTGTAAAATCATTGTTTAACTAATGCGATTTAATACTAAATTTTTTAAATAATAATGGTCTAGTCGATGTCAATGTCATTAAAAAATTCCACGGTTTACAAAACATCGTTATTTTAGGCAAAGTCCAAGACCTGCTAATTGACCAACAAGTATAAGAATTTTTGTATTGCCTCCAACTGATTTATAAAAACTGGTCCACTCTCCCAAGGGATTTTTTTATATTTTAGTTTAAGCCCACTCATTTTCTATTAAGACTACGTTTCGACCTCTACGATGTCATTCTCAGGGCGCTAAAAAGGGATTATATTATTTGGAATGTAAATTTTAAAAAAATATATAATTGTTACTATTGATTAATTCTTTTAACAGAACATTTACACCATTTCGTCCATAACAATCTTTAAATTAATATGGGCATTTTTATATAAAATTAAGTAAAATTGTCTTCTCCTACCCTCCTGTAACGTTTTAAATAAGCTCAATTTTTTAATGAACTTCCTGATATATCTACCAACTTTCCTTTTTAAAAAATGGCTTGTTATAATATTTTATTTATTATATTATTTTTATATATACTGATCCTAATATATCATACAAATTTTTACCTTTTCAAAAAACCTTATAATACTTTAAGCTTCAAGAAGATAATAAACAATTCTTCGCCCACACTCTTAAGTCTCCATTAGTTTCGTTTCTTGTTTTAACTAACATAAATACTTTTTAATATATAATCTTAAAGTTCTGTTTAGGTAGTTTTTATATTTTTCCTGTTTTCATTACATATTTTCCCTGTTTTTCCTGTAACAGCAGAAATTTTGTAACATCCACCATCCCTTATCTAATTACGTATTCTTTATTACATCAATAAAGAAAGACTTAACGTCAATAGCGGTTCATGAGGAAGGATTCTGGAACTTTACTCCCCAAGGATTGTTTGCAGAATTTGATAAATTTCTGTTTCGTTTTTCATCAATTACACCTAAAACAATTTCTTTGCTCGCCTTTAAAAACATTAAATTAATATAAATACATCTAACCAATTAATAATTCTACTTAGTAAACTGAAGTATACCGTACGCTCCAGCCAATATTATTTACTAAACTTTACAGTACTCTTCAAGCTTTAATCAATATTGACTTTATAGACTGAACATAAAATACAGTATCCTCCCGACGCGGCGAGCTGTGCAAGAGTTACAGACAAGTTTACTGATTTATTCGATCCATTTCACGCTACGTGTTTGGACTCCACGTGCTCGTGAGCTTCGCGTTTCGCTTCTGCTTTACATTTATATTTATAGTTTATTTTTAAGTTAAAGGTTTGTGACCTAAAAAAGCTTGTTTTTAATAACTTAAGTCTTAAAGAAAAGATAGATATAGACAACAATGGACCTCTTACGTTAAATATAGTTCATTTCTTTTTTAAATTCTATTTTTCAATTTTAAGAAAGTACGAGCTCGGGTTTCAAAGTTCTATAAGCATAGAATCTACATCGTTGTCGTAGGATCTAAAAACTTAAACCAAAGTAATATTAAGCAAGCCCGGAAGGCTTGCAATAATCCGCGGAGTTGGATAAACGAAGGGAGGTTATGCTTTTATTTTAAATTTAGTTCGCCACCAGTTAAATGAAGTTTTTCCGCCACATTTTGCCTCTAAGTTCCAACAGCCAAAATAACTTTGTATAAATGTTTGTATCATTTCGAACTATTTTAAAATAAGAAACTTTTTATTTTATTTGGTACAAAGTTCACTATAAAAAAATAATTGGATTTGAGAGTTTTTGCTTCAATAAATATTTTTCGTTTTTACAGAAACAAGATAATCACCTAAAGATTCATTTTTCTAAATTTTTTTCATGATCATTGTAATAAAATATATTATGCCTAAAGTTATAAAAAAAATTAAATGACGTTAATAATAGAATATTAAGAGGCAAGTTCAAAGTTAAATGTTTTTTTTATTATAAATATGAAAGTTTTGTCTTTGTTTCGTGTTCTTTTGCCTCTCTTATTAGGTAATACAATTATAGACTTTTACGAAAATAATTATGTTTCGCAACAAATAAATTATCCTTCAGAAATTATTCGTTTCGGTTCTACACAAACAAGATATAAATTGCTTTATAATGAAGTATATAATCTATTGACAATAAATACAGTACTTCAATCAAGTATCAACTTAAAACTAATTAAAAAATGTCAGCCAATTATTTCATTTGTAAATTTATTTTTTAGATCTCTGGATTTTTTTTCCTATTAAAACCATTACCTTGCTGTGTTTTTTATAAAAACGTTTTCCCTTCTTACACCATGTTTATTATTTATCAAAATCTAGCAAGAACTTACTTAGAAAGTAAATAAAAACTCCTCTTGAGGGCCAAGGGGAGAAGGACTAAAGAGCTTAAATTTGTCTTTCTCTTATGGTTTGCCTGTAACAAAGAAAAAATGGTCTTATGGTTGTTCAGTCTTAATATTTTTGGTTTCTGGGGCACAACTATTTAAGAAAAAATAAACGATTGATTTCTAGCGACATCGCTATCGATATTATAAATATTCACACCATGTTGAAGTATCGATAAAATACTCGGGCTTCATTGGTAGAATCGACCTTCTGTCAAAAATTGGTAGGGATGTTAAACGTGTTATATTTTTGGCACTACATTTTGTTTTTGTTATAACCTCAAATATATTAAAAATTTAGCCGTTAAAATAATTTTAAATACGTTTGAGCTAGTTTTTAACAGCTCTTGTATGTAAACATGAAACTTTGTACCGACCATCATGAGATGATATTCGGGTGGGCAGAAAAACACCCAATTCGCACCATTCGCCTTTCTTGGTTCATGGCCTCCATAATTCTCATACCTAGATGTATTAACATTAAATCTTGACTTCTATTTTTTTTTAATTATAACATTTATTCATTCTATAGAGTCCTATATTTCCTTATTTCTAATAATAAAGACTTTTTAAATTTATTGTTTTTTGAAACTAACTAAGTTATAAAGTTAGCGGTATGATTAAATGAAAATGTAGTCACCTTTACTAAAATTAAGAGACAACTTCAACACTCAATGTATAAGAAATCTAAAAATTCTTACTTACTTATCTTCAGTTTAAACTGTACCTTAATACTTTTAAGCTAGGTCACCGAAAATAAATTGAAGATACATGTGCATTGTCCTCGGCGGAAGTCCAGTTTTCTTATTTTATGCCCATAAAAACAAAGGGGCACCCCTTAGTAGTTTAGTAATACCAGCAAATTTTGCCAACCGGTAGAATTCTGCTAGTCGATTTTTCAAACCTTAAATATGCTCCTAATCTACTATTAGTATAGGACAAAAATCGTCATTCTTTATTTAAGCATGTTGTTTTATCGTTACTATTTCTATTATTATATTCGAGAAATTCTTCAGGATAAAATGACTTACTGTTATCTGTCTACCCATTTGTGTCTTTATTTTTAACTCTCGAATGTGACAACTCAACCTACTAAGGCTCTAAAATAAATAAAAAATATCTAGAGAATATAAATGTTAATACTGTAAAAAATGTACAAAATTATCCAATTTGTAAAATAAGACTTAATAGGCTGAATAAATAAATAGATTCTTATAAAACAGGGTCAAATATATGTTAGTATTATACCTATATGGTAAAAAGCAATGTAAAATAAAAAAAGGTCTAGAAAATCTTGAAAAAGACAAACCACAGTTTTATTTTGACAATTAATTTTTGAATTTTTAATTATATTATAATTTTTTATGTTTATAATTATGTACCATTCTAGCAGAGCCTAAGGATCGGTAACCAAGAAAAAAAAATTTCCAAGGATATATTATTTTGAATAAACAAAATATAGTGAAGCTTAAATAAAAATTAAAATATATATTCAAAATTATACAGCAAGTAAGGGTCTACTATATTTTTGTTTTATATGCAATGATAAACTTTCAAAGTCACTTCCGAAACATTTGGAAGTAATACAAATACGAAGTAAACATCACAATATAATAAGATGGTATTCATTTTTATCTTTCTTTCTAATGGAATTTTATATTATTGTATAAAACTTGCAGAATGCTCTGTTTTTATGGTTATCTAATTTTAAAAACTGTGGTTATATTTTTAAATAGAATAATGATGTATTTAGTAGTTACTCTAACATTTAAAAAGTAAATGTACATCTTTCATGAATGTTAGTAGACAACGTAGGTACTTGTTATACAAAAATATCAGTACTAGCAAAATTGTTAGCGATTGTTAGAACTCGTAAACTTAATTTAATTTTGTTTTTTATTGATGTTTGTAGGTTTTACAATAAAATGTATTTTATAAAATGATGTTTTATTAATTGATATACTACATTTTGTAACGTGTAAAAAACCCCATAACGTCTTTGTTAAATATAAACCTAAATGTCTATTAAAAAAAAATATGGGACAAATAAGAAATTGTTTAATATCAAAAAAATTAAAAGATTTAGGTATACTAACTTTTGATGTTAAGTATGTAATTATTCCATCTACTAAAGTAAATATTCTCGTATGGTGAAATTATAATTGTTGAGGTTACACTTGATAAGGACAAGAGTCAAGAAGGGATAATAGAATATTGTATACCTAGTAGGAAAAGCTGAACATTCCCGGACGACCGTAAAGATTGTATGTCGATGCGCAAGCCGAGGCTGATAATACGGAGTCCGGGAATGTAGCTTTTTCTACGAGGCATACTTACTATTTTTCCGTAAATCGAAAATTATTAAAAGGACATAACTTATTACACGCAACTTGTTAACATTTTGAAATAAATATTATTAACTTTGTTCACAAATAAAGGATGCCATTAAATATTTTTGTTGTAACTATGGAAACACAGTCATATTAAATTGTCAAGCTTAACACATTTTAGTTTACAAGTATCCGTAGATAAATAATATTTCCTTACAGTACAATAATAAATATTTCCTAACAGTTATTTTCCGTTGCCTCGCAACGACTGAGTGTAAGGATATAATGACTTTTTCTTCGAAAATATTATCAAAAATAACAATATTTCCTTTGATTTTCGAAAAAATATATTATGGTATTCTTTTTAACCCGCCAAGAATGCCTATCGTAAAATGGGTAACAGTTTATAACAAAATCAAAATAAATCTTATTTTACAAAAAACTGCTTTTAATAAAATTATTATTTGGCATTTAATAAAAATTTCAACTGCGTCGAATTCCATAAAAAAAAAATTTATAAAAACCAACAAGATAACTGCTGTGAACGGGTTCAAGGGAATTCTTTAAAAATCTCGTAACCCACTTAAAACTTTGTAGCTAAACTTTACCAATTTTAGTATGAAAATTTGCTTAGTTAAAAGTTTGATGGTTACTAAGCCTCAAGAATAAGAATGGCTCTTCATTTCGTTTTAAACTTAAGAAAAACTGAAAGTGTTAAAAAGTTGTCACGTTTCGGAATTTGCATTTCCTGAATTACAAATATTCATTCATTAAGAATGGGTTTGTAGACTGCATAATTAACTTATAGAAGAAATTAAATGTGAGTCATATGCAAATAAGTGGTAACGAAAGAAATATTGATCGTTATTTAATATATTGTGCAAGAAACCAAAAACGTAAATCGTATACAAATAAGTATTAATAAAATCTGTAAGAGGAATAAAATTATATAACTTACAAAAACTATACAGGGCGACATCGAAATTACTATCCAGTTTGTAACGTCTCGGAATTTGCATTTTCTGAATTACAAATATTCATTCTCTAAGAATGGGTTTATCAATAGGCATATTACTTAAACGAGGAAGTAAATGTGAGCCATATGCAAATAAGTGATAATGAAAAAAAATATGTGTCGTTATTGAGTACATAGTGCAAAAAACCAAAAACGCAAAACAAAAATTATAATGTACAAAAATTATACAGGGTGACAACGAAATCACTACCCAGCTTGTCACGTTCTTACAAAATCATTATTGTTACATTTAGTAGGTTATAGGGTTTCAGTGTGCGCATATTTTCAGTATCAAACGTCTGTCACTTCTGGCTAAAACAGAAATGCGCACAATTTTGTTATTTTAAATATATTATTATATTTTTTTTTAAATATGCATTCTACAAAGAATTTAAAGCATAAAATATGTATCATATCTAACACAATTTCTGAGAAAATTGCTTTGGAAATTGTCAAATTAGCCACACATTTTATTGTTTTTATAAAGAACAAACGAAAAAGTAAAAGATGTATTATTATATTTGATCAATTATTTTAGGTATTCTATACGAATGAGTCACAACAAGTTTAATGGGACATGCTGTATAATTTTACATTCAAACAAATATTTCTCCAATAATTTTAATGGAACTTCCCCTTTTAAATTTAATTTTAAAAAATATCTTTTTAAATATTTTTTATGTATGCTTCCCTATGTCTAAACTTATTAGCTTTTAAAGTATAAGCCATTAAAAGTTTACTTCCATAATCCAAACAATTGATGTTACGTACGTAATTTATTTATAGTTTCATCTAAGGATGCCCGCAGATCTGTTTACTAATTTCAACTATTTTAGGACGTTATTATTGCTATCGTAAAACAGTTGAAATTAGTAAACAGATCTGCGGGCATTCTTAGATTAGTAACTATGAATACACTAACATAAATTGTGGTTTGTTGGAAAATGTAACTAAACTTTTAATTGCTACTATATCAAAAACTGATAAGTTTAGATATAGGGAAGCATATTTAAAATAGTAAAATAATTTTGAAAATTTGATTTTAAAGTGCTATTAAAACTATTAGAGAAATTTGTGTTTGAATGTAAAATTTGGCAGCACTTCCGGTTAAATTGGAAGTAAAATAGTGGTGACTCATTCATACGGGAAAATTGAACACTCAAAAATAAGTAAAACAGTCATATTATTATTTTTTAAAATGACATTTTATACTTTTTCATTTGTTCTTGTAAAAAAAAATAAAATGTGTGGTTAATTTGACCATTTCCAAAGCCATTTTCTCGAAAACTATCTTAGATAGGTATAGAAGAAGAACTTGTTTTAGGCTTAGAATTCTTCGTAGAATGCATATTTAAAAAAGTATATTTAAAAAAATATATAGCATGATCTATTTAAAATAACAAAGTTGTGCGCACTTCTGGTTTAACCAGAAGTGACAGTCAGACGGTTAGATACTGCAAAGTTGCGCACAATATACAGGGTGATTCCTAAGTTGGTACTTCTTTTTTTGCTGTGTATAGAAGGCATTAAAATAAACAACTTCTTCTACTACCTCTTTTCAAAAAACTCAAAAATAATCGAGATTGAGAAGTAAAAAATCTAAGTGCGTGCCTAATCATAAAAATATAGCCCGCTATAGTTTCTGTTATTTTTCTTATCTGTTATTAATATTAGTCATACGGGTAGTGTTGAGTAATACGCTGCGGTGAAATGGTAAAATTTGAAAACATTAAACTAATAGATATGGTGCTAAATTTACTGGGAGTGTCGTAAAAGTGCAGATGTTTCTTCGACATTATACACAGCCGTGCGAGCTCATCCTACACCCAGAAGTTTTCTTAATGTTATTCAACGGGCAAGTTAGGCGGGAACCGTATTTGATCCATAGTGTAATAAATTAAAATAAATACCTTATTGTCGAGTTTTTGAAAAAAGGTATTTGCAAATGTTGTTTATTTTAATGCCTTCTATACACAGCTAAAAAAAAATATTAACTTAGGAATCACCCTGTATAACCTACCAAAATTGCATATTAATGATTTATTTTATTAAGGACGTGACCAGCTGAGAAGTAATTTCGTTGTCACCTGGTATGGCAAATTTGGTATGATTTAAGGAGTCCTTAAACAACTTTTTAGATCGATTAAAAAACTAAACATGAAGTTTAAAGTAGTCCATACTTGAAGTGAAGTGGCAAGTTAAATAGGGACAAATAATACTCGAAGTCAACCTTCACTAAGATATATTTTATAGGAAAAATTTACTAAGATGTTTCGAACGTAGAAACGTTCATCTTCAGAAGAAATATAGTTATAATAAAGGAAATTGTGAGTGACACCCTCATAGAGCTTTTGAGGAAGTTAAATACTTGAAGAGAATAATGCTTACATCAAAGTAGCGGAGGAAATGGTACTATCAGGTTCCAAAGATAAATTTTGGTGTTAAATGGAATATTAGGGTGAAAAATGAGAAAACGTGAATGTGTGAATGACCTAGTGAAGTAACTTTTACTTAAGTAGTGGAGTGTATTGTTGAGAAGTTGTGGGAGAACAAAAGATAAAGAGTTATGGGTGTTGGTTACCACCACCGCTACTTTGATGTAAGCATTATTCTCTTCAAGTATTTAACTTCCTCAAAAGCTCAATGAGGGTGTCACTCACAATTTCCTTTATTATAACTATATTTCTGCTCAAGATGAACGTTACTACGTTCGAAAGTAAATTTTTCTTATAAAATATATCTTAGCGAAGGTTGACTTCGAGTATTATTTCTCCCTATTTAAATATATACAGGGTGATTCACGTTGAGTGGCCTATTAGAAGATCTCGGAAACGAGTAAACTTATCGTTCTACAAATTTTACAGCAGGCATAATTGGCTTTGTTCTTTTAAAGCATTATATTTTGACGTTTTTATTACTTCCGGTTATACCAGAAGTCAATGTCAACTTTGCTATTTTAAATAGAACACCCTGTATATTTTAGCATTTTGGATTACCTTATTAAAATCTAAATAACTTTTGTTAATAATAATCTATTACTATCTCTAACCGTTTTTGAGATATGAATTATAAAAGGATATTTTTTGTGTAAAAACACTCCGAGAAGAAAGTTTAGTAACTCTGAAACTAATAAAAGTAATCATTCAAAATTTTGTAAGCTTTTAAGTAATATATAGATCTTTAGTTTAAATTACTTAGGTTTCACGTTTTTTATACAGGGAGTTCTTAAAATTGTGATAATGTTTCCATTTAAATAAATGTACATAAGTCAATTTTGGCAAATGGAACACCCTATTTTTTAGCTTACTAACGTGTAGAGAATTAAATTTCCTATCTAAACGCCTAATATGTTACAATCCGCATTTTTAGCCGTTTTGGAATTATGAGCAATTTAAATAAAAAATCCTAAAATTTCTGTTTGTGTTAAGGAAACAATATTTTTGAAACTAAGGCTTCGACTGGAATTTTTGTTTAAGTTTGAGCTTTGTTGCCAATTTGTAAAGTAGGCTTTGGCCAAAAATGATTTTAAAGTTGACAATTATCTTAGCCCTGTTGTCATATTCTAGTAAACTTATTTAAAATTACGTTCATTCTTGGTAGTCTGAGAATAGCGAATAATAATAATTAAAATAATTTTATTTAAAAAAATCAGAAATAGCTAAGCAACGAACATAGGCACTTAATAACAAATGGTATCAAAGTCAAACGAA
This sequence comes from Polydrusus cervinus, assembly GCA_935413205.1. Lineage (NCBI taxonomy): Eukaryota > Metazoa > Arthropoda > Insecta > Coleoptera > Curculionidae > Polydrusus > Polydrusus cervinus. The sequence goes on along the minus strand of OW284514.1, from coordinate 21,581,269 downwards.
AATCCCAGTCGAAGCCTTCTTTTTAAAACTAAATATTAACACAAACAGAAATTTTAAGATTTTTTATTTAAATTGCTCACAATTCCAAAACGACTAAAAATGTGGATTGTAACATATTAGGCGTTTAGATAGGAAATTTAATTCTCTACACGTAAGTAAGCTAAAAAATAGGCAAAAATTGACTTATGTACATTTATTTAAATGGAAACATTGGCACAATTTTAAGAACTCCCTGTATAAAAAACGTGAAACCTAAGTAATTTAAATAAAAGATATATATTACTTAAAAGCTTACAATATTTTAAATGTTTACCTTTATTAGTTTCAGAGTTACTAAACTTTCTTCTCGGAGCGTTTTTATACAAAAAAAATCCTTTTATAATTCATATCTCAAAAACGGTTAGAGATAGTAATAGATTATTATTAACAAAAGTTATTTAGATTTTAATAAGGTAATTAAAACTGCTAAAATATACAGGGTGCTCTATTTAAAATAGCAAAGTTGACATTAACTTCCGGTATAACCGGAAGTAATAAAAACGTTAAAATATAATGTTTTAAAAGCTGAAAGCCAATTATGCCTGCTATCAAATTTTTAGAAAGATAAGTTTACTCGTTTCCGAGATATTCTAATAGGTCAATCAACGTGAATCACCCTGTAGTGTTTCTCTAGAATATCCAAGAAATCAGTCATTTAAATTTAATGCGTCAATTCAATAACATCCTGCACGTTGTAACCTTTAAATTTAGTAGTAAATTCTTAACTACATTAATGCATTGTAATAAGAAAGAAAGTAAATTTCTTTATCAAGAAATTCCCTAACGCTTAGAAATCTATTTTTGTAACGAATCAGTTTAATCTAGCGTAACATCTTGTAAGCTGAAAGAAAAGGAGCTAAGCCAGTAACCTAAATTACATTCTTGGGTCAGTATAATATTTTCTGATTTACCCATTTTCTCCAGATTTTTCTGGAATGCCCCTTTGTTTGTGACAAATGTTTGCCTCGAGGGCCATTAACATAACCTAATATCCAAAAATAACGTCGGCCGAGATAAAAAACCAGTCTCTTGGGTTTGTGTTTCTTAAGTTATTTTAATATTTTATAAGAAATAATATTTTGAAAGCGGGTTGAATCAAAAAAGCTTAAATCTTATTTCAGTTATCGAATAAATAACGGCACGACCTTGTTTTTTATCAAAGATAAAGTGAAATATTATGTTCATTTAGAAATACAGTGTGTCTAGAAAGTATAAAACATATTAAAAAAATGTATTACCAATTTCTCTGAAAATTTTATACTGGATAAAAGTTGGTGCATGCCTTAAAACAATAAAATATAGCTAATATTTCACTTGCGGCTAATGGTAAGGGAACAAATGCGATTTTCTCGACAAAATACCAATTCTATACGCATATTTTAAAGAAGGTTCTTTAACTTAAGCGTACTGGGTGAAAATGACAAATACAATGGTGACATTTTGCCAACCAGCAAAATCCCGGTAATCGATTTTTCGGTCGCTAAAATCTCCTCACTGGCTGATACCTGAAATTCTCGATTCGCTGGAAATAATTATATTTGCCGCTGAATATGAAACAGGTTTTTATAAAATTGTTTGTGTGGATTCCGAGATAATCACGTTTGAAATAGCGTTTAGAGGGATTTTGTTGGTTTGTAAAATATCACCATCATTAGATAGATAAATGTCACGATTTGAGTGGTTCAAGGCTAACTTGATTATTATACTTGGCATCATAAGATAAGAAGTATTTATTTCAAAACATGTTTGTACAATGACAAAGTATCAAATACGTCAAATAACAAAAAATTAATAAAACACAATAATAGACACACACTATTAAGTTAAAAACTCAGATATGTTATAGGGGTCTATGTTGCCCAAATAACTACGCAAAGTTCGTTTAAATATATCCAATCTTGCGAGACTTTATAATATTTATTTATTCATTGACATATACATTTACAAAGTAAATAGTGACATTGTCAAAGTAAGAAAAAGAAAAGTTATTTTAAGTTTCATGTGATAATATCATGGTATTCCCGAATATCATAAACAATTTTGTCAAGAAGGTAGCACTTTACTTTGTTCTTGAACCTTTCGAATTGAATAATGCTTCTGACAGTTTCCGGGAGCGCATTATAAAGAGAACTGCAGACACAATATGGACTTTTTCGATAAGAGGATGTTTTGTAGCCAGAAATGTAAATTTTATCCGAGTTTCTAGTATCACGATTATGAAGTGTTGAGGTATGAAATTTGGAAGAGTGTTTTTTGACAAACATTACTGCACTAAGAATCAAAATACTAGGCAGAGAAAGAATTTTATATCGCCGAAATGTTTCCTTGCAAGATTCAAGCGTGCTTAAAGAGTAAATTTTACGACTAATTCTTTTTTGTAAAATGAATAATCTTTGTAGTTCTGTTGATTGGCCCCAGTAAAGTATTAGATAACTTAGGTGACTATAGGCTAATGCATAGTAAATATTAAGTAATTGTTTGCTATCCATACAATTTTTTAAGTTGACTACAGCAAAATATGCCGAGTTAAGTTTACTAGCAACAAAATCAACATGAGCTGTCCACTTTAACTGTGAGTCTACATAAAGGCCAAGAAATTTGCATTGCTCAACTCTCTAAATGGGATTCTCGTTTAGTTTTAAATTTAAATCAGGAACCTGCCTCCTTTTATAAAAAACCATATAGTATGTTTTGTTTACGTTGATAATTAAGTGATTTTTCTTGCATCATAATGAAAATCTAATCAAAATATGCTTCTCGATTGCAATCAGTTGATCCAATGTTCCAGCAGATGCATCATCCGCATATAAAATAATATGTTGAACGGCAGTAGAGTTTTGGACTTGCATTGTCTTTATTTGTTTAGAATCACTACGTTTCAACTGGTAAGTATCTCCAGTCGTCTTCAGGTCATCGAGCATGACTCATCAAGCATGACTCATCCAGTTATGCGTCATCACCTAGCAACACGCATGACTCCGCCCACTAGTCATGCGTCACATCACCTGAAGACGACTGGAGATACTTACCAGTTGAAACGTAGTGATTCTAAACAAATAAAGACAATGCAAGTCCAAAACTCTACTGCCGTTCAAGAAACGTCATTGTCTCCAACCTTTAAACAGACACTAAAATAATATGTTGTTAGGTAATGCATTATAAAAAGTAATTGCAGAATAGGTATAATTTTTCTCACTTAAGGTTAGTCTATGTTCAGGAAAATTATAATCAATATTTTTACGTCTAGTGCTGTATGCATGGTTAATTTTAAAGTGAGAAAACTTTTAAAGGTGTTTCTTAATGAACATTATGCTGTCAAATATAAATATTGGCGAAACGGTTAAGAATTTGTGCTTTTTAAATAATCCGCGACAAGATTGCTTATAGTATAAATTCAAAATTAATCGGAGAGCGCGATTTTGAATTACAAAGGTCTTTTCTAGATTAGATACCTGGTGGCCCCAAAATATTAGATCATACCTCAATATCGACAAAAAGTTACTAAAATAAACCACTTTAGAGGAATTAAAATCTAAGTATTTTGTTGTTACTCCAAGTAAGTAAGCAAGTTTTAGACAGTCTTCTACATAGATCTTCAACACGATAACGCCACTTTAAAAATGAGTCAATATACACGCCTAAAAATTTACTCTGGCTCGAAACATTTATATCACTTTCGCCGAGAGCAACAGTTTCAGGAAAATTTGATTCGTTCTGTTGTGTTCGAAATATAATGTACTGTGACTTATCGGCATTCGTAAGAATGAATTTACTTATAGAGTGAACTCTACCACTAAAAACAATGTTTACTATTATAGTAGTAGACAAAAAATATAACTTTTACCTACTCGTAAGCGGTATGTTCACGCTTCCTCATTTGTTAGATAATATACTAAAAAGGACTGATCTGGTAGTCGTTACGTGCCATTATCTCCATAGCAGCTAAGGTAATTGTTTCTTGTCTAAGTTGTGACATATTTTAATGTGTTTTGTTAAAAATACTTAATTTTCTTAAATTTTAAAATTAAATAAAAAATATGTTTCGTTATTTATTCGAAAAGAAGATAATGCAGGGATCGCAGCCTTCCAGGAATAACGACTGGTCCTGAAAATTGCCTGCTTCGTCCTATAAAATAGTTCTGTTTAGTTGTGCTACTATCAGTTCGGTTAAAAAAATCATTTCGTGCAGACTTAAGAATATAAACACCTACACAAAATTAGAGAACGTCGCACAAAGTTAACCTTATGCTAGAAAACCGCACAAAAAGGAAAATATTTTCATTTATCTTTTTTATTCCTCGGAGAAACGTAAAGATAACAAACCCAAGCACTACTGTAAATGAAGTTTAAGAAATTTCGTTAAAAATCTCGTAACCTAGTTTAAACTTTGCGGCTAAAGTTTATCAATTTTAATATGGAAATTCTTCTTTATTAAAACTTCGTGTTTACTAAGCCTTAGGAATAAGAATGACTTTCATAATTTAGTTTGTTTAAACTTAAGTATAAGAAATATTGAGAAGGTTTTTATATTATCACGTATTCTTAGGCTTATGTTTCTTTTTTAAATAAAGGGGTGTCTGAGAGTTTTTGCATATAAAATTGTTATTTCGCAAAATAATTTATTTAATACACCGCTTTATTTTTGATGTGGTAATAAAAATAATAAGTTATTTCAACTTAATTTATTTTTTCAAACGGATAGTGTCTCTTCAATTTGTGGGCCGTAGTAAAAATTTACTGTACATCTCGAATGGATTACATTCTGCGCTCAGAAGTTATACTTCCTCATACGATATGGACATCCACTCTTGCAGTGGCGGTTCGGGAGGTATAGCCATGGTGCTATGGCCCTACCTGTCATACCAATTAAAACTGATTTTTGAAAATTTAATTTTTAAAGCAGAGTGAAAAATATATTTAAAAGTGAAGTGCAGTCAATCACAAACTTCTATTGCGCGAAGCGATTATGCGTAAATCGGTAACGTAGTTATCGCACTTGGCGGACTTAGCTCTGTATCTATGCAGCGGTTATGTGTTAGATAAATAAAAATTATAATAAATGGCCTTAAATAATATGACGTGACATAACGTTATGAGCCTAGGTAATGCCGGCCCAGTCAGCAGCAAGACTGACGTGCTCATGTTATTTGATTGGAATTCGATGCGTCGGTGACGACAGTGTTTGACTGTTCTTTCGTGTTTTTTTTTAACAATATAAATTGTAAAGTTATTAATACAATTAGCTATTTATATGAAAATCCACTGTCAACATTATCGTTAGAACAAAAGTTGGAAGTTACAGGGATCGGGATACCGTTACCAGATTTAAAAATAAAAATAAAACTTAGGGCGAACAATAATATGTAATAAAAAAATATTTATGCAATAAATAATTGGGGTATGCGGGTGTGATGAATCTCAAAGCCTATTTTGTTTTATATGTGGTTTCTTTGGAAGGGCAAGGAAACTTAAAATTAAATTATAAACTGCGCTCGTTTTTATGACGCATTTGAGTTAGCCCATTAAGGCCAAGATAAAAAAGAGACTTAAAGCTAAGAAGCTATAGTTGTCTTTTTGATATTTAAAAAAAAAATTGTGATATTTTTGATTTTAAAATGAATACAAATTTATTATTTTTATAAAATGGCGAATGCTTCTCGTAAAGAATTTTTGGCCCAACCTTACTAACATGACACGAGCCGTCAGTGCACTTTTATTGTACATTGCACTTGTAGAGTTTAAATTACTACTTTTATAACGAGAGTTAACAATATAAAACCAAATGTTGTCAAAATGTATTTAATCCCAAAATAGGTCAACAGGAACGTTCTGTATAGTGTCATATTATCTGATAATTATTTAGGTTTATGGGTCCTTTATAATTAGTTAATGAATTACCGCTTGACATTTTAACATCAGTTTCAAATTATCTTATTCGGACTTAAATCGGCTTTTCGTCCTTTAAAGTCCTTCTCGAAACCGTAGTATAGTAGTTTCTGATGTATTCTGAAAAGATTCATTTATGGTACTTCGGCTTTCAAAAAGCAAATTAGACCCTTAGGTCACCTTGTTGCTTGTTACATAATAAAATACTCAGTTGTTTTTCTACTAGTAGATTAATACCAGGTGTACCAAACATGTATTTTTTTAAATAGGATGCATTCACAGGGTCCTGCACCTCACCTCCCGTCTTCTACAGGGTGTCCGGTAACTTATGGGCCGTAGAGTAACTGAAGATACTAGACATCAAACTAAGCCGATTATGTCATATAAGTTTTTTCGGATTGTTACTCGTTCTAGAGATACAGGGTGTTGAAAGTAAAAGTTTATTCTCGAAAATAAGCCATAATTTTAAAACGGTTTAAGGAATCGAATTGAAAGTTGGCAATATTATGTTTTTATGAGCAAGAAATAAGAATTTGTAGAAATTTTTAAGTTTGAAACTAGAGGGCGCTAGTTGCATACACTGGGCTTCATTATTCTATGATTTTTTTTCTTACCTGTGATATAAGGTGTTTTTCAATTATAGTTTCTTAAAGAAGGGCATTTTCTGAGTTAAAAAGGTGTACTTGATTGATCTTAATATTTTTAACGGTTTTCGAGATATTTTCCTTTAAACATTCCAAAGCATAAAAAAAACATAGTACATAATTAAGTTATTATTTTAATTATCAAAAAAAAACTTATACTAGATACTAGACATCAAACTAAGCCGATTAAGTCATATACAATTTTTCCGATTGTTACTTATTCTAGAGATACAGGGTGTATATAATTTATGTATTATTAATTTAATTATGTAGGTACTATGTTTTTTATGCTTTGAGATGTTAAAAGGGAAATATCTCGAAAACCGTTAAAGATATTAAGATCAATCAAGTACAACTTTTTGACTCAGAAAATGCCCTTCTTTAAGAAACTATAATTGAAAAACACCTAATATCACAGGTAAGAAATAAAATCATAGATTAATGAAGCCCAGTGTATGCAACTAGCGCCCTTTAGTTTCAAACTTAAAAATTTCTACAAATTCTTATTTCTTGCTCACAAAAACATAACATTGCCAACTTTCAATTCGATTCATTAAACCGTTTTAAAATTATGGCTTAATTTCGAGAATAAACTTTTACTTTCAACACCCTGTATCTCTAGAACGAGTAACAATCCGAAAAAACTTATATGACTTAATCGGCTTAGTTTGATGTCTAGTATCTCCAATTACTCTACGGCCGATAAGTTTCCGGACACCCTGTATAGTTCACTTATTATTTTATTAATTTCTTTTATATTATAAAAGTAAGTTAGGATTTTGATATTTTGCAGACTTTACCTGTGTCCTAGGGCGCATTTCAGGAAATTATTTTTGTTTATACAGGGTGTTCCAAAATACCGTCATAAGGACTTAGTTTTTTAGATTACATGCCATAAATACTCTTACTTATTTAGATGCCTTTTATAGTTGCCTATATACCCCCAAAATTTTAAGAAAATCGGTTCAGTATTATAGGCGAAAAAAAAAACACTAAGACAAATCAATTTGCACCACTTGTTTTAAAAATAACCCTGAATACAAAGACATGATGTAAAGTGGAACACATGGTATTAAGTGGTGCAGGAGACTGAGAACATTAGAACAAATAAAAATAACTCTAAAATCCCTAGGCAAATTAAAAGTGTATTACGTATTATATTAATATACATTTGAATTACTTATACATATTTCGTATCTTAGTTATACAAGGTGTTTTTTAATTGAGTGCCGATACTTAAGGTTGTGAATCCTTGGGTGATTTTAAGAAGGAAAGTTAATATTAACATATGTCCTAAAACTCTTCATTTTTGAGCTACAGGGTGTTAACATTTTTTTTAAAAATATAACATTTTTATCATAATTATTATATCACTCTTAGATATTTTTAGGAAATTTTGTACACGCCTCTTAATCATTAAGGAGAAATCTTTGACTTAAAAGATTTTTTTTTAAATTTTTACCAGTGACATCCGTACGGGGTTTGAACTGAATATTTTAAAAGGAAAATGTGGTACGCCACTGATTTTTCTAAACACCAAACTTATATTTAAAATTCCCATTTATTTTGGAGCAAATTTTGTCCATGGACTTACTTTCGTATGATGCACCCTTTTTCCATAAAAAAATAAAACCAAAAAAAAACAATTTTTTTCTTCGGTTCATTGAGACTGCTTTTGATATTTTGTAGCTTAAAAATGAATGAGCCTTAGGACATAAGTTAATATTAACTTTTCTTCTTAAAATCACCCAAGAATTCACAACCTTAAGCATCGGCACTCAATTAAAAAACACCCTGTACAAGTACAGTCGGAATGGTGCAAGATAGAAGAATACATTTCTTGATTAACTTAAAGGAACTAAAATACCATTTAGAGACTTTCCCTTTTCGAAAACTTTATTCACAAAAATTAAGATCGATAAAGGTTAAAAGTCAAACGCTCTTTTTATCAGGTAGGCCGCAGAAGTTTTTAAGAATAATAATCAGATAACAAAAACTTAGTTTAACAATTTAAGTCAAGTTAGATTTAAAAAAAACTTTACCTGGCTAAGGGTTACCCTTAATTTAATTTAGTTGGTACCATAATGAAGTGCCTTAAAAAGTTTTCAATGTAATTTAAAAGTTTCCTTACGTACAGTAATATGTAGAAACTTGATATAAGGTTTTTAAATTTGTTTTCTTTCCGAGATAGACGTTGCGGCTTGTGTAGATACGGGTCGGTGGACTACGCCTAAATTTCAACAAATTTGGTCAATAATCAACAGTTATATCACAAGACCTCGTTTTTTTATCGGTTAGATTTTTCAGCTGTTACGAAAACTTTTTTTGGACATTTTTCGAGTTGAATTTGGACATGTTTATTCTGATTAATTTTTGAATAAACTTGGGCTTGTATTGCCAAAAAAGTTTGAGTGAAAAATGGAAATTTTAACCAATAAAAAAATGATGGTCGAGTGATATTTGGCAAGATTATTTCGTAAATCGTTGAATAAACATGCCCAAAGTTCAACGAGTATAAGTTTGAGGGAAAAATGGCAAATTTAACCAATAAAAAAAATATGCTCGAGTGATATTTGGCAAGATTATTTCGTACATCGTTGAATGAACATGTCCAAAATTCAACCAGTAAAATTACCAAATAAGTTTGAGGCTGACAACCAAAATACATTTATTATAATTTTATTATTGTATGTTTGGTTGCCAGCCTTCAAAAAATTCCCTATAGTAGTGTATGATTCTGGTTTTAATTAGTTTTTAACAGGCAAATATATCTATACCTACAACTTTGTTTGTCAATTCCATTTCGACATCTGACGAAGTAGCAGTGCTACGAATTATGTCATGTTTTTGTTCTTATTGTTAATATAAAAATAAACAAAGTTATGTAAAGATTTGAAACCTTAATGTTGTTTCTTTTACGTATTTATTTTTTTGTTTTGTCTTATCTCTTATTAGTCATGTACTTTACGGGTCGGTCGTCAGTTATTCCGCAAACCGCCGCGGTGTGTTTTTCTGAAGCAAGTTAATTAATTTTAAATTGGTAACACAAGAAAATGCTAAAATTTGAAAACAATGAACTAATAGATATGGTACTAATTTACTGTGTGTCGTCAAAGTGCGGCTGTTTCTTCGAGATTAGACTCATTAGACTCATTCTCCACCCAGAATTTTTCTTAATGTTATTCAAAGGGCAATTTAGGCAGAACCGTATTTGATCCATAGTGTAATAATAATTTTATTTTTGATTTAGCAAATGTCTGATTTTTACGAAGAGTTTTGTTTTACAATATAATGTATTTCGAAGAAATAATAATTATTTTAGGAAATTTATAGCATCAAGATTTTTGTGCGCTAAACCAGCACATATAGACGTATTAGGAATTCTCTGCCCTAGACTATAGAATCGTATTTCAAAAAATTAAAATTTTTTCATTATTTATCAATATTTGAAAAAACAGCTTAATTCGAAGGTGCATTTTTGAACATTTGATAATTAATTTTGCTAAAGAATATCTCTTTTACTTGACCCCATAATATATCCCATTTAACATCTCCCTAAGTATTTTTTTAAAGGAAATTGTAGTTGATTTCTGTATACTGAAGTGGTTTTACATCCCTAGGGACTAACCTATATCAGTTGGGCATTATTTGGAATGATTCTCAACTTCGTTAAAATAGGACATTTGCCAAATTGCCTGCTGAAAAGTAGAAAGTTTTCGCTTTAGAAATGAAAAAGGATTGAGTAAATAAACCATTTACAGAATACAGGTAAACAAATTTAGTTTTCGTTTAACAAATTTGTATACGTTTAAATCAACTTACAATTTAAGGTGATGGGAAAATAGGAAAATAACTTATTTAAAATGTTACCTTAATCAAAACAAATCTGGAATATCGCCAGTATTTTAAAAACTACTGATTATATTTTTGGCCACATTCATATAGGTCAAGCCGACATATTTAGGCAAGACAAAGCGATTTTCGTAATTGTACAAGATTAGTCAGAAAAAATACAAACTTTTTTATTTTAAATAAGACGTGCGGTATATTTTTAAAGAATCAAGAAGTCTGTTAAACGAAAAATTCAACGATAGAGGTTATAATCGCATAATCAACTTGAGATAACAAGTATTTCTAAAAGAGAAAACATGTTTATTATCTGAAAAACCGTAATTACTTTTATATAAGATTACAATCTTGGGCACAGTTGCTGGAAAGGTTAAGATTTTGATTAAAATTTATAGCCTTAGTCCAAGTAGGAAAAACTGAAAAAAATATTTTTTTTAGTGGCGGGGTTTTGTTAATTAGCAAAAAATGGCTGGAAAATCGTTGGAAAAATCATTACTTTTGTCAAAAAAAATAACCTTAAATTGTTTGGAAAAAGAAGGTGATTTTATATATATTATTTGGAGAATACCATTTAATCAGAAGCTGACAAGGCCAACTTTGTATTTGTGCAAAATACCCTTATATTTTACAAGAACTGGCAAATCTAGGGCAATTTTGCGCAAACATGCAGTAGGCCTTGCCAGCCTCTGATTAAATTTTGTCTTTTTAATACACTAATAAGCTAATAGAGAACGATTTTTCTTTACGCAACCCACTGTTAAAGGTGTTTATTTAACATAAATTATCACATCTTTCATGTCGGGCCGTATATTCCTTTTCCCATCAACACTACTAAAAGTTTCTTAAGCATAACTTTTGACACCACTATCCATTCATCCTTTAGTAGTATATTCATTTTTTCATCAGTACGAGATATTTTCTTAACACACATTTTCATATCATCCGTGGCGCTTGGTAGTATTCCTTTTTTTCTCTCATTACTACACGATATCTTTATAGTCTATATCAGAAAGTGTAGAGTAATAAAAATTCCGTCCAGTTTGGCTCAATTTCGGTGTCGGCCATAGGCGCAGGTAAATTAAGTGCATTAAATTATTTATGATAACTAATCAAAGAAGAAAAAAAGAAGATAATTTGATATAGAAGGAACTATTAGCTATAGCAAATTTACACAAACAACGTTTTATGAGATATGCAAGGGAAGATATAGCTGAAAAACATAGTGTAACTGTGCTGCACACACCGCCATATTATTGCGAACCAAATCCTATAGAACTTATATGGGCGCAAGTAAAAGGATTTGTAGCAAGACACAACACACATTAAAAATGAAAGACGTAAAGCTATTGTTTGATTAAGTCATTAAGGAAGTTACCCCAGAGAACTGGCGAAAAGCAGTCCATCATTTCAATAAAGAAGAGGATAAAATGTGTATTCTTGACCACCTCATCAATGGGACCGTCGACACGTTAATTATAACGTCAAGAGGAGATGACGGTTCCTCAGATGACGAAGAATATTATAATTTTTTATAATTTAATTATAATGTATAATGTATTTTTTTTGTATTTTGTATTTGTTTTATAATGTTTGATACAAAATCAATGTACCTAATACTTTGTACAAAATGCACGCCTTTGTCACACCATTTTCAGTGTTTCTGAATAGATAACAATAGAAAAAACCCATAATTTGACCCAAACCCGGGTGATGAAGATAAAGAATTTTGCAATAAAATCAATAAAGAAGAAGATTTTCCTTTTCATTTTGCCAGATCCATCTCTAGACGCGTTTCGTCATATCATGACTCATCAGTAGAGCTAGGATCCGACGAAAAGAAAAGGGATCTTGAAGCTACTTAAGGCAGCACTTGGTGGGACACACCAGTAAGATGTGGCACGGAGCGCCATCTGTGTCGTTGTTAGACACTCTTGAGCATACCAGCACCTCTAACAAACTTATAGAAATAAGTAAATGTTAAGAGGAAATCGCCTGTAAAGACATTCGTCACAATTACAGGAGTCCCGCTAGGCAGCGCTAACTCACATCGGTTTATTAACCGAAAACAATGAGTAAAGAAGAAGATTTTCCTTTTCATTTCGCCAGATCCATCTCTAGACGCGTTTCGTCATATCATGACTCATCAGTAGAGCTAGGATCCGACGAAAAGAAAAGGGATTTCGAAGCTACTTAAGGTGTGTGTCTAACAACGACACAGATGGCGCTCCGTGCCACATCTTACTGGTGTGTCCCACCAAGTGCTTCGAGATCCCTTTTCTTTTCGTCGGATCCTAGCTCTACTGATGAGTCATGATATGACGAAACGCGTCTAGAGATGGATCTGGCGAAATGAAAAGGAAAATCTTCTTCTTTACTCATTGTTTTCGGTTAATAAACCGATGTGAGTTAGCGCTGCCTAGCGGAACTCCTGTAATTGTGACGAATGTCTTTACAGGCGATTTCCTCTTAACATTTACTTATTTCTATAAATAAAATCAATGCCAAATTATGAAAGTGGCTCAAAAATTCGTTAGGCAACTCTGTAGTCCCTTTGCATATCTAATAAGCTTTTATTACTCTCCACCTTTCTGATATAGACTATACCATATTTAAAAATGCTCTATTTAGGTGTCACTCACTCTATTTCTTATTCCAACAAGGTATATTTCTCCTGATGATGAACTTTAATATGTTCGCAATTGATGATGAACGTCTCTGTATTCGAAACATATTGGGAATTGCCATTGTCAAATGTGTACCGCAAAAATTTAACAGACTGACATCTAGGTACAAGCCGAATCAACGAGTTTTAATTTAAAATTTATAAAAAAATTATTTTCCCAAAGTGCTTGCAAATACAGGGTGTCCCGTAACTTATGAGCCGTAGAGTAACTGGAGATCAAACTATGCCGATTATGTCATATAAGTTTTTTCGGATTGTCACTTTTGTTTTTTTTTGTTAATTTAATTATTTACTATGTTTTTTATGCTTTGAGATGTTTAAAGGGAAATATCTCGAAAACCGTTAAAGATATCAAGATCAATCAAGTGCACATTTTTGACTCAGAAAATGCCCTTTTTAAAAAACTATAATTGAAAAACACCTTATATCACAGGTAAGAAAAAATCATAGATTTATGAAGCCCAGTGTATGCAACTAGCGCCCTCTAGTTTGAAACTTAAAAATTTCTACAAATTCTTATTTCTTGCTCAACTTTTAATTAGATTCATTTCACCGTCTTAAAATTATGGCTTATTTTCGAGAATAAACTTTTACTTTCAACACTCTGTATCTCTAGAACGAGTAACAATCCGAAAAAACTTATATGACATAATCGGCTTAGTTTGATGTCTAGTATCTCCAGTTACTCTACGACCTATAAGTTACAGGACACCCTGTATAATATGCTCTTTTTATATAATTTTAGAAAACTATTAAAAATACCGTCATATTTTATGTTGGTCAACTACCATACTAGTATATTTTTTTTATGTAAGCACCCATTATCTTGGCCTGTATTTTAACCCTTTAACCGAACAAACAAAATATGAAATATAACCTGGTGAGCCCTTTCAAAATTTGTCTGAACAATACCGGGGTAAGGGATGTAACAAAAAATAAAGTTTAACATGTTTATTAAACCATCTGCACAAACCCAAAACCCATTTCAGTTTGTACGAGTTATTGTATGTTGAAGGGTGTCATATTATTTCCTGTAACAAAAGCATTAAATTTGTGGTTTATTTAAGCTTATTTATTTTCTTGTTTTGAACAAATAATTTAAAGTTATGATAAAACCTCCTAAAAGAATTATGCTCCATAGAAAATTAGGAAAATCCCATAATTTGTTTAGGAGTCTTGGAATAGAAAAGTGTTTTTATCTCCACCGAAGGAGAGCTATTCGTTCCAAAAATTGATGTTCAAGTTTTTAATTGAGAACAGAGATGTCGCTAAAAACTGTTTTTTTATGCCCTTTATGCATATCAGTAATAAAAATCCGAAAAAGTGTATATAAATATCGATAAATATACATCAAATTTGCTGCAGTTGTAGCAAGAATCAAGATGATACAGTTATTATCGTACAGATATCACAGAAATGAAAAGAACATAATAAAAATTATCCAATAATTTATTCTCTGTTCTTAGTCTCTTGCACCAGTTAATATCATGTGTTCCACTTTATATCATGTCTTTATGGTTGAAATAGGTTTATGGCTGAAATATGAATCAGTAAAGAATTCGTTAAATTTAAAATTGATATTTCTAACATACAAAGCAATGAAAATTAAATTTTGTATGTCGGTTGCAGCTTTATGTTCGATACTTACTTATTTATTCATTAGAGCGCAGTACCGTTCGTGTCAATTTCCCAAAATTTAAATTCCAAAAATCTTGATATCCTAATTATGGTGCTTTACATTTCTAGCCAACCAGTTAGATACGCTTGTCAAGTTTTCAAAATTTAAAATTTAAAATAATGTAAAATTGTCTATGCTTTCTAATGATGTTACCAAACGTATACATTAATGTAGGAATTTTCGGAGATGTCTAGAATTTCAATATTTAATTTTCAATTGTGCCCTCTTGCGACAAAATGCGGAACTTAAAAATTATTTCCAGGATTTTCTTTTAGCCACTTTACTTACAAGTTTTTTCTCCCGAGTTTCTATGACTAGTAGTTTCCGAGATACGGCCGATGGCCATCCATAATGGGGCACCTGGTATAAGGAATCTAAACCACGTAATTCAATATGGCGGTTGGATGGCAAAAAGCATTTTTGCTACCTGAATTGTTATTTTTATGGTCACGTGTATCAATAACAAAACAAAAAACTGAGCGCACGAGATAAGGGGAGGGGAGCGTATCGTCACTATTCGCCCAAGAGCGTCACCTATCCTAGGCACTAGTAAACTGTCCATTACTTATCTGTCTATATTTTGTTTTCTCTTTATTTTCGCAAATAATACGCCTTGATGCGAGAACGGCGATGCAAAAGGTAATATTTTTCTATAATCTAAGCTTTTCTCTAGATCAGCGCACCGAAGAATTGTGACTCTGTTCTCTCGGAGCTCTAAGTTACGATATTTGTCACGAAACCCAGATCAATGTTTTGCATGAAAAGTTTTAAATGGACTGCTGATAAATATAAAAGATATTTTAGCCAAACTAAGAGAAACACGCTATAAGTAAAATTATTATAAAACTTTGTTTTTTTCTAGCAACTTCATATTTAATTTTTTTAAATTAATTTACTTCATTTTGGATTTTTACTCTACAAAGTAAAAAACGATATATCGTTAATGTTAACAGCCTTCAAGGCATATTGATGGGGGATATAATGTATGACACTGAAATATTATTGGATATGGATTGGTATCCTTAAGGATGGATTACTCTTCTAATATTTCGCTGTGAAATTAAGACCCTTAATGAGTGATAAGTTTGAAAAAAATAGGTGTAGTGGAAAAATAGTCCTTAAAATAAGGACAAGGACATTTCTAGTTTTGTAGAAGAAGTCAGAAGAATGTTTATAAAAATAACTGTTTGTATTGGTTGAAGAAAGGGGTCCATTTTAAATAGTACATTTAGGAAGCTTTTCTTCTAATGTTAATAACTCTTGACACAGCAAAAAGGAACCCCTTCTCTATTTTGGTATGGGTTACACAATATATTATTTAAGGTATTCAAGTGTAACCTCTGGCCGTTTGGTCACTCAAGTCTCTCTAAATGATTTAAAAACATAATCTCCGAACCAGAGCAGTTTCCAGCCAGTAAGTAAGTAATGTTTATTTAGGTGTTAAATTGTTTATTTCTTTTTTGGTCTAAGTTTACTGTAACGTGGAAATTATTTCTCTTGAAGTTACTCGAAATTGCATCGCATGTAAGTTGTAAGGGGGCAACTCTTCTGCAGAACAAACTCATTAATAATTAATTTAATTACTTTATTTTTATTTCATAAGACTTGTATGTTATTCACATTAGTGTAATCGTAAATTGATTTGCTTTGCTTTGCTTCGCTTCATTAAAACTATTAAAAATATTTGGTGTTTCAGTAAATAAATAGCGCACAACAAATTAAATAGATTAAAACGTAATTTAAAATCATCTAAGCTACGCGTTCTAGTCGTCTACCATTTTGATACGCGACAATATCATAATTTAAAATCCTACTCAACGTGTACATAGCCATAGCTAGTTTTCCAAAACCATTAAAGCCTAGTTTCCTTTCAATAATGAAATATAATAAAATGTTCATGGTTGTCAGTCGTTAAACTATAGCTCTACAAAAAGGTACGGTAAATGATGATTATAATAAAAGTTCAACCATAAATACAGGTTGTTATGGACAATTTTCAATGTCTAGTTGCTTAATGACGTATTATAAATAAAGTTTTTTTGGCACGGTTGTGTTCAAGATGTAAACATTTGTTGTTATTATGATATTGTGAAATAAGGACAACGTTTAATTCGTAAATTCTAATTGTTTTAGTTATATATGTATGTAATTTTTTGTTAGTTCTGGATCCTTGGTAAAGGCTATTTTTATCATCGCCATAAATTTTGTGTCACCGACCTATATTACTTGATACTTCAAATAAAAACCAACTCATGGACTATTATTGATCCCTCTTTGTTAAAGAGCAATTTACTTCAGTAATTTTGCCACCATAATAATACAGGGTGTTACAAATTCGACATACCAGCATTGGAATCTCGGAAACCATAAGAGTTAGAGAAACGGTTAAATGGGGGCAAAGTTGTGCAATTCGGTGCTGATTATAATGCCGCTTTAGAAGTTTTTAAATTCCGAATATTTTCGATTTTATTCGAAAAAAACCGAAATTTTGCAAAATCGTTTTTATTTTTTCCTGAGCTTATTTGACTAGCTATTTAAAAATTAATGACACTTTGTCATTGCCACTTTTTCTCTTTTATAAACAGACGTTACTAAAGATCCGCCGTTTCGTCTCCGAGCGGCCATCATCAACTTTACTTTTTTAAATACGGACCTGGATTTTTTTAACCGGTTTTTAATGGGGGCTTCTTTAAAAAATGTTATTTATAAAAATGACGTAGATACCATGGAAGAACTATAAGAACGCATACAGGTTGCATTTGGTAGGATAAGGAGAAGATCGATTGAAAGCGCTGTCATCAAAATTGGAAGAAAAATCGATCGTTGTATTAAGCAAAACGGCAATCTATTTGAACATTTAGAAAATTAGGATTTATAATTAGTAAATTTAGAATTATTAGAAAGTTCTTATAAAATAAATTATATTACTTATAATGTACTTATTTTTAAGTTTTTAATTAATACTGTGATTCGTTGCCAGGACCTGACTGACAAGAAGTGTAAAAAATATGAATTTAAGAAACTAAGCAAGGACAATTCATCATTATAAGAAAGTAATATCGCCATTACATTTTGAGGGTAGGAGGGTTTAAAAATCGGTTTAAAAAATCCAGGTACTTATTTAAAAAAGTAAAGTTGGTGACGGCCGCTAGGAGACGAAACGGCGGATCTTTAGTTTAGTAACGTCATTTAGTAGAGGAGAAAAAGTGGCAATAACAAAGTGTCATTTATTTTTAAATAGCTAGTCAAATGAACTCAGGAAAAAATAAAAACGATTTTGCAAAATTTCGGTTTTTTTCGAATAAAATCGGAAGTATTCGCAATTTGAAAATTTCTAAAGCGGCATTTTAATCAGCACCGAATTGCACAACTTTGCCCCCATTTACCCGTTTCTCTTACTCTTATGGTTTCCGAGATTCCAATGCTGGTATGTCGAATTTGTAACACCCTGTATAGGTATAATAATATAATATAACATAAAATAGCCCAAAAGAGAAGAAGGTATTTATCTCAATAAAAATTTATTAAGGATCTCCGTTATTCTAAAATACCTTATTTATTAAGTCAGTCATATGCAAGTTTTGAGATATAAATTTAAACATTTAGATAATATTGCATTTTCTCTTGGGTATCTTTTTTTTACCATTACTGCATTAGATAGAACATTTATTTTTATTTTCTATTCGGCGCAATATAAAACATTGTGCCGGGATAAAAGAGCCATAAATGCAATATTTTTCCTATAATCTAAGCTTTTCTTTACATCGATGCACCGGAGAATTGTGACTGTGTTCCACTGGGAGCCTGAACTTCGGATATTTGTCACGAATTTCGAATCAGCATTTTGCATAGAAAGTTTTAAATGGGCCAATTTTAGGTATAGCTGAAGTTTAGAAAGAACTATTATAGAAAGAAGATATCTGAGGCTCTAAAATGTTAAATTTATAGAGTGTTTAAATAACTTTTTACAATAGAATGTTCCTAATTCAGCTTTCAGGTTATGCGTTCATGTTTTATTAACTGGTAATGTATCATAGCTAACATTGTTTGAAGTTTCGTGCCAAAACGTAGCTCCTAGAGTTTTAGGTAGGTTATTTGAAGGTAAAAAGATTAATACCTAATCTAGTCCAGATCAACAGGTGACCTTCTGGCATATGTCACCCATCTTTGGAGCAACACCATCGAACATCATGGAGAATCCCGGGCTGTTGTACTGGACATCTCTAGGGCTTTTGATCGTGTTTGGCACGATGGGCTTCTAAGTAAATTGCGATCCTACGGTATGCCTAATGGATTTTGTTTATGGTTAACCAGCTTCCTTAAGAACCGTTCTCTGCAAGTGGCGATTGACGGGTTTCTCTCAGACACCTTCACCATCAATGCCGTCCATATGGTCCAATGGGTCCATATTGTCGCCTACCCTCTTTTTACTGTATATTAATGACCTTCTAGTGAAAACCCAAAATCCAATTTATAGCTTTGCTGATGACAGCACACTTGTCTCATCTTTTACCTTGACTCCTCAAACATCCGCTGCCGACGCACATCTTCGCAGGCAGCATGAAGTATTGCGCCTCAACAATGACCTGGAAGTAATTTGTGGTGACAGTAACCAAGTCGAATTTAATGCTAAGAAAACCCAGGCAGCAGTCTTCTTCAAAAAGATTAACATTGCAGAACCGGATATAGTCATGGCAGGACACGCAATTCCCCTGGCACCGTCTATTAATTTGCTGGGGATCAATCTGGGAGGTAATATGTCTTGGCATGATCACGTTGCCGCAATTGCCAAGGCAGCTGCACAGAAACTTGGTGTACTTTTCCGCACCAAAAGGTTGTACAAACCTCATCAACTTTTGACACTCTACAAAGCCCAGATTCGACCATCATTAGAATATTGCTCTCATGTCTGGAGCTCTGCACCCAAGCACACCCTTCGGCTACTGGATTCCATTCAAAGGAGAGCCGTTCGTCTGATCGGCGACCCCGAGCTGACCAAGACCCTCGATAGCCTGGAGCATCGAAGACAGGTTGGTGATTTGGCTCTCTTTTACAGATATTTTTATGGCAGGTGTTCGACTGACATTGCCCACTTGATTCCACCTAGAGCAATGCAAAACAGAAATACACGGCGAACCACTGCCGCTCATCCATATGTTGTTCAGCTTAGTACTCCTCGAACTTCATTGTTCAAGAATTCTTTCATCTGGAGAACGTCATCTTTGTGGAATGATCTTCCAGAGGTCGTGTTTCCCAATGAATACAATCTTCAACATTTCAAGACCAACGTTAATCGCTTTTTTCGCACTCGCACCGCTCCCAGAGCGCCTTAAAGGATTTTTCCTACAGTGCAGGTGTTTTATCATAAAAAAAAAAAAATAAAAAGGAACCTTAGTTAAAGATTTTTACATTTTATACTTTGTGACAGGGGGTGAAATCAAAAAGTATATATTTTTATTGTATCTGAATTTTACGAATAAATAAATAAATAGATACAATAGAAATGCCTTTGAATTAATAGTACCCATACCACCAAAGCTTGGTTTATTCTTTAATTTTCTCGTAGAGTTTATCTTGAATTCTTGTATAAAAAATATGATTAATAATAATCTTTAAAGTCCGTACAATTACTGGCTAGATGCACGTCATAGCTTCTGGCGTAAGTTTTGATTCGAGTCATATCATTGATTAAATCGTATATTTTTCAATTCTCAGGATTAAATTAAACTTCAAAATTAGCATTTCTTTTTTTGCTGAATAATGAGACATATTTTCAGGATATTACTTCTAACACGTAAAATTTATGTTCTTCGAAATGACAAAGATTCTCAAAACGAATTTTACATTAATTGACAGAACCCTTTAATTAATAGCAGACATACATTATTTTTGGTTTCTGTTATGATTATGTATTTATGAGTAGTCACGTGCATCCAACCAGTAATTGAATAAACTCAACTGCTGGACAATTGCTTTCGAACAAGAAAAATTTCGCCTAAATTTAACAGTTAATATTTTCTGAACCAGATATGATATCGACCTACGGTTTTAAATGGTTAATAGATTCATCCATTGGAAAACAATTGTCAATATTGGATATTATTTAACTGTCAGAAAATTTTATATACAGGGTGTTAAAGAAGACGATGATTTTTGCTCCAATTTTAATGGCGTGTAACTTTCACAATAATATTTTTTAATTTTATCACTCTACGTCAATTGAATCAGTGTTTCGTAGCAAAGAAAGTAATTTGTCAAATTTTTGACATCTGCTTTATTTTAAGAAATACCGATTTTTTTGGAAACCCTTGCTTTATTTCAACTTATTGGTAGCTCACTGTGAGTTGTATCGTGCAAACTTTGTAAGTGATTATTATACCTTATGAAAAGCTTGATTATGTTCAATAACAATAGTTGTACCTAAATGTTAGGATATACAGTGGCGTACTTATAAACACCTAGGTGTCTATGGTTTATTAGTATCTCACAATTTTTCACGATTCTTTTATATTGGAAAATACTCGCCCCTAGATTAGGTGCTCTTTTCCTATTTTTTAGTTTTCCATATCACACTACAGGTATATTATACAGTGTGTTTACAAAATTTTAACAAATAATTTTTTTAATTTAATTTTTGGAAAAATGTATTTATTAATTTCTAACTTTCTAACACTATACTCATAAAACATAACATAAGTACGCCACTGTACATCATAACATTTAGGTACAACTATTATTACTGAACATAATCAAACTCGCAAAGTTTGCACGATTCAACTCACAGTGAGATCTAGCTACCAATAAGTTAAAATAAAACAAGGTGTTCCAAAAAAATCGGTATTTCCTAAAACATAGCAGATATTAAAAATTTGACAAATTACTTTCTTTGCTACGAACCACTGATTCAATTGACGTAGATTGATAAAATTAAAAAATATTATTGTGAAAGTTACACGCCATTAAAATTGGAGCAAAAATCATCGTTTTCTTTAACACCCTGTACATAAAATTTTCTGACAGTTAAATTATATCCAACATTGACAATTGTTTCCCAAGGGATGAATCTATCAACCATTCAAAACCGTAGGTCGATATCATATCTGATTCAGAAAATATTAACTGTTAAATTTAGGAGAAATTGTTCTTGCTCAAAAGCAATTGTCCAGCAGTTTATATTATTGAATCCTAAACATTTTCGATCGGGTTTATGATCTGAGCTATACTAAGGCAATTATAAAACACGAATATTATTTTTTCTACTCCCTGCTTGGTAAGGACTTCTTACTAACATTGATTTGGGGGAGGTAATTACGTTTAGGTACGTCAAGTAAGAACATATTTACTAGACTATAGTAAATAAAAAATAGATTGCAATAATTATTTAAAAAAATACCCATTTTATTTTAGACAATTTCACAGACACCTCTTGTAGCTCCTTGGACATTTAAATAATTCTTGAGAACGACATGCCCCAGCTATCATAACTATAATTATCACCTTTATTAACAGATATATTCTTAAATATTCTATCTTCGGCCTCTGTCAAAAATTTGTCCATATCCTCTCGGGTGACAACACGGGACTTATTTTTCTTACAACCATCAGTTTTTTTTCTTAGAAAAGCCCTTATTTTTAGAAACTTTGAGATATCTATGTTATGTTCGATAGATAAGGTGGATTTAAGTATGAAATACTCACTCCATAAACTTGCAGGGGACTTAAGGAACTTTGATTTCTCTACAAAGTAGGCCAGCATAGAGTTTTCTGTAACTTTTTCAACGCTCAGGATTTGAAATCAAGTTTTGAAATTTTTGTAGGCATTTTCGTATATTTCTTTTGACTCTGCAACTGCATCAACATCTATTTTTTCTGACAACATTTATAAGAATGATATAAATCAGAATTCCTTACAACAGAATGGCGAATTATACCACAAGCCGTATTAACTGACTCTGAAATTGATCTCTTCTCTAGTCTTTAAGGTTTCGATGCGTTTATTCCTTAAAAAATTGAACAATTTTTTAATCTTAGTCTTGCTTTGTTGTATGGTTATTAAATCAAAGTAGCATTGCTGACGCTATGCAAGCGTCATTGCTAACCTTTTCTTTTTGGTAACCGAAGCCGTTGAGACGTAACTAAACTTGGAGATCGATTTGCGTTGACATCAAGTAACTTTATTTCTATGTCCATATTCTTAAACGTTAATTATGTCCTTTGAAAAATCATGGACGATTTACATAAAAGCTTTTAAGATTGGATACCCGAAAACTATTTCTACGGAGGCTTACTTTCCCTGTCAAAGTCAAATGCATTTTAAAATCTGAATACTTTTGAGCGATCTATTTTTGACGTCAACATTGCATCAAAACGTAAAAATACAGATAGTCTATTTGCTTGTCAGTAAATATACAAAAACATTTATTTTTGTGACATATTTATAAATAAATATATCAACTTCAAACTTTTTTAGAATTGTAAAGTTCTTGGCTTTGTATGCTTTATTTTTAAACACTCTAGATTCCCGTTGGGAAACTTAAAACGCTGTAGCAGGATAAAATCCAACAAATGCAATACTTCTTGTATACTAAGCTTTCGTTACCGCCATCAGTGCACTGGAGAATTGCAGCCATATTCCACAGGGAGCACCAACTTTAAAAGTTTCTCGCGAATTTTAGATTAGGATTTTATATTCAAAGTTTCAAATAGGTTAATGTTTTACCATTGAAAATTTTGAAAAAAAAATTAATATTTTTATGCCAAAAAAAGTAGACTTTCTAATCTAAAAATTTTGGTATATATCATCTCATCTCTCGTAATTTAAAGATAGATATGACTGTGTATTTTTGGATCCCTCAAACTCGTCACGAATGTAAAATCAGCGTTTTACGAACAAAATTTTAACTAGGTTAATGGTATACGTAACTAAAGTTCAGAAGTAATTAGGAATAAAATAATTTTAAAATCTTTAATTTTACAAACTTTTCCATAACGTCTATAACGTGACTTCTAAGTTTAATTGTGATTGTTATGTTGTTTAGAAGGCAATGTACATTCTAATTTGTTCACAATAATAAAATAACCAGCGGCGTACCAACCAAAAACAAACTAGAAAACACATTTAAATCAGTGTCTGTTTGAAGGTTGGAGACAATGACGTTTCTTGAACAGAAGTAAAGCTTTGGACTTGCATTGTCTTTATTTTTTTTGAATCACAGGGTTTCAACTAGTAAGTATCCCCAGTCCCCAGTCGTCTTTAGGTGAATACTGAGTTTCCTTTTTGCATGACTTCCTCGATTTTCGTATGTCTGAACATCCATGATGACAGCTGTGTTTCCTTTGTCGGCTGGTAGAATTTTGATACTCGGATCCTTACGGAGTTTTGTAAGCGTGATTGTTTCTTGCTTATCAATTTTTAATTTTAGAACCCTTGATTTTCTAGAATATTTCTTACCTTCTATCTAAATTTTTCCTCTTGTGTTTCTCCTATTGTGAATTCACCTGAGACGACTAATACTTTAAACATGAAACATGTATCATATCCTATAGCTATATAAGATATTTTCCCAGAAAATGGCGTTGAAATTTGTGATATTAACCACACATTTCATTTTTTTTTTACAAAAAACAAATGAATAGGTAAAAAAAAATTTCTACTCCCACATGGAAATTTGCTGTTTCCTTTACACTTAAGTGGCGAGTAAAATAGGTTAACTGTGCGGCAAAATTTCATAACAATCCTAGCTAGGTAATGAAACTGACCAATCACAGTAGTTAATTACAAAGAAGGGATTGTTGTTCTTAAAAGTACTGACCAATCACAGTATATTATTTTTACTGAGGCTCCGCCTTCTTTTTGAAGACACTAAATTATATAATTTAAATGCATATGGTACAATTTGTTAGTAATTTGTTCAATATAATAAAATCTAGACGCATTTATAATAGATTTATCAATAATGCAACCTGCTGAATGTGCATAGAAAATTAATTTCATGTAGCATCATTTCTTAGTTGGTTTTCTCATAATTAGTTTAACGTTTTGATAGTCGAGAGGTAGAGCGTTTTACTATGGATCCAATGGTCGTGAGTCCGAGCCCGGCAACCTGAAAATCTTTTTTTACATTTTTTAGCATAAAGTTTGTAAGTTTGGTCGTAGAAAAAATATACTGTTCAACTCGAGAGGATTGTCCCTACTTCCTCGTGCGATATGGACATCATATCCACTCTTGTTGTACAAACGACTATAATATTACATTTAACTTATTTTCAGGTATTTCGTATAAATCAGTCACAACTATTTCACGTCCGGATTAATCGGAAGTGCTGCAAAATTTGATATGCAAACACAAATTTCTTCAATAATAATTTTAATGGCACTACGCCTCTTAAATCTAATTTTCAAAATTATTATCTTGAATATCTAAATATTTTTTTTATGCTTCCTTATGTCTAAACTAATGAGTTTTTAAAGATATAGGCAATTATGAGTTTAGTTAAATAATTCAATAAACAAGATTTAGGTATGTCAATTTATTCATAGTTTCGTCTATGATGAAATAGATGGTGGATATCAATAATAACGTCGTAAAACGGTAAACAGATCTTCGGGTATCCATAGCTACTGGAGATACTTACCAGTTGAAACGTTGTGATTAATAACAAATAAAGACAACGCAAGTCCAAAACTCTACTGCCCTACATTTAACCCTAGATTGCCAACATTGAAAATATAATAATATACGCCGATACCAACAATACGTAAATTTTACGTAGATTGCAAATATGTGCAATAATTGTCTCAAACCTTTTAATTTTTTAGGGAAGAGGAATTACTTATTTTGATTCAAAACTAACAAAACATTTACTGAATCTAAAACAAACGAAATAACCAAGAAATACACGTAAAAAGATTAGTTTAACTTAGCGCATTCATAACACATCTATACGTAAAATTTACGCGCCAGCAATCACTCTTTATTCATTCGGTCACATACAACCCACAACTGCCACATCAGATAGTGATGGTAGATGCACTGCTTGGGCAGAACAAGGATACCAATAATAGGCCATTTATTTCAGATTAAAAAAAAAAAACTTTACGTAAACTTTACGTAGGTTGGCAATCTAGGGTTAAATCATTTTCGCCAATGTTGAATTAAAATATGAAATGTCAAAAGAATTGCTTCGGCTATTGTTAATTGAATTTTTTTTTGCACCTCGGTATAAGGTGAGGATTATTTATAAGTATACCAACCAATAAAATATCAGTTTTTGCAAAAGCAAACCTTTTTAAAAAAAAATGTCTTCTGTGTGTTGGATAATATATAAATAAAAATAGTAAAACGTAGAGAGCCAACATATTTTCATTGATAGTAATAACCTAATGTTACATGTAAATTCCCTACAGTAAATTTACCATCCTATCTGAAAGAATAATAAGTTATCTTCTCGTTCATGCACCAGTGCAATTTTGCACCCGGATAAAAATAAAATATCTCTATAGAGACAGTGTATTCTCGTAACATTACCGAGCTCTATCTTATCGTACACATTTTCGAATGTATTTCGCTGAAATTCCTTATTTTTCTACATTAAAATCTATGGATATCCAGGAATGAAAATATTTTATTTATTCGCCGATTTTACTTCATGTAATTGTTCAATTTATGGGGAAAGTTTACATTACAGATATTTGCCGAGAAGCAACCATCAAAATGTAACGATAGTGCACAAGGTTGCCATTTTAAAACCTGCAGCAAAAACGGCAACAATCTTCGGAGTAGGAAAAATTTAGAGACTTGATTATCTCATCGAAGAATTCGTCCATTTATACTCAAAGAGATCTGATATTTGATGTTTTGTAAGAAAAAAGACACAAAGTCTCGGCCTCAAAATTTTTCGGGCTGTTTATTGGGGTTACATGTTTCGCATTTATTCCTGTTACAATGTACGTGTGTTTATTGCAAAAACAACTCTAAAATTTTTTTAACTGTTTTATAAGGTCTGTTGATGCCAGTTTAAGGCGAAATATGTAACCACAATAAACAGACCGAAAAATTTTGAGGCCGAGGCTTTGTGTCTTTTTTCTTACAAAATATTGATTATCTCATTCGTAAAAATATGGAACTAATTACAGGAATGAAAGACAACTTTTATTCAGACTTCATTGATTTCGGTTTCATTAATAGACAGCCTTAAAAAATGTAACTAAAATTAATTTTAAAAAAATAATTTTTTCCTAAAAATGTCTGTTTTATCTGGTCTTATGTATTCAACCTCATGTTTTATCATTTAAGGAAGATTTACCAGTTATTTTTCTATATCTGGTACGTATAATAAAAATTTGAAGGTCGATTGGGGTTAGATGCCCGTTCAAAATATATCAGAAAATATTGCAGCGGAAAAATATTTGCATTGCAAGAAAACCAACCAAGGTTAGTAAAAAACGTTCATTTTGTAGATATACAGAGTGTCCCACCGGGAACCGAATCGATCTATATATAGAAAACTATACATAGGAAAATTTTGAAAATTTTACAGTATGCTGACGCTGATAGGGGCAACCGGGCTAAAATATGTTCATATTGGTGGCACTTCCGGTTATACCGGAAGTAAGTGTCAACTTGCTTATTTTAAATAGGATACCCTATATATTATTACATTTTTCTATTCTACGCAAGATTCTAGGCAGATTTTGTATACCATGTCCTATACCTATGTCTAAACGTTTTTGACATATTTTAATTTTTATGTCAAAAATAACGTTTGCAATTTGCCTTAGAATAATTATCAATTTTTTTTATAAAGAAGCCTTATTTATTTAATTTAGTGGGATTCTTTGTTATAAAGGACCTACTTTAATAGATTTTTTATAATATTTTGATAACTATTAATACAGGGTGTTTAAAAAATATGATTAAAAATGAAAATGAAAAAACTGCATAAAGTCCAGATTTTCAAATGGAAACGCCCAAATTTTATTATTATTTCTTATATTTAATATTTTTATATGGGGTATTTTCTGCAGATTTTAAGTTCAGTTACTCTTAGTTGGCTATGGCGGCGATGAAAAACAATCAAATGCTAAAAAAATTTATGACACTGTCATTTAACATTATTAATAATCATTCCCGGGCGCTTAAATTATACAAACGAAGATTATTGAAACTTATTTAATATTTATCGAGAATGTGATAAAGGTATATCATGTCACATTTGTCATTCAATATCCGCAAAAACAGAAGCCATCACAATGTGCTTATTAATAATGTTTAAATGGTAAGTGACAGCTTAATAGATTTTCTAGCATTTGATTGTTTTTCAACGCCGTCATAGTCAACTAAGAGTAACTGAACCTAAGATCTGCAGCAAAATCCCCATATAAAAATATTAAATTGGCAATACTTCGAAAACTAAGAATATATAACCGGTATAACCGGAAGTGCCACCATTATGAAAATATTTTAGCCCGGTCGCCCCTATCAGCATCAGCATACTGTCAAATTTTCAAAATTTTCCTATGTATAGTTTTCTATATATAAATCGATTCGATTCCCGGTGGGACACCCTGTATAGTAAATTTTATGCATTAAAATATTGTAGTAATTATCTAGAAATTAATGGAAAACTGTATATTTTTAAAAGCTTTAGTTCGGCAGAAATATATTTGGGTATTATTTTGGTACCCTTTAATTTTCGAGCCATTTCGTGCACTATTTAGGAAAAAACTGTGTATAGATAGACTAAGGTCAATATTTTAATTTTAATTTAAAAAACCAATTTCATCTGACAGCTTTCCACATTTTTAAAGTAGATATTGAAGTATACTGATTTTCTTTACCTAAATTCTGTCAAGTGTCAGAAAACGACTACAACATGTAAATTTGTTTTTTTTTTGTAATTGACCACTGTGATTGATTAGTTTCATATCCTAACTAGGATGGATTCAGTTAAACAGAATAGCCAACTTTTTCAATCACTTTAGTGTAGAGGAAACAGCGAATTTCCATATGGGAGTAGAAAAAATCTGTTTCGAGTGTTTATTTCACAAAACATAATTTATTTTAAATACCAAAACATTTACTCAATAAAAAACTACCATTACTACAACACATCGGTATAGGCAAAAGTGTGTAATGGACAGGTAATGCTTATTCTAAATTAATTTTTTAAGGGTAAACCTAACTTATATATCAGTACCTTGTTGGCAAAACTTAACAAGTCTATTATAGGCCAAAAATGAGTAAGGATCGAATTTTGCTACAAAGTGTTAAGTTAAACCGACTTTAAAAAAGTTTTTTGACTTCACAAATCTCGTAGTTAATACAATGGGAAGACAAGCATTCTCCGCAAAACCAAACAAGTCACCGACAGGATAAAATTTGAACCTTTTAAACAAAAGTGAACATTGATTCTTAGTAGGGTTATTCTCTGTTTACTGCAAATATAAACGTGTCCTGTCATTTTTAATTCTATTTTTACTTGCTGTCTTTTATACTCGTGGTGCCATCTCTTTATGAGTAGCCAAACCTAATTCAATAGTTACCATAGTAAATTATTTATTTATATTAATATCAGATGTCAGAAGAAAGAAGATGATTCTGGACTTGTTCAGTTTTGAATACATTATTCAGTCAATTTAGTAGCCGATCAGCTGTTTTCTGAAAGAGAGCAAACCCAAGACCAAGAAGTTTGTGAGTGTTTAGAAGAAGAATCCACAATTCAACACTTCATAATTAAAGTTTTTCAGTTTGTAGTATCTTTAGTTCACTTCAGTTCTCAAATAAAATAATGTTTTTTAATATTCAATATTATTTATCACAACTTAACATATTAGGTCAGAACTTAACAAGTCCATATTTTCTGAGCAAAAATTGACAAATCCAAAGGTTTTTGTTAAATAAAACCTACAATATTGTTCTGTTTTTCTTAAAAGTTTTGCCTAATATTTTAATATATCTTTCCATGTAATATGTAGGTAATCCCCAAAAAAATATAAATGTTTATTTATTTTTATACTACATAAAAAAATTGCTTTTTGTAAAATAGGCAAGACTGGACATGTCAAGTTTTGTAAACAAGCTACTGATATACCGATTTAGGAATAAAAAAATTGTAAGGGAATTTGGGAATTTTAAACTTTCATTTAGTACATCGCGTCAACCTCAAACCACAAATTTACGTTCCGTCTGCGAAAGGAACTACGGTCGTATATTTATTTTGTCATCCATTTCGAGCAAATACGAACAAGAGAGAAAATTTTCGTGTTGGAAAGTTAAATAATGACCACAATTTTACTTACGGATTACAAAATTTCTGTCATTCATCTTCCTCGTTTAAACTGGTTAAGCTTTTAATAAAATACGGCGCGTAGTAGATACGATAACAAGATAAACGACTGACAGTTTAAACTACTTTTTGCATCGAAGTTCGACACAGTTAATAAATTATTTAATCAGATGGTTCCGATACAATTAAAAAGAGTGTGAAGTGTATATATCGTCGGTGCACAATATATGGCTCTTTTTTTATATTTCCACGGTTAATTTTGTGTATTTTTGAGTAATTTCTTAATAAAGGTTAACGTTGACAAAATTGGGAAAGCATCTAAAATTGGAATATATTACCACAGATGCGTCTGCATGCAGTGCATTTTACAATCTTGTAGAATTCACTTTGCAGAATTTGGATTCTTCTACTTGCGACTTTAATAAAGAGAACATTATGATTTTAATTTTAATAATACAGACATTTATTTGTCCAAAAAACAATAATAAATTATACAGCGGGATCAGTTAAGGGTACGGAGCGCTCATATCTGGGAAACTACTGGGCATAAAAATTCAGGATAAAAAAAATAACAACTAAAGTGGCCATGAGAAAATCCTGGAAATAATTTTTAAGTTCCGCATTTTGCCGCAAGAGGACGTAATTGAGAAGTCAATTTTAAAATTTTACATATCTCCAAAAATCCCACATTAGGATATATCTTTTTTTTTATCTTTTTATATCTTTTTTAATTTATTATATATTTATCTTTCACCAATCGTATTTAGTTGTCCATAATAGTTCTCAAAAAAAAATGCGAGAGGGCGCAATTTGTAATGATAACACATTTTTTGATTTTATTCTGAAAAAATAAATCATATGGTATAATTATGATACCTTAATCGAAAAGTAGATGAAATTTGCTAGAAAAAATATTAAAACCGCAGCTCTATATCTCCGTTCGTTTCAGCGTTATCCCCAATAGAATAATTTTTAAAACTTTAAAAGACGAAGCGAGTGGGACGCCACTGATATTTTTCCATGTGGATATTATTTATGATTAGCCTGGTCAATTCTGCATAAAATGAAGGTGGTCATTTCCAATAATTTTTATAAAACAAAATTTTTTATTATGAATGTTAATAATAATAAATAGTAGAGCTAATTTAATTTAATTATTTTAATTAAGAACGGTGTGCCCGAGGAGAAAAACGTAAGAGACCATTTTTATGCCGAATTTACCAGGCTAATCAGAAATAATATCAACATGAAAAAATATCAGTGGCGTATCACTTTTTTTATAAAAAATATATAACCGCTTCATAGTTAAGATATATTTTTTTAAAATGTTATTTAAAAGTAGAATAGTTTACTTTTTTGTATCAGATTCTATATATTATATAGGTTTTATATTTTTCTGTACGATGTGTTGGTATTTCTAAATAAGTTTGATTTCTAGTATTCATGTTAAATTTTTTCATATAGATAATCAGGTTTTTTAAGTAGAAATTGTTTTTTGAATAAAACAATTAAGATGAATTTCGCGTCTAATTCAAGTTTTATAATATTATGTTGTCTATTGGTTAAAGTACCATGGTCATATTTTTAAGGGTTGTTGAAAATCTTATGCAATTACTTTGTAATATTTGAAACTTTTTTGTCTTTAAAATTTGCATTTTTATGAAGAACAACATAACCATAGTCTAAACCACTTAAAATAATAGAATCTAAAAGCTTTAATTTTATATTAGTATCTAAGTATACTTTAAGATGATACAGAATTTTTATGTTTTTAATAAGCCTTCTTTACAATATTTTTTATATGAGTATCAAATGTCAAGTTAGTATTAATTAAAAATTATATCAAGAAGCTGTTGTTACCAAAAGAATATCATAATAAATTTTAAACCTTTTTAACCCAAAACCCGTATCATGGGGTCTGGGAGACACTTGTCAACAAATACCGCTCAGCTTCTCCTAAACTTTTTCTTATATCATTCTGCCCTTCCATCTACTTTTAAGTAGGGCAGACAGCAATGTGCTTGAAGATTTTGAGCGATATAGGTGAACATACGCGTAAGTTATTTTGGGTTAAAGTACGGAAGTGTCTGTGAGACCCCTTTGTACGGGTTAAGTAACTTACAAAAAAAAAGTTTATAATGGATTCTGCTCCGGGCCGTCCAAACGTGTTCGGTATGGTGACAAACAGTTTGAAGAGACTGTGTCCCAAAAGCCTAAAAGCGTAAAACCCAGTACTTATGTGTTATGTGTAAAAACCCAATATGTTTAGAGTGCACCTTTCCTATGTAAAGAGTGTAATTATCTCTAAAATAAAGCTTGTTATTTTTGTAGTTCTTGATAAAAATTTATGAATATTTTTTCGTTGTACTGTTGTTCATTTAGTTTCTTTACAGGTAAAAATCGTTTGACATGTTCATGTTACATTTTGAAAGAAAAAATATGTAAATTTTAAAAATATACTACTTTTTGCTTTTCAAAAATTAAATAAATATTTTCGTCAAAAAATTACTTTATTTCATCAAATTTTTCATAAGCTAAATCCTAGTGTATGTATATTTATGGCCTGACCATTTTCACACGCTTACAAAAATATATATATGTATATATGGCTAGGGGTCTCATAGACCTCACAGTACGCCTTATGCCCTAAAAGTGACTCTGTACGGGTTACGGGTTAATTACCCATGTGCTTTTTGGATTAAAAAAAAATATTTCCTATCTTTAAAGATATCTATACAGCTAGTTGAACAAAAATATTGTCAAAAATCGTATTCCCTGGAAAGCATGTAGGCAATAGAAGGTCCTCACACAAAAAATAATAAATTAAACAATGCTTCACTTTTATTTACATAAAAATAAACCTTGTTTACATCAAAGTTGTTACTATATGCAATTACAATAATTAGCAGGTAACCTTCGTTTTAAATTATTTTTTTGAAAAAGGCAGAAACTTTTGAAAACTCATTAGGTTATTTGCAAAGGTATTGACACATCTTCATCGCAGTGCACCATTTTAACTCAGCACAAATAAATTTTCATACCTCGAAATAAAAAAAAAACTTTCGCACCGAAAGCTAAAAATCACTGTCAATTACCTAATTTAATATAACTCGTGGAAAAATAATGTGTGTATTATGTATAATATGGATACCAGTCAAATTTTCCCTAAATTTTGAAAATATTACGAACCTGTATTAATATTTTTATCCAATGAGATTGTGTGTGACTTACAATACTACCACCTCTACCAACTGTGTCATCAGAAGAGCACTAAACCATATGCGCTCCAGGGTGGTGCCATTTTTAAATGTACAGGCCGTATGGGACGTCAGCTATTTATCTTTTGTTAAATAATGTCTATGAGTCCAACTAGTTTTAAAACCAAACTGTTACAAATAGGTCCTGAAATCTTATTGTTTTATCCTAATATTATAACGGACTAACCATTTGTAAACCAGCATATAAAAAAATAATTAAATTAAGCCTTATTGTTCTCCATTGGTAAAAAAAATGTAATAAAACCTACATTTTTTAAAGCATTTTATTCTATTTACTGTATGCCGTATGCATTTTGTTTAATGCTTATCCGGTCTGAATAATGAAGATAAATTGTAGAATCTTGTGCAGCTGAAATAAAGTGGTGGTCATTATTAAAGTTTCCAACACCGTTCCCGATTGTTCCAAGCGACTAACAAAGTGAATAAATCTTTATTGTAAGAGATTTTTAAAGCGGGAATTAGAGTAACTAAAGTTGTGCAATTTATTTGTATACTAATATAAGTATCGTCTAAAGGACCCCTGACAAAGCTTACTGGAAATGGCTTTCGGCTAATTTTTCTGAATTTTAAATATTTCGTATTTTTTGACATCCTGATTAAAAGTGTCCATAGCCATAATCCAATCCTATGACTAGTTTTTGAGTTATGGCCTTTTAAAGTTGACAACTTCGTACTTTAAGATTTTCTGCATTGTTTGGAGTTTTCACTTGTTCCTTAAAACTTAAATTTTTTCTTTTTCTTTATTGGTTCAAAAGGAGCCATAGACGGATTAAATAACTAATAATAGAAAAGAAGGTTTTTTTAGCGGTAGGCGGACAAAGTAGTGCATTTACGCCAAATGCAATGGGTTCCCTGGGGCACAGGTAGACAATGACAGGCTGTTTCGTTCTTATTAGAACTCATCAGAAAGCCATAACCTGTAAGCAACCCCTAGTACAGCGAGACTATCTTTTACATTGAGTTGATTCCTATAGATGGCGTTACTGGGTTTTCATCGCATTTTTATTTCTTAAAAATGCCTTGAAAGCATTGTCTCGCTGTACTGGGGGTCGCTTACAGGTTATGTCTTTCTGATGAGTTCTAATAAGAACGAGACAGCCTGTCATTGTCAACCTGTGCCCCCAGGGAACCCATTGCATTTGGCGTCCCTGTGTACTTAATGCAAATGATAGATGCACTACTTTGTCCGCCTGCCGCTAAAAAACCTTCTTTTCTATTTACTTATACGGACACTAAACTCTACTACTTTGTAACTAATAATATTTAAGGAATATGAAAATACAAAAAAAATATTACCCATTTTTACAATTTTGAAAAACTGCTAGATTTTGATCATATTTTAATATCTTGTAGTATCAAGCTTTAGAGGAAAATAAATGGGCATTGGATGATGTAGAGTACATTTGATATTTTTGGTCGATACTTGGTGGAAATCCATAATAATTTTGTTATATTACAGAAAGTAAAAAGTTGGCATACTTTCTATAGTAGTGTACATTGCCTGGTAGTTTATTTCTTAAAAAAAATTAAAATTCACCTAAAAACGTAATTAACGGCTTTAATTTCTATGTTCTAATTGATTCTTTAATTTATTATCCAATATGTTACATTTCTTTTATAATAATAATTTTTACCATATTCTCATCTGGGGTGATTGATTTATATTACACAAGTGAAAACTTTTAAAAATAACAAACAAATAATTTAACAAAATATTTTTGTTAAATTATAAAATATTTTTTGGTAGAAGTCTTTCCTTGGCTCTTGTACAAGACGCATTTAAACTACCTTTAAGTCCTAATAATTTGTCATTGGTGTCCATTTGTAAAAAAAAATGATTTACCAGACATTAAGATGCTAACTGGACATCGAACGTTACACATTGCCAAGCCAGATCACTGCTGAGCACCCAGAATCAGAAACAAGGATTACCTCACATTTCATTTTAAGCGAGGCAAGGAATGTTAACATCAAATTAACACGAAACAACGAAAGGATTGAGATGTTAACGGAAGAAGACTAGGCATACCGTTGCTGGCAGTGAGTCTAAAGACCCATAAACTGCCATTCCCCACTGACAAGGTGAGGGGACAGCGGATAATAGACGAAGGGGTGCACAGCGTGCAAACCCCGGACGCTCGGTGCCGTGGTGGTCTACCAATAAACAATTTTGTTTACCGACAGGTATACGTCCATCGGGGTTTTGAGGTAACCATGGCAAGCCTGTCATTTAATTTGATGTTAACATTCCTTGCCTCACTTAAAATGAAATATGAGGTCATCCTTGTTTCTGATTCTGGGTGCTCATCAGTGATCTGGCTTGGCAATGTGACACGTTCGATGTCCAGTTAGCATATGGATCCTCTAGACTCCTTAGCTCATTGTTGTCGGTGATTTATTCGATACATGAGAGGTAGGCAGCTTGGCTGCTCCTGAGTTCTTGTTAAGGCTGATTAAGCCTTCTCTTTCGATCAGACATTAAGATATTTCGAATGTTTTTAGTGAAATAAGTAAAATCAATTATTTTTTCTGTGTGACATATCCAACTTTAATTAAATATTAAATTAATAAAATAATTGAACATTTTTCCGCAAAATTTCTTAAAAAATTTGTATATAATAAACTATATTTCATAAAATATGAACTTCTTGTTATATAACCATTAAATTTATCCTGAATGGCGTCTAATGGGGGAAAAATTAATAAAACAAAATTCTTTTTATTTTGAGAAAAAATAAATACTAATCACAATCAGATTCATATAGAACTTTTACTAGACCAAAACTGAAATTGTGTATACGAGTAGGGTGTGGTATTAAACTTTTTTCTTTATGTCCCGAACAAGTGGAAATGATTGCTCTATATAATCTGTGATTCCTGAGTTAATTAATCGGCCCCCCATTAAAACTAAAAGGTTTAACACGCCGACAAAATTCCCCTTACTTCGCTCGTTAACTCCATTTACGAAATTTCATTTGAGAAGATTAATATCGCCAGAAATCACAGAAAATCAAGTACGAAAAGGGATTGCATGAACATTTGTTAGGGTAAACTTTTAATTTTGAAAATTATTTGGGGGGTAAATACGAAGAATTTTCTCTAAAATATCATTTTTTTTTTGGGTTGGCGGAAGAGCCAGTATACTTAGGCCTATATGAGGCCCATTGTATTCCCTATCGTCTGGGTAATGGCAGCCAGATGGAACCTACAGCTTAACGTGGAATCCGAACCACGTGTGTGCACTAGTTATCCTTTTTACACCCCCAGAGGTCTATAACGCCACTCTCGGTCCCGATATTAGGAATCACTAGTAGCAGACTGCATTCTCAAGCCGAATATTGTGACAATACACCAATTATTAAAAAAATTATTTAAACAAAATTAAAACCAAATTGCAGTTTTGACACTGTATCTCCGAAATCATCCACTTTTCGACTAAGATAAGTTGGGTTATGTCGTCATATTTACGCCTCAGGAGCTTGTGGTAGCTTTTTTTCCGCACCTTTTAAAGACACCCTGTATAAACACTATCGTATTTAACTGTTAATTAGCGAACTTCGATTCGGATTATTCCAAATAAGTTTATTATATATATGTTTCGTGTAATGTAATGCGAAGGTATTGAATAAAAAATATGGTGAATGTTGAAAAATAACTTATCCAATAGAGAAATGTTTGAAGATTCGTCTGGATAATGTCAGCCAGACGGGACCTACAGCTTAACGTGGAATCCGAACCACGTATATGCACTAGTTATCCTTTCCGCCACGGTCGAATGCCAGTAACTCACCTTTGAGCCACTACTTCGGTCTAAAATATCATACAAAAGTTATATTTTTTCGGAATTAAAAAAATATTTATCATTTCAGTTCAATGAGTAGCAATGATGATATATTTTAAAAATGTAATAATATATTTTTGTTAGGAATGCATAAATGTGTAATCAATTAATTTTAAAAATAAATACATATATGGTACAATATAACAACTTGAATTCTACCATTTAAATTACATTAACATTTTATTTTAGTAGTATCCAACTTTAACACCGATGTCGGTTCTTTTTAACATGTTAAACCGATTTAACATGTTAAACAAAAAAAAAAGATTTTACGGTTGAATGTGTTAAACCGAAAGTTAGTTGTAACTTTTAGATAGAGACTAAAAACTAGAATAAAAAGGTTGAAACTCTGTTTTTCTAAATTGCGCCGTTCCAATGCTACAGCCTGTCAAAATATGAAAAAGCCAGATTTTAAACGTAAATATCTCAAAAACAATTGAATTTAGACATATGACATTTTCCACAAAATAAGCTTAGAATTTTGTGGGAAAACACAAAATATTATAATATACAGGGTGCTACAAATTCGTGTGAGTACCGGGTGTCCCACTAAGAATGGCTCTCGGCCGTATCTCGGAAACTACTAGGCATAGAAACTCAGGAAAACAAAGTGGTAACTAAAGTGGCCATGAGAAAATCCTGGAAATAATTTTTAAGTTCCGCATTTTGCCACAAGAGGACGTAATTGAGAAGTAAATTTTAAAATTTTACATATCTCCGAAAATGGCGTCCCACATTTTTTCTAAAAAATATATAATCGCTTACTTTTAAAAATTATTCTATTGGCGATAACGCTGAAACGAACGGAGGTATCGAGCTGCGGTTTTAATATTTGTTCTAGCAAATTTCATCTACTTTTCGATTATGGTATCATAATTATACCGTATGATTTATTTTTTCGGAGTAAAATCAAAAAAAGTGTTATTATTACAAATTGCGCCCTCTAGCATTTTTTTGAGAACTATTATGGACAACTAAATACGATTGGTGAAAGTGCATACATTTCTCTTCCAAACAGTTTTTAGTTTGTTAAAATCAGATAAGTCGTTTATAAGTTACAGCGATTTAACTGATTACACATTCAACCGCTTCCCCCCCTTTTATTAATGTCGGTACGCCAATGAAGACTAAAATGATGCATAATTGTCCAAGCTTTTCAATGGTGTTATCAAAGATATACCTTAATGTGGAATATTCGGAGATATGTAAACTTTTAAAATTTACTTTTCAATTACGCCCTCTTGCGGCAAAATGCGGCCCTTAAAAATTATTTCCAGGATTTTCTCATGACCACTTTAGTTATAATTTTTTTTTCCTGAGTTTCTATGCCCAGTAGTTTCCGAGATACGGCCAAGAGCCATTCTTAGTGGGATGCCCGGTACAAGGGGATCTCGAAAACAGTAAGAGATACGAAGATGGTTAAATTAAGGAAAAGTTGCATATTTTGAGGCTTAAAAATTTGGTGAAAGAAAATTCCAAATACGGAGATATCCGAAAAAAACAGAAACTTTTAGTTTTGGGTTTTCATTCATGGTCTTTATTTTAAAACACTTTCTTTAAACCGGTTTTTATGTTTTACAAAATGGCGTAATTTGTTTTAAAATTTGACATTTCATTCTGGAGACACCAAAGTCAATTTTTTAAATACGGAGCTGGAATTTTAAAAACAGTTAGGACTTCTAAACCTTAGAAATTTATTACAGTTTAAAGGATTTTCAAATTTTGACGTTTTGTTATCAAATTACACATTATTAGTTTTTAAATTATCCTTTCTTTACTATTACGGCCCTGGCAATTATTATTAGGGTTAAATATTAAAATTACATTAC
Source organism: Polydrusus cervinus (assembly GCA_935413205.1). Classification (NCBI taxonomy): domain Eukaryota; kingdom Metazoa; phylum Arthropoda; class Insecta; order Coleoptera; family Curculionidae; genus Polydrusus; species Polydrusus cervinus. The sequence continues at coordinate 21,542,254 of OW284514.1, read as the reverse complement.
AGGAAGTTGTTGTTTAGGCCGTTTATTTCAATAAGATTTAGCGTAACCCCTAGGAAGTAAGTACGTTTTTAAGGCATAAGAACACCACCACGGCTACTGCACCAGCAAAACACCGGCACCGTAACTACGAGTCGAAGCGTTAAAACCAAACGATCCCACGACATATACATACCCGCGAACGGCGGCCGCCACAGTTTCCTCGACAACTTTTCGTCCCCGGTCTGACAAAATACCTTTAACGAAAAAATACCGTCAACCACAAGACTGTTACTGGTCTCCAGATACCATTTGCCGTTGTGCGCTCCACAACGAACGGCTGAATAGGTCGGCCTCTGTCGCTTTCTCTCTGTTCGCATTGCAGCGTGTAGCGGCGAAGAACGGAATATTAATAGGTCCAGAGTAACTGCTTGCTTTTATATGGTGAAGCGCGACACGACGGTATTAAAAAAATACAGTTTCAAACTATTAGTTCCAGAGATACCGACCCACCACTATTATATACAACGCACAACCTTTACCTCAATTTGCCACAGAAATCGTAAAATTCTAAGGGAATCAGCGGTTACAAATATTAAGGCACTCCGCTATAAAACCACAATACAGAACACATCGCTACACAAAGAAGCTTAAACGTCTGTATTGGCCCGTCTCCTTTAGGCGTGACAATGTAAACTGGCACTCGTTTATCTTGTTATCGTATCTACTAAACGCTGTATTTTATTAAAAGCTTAGCCGGTTTAAACGAGAAAGACGAATGACAGAAATTTTGTACATCCGTAAGTAAAATTGTGGTCATTATTTAACTTCCCAACACCGAAATTGCCTTTACTGTTCGTGTTTGTTCCGAACGGCTAACAAAATAAATGTACGATATATCTTTCACTTGCCGAAAGATATAAATTTGGGGCGATGAGGTTTATTTTATTTTAAAATTTAAAAATATGTATTTTATACGACAGAGTTAAATGGTTCCAGCATTTTATTTATAAAAGTAGGTACCGTAAAACTTTGCACCGCTTTTTGCACATTTTTTTTTATTGAATGATAAAAATATCTTAATACTAATATAACTATTTTATGATTTTCGGTGGATATAATTAAGCTCATTAACTAACACAAACAAATAGGTGTGGTCTGTCAAATTGGCACCATATGTTCAAATTAAATAGTGTGCCTAATATAGTTTTTCAACACGCGTGTGATATACGGGGCTTTCTAATCAAATTAAGCGAGATTTTTATAGGTGGTCGTAGGAAAATTATATGATCAACATCCGAAATTAATTATCTGTTATAATATGATGAAGAGCAACTGACCATTTAGTATTTTGTAAACGTTATTAATACAAAAACCGTATTTTTTTATTACTAAACCTTTTGAAAGCAAGGGTACAGGGCAAAAAATATTGACTAGGGTTTAAGAAAAATGCCGAATTTTGTTTTTATATTTTTCTGTTTTAGAGCTTTAAAAAAAATGGCAGTCGGGTCTTATAGAACGGATTTGATTTGTTCCCTTTTTACGAAGTGTTTATAGCTACGCAAAACTCCTGGAGGCGTATTTCGACTCAATTTTGACATTTTTTATTGAGAACGCGAATGAAAAATGGCAGAAGGGAAACGGCTTATTTAGGTCGTTGGTTTCCTTCAGGAAACACTAAGAATTATGATTTAGAGCGTTCGCTTGGGCAACTAACGTTGTTTTTGTGAAAGGTTCAGACGCAAAATTAAATCCAAATGAAAAAAATTATTTTCAGTGTTGCCGTTGTTTCTAAAGTTTCTTAAGCCCTAAATATTTTTCACATTATTTAGATCATTCAATCAGTAGGACTTATTTAATACAAATGTACTGGGTCAGTAAAACGTACTGGAACGCTTAAATGTCTTCAAAAGCGCTAAAGCTGCGGTTACAAAATTCGGCATTTGGGAGGTTCTGTGCATGCGTAATTGAATAATATTATTGGCACTGTTGGCAGATTTCCCAGTTTTGCGCTACAAGTAGTACTTTTGTTATCTTAACCCATTAATGCTTAGAATTATTTTTTGTTAGTTTTTTTTTTTTTTTTTACGGTTCGCCGACTACGTAGGCCATCTTGAACCGGTCATCGACCACAAATGTGATCTACCGACTGGGGAGTGTGAAACGGCACCTTCATCCTACGAGATATCCGATCTCATCCGGCCTGTCCGGCGTGAATAGGATGGCTAAGTGTCGATTCATTTTACACTCTTCCCTGAGGCAAGAGCACGCCGTGTTCCCAAGCGGTCACCCGCCCAAGTACTAACCGCGCTCGACACAGCTTAACTTCGGTGATCTGCGGGAACCGGTGCTTAATATGTCGACAGGCCCTTGCCTTTTTTGTTAGTTATTTTACATATTTTTACTTTTCTGAGTTAATATGAGTAGGAATGCACAAAAAAAATATATTTTACAAAATGTCTTACGTCATTTTTTAAGAAAATGACTGCTACCATATGGTATCACTGGGCGCATATGATACTGTAAAATACAAATACTTACAATTTTAAAATACATATTTATTTATGAATTATTAAAAGTAAATTTTTACATTGTGTGATAATTGGCAAAACAGACTACACAAAGACCTACATCACACTTAGAACACATTGTTCTACCAAAACTCTTGCATTCATTTCCAGCGCAACGGCGTCTATTACATAAAGCAACGTAGTGATGCATACCGTCATATCGAATACATGTGCGTAAAACAGACGTTTTTGCAGGACCTGCCGATTTTGCCGGTACACCATAACGTGCTAAGTATACTTGGACCAACTCCCATCTAAACTCTATGTTGGAGGTTTTGTTGTGATTCTTCCAGACAGAAACCATGTATCGTTTATTGCTGCATGATATCGTTGACAAAAAATAGCTCAAAAATGTCTGTACAAGACCTTTGTTCGAACCGCTTGTCATCTTTTACTGGAAATGAGCGGGCTCCAAGTTCACTATCGCCTTCAATCCAGACGGTATCTGGTTTCTAAGCTAGACGATTTCAAATCCAGTCGTTGTTCTCTGATTCTGGACAATACGTATCTTTTGAAGTCGATGCAGAAGATGATTCGGTTACGGATTGATTAGCCGGCGCTGAAGATGATTGATTAGGACTTTCTGCAGAAAAGTGGTCATAATTATTGCCTAAACGTTTATAATTCGTCAATTTTATTTCCACAGGTGCACGTAATTGTTGACCTGTTAAGTTATTTAGCATGCCTCCGTCATCTTCGTCAGCGGAATCTTTATTGGTGTCGACATTGGGATCAGGGGGCTCGATAAATATTTCGTCTATTTGATTTTCCGCATCGTCATTAGCGTATGCTATGTCTAAAGCTTCAGGCAATGAAAATCCATGCCTGTCAAAAAATATATATATATAGCGTAACCGCCCTCTGATACTATATGGTATCAGTATGTTTTACGCCCATTTTGTAAAATCAGGTGAATTTTTAAAAATACGATATACGTTATAGAGGGCTTTAAATATATATATTAGTTAATATCAATCCTTGTATTCAAGAAAAAATATACTATCAGTGAAAAACTATACTTACTCAAAGCGAATGTCCATATTTTTCTGTTGACTTAAAATGGACGATAAAATAACAAGTGTTTTTTTGCTTACAAATATCGGCAACTATACTCAAAGACTTAAAACACAACTGAAGATGCTTCCCGCAACTAACGCACTCGTCAGAATTATTATGCCACTACCACCCACAAAATGGTCGATGTCTTAGCAATAGCTGATTTAGCAATACCAAACGGTATCACTGGGCGTTAATGGGTTAAATGGAATGCCCCTGCATGCAATGGAATGAATTGGGCATCTCAAGCATAGTAAGTTCTCAAATTTTCAAACTTTTATCTAGACTAGTTTCTGAGATAAGACAACACAGCATTTAAAAAAAATTAATTACATTATTTTATTATTTTAGAGTGCGAATTAAACTTGTCGGAAACGCCCGAAAATATGAAGCAGAATTTATTTTAATTTAGAAACCATTATTTAAAGTCGCCTTCTAAATAAAACGAAATACAAATACAATGTTAAATATTTACACTCTTTTTCACAAATCAGAATACAACTTTTTGCAGGTAAATGATAAAGTAGCAAATCAGCAAAATTTGAATTGCCGAACAAATAGAATTCTGCAAACATCGTATTTTTATTGAAATGTGTAGAAAAATATTTCAATATTTGAAAGATTGTCCGGGGAAGATATTTTAAATTTTGCAGTTTCCACTCTAATGACTATTTTTTCTACTCCCACATGGATATTTGCTGTTTCCTTTATACTAAAGTGATTAAAAAGTAGGCTATTCTAGTTAACTGAATGGATATGATTTTATATCCATCTTAGTTAGTATGAAAATAACAAATCATAGTGGTCAATTACAAAGAAACCAAATTTACATGGTGTAAATTTTACGTGTCGTTTTCTGACACTTGACAGAAGTTAAGAAGATACTTCAAAAATATACAAATCTGTCACATAAAATTTGTTCTTTTTTAATTTAAATCAAAACTTTTATCCCAGAGTCTATGCATACACACCTTTTTCCTAAAGAGTGCACGATATGGTGCGAAAATAAAGGTAAAATACCAAAATATATTTCTACCGAAGTAAAGATGTGCGCACAGATGCACTTTCATATTTCAAAAACCTCCGGCTTTCCACTCATTTTTAGACAATTATTAATATAAGATCTTATGCATAAAATGTACCTACTATTATATACCCTTTTAAAAATAACATGGTATGGATTACTAAAATTTGGTTCTGACAACTATTTATTTTCGTGAAATCGGACTAAACCCAAAAATTAGTTTGTACAACCAAAAAAAATTGTCGTTATTGAACTGTTAAACTAATATAATAACATTAACCAATCCAACCTACAAATTTTAGTTGTCACAACGAAATTTTATATAAGGATAACTAAATTTATATGGTACTCCCGCTTTTAAAATTAGTTGTCACAACTAATGTGTAAATATGGAAAATTGAAAATTTTTTTTTCAAGGCAATATTGTTTTTGTTAATGATGCATTCTACAAACATTGCCAAAGCAATCATTTATCTGGGCCAAACTTGAAATTTTCATAGAGTAACAATTACGTATGTAGTCACAACATTGTGTTTATTATCTTTTTTCTGTACATTCTAATTGTAAGAAAGAAGTTGAATCATAAATAAGTAAAAATTTTAAATTTTTGTCATTGCAGTTGCACATTAGAAAGTTTGAATGAACTGCCTGTAACGCATGGTAAAATTAGCAAGTTGATTTGATTGAAATACCTTTAAAAAAAGCTGTTTTATTTCTAAAAAAAATGTCATATGTAATTTATACTTAGTAACGAAAAATACTCCTTCCTAGAGTCCCCATTTAAATAAAAAAATGCGTTGGTATTACTACTCTATTAGGTATGCGTAAACTAATTGGAATAAATTATCAAGGATATTATGGTTTCTTTAAAAAAAATAATTTCCAATGTCCTTGTTCTTTCATGTTCTTTATAATACATACTTATGCAATACAAAACGGAAACACTAGATTTTTAACTTATCTTACTCAACTTTTTGGGTTGTTCTATTGCTTATAGAACTGAATTGTCCTTAAATTTTCTTATTTGCAACTGCGATTATTAAAAACAAAAAATATCCCCTGGACTTTCTATTTAAAATATACAGCTATATGAAATTTGTTGTACTTGGTAAGATTAAAAAGTCATCAATATGATATTCTTTTATAGAAATGGAACATAGAACAAAAAAAAAATATTTTAAAGTTATTTCTCATCGGGTCACCTTGCCATGCTTTATAAAAATCTCATTTAAACTTTCTAATGTACAACTGCAATGATAAAAAATAAAATGTTTACTTACTTATGATTTAACTTCCTTCTGCCAATAAGAGCGTACACAAGAAAGACAATAAACACAAATAAATTACACCAAATATTGTCACATCCATTTTCCACACGGGCACGGCCATGAAAATGGTCAATTATTGCCTTAAAAACACGAAAAAATGGACACGGAACAGCAAAAGCAACCTAACATAAACATAACCTCCTGACAGTCCTGGCTAGAATGATGTCACATATCACCCACCGGGCAAGGGCGTCAAGTCTCGGTTGAAGCCGTTAGTTATAAATATGAAGAATAATATTACTTGAAAAGAAAAGTTAGTTCTGGTAACTAAGAATGTATCTTAATCAAAATTAATAAAATGATAGGGACTACAAATTCATAATGTGTTATTACAACAAGCTTAATTGATAAATACAAGTTTGTAGGAACCTTGATGAAACATTTAAATAAGATATATACAGAGTAAAATTCAGTTAAACAAAATATTTTATTTCTGCCAACTAATATGAAAACAAGATAGTTTTTTTGTTCTGATGGCATCATTTTTTGGTAAATATAACCAAGAAAAAAATCGTTTTTGTTTTCCTAACTAAAAATAGTTATTTTTGGTAACGTAAACATGTAAACAAATAAAAATTAGTACCAAATACCAAGTCATTTTTAAGAGTGTACCTACAAAATGAACGACCTTTACTATTCTTGGTTGGTTCTTTGCAATGCAAATATTTACCCATCGCGATTCTTTCTTAAATGGTGGAACATGAAAATGATTACATAAAACCAGATGAAACTGACGAAAATATAATATTTCTAGAAAATATAGAAAACCGTTTTTTAATAAAGGCTTTAGGGTCACTTACAGTATTGCCACTTTTTTTTGACTTAAAAGATTTTATTTTTATTTTTACCAGTGACGTTCGTACGGGGTTTGAACTGAATATTTTTAAAGAAAAAAATGGTACGCCACTGATTTTTCTAAAAACAAAACTTATATTTAAGATCCTCATTTATTTTGGAGCAAATTTGGTTCATAGACTTACTTTCGTATGATGCACCCTTTTTGCATAAAAAACTGAAAACAAAAAAACATTTTTTTCTTTGGTTCATTGAGACTGATTTCGATATTTTGTTAAAAAAAATGAATGAGCTTTAGGACGTATGTTAATATTAACTTTTCTTCTTAAAATCACCCAAAGATTCACAACCTTAAGTATCGGCGCTCAATTAAAAAACACCCTGTATATACAGGGTGCTACAAATTCGCTTGCGTAAATGGGGATCTCAAAAACGGTAAGAGATACGAAGATTATTAAATTGAGGCAAAGATCCGTATTTTGGGGCTTAATAATTTGGTAAAAAAAATTCTAAATATTTCGAATGCCTTCGGAGATATCCGAAAAAAACTGAAATTTTCAGTTTTGGTTTTAAATTTTTTGCGCCTTTATTTTTGACAAAAAACACATTTTTTAGCCGTTTTTTATGATCTACACCATGGCCTTTTTAATTTTTAAATGCGATGTTTCGTTCTTTGGATAACACCATCATGTCAATTTTTTTAAATACGGACCTGGATTTTTGTTTCGGTTTTAGGGACTTATAGGACCTAATAAAATTAAAACATATTAAATGTTACGTGTTTAGACATGAAGGAGGCAGTAACTCCTGAAACAACACGTCACTAATTAGTAGCATATAAACTCATTTATGTATTCAGAATTTCAATGTTTATCCGCCACCCTTAATATATTAAAGGACCGACTATTTCAATTAGCTGTGAATTGGGGGGTTAATCCTGCGAGTGCTGTGAAAGATCGTGTGTAATTTGTTTAGTCCAACATATCCCATCGATTTATGCCAACAGGCTAATAAAGTCCGGTCGTAATTTTCAATTAAATTTTAAACAAACTAAGTTACGATGGCCATTACTAAGTTTGTTTTGGGGAGTTTATAACACAATTTTTATTTTAAAATCTCTCTGGGGCTGTTGCTAAACCGCTTTGTGAGATGGAAGCTGTTTGCAAGTACTTTGTTGTAAATTTTTTTAAAGGAACTAAAAAATTGGTATAAAAAAACCTTTTTTTCATTTCGTCAGATCCATCTCTAGATGGGCTTCGCCATATCAGAAGGACTAGAAGTCGACGAATGAAGTGAGACAGTCTACTGTTAAACAGTGATTAGAGAAAAATTATGATGATGTCACGAGTAGCGACATACAGTGTCGTTGTTAGAAACTTCGACAATATACCTACACCTCTAACAAAACTTAGCCGAAGTACACATCGTTCTGAAACCACCTTAAAGAATGCGAAAAAATGTTTGCAAAGTAGAGAATGTTGAGCCATGATAAAAAATATAGTAGACTAAATTAATTTGCACCGCGGCACAGTCGAAACTAGAAAGGCTGGCAAATCTTATTGAGCATCCATGCAGGCCAGTGCTAGATATATCAGAGTGTTCCGTATACCTAATTTTTTGGTGGTTCCTCACCCTTTCGTCTCGGTTGAGTTACCATGCCAAATTTAAATAATAAAAGTAACGAATTTTATCAGAAAAAAATTTGATAGTAACATGTTGACATTTCTTTCAAAATTTGGTCCATAATAATATGTCCTCTTCTAAACCCCATCCGGAAACATAATATACAGGGTGATTCCTAAGTTAATACTTCTTTTTTAGCTGTGTATAGAAGGCATTAAAATAAACAACATTTTCAAATACCGTTTTTCAAAAAACTCACAAATACTTACATTCATTTATTACACTATATGGTTCAAATACGGTCCTCCCTAACTTGCCCGTTGAATAACATTAAGAAAACTTCTGGGTGTAGGATGAGCCCATAATGGAAAGCGTTCTGCGTGAATCTCGAAGCAGCAGCCACACTTTGACGACACTCACCGTAAATTAGCACCATATCTGCCAGTTCATTGTTTTCAAATTTTACCATTTGCACGTATCACCAATTTAAAATTAACTTGCTTCAGAAAAACACACCGCAGCGAATTTCCAAATAACTGACGACCTACCCGTAAATTGCATGACGAATACGCAGCAGGCTACGTTTTGATGACCAGGCCCGCACTTAGATTTCTTACTTCTGTATCTCGCCTATTTTAAAGTTTTTTGAAAAAAGTTATTTGAAAATGTTGTTTATTTTAATGCCTTTGTTATACAGCTAAAGAAGAAGTATCAACTTAGAAAGCACCCTGTATTTAATTTAATTAAAATACTTTAGTCTGTAGGTTAAAGTAAATAGTTTAAAAAATAAGCTTCCAATAATAATATGCGTTAAAGTTTTCAGAATATTTATAGAAATTCATATATTAAAATATAAAATAATTTCTAAAATACATACGTATTTTTTCAAATTTTCAGGACAATTCTGTTCTTTCTCCTTTAGCACGTTGTTATTACTTAAATCATCTGCAGTGGCTGAATCTTTCCATTTGGCTGATTTCACTTTTTTATAGTCAGTTATGAATGGCTGAATTTGTTTGCTTTTATCCGACGCCGAATTTAAAATACTACATTTTGTTAGACTGTGCTGTACATTTCTGCCTTTCATCATATTATCATGTTCTTTTCTCCACCTTTTTTCCAAATCGTACCTTTCACGGAGTAGCTTTTTAAAATGTTGGACGACTTCATAACTTATATTATATATATATATATAATATTTTCAAAACTAACCGCTTTTCACCTCCTGGATATTCATTTTTTATTTGAGGTGACCAGTGGCGTATCCAGAATATTAGTTTGGGAGGGGAGGGCCCAAAGGATAGGGAAAGCGATTAACCAGCGCCGCAGACAAAAATTTTTTTGCGGCCACGCCCAAAAAACCCTTTTCTGGACAATCAGAAAAAATTTCAAAATAAAAAAATACTTATATTTAAAGAAACTTGTAGTGAGTGATACAAATACACTAATATAAGTAATATAAAACAGATCATATACTTGTTAAACAAAAACTTCTTCATGAATTAGCATAATTGAGCAAAAAAATATTAAAAATAAGGTATATATTTTTTATTTATTAAAAAAACAAAAATTAACCATAAACTAAAAGCACAACATATTTTTTTAACTAAAACTAAACCGTAATTCATCGCCTATTTTGACAAAATATATTATTTCATATATTAATGTGGATTTTTTTATGAATACTTATTAAAGCTAAACTTGTACTCTCTTCGCCTGAATGGTTTCTCAGATATGTTTTTAATCTTTTTAAAGTGAAAAAACTTCTTTCTGCGGAAGCTGAGCTCAGTAACTACAGCTGAACCTGAAGCTGTAGTTGCTGGGAGATTGATTTGTTATTTTATTTGGCGCGGAATTGATAGCGTTGCCGTCAAAGATTTTTTATGTTGCCATATTTTATATCTTTTTTTTTCGGAGGGGGGTCCCCCTCCCCCCCTTGGCTAGGCCACTGGTGGTAACGGTTTGGCTATAACTTCTGCAACGATTAGCTTGCTGTGCTTTTTAATATGTTACGAACATCATTTTTACTCTTTTCTTTTTAAGTTGCTATTATCTACTAGCACTGCTACTTATTTAACAACAATCTAAACCACAAAAATATATTTGCATTATTATTATTCAGAGGTACGTCAAAATAATATAAATGTAGAAATAAAAAGATAAAAGCTTGTTATACAGGGTGTTATGTATTTGCCTGATAATATTTGAACCTGTAAATCTTGATATGATAACCTTCGAAGAAAAAATATTTATAAATGTCGGTTTGCTTTAATAAGTGAGAAAATTAACCTTTTGTGTTTTTGATCTCGGACGCCTTCACTGCCTTACCCACGTGCGTTTGTTTTGATTTTGAACTGTCAAACTAAAATAGGAAAGTCAGTGATTTTACAATGTTGCATGACAGTGACCTACTAAATAAGAGTTCACTGACCCTATGTTATTATGTTATATTCAAACTTTTTGGAAATTAAAATTAAACATACCTCAGCAAGAATTCTTAAAAACTGGCATAAAAACGATGAATTAAACAAATTCTTTTAAATCCAATCTGTCATTTACACTTTGAAAATTAACCAGTATTTCACAACGAAAACAACACATTATTTTATTTAAGCAAAATTCTTTGATTAATTAGTCACTTCTTTTGGAGTCCTTGTGCAAACACTTGTTTTTCTTCATATTTCTATTTTTCCTCACTAAAATCTCACAGTTTGTTATTAAAACGAAACGCCGCTCCGAAACACTGGACTCTTTTGTGTGAATCACATCGTGTGGAGTTCATGTGTCAGACGGAACTGTCATTACAATTAACTACTTAAATGGCGCCAAATTTAAATTAATATTCGTCGCAAAACCGTTTAATGTTGTTTTTTGTTTTAAGTTTGTGAAATTGTTTAGTAGGCGCGAAACACATTTTACCTTTGAACGGCAGTAGAGTTTTGGACTTGCATTGTCTTTATTTGTTTAGAATCACTACGTTTCAACTGGTAAGTATCTCCAGTCGTCTTCAGGTGAATACTGAATAAGTACGGTAACTACAGCTCTATTTATACTAGGCAGGTGCTGTGACGCATGACTAAGTGGGCGGAGTCATGCGTGTTGCTAGGTGATGACGCATAACTGGATGAGTCATGCTTGATGAGTCATGCTCGATGAATCATGCGTTTAACTCTTGGGTGGTCTTATTCTAAGATTACATTTACTTAACAAGGGTTTCCAGACGTTTCTCATGTCTAATGAAGGCTTACTAAAGCAACCTGGATTTTGGTGTATGGTAGCAGCTTCCTTAAACTTCCTCTTCCTCCAGTGCGGTTCTTTTGTAAAGAACTCGCAACACTTTGCACAAATAATAGGAGAAAAGGAAGTACAACCAGGAGACCAACTGGTCAGCTTTGACGTCGAAAGTCTTTACACCAACGTCCCTATAAAAGACGCACTTAAGGTCATCAGGAGCAGACTTGAGGAAGACTTGACCCTACAAGAAAGAACACCGCTACCTACAAATGCCATCATGGAACTATTGGAATGCTGCCTTAACAATTCTTATTTTCAAGAAAAAGATAGATTCTTTAGCCAAGAGGACGGACTACCAATGGGCTCATCTCTCTCGCCCATAATCGCCAACATTTATATGGAATGGTTCGAATCCGAAGCAATAAAACAAGCAAAGAAGAAACCAAAAATACGGCTTAGATATGTGGATGACACCTTCATTATTTGGAACGGAAACGAGGACGAACTCAGAGAATTCTTACATCACATTAATAACTTTGCACCGACAATTAAATTCACCATGGAAAAAGAAGAGAACAACCAATTACCTTTTCTAGACGTCAATGTAGAGAAAAATGGCAACACCTTCCTAACCTCAGTGTACAGAAAACCTACACATACAGGGCAATATCTCAATTATACATCAAACCACTCAAACAACACAAAACATGGCATAGTAAGAAACCTTGTGGATAGAGCAATTACTCTCTGTAACTCAAACGAAGCTCTCAAAAGAGAAACTAACCACATCAAGACCGACCTCAACAAGAATGGCTATCCCATGAAACTGATTGACACAATATTGGAAAATCGCAAGAATCGGCCAAACACACGTAAAGCAGAGAAAGAGATACAACCAATACTCAATATTCCGTATGTCAAAGGAGTATCTGAGAAAATAAGAAGACTAGGAAAACGATACAACATCGAAACAGTATTCAGCTCTAGAGACACTTTAAGAAGCCACCTAACGAAGACGAGACCAGTAAGCCAGAAAGACAAGAAAAATTGTGTCTACCAGATCCCCTGCGAATGCGGCCAGTCTTACATTGGTGAGACACTAAGACCACTAGAAGTAAGGATTAAAGAACATCGGAATAATACCCGAAAAGGAGAGACCGAAAAATCAGGTGCAGCTGACCACGCCTGGACGCACGGCCATCATATCATGTGGACAAAAGCGGAAATCCTGCAAAAAGAACCGCACTGGAGGAAGAGGAAGTTTAAGGAAGCTGCTACCATACACCAAAATCCAGGTTGCTTTAGTAAGCCTTCATTAGACATGAGAAACGTCTGGAAACCCTTGTTAAGTAAATGTAATCTTAGAATAAGACCACCCAAGAGTTAAACGCATGATTCATCGAGCATGACTCATCAAGCATGACTCATCCAGTTATGCGTCATCACCTAGCAACACGCATGACTCCGCCCACTAGTCATGCGTCACAGCACCTGCCTAGTATAAATAGAGCTGTAGTTACCGTACTTATTCAGTATTCACCTGAAGACGACTGGAGATACTTACCAGTTGAAACGTAGTGATTCTAAACAAATAAAGACAATGCAAGTCCAAAACTCTACTGCCGTTCAAGAAACGTCATTGTCTCCAACCTTTAAACAGACACATTTTACCTTTGAATGATAGAATAAAGAATATTACCATTGTTAATCTGTGTTAATAATAATTTTCTCTTTACTAAAATAATAGTTTTTTAATATTTGATGTGTAAATTTGGTATTTTAAAGTGATTTATAGTGTTTTGTGTACTTCGATAGTGTCGAATTTGCTAGTAAAGTTATGGCAAGTAGTATTCTTGCGATTTTTAAACATTTGTGTTTTAAAGTTTTTCGGCAGTATTAATAATCTGTGGTAGTGTGCTTAAAGTGTTGTGTATAATATGTCGGTAAGGTGAAGGGGTTTTTAGTGGGTAGGCTGTTCAGTCAGGAGACCCAGAGTCCCACACTATCACAAGTCTCGTGGCTTGTGATGAACATGAGCTTTTCCCCTCTCAGAATGTAAAACAAAAAAAACTGGTAAGTAGGTACCTGCTATTTTTCATTAGGGCAACTTTTAACCTAAAATTTGTGGACCTGTATACTTTATGTTAGGCACACTTAACAAAATACCAAGGCAGCTGACAAAAAATAATTATTGATTAATTATTTATTTTCTTTATTTTATTATTTTTATTTAGTTAAAAAGTGAACTTAATATGACTTAAAGACCATAAGGTTTTTTTTTAAGACTAAATATGAATAAATGATAAGAGATTTATTAAGAAAATTATGCACTTGCAAGTAAATGTTATTTAATTTGATATGACATGATCAGCATGTGAGGAAAGTTATGGGGATTTTTACAGAATTAAAAAAAAATTGTTTTGGTTTTAATCAATTCCTATGCTCGCGCTTAGAAACATTAAATTAATATAAATACATATCATTAGAAGTAATACTTCTACTTGGTGAACCAAACCATACAGTACTCACCTAATATTATCATTATTAATTGAGTAAAAAATATTTCAAACGATTGTACAGTTTTCTTAAAATAAAATTATTAGTTTTTTTATAAACAATTGGTAATTTTTAAACACCCTCTTACTTTCTTCTTATTTTAGCAATCCTTGATGATTTTAATACTATTTAATAGGTTTTATTGTAAGTAAAATAATTCATGTTCTATTAAAAGATCTGTTTTGAAAATAATGTTCGTTTTATTTGAAAATATTAGTTAAATTCAGTGTTAATGTATTTGTTAAAGATTTTTAAAAAGCCGACCGGTTGCAAATTACATTTAACAAGTCTAATCAATGCCGGTGTCCCCAGAATCACTTGTTTAAATCCAATGAAAGACCAACCGCAATCATATTTAAATAATTTAACATCGGGTTGTACACAATTGTTCAAACTCCGCGTGCGCACTCATCACACAAAGACCCTAAAAAGTCTCCCTACAACCCCGCTATGAAGTCAACAGGGGAGCAAATAGTTGGACAGTGTAAAACTTGCAAGGGATTTCCTATGTTTTCAACCAGGATGCACCAGCCGGTATTTCATTCCAGCACAATTCTTATTTGAAATTAAAATTTAATGATGATAAAAACTGTTTCCACTTTCTGCCGGCCACTGCATTCTAAAACTAATCTAATATTTCCTGAAAGCTTGAAATATTTACACGATTTACGAATTGCCATCGCTGTAAATTAAATCTGTCCTGGAAAAAAATAAAGCAACGCAAAATAAAAGAAATTAAACGATTCATGGGAAAGAGTCTAGAAAAAGTTAATTAAATCAGAGATCGTGTTTATTTAAAGGGGGAAACAAGATAAACTGTCCCGAACACTTTTTTTAATTAAAAAAAAATTGTTCACAACTTTATGACAAATTTTTGAAAATTATCAAAATTTAAGTTGTTTGAATATTTCTTTTAAAGATTGGGAGGTCACATGTCACATAGTATCATCGATCTCTATACTTGGATAAGCACATATTCTGCGGTGCGCACTAAAAGTTACCTTTTATGAATGAAAAAATATGTTTGTACGCAGAGTTCATTGGTCAGATTAAGCGTCAGAACTTAGTATAAAACATGCATTGAACATGGGCTGTCATCTAGCGCCTTTTCAGCTGTTATTAACGATAGTTGCAGAGGTGGAAAACTATCGATAGTAATTATTGATATAATTTTTCTCTATGATTTACACTATCAATAGAACTACAATAGTAAATCGATAAAATCGATAGTTTTTTAATTATACTATCGATAGTTGTCAACCTCTACATGGTTAATTTTGCCGTGCGCATGCCTGGTGCTTTGTTTACACGCCATAAATTTGCCACTTCTGGCTTTATCCTTGGCGGCTCCATAGTATAGGCCAGTGCATAGTATCTTTCATCATTACTAAGGGCCGGTTTATCAGTACACGGTTAGGAACTTGCTGTTGGTTAAGTGTTAGGTGCGGATCATCTAATCTTCACGTCACGTTATGGTTGGCTGGCAGCTACAAAACAAAAAACTTTAGACGTACACTGATAAACTCGCCTTAAGTCTGATTTTAATAAAAACAAATTGCCGAATCAAACACTCACCACTGCTCTATGAGTAGTGTAGCCAAAGGGATTTTGTAATATGTTTACTCAACTGCGTATGCGCGAGCAAACTTAATGACCATATACAGTTCATCATTATTATTGAATCTTTATTACCTATTGGCCCTATCTTACACTTAATAACCCAATAATCACCTACCTTTACTTATCTTGGAGAGAAGCCTCACCAGGTGTGATCTATTCTTCGTGTTGCTGCTTGGTGTGACATGCCTTTCCGTAGTCAATGAATAGATGAGGGTCTTGTCTGGACCAGCTATCCGCGGAGTAAGGGTACACGGCCGATAGCCACCTGTACGTATTCCCAACTCTTACCCATATTCCCTAGATTTCCAAAGTTGCTTATTTTATAGATTTGCATTTTTTTATTGACTTGCCTAGTATTTTTAAGATAAGTTTCCCAAGGTATTTTTTTTTCGTGTATACACTTTTGCCATGAATGGATTTTTTAAAAGTGAGTATTTTTCCCCCAACAATGCATCTACTTTAACGAGCGCGGCTGGACAATTTTTGACTACAAATAATAATGTTCTCTTGACAGAACACATTATAATTACATGATTAATTAACAATAAAAGTAGCACCCGCCTCCAGTCAAAATTGACAGAAAAACTATAAAAATTTCTATTTTTGACATAATAAAGAGCAATTAAAAATTGGTGTTTAAATCTCCTAAAACAACCAAGTAACTGTCATTTTAATTATAATTAAAAACAAAAATTAAAACTTATTTTTTAAAAGAAGAAGAGTAATATACATTTAGTAAATTGCTAAATCTACCTTTTTAACTTGCCTACACAATTTAAAAGCAACAAAAAAATAAATTACACAATCCATTAGATAAGGAATCACAAAAAACGACTTAAATCGATTTGTGTTTTTTAACAGCGACACGGGTTTAGTCATCCTAAAACAGTTCTTTTAAATAAATACTTTAGGTTAGTCGAAACATCTCTAGTGAATAATAGGCTGCATGTAACGAAAATAGTATTATGCTGCTCCTAATTCTTGTTAAAATATCCTTGATAAAAAAATTAGACTAATGTTTAAAGGTCGAGTTTTTAAATCTTAGGGCC
The DNA here is from genome assembly GCA_935413205.1 of Polydrusus cervinus. Classification (NCBI taxonomy): domain Eukaryota; kingdom Metazoa; phylum Arthropoda; class Insecta; order Coleoptera; family Curculionidae; genus Polydrusus; species Polydrusus cervinus. Next base: position 21,525,423 of record OW284514.1, on the reverse strand, counting down.
GGTTAAATTTTAGTTTGTAGGTACCATCGCGCCGATAAAAAACTGGGACAGGAAATTTTTCTATTTTCTCCTAGACTATTAAGAATAATTTTACATCAAGCCTGGTACCAGTAAAATGTCATGAAAATTTGCATGTCAATAAAGATTGTCACTTTATGATTGACTCGTCAAACATACAATCATATATTATTTGTAAATATGCCACAATTAACCCCCCAGCAAAAGGCAATTATTTATGGTCGGTTGCGAGATAGTGTTGCTATTAGGGATATTGCAGATGAACTGGGAGTAAGCAAGAATACCGTGCTATTGGCAAAACAAAAAATAGCAAGACATGGGACTATTATTAGGAATGCAGGTTCTGGTCCCCCTAAAATTTCTACTGATGATCATGATAGAAGACTGGTTAATTATCTAAGGGATCATCCCTTCGAAACTGCAATCAAGGCAAAAGAAGAGACGAATTTTCCAGGTTCTGCAAATACCGCTAGAGACAGGGTTCGAAATTCCGATATACGAAGCCGTTGTGCTGCCAATAAAATTTTTTTAACGGAAATAAATAAACAGGGCAGGTTAGAATTTCCACATGAATATATTAATCAAATAAATTTATGGGAAACAGTTATATTTTCTGACGAGAAAACTTTTCAGTCATGCAATAATGGGAGAATTCGGGTGTATAGGCCTTCCGGCATGCGGTATGATGAGAGATACACCCACAAAACCAACCAAAGTGGGCGTTTCTCCATAAATGTTTGGGGCTGGATTAGCGCTAGAGGACCAGGACTTTGCCAAATCGTCGAAGGAAGACTAACTGCAGCAGTATACGTTAATATACTAAACGAAGTGATGATACCATCGGTAAACGCTGTATACGGTCAAAATTACACATTTCAGCATGATAATGCTCCAATACACACAGCGCGCATTGTACAAAATTTTCTCCAAGAAAATAACATAGCAGTTCTTCCCTGGGCTTCGAAGAGTCCCGATTTGAACCCGATAGAAAACATTTGGGGTGCCATGGTCAAATCTATGTATAAACATGATTTTCAACCTAGAAACAGGGATGAATTACGTCATAGGATAATTCAAGCTTGGGATGAAATAACTGTCGAATTATGTAGAAACTTAGTTTTAAGTATGCCACAAAGGCTCCAAAAAGTAATAAACAGAAATGGTTCTATGACCAAATATTAATTTTGTGTTGTTTTGACAAACTTTGTGTTCGCAATTTTTTTCTTTTTATTAAATGTATTTTATTACCTGTATTAGCTTTATTTATTATTTTGTGGTAATGGTAAATATAATAATTTATAAAATATTTGACTTTAAAAAAATCTAATAAATTTACTTTATCCATATTATATGATGTCTCTCAAATTTAACCACCCCGTATCGAAAAATACAAAACATTCCATTATGTAACCTAGGTTACTTTTTAAATTTTGAATGTTTTTCCTTTTTAGCTCTAGACACCTTTTATAGTCTAGGGGATATGTATTTCTTACATTGTTTTTGTAAATCTCTTGTCCCAGTTTTTTATCGGCACAATAGTACATAGTTTCTTGAGCTTCTTTAAATTATATACCTATTTAAATAAATAAATAAATGAATGAGGTCTTTATTTCCATTATAATTATAATACATTTAATAGTACTAAAGTGTAGGTACCTAATGGAAAATGCCGAAGGTCAGATAGGAGTGTAAAAACCTGGAGGCAATACACTCCCCCTGTTCTTTACCTTAAGCATATACAATAGACAGGCTATGGCAAGAGAAAAAAAAATAGAAGAACTATAATATAGGGAAAAAAACAGTTACTTGTTCAGGAGCAAATAACCGTGGGGCATGAATAAAATTAATATTATAATTATTGAATAAAGATTATATGGGGATAAACCATTGAAGTTCAGATAAACTAGTATTTTTCCGTACAAGTGGCAAATTCAAAAAAATTTATTGTTGACTTAATAAAAGCTTTTTATATGCAAACTTAAATGACGTGGGACTTTTAGACTTGAAATTTTCGGGAATTTCGTTATAAATTTTAGTTATTTGGTAAGAAAATGATTTTTTAAATTGTTCGGTTCTGTGAGCGGGAGGTGTTAGACGATCCCTAAATCTAGTATTTAAGGCATGAACATCTGACCTAAATTTAATTTTTTTGCTTAAATACGAAGGGGATTTAGTTAGAACTATTCGATGAAACAGACAAGCTGCATGCAGTAAACGCCTATTACCCATGTTCAACCAGCCAAGATTTATTAGTTTATGCGAAATATGATTTCTACGACGAATACCAAATATTAGACGAAGACATGAATTTTGTAATACCTGAATGCGGCGTTTATCGGACGAGTCTATTGAAAAACCATAGACACTATCGCAAAAATTAAACCTTGACAAAACCAATGCTTCACACAAGATAACCCTTAGCTTTTGAGTTAAATAATTTCTAGAATTGAAAATCATCTTTAAATTAAAATACGCCTTTCTAATACAGTTGCTCACGTGAGCTCTATATTTTAGAGTGGAGTCTATTGTAAGACCGAGGTTCCTACAACTGTCAAGTATGGGCAATTTATCATTGTTGATTTTTAGTTTAATCGATGGCAAAAGAACCTCTCGAATCCTTGCAGGACCAAAAACCATGACAGAGCTTTTTTTTGAATTAATAGATAATGAGTGATCAGAAGCTTCTGAGACCAACCTGGATAGATCATCGTTTATATCCTGCAGAGATGTGTCCGTATCACGAGGATCGAAAATAAGGTAAACCTGCGTGTCATCAGCATATAGATGTACCTTACAATGTCTTACTTGATTTATAAGTTGTGAGGTATATATAGAGAATAGGAGGGGTCCCAGGATCGAGCCCTGGGGAACACCACAAGAAATAGGAAGCGACCCCGATTGAATACCAGCAACAAGAACAGACTGACTTCTTGCGTCCAAAAAGCTTTGCAGTAATTTTAAACCTTCATTACCGATACCAATAAATTTCAATATGGAACAAAGAAGCTGGTGACTTATGGTGTCAAAGGCTTTAGAAAAGTCAATCAAAGTCAGCACGGCAAGATGCCCCTGATCTACACCCCTTAATATGTCATCGGTGACCTTCAAGAGTGCAGTTTCACAACTATGTCCCGGTCTGAAGCCCGATTGGAATTCAGGTAAAATAGAAAACCTTTTTACGTGCTCCCGCAACTGTGACTCCATAACCCTCTCCAGAATTTTGGATAGTGTAGGAAGTACACTGACCGGTCTCAGATCCTTGAAGTCTTTAGGATTTGGAATTTTTGGCAATGGTGTAACAATTGCATGCTTCCAACAGTCTGGGAACTCGCCCCTTTCCAAACAACAATTTACTATATGAGTTATAAAAGGTATTATATATGGACATGCCAACAACAACAGGCTAATATTTAACCCATCATCGCCTGTAGCTTTAGATTTTATGGAATTAAGTATCTTTTCTACCTCGTTGTAATTTACCAGTTGAAATTTAAATATATCTACCCCAGGTTTGAGATTATTTTCATACCAAGCTATCTTGACTGGATTAGGATTTAGTTTAGTAATTCCATTTATGTAATAATTATTGATTTGATCAGGATTTGCGAGAAGAGGAGGAATATCAATATTTTTTTTCTTAATATTAAGTAATTTAAGGTCATTCCAAATTTTGTTTATACCAACAGTGTTTATCCTTTGCAAGAAATATGCTTTTTTTTCCTTACGACACGCCAGTGTGGTGTAGTTCCTTAGCGATTTGTAGTAGTTAAAATGAGCAGGGTTTTTTGTCTTGCGCCATTTTGAATAGGCTTTATTCCTTAAAGACATAAGAAAACGTATATTATCTGTTAACCATGGGGCATATTTCTTAGTAATACGAATTTTTCTTAAAGGAGCGTGAATATCAAACAGGTGCAAAAGGGTGTTGTTAAAGATCTCAATTTTTTCTGTAATATGTTCATGCCGAAAGATGTTGTCGAGGGAGGCGGCACGCAGGTTTGCAGTAAAAGCATCGACATCGAAATTTCTAAAATCCCTAATAATCTTAAAATTTGGCAATTTTTGAGGAAGAGTCAGTTTCAGGGTACACTTAGTTAGGTCATGATCGGATAAATTGTGCACAGGCAGGACCTGAACATCATCAATTATTTCAGAATCACTAGTCAAAATCAAATCAATCAATGTTGCACTTGTAGGTGTAATACGTGTTGGGGCGTTCACATTTGCTTCTTATGTTTCGAATAACCCAGCCAAAAGTCTACCCAATGCATTATAAAATTATATTAAATATACTTTGTTTACTTAATATTGTAAATGAATATACACTGAGAAAAGCTTCAGCAAGAAATTCTTTGCTAAGATTATTTTGGCTGTAATATTAAATTTTTTACCTACGATAGCAAAATGAATTTCTTATTGCAAAAGAAACAATTTACCTGAAAATTCTTTATACCCGTTACAAAAATCTTTGCTATTATAGAAAACTTACATTATGATAACAGCTAAGTAAGTCTTTATAAAAAATTATTTTCTAGGACTACTATTTGCTTTGCTGAGGAAGTAATGCAGTTTGCTGCTTTTGAAAAAAATCTTTATAAAGAAATCTTTTCTAGCGCTCTAAAGAGTTTTTAAAGGGGTAGCAAAATTTTTTGTTGGAATTGGGAAATTCGTAACTGTTCGGTTCGAATCGGATTATTTCGTGGTGACGAATTCAGTCTGATTGGGTCAATTTTTATATTGCGCACCAGTCGTCCCGTTCCTGTCTCCAGGTCTTCATGTCTTTAGGTCTTCATTTTATTTAAGATATTTAGATGCTCGTTCCTTCATAAAGTAAAATCGTCGCATCGGTGGCTGTTGTTGGTGATCATTACGACTCGACATTTGTCTCATTTTTTCCAATAAAAATTGTCTTGGCTCAAAAATGTTTCCAGTGTGCAGTGCTTTATTGGATTGTGACATCAATGACAGTGTAGATTTTTAATATCAGTGTCAAAAGACCATAGTTATTTTAGTTTAATGTTAATTTTTTTATGTTATGTGATTGTTTATTTAATAATAATTTTTGTGTTAGTCAAGTTTTAGAGAAAAGAAAATTAGTAATTCTTTAGCAAATGCCATTCATACTAAAAGTCCTCAAACTAAAAGACAACTTACCAAAGTTTTAAACATTGTATGATTTTTAAAAGAAGATTTTAAGAAATATCGCAAAAGTAAAATACTTTCTTTTTCTAAATAAAATACAATGTAATTATTATTTTACCTAATATTCAGGCTAGATGCAGAAACATGTTTTTTCGGCATTCCCTTTTGGATATTTGTTTAAATTTAAAGTGAACAGATATTTTTTAATAAGATATGTTTTAACCACTCAAAGAAAAAAGCAGTAAAATATTATTATTTTTTTTAAGCAGCTAAAACTGAAACTATTTTTAGGTTATGAAGTGTTGTTTTCTGTTGTATTAAATAATAAAGAGAAAAATAATTTTTTTTTAGTTTCAAATCGTTGATAACCTATTCAGACGTGGGGAGTTGCATGATGTAAAATATGATGGAGTTACCTGAAAAATAAGCTTTATACTATGTTAAATTTTTGATATAGCATGGAACATATTATTTTTAATAACACAATTTTAAATGAATCAAAATTTTTTGAAACTTCCGTACCCAAAGTGAAAAAGCTTGGTTTATATAAATGTGGTATTAGGCATAATAAGTTCTCTAGAGTATATTAAAAATTCAACAAAATATACGGCTTATTTTTTGGGCCACCCCACATATTATAACAAATAAGTGGTGCTGTCATAATAAACCACTTTACTATTATAGCAAATCTAAGTTGCTACTTTAGCTAAAAAAGAGTATCTGAAGTAAGTAGGTACATTCTGACCCAGCAAAGTAACTTTCTTGAAATAAATAAAAAAATCTTTCCAATATAGCAAAATGCTATGCTGATATTGAAAAAAAAATTCTTGTTTCGAGAACAATGCGGATGGCGTAGAAAAGTATCTTTACTGTTCTAGCAAAGTCTCTTTATAGCCGATGGTCAGTTACTTTGCTAATACAACATTTTTGTTTACTTGAGCTAAGTGATCATTCTTTATAAAGTGACTTTATTACGACAGCAAAGAAATTACAGCCAAATGGATTTTACTGTCTCAAGTAGTTTTTCTTTTGTCCCCTATGTTAGCATTTTTCTTTATAAGCGGTATAAAGATTTTTATAAGGACAGCAAGAATCTTCTCTCAGTGTAGCAGCACTAAAATTTTATTTGTAGATAAAAATGTACTTTCTCAGGTTGGTCACAGGTGGACTGGCAGAAGTAAACAGTTTTCTGTTTCTAAAATGAGTTTGGTTTTATATCTTGCTTTATTTGATTGAATTTTCCTCAGTATTGTTCAAAGAGGACTAGTCAAAATTTCTATTCTTACTAGTCTGATCTAAATTGCATGTTTCGGTAAATGTTTTAGAAACAATTCCGAGACAATTTCATTTATAGGGTCAAAGTTTTGAAATTTATGCTAAAATTATCTTGAGTAATGTAAAATTTTGAAAGTTAATACTTACTTTACTTACTTACTTTTAAAACATCTTTATTTGATTGCTATAATTATTTACATGTAATTTTCCTGCACTATTTAAAGTATTTATATATTATATCATGTTCTACTAACGACTAGCTAGGGCAAGCTTCAAGGCACGCCGAGAAGGGGTTGGTGTTAGCCCTTGGTACAGCGAAAATGACTTTTAGTTATTTTCTATGGTCAGTTCCAGTATTCCATTGACTGCCTTGAAAGAAATTGTTTCGCATTAAATTCCTTAATTATTTTTGTGAATTTTTACTTATTTACCAGGTTCTCAACTAAGGGTTTGCTGGAAAAGCGTTCGAAAAAACCAGTTTAATTTGTTCAGGTACATGTAGCGCGTTTCACATTTAAGCTTGAAAGATTTTAGTATATTCTAGGTTGGTCGGATTTGGGAGTGGGCGGAGCTTGAGAAGTGGAAATTTGGAAAATTTTGGGTTTTTACCTATCCTGGTTTAGTTAATACTTAATATTTTAAACGATTACTTGTTTTTAATTTATTATTTGCAGACATAATATTTTAACCCAACAGAAATTATCGGATTAAATTTTTTACAGGCTTAAGCAAGTACCAGTCCGAAAGTACTATTCTTGAAGTTAAATTAGGAAGCAGGAGCAGATATAGAATTTTAGCGTCGATATGAATTGTCTGGGGTATTAAAAAACCTACTGCTTGCTTACTATACTATCGAGTAATTACAATAAATAGGAGTTAATAATCTATAAAACTAAGATGTATAAAACTAATAAAAAAATAGTTTAACGATAAAAATATTACATACAACATGCCTCTCAAAAAAAATGTGTACCGGTTAATCAAATAAAAATAGACGCCGGCGATATCGTAGGAACCGTTTGTCACATATTTTAAAATGACAAAAATGCATTACACAATCAACTAAAAAGACGGCGGAAATTATATTTTAAGTTCCAAAATTTACCGCTAGAAGGCACTCAAATTATTACCAAATAGTTGGTCCGGTGTGATCGATAATAATAAGCCAAATAAAATTATGTCAAAGTATTTTATTCTTTCAAATATATTCAAACTCGCAAAATAGACTAATGGGAAGAGTGAAAACCTTTCTTGAAAGAAATGCTACTTTTTTTTTACAAAGTAGCCTTTGAGGCACAAACATAAAACGCTGTCAAAAATGTAAGTGACCGAGAAAATAATATCTACTGCATACAAAATTTATTTAGATATGCTTTGAGTTCTGAAGCTTATGGCAATTCAGAAATCCACAAGCAAAATGGAACACGGCTGGATCATTTTAACAAAGGCCTTTGTAAGGTCCTTGCACAGATTCCCTTTGTTCGATGTCGACTGCATCTAGTGGAAAATGCAACAAAATGGAATTTTGTATTAAATGTGTGTTTTTTGGTTTTATATCAGTTTTTACTTTCGTTTTAAAAATGATTAAAGCGATATAATAATATACAGGGTGATTCCTAATTTAATACTTCTTTTTTAGCTGCGTATAGAAGGCATTAAAATAAACAACATTTTCAAATGCCTTTTTTCAAAAAACTCAAAAATAAAGTACTTACATTCTTTTATTACACTACGAATCAAATACGGTTCTGCCTAACTTGCCCGTTGAATAACATTAAGAAAACTTCTGGATGAGCCCGCAAGGGAAAGCGTTTTGCATACAATCTCGAAGAAACATCCACACTTTTACGATACCATATCTATTAGTTCATTGTTTTCAAATTTTACCATTTTCACGTATTTATCACCAATTTAAAATTAAATTGCTTCCGAAAAACACACCGCAGCGGTTTGCTTAACACTAGCCATATGACTAATACTAAAAAGAGATAAGAAAAACAACAGAAACTACAGCGGAGTATGTTTTTATGACCAGGCCCGCACTTAGATTTTTTACTTCTCTATCTAGCCTATTTTTGAATTTTTTTGAAAATAGATATTTGAAAAAGTCTTTTTTTTTAATGCCTATTATACACAGCTAAAAAAGAAGTATCAACTTAGGAATCACCCTGTATAGTGTCCCAATTCATTTTTTATTTTCAACATAATGTTACTCTGAAATTGAGGTTCCACAAGCCCGGAATTTCCTAAATATAAAAGATTTTCAAAATGGTATATTTGAACAAGCATTGCCTCGTTTTTATATAATATATTTATAAATATTAGATATTGTACCTAAACAAAAATAGCTTTGAAATTAATCTTAAAACTAAAGCTTTAATCTCTGAATTTTTCTTATTTGCATTATTTCCGTAGACTCTCACCAACCTTCGGACTCTCGTAAAGAATGGAATATCATTAAAGACAGGCAGCTTCCGTTAAAGAATTACCAATCTTCATATAAATCTTAATATTTTTCGTACTTCTAAAGCATATAAAAAATATTAATGAGTAACAAAACTGTTATAATTTCCACTATTTATTTTAAATTGCCATAACAATTGTTTCGACACACAGTGTCTTCGTCAGATGGTCTAATCTAATTTAAAATAAATAGTGGAAATTATAACAGTTTTGTTACTCATTAATATTAAATAATGAATTTCCATCAAGTATCGGCTACTTCAATGGAATACATATAAAAAAGTTCTTTTGCAGTATTTTCTCCTCTTCTGAATAACCAGAATATCTTTTGGAGGATTTAGTAGAGGGTCGCCATCAGAATCACCCAATCTAGCTTCAGCAGCTAGTTCTAAGATTGTATGTATTCTTGAATTTATTGCTCCACCGGATGTCGTTTTAGCTTTCTTTTTAATTATGTGATACTTGGTTGTTCGAAAGTTCCTACTTTTCAATCAATGTGTGGTATGAAATAATAAAATATCAAAATGAAATATTATGCACAAAAATATAAAATTCACAAATAAAAATTGAAGATTTAATTAAACTCTTAGTATAAACGTTAAAAGGTGACTTTAGTAGAGAAAATAAGGTTACTTTAGCAGACAAAGTAATATTCTTTTACTTAACTGTACTGTAATTAGATAAAACGAAATTAAGCTATACTAGTTACGTAACTTTCCGAAGCTATCTTTGCAGACAGATTAAATTGTCACAAAATAAAACCATCATCAATCGTGAGCCGCTTAAGGGTCCAGACTAGCAGTGATAAGGATGAAATAAAATAACGGAGGTGATAAGGATGTAATAAACGATTTTAAAAGGGCCTTCCGGGTGCTCGGCTTGGCATGCTTGATTAAAAAAGATAAATTATTTGAACCTATATTTTAAAAGTCATTGAAAACAATGCGATATTGTGTTATTAGGAGGAAAATGAATGTTTGTTGAAGATTTGGAGTATGTAGATAAATGGCTATGTCATCAGTTTGGTTATAAACGTTGCAAACCAGACCATTTTTAATCTAAATCAAAGTCGTGAAAAAATAAACATTTTTCTCTCTAATTGGTTATTGCAAACTCAGGCTTCTCAAACAGATTATATCTTTATATAATTATTGTTGGGATAAGAAAATAATGTACTTAATTAGTTAAATAGCCACTCTGGAGTAATCTATAACAGTTGGTAATTTGATCGAAAGAGAAGGCTTAATCAGCCTTAACTAGAACTAAGGAGTAGCCAAGCTGCCTACCTCTCATGTGTTGAATAAATTACCGACAACAATAAGCTAAGGAGTCTAGAGAATCAATTGGGAACCCGGATGTTCGTTTATGGCTGGGGGTGTGGAGCTCATGTCACATAGTCGTCTGTTGCCAAGGAGCAACCGGCGGTTATCTGCTGCCGAGAAGGGAATCACACCTGCACTCTCGATCGTGCAACACTACAATCTTTGTAGTCCTTGCCCAGAGTTCCACAGGTCCTTTACCTGGCTCATCGTTGCTGGCTGTCCTTGCGACAGTCGAGCTAGGCTGCCGCTGAACGAGTTCTCTTTCGAGACAACTATTGGCTTTAATTAAGCTCACCAAAAGCCGACCCAGTCGGTACCCTTGAAGGGAGGTCCGTGAATGTGGAGACCGATACCTTCCATGACGATGATAAATAACGCCAGTTGTCAGACGATTGACCATCTATAGGCACAGACCCTTTGCGGGCCGCGGCCTCAGGATTGTCGCGCATCTCTGATGAGTCCCAGTAGGACGAAACAACGAAAGCATTGAGATGTTAACGGAAGAAGACAGGGCATACCGTTGTTAGCGGTGAGTCAAACGACCCATTAAACTGCCATTCCCCACTGACAAGGTGAGGGGACAACGGGTAATAGATGAAGGGGTGCACAGCGTGCAAACCCCGGACGCTCAGCGCCGTGGATAATAAACTATTGTTTACCGACAGGTACGTCCGTCGGGTTTTGAGGTACCATGGCCCGCCTTTCATTTAATTTGATGTTAACATTCCTTGCCTCATTTTAAATTAAATGTGAGGTCATCCTTGTTTCTGAATCTGGGTGCTCATCAGTGATCTGGCTTAGCAATGTGACACGTTCGATGTCCAGTTATCAGTTCGTAATTTATTGTGTTATTCTCTTATTCTTTATTTTATAGCAAGTATTTATGCGCTAGTAGGATGATAGTTCAATTCTGCACATCTACTTACTATATTTTGATGGTAGACCTAATAATTTTTCTAGTTATTTAACCCGCGCTGTGTGAAGTAAAATTAACCAAGATTATTCATTTTATTGTACTTACGAAGTGAATATTGTAAGTGAATATTTAAACAGAACATATTTTAAGGTTTAGAATTTTATAGTTTTTTTAATAAACTTTTCTTTACCATAGACATGGTGTTTAAATTTTATGTGATTACCGAGATTCTTTCATCTTACTTTTTAGAAAACATACGCTATGTACTTAATAAGTGAAACATCAAATAAACCCTTTGACCTCTATGTATGCTCCATCAATGACCATGAATTTCACCGACCTCCTCTGACATTTTACTAAGTATCCTTCCTACTAATATTTCTTCATAAGACACTTTACACAGTCAAGCTTAAACACATTTTCTTGTTCCTTTATTTTCACTTATTTTAAGATTCCCGCTAAGCTATTTCACATTCTTTCGCGAAGCGGCAAAGCAGCTTTTGCTCTCGCCGAGGTACTCAGAGTATTTTACACGTGGGCCGCTATAATAGATCCCATCTATTTCCATATACGACCCACCATTACCATTTTGACACTGATTTATACCCTTTTTATCTTAGTTGGCCATGCTTGACGCTCGGGATTGTAAAGGGACTAACAATTCAATAGCGTTAGAAGAAATATTTACGATGTGAGTGATAGTTATCGTGTCTCATTAATAAACTAGCTAAAAACAAAAAGTCTCTGGATCTAGTATTTTAAGTGATAGAAGCTCTTTAAAAGACTGTTATTTTAGGTTAGCAACAATAAAAGATGATCATGTAAAAGGAGGTTGTTTTTATTTTATTATAATAATTACTTTAAAATAATTATGCTGTATTAATTGGCCTGAATTATAAATTGTATTCCGAAAGTTATTATAGTATCAAAGCATTTGAAAGGTTGATGAGCAACTTACCAGCATATTATCTTATTCATAAAATAAAAGGTTATGACAATATTAGGTAAAAACTATGCTCATTTCCTACAAGATAAAAATTTTAATACATCAATCACTTATGGATAATTTACGGGTTAAGTTGTCAATGTACTGTAAGTTTCATTTTGTTTTAAAAATAAGCACAGTTTTCCACGATCGCTAATAATTAGTCGATAATTATTAGTCTAGTAACGTAATTTTTCGATATACAGGGTGATTTCTAAGTTGATAGTTCTTTTTTAGCTGTATATAGAAGGTATTAAAATAAACAACATTTTCCAATAATACCTGTTTTCAAAAAACTTAGAAATAGGCGAGATACAGAAGTAAAAAATCTTAAGTGTTCATCAAAACGTAGCCTGCTTTACCTGATGTTGTTTGTCTTATCTCTTATTAGTCTTGCAATTTACGGGTCGGTGGTGAGTTTTTTGGTAATACGTTGCGGTGTGTTTTTCTAAAGCAAGTTAATTTAAAATGGTAAAATTTGAAAACAATAAACTAGTAGATTTGATGCTGATTTACGATGAGTATCGTCAAAGTGCGGCTGCTGCTTCGAGATTATACTCAGAACACTCTCCCTTGCGGGCTCATCCGACATTCTTAATGTTATTTAACGAGCCAGTTAGATAGAACCGTATTTGATCCATAGTATAATAAATGAATGTAAGTACCTTATTTTTGACTTTTTTGAAAAAAGGTATTTGAAAATGATGTTTATTTGAATGCCTTATATACACCGCTAAAAAAAGTATCAACTTAGGAATCACCCGGTATAGGCTACCAACATTGAAAAAGAATAATTTCAACCGTTTTACAACAATTGTTTGCATGTTTTCGTTTGTTCATTATATATCGTAGTGCTAAAATACTCTTTATACTTATTCCTTATATTGCTCCATTCTTATTCTTGAGGGTAAAATCATCTTAAAACTTGAAAAGAGTTTCCTTACGTCAAAAATTTGGTTTAGTCTTTTCATTTCTAGTCGAAGTAGTTTTTAATTCATGTCGGCCTCGAATCTCTGAAAACGTTAGTCTTATTAAAATAATAAATTAAATATTGTTTATTAAAAATTGACTAGATAACTTGCATGAAAACTAAATTTGAAAAATAATACTCTAAACATAAACTAATATTATCAAAAGAAGAACCACGTGCATAATTTTTTTTTCTGATTCTCTGGATTATATAAGGGTATAAAATTTGTACTGGTGATGTCAAACTATCCTACGAACATGGCGCGATAGCGGGCTATTCCTACTATGTAACGCCACACGTCGAACTTTTGTTATTTAATAAAGTTTTAATTATGTTATTGTTTTATGTGTGTATTTTTAAACAATAAATAAAATATCAAATCAATTAATTTTGTCAAACGTTCACCATATCTATCCTTAATAAAAGATTATATCATACCTCTGACTTCTGGTTATAGTACCTTTCAATCCATACGTCATATGCGTGTGCTGAAAGAAAATTTTCACATTTAACACAATCATTTTAATTGGATATTGTTTGATAGCAAGAACAAAAAAAACATTTAAATTAAAATTTTCTTATTTTTTTAGTGTTCTAATAAAATTACTTCTCATAATACCTGTCCACAATTTATTTTATACGTAAAATTGAAAAATGATGACAAAACAGGAAACTTTAAATTACATCTGTTCGTAAATATCGCCGTATGATATATTGCCTCTGAAAAGATGTTACTCAGCAATATTCAATTGTATAAAACTTCATCACAAAATCTGGCATTGAAACGGAATAAAGGATCATAGTATTGATTCTCCTAAAGTGGTTATCCTCTTTGTTTGGTAATAATGGTGGCTTAGGTTAATAGAGTAATTATTATTCTACTCAAATAAATGGTAAATGTTGACGAGTTTTGCTAGTTCAGTACTATACCTAAAGTAATTATTAATTATTTGTCTAACGTTTAATAATAAAGAGATTTTATAGACAAAAAAAAAGGTTAACGCTACTATGTTAGAAAATATTCTTTAAAATATAACCTTAAACTAAAGCTCCAATAAGTATAAACTAAGATTTTAAGAAAGCATGAAAATTAAATTTCAAACCACCCGAAAGTGCCTTATACTATAAGGTTGTATTTCTTCACACAGATAATAAAAAGAAATACAACCTTATAGTATAAGGCACTTTCAGGTGGTTCGAAATTTAATTTTCATGCTATCTTAAAATGTTTGCTACCACCTGACAAGTAAAAATAATTCTGTGTTTTTACAATTAACTAAGATATTTCTAACAGCGTTTCCGAACTTTTCAAACAGTTTAAATGTGTATACTACAATAATTATAGCTTACCTTAAATTATCGCTTTTCTTACTAATTAAAATGTCTATCTTCTGTTTTAGACTTGCAATATTTCTGTGTGTCTAAAAAAAAACAGAATGCATTATACCGAAATAAATGAAACTAAAAGTGACAAAAGAAACCTAAATGTCGGAGTAGCCCAGGGGTCAGTGCTCGGCCCTCTACAGTACCTGTTGTATGTACAAAGTTTGAAATATGCTGGACTAAAGGCAAAATACTACATGTTCGCAGATGACACTGTGCTGGTGATCTCAGCTAGTAATGCTGGGGAACTAGAAAGAAGTGCAAATTCTGAAATGAACCTTTATTATAAATGGCTGTGCTATAATAAGTTTACTATAAATGTAAATAAAACAGTGTATATGATTATAAAACAAGAAAATAAACCAAATTGTAATATTCAAGTGTACCTAAACAGTGTAAAACTAAACGAGGTCTGGGAATATAAATACTTAGGTCTAGTGCTAAACAACAACCTAAGCTGGAATTTACATGTGGACAATATTATTAAAAAGATAGTACCAATGGTAGGTGCTATAAGAAGGTGTGCAGAACTATAAATAGTCTAAAGCAGAATAAAAAGTCTAAAATATTACTTTATAATTGCTTTATCTTACCACATATAAGGTACCTTATTCCATGTTGGAGAAACATCCCAGATTATTTATTAAATAAAATACAAAGGACACAAAATAAAACTATATATCAAATGGACTATTACACTGCGACGGAACGGGTGTATCAGTGAACAAAATTGTAAGACATAAAAAAAATAAGAATATTCGAAGAAACTAAATTTATATACAGCATAACTAACAAAAAACTTAAGTCTAATTTAACAATAAAACAAGTGAAAAACTATCACAACCATAATGTGAGAAATGCCGCAAATTTCAGGAATGAATATTCTAGGACTCTAAAAGCTCAAGATTCGCCATTGTTTAGAAGTGTACAAACTTATAACTCTGTTCCGGGTGATGTGATCAATGTGGGGACAACAAGGAAACTTTGCCATAGCCTGAAAACCTACTTGCAATCAATTTGATTTAATTTGTTATTAATTATTGTAATACATAAAACTGTAATGTGATTGTAATAACTATGTAAAAATATTGTAAATATTAGGCCCTGATACCAGTGAAGTCATTTTACTGTTTTTGGGTAATGAATAAATTAATAAAAAAAAAAAAAAAAAAAAAAAGCTAGGGCTCTTCATCGTTCACATGTTGATAAAGTCCTCTTTACGTTTCTTGGCTTATAGGTTTTTTTGTAAACAGATTCCATTCTCAAGTATTGATGCAGGCACTATTACTAACCTACCAAGAAGTAGCAGCTATGATAAGATATCATGAATATAGGGTATCTCGATATTAGGATGCAATATGTACCAATTTTCATGCCATTACCTTAAACGTTTTTCATGCTATTACAAAAAATACCCCCCTCTTTGAGGGGCTATAGCCCCTATAAAAGAATTTCTTGGGAAATATTTATAAGATGTTCTTAACTGTACTTTACGTTCTAGAAACATTGCAGGCTAATTTTGGCACATCCTGTATATATTTTTGCATTATATTGGTTGCTTTGTACTGACTTATAATTGAATACTGTTTCTTTTCTGAATTCTTAATGCCATATATTTTGCAGTGAAAGGCATATTAAAGTGCATTAATGCACTTTAATACAAGTTTTCTTCCCGTTGACTTCAAAAAGTGCTGTACACAGTCGCTACAAACCTATTTCATATATTTTGGAGGCTTATTGAAAAATACAGTTAGGTTAAAATTAAAGGAAAATAAATATTTAATTTATTTAGAAACAATGTTTTGAGAGTAGCGCTTTAATTCAATAATTCAAGCAGGTCGGTGTTTGTGGGTATAGGACTAATAAAACAATTTATTATCAAATATAACTTTCGTTTCGATCTTTATCCTTTTTTTGTCAAGTCTATTTTTTAAAGAAAGGAATATTTGTCAAATCAATTTAGTAAAGCTATCTTCATGGATCAAAATCGGGATATATATTTGGGAGAGAAATTAAAAACATTTATACATATGCGCCAATCTACGACACAAGTACTGTTGAAAACAATCTTTAAACATTTATCTATATGATTAGTTACTTTTCAACATTCACCATATTTTTCATTCAATACCTTCACATTACATTACACGAAACATATTATTTATAACAAACTTATTTGGAATAATCCGAATCGAAGTTTGCTAATTAACATTTAACTACGATAGTGTTTATATTTCTAAGGGAATTTAAAGTTTGATGATCCCGGTATACCGGGTATATCTAAGGTCATTACACAAGACCTCGGAAAATACACTTTCTACATGAGTTCACCAAGTATCGATAATTTAATTATGTGGAAGTATAGACAATATTAGCAGAAATTGTAGTGATAAGCAAGGTTGGCGTGAAAACGGATATTCTAAATGTTATTATAGAGGGTATATCTGGAAAGTGTG
Source organism: Polydrusus cervinus (assembly GCA_935413205.1). Taxonomy (NCBI): domain Eukaryota; kingdom Metazoa; phylum Arthropoda; class Insecta; order Coleoptera; family Curculionidae; genus Polydrusus; species Polydrusus cervinus. Next base: position 21,508,493 of record OW284514.1, on the reverse strand, counting down.
ACCTATTTAAAGGGGTTAACGTCTTTTCTCCGGTTTGTAACGAAAACCAGAACGTATATAAATTGATAAAGAAACACATGTCAATCACGCAGAGATAGTAGATTGAATGTTTCTTGGGAACAGATTTATGGTCCGTAGAAAATGTTCCCATTTTGAAACCGAATATGATGCAATATTTTACTTCCTTTTATATATTTTTAATTTATTCATAAATTACTACACCCGATATACAGGATGTTACTTAATGATATCTATTTATTTCAAGGGGTGATATTAGGACCAATTTTAAGTCGAAAAAAAGTTTGTTAAGACATGTTATTTAATTCTTTTTTACTGTTCCTATTTACGTACAATTAGGTAATATTTTAATTCCTTTCTTCCAAACGGTAAGTTTTCGGAGAAAAATAAAAAGAACCTATTTTGTTTAGAATTAAATGATGATTAATAATATAATAATAATTGTTTTGAAAATATCAGTGGCTTAACATATTTTTTAATAAAAATTGTATGGTGGTTTACCTCTACGTACAGGGACATTATTTTAAGTGTCTCACCCGATTGACGACTTTGCTATCGACCACAATAAAAAAACAATTATGTATTCCCTTGGCAATTCGATTTCAAAAATATATAGTTGTGGATATTTATGTCCAACCCTTATCGAAATACGACCGTATCAAAACCTGCATCGTACGATTATGTGTTTTAAGTATCTCGCCCCATTAAAACATAGAAGCTTTGTGATTAAAAATTAAAAATGTCATACACTAACGCATATATAAATGTGGGTTGCCAATTAAAAAAATTCAAAATAGAGTCGTAACTGTCATTTTTTGACATCTGACAAATTTGACAATAGCATGGGTGGCTCCGTTATAAAAAATTACGTATCTCCAGAAAAAATTGAGTTTTTAATCTCAAAGCTTCTGTCTTCGATGATAACAAAATCACCAACTTCGAAGCCTCGTATCTCCGGAACGGCTGAAAATAAATATTGACAATTATACATTTTTAATGTTGGAACAAATAGGTGAATGCAGCTGGCTTACTATAAGGTAGGGTTGCCATTTAAGAAAATCCAATATGGCGTCGTATCTGTCAAATTTGTAAACCATAGATTTTTTTTGACATCAAATTTGGCTTCTTCACTAAAAGCTGTTAAGGAATACATAATTGTTTTTTTTATTGTGGTCGATAGCAAAGTCGCCAATCGGGTGAGACACTTAAAATAATGTCCCTGTACCAATGCCTCTGATGAGGAAAATAACATTTTTGGGGTAAAAATATGTGTTTGGAATAATAAGGGAGAAACCTACATAATTATACAGGTTAGAAATATTTTTTTGTCTTGGACTGCGTGACCTCGGAACTATGAAAACAATAATTTCTTTAATTAAGGGGGTCATCCCATGTGACGGCCTATTTTTTAGGATTTTTTGTCTACGACCAGTAAATAGATAGAGCTTTAAGTTTATTATCATTTATTAACAAATATTGTGTAGAACATGAGTTACAGCGTTCTGAAAAACCCCGCCTCGAAAAAATGGGCTCGCACTTCCTCCACGATTCCGGCTGATTGGCTTATTAAAATAAAAAAATTAGCGGCGATTTAATCTGTAAGCCTAAATGCACGGAATGGACTATTATCAAATTAATATACCAAAAATTGGACTTTTGGTAGACATTTAAAAAAAAGTTTCGAATTTTGAGCTTTTCGTTTTGTTTTTTGCTATAAAAAAATCGAAATTTTGGGAATTTTTGATTAATAATAGTTCATTCTATGCGTTTACATGTGCTGAGTGTACCCTACAAATTTCAAGTCATTCGATCAAGCCGTTTTTGAGATACGATGAAGGAAAGTTTGAAAAACACAGTTTTGAGAAAGACACGTTTAAAGTTTCAAGTCCGCTTAAAACTATAAAAATCTCAACTTACCATCAATCGGCGATGCCTGGTCCATAGATTATTCCTTCCTCTTTCTCTTAAAATTCTTTTTTAAGCCTGTAGAAACTTGTCTAAACTTGTATAAACGAATATATGTATAAAAGGGTGCCAGGTATCAAGCCGACTGGACACAATAAGCCCGGACTCCGACTGCCAATTCAGCGCATGCTGTATCTTAAAAAGGAGTTCGAATTTTTAAAAATCACTTTGCTACCATATTCCAGACATGTTAAAAAAGCAATTTATGAAAAAAAAAATCGATTTTTTAAGCCCGTCACATGGGATGACCCCCTTAAAGTGTTAAAAATTGTTCTTTTGGTAATAACTCTGAAACGAAAGAAGATATTAAACTACGTTCTTCATTTTTTTTTTTTGAAAATTTAATCTATTTTTTGATTACGGTGTCATATTTATATCGTATGATTTAAGTTTTCGGAATAAAATTTAAAAAACGGTTATCATTATAAATGGCGCTCAGTAGCAATTTTATACAAACTATCGTATTCCAATGGATACGACAATTTAAAGTACATCCAAGTTTTCGAGATATGGCCGCTGGCCAGCAGTAGTGTAACATCCTGTATATAGTACTTATATATTTTTTTTGTTAGGTATAATACTCATAAAAAATCTGAGTTTATCACAAATAGGACCTCTTTTAAAAATATCTAATCCCATTTTTCATTTTAATGTACAAATTATCAGATTTGTTTGGAGCAGATAAACATGCCGGCTAATTAAATTTAATTGCAAAATGTCTTCAAAATCAAGTTTAAATATAAATTAGCATAAGCACATTTTAAAATTAACTGTCTTGTTAAGGCCTGTAAAGAATTATTTTACGAATTATTCTCGGTCACGGAAAGGTTTCTCTAATGCGATTTCACTTAATTTTGACGCGTCAGGATAAAGCTGAATTAATTTATTTTTAAATTATTCCCCGAACGTACTGGAGCAATCCAAGGCTTTACTTAAATATTGAGAGTTAGCATCAGACACCTTCAACCATTATGTTATTGTGATGTTTCTAATTATTACGGAAATAATGTTTTTCTACTCCCACATGGAAATTTGTCGTTTCCTTTACGGTTAAGTGACGAGAAAAGTAGGATATTCCAGTTAACTCTGCGGGAAAATCTCATATCCATCCTAGATAGGTAATGAAACTGACCAATCACAGTGGTCAATTACAGAGAAGCCATTGATGTTCTTAAAAGTACTGACCAATCACAGTATATTGTTTTTACTAAGGCTCCGCCTTCTTTTTCAAGACACTAAATTATATAATTTAAATGCATATGGTACAATTTGTTATTAATTTGTTCAATATAATAAAATCTAGATGCATTTATAATAGATTTATCAATAATGCAACCTGCTGAATGTGCAGAGAAAATTAATTTCATGTAGCATCATTTATTAGTTGGTTTTTCCATAATTAGTTTAACATTTCGATGGTCGAGAGGTAGAGCGTTGGACTATGGAACCAATGGTCGTGAGTTCGAGCCCGGCAACCTACAAACTTTTTTTTTACATTTTTTAGCATAAGGTCGTAGAAAAAATATACTGTTTAACTCGAGTGGATTATCCATATTGCCCTCAAAATTTACTTCCTCGTGCGATATGGACATCATATCCACTCTTGTTGTACAAACTACTATTTTCTACTCTCACATGGAAATTTGTTGTTTCCTTTACACTATAGTGACGAAAAAAGTAGGATATACCACTTAACTGTACGGCAAAATGTAATATTATTACTGTTCAGTACTGCACAGTATTGCGACATTAAAAAATAAAATTTCCCATTAAAAAAAAATTTCACGAATTCACACAATACTGAAAAAGTATTTTTTTAACAGATCAAACCAGAAGTGATCCTAAAGAATTTTCTATGAGTATATGTAAAAATTTCTCGTTTCCCTTTGAAGATAGCGCCGACCTATCATTTATCTGTGCTATGTTTTCACGAATCCGGAAATTTTTTAACAACATTGTTAGAAAAATTAGATTTCTCTGTGGGGTTCTTATAAAGTACTGACCAATCACAGTTTATTGTATTTACTGATGCTCCGCCTTTTTTCAAGACACTAGGCTATACAGGGTGATTCCTAAGTTGTACTTTTTTTTTAGCTGTGTATAGAAGGCATTTAAATAAACATTTTCAAATACCTTTTTTTTTAAACCCAAAAATAAAGTACTTACATTCATTGATTAAACTTTAAATCAAATACGGTCCTGCCTAACTTGCCCGTTGAATAACATTAAGAAAACTTCTGGGTGTAGAGAAGAAACATCTACACTTTTACGACACTCACAATAAATTGGCACCATAGTTAGTTTATTGTTTTCAAATTTTACCATTTTCACCAATTTATTAAAATTAATTTGCTTCAGAAAACCACACCGCGCCGCGATTTGCCAAAATAAATCACTGACGACCGATTTGTAAAATGAATGACTAACATACAAAAAACGGAGAAAAACAATATAAAGTAAAGGGCTACGTTTTGATTACCAGACCCGCACTTAGATTTTTTACTTCTGTAACTCGGCTATTTTTAAGTTTTTTGAAAAAATGTATTTGAAAAAGTTGTTTAGTTTAATGCCTTCTATACACAACTAAAAAATAAGTATAAACTTAGGAATCACCCTGTATAATTTATATGTATTGTATATGATACAATATTTTATTAATTTGTTCACTATAAAAAAATATATACGCATCTATAATAGTTTTATCAATAATGCAACCTGCTGCATGTGTATACACAATTAATTTCATGTAACATTATTATTGAGTTGGTTTTACCATAATTTCTAATATGATTCTGTGGCTGAGACGGTAAAGCATCGAACTTTGGATACAGTGATCTAATGGTCGTGAGTTCAAGCCCGGTAGCCTGCAAACGTTTTTTTAACATTTTTTAGAATAAGGTTTGTAAGTTTGGTCGGAAAAAAAATATACTGTTTAACTCGAGTGGATTGTTCATATCACACTCGGAAGTTAGATTATTAATAATTATATTTTGCTTCCTCGTGAGATATATACATCATATCCACTCCACATTCTACAGCGTGATTCCTAAGTTGACACTTCTTTTTTAACTTTGTATAGAAAGCATTAAAATAAACATTTTCAAAATACCTTTTTTCAAAAAACTTTAAAATAGGCGAGATACAGAAGTAAAAAATCTAAGTGCGGGTCTAATCATCAAAACGTAGCCTGCTATACTTTATGTTGTTTACCTTAATAATCATTTTACGGGTCGGTAGTCAGTCATTTGACAATACGCTGCGATGAATTTTTCTGACGCAAATTAATATTAAATTGGTGAGAGGTGAAAATGGAAAAATTTAAAAACAATGAACTAGTAGATATGGTGCTAATTTACGGTGAGTTCGTCAAAGTGCTGCTTCGAGATTATACGCAGAATGCTTTTCCTTGCAGGCTCATCCTACACCCAGAAGTTTTCTTAATGTGATTCAACGGGCATGTTAGGCAGGACCGTATTTAATCCATAGTGTAATAAATGAACGTATGTACCTTATTTTTGAGTTTTTTTTTTAAAAGATATATGAAAATGTTGTATATTTTAATGACTTCTATAAACAGCTAAAAAATAGGTATCAACTTAGGAATTACCTTGTATAAACTACTATTACCTTGCACTACAGGCACATTATTTAAAATTTCAAATTCGTATTTTAGGTATTGCTTGAATAATTTTTTTTTAAATTAATTTAAAGCTCATAAGTCATGTGGTTTAAAACTTGATGTAACATTCGGGTCAGTCGCCATATTATGAAAAGTTCAATGCTAATTAAGATGTCAGAAACCAATGACTTATTTATAATATATAATATTTTAAGTTTGAATTTTCATACAATACGGACTTCATAAAAATTCAATGATTGACATGCGCTTTTCCATCGATTCGGACTCGTCTTACAGTTTCTGCAAAACAAGGAACTGGCATTAACCTCAATTTTAGAGACACGGGTTTATATTTCCCGGAATAATCTTCCAATTCCTTTTAAAAGCGTAGTGTTTTTATGGCAATCTCCTCTATTGGACTAAGAGATGGCGACATTTTTATTTACTTTATTTCAGTATGCTTCATTTGATTTATTATAATACTATAATTACATGCCGCAAACAAAATGCGAAGTCAGACTACCTGAACGCGTACTTAGATAATACCACTTAAAGAAACACCTTCACCGAATAGGAATTAATAATAAACCCATTAAAGTCGGCGAAATATCAAATCAATAAAAAATCTTTAATAAGAACCAACAAAACGTGCGTCAGGTCGATAAGGACATACTAAACAGAAAATAACTAAAACAAGAGGACTTTCGATCCACTGAAATGAAGACATTAAGATTAATCACAGGATAGATACACTCTATAAGAGAAAAAGTTAAGATTTTAAGAAGAAGAGAATAGAGGAATCGTCAATAGGATAACCGCAACGATTTAAAACCCCAACACCTCAAGACTCCCTGAAAGATGTCCAAAAAGAAGGTTTGACCTCGGCCTCCCAGAAATGAAAATTGTTGGAATAAGCAGGACCATGTGCTAATCTAATACACGACGACGATGACGCCGAAGAACTCGAAAGAAACTTAGCCAATAAATAAATAATAAAGTCTCTTAATTCGCTTTATATAAAATACACAGTGTATTTCTTGATATTCCAGTAGTCCCAATGAAAAAAGCAAAAATAAAATGGTCAGAAATTACAGTCAAAACCGAATGTCGATTGCCACGATCTCTGTCCACTTTAAGTTTTTGATATAAACAAATCGGGCAATGAAATCAACCCAATTCCTTTACATACAGTTTCTCTTACAAGGAAAGAGCGAAAAATCACTGGTGTTTTAAAAAAATGTATCAGAGCGTCATAAGGGTAATGCAAAATACAGATTTTTAACTTTTTATCAGCAATACTCATTTATTAAAGCTATCTTTAGAAAGCCAAACACTTTGGGCTGTTTAAAGTCCTTACCAGTTAATGAAGCAGTTCACAATAGTATGAGAAGGAGAGCTTTATACCGTCATACGAGCTTAATTGAACATTGGTCTATAGTAGCCAGATTATTCTTCTTTGCAGGGTCTTTTTAAATGGATAAAACCTTAGGTGTTTTGAAGGAACAATAAATTTTTTTAATCGACCAACTGAAAAGTGGCGTAAGGACCACTAAAATTAGACGGAAATCATCATACGCCAATGTGAAAATAATATCGATTCGAATCCAAACTTTGCATTGCCGAAATTCGTAATTTTAGTCAGTATTAACTATAGTGTGTACAGCCGTATAAATAAAAAGTACGTACTTAGTTAATTTGAGAGAAGAAGAATTGTAAGCAGTTTAAAAGATAAAAAAATTAAAATTATACAGAAAAATATCGCTTTTTAATGCCTCATTATTGCAGAAGATTAAACTAAATCGGAAGCCCATCAAAAACCACAAGAATTAGGACGCAAGCCAATGGAACTTCAGTCTATCTTGCTGATTTATAGATGAATGGAGCAAACGAATGGGCCGATGCCAACTTTTTTAGCCGAAAGAGGAAAACTTTTTGCTTAGAAAGTAAAAAAGTATTCAAAAGAAATTACGGATGTAGAAAGTTTATTGACATTATTAGGTTAACGAGCATTGATTTGTTATTTAACGTTTTACTGTTGCCCTATTTAATTTATTCTTACATTTTAAATTATAATATTATTCTATTAGACCTGAAAATAATGTAGTTAGAAACTTGTTTAAATGGTGGAACTGACCATAATAATTTTAAGCAGATCACCTAGTCTTTTAACCACGGGCCACCACGGGTAAAAATATAAAGTTTGATCCTATATTTTATAAAACTGTTAATAAAAAATTAAATAAAAATTTGAACACCGTTTTTCTCCTAAACTGCCTTTTTCACTATGATTGCAGCCCGAGCATATTGAATAAAAAATGTCAGTCCCAAAAAAGCCCCATGGATCAAATAGTATATTACATAACAAGTGATGAAAGTGATACTTTTCAAACGAGGAGATATTTAGCACGAGGCGTCAGCCGAGTGCGGAAATTCTCCGAGTTTTAGAATAATCACTTTCACACGAGTAATGTACACTATTTTTTCTACGACCACAAAGAATTATTAAAAAAACCTTTGATTTGTGAAAAAAATATTTTAACTCTAGAGCTGAAAAAAAATATTTCAACTCCAGAGTGGAAATACAAGGCACACTATTAATTTAAACATATGATGCCAATTTGACGGACCACCCCTATTTATTAAAAAGAACAAATTTTAAAAAGTAGTTTAGTGTTTAACTTATTTATCATGTATTTTTCGAGTGATTTCGAATTAGAGTGTGAAAATACGCCATCTGAAATTATAAAAAATATTAATAATATACTGAAAAATCTATTACCATTCAAAACAAGCCGCGCTAAAGAAAATGTCATATTATATTAACAAAGAATTTTTATTGGTAACCATAGCGTAGTGGAAAAAATCGTCCATTTTCTCAAAGAGACCAAAGTAACACCATAAATAGGAAGACAAAAATAACAAAGTCATGGTCTCAATCATGTATTAAAATCAACTAAGGTGACATGTTTAGCTCTTTACGGGGCATCAGCAGACCTTCATTAAAACCAATAAATGAAATAACACATTAAAAACAAGACGAGTACCATGCCAAAACAAACAGGTTACGAATCGACCATGACTTTGTGATTTTTGTCTTCCTATTTACATAGCGTAGTGACTAGGGCTATGGTCTACAGATCGAAAGGTCGCAGGTTCAAATCCCATCAGGAGTATTTGACTTGTTTTTCATAAAAATATTAAATAATTTATAGAATTAGGTATTTTGAATTAAAATCTTCTTTGTTAAATGAATTTTTAAAATTTAATCAAGGAAAGATGCATTAAATATAAATTTAAAAAATGCATCCAACAAGGAAGATTTCAATTCAAATTACCTAATTCTATAAATTGTTTAATGTTTTTATAAAAAAAGTCAAATACTCCTGATGGGATTTGAACCTGTGACCTTTCGATCTGTAGACCATAGCTCTAGTCTCTACGCTATGGCAACACATAAAAATTTTATGTTTAATATGACATTTTCTTCAGCGGGGCTTGTTTTGACTGGTAATAGATTTTCTAGTATATTCTTAACTTTTTTATAATTTCAGATGGCGTATTTTCACACTCTAATTTGAAATCAATCGACAAATACATGATAAATAAGTTAGACAATAAACTGCTTTCTAAAATTTATTCTTTTTAATAAATAGGTGTGGTATGTCAAATTGGCACCATAATGTTTAAATTAAATAGTGTGCCTTGTATTACCACTCTAGAGTTGAAATATTTTCTTTCAACACGCGTGTGATATTCGGCGCTTTCGAGCCAAGTTAACCGTGTTTTTTTCTCATTTTCATAGGTGGTCGTAGGAAAAAAACTTATTACACTAATTTAATTTTTTTCTGATAATTTGCCTTAAAAAAACTGCCCCAAGTTTGCCCCTGCTAACGATCCAAAGGTCAACATATGTAATTTATTTTTATTGGAAGGGCAGGTGTTTTATCGAATAGATTAGGGCAATTTAGGCAATTTCTTGCTGATATTTATCTTCAGGCAAGTATACCTGTCAGCAATAATGATCCGACTAGAGTAAAAAAGCACATTTTAAGCCCGTGGATGGGTTCACAGACCAGTAGCGGCTTACCGTGGTAAAGCATTTTCAAAATTTAAATTAAAATCAACCTAGAATTTATACTGGGTTTAAAAATGAATGGTGAAAGAATACGAGATGTTTTTTGTGTATAAATGTAATCGATCGATCGAGAATCAGAAAAAGCTATACATACACTACGTATTGTAGCAGTCATTTTACGTTATAGTGTCCAAAATTTGCATAAAATAAAGCTTCTTGTTATGCGTTTGTTTTCTCATCGCATGAAATATGTGTCATCATAACATTATTAAAGAAAGAAACAGAAGGAAATATATATTAGGAATAGGAATATTATTAGTGCCCCAGGTTAACGATAAAGAGCACGAAGAAGGAGAAAAATGAGAAGAAGTTATTGATATCAGTATAATTGCATTTATTATTTAGGTAAATCAGTAAAAAATACACACCTTATATTCTTTATAAAGGATGCAGTTGATGAAGTTGGCTGTTTAATTTATAAACGACTACCGTAGTTTCTAGTTAGAGGAATAAGACAAAGAACTGCCACGAAATAAGTTGCGAGTACAGTAACCTTAATTAACTTATTTAAAACAATCACGAGCTATCTTTTTTAACTATATTTCAAAGTACGAGCCGTTACTGGTGCAGAATAAGTATTTCCCGAACCATAGAAAACCAATATTTCGACGTTTGAGAGTTTCTAGAAGATGTATTGTATCGAAATGTTACATTACGATAATGGAACTCTTAAGTTTATTAGGTTATTGATAACGTAAATTAACTTCTTTGAACGATTGTTTTATTAGCTAGTATTTGATAATACAACTTAAGCAATTTCTAGACCATTTTAATTGCATACTTATTAAAGCGGTGGTCGCTGGGTGGTATAGTTATTTGCATTTGTCTGTGGCGGACCGAGTTTAATCCTTGGCTAAAAAGTATATTCGGAACTTTGGTAAATAAAAAAATGCATTACTTTACTATTATTGGTCATTACATTAATTATTATTGGTCATTCCTAAAATTGAGACTGATAGGGAGTGGCGGACCTCTGGGGACATAAAAAGGATAACTAGTGCATACAACCTTACGATAAGGAAGGGAGTTAGACAGGGATGTATCTTGTCGCCATTGCTGTTCAACATTTACTCTGAAACTATCTTTAGAAAGGCCCTAGATGGCGTTATAAAAGGCATAAAGGTGAATGGTATCGTAATGAATAACATCAGGTATGCAGACGATACTGTAATCTTCGCTGACAATATGGAGGACCTACAGTTTATGATCGATCGCATAGTACAGTATAGTGAGGAGCACGGACTCTATATAAATATATCTAAAACTAAGATGCTTGTATTCGCGAAAACAAATATAAACGCTAACCTAACAATAAACGGAATTTCTATAGAACAAGTGAAAAGCTTTAAATATTTAGGTACAGTTGTTAATAACCAGTGCGACACTAAGAAGGAAATTAGGTCCCGGATTGAACAGGCTAGAAGAGTGTTTCTGCATGAAACAGTTCTTTATAAGGTCCGAACTCAACCTAGAGCTCCGAGTGCGCATGATTAGATGTTACGTGTTTTCCGTGTTGCTGTACGGATGCGAGGGATGGACCCTTGATCCGACTATTGAGAAAAAATTGGAGGCATTCGAGATGTATCTGTATAGGCGCATGCTGAAAATATCATGGGTACAAAGAGTAACAAATGAAGCAGTGCTTGTTCAAATGCAAAAACGACTTAAACTCCTAGTTACCATCAAAGAATGAAAAACAAGATATATCGGACATGTAATGAGGGGAGAAAAGTATGAGCTCCTCAGACTAATAATTGAGGGCAAAATTCAGGGTAGCAGATCGGTTGAAAGGCGACAAAATTCTTGGATGAAGGATTTGAGAAGATGGTTTGGTTGTACTTCCATAGACATATTCAGAGCAGCGGCTTCTAGAATTATTATTGCCAGATGGATTGCCAACCTTCGACAGGAGACGGCGAATTAAGAAAAAGAAGTGCATACACGTGGTTCGGATTCCACGCTAAGCTGTAGGGGGTTGAAATTACCCAGATGATAGGGGATATAATAAACCTAATAGGCATAAGTATTTTGGCTCTTCCGCCAACCCCAGCATCAAAAAAAAAATAGACTTCGTTTTATTCTAGTGCATACAGGTGGTTCGAATCCCATGCTTCGCACGTCTTAGATTCCGACTGGCAGACATTACCAAGAGAATGGGGAATATAATTTACCTTATAAGGCTCTTTACCAAAGAAGCAAGCAACTTTTGACTTTTCTCCACTTTCTCATAAAATAGGAAAATTAGGATAGGGATGACGAACCTTTATAATCTTACGTGTCTTTTTTCCAAAAAAAAAATAGATTAATATTGCCATTATGTGCCAACAAATTTTCTTGATTTAGAGATTAATGAGAAAAAAATGTTGTTTGTTACGCGAGCATCAAACAAAAACCTAAATAATAAATAACGCATATTACGCAAGACCTCAAAATTGATAATTTTGGATTTTGGGAGGAAATATTTTGTGGCGAAGATTACGAATCTAAGAACTATTTTTCTTGGAAACGCTTAGTTTTTTAAATCAACTGCTGGACAATTGATTTCGAGCAAGAAAAATTTCGCCTAAATTTAACAATTAATATTTTCCGAACCAGATATGATATCGACCTACGGTTTTGAATAGTTGATAGATTTATCCCTTGGAAAACAATAATTGTTAATGTTGGATTTTCTTTAACTGTCAAAAAAATTTATACAGGGTGTTAAAGAGGACGATTATTTTTGATCCAATTTTAATGGCGTGTAACTTTCACAATAATATTTTTAAATTATATCACTCTACGTCAATTGAATCACTGGTTCATAGCAAAGAAAGAAATTTGTCTAATTTTTGATATCTGCTATATTTTAAGAAATACCGATTTTTTTGGAAAACCTTGCTAAATTTCAACTTATTGGTAGCTAAATCTCACTGTTGGTTGTATCGTGCAAACTTTGCGAGTGACTATTATACCTTATGAAAAGCTTAATTATGTTCAGTAACAATAGTTGTACCTAAATGTTATGATGTACAGTGGCGTACTTATAAATAGTTATGAGTATCTCACAATTTTTCACGATTGTTTTATATTGGAGTCGTACTCGCCCCTAGATTAGGTAAATTTTTTCTTATTTTTTAGTTTTTCGTATTGCACTACAGGTATATTATACAGCGTGTTTACAAAATTTTAACTAATATAATTTTTTTAATTTAATTTTTTGAAAAAAATTATTTATTAATTTCTAACTTTCTAACACTATTCCTAAATTTAAACTTACATTAAAAGAGACTTTGATATTAAATATCACTAGCTGCCGTCAAATTAAACCGCGTCCATCCGAATGTATTTAGGCGAAATTTTTCTTGCTCGAAAGCAATTGTTCAGCAGTTTATTTTAGTTTCTATAGGTTTTGCAGAGGTTAGGTTTCGGCTGCATACCTTCGTATCCACTCGTTTTTTTAAAGGAAGAACAAGTCAAGAGAGCAATCTTTAGACTTGCGTGCTAAAACCATCACCGTTTTTAATTAGTGACTTCTAAAAAAAGATACCTGGCGTGTTGATAACTCTTAGCTTGTGAATGGTAAAAAAGAGAAAAAAAGTCCCTGGCGTTCTCTCCACCGTAACTTCTAAATTAAAAAAAAAGAACTAACTGTTTTTGGGATCTCCACATTTTAACATCAATATATAATTATATTATATTCTAGGCTATGGGGGGCCAAGTACCAAAGAACACTTACTTTTAGTAGATTAATTTTGTCATAGTGTTCGTATAATAGATATTTACCATATAAATTCCTTCATTAATGCCGTGCCCAAATTATTTTGTCGCGTGTCATTAATGGGGCGCGTGCCATTGGTTCGCCATTCTTGTACTAGGATGACTGATGATACTCGATTAGTATAAATAAAATGTCATTACCGCTCAGGAATATTATACTTTTACCCAAATTTGTTCTAACCCTTTTTGTAACAGAAAATCAGTAGCGCACAAATTAGCTCCCTTTATAAATTACTTATGAAATAAATTTGTTCGCATTATTAAAATGTCCTTTGGGGAACAAAATTTTACTGTAAAAGGCAGATCTGTATATCCATCTTTTCAGGGAAAGGTAATTTAATTCAGGGCATACGCCGCCCGTTTGGCTAAATTTATAATTTCACTCTAATTTAATTTCGAAAGGTTTAAGATTGTGGCGTGCAAATGTTAAAACCTGAATAAAATGTGTTATTCTAAAAATTTTGAACGTGGAAATTTCAAAAGATAAATCAGCCTTTATTGCAAATTCAAAAAGTGATTAGCAAGTGTTGAAAAAAAATATCATCAATACAATATTGCAATCTATTTAGGCCAAGCCGTGACTATCAAAACCAAATGATTATTTCTGGTAGGATAAAACCTTTAGCAAAAAGTACACTTGAGGAGCCACTGTTCAAAACGCATTAAATCCATAATAATATGTTGTTTTGAATAAAACTTAAAAAACTAGCAAAGTAAGTTAGAAGAAAAACTAAGATTTTCATGTGGCGCAGAATGATTTATGTAATAGTATTAAAAAGGAATGTTTCCTTTTTTAATCTAAGTTTTCGATATTTATGACAATATGGTATATTTTTTAGTGGATTTACTGCATTTTGTTTAACCAGAATGTGGATTTATGCCATTTTGCTAGATTAGTATGGATTTATTCCTTTTTGCTTACTTCTTGTTTGGATTTATTGCGTTTTGCTTGAAGTAATTAAGTTTACATTATTTTATAAGGCCAATAAAATTTAAAACTTCAGTGAAATAATTATTAATTATATATAAATAAGATTATTGAAATAAAAGAATGCAAACGCTTTAAACAGAAATGAATATTTTTTTTTTGGATTTATTTTACTTTGCATAAATGCGAATTGGATTTATTGCACTTTGCTTAAACGTGCATTGGAATTAATCCGTTTTGCTTAGCAGAGTGTTTTTAATATGGCTATTTCTAATTGATTTATCGCGCTTTGATCAAACTGAGTTGTTCTAATGATGGATTGACTAAAAAGCACTACATTTTTATATTCACCTTGAAAATTATAAAAAATGTATTTAATGCGTTTTGCACAGTGGCTCCTCACTTGTCGGCGCATTGTAAAAGCAAAAAAGTTGCCTGCTAAAAACCTGCACATGAGAGAGATTTCTTACGAGAGTTTAATCAAATCGATAATAATAAAAGAATAACAGAACAAAACTTTTTAATAACTGCAGACAGTGTAACAACACAAAGTCATAACTGGACATCGAACGTGTCACATTGCCAAACCAGATCACTGATAAGCACCCGGAATCAGAAAGAAGGATGACCTCACATTTCATTTTAAGTGAGGCAAGGAATGTTAACATCAAATTATGATCAGGATGGTCGCGCGTCTCTGATGAGTCCCAGTAGGACGAAACAACGAAAGGATTGAGATGTTAACGGAAGAAGACAGGGCATACCGTTGTTAGCAGTGAGTCTAAAACCTCCGTAAACTGCCATTCCCCACTGACAAGGTGAGGGGACAGCGGGTAATAGACGAAGGGGTGAACAGCGTGCAAACCCCGGACGCTCGACGCCGTGGAGAGCTACCAATAAACAAATCGTTCACCGATAGGTACGTCCATCGGGGTTTTGAGGGAACCATGGCAAGCCTGTCATTTAATTTGATGTTAACATTCCTTGACTCACTTAAAATGAAATGTGAGGTCATTCTTGTTTCTGATTCTGGGTGCTCATCAGTGATCTGGCTTGGCAATGTGACACGTTCGATGTCCAGTTATCATATTGATCCTCTAGACTCGTTAGCTCATTGTTGTCGGTGATTTATTCGACACATAAGAGGTAGGCAGCTTGGCTGCTCCTGAGTTCTAGTTAAGGCTGATTAAGCCTTCTCATTCGATCAAACACAAGTCAATTTCATGCAAATAAATTTACAAATTTTTCTACAAATTAAAGTAAAACAACTATCCAGAGCATTTGATCATTCTGGCAACAAAGGCGTGATCTAAGCAGACAGAGGCTTTGGTAAAACTACCTGTCCTATAGTCTATTTCAGAAAGGTCTAGAGTAATAAAAGCTCATTAGGTATGCAAAGGAACTACAGAGTGATCCAATGAATTTTTAAACCACTTTCATAATTTGGCATTGATTTCATTATAAAATTATTTATTTTCATCAAGTGCAGGTAGTACCACCCGGGTTTAGGTCAATATTTATGGGTTTTGTCTATCGTTATCCATTCACAAACATTGAAAATGGTGTGACAAAGGCGTGCATTATGTACATAGTATTAGGTATACTTATTTTTTATTTACCATTATAAAAAAATATAAAATACAAAAAATACATTATACAAAAATTAAATTATAAAAAATTACAATATTTTTCGTCATCTGGGGAACTGTAATCTCCTCTTGATGTTATAATTAACGGGTCGATGGTCCGATCGATCCCTTATTTCTCCTCTTCTTTAATGACATGATATACTGCTTTTCGCCAGTTTCCTGGTGTCACTTCCTTAATGACTTGATCAAACAGTAGCTTAAGGTCTTTCATTTTGAATGTCGTATTGTGTCTTGCTACAAATCCTTTAACTTGCGCCCATATAAGTTCTATAGGATTTAGTTCGCCATGATATGGCGGTGTGCGCAGTAGTATGTTTTTCAGCTGTATCTTCCACTGCATATTTCATAAAACGATGTTTGTGTAAATTTGCTATAGGTAATTGTTTCTTCTTTATCAAATTATCTTCTTTTTTTTCTTTGAGTAGATTTCATAAATAATTTAATGCACAAAATTTACCTGCGCCTATAGCTGACACCGAAATTTGGCCAAACTGAACGGAATTTCCCATTTTATTACTTTACACCTTTCTGAAATATACTCTAATTAACAAATTTCAATTTTGAATTAGTACTTATATGCTATCTCTGACTTTCAAAGACATATTTGACCACTGAAGAAATTGAGAAAGCTCTATCTTCCATAAAATCAGAGGCCACTGGTTGTGATGGCATTGGTTTAATGATGGTAACTTACTGTTGTCCTCATATTGTACCAGTAATTACTGACATGGTGAATTTCTGTATTGAAACCCAAACTTTTCCGGAATGCTGGAAAACCTCTTATGTGCTGCCTTTTCCAAAGATCTCCTCTCCAAGCGAATTAAAAGATTTAAGACCCATCAGCATATTGCCTACTCTCTCTAAGGTCATCGAGAGAATTCTTGAACAACAAATAAGAGAACACCTGGTCCATAACAAAATTTTGCCTTCTGTTCAGTCTGGTTTTCGTAGGGGTTATGGTTGTGCAACTGCGGTTGTGAAGGTAACCGATGATATCTTGGAAGCCTCAGATCATGGAGAACTGACGGCTCTGGTGCTTCTGGACTATTCGAAGGCGTTTGACCGGTTAAATCATGATCTTCTGTTAGGCATACTTTACTATCTGGGATTTGATTATGATTCATTGCTTCTTATTAAGGCATATCTTCTTGGTAGAAATCAGATGGTGAAGCTCAATGGTAGAATTTCAAATCCTGTAGCGATGACATGTGGCGTACCCCAAGGTTCAATCCTAGGTCCATTGTTTTTTTCCCTTTATACATCTCAACTTATAACCTATTTGAGGCATTGTACTGTACACTTTTACGCTAACGATACACAACTGTACTTCTCATTTCCGCCTGATAAAATCCTAAAGGCTATTGACAGGTTGGTGCACGATCTCAATGTCCTTCAGAGAGCTTCGGAAGCGCATTGCTTGGCGATAAATCCCGCTAAGTCGCAGGTTTTGCTGTTTGGCAGGCAGCAATCACGAAAACAAAATGAACATATGTTACAAATTACTCTTAACAATACTGTTTTAAATACATCTACAGCAGCAAAGAATCTGGGGCTGTTGATGGACAATGATTTGAGATTCTCGGGGCATGTCAACAACTGTATTAAAAAGGCTTTTGCCAATCTTAAATTAATATTCAACCAACGGGCGCTGCTAAACGCAAACCTGAAAAAGATGTTGTGCGACTCTATTGTTTTATCGCATTTTAACTATTGCGATGTCTTGTATGGTCCCTGTCTTTTGGACTCGGACATTAAGAGAATTCAATTAATGCAGAATTCATGTGTACGATTGATAGGTGGTATGCGAGGTCGTGAGAGGGGTGTGAGTGCTAAGTTACGTGAAATTAACTGGTTAAGAATGAATGAGAGACGCATGTTGCATAGCTTAGTATTATTTAATAAAATAGTCTGTAAGGAGTGCCCTGATTATTTGTATGACAAAATTAAATTTAGGTATAAAGTACATAATTTGAAACTTAGACATAAGCTTACGATAACTCCACCTATACATGTAACATCCTTGTACGAGCGCTCATTTAGTTACCAAATTTCAAAAATTTATAATAAGGTACCTCCTGACTTTAAAATAATTTCAGATTATAAGTTTAAGCTATTTGTAAAACATAATGTTCAGAACTTCTTGTAGAACCATGTATATTTTTTTCTGCCTACGTCATATGTCATTCTTATTCCAGAGTCGTATACTTTTTTTTTTGTTTGTATCTATTTATAAAAAGTATTGTAGTATAATTCGCCCCTAGTCTACATTTGCCTGTGAATGTTAAAAAACAAGTATTTATGTTGTTTAGTGATATAGTTTTTATTGTTTAGTGCATTTTATAATTTATATAGTAACTTACTTAAGATGGAAGAAATCGTCCATATTTCTCAAAGAGACCGGATATAGATTAAAGAAAAAAAGGAAAGACAACAAAGTCTCGGTCTCAACAAATATAATTAAGTGGTTACACGTGTTTCACCCTTTCGGGCATCATCAGACCTAAAACAAAAGACCTAACTAACAGATACACGAATAATTAAAGACCACTAATTACCCAGAATTTAAAACAAAAAGAAACAGTTACAACATATTAAAATTTAAAAATGTAAATAACAAAAACAAAAAATCAAATGTCAGGGAGCAGTCGGGTCAATTGGATCAATAAGTCCAGTGAAACGAATGCGACGGGATCTAACTATGTTCAAATGCCTGAAAATATGAAAGAAGATGAGAGCGTAGCCAATCTGTTCTGTGCATTAAAAATTAGCGAAAGGTGACCGTCCCGATATCAACATCGGGTTATAAACAAAACAAATCATAACCAATTCATTTACTAATATTGTTAAAAATCAAATTAGGCTCAAAATTAAACACGTCGTTGACACAAGTAAGTATGGGACTTTTTTTGGCCTTAGTAATCTCCATTTTCTCCAACAGATCCAACTTCACACCCTTAGAACATTCGTGCAAAACCTTGATATTTGTAGGGGAAGAGAACTGGTGTCCAGAAGTTAACAAGTGATTAGCGAATGCAGACTTAGTCTCGGTGAAATCCGAATATTTATACTTATTGACAAGGCTGAGATGCTCCTGTACTCTAGTGGATATCCTTCTACCTGATTGGCCGACATAAACCGCTGAGCAATCATCACAATTTAAGGCATAAACACCAGACTTTGCAAAACGGTCCGTTCTGTCCTTGATCTTAGAAAGGGAAACACAGGGGAAACTACCGTTCTTAGATCTTTTACTTATAAGAAATAACAACAACATCAATTTTGAAGTATTCAGAAAACCAACATCTACCGATAACATCATTCAGTTCACATCCAATTCACCGTTTTCACATAAATTTGCTGCTTTCAATTCTTTCTTTTATAGACTATTTAATTTGCCGTTATCTAAAGAGGCGTTTACTAAAGAACTAAACATAATTAAACAAATGGCACTTAATAATGGTTTTCCAATTAAGTCTATAAATAAACTTTATTACAAATTCGTTAACAAATACAAGTTCTCTTACCATATTATACATGCAAAACCCACAGATGTTAAAAACAAGTTTAAATGTCTTACATTTTTTGGTAGCATATCCTTACAACTAGCTAAGTTTTTTAAAAACCTAAATATTTCAATTGCATTTAAGACAGTTAATACTTTAAAACAACACTTGGTTAAGATCAAGGACAGAACGGACCGTTTTGCAAAGTCTGGTGTTTATGCCTTAAATTGTGATGATTGCTCAGCGGTTTATGTCGGCCAATCAGGTAGAAGGATATCCACTAGAGTACAGGAGCATCTCAGCCTTGTCAATAAGTATAAATATTCGGATTTCACCGAGACTAAGTCTGCATTCGCTAATCACTTGTTAACTTCTGGACACCAGTTCTCTTCCCCTACAAATATCAAGGTTTTGCACGAATGTTCTAAGGGTGTGAAGTTGGATCTGTTGGAGAAAATGGAGATTACTAAGGCCAAAAAAAGTCCCATACTTACTTGTGTCAACGACGTGTTTAATTTTGAGCCTAATTTGATTTTTAACAATATTAGTAAATGAATTGGTTATGATTTGTTTTGTTTATAACCCGATGTTGATATCGGGACGGTCACCTTTCGCTAATTTTTAATGCACAGAACAGATTGGCTACGCTCTCATCTTCTTTCATATTTTCAGGCATTTGAACATAGTTAGATCCCGTCGCATTCGTTTCACTGGACTTATTGATCCAATTGACCCGACTGCTCCCTGACATTTGATTTTTTGTTTTTGTTATTTACATTTTTAAATTTTAATATGTTGTAACTGTTTCTTTTTGTTTTAAATTCTGGGTAATTAGTGGTCTTTAATTATTCGTGTATCTGTTAGTTAGGTCTTTTGTTTTAGGTCTGATGATGCCCGAAAGGGTGAAACACGTGTAACCACTTAATTATATTTGTTGAGACCGAGACTTTGTTGTCTTTCCTTTTTTTCTTTACTTAAGATGGTTGAGATAGGAAGCTAAGCTTCAACTCCGCCAATTGTAATTTTTTATTTTCTCTCTTAAAATTACAATAAAGACCTATTTATTTATTTATTTATTTATTTATTTATTTATTTATTTATTTATTTATTTATTTATTTATTTATTTATTTATTTATTTATTTATTTATTTATTTATTTATTTATTTATTTATTTATTTATTTATTTATTTATTTATTTATTTATTTATTTATTTATTTATTTATTTATTTATTTATTTATTTATTTATTTATTTATTTATTTATTTATTTATTTATTTATTTATTTATTTATTTATTTATTTATTTATTTATTTATTTATTTATTTATTTATTTATTTATTTATTTATTTATTTATTTATTTATTTATTTATATTTGGAAAAATGTGCATTTTCATTTGAATGATACCAAATAAAAAATCATAAAACTGATCTGTTAGCGCCAACATTTAAAATAATAATATGTCAGCTCTCACGATCGATTTTCATAGGCGTAATATATTATCTTTTGAGTAATCCTGTCACACGTAAGGTTTATCTAAAATTTATACGTCTCGGAGTACGTGAGAGGGAACCCCCACTAAATTCATATTTAAATGCTCTCTTGGCCTTTTTTGACGTCGCTGTTCGATTTACCGAACGATATAAAATTTAACGCGTCTCGTCGGTCTAATTCCTTTAAAAGAAAATTTAGTAGTTACATTTTTAGAAACACAGCCTTGCCTGTAAGTGAATGATATTTCAATTTTAGGGACAAATCTAGATATCTAAGGTCCTGGAAGAAAAAAAAACAGAAAATAACCAACCACTGTGGACCGTGGTGAAAATACAAAATATGTTCCAAGTTATTTATAACTGTTGTTTTCCAGGTAGTAAAGGAAATAAACGTTAAATAAAAAAATTTCCATTATCCATATTTGCACAGGGTGTGTCAGTAAGGTGTCTGTCTTAGATAACACCTAAACTATCAAAGGGAAAAAAGTGTAATGCAAAAGTTAAAGGGTTTTTTAGGATACATAATCTAAAAATATTTTCTAATCTACAGGGTGGTCCTAAAAAGTGGTACTGAATAATAAAAAAGAAAATTAAATGGGACACCCAGTATAATTTTCTAGAATATAATTCAATGGAATAAGGATTTTGCAACCCCATTAAAATTTTTAAAGTGAAATGCAACGTTGCCAAGTAATTCATTTTTTTCCGAAATTTTAGTAAATTTAAGGGTATCGTTAAAAAATCATATCAATCTGTAGATTAACCCTAGGCAAATATAATTTACGTTGTAAGTACTTTATGGTACGATATATTGATCTATAAAAATGTTTTTTGAATCTCTTATACAGAGCGTTCATTACAAGTTGGACAACTTGATAGTTTTAAAAATGATTTATTTCATTTTTTTTTAAATGGGACCCCCCTAATTTTTTTTAGGCTAAAGAATTTATCTTTCAAAAACCTTACTTTTTTGTTAAACATGTCATATATCTAAATATCATGGTTTTTGAAATATTTTAGGATATGTCGTAAATCAGGGTAAAAAAGGAGAGTTCTAATTAAACTATTTAGTCCAGATTGCTTTGGAACAAAAAATAAATAATTTTCTTTGTCACAGATGTCATTGCAAAATTATTTCGCCAACATTTTTTGCTTTATAACTGTTTAAAGTTTAGTTTCCCGAACTAACTTTATCGAAATAGAAAAATATGAGTCAGGATAAAGTTAGTTCAGGAAACTAAAATTTAAACAGTAATAAAGTACAAAATGTTGGCAAAATAATTTTGCAATGACAGCTGTGACAAAGAAAATTATTTATTTTTTGTTCCAAAGTAATCTTGACTAAATAGTTTAATTAGAACTTTCCTTTTTTACCCTGATTTAAGACAAATCCTAAAATATTTCAAAAACTATGATATTTAGATATTTGACATGTTAAACAAAACAGTAAGGTTTTCGAAAAATAAATTCTTTTGCTTAAAAAAAATTAGGGGGGTCCCATTTAAAAAAAATGAAATAAATCATTTTTAAAACTATCGAGTTGTCCAACTTGTAATGAACGCTCTTTATAAGAGATTTAAAAAAACATTATAGATCAATATATCGTACCTTAAAGTACTTACAACGTAAATTATATTTGCCTAGGGTTAATCTACAGGTTGATATGATTTTTTAACGATAACCTTAAAATTACTAAAATTTCGGAAAAAATGAATTACTTGGCAACGTTGCATTTCACTTTAAAAATTTTAATAGGGTTGCAAAGTCCTTATTCGATTGAATTATATTCTAGAAAATTATACTGGGTGTCCCATTTAATTTTCTTTTTTATTATTCAGTACCACTTTTTAGGACCACCCTGTAGATTAGAAAATATTTTTATATTTTGTATCCTAAAAAACCTTTTAACTTTTATATTACACTTTGTTCCCTGTCTTTGATAGTTTCTTAAGCTTCTTAAATGTACTATTCAAAATTTAACCCTTTTTTCAAAAATTACAAACAGTTATTTTTTTACTCCTTCTACGAAACTAGAAATGTTCTTGTCATCTACATCTATTTTTATTAAACTTATTACCCATTAAGAGTCTTAACTTCACAGCGAAGTATTAGATGAGTAATCCATCCTTAAGGATACCGATCCATGTATGTATGATGACCAATGTGTAATATCAACTGGTTGTATTGCCGCTTAATTTTTTTACTGAACACAGAAATGTAAACAAAAATGTCATATTTATCGCCCTTACTCTACCTGTGTACAATTACTTTAACCGTTAACAATATAACGCAGTGCTATTTACCACCAAATTGCGTCACAAACATGTCGTCTCACTAATTTGCATTAGTTCAAAAAGCGCATTCTCCGCGAATTTTCTAAAATTACCAGATGTAGTAAAAAGTTTTCTTTTCCCTTTGCCAGGGCTTATCTTCTCTTTATTATACGGACCATTAAAGGCTGCTTTAAAAGGTAAAGTCTCTATTTAATCTAGCATACAATAATTTTCCTTCGGTGGATTATCGCTTCGAGAAAATCTATTTCTAATAAATCAAATAAGTTTACGGAACACCTGAATCAAACCGAAGGAAAATATATTTTTGAAACCAATTCTAGTCTGGAAAATATGATTTATGTTCGGGTTATAATAAATGCAGAAAAAAAATTACTAATAAATGCCGAAACCGATTTTCCACTTAGGGTCGTTAACGATCTATTAAAATAATGTTTAAAATTGATTTGACCAAATAGTCATTATAACATGTATATCATAAATAAATCAGGAAAAGAATGGGTTAGGGTAAAGTGCGTTAAGTGTAACCGCAAAACAGTTTAGTTGCTCTTCTAAGGCCCAGTGCAGAGAAACAAATGGCAATAGGATGACAACAATTTTTTTTACAGGCACCTTATAGACTTACCAACACATTACAAATATTAACTTTTTAAAAATCTGATATTTCTTTATTTAATCGATTTGGGGCAAGTGTAACATTCTCATGAACAATACCTTTTAAACAAAAAAAAAAGCAAGATAATATCACTTATAATAACAGAGTTATAGGCTTTTTTTTAAATAAGAATTGATATTTAAAAACTCTATTTTAATAACTGAACGTAAATATTTTTATTTAACATTGTAAGCATCAAATGAAAGTGGGAACGTTAATTCTCCTCGCCGACCTATTTGAGGTTCTGGTAGTAATATTTCTACATCCGAATAGCACCTCTGCTTTGTCCATTTTATCAGGGTAATTAAATGTCGATTTTGAATTAAGGGTCTTATTTAAAAACGTTACTATTGGTTCTTTAGATTCTGCAACATAAAAAAATTTAGACTCCTTGGTACAAAATTGAACCAAAACCCAGCTGCCAACTTTTGGTGTACTAGCTGTTAAGTCTTTCTCAAAGTCACTTTCTTCTTCTAGCTGTTCTCTAATCGTGTCATCTATGTAATCGCTATATGTTTGATTTTCATCTTCTGAATCCATAAGACAGTCAAGTTGAATTTTGTCTTCAGATGATGAGCTTGATTCCATCTCTATAGTTTTCTTTCTTTTGTTGCCTTTCCCCTTTATTTTTTTTTTGGGCTTTGTCTTCTTCCAACTGTGCTGTCATTTCTTCCGCGCTCTTCTTAATCGCATAGCTCTTCGTCGAAGTTATCACTTCTGCCCCTGGACCTATTTTTTTTTTCTTTTTTGGACTTGGCTAGAGCGAGGAGCTTTATTGGGCTCAAAAATATATTTTCAAATGATACATTAGTTTTCATTGTGGTTCTATCAGCTGCTGTGCTATTAGCTGCTATGCTATTATATATGAGGACTGCTGTGTTTTACATTTTAGTAGAATAATCTTGAGAATAATGGACTGGGGTAAGTGTACCTATTACACTTACCCCCTATATCAATATAGAAGGGGTGTAACAGCCATTTTATAGTAATAGGAGCTTCCGTAACAGTTTTTTAACACAAAATATGGATTTCTGGTGAAAAATCACCCCTGATGGGAATATTGGGTTTAAAATTTACTATGTCACAAAAATTAAGTAAATCTGCATGACGTTAGTAAAACTCCAGTAAAAAAAATACAGTTAATTGAAGAAAAAAAATGTTTATGTATAACATATATACTCTCAATCTATTTAATAATATACAAAACCTTCCTCCGGTATTACACTTACCCCACTTCATTAGAAAAACAAAACTCAAAATTTTAGTTTTTAATATTGCAAAAAGTAAAACAGAAAGCTCAAATTTTTTTAACGATATTACTGGGCACAAAATTCCGCAACTTTGCCACCATTTGACCCATGCTGTATCTCTTATAGTTTTCGAGATACCCATGATAAGCATCGAGTTTGGGACATTCTGTATATATAACTCGTACAAAAGATTTGAAAATTTTTCACCTTTGAAACACAAATCCCTTATTTATCTTTACCTGCCTGCGAACGGCTGAATATAAAATTTGGAGAACGTGTAAGTAATTCATTATTAACCTCACATACCGGTAGAATTGAGAAAAGGGCCGAAAAGGATTGAATACTACTCCACTTATACGCCGGATTCCCGCCAACATAAAATATATTTCGGGTAATCTTGTCACATGTAAGGTTTATCTAAAATTTATACGTTAAAGCGAACGTGATCGGGAGAAGCTATTAAATCCATATTTAAATGTTCACATAGCTTTTTTACGCGTTACAGTTGAATTTTGGAGTTCACTGATGAATTAGCGAAATTGTCAATCATTTGAATAAAATGAAACAAATTTGATATTTTAAATTTTTTGGAAATTCTTTTTCAGTTCGGAATTTTTCTTATTCATTTACTCACTTCAAATCTCTGAATTCGTACCTAATTCACACATTCAATTGGGTCTTCAAATTAGTCATTGCATGGTACCCCATAGAAAAAAATCGCACAGTATAGACCTAAAGATCATGAAGGCCAAGCAATATGTCCAATATCTTCTCCGTTGATGAATCCATCCTCCAGGAAGACATGTGTGTTTGGCCGATATTATGATTTTCCAAATAAGTGCATAGAGTAGCCACTATTGTTAAGGTTAGTCTTAATGTAGTTGGTTTCTTTTTTAAGAGTTTTATTTAAGTTACAGATGATAATTATTGCTCTATCCACAAGCGTTCTTACTATGCTATTGGGATACAGTTCAATTTACCATAAACTTATGACACAAAAAAAAATTATAACTAAAACGTATTCTCTTTAAGGGTTTCATTTGAGTTAAAGATGGTAATTCCTTTATCTACAAACGTTCTTACTATGCCATGTTTTGTGTTGTTTGAGTGATTTAAAGTGTAATTGAGATATTGGCCTGTATGTGCAGGTTTCATGTACACTAAAGTTTGGTTAGAGTTTCCATTTTTCTTTACGTTTACATCTAGTAAAGGTAATTAATTTTTTTCTTCTTTCTCCATGGTGAATTTAATTGTTGGTGTCTGAACGCATGACTGCACCCATCTCAGTTATCCCCCAGTGCATCTAGCTAGTATAAATAGAGCTGTACTTATTGTAATTATTTAGTATTCACCTAAAGACAACTAAAGATACATGAAACGTTGCAATTTAAGTCCAAAATTCTTCCTCCTTCCTTTAAGATGTTACGATTTACCATTAACTTATGACACAAAAAAAATTTACAGGCAAAAAAAATTATAACCGAAACAATTTCAATATTTTCCAAAATAGAGAACTTATAACAAATGAACTTATTACTTGCCCTCTTTTTTTAAATCGTTTCTCATTTTACGGTTCATTAAACCGTCAGCTCAACTAAATAAAATTATCCAATCTACCGTTTAATAATTTTTCTTCGAGAGAAATATCTATCTGGAAGAACTCATTTCTTAGTTATATAAGTGAGTTTTTTTATTGGAATTATAGTTTTCTGGAATCACTAGTGAGGTTTGTTTTACTTGTACCATTAATATAGGGTGATTCCTAAGTTGATACCTCTGTTTTAGCTGTATATAGAAGGCATTAAAATAAAGAACATTTTTAGATACCTTTTTTCAAAAACCTAAAAATAGCCGAGATGCAGAAGTAAAAAATCTAAGTGCGGGCCTGGTCATCAAAACGTAGCCTGCTATACTTTATACTGTTTGTTTTATCTCTTATTAGTCATGCAATTTATGGGTCGGTGGTGAGTTATTTGGCATTCCGCTGCGGTGTGTTGTTCTGAAGCAAGTTAATTTTAGATTAGTGACACGTAAAAATGATAAAATTTGAAAACGCTGAACTAGTAGATATTGTGCTAATTTACGGTGAGTGTCGTCAAAGAGCGGCTGCTGCTTTAAGATTATACGTAGAACGTTTTCCCTAGTGTAATAAATGATTTAAGTACTTTCTTTGTGAGTTTTTTGAAAAAAAGGTATTTGAAAATGTTATTTATTTTAATGCCTTCTATACGCAGCTAAAAAAGAACTATCAACGTTGGAATCACCCTGTACATTTAAAATACAATGCACATAATCTTAATTAAATAAATACCATTAGTTATGTCATATTAACCGAGTTGACCATTAATAAATTATTTAACTAAATTCTTCTTAAAGCCCTTGGGCAGCTCTTTACATTTTAAAGCATCACAAGTCACATCGAAATCTGTTTAATTGCTTTGGAACATTATTGGCAAACTCTATGTGATAAATGGACAACGTAAAGGAATTGATGATGCATTCTATCTTGTATTATTTAGATATTCCAAAATAATTTACCACACTTTGTAGTTAATCTACAAGGATTTATTTAATGATAATATGTACTTACTTTGATTGATGATTTCTGGACCAGTTTTAAGTCGAACAGGTCATATTATACGTATTTGTCCTAAAATGCTTTGTGTTCGATTTACAGGGCGGAGACTTTAAATGGAACAAAGTCGCTAGAAGTTTCGGAAAAAATATTTATGGAAAAACACGCGCTACATTTTGGCACAAAAACATATTTTATCCCCTGTATAGAATGAAACAAAACTCTACTGAATATTTTTAAATAGAAAGGCTATAATACTTTTTTGGAAAGCTATTTTTTAAAAACAAATTGAATATCCTGTTGACTTTAAGTTATTTTCTTTGTCCAAGGGTGGGGATTTTCATTGGAAGAAATTCGCTAGAATGTTAAAAAAATATAAAAATGTTTGTAGAAAAATTCAAAAACACGTCAATTGAGATTTTTTGTGGCCTTTATATTCATAACAAAATTTTTTTTTTAAATCCTCTTACAATAAAACAGTAAAAAAGTAAATTTAAAAAAAATAGGATATTACTTTTTCTCTTTAAAAGAACTTTCCAAAAAGGTATCATAAGTGGTAACTTCCCATTTAAAAAATTAGATTGGGTTATGTTTGACCCTATACATAAATAATTTTTTGTGCCAAAATGTAGGGCATACAAAATCTCAATTGACGTGTTTTTCCATTTTCCAAAAATATTTTTTCCTAAACTACTGGCGAATTTGTATTAAAGTTTAAGTTTTTTCTAGGTTTTATCAAAAAACAGTTTGAGATATTACACTAAATTTTTCTATAGATTATTAGGATTAAAAAACACATACTTTTACCTAGTTTGTTTCTTTTAAACCAGTGGCGCGGGCAAAGCAAACACAAACAATTATTTTAATATTTTAATTTATCTCCTAAAACTTACGGTTTAGAAGAAAATTAATACTTTTTCCATAGTCGACGTAAATAGGCAAACCTAAAAAAACAATAGTTGTACCTAAATGTTATTATGTACACTTACAGTGGCGTACTTATAAACACCTATCTATATATCAATTTTTCACGTTTGTTTTATATTGGAAAGTACTCGCTTCTAGATTAGGTGAAAAAATAAAAAAAGGTCTTATTTTTTAATTTTTCATATCGCACTATATTATACAGTATGTTTACAAAATTTGCACAAAGATAATTTTTTTAAATTTTTGAAAAAAATTTATTTATTAATTTCTAACTTTCTAGCACTATTCCTAAAATTAAACCTACATTGAAAGGGATTCTTAATATTATTAATACCTTGTAGGCCCTCCTCGGATGGACGGGGTTTGGTTTGACGGCAGCTAGTGATATTTAATATCAAAGTATCTTTTAATGAAAGTTTTACTTTTAAGAATAGTGTTAGAAAGTTAGAAATTAATAAATCAATTTTTTTAATTAAAAAAATTATCTTTGTTAAAATTTTATAAACACACTGTATAGTATACCTGTAGTGCGATATGAAAAACTAAAAAATAAGAAAAAATGTACCTAATCTAGGGGCCAGTACTTTTCAATATAAAACAATCGTGAAAAATTGTGAGATACTCGTAAACCATAGACATATAGGTTTTTATAAGTACGCCACTGTACATAATAACATTTAGGTACAACTATTGTTACTGACCATAATCCAGCTTTTCATAAGGTATAATAATCACTCGCAAAGATTGCACGGTACAACGCACAGTGAGATCTAGCTACCAATAAGTTAAAATACAGCAAGGTTTTCCAAAAAAATCGGTATTTCTTAAAATATAGCAGATATCAAAAATTTGACAAACTACTTTCTTTGCTATGAACCAGTGATTCAATTGTCGTAGAGTGATAAAATTTTAAAATAATATCGTGAATGTTACACGCCATTAAATTTGAAGCAAAAATCATCGTCTTCTTTAACACCCTGTATATAAAATTTTCTGACAGTTAAAAAAAATCCAACATTGACAATTGTTTCCCAAGGGATGAGTCTATCAACCATTTAAAACCGTAGGTCGATATCGTCTCTGGTTCAAAAAATATTAACTGTTAAATTTAGGCGAAATTTTTCTTGCTCGAAATGATTTTCTTCCAAACCTTAAGTTTTAGGAGACAAATTTAAAATAATTCTTTTGTTTGAAATTTAATGATAATTAACAATCAAATATACCTATTTATTTTTTGAAAATACCAGAGGCGCCACATATTTTTGATTAAAATTACACTGAGGGGTAGCTGTGGCTGCGCCAATACTTTGAGAAACACAAACTCTTTAGGGTAAAAATATGTGTTGTTAAATTATAATAGTTTATACAAACAATTGTTTTCAAGATTTTTGATAAAAACCAAAAAAAAAAAAAATAGAAACTTTCTGTGTATTAAAAACAAAACATTTTATAACATACAGGGTGTCCCACCGGGAATCGAATCGATCTATATATAGAAAACTATACATAGAAAAATTTTGAAAATTTGACAGTATGCTGATGCTGATGGGGGCGACCGGGCTAAAATATTTTTATAATGGTGGAACTTCCGGTTATACCGGAAGTAAGTGTCAACTTGCTTATTTTCAATATGACACCCTATATATATTATTACATTTTTGCATTCTACGCAAGATTCTAGGCATATTTTGTATACCATGACCTATACCTATCTAAACGTTTTTGATATATTTGAATTTTTATGTCAATAATGACATTTGCAAGCCTTAGAATAGTTATCAATTTTTTCTATAAAGAAGCCTTATTTATTTAATTTAAGTGGGATTCCTTGTTATAAAGGACCTGCTTTAATAGATTTTTTATAATATTTTGATAACTATTAATACAGGGTGTTTAAAAAATAAGATTAAAAATAAAAATGAAAAAGCATAAAGTCCAGATTTTCAAATGGAAACACCCAAATTTTATAATTATTTCTTATTTAGCATTAAAAACAAGGGTAAGTTTGTATAAGCTTGTATAACCCAAAAATGTTTTTGAAATAATGTCAATTTAATATTTTTATATGGGGATTTTGCTGCAGATTTTAGGTTCAGTTACTCTTAGTTGGCTATGACGACGTTGAAAAACAATCAAATGCTAAGAAAATCTATAAAGCTGTCACTTACCATTTAAACATTATTAATAAGAACATTGTGATGGCTTCTGTTTTTGCGGATATCGAATGGCAAATGTGACATGATATAACTTTATCACATTGTCCATAAATAATAAATAAGTTTAAATAATCTTCGTTTGTATAATTTAAGCGCCCGGGAATGATTATTAATAATGTTAAGTGAAAGCGTCATAGATTTTTTTAGCATTTGATTGTTTTTCAACGCCGCCATAGCCAACTAAGAGTAACTGAACTTAAAATCTGTATAGGTATGCGAATCTTTTGACTTACCTTTAGAACAGCGTGAAACGTGGCATCGTTTCCTGACTCGTCTAATGAAAAATTTAGCACAAACATGTTACTAAGAAAATTTACACGAACAACTATTTTTGCCGATTAATACCTTATTTTGGGTCAAAAACAAAACTGAAAATTTATTTTAATGTTTCAATTATATAGATTCGAAAAAAACCTAAAAATAGAAATAGTGCGGCTATTCATGTTAATTTCTCAACTTCCATTAAAATTAAAACGATGCCCCGATATTATCTTTAAAATCACCACTAACTCTGGCCACTTAATTCTCGTGAAATTCGTTTTTATATTTTGAATAAAAAAATATTTATTTTTATTCCAATTGCCCGACAAAGGTACAACACGTTCGATGTGGTGGAAACGCACGGTTAGTTCATGATGACTCAGATACTATTGTTTGCTCTTAAACTTTGTCCTGGAATCACCCATTGAAAAGTACATATAAAGTAACACGTCAGTATATCACTAATCTATAGTACGTCCTGTATATTAAGCCGTAACTTGGAATCAATTTCACTTTGAAAGTATGATTTACGACGTCTGCTAAATAGATGCTCGAAGAAAATTTTCTAGTTCTATGTTCATAAAATTTAAATTTATTATTTTGGCAGGTTAGTTAGTCAATGATTTTGATTTATCTATGTGCAATTTAAAAATTTTAAGCTAAGCTGAATTCTTTGTAAGATTTATTACCTGTCATAAGAAAAAGACCTGCAACTTTTAACTTAACCAAGCATCAGCTAATGATAACGTTTTTCTATATACTTAAGATAGTAATATAAAAGGTAGTAGAGTTTTGCATTTGTCTTTATTTGTCATCACAATGTTTTAACTGGTACTTATCTCCAGTCGTCTTCAGGTATACAGAGTGATTCCTAAGTTGATACTTCCTTTGTAGCTGTGTTTAGAAAGCATTAAAATAAACAACATTTTCAAATACCTTTTTTTTAAACTCAAAAATAAGGTACTAAATACGGTTCTGCCTAACTTGCCCGTTGAATAACATTAAGAAAACTTCTGGGTGTAGGATTAGCCCACAAGGGAAAGCGTTCTGCGTTTAATCTCGAAGCAGCCGCACTTTGACGACACTCATTGTAGTTAATTGTTTTCAAATTTTACCATTTTCAAGTGTCACCAATTTAAAATTAACTTGCTTCAGAAAACACACAGCGGATTGTTCAACACCACCCGTAAATTGCATGACTAATAAGAGATAAGAAAAACAACGTAAAGTATAGCGGGCTATGTTTTGATGACCAGGACCGCACTTAGATTTTTTACTTTTGTTCTCGCCTATTATTATTTTTGAGTTTTTATATTTGAAAATGTTGTTTATATTAATGCCTTTTATACACAGGTAACAAAGAAGTATTAACTTAGGAGTCACCCTGTATATACGACTGGAGACAATTACCAGTTAAAACGTTGTGATTCAAAACAATTAAATACAATGCAAGTCCAAAATTCTACTGCCGTTTAAAAAACGTCATTGTCTCCAAGCTTCAAATATACAAGGTGTTATGGAAATGATTCATATTTAAATAGGTGACTGGGTGAAACATTCTATTTAATAGAAAAAAGTTTTTTAGGGGCAGGCGGACAAAGTGGTGCATCAATCTTTTGCATTAAAGTACACAGGAACGCCAAAGGTAATGGGTTCCCTGGGGCACAGGTAGACAATGACAGGCTGTTTCGTTTTTGTTAGAACTGCTAAACGCCTGCCGCTAAAAAACTTTTTTCTATTTACTTATACGGACGCTAAACTTTCTACTTTATTTTTAAAAACACGGCATTGTATACGGAATGGATCGGCACCGCCAGTGGGCTACACGGCGCGATCTATGTTTAAATCTACAAACCCGTAGAAAAAATTTTAGTGAAGCGTAAAGTTTCCTATACTGGTGTTTGTTGGTCACCGTACTTTGGTTTATTAGTTCTATGTTTTCACGTTAGATGGCTATATCTTTTGCATTGAGTTGATTCCTACTGAGATACTGGGTTTTCATCGCGGTTTTTATTTCTTAAAAATGCCTTGAAAGAACAGTCTCGCTGTAATTGGAGTTGCTTACAGGTTATGGCTTTCTGATGAGTTCTAATAAGAACGAAACAGCCTGTCATTGTCTACCTGTGCCCTAGGGAACCCATTACCTTTGGCGTCCCTGTCTACTTTAATGCAGAAGATAGATGCACCAGTTTGTCCGCCTGCCGCTAAACATTTTTTTCTATTTACTTATACGGACGCTAAACTCTCTACTTTATTCTATTTAATGAATTTTTCTAGAGAAAAATTGTAATCTGTATAAGGAATTGTAGCAGCTTAAAACAGTTTTTTATTCCTTTGAACCATCCCTCTTCATAAGCGAGTAGCTTTGTGTTATTTGTTGAAGGGTCGATGGTTTGAGTCGTCGATTTATAACAAGTTGTGTGTCGTAATTTTTATTGTCAGTCTTTGGGGGTTTAATTCCTCACAACTAATATTGGGTTGCATAAAGATTTGTAATCGGAATTAACTATCCAGCAAGTTTGACTGTAACATAACTGACATTGACAATCAAAGGTGCCTGATTAGTAAATTAAAAACTAACGTAACCGGGCCAGTATGGCTGTAAGAAAATTATTTCTGCCAATGTGATGTATGTCACAGTCAAACTTGCTGGTCCGTTAATTGTTATTAAAATCTTTATGCAACCCGACGTTTTTTCATTTTAAACCACGTACTTGAAAGGCAAATGGTGAATTATTTTTCTTATAAATAATTAAATTTAGTTACGTTTAAAAACATGTTTCTGAGCTTTTGTCCTATAGCAGGATTAATAAAATTAATAGCAGTGGCGTAGCCAGAAAATATGCCTGGGGGGGGGGGCTCTGTGGGTCTAAGTGGGACATTTTTTTTTTCTGGAGGAAGAAACAGTCGGGACTACATATATTTCATCATGTTGTACCTAGTGAGGAAGGCGGAAAAGCACCGCAGGCGAAACATTTTAGGGGCCACGCCCAAAGTTCGTTTAAAATTCACCTAATTACTATCAAATTTCAAAAGTTAAAATAGTACCTCTCTCTCTCTGCATGGTTGGATTTAGTTTGTTTTTGTAAATGTTTTATTTTTATATTCCAAGCTGGTTCTTTATTAAAAAAAACATTTTTTATATTTGTGAAAAATATGAATATTGGTGTGAATTTTAACGTAGGACGTATGTATGACTCTAACCAGCGATTTTCGGGCTCGATTTTTCATGATTAAAAATAAAGTAAATATCGCTAAGCACCAATTGATTTTTTCAGAAATCCTGTATTTTAGGAGCGTAGATCTAAGAGCAGTTTTTGGTAAAAATACTAAGGTTTCGAAAAACTTCTTCTTAAGTGCCGTTTTGTATATTCATAATAAAGCATTCTCGTTAATTCCCGCTCTATTTTTTTTATTATAAACTATCACACTTCTTCCATAAAAAATGTTTCAATTAAAATTTTTACTTTAATTTTTTCCTTTAAAAATAAATACCTAATTGTTTATGTTGTAAAAATATTTTATTGCATTGGGTTATATTTTTGTTGATTTAAAATAGCTCTAGAAATGGAAAACGGAACAGATAAGTATATAATAGAAAAATACTATAAAATATTATTCTTTTTAGTATAAAATTGCATTATACATCAATAACTAAAACGACATGCGTCCGAAACCTTAATCTCTATATAAAACAGGACTTTTAAAAGGAAAAGTTTAAAAACTAAATGTTTTCTACAACATCTTTGTAATCCAAGCCGAGAATACATTATTTAAAAATTTAAATTAGGAGTCTAAGCGTAAGACGAAAAATTAGGTTACAATTAGAGTTTTAGACCTGAGCTCCTAGGTAGGGGGTTGCCGGGCTGATAACGCCTAACGGTGCAAAAACTCCCCGACGCCGCGAAAATTCCTTCCTCGCTACCTAGCGCCGGCGATTTCTAAGTATGGCCATACTGTTTATCGAAGGTTCATAGCTTACGAAAGAGATAATGATATATCGCCCTCTCTTACTGACGCCTAAGGAATTCAGAAATGTTGTGGCGGGCCATTGATTGAATTATTTTCAAATAACAAAAAGACGTACCTATAGAGTTTTCTTATAAGATAATTTGAGTGTTTTGTGAACATTTTTTGTTACAACTATTGCAAATGCTCCATTTAATTATTAGTCGGTAAGTTTTTCGATTTTTTTTATATACTTACAGGGTTGTACAAATTCGATGCACTAGCATTGCTATCTCCATAACTACAAGAGATAGAGAGTTTGGTAAATGGAGGAAAAGTTGCATATTTTAATGGTGAACAATTAGTTAAAAAGAAATTTAATCAAATTTCGACGATTTTCAGAGATATCCGAAAAAATATACGAAAAACTTGTTTTTATTTTTTTATGACAAAAGTAGGTAGGTACTTATTTTTTAAAACCAAGGGCACTTTCTTAAGTATTTTACAAGATAATAATTTTAGGAGGTCAAAAGCTACTCAAAAATTTTAAAAATATTCTGGTCCGAATTTGAAAAAATTTAGTTGATATAGGTATCTAAAAAACGAACGTCGTATCTGAAAAATAAGATTATTTTCTTGAAGAGCATAAAAAATTGTCTTAAGTGCTCTTGGTTTTTCCAAAAAATCAATATTTTGTCGTAAAGACAATAAAAACACAAATTAATTTTTTCTTGTGTTTTTTTCGGACGCTTCGGGAGTCATCGGATTTTTTTTAACAAATAATTCATCAATAAAATGTGCAACTTTGCCTCCATTTAGCCAAATTTATATCTCTTGTAGTTACTGAGATAGCAATGTCAATGTATCGAATTTGTAACACCCTGTACTCTCATCAAAGATTTTTGAATTGATATTTTGGCCCCACCTGTAACGACTATCACGAGCCGCCACTGCACTGGAGCACAACTGAGTTGGATGCGGTCATGCATTTAACTCGTACGCGTTCTAATTCCAAGATTACATTTACTCAAAAAATTACTCTATAAATAAATGTTTTTTAACAGTCGGGTTAAACTACCCACAATATCGTTTTTATCAGTCTCTAAATTGGATGACATTAGACTGTAATGTTTTTTGTCGTGCGTAAAAGAACAAACAATAATGCTCTTTCCTAAACACTAAGCTTAAACTGAAATATATGGGCGCTATTTAACGAGGTCGTTTTGTTGCTTGTTCTTTTCTCAGACTATTTACCAGAATAAAGGGAAAAGCGATATTTTTTTTTGGCTTAAAAGCTTTGACCATTGTTCCCACAAAGGAAAAATCCTAATCTTGCATATAATAATCATAAAGATTTATCGATTTTTTCATTTCAGTTTTTTATCAACTCGTTAAAATACTAGGAAAATAGCCTTTCTTATTCGGCTATAAAATGTGATTCCTTTTTGAGCTATTTTGTTTTAGTCATTTACCCAAAAGGACTCCATTAACATTACATAGACCGCTTAGATA
The DNA here is from genome assembly GCA_935413205.1 of Polydrusus cervinus. Lineage (NCBI taxonomy): Eukaryota > Metazoa > Arthropoda > Insecta > Coleoptera > Curculionidae > Polydrusus > Polydrusus cervinus. Next base: position 21,471,788 of record OW284514.1, on the reverse strand, counting down.
CGGTTGAACAAGAGGGCAATAATAATTGAAATTTAAATATTGCTAATAAGCCAATGAAACTATTACGAATTAAAACAAAATAATACCTCGTCATTTTGTCTCAGCTTTATTTTTTCCACTTCTTCATCGCAAGAGAGGGCGCAGGCATGCCAGCTGATCTAGTGGACAATACGGTGTACAAACCACTGGAATTAGTTAAAGAGGAGATTGATTACACGACCAAGCAGCTTGCACAGCAGAGATGGACAGAGTTGATAACCTGTAGTACATCTAGGCAACTGTTGTCCACATTCGATAAAAAGAGAACCGCAAAGCTATTGAGACACAGTCGGAAAGACGTGAGAAATATTACTGCGGTTATTACCGGACATTGCCTCTTCGGTAGACATGCAAATACTTACTAACGACTTCTGCAGAGGTTGCAGAGATGAGGAAGAGAAACAAAATATTCAACATTTTCTGTGTGAATGCCCTGGCCTCGCAAGAAGAAGGTTCATTTCTCTGGGTGAACCATTTTTCTATAGCTTAGAGGAACTAAGCAACTTACAACTTGGACAACTGAGCAGGTTCCTGAATAGTAGTTGCTGGTTTGAATAAGTTGTTAAAGTCCTTCTGCGGTGTACGCCGCACTAATTTTATCAGAGATCTGATGAAGGTGGGTTCTACGGAACACAATGAAAAATAATGTCGCAATAACACAAACAGAAATTTTAAGATATTTGATTTAAATTGTTCATAATTCCAAAACTACTAAAAATGTGGATTGTAACATATTAAGCATTTAGATAAGAAATTTAATTCTCCACACGTTAGTAAGCTAAAAAATAGAGTGTTCCATTTGCAAAAATAGACTTATGCACATTTATTTAAATGGAAACATTGGCACAATTTTAAGAACTCCCTGTATAAAAAACGTGAAACCTAAGTATTTTAAACTAAATATCTATGTATTACTTGCAAGCGTGCAAAATTTTAAATGTTTACCTTTATTAGTTTCAGAGTTACTAAGCTTTCTTCTCGGAGCGTTTTTACACAAAAAAATTCTTTTATAATTCATATCTCAAAAACGGTTAGAGATAGTAATAGATTAATATTAACAAAAGTTATTTAGATTTTAATAAGGTAATCAAAAATGCTAAAATATACAGGGTGTTTTATTTGAAATAGCAAAGTTGGCATTAACTTCCGGTATAACCGAAAGTAACAAAAACCTCAAAATGTAATGTTTTAAAAGCTCAAAGCCAATTATGCCTGCTATCAAATTTTTAGAAAGATAAGTTTACTCGTTTCCGAGATCTTCTAATAGGCCACTCAACGTGAATCACCCTGTATAAGCAATCATAATAATATGTTATTTAAAAAGAGCTGTAGAATCGTAACGATATTTTTATTTATGCATTATAAATATTCACATTATTAAATAATATATGAATGTCATTCGAATAATAGCACTAAAATAGTAATGTAGAACATATATTACCGTTCTCCCACTTTAGAACAATACTATTTCATATACAACGATGAAAATATTTATTATCGGTTGTGTCTTTCTAAAAATTATTTATTGTAATCCACATAAACTTTTGTTGAATGAGACAGAACCCGATACATTATGTTTACAGACATTTTTAGATACCATTTTTACTAGAAATCCTACTAGCATATTTATAGTTACAGAGAGCCGATCCATTTTTATGAAAAACTTTAGCAAATATGCTTTTTTCAGAACTACGCTGGATGAGCTGGAGGTGTTTTTAATGATTATAGAATTCAAGCCAATTAATTATGTAATTATGTCAAATGATATCAATACCTTGAATAATACAGTAAATACAATTATTTCTTCTACAGTTTTCTTAGGGAAATGTACATTTATTATATTGACGGAAAAATTTCAGATGATACAAAATATTACTCAATTATTTTTGAACTTAAAATTTTCCAATTTCTACATAATTGTTAAAGAAGGTAGTATATCAAAAGTTTTTAAAAATAAACTAAAAAATTGTGGTTCGACAGCAGACGTAGAGAACGTTATGATTGAAAATCAAAATCGCTGCATCCTGTTAACAAATATTGATCTTAAAGCACATTTCTCTGGTTGTCCCTTATATATTATTAGTACGAATTCTCCTCCGTTTATTTTTTACAGCGGTAATAGCTCAACTGGCATTCTCTATGACTTTATGTTGGCATTTGGGCATATCAGTGAAAGAAAAGTAATTTTTCGTCCTCCAAATCCATTATATCTGGAAGAAATCGAAACATCTTACTATTTTGACTCTGTAACTGAAGCTTTCGAATCTGGATACGCAGAAATATTTATTGGACCCGGTTTACTAAATTTATTCGATATGTTTGATCTAAGTCCAATATTAATTATGGATAATATGTTGTTTCTTACTCCAAGAGCCCTGCTTAGTTACTCCGATGTAATATTGTCATCCGGAATGCAAATGCCAATATTTATTTATATAGCAGGGGTCGTATCAGTGGTTCTTGCTTTTTATCCATTTGCCCTAAAGACCTTTACAACTAATTTATTCGATTTTGTAACAAAAAGTTTTATAGTTATATTGGGTTTAACATTAAATGTAACTACAGTTTCTAATGCAAGAGTACCCAAAATAGTGCATATCAGAATTTTATTTGGTAAGTTTCTAATATCTACAAGATAAACAGTTCAATAGATAGTTGGTTTATTGAAAAAGTCTTTTGAAAAATTGTAGTGTTCATGAAACCATTCTTTAAGGCACTTTTACAGTTTTGATAAATAATTTTTTGGTGGGTTTGGCTAGAAAGCACCGTATATCACACGCGGTTAAAAAAAATATTTCATAGTGTTTTAATACCAGGAACACTATTTAATTTAAATATTAGTGCCAATTTGACAGACCACCCCAATTTATTTAAAAAATAAAACAAATTTTAAAAAGCAGTAATTGTAAAGGGTTTACCTTATTTATCATGTATTTGTCGAGTTATTCAGAATTAGAGTGTGAAAATACGCTATCTGAAATTATAAAAAATGTTAACAAGATACTGGAAAACCAATTACTAGAGAAAATAAATCGCGCTGAAGACAGTGTCATGTATTAAACAACAAATCCTTATTGGTAGAGCTCTAGACTACAAATCGCAAGGTCACAGGTTTAAATCTCATCACGAGTATTTGACTTTTTTTTAATTAAAACAATAAATAATTTATAGAATTATTTTGAATTGATATCTTCTTTGTTGGGTGGATTTTCTAAATTTATGTTTAATGCATCTTTCCTTGATTAAATTTAAAATATTTTATTTTGATTAATCTAGAAGTTAAACCAGGATTAGTTCTTCTATGATATATAAAAAAATGACAAAGTTAAACTACAAATAAAGGAAAGGCCTATTGACAAATATGAAACCAGATATTAAGTGGAACATAATCCTAAATATGCTAATTTCAACACTAGTGTTGATATTTTTTTCCAGCCAAGCTATATTGAAATACTTTTTTCACAAATCAAAGCCTTTTTTAATAATTCTTTTTGGTCGTAGAGAAAAATAGTGTACATTACTCGTGTAAAAGTAATTATTATAAAACTCGGAGAATTTCCGCACTCGGCTGACGCCTCGTGCTAAATATCTCCTCATTTGAAAAGTATCACTTATTGTTATGTAATATACTGTTATAGTCGGATCTGATCTTATCGTGCGGGTCATACGATTCAAGAAAGACATACTCTCAGTTTTTGTTTTCTTTACTTGCGTTTAATTTTACCCTCTAAATAAAATACGTAAGATAAATGAGACAGACTTATTCCATTTTGACATGAAAAAAAAGGATATGTATTTACTTTTCAGCGATTCTAAAAAAGCTTATAATAGCACCAGCTACGTTTTATTTTAAATATGCCAGTTTTGTAACTTTGACAGTTTGTGACAAAATGAAACAATTTTCTGGGTTTTTGCATCCCCAATCAAAAAAAATGGTACTTAATCTGATAAACTATTTCGAAAATGAAAGAAGAAGTGGAAATTTGCCAACCAATATTCAGGAAACAGTAGCCAAAGCACTGGGAATTAGTTTAAGGACTGTGCAGAAAATTGTGCATGAAACAAAACATAACATAATACCCAAGAATACTAAAAAGTGTAAACGAAGAAAGCCAAAGACTAAGGATGTAAGCGAAAATATTAAAATTGGAGTTAGAAATGTAAATATGGTCATGAGGTTCTACGACTGCCACCATATCATTGCCAGTTAAACGCAATAGAATTAATATGGGCTGGCGCAAAGTCTTATTATGGAAAACATGTAGGTGATGGTCTTAAATCCGACCAAGTATAAATAGTTTGGCAAGATTCGTTAGTTCATATTACACAAGAGTACTGGAAGAAATCGGTGGAACATACAGAAATATTAATAAGGGATTGGTGGTATCGAGAACAAGTACTAGATGTCGACGTAGCGCCAATGATAATTGCTCCATTCGAAGACGACTCAGACGAAGAGGACTTTTCAGATTTTATAATTGACGATGAGAGTTTTTAGGCTATAATTATTATAAACGGTGTTTTTCGTTTACATTTTTTAGTATTCTTGGGTATTATATTATGCTTTTTTTTCATGCACATTATTCTTCATAGTCCTTAAACTAATTCCCAGTGTTTTCATTACGGTTTCCTGCATATTGGTTTGCGAATTTCCACTTTTTCTTTCATTATCGAAATAGTTTATCAGACTAAATGCCATTGTATTTTTAGGTTTTAGTAGTAAAGTTGTTAAAATAAATTGCACTGTTTATTATTGTCGTTTTTAATTAAAGGGTACAGTAGGTATATAATTAACGATTAAATAATTTTTTTTGTAACTTTTTCAACTCCCCTGTACATAATTTTTACAAAACTAATAATATTAGGTATATGTGGCTATCTTCGCGATAGCTAAAATAATGAAACTATATTTCCTTCCTTTGTAAATAATCTCACATTTTGATAGCCTCTGTGTTGTCTGATTTGACGCATATGATCAGTGACCTTTGGATCCGCACGTTAAGACCAGATCTGACTTTATATAGTTTATTTCTTTCTAGTAAGCATCTTATTTACAACCATGGTACTGTCGATCTATTTACAAGGATTAGTGGTCAGCAGTGTAACTAGTGGTCCCACATATGAACCACCGATAAAAAACATTGGACGAGTACTGAACAAAAATATCCCAATAAGGTTACCTCATTCAATTGGATATCATTTTAAATTGGTCGGAACTAGAGAATATTTAGAAGTATATAATAAATACACGGAAATTGGTAATACAGAACTACTGACTATTCCACTCAAAGATTTTACCTTTGCTGCTTGTCAGTCAGAAGGTAAGAATCTTAGATTAAACATTTCTACGACTATACAGGGTGTCTCTAAGAGGTGCGGAAAAAAACTACCACAAGTTCCTGATTCGTAAATATGACGATCTAACTCAACTTACTTTAGTTCAAAAGTGGATGATTTCGGAGATACAGAGTGTCAAAAGGTCAATTTGGTTTTCATTTTTTTTTAAATAATTTTTTAAATAATTGGTGTATTGTCACAATATCTGGTTTGCGGGGGTTTTGAGGGGTGAGAAATTAGAATCTGCTCCCATTTTTATTGTAAAGTTTAGAGGGCGCCACCGGCGGTACCTTACACACATTTAAAACAAAATAACTGTTTTGAGCCAACCTATATTTAACTTTTAAATAAAAATTCGGATTCTCCAATGTCTTTTACCTAAAAAAGTATACGTGGTAAGAATTGATTTGAGCAGCCGCTTTTGAGATATCTGGAATTAAAAAATTCACGTCGTATGGCCAGATCTAAATTATTGTAATAATTGAACACATTTGAAGCGTAGCGTAGACGGTAAATTAAAATAACGTCACTAAAAACTATACCTGGCCGTACACGAAGTGAATATTTTAAATCCAGATATCTCAAAAACAGCTGCTCAAATCAACTCTTACCACTCATACCTTTTTAGGTAAAAGACGTTGGAGAATCCGAATTTTTATTGAAAAGTTAAATATAGGGTAGTTCAAAAAAGTTATTTCGTTTTAAATGTGTGGAAGGTACCGCTCGCAGGTGGTGGCCTCTAAACTATACAATAAAAATAAGAGCAGATTTTAATTTCTCACCCCGCAACCCCCCCCCCCCCCCCCAAGCCGAATATTGTGACAATACACCAATTATTCAAAAAATTATTTATAAAAAAATGAAAACCTTATTAAACTTTTGACACTCTGTATCTCCGAAATCATCCACTTTTGGACTAAGGTAAGTTAGGTTAGATTGTCATATTTACGCCTCAGCACCTTGCAGAGACACCCTGTATGTAATGGCAATGAGACAACAGTCCTTTATACTTTTGTAAATAAGCATCCATATGGTGGATTTATCCCAAATTGAGAGACAACATTTACTTAATCATTATTGAGCCATATCCCATAAATCATGGCAATCTGATGTCATTCAATTTTGTACCATAATATCTACTATAATATTTGGGGGTAATATTAATTTTTTGGTAATACTAATGTAATTTTTTTTTAGGATTTCTAATTATAAGGGCTGATATTTTAAAATCATTTAGTTTCTTTAAACTTATTATTAACTATCGCCTTATAACAATGCCGAAAAATCATTTCCTTTATGCGAAGTATTTTGAGTGGTTTACAACACTTATGGAATCTGGTTTCTTGGATAAGTTTGTAAAATTGTATAAATTTTACTTTACTTTGCAACACGTTACTACAGTGCAGTCAAGAATATTTCAGGTGACTGTAGAACAAATGACTCCAGCATATTTAATTTTTATTTGTGGACAACTTATTGCTCTTTTAGTATTTCTAATCGAGTTATTTGTCCACGGAGTTAAAAATATTATATATAAAAAGAAAGTAGCAATAAATAAGTAAATTTTATAGTTAAATTAACATTAGGTTAAAATTTTTACACTATGGCTGCAGGGCCGTAGCCAGAACCAAATTTTTGGTAGGGCTATTCGATTCCTTACCAGGGCCCATATTCTCACGTTGAAATATAATGATATTTGATTTTTAAGGGACGCTGTAGAATTTTTTACATTTTAAAACGACCGACATCCGACATGCTTCATTCATATACATGTATTGTATTATATTTATTATAAGCAGTGGCGTAGCCAGAAAATATGCTCGGGGGGGGGGGGGGGGGGGGGTGTGAATGGGCGTAAAAGTAGGACATTTTTCTGGAGAAAGGGACAGTCGGGACCACATGTATTTCATGATATTGTACCTAGGAAAGAAGACGGAAAAGCGCCACAGGCGAAACATTTTCGGAGCCACGCCCAAAGTTCGTTTAAAATTCACCTAACTAGGTACTAACAAATTTCATCAAAATTATTAAAATTTGTCTTTGTAAATGTTTTTTTTTACTTTTTGATTTTCCTAGCTCGCTCTTTATTAAAAAAAACAACATTTTTTATATTTGTAAACAATATGAATATTAAATTCAATCCAAAATTTTAACATAAGACGTATGTATGACTCTAACACGCGATTTTGGGGCTCGATTTTTCATAATTAAAAATAAGTAAATATCGCTCCCCGCGCCAAAATTGATGATTTTTCAGAAATCATGTATTTTTGGAGCGTAAATCTAGGAGCAGTTTTTGGTGCAAATTCTTAAGTTTTGAAATACTCTTTCTTAAGTGCCGTTTTGTATATTCATAATAAAGCATTCTCGTTTCTTTCCTATTTTTTTTTATTATAAATCATCACTCTTCTTCAATAAAAATTGTTTCAATTAAAATACTATAATTTTTTTCTTTAAAAATAAATACCTAATTGTTTTTTGTTTTTGTTGTATAAATATTTTATTGCATTGGGTTATATTTTTGTTGATTAAAAATAGCTCTAAAAAAGAGAAAACGGAACAGACAGGGGCAGGACAGGACTCTACCCGTGTGACGATATTATTTAATTTATTTTATTTTATTAAACTTATCAAATAACTTGCAGATATTTTTGACACTTATTTTTTTCTATTTCAAAATATTTTTTACCAGGGCTCAATATTTTTTTAACAGGGCTTCGCCCTGGCCAGCCCCCCTCTACCTACGGCCCTGTATGCCTGTATATTTAACAATATTTCCATTTCTACAAAATAGTATATTATTACCTAGATTTAGACAGCTACTATTATTTCCCAAGCGTCGAGAACTATAGTAGTATAGCTGTATAAACCTGGTTAATATATTTTTTTTTCACTACTAACACATTTACAGGATACTTAAACCTTTTATAGCATTAATACTAATAATTAATTATCTTTTTTGATTATATTATATATTGAAAATATTGCTTTTGTTACTTTTTTTAATTAAGTTCCCTATACTTTAGAATGCAGCAAAATAATTTGTTTTTGTCTTATTAGGTGAACTTGTTAAGATCAAGTTTTGTTGATTGATGAAGTGATATTAATTAATGTATTGTTACACTACTGATTTAACATTTTATCACCAGCCGAGTACTATACTGTTAATGAATATGGCACATTATTTTTTCTCACAGCTTATATTTGTGATTATATGTCATTGTTGTGTATCGATACTTTGCAACGTCGAATATCTCTGAGAATTCGATTTGATTTGTATTATCGATTATCTGGTAGCCTACCTAAAATAAATTACCTTCCATTATTAATATTGAATCAAAATAACAATTATTAATTTTGAATTAAATTAATTGAAATTATTCATTGTCAATAATAATAAATAATATAAATGCCAGGACTGGACTGACAAGAAGTGTAAAAAATATGAATTTAAAAAAATAAGCAAAGACAATTTATCATTATGAGAAAGTAATATCGCTATTAAATTTTGAGGGTAGGAGGGTTTAAAATCGGTTAAAAAAAATCCAGGTCCGTATTTAAAAAAGTAAAGTTGGTGATTACCGCTCGAAGAAGAAACGGCGGATTTTTAGTTTCGTAACGTTATTTTGTACAGAGGAAAAAGGGGCAATGACAAAGTGTCATTTATTTTTAAATAGCTAGTCAAATGAGCTCAGGAAAAAATAAAAACGATATTGCAAAATTTTGGTTTTTTTCGAATAAAATCGGAAGTATTCGGAATTTGAAACCTTTTCAAGCGGCATTATAATCAGTACCAAATTGCACAACTTTGCCCCCATTTAACTGTTTCTCTAACTTCTAGGGTTTCCGATATTCCAATGCTAGTATTTCGAATTTGTAGCATCCTGTATAGGTTAATAGTGAAAAAAATATTTTATATACCTTAAATAAAAAGAACCATACTCCTTTTTATTGTCACAGTTAGTTTAGTTTAGGTATTAGGGATATAATATTATAATAAATAAATATAATAATAATTATAAAAACATGACGTTGCATAATATATTTACTCTAATAATCTGTCTTTTTGTTTTCTTGTTGGCTTGGCTTGGCTTGCTTGGTTATGGCTTTGCTACTAGGCAATTGCCAGCTGTTTTCTTGTTAATATATATCAGTAATGTTTAAATTTTTCTTACAAATAATAGGTACAATACTATTTTTCTTCAGTTTCTTTGCTTATGAGATCCTGAGTGCTTACTGCAGCTGATATAGAGGGAATATATGTCTTTTAAAAGTGGTATTTGGTATGTTGTTAGTTTTATCACAAGTAAAAAATTTAAAAACATATGTAAATATATGTAGAAAATTATTTGTATTGAATTGAAACAATATTCTACTAAGAAATATTGGTGTATTTAAGATATAGACTTTCTTTCAATTTTAATGTTTTTCGGTAAGCGATTTCTACTTTAAAAAAAAAATATCGCACTAGAGTGGCACCCACAAGTAAAAAATTTAAAAACATATGTAAATATATGTAGAAAATTATTTGTATTGAATTGAAACAATATTCTACTAAGAAATATTGGTGTATTTAAGATATAGACTTTCTTTCAATTTTAATGTTTTTCGGTAAGCGATTTCTACTTTAAAAAAAAAATATCGCACTAGAGTGGCACCCACCTCCATTCTGGTAAATTTAAAAAATGTATTAGTGTAATTCCAATAGAGTTTGAAATGAAAAACAAATACAATTTTTGGTTATAAAAACGGCAAGAAGTGTCAAAACCACAAATCTACATAATGCATCGGTACCGCAGGACTTCCAGAAGCACGTGCGGAAATGATTGTGCTCAGGGCAAAAAGTGGAATTTAAAATCCTGCAATTAAATAACCAATGATTGACAAATATTGTACTCATGCCGCACCAAATCGGCCAATGAAATTCGCTATTAGGCAAACAAACTCTAACTAAAAGAACAAAACTGTTTCTAGTTTGACATTAGTTTTGATACCAGAGCCACCTATGGCTGTTTCGCCAAACCTACGACCCAATTATTATCTTAAGCCGGTTTCATCGAATCTAGAAGAAGGTTCAAACGAGGGAACATTTCCTCTCCTACACTCTTAAAAATGACTTGGTATTTGGTACTAATTTTTATTTGTTCTCGTGTTTACGTTACTAAAACTAACTATTTTTACTTAGGAAAATAAAAAAGATTTTTTTCTTGGTTATATTCACCAAAAAATAATGCCATCAGAACAAAGAAAATTTATCTTCTTTTCATATTAGTTGGCCGAAATAAAATATTGTGATTTGCTGAATTTTACTCTGTATATATCCTATTTAAAAGTTACATCAAGGTTCCTACAAACTTATATTTATCAATTAAGCTTGTAATAACACATTATGAATTTGTAGTCCCTATCATTTTGTTAATTTTGATTAAGATAATTCTTAGTTACCAGAACTAACTTTTCTTTTCAAGTAATATTACTCTTCATATGCATAACTAACGGCATCGCGGTACGCACTTTACAGACTTGACGCCCTTGACCGATTGGTGACATCATTCTAGCCAGAACTGTCAGGATGTTATGTTTATTTTAGGGTGCTTTTGCGGTTCCGTGTCTATTTTCTCGTGTTTTTAAGGCAATAATTGACCATTTTCATGGCCGTGTGGTTAATGGATGTGACAATATTTGGTGTAATTTATTTGTGTTTATTGTCTTTCTTGTGTACGTTCTTATTGGCAGAAGGAAGTTAAATCATAAGTAAGTAAATATTTTTTTTTATCATTGCAGTTGTACATTAGAAAGTTTAAATGAGCTTTTTATAAAGCATGGCAAGGTGACCCGATGAGAAATATCTTAAATATATTTTTTTTTTGTTTTGTTTTTATTCTATGTTCCATTTCTATAAAAGAACGTCATATTGATGACTTTTTAATCTGACCAAGTACAACAAATTTCATATAGCTGTTAGGTATATTTTAAATAGAAAGTACAGGGGATATTTTTTCTTTTTTAATAATCGCAGTTGCAGATAAGAAAATTTAAATAAGAACAATTCAGTTTTATAAGCAATTGAACAACCCAAAATGTTGATTAAAATAAGTTAAAAATCTAGTGTTTCTGTTTTGTATTACATAACATATTATAAAAAACATGAGAGAACAAGGACATTGGAAATAATTTTTTTTAAAGAAACCATAATATCCCTGATAATTTATTCCAATTAGGTTACGCATACCTAATAGAGTAGTAATACCAAGGCGTTTTTTTATTTAAATGGGGACCTAGGAAGGAATATTTTTCGTTACTAAGTATAAATTACATATGATATTTTTTTTTTAGAAATGAAACAGAAAAGTTATTTCTATCAAATCAATTGCTAATTTTGCCATGCGTTATAAGCAGTTTATTCAAACTTTCTAATGTGCAGTTGCAATGACAAAAATATAAAATATTTACTTATTTATGATTTAACTTCTTTCGTATAAATAAAAGTACAGAAAAAGATACTAAACACAATGTTGTGACTACATACGTAATTGTTACTCTATGAAAATTTCAAGTTTGGCCCGAATAATTGATTGCTTTGGCAATATTTGTAGATTGCATCATTAACAAAAACAATATTTCCTTAAAAAAAAATTTAATTTTTCAATTTACACATTAGTTGTAACAATTAATAGATATGGTTTAAAAGCGGGAGTACCATATAAATTTAGTTATCCGTATATAAAATTTCGTTGTGACAACTAAAATTTGTAGGTTGGGTTGGTTAATGTTATTAATTAGTTCAACAGTTCAATAACAACAATTTTTTTTGGTTGTACAAACTAATTTTTGGGTTGAGTCCGATTTTACGAAAATAAATAATTGTCAGAATTAAATTTTACTAATCCACACCATGTTATTTTTAAGAGTGTATATGATAATAATTACTATCTTGCGTGACAAATAAATGTTAATAATATATTAGCAATTGTCGTATTCGCTTTTTACCAATCACTCAATTTTTGAAATTTAGAAATGTTTTTAAAAAAGTTGGTGCCTATATTTTTATTAAATAATATAATAATATTATAGTAATTTTGATAAAATATTTTTTAATATTTTTCAGTTTGGGGTAACGTAGGGAAAGTGACAATAAATATTGTCCTATTCTAATTTCAGGAATCATATTTTTGCGTAAATTATAATGAACATTTTTATTATTGGTTGTGTGTTCGCAAATATTATTTATTGCAATTCACACATAGTTTCAATAAATGAAACAAAAGTCGATATATGTCTACACCAGTTTTTAACCAGTACTTTCACTAAAAATCCTACCAATCTCTTAATAATTCCAGAATACCGATCCTGTTTTGTGAAATTTTTTAACAATCAAGTTTTTTTTAGAACGACACTCGACGAACTAGACATATTTTTAACAACGATAATAGTTAAGCCCTTAGGTTATGCTATAATTTCAAATGATTTCAGTACTTTAAATAGCACAGTATATAGAGTGTTTACCTCTCCAGTATTTTCAGGTTACTCTACCTTTGTTATTTTGACAGAAAATATCGATTTCGTATCAACTATTATTGAATTATTTTGGAGTTTTAAATTTGCCAATGTATACATAATTGTTAAAGATTATAACAAATTCAGACTTTTTAATAGTGAATTAAAGAATTGTGGTGCTTCAACAAAAGTAAAAAGTGCTCTAATTCAAACTCAAAATGGATGCACTCTGCCAACAAAAATTGACCTTAAGGCATATTTTTCTGGTTGTCCCTTATATATTATTACTACCAATTCTCCTCCATATAACTTTCACCTTAAAAATGGTACTACCGGCATTTTATGTGACTTCATGTTGGCATTTGAGCATGTCAGCGACAGAAAAGTGATTTTTCGTCCACCAAATCCAAGATATATGCAAGATATTGAGAAATTCTACATCTATGAATCTGTAATTGACGCCTTTGATTCTGGATATGCTGAAATATTCATAGGACCGGGTATTGTGAATTTAATAGAAATTTTTGATATAAGTCCAATACTACTTATGGATAATATGTTATTTTTTATCCCAAGAGCACAACTTAGTTTCTCAAATGTAATATTATCATCAGGCATGCAAATGCCAATATTTATTTATGTAGGAGGTTTAGTTGGTGGGGTTCTTATTTTCTATCGCTTAGAAAGAAGATACTTTAAAGGAAATATATTTAATTATGTGGTCAGAACTTTTCTAATTATATTTGGTTTGACATTAAACGTCACCACAATTGCTAATGCAAGAATACCAAAAAGAATGCATATTAGAATAGTATTTGGTAAGTACTTAACTAAATCATTTCTTATATGTTATATGTATAAATCAATCATTTGGTTTCCGGCAAAATTTCATGCATGCTAGCAAAACTTCATAAACGTAATTTATCTTACAGAACTCTTAAACTATACTATGTTAACTTGAAGAAATAGTCCATACTTAAAGTGGAGTGGAAATTTAGAAGGAAAGAAATAAGAACGCAAAGTCTTCCTCCACTGTTATATTATAGAAATATTTTAAGCAACTTCTCTACATGTTTCGAAATCAGAAACATTAATCTTCAGGAGAATAAATAAAAGAAGAAAAACCAGTAGATATGACCCTAACTGAGCAACACAAAAATTGTAGATTCGATGTAAAAATGGGTAGAACCGTGAGAAAACAGGTACACACGTTGCATTGTGAGGCTTAAGGCACTATAAAATATTTAAAGGTAGAATGAAAAGTTTGACAACTTTGTATGAAAAAACTGTCGAAAGATGAAACTAAAGTGATTGGGAATAATCATTTAAGCAAAAGAAATTGGTGACTAGTCATTTGAGAAAATATGGAGAAGTGGATGTAAGTGTGAGGAAGACGACTATTAAATATTTATAAAAGGAATCCTAACTGGATGTGTTTACAAGTTTAAATTATTCCCATTCACTTCAGTTTCATCTTTCGACAGTTTTTCACACAAAGATGTTAAACTTTTCATTCTACCTTTAAAAATTTTTTATATAGTGCCTTAAGCCAATTTTCTTTCTCACAATGCAACGTGTGTACCTGTTTTCTTACTGTTCTACTCATTTTTGCATCGAATCTACAATTGTGTTGCTCAGTTAGGGTGATTTGTACTGGTTTTTCTTTTTTTATTTATTTTTCTGATGATGAATGCTTCTGCGTTCGAAACACGTAGAGAAGTTGCTTAAAATATTTCTATAATATAGCAAAGGAGGAAGACTTTGTGTTTTTATTTCTTTCTTTCTAAACAATGTTACATATTTTTAAAAATTTTTAAAGCTGTTATATAATAATTATTTTTTTTAAAGGAAGCATTTTATTAACCACTATGGTATTGTCAACCTATTTGCAAGCATTGGTGGTTAGCAGTATAACCAGTGGTCCCGTCTATGAACCACCAATTAATAATATTGCACAACTACTAAAAAAAAATATTCCAATTAAGTTACCACCTTCAGTAGCATATAGTTTTAAAATTGCGGGAACTCCAGACTCTTTAGAAGTGTATAATCGATATACTACAATCAGCAATACAGAATTATTTACCATTCCAGTCAAAGATTTTACATTTGCTGCTACTCAGTCAGAAGGTAAGAACGAATATGTTAGCCCAAGTTTATATAGCCTTCGTTAAAGTATTCGTACTTCCAGGCTTGTATTTTTAATTTGAACTTGTAATTTGAGTCTGTATATTTTCCATTTAATTTATTTATATTAGGTTTTGGTTTAGCTGCATAAAGATTTTTAACCACAATTACTTAATTACCAAGTTTGACTGTGACATAAATGATATTGGCAGACATTATTTACTCACAAGGAAAGGTACCTGATTGAGTAAATTAAAAATAAAGTAAACTGGCATAGTATACCATACCAGAATCTTATAGCGTTTTCGGTTTACTGCTCTCGGGCACTCTAAGAGTGCTCTCTCCGAGATTTGCAAGTTGGATTATCAAAATAAAGTGCTCTCACTCCGGCTAATACGTTCGATTTACAAATCTGGTTACTCTGAATCCGTTAGCGAGTGCTCTTCTTCGATCTGCAAATTTTTACGGAGTAGAGAGGCTGCGCCTGCGCAATGAAGTCAATGGCTACACTTTTTCTTTAAGACTGTGAAAGGTGTTTTTTTGTAATTTCGCGTGTTGTTGTTTAGATATTTTGAACATAAAGTAATATTTTTGTTTAATTTAAAGAAGAATTGTTTTAACTTTATATTAAATTTAAAGGTGAAAATTATTTTACAATCTGTCATAATTTTAAGAGCGAGATACATTCTATTTACACTCCGTTCGAGGGCAACCGTATTTAGGGTGAAAGCAAATCTCGGGCAAATCTATGACGTCGCAGATCGCTCCCGGAGCACTCTCAGAGTGCTAAACCGAAATCGCTATTAGTTTCCGTGACAAGAAAAGTTAGTTAGAATATCGTCAAGATGAAATTTAGTAACGGATACTGCATTTTATTGCTACTTCGATTTCGTTATTGGGTACTAGTAAACTACCTTTTTGTTAATTCAAAAAGTATGTTTGTTGCCAAAACTAATGTTATTGTTAATTACAAGAATTATAGTATCGTTGTCTGGATAATCTGCTAATATTATTAAATCTTTATTCCCAACCAACTATAAAAATCATTACAGGGAATATTAAACTAATCTTTAGTACAAAATATTGTCAACAAATAATAATTTTAAATATGAATATATCAAAAAAAAAAAGAAATAAATTAAATACTTTGGTGGGTATAAATTTACATTTATACAAAATAATTTTTTACACATTTCTTTAATTAGTAATCTTTGAATGTCTGTATAATTTTTGGTTAAATTATTATAATATATAATAATTATTCCATTATACAAAATTGATCTTTCTCCAAAATTAATCTTTACCGAAGAAGTAATTCCTGATTTTTACGTGTATTATGCTGATGTAATGAAGTAATTTGTGTAATATTTGCATACTTTGCTTTATCCATTGCTTTATGGCATCTCGTACTGTGCTTCTTGGTATTTCGAGTGCCGGTTCTGGACCAATGAATGTATTGTCTGGGTCTTTCCTAGCAAGTTTATTCTAACTTAGGTCCACCTATAGTCTCACTTAAAAGTTCTCTGCCTGCCTAAGAGCGGCGTCGAACTCTGCAGTCTATAGAGTCCCATTCTTGCCTCTCCTTTTATTACCAAGTGAAGTGAAAGAAGGTCTAGGATAATCTCCATTGCGGATGTGGGGGTTGATTTCATGGCCACCGTGATACTTAGGCAGGTCAGTATTTTTTCAGGCTTCCTAGCTTTGATATTGTGGTTCCTTGCTGTACCTTTGGCCACCATACCAAGGCTGCATATATAATTGTGGGTCTTACCATTTTGGTGTACCTACAGCCAGTGCACCACAATAATACACTTAAGAATAATATTTAGTTTCCAAGACTAAAGAATTTTATTTAAACCAATCAAGTAACAGCTACAATTGGTTTGGGACACTAAAAATAATTATTGTTAGGTATTTTTTTTCCGGGGTTGGCGGAAGAGCCAGTATACTTAGGCTTATATAAGGTCCATTGTATCCCCTATCGTCTGGGTAATGTCAGCCAGACGGGACCTACAGCTTAACGTGGAATCCGAACCACGTGTATGCACTAGTTATCCTTTTTACCCGCCCAGAAGTCCAGTTCATGACTCTCTTTTTCTTGGTAGAAGCCCAGTACATGACTCTCTTCTCGGTTCCGTTATTAGGAATCACTAGTGACATACTGCATTCTTAAATCCACTGAATTTCGGACATACTTTTTTTATTGTACGCATGCCCACTCCGGGAATCGAACCCGGGTCGCCACGGTCGAATGCCAGTAACTAAAATCTATGTAACAAGAAAAAATAAGTTTAAGCAACCAACAAATTTTTTAGAGTGAGAAAATTATTTTTGCCAATATCATGTGTGTTAGTCAAACTTGCTGGTTAGTTAATTGTGGTTAAAAAAATGTACACCACCCAACATTTGTCTATACAAATGTACTTTTTACTTGGACAATAAAGTATATTCTACTGTGAATATGACTATAAATAATATAAAATAGGCTAGTTTGTCGGTTATACTAATGTGTTTATCTTTTAGGTCTTCTTATTATCAGATCTGATATTTTAAAAACTTTTAGTTTTTTTAAATTTCTCATGAACCATCGCCTGATAGTTATGCCTAAAAATTATTTCTTTCACGAGGAGTTTTTTAAGTGGTTCACCATACTACTAGAGACAGGCTTTATGGATAAATTTGTAAATTTGTACAAATTTCGTTTTGCTTTACAATACGTTAGTGCAGTTCAACCAAGAATATTTCGTGTGACTCTACAACAAATGGGTCCGGCATATATAATATTACTTTGTGGATATCTAGCTGCTTTCGCCGTATTCTTGTTGGAGGTGCTAGTCAGTCGGGTTAGTAAGTTTGTATTTAAAAAGAAAACAGTGTAAACAAATCTATTATTTAAATTTGTTGTTTAATTTAAATAATAGTTATAAAGTGATTTTTACTCCCGCATGGATATTTGTTGTTCCCTTTACACTTAAGTGACGATAAAAATAGGCTATTCTATATTTATTACTGTCACTGCTGTACCGTGTTGCGACCAACGACGAGAAAGTAAATATAGACCCCGCATCTCATTCATAAAATTACTTTTGCCCCGAGCCTACAACTCACTGTTTATAAGAGTGTGATAGCATGTGTAGACTACTATGAAATCCAGGCACTGAATCGGTTATTTTGCAAACCTAACACTCTCACCATATTGTTTTTTATAATTAACCCTTTCAAACACTTTTTATTTAATAAAGCTGGAAACAAATAATTTATTGTTCTTTATGTCAAAAGTGTCATTTTTCATTTCCGTATTTTCACTTGCTACCGCTTGAAGGCAAGCGTTGCCAAGTTTTGCACGATCGATCTAAAAAATAAATTTATTATTACTATTCCATTGACTGTATGTTAAAGGCAATTTTAAAATGTCATCGTAATACCGATTCATTGTGTTTTAAAATATATATTTACTTCTAGAATTCATAAAGAATAGATGACTAGGTAGTATACTCAAATCGTTTTGACAATATAACTATTTTATAATTAATTTCTACAGTTGTTCAGTTCAAAAGTTAGATTAAGTTATGTCAAATTGACAATCACGTTCCAAGTTCGTTTGTGTTGCGGTTTTCATTTAAATCTCGATACGGATACAATTACAAAATATGTCAACTCGACCTTAATTAATCGAAGTCAATACCTGTATTGGTATTTTTAATTAGCTACGTGGATTCAGGTCGATTTATGTAAACTGGTACTTCATGAAAATGTGGTAAATTATTAGAAATACGAGAATACCACCTCTTGTGGCAGTCACAGAAGCTCTCTTAGTTGTCATTCTATGAGAAATTTTCTCGAAATGTTTGTCGTCATTAGTAATTTGACTAGTTTGAGGTCAGAATATATTTTAAGTAATTCAACGATGTGTTTAAATTGGTATTTTCTTTTTTCACCGGCAAATCCACCGGTTGAGCCGAATCGCGTTCTTAAATTGCCCATTGTATTACCGGTTGGACATGAATTATGCTCTTTTATTCATGGTGGATTTCTGGTGGTTTCTATACACGTCAAAGAGAGAGAGATCGTAAAATAATTCCTCAAACGGTTGATGACGTCATTCCACCAGCTGTCAATTATAAGTTCATCAGTTCCACCACTGGTTGAATCTACCAGTGAAAAAAAGAATATGCCTATTTGAGCTCAAATAAAAATAAAACGTACATGTGAGAATATTTTAATCATTTGACAACAGAGCATTATACGATCGTAAAAATTTCCTACTATTTCCTTATGATTTCATTCATGGAACTCATCAGGAACTAAGTGGTAGCTTGAATTTTAGTTGCGATTTGTTTTGATAAAAGGGAACACACTGTCTATCTTGGCTATCTCGTCGATGGTTGCGATCTTTTAAGAAAAAATTACGAATACGCGCAATATTAAAAAAGGATTTTTAAGCAGATCACTAAAGAATATCCTTCCAATATAATACAATGTGTTTAAACATTTTCCTTTTGGAGACCTATCATTCCTCTGTGCTCTGTATCTTCTTCTCTCACTTGAGAGATAATTAAGCACAGAGAAATAATAGGTCTGAACTGTCTCAATAGGGAAATATGAAATTTTTAGGCACAGTGTTACATTCGTTGGATTTTATTTAGGATCACTTGTGATTGTGACCTGCTAAAAAATACTTTTTTTGTATTGTGTGTATTCGTGGAATGTTTCTATAAAAATGGGAAATCTTATTTTTAAAGGTCGCAACACTGTGCAGCACTGAACAGTAAGAATATGAAATTTTGCCGTACAATTAACTGGAATAGCCTACTTGTCTCGTCACTTGTGTAAAGAAAACAGCAAATATCCATGTGGGAGTAGAAAAAATGCATTATGTAGGTACAGATAACTACAATATATTATATTTGATTAAGGCACAACAGGCATAAATGTAATATTTACATGTAAAAATGTATAGTTAAAGCTATTAATAAAATGTTACAATAAAAGATCTTGTCAGTTATGTTTACTTTCCTGCAACCTTTAATAAAATTAGGCCCCTTTTCCTGTAAGAATGATTATAAAATACAATATTTTTTTAAAGCGGCAAGCCAACGCAAATATGTAACGGAATGAGATCAAAAGTTCAAGTAAGTACTTTTAAAATTCTGGAAAGCTCAAAGTTTAACTTAAAGTGCAATCGTAAAAGTCCGCTGGAACAAAACTTTTGCTATGTACACAAATTACTTTATTACGCGAATTATTCTTTTTATAAGTGCTAGTTTGGTTTTGAACATTTGGTAATGATAAATCTAAGAAAATCATAATTAAATCTTGTTCTATATTGCGATTTACATTTTGGTAGATGAAAAAAAAAATTCTTAGATTATTAACAAAAAATTGATGGTAAAAAAACTAATTTTTATAATTTTTAAACTATACGCAGTAGTCTCAGATTACTGTCAGTGATGAATCTCTTTTATTTAAAGTGCAGTTGGTTGTACAAAGGTATTTTATGTAGAATAGGTTAGGTTAGGTAAGAGTGGCAGACCTTTGGTTTTGACCAAACAGTCTCACGTAGTCCTATTAGGTTCGTTGTGATACCCACATGCAGAATATTACTTGCCCGCTGCTCTCGATATGAAAGCGATAAATAACTGACAGTAATTTTGGACCTGGAGATTATTTTGTAAACGCCACGATTTTTTTACACTGTTCTCGATATGAAAGCGATAAATAACTGACAGTAATTTTGGACCTGGAGATTATTTTGTAAGCGCCACGTTTTATAACATAGTAAGGACGAGCAAAATATAAATATTATTATTTAGCTCGGACAAAGTAGTGCATCTATCTTTTGCATTAAGTACACCGGGGCGCCAAATGCAAGGGTTCTCTGGGGCACAGGTAGACAATGACAGGTTGTTTCGTTCTTATTAGAACTCATCAGAAAGCCATAACCTGTAAGCGACCCCCAGTACAACGAGACTATGCTTTCGAGACATTTTTAGGAAATAAAAACGCGTTGAAACCCCAGTAGCGCTATCTATAGGAATCAACTCAATGCAAAAGATAGTCGTCGACGAAAGCAACTGCAGCGCGATCGATATTTGAATCTACAAATCCGTAGAAAAATTGTGGGGATGCGTAAAATGTTTACTATACTAGTGTGTTGGCCTAATGTTTTTGGTTTATTGTTGCTTTCGTCGACGACTATCTTTTGAATTGAGTTGATTCCTATAGATGGCGCTACTGGGTTTTCATCGCATTTTTATTTCTTAAAAATGCCTTGAAAGCATATTATCGCTGTACAGCGGGTCGCTTACAGGTTATGGCTTTCTGATGAGTTCTAATTAGAACGAAACAGCCTGTCATTGTCGACCTGTGCCCCAGGGAACCCATTGCATTTGACGTCCCTGTGTACTTAATGCAAAAGTACTACTTTGTCCGCCTGCCGCTAGAAACCTTCTTTTCTATTTACTTATACGAACCCTAAACTATACTACTTTATTATTATTTATATTATAACAATCCAGTGAAAGTTTCCATGCCAATTTCTATTAGGTTTCTCACAATTTCGTTTCTCTCCTAATTGGTTTAATGTTTTTTTTATGTTAAGTCAGAAATCATAACATTAAACATCAGCTTATTGCAATGATTTTAAATCAAAAATAAACATTACTAATTTAAGATTTCTTTTTCTATTTATTTTGAGTTATCAAGAAAATATTTCTTAACTTTAAATCTAACAGTATATTCAAGATGCTACAAATTCGTGTGTGTATATCGAAAACGATAAAAAAGATACGAAGAATGTTAAATTACGGGAAAGTTGTGTATTTTGGCAAAAGAAAATTTTCAAGGTTCAGAATAACGTCGGATCTATCAGAAAATAAACCAAATTTTCAGGTTTTGTTTTTCATTTTTTACACCTTCACTTTTGACGAGAGAATAACAAGAAACACCTCTTTAGAGCCGTTTTTTATGTTGTTTTTATGTTGGCGGTACTATTTTTCAAATTCATCGTTTCGTTCTTTAGACAACAACTTCAAATCAATTTTTTTAAATACAATATAAGAGACATTTAAGCTTTAGAAATTTAATGCAATTTAAAGGTCTTTAACATATTAATGTTTAGTCATCAAATAACACATCATCATTATTTGAAATTTCCTTTCTTTTCTATTACGGCCCTGGCCCATAATTTAAGGATTACGTAAATATTATAATTACAATACAGGAAGTTTTGGTATTTTGGTCGTATATTGTTTCAATAAGATTTACCGTAACAATACTTTAGGAAGTAAGTAAGTCTTTAAGGCATGAGAAGTAATTCTATTTTTATTTATAATAGATACGTACCTTTATCCTATGGATTTCGCCTTAGACTTCAAAATACTGAAAATCAGAAAAAAACTAATGCTCCTGAGTAAAAAAGGTAACTGGAGTCTTAGTCTAGTTATGTAACTGTGATGTGCTTATACAGGGTGATTCCTAAGTTGATACTTCTTTTTTAGCTGCGTATAAAAGGCATTAAAATAAACAATATTTTCAAATAACTTTTTTAAAAAAACTCAAAAATAAAGTACTTACATTCATCTATTACACTACGAATCAAATACGGTTCTGCCTAACTTGCCTGTTGAATAACATTAAGAATACTTCTGGGTATTAGATGAGCCCGCAAGGGAAAGCGTTCTGCGTGTAATCTCGAAGCACTTTGCCACACTCACAGTAAATTACCACCTTATCTATTAATTCATTGTTTTCAAATTTTACCATTTTCACGTATCAATAATTTAAAATTAACTTTCTTCAGAAAAACACACCGCACCGGACTATTCAACACTATCCGTATGGCTAATACTAATAAGTGAAGAAGAAAAACAACAGAAACTATAGCGGCGTATGTTTTAATGCCAGGCCCGCACTTAGATTTTTTACTTCTCTATCTAGCCTATTTTCGAGTTTTTTGAAAAAAGTTATTTGAAAAAGTTGTTTATTTTAATGCCTTCTATACACAGCTAATATCAACTTTGGAATCACTTTGTATTTGTTTCAAAATCAATATTAAACCATTTTAGTCTGATAATTCAAGTTTTAGGCGAGACATTTAGACAAAAATAAACACATGGAAAATATTTGAGGCCGAGACTTTAAAAATTTTTGCTTAGAAATATCAGTCACTTTATTATCTTTGGATCGTGTATCTGAATTACCGCTGATAAAGGCAAAATTTTCATTTCCTAATATTGAATAATGGTTTTCTTAAAACCATGGCCATTAATGTTAGTTTAAGGGCAAGTAATAACGTTGTTTTAGGGCCGTTTGCACGGGTTCCACTTAAGACGTTTTAGGTGGGGCTTAACTTAAGTGACACAGTCGCTAAACCGGCACATAAGCCAGCCCTAAGTAGATATAAATTAAGCCGTGAAAATCTTCGGCTTAATTTATATCTAGGGCTGGCTTATGTGCCGGTTTAGCGACTGTGCAACGGAAAAGTTTTAGTTGACACCCTAAGTTAAGCACCACCAAAACGTTTTAAGTGGAACCCGTGCAAACGGCCCTTAATGAACCAGATCATTATTTTAATATAATCTCTAAAGAAATCATAGTATCACAAATTAAGAACATATTTCTTAAAACCCTATAAAAGTCATGATTCTCTTGGATTTAGTTATTATTCTTTGAATTAATTAAAATTAATAATGTTTTTCTGTGTAGATAAAATAATTACAAAAAGCAGTATCTTAGAGAGGGTCCGATTTGTTCTATGGCTTTTAAAGATACTTATTAGATGCTAGGATTTGAGCATTTAGAACAATATTAGAATAATAAGATGTTTATCACGCAACAACCGCTTGCCACTTATAAAAGGGTTAAAAGGCCCTTTATTTACAACAACAAGCATATTAAAAGCCTCATAATGCTTTGAGGGTATTTAAAAGCTAAAACTCGAGAAACTATAAACGTTCCACAGTGTGAGCAAACTAATTTTTATTCTAGTATAGTAGTTTAAAACTTTTTACATTAACAAAAGTAGTTATTGGCAAACACAATTCTATATTTATTACTGTAAAAAAGTTTATAATTTTGAAAATAATCTTTTGGTATAAAAATAAAACTGCCAGTTAATTAATGAGGATACTGGGTATGGGTATTTTGGAAGATAGTTTCTTGAGAAAATGGTACCATTAAAGTTTGTGGATGGTTTTTAACTTACAGTTATTACTATGAATTGTTTTGATATCTTTGTATGTAAATACATTGACGCCGAATCCTGGGGGGCAGGGGCTCAAGCTTCCTAAAATAATACTAGTTTTAGCCATTGTTTGGTTCAGTTGCTTAAGTCATTTTTATAATGATTGTTATGCATATTATAACTTTACAGTAATTGGTAGTTGTGATTACTGATACGTTTTACATCAACATCTCCGAAATCTATTGCACATGTGCTAAAAAGATAAAGCCATACCCTTAGCTCAGTGAGTACGGTATTAGTCTGCAATCCATTTTAAACCGATGGTCGAGCGATCGAATGTATGTGAATACAGTGGCGGAGATTCCAGCCTCAATCTCCCTTAAATAATACTTTTGGTGTTCAGCCATTGTTTGGTTCAGTTGATTCAGTCTTTTTTTGTATTTATTGCTATGCATATAATAACTTTACAGTAATTAGCAGTTGTTGCTTTATTAACTGTGGGTAAGTTTTGGTTCCATGGTTCCAACCATTCTTCTCAGACAGAGATGTTATATTTTTTATTCTGCATATTATAAACTTTTACAGTGCCATGAGCCTGAATCCCATATATTTTTATTGTTACAATACCACGTGTGTATTAGTTTTCTCACAGTTCTATTTACTAAACTTACAATAATTTTGATGCTCCGTTAAGGTGATATCTATTAGTTTCTTCTTTTTTCATTCATTCTTCTGAAGATGAATGCTTCTGCATTCGAAACATGTAGAGATAAAAAGTTTCTCTGAACATACGAGATTCTTTAATTTAATATAATAGTGGAGGAAGACTTTGTGTTCTTATTTCTTTCCTTCTGAATTTCCACTTCACTTTAAATATGGACTATTTCTTCAAATAAACTAGTAGTTATGGTGATAATTTAGGGTAAGTGTCGTCAAAGTGCGGCTGCTGCTTCAAGATTATATGCAGAACGCTTTCCTTTGCAGGCTCATTCTACACCCAGAAGTTTTCTTAATATTATTCAACGGGCAAGTTAGGCAGAACCGTATTTGATTCGTAGTGTAATAAATGAATTGACCTTATTTTTGAGTTTTTTGAAAAAAGGCATTTGAAAATGTTGTTTATTTTAAGGCCTTCTATACACAGCTAAAAAAGAAGTATCAATTTAGAAATCACCCTGTATAATGGATATTTCTGAATAAAAAATAATTAGTCCACAAAATCTTCAGTTAATTTATTCTGAAATTTTTATGTTGTACTAAATACGCCATCAACTCTTCTACCATTTCTTAAATACATTTTTAAAATAAACAATATTTCTTGGGATATAAACCAAGGTTTTCAAGAAAGACTGGTTGTTGTATTTATTAGCGAGGTAAATTTGTTTATTATGCGTCACTGTTAGTGTAATGATGATCCTAGTAAATTTAAAGAGGATTTAAATGCAAGACTTGAAAAATGTATTAACGTTTCGTAGTTTTAACACACTGAACTTTCTCTCGTACACTAGTTTAAAACTTTATACATTAGCCAAAGCGGCTATCGGTAAAACACAATTTTACGGATGAAGTGATAAATTCGCTTAGAAACAATCAGGTTTGGAATGCAAAATTTGTTAAACTCAACTTATTTTCTAAACTGGTTTAAACACTTTACACTTTGGACAGATTTTATCGGGAATGTAACGCAAAGCATATAGACGAAGTTTTAGTTTAATTTTAGGGTACACGGTACATTGGCGATAAAACAATACAGCGCGAAAAAGCAGAGGTTATGCTTTAATGATATAAAAGAATTAAAAAAAAACTTTTCATATGAATATAGTATCCAAAGAAGCTGACTTAAATCAAAGAATAAAGCAAGCCTTTCTCTTCTCGCCTAATTTGGGTCTGTAACTATTTGAATAAATATAGTGTCGCTTAGATCAAGCGCGGGGCCTTTCTAAAAGCGGGGCCCTAGGCCCGGGCCTTCTGGGCCTATTGGGAAAATAGGCCTTGTGATAAAGAAGTAATAGTATAAAATAAGAAGTCTATCGCTAGATATATAGGCCGGTACAACTTATTTTTCCAAGTCCCAGAGTTTCAACAAGTACTTTAAGCAACGCTACAAGCACTTCTTTTAAAATCCAAAACGTTTAAAACATAGGCCAGGCGTTGTCATGAGCATCAGGTATTTATTTTATTTTAATATTTAAGTATAATAAATAACCATTTTTTTTAATATACAAATTGTATAAAATTGCTGTTTTTTAATAAAAATTAGTTATTTATTAAGTTGATTACATCACCAGTGATGAGATCATTGCTTAACTAGTACGATAATATAACTTATTACGTAACTCAGCCAGGCTAAAATGGGTTACGTAATATGCTCATTATAGTGTGGGTATTATATAAACTCAGTTTTCCTGCTCCTGTATTAGTAAACATTGTTTTACGTACAGTTCACTCTATAAGTAAATCCATTCTTACGCACAACTGTGCGTAAAAAATAAAAACGCACAACTGTACGTTATGATACACTGCAAAAAATTAGTGTAAAATTAAATTTTTTTCCAGTAACATATTTGTTAAATTTCCCAAATAAACCGTGTGTTTTTATTTTTAAATAATATGTTTGGGATTTTTCAGATGTAACTAAAAATTCATAATATATCACTAAAATTTATCAAGTAAAACAAAATTATACTTTAAAATTCGCGTAAAAATACCAAAATAAATAATGTACCTAAGAATTAAAAAATTTTAAAGTATATATTCTGTAAATGCGTCGAAGTCGGTTGATGTCAAAATATGGTTGACAAAGTTGCATAAAATTTTACTGAAAATAAGACAATTACAATTTAAAAATCATTTTATTATAACTGAATAATATTTTACGGTATATATACCGTATAATATTCGGTAAATCTATTGTAAAGCCCTAACACGTTTAACAAAATCGCATTATATATTACTGAAAAGGTTCTATTCCCTCCCACCAACTGCCGATGCGACGCGACGATCTTCGGCATCGGCATTTATGTTTCTACGTTATCCAGGATAAGACAGGCTTTTATCTCCGCTGCCAAATTTTCAAAATGATCTGTTATTTAGTTCTGCATAAACGTCTAACGTTCCATCCATCGTGAATCACCCTGTATAGAGTAAGTATATAGATAATAATAATAATATGCAGACTTAATAAAATTTACAATAAATTGCATATCAAAAAATCTTTGTGGTTAGATAGTTTATTAAGTCTGCATAAGAGTCCGGAGGACTTATTAACTAATATTATGAAAATTATATATTAGTGAATATCTATAGTTCTATAGTTAAGTTTAAGCACGTTTTCCTGTAATGGTTTATTCAGTTACATGTTTAACTTATGATTTAGGTATATGGTTGTTAGTAATATCCATCTTAGTGTATTACATAATGTATCTATGTATATATATTGTATAGTATTTATTTAAATAAATACCTTAAGTTTGATCAAACATCTGATATGTTCGTCATATGTGTGACCAACTTAAGATTCGTTACGAATTTTGTTTTTATAGTTACACCTTATAGGCTATAATAGACCCCCACTTTTTACAGTTAAATTGACCGTATAATTATTAATTTTGTTTGCATAATTTTTAAAGTATGCATAATTTTTAAAGTAAACTGTAAGCGTAATAAAGTAATCACAGTTTACAAAGAAAAAATACATTTAACTTGTGTTTATAGCTTTGGATAGCGGGGTTAAATTGTTTTCACAAAATTGATAAACTACTGTAAATTTACATTGTTTGTTACTTAATAGTATGGAATAATATTAAGTAATACATTCAATAAAAAATCAAGTTTATATTAAGTAATTCCCATAAGAAACCTAATTAAAATTCATGGTTATATTATTTTAATTTAAATAATTAATTATGAAGAATTCCTTAATTTTTAAGGGAAAAATAAGAATTACGGTATATATTTTGTAAAAGTTTACGCAGTTTCTCTATGAAATTTACTTCATATGTAACTCAAGAATGTCAACAATTTTATAATATTTTACGTCGGATATAACTTAAAAATATTTTATTTTTATTAAGTAATTTTACGGAATATTAAACTGAATATCGTCAAGAAATTTTTTATGTGATTTTACGGAACATTACGTTGGCCTCTGTGTGACCAACGTAATGTTACTGAAAATTACATAATTATTTTTTGTAGTGTACCTAATATAACAATTAAGTTAGCCTTGAATATTTGACAGTGACATTATCATTATATGAGACTTGAAGTTCAAATCGGTCCTTTATAAATTATAAACTGATCTTTAATTTATTAGTAAGTATTGTATAAAAAGTATAGTACGTATTGCGTGTTTTAAAGCAATTACGCACTTATGTAATTACCGCACTCGCCGCCGCTACGCAGCTCATTCTGGTTGGGTAGGGTTAGGTCGGGTATGTCCTGGTTGGGTAGGGTTAAGTCGGGTGTGTTAGGGTTGGGTAGGATAACTAGTATATCACGAAAATGTTACAGTGACACTGATTGATATTATTAACCGTTATCTATTCTATTGTAATTTCATACATTCAGACGATAAAAATTCTTTAACCCCCGAACCGGTAAAGACACCGTTATTGCAGTTTTATTTTCTGTTATTTCATCCGAAAAACTTTATCATAAATGCTTAACGGCGACATTATCTAAATCTTTTGAAATAACATAATAATATTTATGGTGTGGAAGAAAACCAAGTTTAAACTTTTTCCTTTACACCGCGCTATAACTAAAATATATGAGTGTCATTTAACGTAACAGTTCTTTTGGTCTTATTTCTTCCGGCCATTCATTCCAGAGCTGTAAAAAGGTGTCGGGTATTTTCTCGCTAAAGTTTTATAATTTACGAGTTTCACAAAAACTAAATGCTAAATGAAGAAAAGGTGACTAATATTATTAAGAAATTATATAACCGCGGTTGTGGCTCAGAGGTAGAGCTACTGGCATTCGACCGCGGCGACCCGGGTTCGATTCCCGGATTGGGCATATACAATAAAAAAAGTATGTTCGAAATTTAGTGGATTTAAGAATGCAGGGAAAAGTGTAAAAGGTATCATCTCCCAACCCACCCCATTCACGCCGGTAACCAGGCCGGATGAGATCGGACATCTCGTGGGGTGCGGAAGAAGGTACACACTCCCCAATCGGTGGGTCATACAATGGCAATAAACCAAGGGTTGATAAGCCTTGGGGGGTGTCGCATCACTGAGGATCGTGGTTCGGAACCCACGTTAAACTGTAGGTCCCCTCGGGAATGGCCCTGGCAGCGAACGAAGAGGAAAAAAGCCTAATTCGAAAGAAGAACGGCAAGAAATTATATTTATTTAATTCACAGTTTACGTAACACGTCTTATAGCTGGATTTCGCTTGTTATCTAATAAATTCCTTGACAAATGCATAAAGCTATAGTCTATTTCAGAAAGGTGTAGAGTAATAAAATGGGAAATTCCGTTCAGTTCGGCTCAATTCGGGTGTCGACCATAGGCGCAGGTAAATTTTGTGCATTAAATTATTTATGATAACTAACCAAAGAAAAAAAAAGAATATAATTTGATAAAGAAGGAACTATTAGCTATAGCAAATTCACACAAACATCGTTTTATGAAATATGCCGTGGAAGATATCGCTGAAAAACATAGTGTAACTGTGCTGCGCACACCGCCATATTATTGCGAACTAAATCCAATAGAACTTATATGGGTGCAACTGAAAGGATCTAAGACACAACACGACATTTAAAACAAAAGACGTTAAGCTACTGTTTGATCAAGCCATTAAGGAAGTGACACCAAAGAACGGGTAAAAAGCAGTCCATCACATCATAAAGGGAGAGAAGAAAATGTGGGATCTTGACCACCCGATCGATCGGACCGTCGAGATAGAGATAACGTTAAGAGGAAAGGACGGTTCCTCAGATGACGAAGAATATTATGATTTTTTATAATTTAATTTCTGTATTTAATGTTCAATAAAAATTAAGTTTACCTAATAGTATGTACATAATGCACGCCTTTGTCACACCATTTTTAGTATTTTTAAATGAATAACAATAGGCAAAACCCATAAATTGACCCAAACCCGGATGATCCTACCTGCACTTGATGAAAATAAAGAATTTAGCAATAAAATCAATGTCAAATTATGAAAGTGGCTTAAATATTCGTTTGGTCACTCTGTAGTTCCTTTGCATACCTAATGAGCTTTTGTTAATCTACACCTTTCTGAAATAGACTATATATATTTTTTCTACTTCCACATGGATATTTGCTAGGCTATTCCAGTTAACCATACGGCAAAATTTCATATTCTTACTGTTCAGTGCTGCACAGTGTTGCCACCTTTAAAAATAAAATTTGCCATTTTTAAAGAAAAATTCCACGCGGGCATACAATACTAAAAAAGTATTTTTTTTGCAGATTACAACCACAAAATTGATCCTAAAGAATATCCTACGAATATAACACTGTGCGTTAAAATTTTCCATTAGTTCACTACATTGTTATAAAAATTAGATTTCTCTGTGGCATCCTTATAAAGTACTGACTGATCACAGTTTATGGTATTTACTGAGGCTCCGATTTTTTTTTCAAGACACTAAACTATATAATTTATATGTATAAGGCACAATATGTTATTAACTTGTTTGATAATACAAAATATATACGCATCTATAATAGTTTTGTCAATAATGAAACTTTCTGAATGTGCATAAAAAATAAATTTTATGTAACATTATTATTGAGTTAGTTTCGTCATAATTTCTAACATGATCATTTGGCCGAGACGCTAAAACGTCGAACTTTGGTTTCAATGGTCGTGAGTTTAAACTTTTAACAAAAGTAGTAGAAAAGAAAAACTAAAAGTCTGCTCCACTAGTTTAATATTTGACTATTAATCCGTACATGTTTCGAGAGTACAAACTCTCATCCTCAGCAGAAATAGAGAAAGGAGAGAACTTATGACATTCTCAAGGTGGTGAATGTAACTTATGTAGCAGAAAAAAATTTTTTTAATACAAATTATGTGAGAATTAACATTTACTTAACATAGTAAATAGATTAATGAAAGCAAATAAAATTTACTTTATTGCGAAATTTGTGGACAATTTTTTTTTCGTTATAAAAACATGGCACCACATACCATTTTGAGATTTTTTTTCCTACTACTTCATAATTCACTCCACTGAGAGATGGACTACTTCAAAAAAAATATTTTAACAAAAGGTTCGTAGTTTGGTCATAGAAAAAATATACTGTTCAACTCGAATGTACTATCCATATTGCACTCGAAAGTATGAGAAGTTCAGATTTCCTTCCTCGTAAGATATAGACATCATGCACTTTTGCTTTACAAACTATTATTGTATTTTCAAAAGACAATCATTCTGTATATTACAAAGTCTAATCTCATCAAAGCGATAAGCTTTTAAACCTAAAAATACATAATAATTGGTTTAAAAGGTCCTAAATTTTATTACTTGAAAAATGTAAGTTATAAACATAAAATATTAGAGATTAAAAAATACTTATAGATACATGCATATCAATTTGGATGTATCCATTTTAATCCTAAATAAATAATGTACAAGACAAAATTTGGATATTAAGTATTGATTCTGGTAACAAATTACAAAATAACAAGAACAAATACTACATACAAGAATACAATTGTTTGATTCAACATGTTTAAAGTCATTATTTTAGGTCTTATACTTCTTAATACCGTGTTTTGTAATAAAGTTATGCCATTTCTGGCAAATAATGATAAAAATAATACATGTTTACAAAAAATTTTGGACAGCATTATCGGTGAAAGTCGTATAAATATACTAATCACTGACAATTCCTCATCTATTTTTGATTATTTTAATTCCAAACAGTTTTTTAGGACATCTACTGATGAATTGGAGGATCTTTTATCTTCCATAGACATGGTACCGCATACATATGTCATCATGTCAAATTATATCAATATTTTAAATACCACGGTACAAAAATTATTTAATTCGTTAGCATTTTCTTTTAGTTACTCCACTATTATTATTTTAACAGAAGAAATGGATGTGCTAATTAATATCGGAAACCTATTGTGGAATTTTAAATTTACCAGTTATTACGTAGTTTTTAAAAATAACATTAAAGAAGCAATTTACAATATTGATTTAAAAAATTGTGGTTCCGAAGCAAAATTAAAGAAGCTATGGATCAATAAGAAGCAAGCTTGCATCTATTCAACAAAAATTGATTTGAAAGCAGCTTTTTCTGGATGCCCTTTATATGTTATTAATGTGGATGGTCCTCCTTTCACCTACTTTGTTAATAACAAAATTACAGGTATATTGTTTGATTTCATCATGATATTTGGGCTTATAAGTCAAAGAAAAATTATATTTCGACCTTACGATCCCGTTTACTTGGAAGAAATCGAGTCATCCTATTATTTTGGTTCTGCCGTTGAAGCTTTGGAAACTGGATATGCTGATATATTTATAGGGCCAGGGATAGTTAACCTCAAAGAAATTATGGATATTAGCCCTATAATAATGAGAGACAATCTTTTATTTATAGCTCCTAGACCTGTTCTCAGTTATGTGGATATTCTTTTTTTATCTGGAGTACATATGCAGTTGGCATGTTATATGGTGATATTGGTCATACTTATTGCTATATTCTATTTATTTGTAAGAACTACTGTAGACAGAAATATTTTTAGCTCCGCAATTAAAACTTTCCTCATGATATTTGGGTTGTCATTAAATGTTTCTACGTTTACAAAGTCACCAAAGATACAGCATATTAGAATTTTACTAGGTATGTTAATGACTTTCACCAAAAATAAATCGTTCCTGTTAAAGATCAGTAAAAAAGTTACTACTTTTTAAACCCAAAAATTTTAAGTTTACTAGTAATTCTGTTTTGTAAATTCACTGCACATTAATATGCTACAAATTCGTATGCATACCTACATGGGGATCTCGGAAACAGTAAAAATGTGACACAGTTGCAATATTTTGAGACCTAATAACTTGGTAAAAGAAAATTGCTAATATTCCAAATACCTTCCGAGATATCCGAAATAAAAAACCGAAACTTTCAGTATTCGATTTAAATTTTTTCCACTTTAATTTTTAACCTGGGGAAACAAACAAAAATACTTTTTTATAACAATTTTTTCTGATCTACAAGATGGCGTTATTAGTTTCAAAATTTGGCATTTCGATCTTTGAAGAACAACAACAGGACACATTTTTTTAAAAACGTACCTGGAATTTTAAATAAAGTTGTAGCGACTTCTAAGTTATAGACATTTAAAACTATTTAAGAGTTTTTTTAAGTTTATAGGTTTTGCCATTAAATTAAACCTTTCAAATGATCAAATGATCATTGGAGGTCTGAACATTTACGGCTCAACAAAAAAAATATTTCTGTTGATTAATGATATTTTGGTATTTAATTAACATATAAGATAAATGTTATAATATAAAATTATTTAAAATATTAGAGAAAATAGTCCGTTAAAACCGGTTTTTTGGTTTAAGTAAGTAAATCGGTTATTTTTGAATAGAGAATAAAAAACTAAGATAGGGACGTGAAAACCATTTTTTTTAAGACCGACCAGAAAATGTGCACTTTCTGGACAATTTTTCGTCCAGAAAATAACGTTTTGCCGGTCTCGGGACCGGAAAATTGACGTAAGGGACCGGAAAAATCCTTTGCAAGTCCCTTACGTCAATTTTCCAATCGCTCTTTGATAATGGAATCTACTTTGATTTCGTTACTAAGGTAACAAAATTTCGAATGTATTGTTGAGTGACAGTTCGTTTGATGAATTTGTTGTTTATGTCAAATAAAATATAAAGAATTAAAAAATGTATTATATAAAAGTGTCGGTATTAAAAAAAATATTGTACGTCACGCAACCGGAAATTTGTGTTTTTCAGGTCTCCCCAAGATTCCAGGGCGAGCCGCTGTCTCGACCTGAAAAACACTTCTTTCCGGTCTTGTAACGTAAATTACTATTTCTCTAAGATGAACCGTTCCAATAATACAGCCTGCCAAAGTCAAAAAATGTCATATTTTAAACGTCAATATCTCAAAAACTATTGAATTTAGACACATGACACTTACAACATAAGCATAGAATTTTGTGGGGAATCAGAAAATAATACAATATATAGGGTGTTCTATTAAAAAAAATTGTCACAGACGTGACGACAGTTCTTTGAGACACCCTGTATATTATTTTTGTATGTCAAAAAATGCACAAAAAATAAAACAGAAATTTACGGGTCCGAGCGTTGTCCCTAGATCTTTTTCCTTTAATTGATTTTAATTTTATGCGGGACTTTTGGGAGACCCGGCAGTATGTAGTGTTTTATTAAAAACTGGAACAAAATATTTGGTTTGTTTCAGCAAGCATTTTAATAACGATCATAGTTCTATCTACAAGCTTACAAGGTGTTTTAATCGGTAGTATATCTGGTGCTCCCATATATGGGCCACGCGTAAAAAATGTCGATGAGTTATTGGCTAATAATATTCCAATAAAACTAACCTCTTCGGTTGCCAGTTACTTTAGAACCGCTACCAAACAAAATTTTAAGGAAGTATATAAACGTCATGTCACTATTCCTAATAATGTAGGAATGAAGTTTATAGAGATGATGGATCCAACTTACGCAACTGTTCAAACTGAAGGTAAGAATAAAGAAGTTTTTACAATTTATTATTGTCGATTTTTAGTGTCTCACCTGATTGGCGACTACCGACTACAATAACGTATTCCATAATATTTTTATGTAAAGAAGTCAAATTTGATGTACATTCTATACCTAGTAGGAAACGCTGAACATTCCCGGACGACCGTAAAGATTGTATGTCGAGGCGCAAGCCGAGACTAACAATACGGAGTCTGAGAATGTGACTTTTTCTACGAGGTATACATACTATTTTTTCGTAAATCGAAAATCATTAACTTATTACAAGCAACTTGTTAAAATTTTGAAATATATGAAGAGTGCAGGGAAGAAAGGGGGAAGGTCAATTTTTGGGCAAAACGAATTTATGGTGGAAATGCGTAGCTAAATACCTATAAAATTAGTATGTAGATCTAAACAGCGAAGAATCGAGGTCTGTCAAATAATAAAACGTGTTTATTAATATACCGTACAGTGAAGAAAAGGGGAATGTCCGTACGTACAGCGAAGAAATGGGAAAGGTCAAACTTTTCAAGTCGAGACGCGATGGGAATTTGCTTGATTTGCACCCTGTATAAGTAAGATTCAATTTATTCTTTACGAAAATATTACTAGGTACTTATTTAAATCATAAAGTAACAAATAAGTCATTATTTTATTTAAAATATAGTTTCAAATTTCAAAACCTAAAGTATTTTACATAATTACTGTGTAACTCTCTGAAAATAATGTTTTTCGCACCCTGTATAAGCAATTTTTTATTTTATTTTTTACGAAAATGTTGCCAGGTACGTATTTAAATCATTTAAATTATAAAAGTAGCAAATAAGTCATTATTCTATTTAAAAGAGGGTTTCAAACTTTAAAATTGAAATTTCTCAAAAACATCTAAAATGACCTTCCCTGCACTCTTCATATATTATTAACTTTGTTCAAAAATAAAGGATGCCATTAAATATTTGTGTTGTATCTATGGAAACACAGTAATATTGAATTGTCAAGCTTAACACATTTTAGTTTACAAGTAGCCGTACAAAAATTATATTTTTGTACAACTGTCAAAAAAAGTTGACATTTTTTCATCGCTATCGATACGTAAACCTTTTGTTTTTTTAACAGTGAAAAAAATACTTTTTTTCACGGTGAAAAAAAGACTTTTTTTAACTGGAAAAATGATTTACAAAAAAAACGAAAAAACATTACTTTTTAAAAAATTTATTGAATTTTTTTGTACAAATTTACTAATTAATTACCAACTACCAAAAAATATCATTTGTTACAATAATAATTGATGGTGAAGTTCAAACAATTGCTTCCAATATTAATTCCCGAAGCTGGTCCACCTTGCTGCTGATCAGAAACGCTAGATATTCCTTGAAAAGTTGAGTCCACAATTGTATCAGTTATATTGATTTGTTTGGAAGTAGAGGAACAATTTAATTTATTAGAAATATCAATTTTATTACTCAAACTATCTTCTATATATCCTTCTGCTATGGCGGCAGATTTCCAACCACCGTGGCGTTTTATAGATGTCATGTTACCCCCTGCATTGGCTAAGAGAGTTGCAGAACTCCTCCTAAAACAGTGACCTGTGTAGCTCTTATGCAATTCTTTTCCCAGCCATTTTGCAATCAAGCTAGGAATTTCCCCTATTTTATTTATTCCCACATGTTGGTCAACACATTTTCCTCTTGAATATTTTAACAATAATCTCTTTTTGTGTGTATGGGACGGCCTTAGTGCTCTATACTTGCGATATATCTCAATATAATCAGAATTTGAAACGGTAAACATTCTTGGGCAATAGGTCTTTGTATCCGGTATTTTAACAATCAATATAGACCCGGTATCTTCAATGTCATCAATAGTTACCTTCAATAATTCTTCACGGCGACAAGCACCGCTGATTCCCAAAATTAACGCAACCTACAATTAAAAAAATATTGAAATTACTGAAATAATACAAAATTTTGATCATCTGTACCTTATAAAGTAAATTTGTTTCATCATCAGCTTCTTGAATGCATTTATTAATATCGTCTCTCGATAAAACTTTAGATTTCTTCCCTCGGTATCCGACGTTTTTGTTCTTAATAAAAGGCACCAATTTTGAAAAATTCTTTATATCAATATTTTCTTTAACATTCAATGTACTCTTCAACATTAAGTAGACACTCCATAAAGTAGAAGGTTTTACAGTTTTTGATTTCTCCTCAAAATAGCATATAAGTACCTTTTCAGACACTTTTTGTATATTTTTCTTGCCGCACCATTCACGGAATTGGTTATAATTTTTCTCGTATATAAATCTTGATTTCGCCGGTAACATGTTAGCTATAGCCGAATTTGCTATATCGGCTATATCTGAAGGAATCTCGCTATCACTATCGTAATCTACATCCATTTTAAGTACTTATACTATTTATTTAAAAAATTGCAATAAATATGAACAGCTATCAACGTATGACAACAAAACAAGCAACGTGCCAACAAACCATTTCTATAGTAACGACAGGGCTGTTAACTTGATTATGTGAAATTATATGGTAAAATTTTTTTATAATATACAATTTAACCGATTAATTCAAACTTTCAGTTGTACAAAAAATGTTGTTTGTATTTCGTTTGTGAAATTCGTGTTTTAATGGCACATTCGAGAGAATTTTTCGCCTCGACCTGCGGTCTCGGCAAAAAATTGACACTCTCATATGCCATTAAAAAAACACTCACTTCACGCACTTAATACAAAAATAACAATTCTTTACAGTACAATAATAAATATTTCCTAACAGTAATTTTCCGTTGCCTAGCAACGACTAAGCATAAGGAAATATTGAGTTTTTCTTTCAGAAATGTTATCAAAAATGTCAATATTTCCAATCGACTTTCGGAAAAATATATAGGTTTACAAATTTGATAGATAAGATGCCATATTGGATTTTTTTAAATTGCAACCCTACTTTATAGTAAGTCTGCAGCATTAGATTTTTGCTCCAACATTAAAAATAGGTAGTTGTTAATATTTATTTTTAGCCGTTCCGGCCTCAAAGTTGGTGATATGGTTCTCACTCCTTTAAAAAATAGAAGCTCTGAGATTAAAAACTTAATTTTTTTTAAGGATACGTAACTTTTTGTTGCCGAGCTAACAATGATATTGTTAAATATGCCAGATATCAAAAAGTGATAGATACGACGCTATTTTGATTTTTTTTTAAAAACAACCCACATTTGTAACTACACCAGTATATTGCAGTTCGCGGTTCAATTTCAAAAATATATTGTTGTCAATATTTATTTCCAACCGACTTAAAAAATTGCATCGTTTGATTTTGTCTTATAGCATTGGTCACTTTTTGACATTTGACAATAAATAGCATAGTTAGTTCGGCTATAAAAAATTATGTATCTCCAAAAAAATTGGGTCTTTAATTTCTAAGCTTTTATTTTTTAATGAGGTGCGAACAAAAACACCAATCTCGAAGCCTCGTATCTCCGGAACTACTGACAATAAATGTTGACAACCACATATTTTTAACGTTGGAGCAAAAAAGCTAATGCTTACTGTAAGGTACTGTTGGATTTAAAAATGAATCTAATATGTGGTCTTGTCTGTCAAATTGGTAAACCTATATATTTTTTGACATAGAATCTTGTTTCTTCGCGAAAGAATAGGAAATACGTAATTGTTTATTGAAGTCAGTGGGAAAGTCGCGAATCGGGTGAGACACTTAATGTTATATCCCTGTACAGGGACATTATTTTTAGTGTCTCACCCGATTGGCAACTTTGCTATCGACCACAATAAAGAACACAATTATGTATTCCCTAACAGCTTTTAGTGAAGAAGCCAAATTTGATGTCAAAAAAAATCTATGTTTACAAATTTGACAGATACGACGCCATATTGGATTTTCTTAAATGGCAACCCTACCTTATAGTAAGCCAGCTGCATTCGCCTATTTGTTTCAACATTAAAAATGTATAATTGTCAATATTTATTTTCAGCCGTTCCGGAGATACGAGGCTTCAAAATTGGTGATTTTATTATCATCGAATTAACAGAAGCTTTGAGATTAGAAACTTAATTTTTTCTGGAGATACGTAATTTTTTATAACGGAGCCACCCATGCTATTGTCATATATGTCAGATGTCAAAAAATGACAGTTACGACGCCATTTTGAATTTTTTTAAATAGCAACCCACATTTATAACTACACCAATTTAGTGCATTTCGCGGTCCGATTTCAAAAATATATAGTTGTCAATATTTATTTCCAACCCTTACCGAAATACGACCGTATCAAAAACTGCATCGTACCATTATGTGTTTTAAGTATCTCACCCCATTAAAAAATAGAAGCTTTGTGATTAAAAAATAAATTTCACAATGAAGTCGTAACTGTCATTTTTTGACATATGACCATACGCCATAAGAAATTACGTATCTTCAGAAAAAATTAATATTTTAATCACAAAGCTTCTATTTTTTAATGGGGTGAGATACTTAAAACATATAATCGTACGATGCAGTTTTTGATACGGTCGTATTTCGGTAAGGGTGGGAAATAAATATCGACAACTATATATTTTTGAAATCGGATCGCGAAATGCAATATACTGCCGTAGTTATAAATGTGGGTTGCCATTTAAAAAAATTCAAAATGGCGTCGTAACTGTCCTTTTCTGATATCTGACATATTTGACAATAGCATGGGTGGCTTCGTTATAAAAAATTACGTATCTCCAAAAAAAATTGAGTTTCTAATCTCAAAGCTTCTGTTAATTCGATGATAATAAAATCACCAATTCTGAAGCCTCGTATCTCCGGAACGGCTGAAAATAAATATTGACAATTATACATTTTTAATGTTGGAACAAATAGGCGAATGCAGCTGGCTTACTATAAGATAGGGTTGCCATTTAAGAAAATCCAATATGGCGTCGTATCTGTCAAATTTGTAAACATAGATTTTTTTTGACATCAAATTTGGCTTCTTCACTAAAAGCTGTTAGGGAATATATAATTGTTTTTTTATTGTGGTCGATAGCAAAGTCGCCAATCGGGTGAGACACTTAAAATAATGTCTCTGTACAATGGGTAGTCATAACTGGTGTTTTATTTCAATGATCTCTTGGGCGAAACCGTTATGTAGTAAATTAAATTAAAGTCACAAGATTGAAATTATTATTTCATAGAGCGAAGTTCAGAATGGGGGTTTCCTTTTAAAAATATATATTTTTTAAAGTTTTTTAATTCAATTTTTAATCTTTTAGTTTGAATACCCTGTATTAAAAGTTATCAAAACACTATAAAAAAAATCTATTAAAGCAGGTTCTTTTCAACAAGAAAAATTGATAATGTTAATACATATCTACTAGATATTACCAAATATATAATATTTAATTTTAGGTTTTCTTTTGATTCGAACGGACATGCTGGAAAGTTATAGTGTTTTTGAACTTGGTACACACTATCGCCTCATGATGATGCCGAAAAATTATTTTTTTTACAAAGAATTCTATAAATGGTTTTCAACACTTTTGGAATGCGGATTTGCAGAAAAATTAGCTAAATTGTATCAATTTCAGTTTTCCTTAAAATTTGTCGCTGAGCGTCAGTCGAGAGTATTTAAGATTACTGTGAAACAAATTGCTCCAGCATTTTTAATTTTATTTTTAGGTTACTTCACTAGTTTCGTTGCATTTATAATAGAGATAGTTACACGTCGTTCTGTAAGACATTCGGGTCAGTTAAGTTATTTAAAAATAAAATTTAAATACAAATTATAGTTATATTAGCTGTCCCAGCGATGTTTTAATGAACTACAGCAGGGGTTCCCAAACTTATTTTGTCTACTGCCCACTATGAGAATAAATTATTTTTTAGCGCCTCCATTTTTTCACCTACTTAAAAACCACTATAACTTCAAATTAGTTTAATTAACTATTGTGAGCTATATTAGAGGAGATTAAACATTCATTCTAAACGAGACTTTTACTATAACCCGCAAGAGTTAACTTGATACCTGAGTGCAGTAGATAGTACACAACGGCGCTCAAGTCTCAAGTTAACTCTAACGGGCTACACCTGCCAATGAGAATGATTATTAATACGCAACTTTGTAATATTCAGACAGAGTATCTTTTATTCAAAATAAAACCAACATAATCGATTCTTATATAAAAACTAATGTGAAGGATGAATCTGATGATGTTTAATAAGTTTTTTGATATCAGGTTCCAATTTACTCAATAACAGCCGCATTGATACAGGAATGCACAAATCGGGTTATTTAAAAAAAAACTTGTTAAAACATAATTGCCTGCTGTTTATTATCTACGAAAATTACCTATCTAGGAATACAAATAACTATTAAAATGCAAAAGTGTGTCTGTTGCCTTTTTATTTGTTTGTTTGTATCTACTTTCATTTCGAAACGAAGCGACCGATTGACATAATTTTTATTTTATTTATTCAATAAAACAGAGAAATATCGAATCGAGTTTGAACAATCTCTTAATTAATATAACGATATCAACTAATAGTAGTTGAAGTTTACAAGTTGTAGTCGAAAGTCGAGAGCTCAGTCGGTGTCTAAGAGTCCTCCTAGCTAGATAAAATTACAAATCACCCCCTAAGACTCTACACAACGCCCTAATTTTTTTTTGGGTCTCTTACCGCCCCCCTTTAGCCCTGCAGAGCCCACAAGGGGGCGTTATCGCCCACTTTGGGAAAGACTGAACTACAGCAATAGCAAAAAAAGGTAGCAATAGGAAAAAAGTATTTTAAATGATACTTTGAAGGATAGCTTTCATATACATTTTAAAATGGTTTTGGTGGATAAAGAGGTGCTCAGAAATTATGGCGATAAAAAGTTACATTTTTAAAATAATATAACACCCCCCAAATAGCATTTAGACGTCTGACCAAAGTCGGTATAGATAAACCGATGTCGGTACCTGACGTAGGAACGACTAGTGTGGACCTGTTTATGCACCAGACCAATTTGGGTCTTATAGACGTCGTTAACTTACTGTTAAAGTGTGTCTTTTTTTAAACAAGTTTTACTTGGTGTAAATAAAATAACTTAATTTGTCGTTTATCTGTAGAAAGAAAATAAAGACTAAAAATTAAAAAGTCGAACAGTTTTCTTGGTAAAAAATGTAGGTAGATATAACATAAAATAAATGAGATTAGGAGTTGCTCGCTAATAAAATTTAAATGCGAAAGGAATTTTACCGACCCATGTAGCTAGATCGTAAAATATGTAGTTGCCTTAAAATAAACGAACATTTATATATATTTTTTTATGAATGACACGAATTAAAATCATTTTGGCGGTAGGTCCTTTTTCCTTTATTTCAGGACATGCTTATTGCTTGTCGGCCTGCTTGCTTACAATAAAGAACTAAAAAACGCAAAAATAAATTCAAGTTATTTCTAATAAGTAATGTTATTTTCGTCATTTTATTTTAACTGGCCGCGATGGACGAAAATAGAAGTGAAATTTTTGGTACCAAATTTGGTAGTTGGAAAATATTACGTCTGAACGTGATTCATAAATACCATTAAACTTGTCCAAATGAAGAATATGTCCGATGGTATTCA
This sequence comes from Polydrusus cervinus, assembly GCA_935413205.1. Lineage (NCBI taxonomy): Eukaryota > Metazoa > Arthropoda > Insecta > Coleoptera > Curculionidae > Polydrusus > Polydrusus cervinus. The sequence continues at coordinate 21,429,262 of OW284514.1, read as the reverse complement.
GACGTCAAATTCTGTACCATAGAATAACAATACGATGTCTCCTTAGAGAATGTAATGACTACACTGAGAGAAGATTCTTGCTGTTCTTATAAAAATCTTTATACCGCTTATAAAGAAAAATGCTAACATAGGGGACAAAAGAAAAACTACTTGAGACAGTAAAATCCATTTGGCTGTAATTTCTTTGCTGTCGTAATAAAGTCACTTTATAAAGAATGATCACTTAGCTCAAGTAAACAAAAATGTTGTATTAGCAAAGTAACTGACCATAGGCTATAAAGAGAATTTGCTAGAACAGTAAAGATACTTTTCTACGCCATCCGCATTGTTCTCGAAACAAGAATTTTTTTTTCAATATCAGCATAGCATTTTGCCATACTGGAAAGATTTTTTTATTTATTTCAAGAAAGTTACTTTGCTGCGTCAGAATGTACCTACTTACTTTAGATACTCTTTTTTAGCTAAAGTAGCAACTTAGAATTGCTATAATAGTAAAGTAGTTTATTATGACAGCACCACTTATTTGCTATAATATGTGGGGTGGCCCAAAAAATAAGCCGTATATTTTGTTGAATTTTTAATATACTCCAGAGAACTTATTATGCCTAATAACACATTTATATAAACCTAGCTTTTTCACTTTGGGTACGGAAGTTTCCAAAAATTTTGATTCATTTAAAATTGTGTTATTAAAATTAATATGTTCCATGCTATATCAAAAATTTAACATAGTATAAAGCTTATTTTTCAGGTAACTCCATCATATTTTATATCATGCAACTCCCCACGTCTGAATAGGTTATTTTGATTTGAAACTAAAAAAAAATTATTTTTCTCTTTATTATTTAATACAACAGAAAACCACACTTCATAACCTAAAAATAGTTTCAGTTTTAGCTGCTTAAAAAAAACAATAATATTTTACTGCTTTTTTCTTTGAGTGGTTAAAACATATCTTATTAAAAAATATCTGTTCACTTTAAATTTAAACAAATATCCAAAAGGGAATGCCGAAAAAACATGTTTCTGCATCTAGCCTGAATATTAGGTAAAATAATAATTACATTGTATTTTATTTAGAAAAAGAAAGTATTTTACTTTTGCGATATTTCTTAAAATGTTCTTTTAAAAATCATACAATGTTTAAAACTTTGGTAAGTTGTCTTTTAGTTTGAGGACTTTTAGTATGAATGGCATTTGCTAAAGAATTACTAATTTTCTTTTCTCTAAAACTTGACTAACACAAAAATTATTATTAAATAAACATCACATAACATAAAAAAATTAACATTAAACTAAAATAACTATGGTCTTTTAACACTGATATTAAAAATCTACACTGTCATTGATGTCACAATCCAATAAAGCACTGCACACTGGAAACATTTTTGAGCCAAGACAATTTTTATTGGAAAAAATGAGACAAATGTCGAGTCGTAATGATCACCAACAACAGCCACCGATGCGACGATTTTACTTTATGAAGGAACGAGCATCTAAATATCTTAAATAAAATGAAGACCTAAAGACATGAAGACCTGGAGACAGGAACGGGACGACTGGTGCGCAATATAAAAATTGACCCAATCAGACTGAATTCGTCACCACGAAATAATCCGATTCGAACCGAACAGTTACGAATTTCCCAATTCCAACAAAAAATTTTGCTACCCCTTTAAAAACTCTTTAGAGCGCTAGAAAAGATTTCTTTATAAAGATTTTTTTCAAAAGCAGCAAACTGCAGATAGTAGTTCTAGAAAATAATTTTTTATAAAGACTTACTTAGCTGTTATCATAATGTAAGTTTTCTATAATAGCAAAAATTTTTGTAACGGGTATAAAGAGTTTTCAGGTAAATTGTTTCTTTTGCAATAAGAAATTCATTTTGCTATCGTAGGTAAAAAATTTAATATTACAGCCAAAATAATCTTAGCAAAGAATTTCTTGCTGAAGCTTTTCTCAGTGTAAACGTTTATTTTACATCAATTTAAGGTCCATAACTGTTCATTACGAAAATGTTACTAAAAATGATTATAGATACAAAGTTAGTCGTTAGTCAAAAAAATGTTTATTGGGTCGTCATATTATCACATTTTTAAAAACTACGAAGCCTTACTTTAATTGTACAGATGACGTTTCCAAAGAGTTTCAAAGCCCGATCATCTTTACCTTCTTATTTACAATTTCTGGTGTATTATGGTAAAATAAGATACCGTAAATATTTTAATAGAACATCACCTTATCAAACCATTATAGTTCTACATTGTAAGAAAGTTTGAAAATTTAAAATTGTTCGATTTTTTAAATAAATCATGCTGGATGCATCCCCCCGATTATACGGTTTAATTTGTTATAATATTGTAAGGGGTTTTACCAAGAGGTTAAGGACATGTTAAAATTTATTTCTTTAAATTTGTTAATTTTAGCCTTTCTTAGTTTAAAACACAAACTACACATTGTTAATTAAAAGAAAAAGACTTATAATATATAAAGCAGTTCTTAATATTTATTATTAGTATTAAAAACCTAGTAAAGTCAAAGCCTAAAGATTTAAATAATATGGGATACACACATATTGTAAATACACCCAGCATAGTATATTACACACCGATGAAAAACTAATAAAACTTTCACCTAGAACTTTAAGATTATATTTAAGATTTTTTGTATTTTTCATTAAGTATGAATGGTTTCTGGATAAAAAAATACATATAGGGTTTCTATATCTTTAAACCTAAAGTTTTTTTGGTGGATACAAAACTGAAGACAAATTTATACATTATAGAAATTTTTAGTAAGTTGAATACAACGCAGGACTTGAAGACCCTAACAAATATTTGTACAGATGGCATACTGCAAGACATAATAAACAATTTATTATCAGCACTGCGATAAAAACTGGCCGCCAAGGCCAATTTGGCAAAGTAGAATCTATCGATCTTTTAGATTTAACTGACAAGGGTGCCTGACTAGCATGTTTATGTCGAATTCATACAACGAATTTATCAATCGGGCCATCAATTTCAGAGAAAAATCCAGACCCTTTTTTTTTATCCAAACGACTTGGTTTTAAAACCTCTGAAAGATGGTTTTAATTTCTATTGGCCTGACGTTTTTTATTTTTGGGATTTTCTATTATATTTTATATTATTGGACAAATCAATGATTTTGAGTAGATATGTATACGTTATACAGGGTGATTTAGGGTGGACAGTAATTTTCTTTGGTTTTTAATAAGTATGTCTGATTTGACATAAAAATTATGTCACTTTTGTTAATTTGTGATATTTTGTTAATTATTATCGATACAGGAAAAGTGTATCCTAAAGTATATCGTCTTGATTTTTGCTTTTATTTAACTCAATAATTCGTCCCAGGTAATAAAATGGGTCCCCTAGATATTTCACTCTAGGCGTCAGAGGTGGACTTCAGGTAAATGTAAAAAAGTGATTATTTTTACCTAAAATTACCATATAACACCGACCGACCCTTTCTATCTATTCCACCCCCTGGGTAGCCAGGTTTATATAAATGATTTATTAGGGGTAAAATCAAGACGATATACTTTGGGATGGACTTTAGTACATTCTGTTAAAAATCATAGTAGAATCAATTCAAATGCAATATTTATGATTTTTTTTATTTAGAGAGTGTAATAAAATTATCATCTAAAACATGTATAAAGTTTAATAAAAGGTACCCAAATCTTCCGTCCTAATCCTGAAATTGTATGAATTTCCTGAGGGTCATTGGCGATAGATTTGGGTACATTTCAATAAACTTTATTCATGTTTTAGTGATAAATTTATCATACTGTCTAAATAAAATAAATAAATTCAAAAGTACTGCATGGGAATACTTTTATTCCACGACTTTTAACACAATTCACTATCTGTATTATAATAATTAAGAAAATACCATAACAATAAGGCCGTGCTTCCACGGGCCACTTTTTGAAGTTGCTATCGACCATCACAAAAAGTGGTTTCTGTGTAGCCGTCTCGACCACTAAAAGTGGTCCGACCCAACCATATTTTGTAGTTATGCCAACTTTAAACATGTGGTCCATATTGGCGCGGAAATGTCAGTGTCCAATACCTGAAAGTTTTCGTGAAATAGACTACATATGTTCTTCCAAGATTTCGTCTTTTCAATTCTATTGCTATATACATCACATTTATAATCCCAAATTGCAGGTTCGCCTGAATTTGGGCAATAAACGGGTCCGTGTTAAACGGTTCCATCTCGAACTGCAGACTTGACAGCGACAACAAAGTGGTGCACGTGGGTCGTGGAAAAATTAGTCGCTGGTGGTCAGTGGCCGGGCTCGGCCACTCAACGGTGACAGAAGTTTAAGGCCCTATTTCCACGGGCCACTTTTTGAAGTTGACATCGACCACAAAAAGTGGTTCGTTTGTGGTCTACTGTCGCCAGCTTGCAGTTCCATTAGGGCAATGTAAAAAGTATAGTGCTTTTTACACGGGCGTTTTGTCGACCACATTTAAACTTCCTGCCGCCGTTGAGTGGCCGAGCCCAGCCACTGACCACCAGCGACTAATTTTTCCACGACTCACGTGCAAGGTGACCACTTTATTGTCGCTGTCAAGTTGGCAGTTCGAGATGGAACCGTATGACACGGACACGTTTATTGCCCAAATTCAGGCGGAACCTGCAATTTGGGATTATAAGTATGATGTATATAGCAATAGAATTGAAAAGACGAAATCTTGGGAGAACGTATGTAGTGATTTCACAAAAACATTTCCGCGCCAATATGGACCACATGTTTGACGTTGGCATAACTACAAAATGTGGTTGGGTCGGACCAGTTTTAGTGGTCGAGACGGCTACACAGAAACCACTTTTTGTGGTCGATGTCAACTTCAAAAAGTGACCCTTGGAAATAGAGCCTAACAAAAGTGAATTTTTATGTCGAACAAGAGATACAGAAAACAAAATAACTACATTAATATTGTAATTTGTCTTAACGAATGGGTTTACTTAGTTAATTTTATTATTGACATCCGGTCGTGTACGAACACCTAATAAATAATAAGGCAATAAATTCTTGGATCTTTATATTTTATACAGCTATTAAATAAATTTATAATGTCTTATAAAATAATAGGTATTTTTTATTTAGTTATTAGAATAAAAATTATTTTCCTATAAAAAATGTTATTACAGAAGTTAATAAATATAATTCCTAAAACAATAGCGACAGTTGCCTGTAATATATTAAGTAAATAGTAAAATAATTGGCTATATGAATTTTTGATTTAAAACTTTTTGTTACAATTTTACCTGAGGTAGTAGAGGGTTGCCAGACCCTATAACGCTTTTGCACTATCCCTTTTTAATGTGATATATAGAAAAGAAGGGAGCGAAGCCGTGTCGGCGCATCGACGAGAAATCGAAAATACTGTCCATTGGTTGAAATTTGCATGATGATTTATTTACAACTGATTGTGTGTGTTTTTTTACAAAAGACGGACATATAAACAAAAATCTTATATTTCTGGAGGTAACTTTACAGACGACTAACACAAATGTTTTGAAACGTAAAAACTCACCATAATCGATTATATATAATGTATTTCACAGCAGCAATCAAATTAAATTTTGTTTTAACAAGGCAATTTACATACAGACGAGAAATTTCTGAAGCATCGAAATTCAGCTCTGTATATCAATTATAGTTTAATTGTTTAGGATTAATTTGTCATTTTAATTTGAATAAATTAAAACTTTCAACGCCTGTTTCGCAAATATTTTTTTATTATGAAATTATAAAATTTTATCAGTCAGGTTTTTAAAGAAATTAAATGTAAAATGAATTTAATTAGAGAGAAGAGAGAATTTGACATATCATTGTATCTACCAATTTGCACGTTAATCAGAAGATTTTCTTTGCATAATTTAATAATCTCAGTTACTTAGATGGAATGAAGAAAAATTAGCTGGAAATTTTGCTTTTTTATTTTATTTTCGTTCTTTAGTTGTCAGTAATTAAGATTGGCATGGCAATTGTTAATAGCAATTAGGGAATCCACACCATTTAATTCAATATATTTTCTATTGTGAAACTCATAATAATTTCCTAGGTAAAAAATTATTACTAGTAAAAAAATGTAATACAGTACAATTTCGGTAACGTGAACATAAAAAATTTTAAGGAGTTCATATTAACGAAACGTTTATATTTGCGAAGTTTACAAAAAATACATATGTAACAACTATTATTGTACCTAGCATACTCAAATCGAGGATCACACTGGAGTGCCTAAACGACCTGAAAAACCTGGCCGCAAGGAACAACAAGGTAAAACTCCTATGGGTTCCTGGCCACTCCGGGATAGCAGGCAACGAAAAGGCCGATGAACTGGCTAGAGCCGGATCATCTCAAAAACTCAGGGGCCCTGAACGCGCCTTGGCATATCAAAACAGGCAACCAAAGCAACATCAGACAGGTGGGCACAACAACAATACCTATTCCGATGGAACAGGATACCTGGTCATACCCAAGCGAGGGCCACAATTGGAAAACCCTCCAAAAAGTTATCAACTGGAATGATGCCTTTAATGCGCACCCAGCTAAAACAAGTGGTCGGCCTACTAACAGGCCACTGCTTAAGAAAACACCTACACCGAGTAGGAATTTACAATGGTCCCATTGAATGCAGACTTTGCGGCGATGAGGACGAAACCGCCTCACATATCATATATAACAGCGAAGCACTGACCCTAGGAAGACTCAAAATCTTCGAAGATATCCAATGTGGGGATAACCTCCCACACGACAAACTTGGTAGGAATTTGCTGGATCTTATAAAAGGAACAAGCCCAAGCAAGTCAGATAGGGGAGCACAATAAGCCACTAGGCTGCAGTGCAAGAAGCTTGGGCCGAACGCCCGACCCCCGCTTTAAACCAACCAACCAACCTAGCATACTACATAGTGTGTATTGATACAATAACCTAACCTAAGATACTTAACTAATCTTTTATAGCAACATTTTTCTGCTTTTTCCCTTAATTGAGCAAACTGAAGAAAGGCATTTTGATTTTCCTTTTACATTGACCACTCTGTAGTATCAACATTGTTATACATATATACTGTTCATACTACAGAGTGGTCAATGCAAAAAATATTATTTTCATATTACTGAGTCGTTCATAAGAGTGCATATTCATATTATCGCAATTGTACTGTACTTTCAAATTACATTTGACAATGACAAATCACAGGGTGACAAGTCCGATCAATGCTGGGGTCCGCAGCATCACCTATTGAATTCCAATGCAAAACCAACCGCAATCCTATTCAAATAGGTTAAGACAAGGTTGTCGACAATTATTCAAACTTCGCATGTGCACTCACCACCCAGAGACACCAAAAGGTCTCCCTGCAACCCCGCTCTAGAGTCAACAGGGGAGCAAATATTTGGATAGTCTAAACCTTGCATGGAATTTCCGATACACCACCCGGTACAATCAAATCTGCAATTTGTTTCAGGTTTGTTCATATCACCTAAAGATAGAAAGGTCTCACTGTCCATATTTCTTCCCTTTTATTCTAGGGAAAAATACGGTTATACGCCGTATAAAATCGAAAAGAATAAGTCTTAAACAGAGGGAAAAAGCGTTCCCTTAATTTCTTAGGAATGTCTGTCTAGATTTTTAACACTTCAGTAAGTTTAATTCTTAGGTAAAAAGTTTCCTTCGGAATGGAAAATGTCCCGCTCGCTTTAATAACTGTCGACAAGAGGGCCAACATTTAATCCAGATTGAAATAGTTTTTGTTTCAAACATCTGTCTCCGACTTTGGAGATTCAAAGAATAATTATATAAATGTTTTTTTTTATGAACAGAGTTCATTTTTAAAATGAAAAGTATTTGGCGGCGTGAGAGAATATCAGATCCTTCATTGCGCAATTGGCAGCGCGCTTTTTTTAAAATTTTAATCTTGTCTGCACGCCGGCAAACACTTTTCATTTTAAAAAAGAGTTCATTTTATTTAACCAGTCATCTATAGGGGTTCTTCATAAGGTAATAAACATGTATTCAAAAAAGGCAACGGGCGCTTTTTATTATACAGGGTGGATATTTTAACTGAAATAAACTCAGTATTAGGAAACCTCTTTAATTGCTGAAAAAAAAACAGAACTACGGCTGCGTTTATTTTTAGTTTGGTATCCCTTTTTTATGAAATATACTCCCCTTTTTGAGGTAGAAACCGCCCCCAACTTGTTTTTTCAAATGTTAAAGCATATATTGTGAGCTCATTGGAAACGTAAAATTTACGTACCGTTTTTTTTTAAACCTCAAATAATTGGCCTATTATTGGTATCCTTGTTCTGTCGCTCAAGCAGTGCATCTACCGACACCACAACATTCGGCTGCCGACGCGTTTCTGATGTGGCATTTAAGGGTTGTACGTTACCGAATAAAAAGAGATTGTTGGTGCGTAAATTTTACGTATAGATGTGTTATGAATGCGCTAAGTTCAACTAATCTTTTTATGTGTATTTTTTGGGTATTTCGTTTGTTTTAGATTCAAGAAATGTTTGTTATTTTTGAATAAAAATAAGTAATTACTTTTCCCTAAAAAATTAAAAGGTTTCAGACAATTTTTCAAGATATTTGTAATATACGTAAAATTTACATATTGATGGCATCGATGTATATTTTTCAACATTGGCAATCTAGGGTTAATGAAGACGCGAAAATGTATACTAAACCAAAAATAAACGCCCCCGTAGTTTTGTATTTGTCAACAAATAAAGATGCTTCCTAATGCGGAATGTATTCCAGGTAAAAATTCCACCTTGTATATTTGTTACTATTTTATTTTATTTGTAAAACGTAAAATTACTATCAATTACTTTTTTTATCTAAAAAAGAATTAAGAGTTTTCTTCCAGTCTTAAAACAAATTTATTTCAACATAGACTGTTACCTTTTATTTGTAACCATTTATGTAATCTTTATTAGCAAACTTAATTACATTAAACGTCGTCGTTTAAAAGCATTATCGTAAAAGCAATATAGGGCTACCTTAAAATAAGCTTGCAATAAACGACTCAAAACCACTTTATGGCCTTTATTGATTTTACTAATTTATTTTAACTTACTGGTACTTAACTCTTTATAATTATATATTATTTAAAATGTGCTTCACTCTTAAAAATGACTTGGTATTTGGTACTAATTTTTATTTGTTCTCGTGTTTACGTTACCAAAAATAACTATTTTTAGTTAGGAAAACAAAAAAGATTTGTTTCTTGGTTATATTTACCAAAAAATGATGCCATCAAAACAAAGAAAATATCTTGTTTTCATATTAGTTGGCAGAAATAAAATATTTTGTTTAGCTGAATTTTATTCTGGATATATCTTATTTAAATGTTACATCAAGGTTCCTACAAACTTATATTTATTAATTAATTTTGTTGTAATAACACATTATGAATTTGTAGTCCCTATCATTTTGTTAATTTTGATTAAGATACATTCTTAATTACCAGAAATAACTTTTCTTTTCAAGTAATATTATTCTTCATATTTATTTATAACTAACGGCATCAACAGAGACTTGACGCCCTTGCCCGGTGGGTGACATGTGACATCATTCTAGCCAGGACTGTCAGGAGGTTATGTTTATGTTAGGGTGCTTTTGCGGTTCCGTGTCCATTTTTTCGTGTTTTTAAGGCAATAATTGGCTATTTTCAAGGCCGTGCTCGTGTGGAAAATGAATGTGACAATATTTGGTGTAATTTATTTGTGTTTATTTTTTTTTGTGCACGTTCTTATTGGCAGAAGGAAGTTAAATCATAAAGTAAGTAAACATTTTATTTTTTATTATTGCAGTTGTACATTAGAAAGTTTTAATGAGATTTTTATAAAGCATGGCAAGAAATAACTTAAAAATATTTTTTTTGTTTTTGTTCTATGTTCCATCTCTATAAAAGAACGTCATATTGATGACTTTTTAATCTCACCAAGTACAACAAATTTCATATACCTAGCTGTATATTTTAAATAGAAAGTCCAGGTGATGTTTTTTGTTTTTTAATAATCGCAGTTGCAGATTAGAAAATTTAAATAAGGACAATTCAGTTCTATAAGCAATTGAACAACACAAAAGGTTGAGCAAAATAAGTTAAAAATCTAGTGTTTCTGTTTTGAATTGCATAAGTATGTATTATAAAGAAAACATGAGAGAACAAGGATATTGGAAATCATTTTTTTTAAAGAAACCATAATATCCCTGATAAATTTATTCCAATTAGTTTACGCATACCTAATAGAGTAGTAAAACCAAGGCATTTTTATTACAATGGGGACTCTAGGAAGGAGTATTTTTCGTTACTTACTATAAATTACAAATATGATATTTTTTTTTAGAAATGAAACAGACTTTTTTAAAGTTATTTCTATCAAATCAACTTGCTTATTTTGCCGTGCGTTAAAAGCAGTTCATTCAAACTTTCTAATGTGCAACTGCAATGACAAAAATATAAAATTTTTACTTATTTATGATTATTATTTCTTACAATTAGAAAGTACAGAAAAAAGATAATAAACACAATGTTGTGACTACATAATATGTGATTGTTACTCTATGAAAATTTCAAGTTTGGCCCAAATAAATTATTGCTTTGGCAATATTTGTAGATTGCATCATTAACATAAACAATATTGCCTTGAAAAAAAATTTTCAATTTTCCATATTTACACATTAGTTGTGACAACTAATTTTAAAAGCGGGAGTACCATATAAATTTAGTTATTCGTATATAAAATTTCGTTGTGACAACTTAAATTTGTAGGTTGGGTTAGTTAATGTTATTAATTAGTTAAACAGTTCAATTACGACAATTTTTTTGGTTGTACAAACTAATTAGTGGGTTGAGTCCGATTTCACGAAAATAAATAGTTGTCAGAAACAAATTTTAGTAATCCATACCATGTTATTTTTAAGAGTGTTGGTGCCTAAAATGTCCATAGCCTATTTCAGAAGGGTGTAGAGTAATAAAAGCTTATTAGGTATGCAAGAGGACTACAGAGTGGCCCAATGAATATTTAAGACACTTTCATAATTTGATATTGATTTCATTCCAAAAAAATGTCTTTTCAACAAGTGCAGGTAGTACCACCAGGGTTTGGGTCAATTTATGGGTTTTGCTTATTATTATCATCCATTCACAAATACTGAAAATGGTGCGACAAAGGCGTGCATTATGTACATAGTATTAGGTACACTTATTTTTTATTAAAAATTATAAAAAAAATACAAAATATATTATACAGAAATTAAATTATAAAATTCTTTGTCATCTAAGCAACTGTCATCTCCTCTTGACGTTATAATTAACGGGTCGACGGTCCGATCGATCAGGTGGTCAAGATTCCACATTTTCTTCTGTTCTTTAATGACATGATTGACTGCTTTTCGCCAGTTCTCTGATGTCACTTCCTTAATGGCTTGATCAAACAGTAGATTAACGTGTTTCATTTGAATGTCATGTTGTGCCTTGCGAGAAATCCTTTCACGTGCGCTCATATAAGTTCTATAGGATTTAGTTCGCAATGATATGGCGGTGTGGGCAGCACCGTACTATGTTTTTCAGCTATATCTTCCACGGCTTATTTCATAAAACGATGTTTGTGTAAATTTGCTATAGCTAGGTCCTTCTTTATCAAATTATCTTCAAATCATTACTTTTGGTGGTTGATTAGTCGATAATTTCTCGTTTTCTCCAAGATGAAGTTGAAGTCTTCTATGTGCGTCGTGAATGATAGCTTGTTTTAACCATATAACTACTACTGAATCAGTTGGAAGATATAAATCATTTCACCAAAATAGTCCTTAAAAATATTCGATTTCATGTCCTCGTGGTAATCTCCCGAATTGGATTATGCAATTACTTAAAATTTTAATATTACAAACAATAGTATTTTATCTTAAAACCCGTTTTTTAAATATCACAAATTTTTATTATGTAATTTTTTTTAAGGAATTTTTAAATTAAAACTATAAATAAATTATCAAATTTTCACACATTTTTTTAATGAAAATTGAAGTCCGGCCCCGACCAAACTTTAAGTTCTATAAAATGAATGTTACTAGAAATGACGTGTGTCATCGTCGGCCATTAAAGGCTTACGTGAAATAAAGTATATTTATATATTATTTATTTTTCTTCCCAAAAAATATATAAATTTATTAAAAGTATTTCATCATTATTTATTTTCTAAAAAGTAACATGTAAGGTCTAAAATAAGATAAAGGACAAATAAATAATTAAACCTTTACTAAGTAATACCAAATTTTTAATATTAGTTTTTAATATAATGTTTAATAAAGTTAAATGAATGAAAATTGTTATGTATTTCTACTTAAACTTCTTGGTTTCTGACTCCACCAAACAATATTATACTATCATAAGCTAATTTTAATTGCCAGCCAACATTTAACAATAAAATTTATTAACACAGCAATCATGTCACAAGAAATTTTATAACCAAAAGCTAAAATAAATTCTTTCATGGCAGTATAAGGGATTAACGGAACTGACCGATTATAAAACAACAAAAAACAATTTTATCTCTATCCTGTGGGCCAAAACCAGCCCCACCATAATATTCTTAGCCTTCGTGCATGTCTTAGTCAGTAGTGACCAGTAGTACTTTATAAAAATATGTATTGTATTTGTGTATCTGTGTTTTATACCATATATATGATTGTATGTATTATTAATATATATTATATAAATTATACAGGGTGTCCCATAACTTATGAGCCGTAGAGTAACTGGAGATACTAGATATCAAACTAAGCCGATTTAAGTCATATACGTTTTTTCGGATTGTTACTCGTTCTGGAGATACAGGGTTTTGAAAGTAAAAGTTTATTTTCGAAAATAAGCCATAATTTTAAAACGGTTTAATGAATCAAATTGAAAGTTGGCAATATTATGTTTTTATAAGCAAGAAATAAGAATTTGTAGAAATTTTTAAGTTTGCAACTAGAGGGCGCTAGTTGCATACACTGGGCTTCATAAATCTATGATTTTTTATCTTACCTGTGATATTAGGTCTTTTTCAATTATAGTTTCTTAAAGAAGGGCATTTTCTGAGTCAAAAAGGTGTAATTGATTGATCTTTATATCTTTAACGGTTTTCGAGATGTGTCCCTTTAAACATCCCAAAACATAAAAAAACATAGTACATAATTAAATTAATATTTTAATTATCAAAAACAACTTATATGACATAATCGGCTTAGTTTGATGTCTAGTATCTCTAGTTACTCTACGGCCCATACGTTATGGGACACTCTGTAAAATGAATAAAGATGTTTTTAAAGTAAAAGTAAGGTAATTTTAATGAAATTACACCCCTGGTAGGAACAACAAAACTTCGCCTTATATTTAGCAGATCTTGGCAACGTAGCACTTACTTTTCTGTTTCTTTGATTCAAGTGGCAGTGGAGCCTGACCGGCATATTTATATCTAATTCATACAATAAATGAATCGCCCGGGCTATCAATTTGGGAGAAAAATCTAGACCCTTACATTTTTTATCGAAATGGTTTGCTACTCAACCGTTCCTTGAAATGTTTATTGCCTACAATTTTTATCTGTATATATTTTGCTTGATGCGAAGGTAGAGGGTGTGTAGGTTGGGTATAGAATTTTAAAACTACGAGTAAATTAATTTTTAACAATAATCTATATTTCAAATGTATCTTCTATCTTAACTCATACCTACTTTGTACTATCTACAGGGTCCTGCGCCTCACCTCCCGTCTTCTGTAGCTCACTTATTAATTAAGTTAGGATTAATATTAGGATATATTGCAGGCTTTACCTGTATCCTAGGGCGCATTTCAGGAAAATATTTTTGTTGATACAGGGTGTTTCAAAAAAGTGTGACGTCATAAGGATATGGTTTTTTTAGATTACATGCCATATATTTTCTTACTTATTTGGATGCATCTTGTAGTTGCTTACATACCCCTAAAATTTTAAAGAAATCGGTTCAGTATTATAGGCGAAAAAAAATTAAAACTAAAAAAATCAGTTTTGCACCACTGGTTTTAAAAATTAATAAAAATTAAAAATAATGTCTTGTTAATAAAATTATACAAAGGAACTTAATAAATAAGGTCTCACAGTTTCCTTAATCATGTTTGATTAATACGAATTGTACAGGGTGTTCAAAGTTTAGTGTCAAACTTTGCAAATTTAAAGCAATTTATTTTTCTTATTTCAAATTGGAACCCCTGTATATTATTATGTCATTCGATGCAGAATTAAAATTCAAACATTTATTCTTATTACAACCCTATCGCAATTTCTAATGCATTTAGACTTATTTGCAGAAAACTCATTTTATCAACTATTACACCAGTCATTATTATATAATAAATATCAAAGGTGGCTTTTAAAAACAATTTATTGATATTAAAGTTTACTAAAAGGACAAATAAAAATTCTTTTAGCATGCTCCTAATATTAAAATCTTATCTACGAGCTTTTCTTGGTTGTATTCCATTATAATAATATTTTAAATTATAAAATAACTAAAGTCAAAATGGGCTTTTGTCACTTTAATAAACTTTAATACCAATAAATTGTTTTTCAAAGCCACCTTTGATATTTATTATATAATAATGACTGGTGAAAAAGTTGATGAAACGAGTTTCCTGTAAATAAGTCCTAATGCGTTAGAAATTGCGATAGGGTTGAATTAGAATAAATGTTTGAATTTTAATTCTGCATCGAATGACATAATAATATACAGGGGTTCCAATTTGAAATAAGAAAAATAAATTGCTTTAAAGTTTGCAAAGTTTGACACTAAATTTTGGACACCCTGTACAATTCGTATTAATTAAACTGCGTTAACGAGACTTATGACCTTATTAAGTACTTTTATAGAATTTTAATAAGGAGGCATTATTTTTATTTTTTATTAATTTTTAAAACTAGTGGTGCAAAACTGATTTCTTTTAGTTTTTATTTTTTTTCGCCTATAATACTAAACCGATTTTATTAAAATTTTAGGGGTAAGTAGGCAACAACAAGATGCATCCAAATAAGTAAGAAAATATATGGCATGAAATCTAAAAAAACATATCCTTATGAAGTCACACTTTTTTGGAACACCCTGCATAAACAAAAATATTTTCCTGAAATGCGCCCTAGGATACAGGTAATGTCTGCAAAATATCAAAATCCTTACTTAATTAATAAGTGAGCTACAGAAGACGGGAGGTGAGGCGCAGGACCCTGTATAACTGTAATAAATACTTTTTCGTATTCCAGGAAAACTAGGGAAAAGTTTATACAAACGGTACTGCGTTGTAATAGGTACAGTAGGTACCTAACATAAAGCTGTAACCAACACAATAGTAAAATATAATTTTTAAAGCATGGTATTTTAGAAATCTGAACCGATTTCATTAAAATTTTAGGGGTATGTAGGCAACTACGAGATGCATCCAAATAAGTAAGAAAATATATGGAATGTAATCTAAAAAAACATATCCTTATGACGTCACACTTTTTTGGAACACCCTGTATAAACAAAAATATAAGGTAACTACAAATTACACTTAAACTTAGAATATTCCTTAGCTCTTCCCCCCTTTCTCGAAATCTATGACTCATCCGGGCCCCCCTTCTAATACTTTAACTCTGAATTCACAAATCAGATTCAATGACTCCCCGAGCCTCTTACCTCTAAAACTTTACATTTCCATGAGTTCCCAGAACTCCCAAATAAATAAAGTATTCGGCCCCCTTTAATTCCCAAAGAAAGGTAATAACCCAGGAAGAAATCCTATTTACTTACTGCGACTATATCGTTAATAATCCCCATTGATTTCCGTAAATTTGAACATTTATTTAACCAGTCAGCTTAGTGCACTTTTAATACTTTTTTACCGGATTCTAATTTCCAAGTGATCAAAATACCCGTGATAGTTTTTAAACCGGCACGGCTTTAAAAAACGAGCCTGCGGGGGGAAGTCGAAATCTCATTCTGATTTCCTTGAGTTTTATAAGATTTTATCGTCAATCGACGGTGAGATACATTACTTACTACATTTTAGTTTTACCCAAAATTATCGTAAATTAACAGTAGGATATTACCTGATTACGCATCAGTATCTACCCAGATCTGCTCCCTCACATACTCAATATCCATGAGCCGCCACTGCCTTTATTGTTTATTCATACAATTTTTTTTTAACTTAAAACTGTAGGTAATCATGCTCCAAAAAATGACATTCGTCAGATTATTGGCTAAAGCAAGAGAGTAGCGAAATATTGATCAATAAACGCAATGTCAAAAGCATCACTAGCTTAAGATATTTTCCAGCGAAAAATTTATTTTCTTGGTAATGTTGACCACACCAAGCAGGTCAACAACTTAGAAAAACTAAGAAAATTATTACGAAGGGTCCAATGTATAAAAGAAAATTACTAGAAAAGGGAGGAGGGTCTCAGAGAAAGACTGTTTTTGCTTAAAGAAGAGAAGTCGTTAATCTCTAATGGATGACAGGAAAGATTATAGCGGTAATGTTATAGTATAGTATATTTATACCAACCAAAAATGTTATATACAGGGTGTGTCAGTAAGGTGTCTGTCTTAGATAGCACCTAAACTATTAAAGATAGGGAAAAAAGTGTAATACAAAAGTTAAAGGGTTTTTTATGATACATAATCTAAAATTATTTTCTAATCTACAGGGTGGTCCTAAAAAGTGGTAATGAATAATAAAAAAGAAAATTAAATGGGACACCCAGTATAATTTTCTAGAATATGATTCAATGGAATAAGGACTTTGCAACCCTATTAAAATCTTTGAAGTGAAATGCAACGTTGCCAAGTAATTTTTTTTTCCCGAAATTTTAGTAATTTTAAGGGTATCGTTAAAAAATCATAGCAACCTGTGGATTAACCCTAGGCAAATATAATTTACGTTGTAAGTACTTTAAGGTACGATATATTGATTTATAATAATGTTCTTTAAATCTCTTATACAGAGCGTTCATTACAAGTTGGACAACTCGATAGTTTTAAAAATGCTTTATTTCAATTTTTTTAAATGGGACCCCCCTAATTTTTTTAGGCAAAAGAATTTATCTTTCGAAACCTTACTTTTTTGTTAAACTTGTCATATATCTAAATATCATCGTTTTTGATATATTTTAGGATTTGTCTTAAATCAGGGTAAAAAAGGAAAGTTCTAATTAAACTATTTAGTCAAGATTGCTTTGGAACAAAAAATAAATAATTTTCTTTGTCGCAGCTGTCATTGCAATATTATTTTGCCAACATTATGTGCTTTATTACTGTTTAAAATTTAGTTTCCTGAACTAACTTTATCATAACTCATATTTTTCTATTTCTATTTCGATAAAACCCTTTAACTTTTGTATTACACTTTTTTCCCTATCTTTGATAGTTTATGTGCTATCTAAGACAGACACCTTACTGACACACCCTGTATAAGGAATATTAAAGCATGTGATTCTTTTTGTACTACACATAACATCAAGAATCTGCATCGCCAAGCTTTTTTTAAATTTTTTGATTAAGGGGGTTCTTTCCTTTTTTTTTAGTTGAGGTATTTCCAATTTTAATTTTAATTTTTTTTTGTCGGGGGGGGGGCTGGTAACTTAATTAATAATAAAATAATTATCTCAAATATTTTATAACTTATTTTTTGTTTAAATTTGTATTGATAAGTAGCTGTGTGTTTGAGAAAAAAATACACTTTTTAGGGTAAAATATGTGTTTTTATTTATCAAAATACATACATGTTCCGGACAAGCATTTATATTTTATTAATTTTTTGGTTTTAGTTCATTAAGTTAATTTAAGTTTTAATTGAAATTCAATACGTATCAGGATATTGTTTCGCGTGTTATTTCGGCCCTGCTTTACCGGTAGTGGATCTGGAATTGCCGGTATCGAGTGGTCAAATGTGTGCGATGGACCCAGTCCATTTAGCTCTTCTCACGGCGGTGTCGTACGACAAAAATTTAGTACCACGCGCATGCACGCTATCCATAATTGCAACGAAGGAACCAGGAGTCATTCATCTTCAAGTGATGCCACAATCAGTCTAGACCACTCTAGTCGTTTCATCTTTTGTTCTTTTTCATACAGTATCAAAAGTTAATATAATATCTCATACTGTTTTCGAGATATTTGATAAAAACCAAAAAAATCAAAAAAGCTATTATTCTATAACTAAAATAAACGACAACTAATTGTGTCAACGTATAGATAAATTAATTTATAGGTATTACAACACCAGTGCGTTCAAATTAAACTGAAATAACTGGTACAG
Source organism: Polydrusus cervinus (assembly GCA_935413205.1). Classification (NCBI taxonomy): domain Eukaryota; kingdom Metazoa; phylum Arthropoda; class Insecta; order Coleoptera; family Curculionidae; genus Polydrusus; species Polydrusus cervinus. The sequence goes on along the minus strand of OW284514.1, from coordinate 21,410,891 downwards.
TAAATATTTAGAATTAATTACAAAGCTAATTTAAAATAACTAGTTATTCCCCGGCAACAATGTTTTAGTTACTGCATGTGACAAAAATTTATATGGTGTAGTTCATTAGGCATTTAAATTGGTGCACTTGTTTTTAAATTGAAATTTAGTAAATACATATACCTAACTTGGGTTGTATGTTTTTTATGCACAGACAGGTTGTCCGTCTTTTACGAAAAATGTAGGTAAGACTAAGAGAATATTAAATTTTTGAAAAAAAAATAACTTCTTGGTTACTTCGTAAAAAAGCTCTTTTTTGTCTTTATATTTTCGACGAGAATAGACGAACGGCGACTATCCTTTCTAGAAGAATTCACGTCAAAAGCAAACTAACATATGAAATTACAAAAGACTCTTTGCAAAGAGTTAAGTGCCGGCTTTTTAAACATTCCATACTGTCACATATAGGATCAGTAGCGTAGCCAGAATTTCAGTTCGGGGGAGGGGGCAAAAGGATAGGGAAAATGACAAGCCAGCGCCGCAGGCAAATCGCCCAAATTTTTTGGGTGCCACGCCCAAAAAACCCTTTTTCATAAAAAAAAAATTCAAAATAGAAAAATATATATATATTTAAAGAAACTTGTAGTGAGTTATACAAATACACTAATATAGGTAATATAAAACAGATATTATACTTGTTAAAACAAAACTTCTTTATGAAATAAGCATAATTTAGCAAAAAAAATATTAAAAATAAGGTATATTTTTTATTTATTGAAAAAACAAAAATTAACCATAAACTAAAAGCACAACATATTTTTTTGCCTAAAACTAAACAGTAATTCGTCGCCTTTTTTGACAAAATATATTGATTATTTCATATATCAATGTGGATTTTTTGATGAATACCTTGTACTCTCTTCGCCTAAATGGTTCTCAGATATTGAACGGCAGTAGAGTTTTGGACTTGCATTGTCTTTATTTGTTCAGAATCACTACGTTTCAACTGGTAAGCATCTCCAGTCGTCTTCAGGTGAATACTGACGACGAATAAGACGACTGGAAATGCTTACCAGTTAAAACGTAGTGATTCTAAACAAATAAAGACAATGCAAATCTAAAACTCTACTGCCGTTCAAGAAACGTCAGTGTCTCCAACCTTCAAACTTCTTTCTGCTGAAGCTGTAGTTACTAGAAGGATGATTTGTTAATTTTTTTGGCGCGTTATTGATAGCGTTGCCGTCAAAGATTTTTTATGTTGCCCAATTATATTTTATATAATCTTTTTTTTTTGTTTCGGGGGGTCCGGGCGCAACCTTACCCTTGCTACGCCACTGTATGGGATGTCATCACTGTTATAGCAACCAATTATTTTAAAACGAGGTTTTCATAATCGTAGATGACTTTTTCCATGGCGTATAAGTGAAAATGTGATTTTGCTCCGGAGACTCGCGTAGGTTTTTATTTATACGCAATACTAAAACTAATATTTTTTGTTGTGTCTGCCTCCGAGACTAGATACCTTTTGAGATTGAGATTCCATATCGTATACTCTTGTATTCTCTGACAAATAGACTTCAAGTGTGTGTGTAAAGATTGGAGGCAATGACGTTTGATGAACGCCAGTAGAGTTTGGGACTTGCATTGTCTTTATTAGTTTTGCATCACTACGTTTCAACTGGTAAGCATCTCCAGTCGTCTTCAGGTGAGTACTGTATATATAGTATTTACCTAAAGAAACGTAGTGGTTCGATACAAATAAAGACAATGCAATTCCAAAACTCTACTGCCCTTCAAATTGACTCCAAATTTCCAATAGAAGAAACAAAATCCTAAAAACGCCACTATGTAACTATTAAAAAGTATTTGTCATTTATAACAAAACTGATAAACAAGCTTTAAGTTCAAGTAGCGATTCTTTTTTATTATAAATAAGAAATCCCACAAAGTCCCGGTCTCAAAAATTCTTTAATATAACGGTTACATGTTTCGCTCACAAATGAGCATCATCATACCTAATTACACAAACAAAGAAACATTTAAAAATTAAAAATATATAAAACACCTCACCCAACTATATATTTTTAATTTTTAAATGTTTCTTTGTTTGTGTAATTACACTGAGAAAAGCTTCAGCAAGAAATTCTTTGCTAAGATTATTTTGGCTGTAATATTAAATTTTTAACCTACGATAGCAAAATGAATTTCTTATTGCAAAAGAAACAATTTACCTGAAAACTCTTTATACCCGTTACAAAAATCTTTGCTATTATAGAAAACTTACATTATGATAACAGCTAAGCAAGTATTTAAAAAAAATTATTTTCTAGGACTACTATTTGCTTTGCTGGGGAAGTAATGCAGTTTGCTGCTTTTGAAAAAAATCTTTATAAAGAAATCTTTTCTAGCGCTCTAAAGAGTTTTTAAAGGGGTAGCAAAATTTTTTGTTGGAATTGGGAAATTCGTAACTGTTCGGTTCAAATCGGATTATTTCGTGGTGACGAATTCAGTCTGATTGGGTCAATTTTTATATTACGCACCAGTCGTCCCGTTCCTGTCTCCAGATCTTCATGTCTTTAGGTCTTCATTTTATTTAAGATATTTAGATGCTCGTTCCTTCATAAAGTAAAATGGTCGCATCGGTGGCTGTTGTTGGTGATCATTACGACTCGACATTTGTCTCATTTTTTCCAATAAAACTTGTCTTGGCTCAAAAATGTTTCCAGTGTGCAGTGCTTTATTGGATTGTGACATCAGACAGTGTAGATTTTTAATATTAGTGTTAAAAGACCTAAGTTATTTTAGTTTTATGTTAATTTTTTATTATGTGTTTGTTTATTTAATAATAATTTTTGTGTGAGTCAAGTTTTAGAGAAAAGAAAAATAGTAATTCTTTAGCAAATGCCATTCATACTAAAAGTCCTCAAACTAAAAGACAACTTACCAAAATTTTAAACACTGTATGTTTTTTAAAAGAAGATTTTTAGAAATATCGCAAAAGTAAAATACTTTCTTTTTCTAAATAAAATACAATGTAATTATTATTTTACCTAATATTCAGGCTAGATGCAGAAACATGTTTTTTCGGCATTCCCTTTTGGATATTTGTTTAAATTTAAAGTGAACAGATATTTTTAATAAGATATGTTTTAACCACTCAAAGAAGAAAACAGTAAAATATTATTGTTTTTTTAAGCAGCTAAAACTGAAACTATTTTTAGGTTATAAAGTGTTGTTTTCTGTTGTATTAAATAATAAAGAGAAAAATTATTTTTTTTTAGTTTCAAATCGTTGATAACCTATTCAGACGTGGGGAGTTACATAAAGTAAAATATGATGGAGTTACCTGAAAAATAAGCTTTATACTATGTTAAATTTTTGATATAGCATGGAACATATTATTTTTAATAACACAATTTTAAATGAATCAAAATTTTTTGAAACTTCCGTACCCAAAGTGAAAAAACTTGGTTTATATAAATGTGTTATTAGGCATAATAAGTTTTCTAGAGTATATTAAAAATTCAACAAAATATACGGCTTATTTTTTGGGCCACCCCACATATTATAGCAAATAAGTGGTGCTGTCATAATAAACCACTTTACTATTATAGCAATGCAAAGTTGCTACCTTAGCTAAAAAGAGTATCTGAAGTAAGTAGGTACATTCTGACCCAGCAAAGTAACTTTCTTGAAATAAATAAAAAAATCTTTCCAATATAGCAAAATGCTATGCTGATATTGAACAAAAAATTCTTGTTTCGAGAAGAAGGCGGATGGCGTAGAAAAGTATTTTTACTGTTCTAGCAAAGTCTCTTTATAGCCGATGGTCAGTTACTTTGCTAATACAACATTTTTGTTTACTTGACCTAAGTGATCATTCTTTATAAAGTGACTTTATTACGACAGCAAAGAAATTACAGCCAAATGGATTTTACTGTCTCAGGTAGTTTTTCTTTTGTCCCCTATGTTAGCATTTTTCTTTATAAGCGGTATAAAGATTTTTATAAGGACAGCAAGAATCTTCTCTCAGTGTAGGTCTGATGATGCTCATTTGTGAGCGAAACATGTAACCGTTATATTAAAGAATTTTTGAGACCGGGACTTTGTGGGATTTATCATTTATACTTAAATCAGGTCTCTTGGAGAAAATGGACAGCTTTTTCGAATTCTTTTTTATTGTATTAAGGTATAGATGTTCCAAACTTAATGCGACTTGGGACAAGTAAGGTATTGTTTAAGGGCGACATAGCAAACTGCTGTGGAGCAGTTAACAGACATAGGCATTTAAACTTTCGGTAAGTCCGGTTTCAGACGTTCACCGAGCCATAACGAAGGAAGGTAATTGTTACAGATAATTGCTTTCTATCCAGAATATTATTGGGGTGACAAGGTCGCTTATATACAAAAGGAATTAGCTCTGAAAGTTTTGGGTTACTGGCAGTAGTCTATATTTTAGACACTACTCAAACAAAGGTTATTGAACTTGGCACTCTATGTTGATAAATATTATTTGGATAGCTATTATCGGGCGGTATTAGCAAAACTTAGTTTATATTTAGGGTAGAGCGAAAATTACGAGAAAAAAATGTTTTTAATACAGTGCTAAAAAGTTACCTTTTTGATTTCCATATATAGATCTATTGATTTTTGAGATAAAAAAATATCTTGATAATCCTCAGGTTCATCAAAAATTTTACGTTTTTATTTATGTGCTTGCTAGAGAGTTTTGATGTATGTAATAAGGAAAAAGTTTACTAAAAAGACATTTAACTGTTCAATTTTTATATTAATTAGTCATTATTAACATTTTTCCACATTTTTCTTTAAGAAGTGTTACTTAGCAAGCCTCACTAAATTATTAATTACGATAACTATAACTAATTACTATTGTAACCTTCAAAACAATTTTTTAGTATTTAGTATTTTTTGTGTGTACCTATACTTGCTAATATTCATTGTCAACCGTTAAGGAAATACGTGATCTTTAAAAACTGCATCATTCGATTATGTCTTGTAAGTGTCTTACCCCATTAAAAAAGAGAAGCTTTGAGACTAGAAACCTAATTCTTTATAAATGATACGTAATTTTTTATAGCGGAGCTAACTAGAGATGTCAAAAAGTGATAGATTCGACGCCATTTTAAATTTTTAAAAATTATAACCCACATTTATAACTACACCAATTAATTTCTCGCAGTCCAATTTTAAAAATACATATTTGCCGATATTTATTTCCAATCGTTAAGGAAAAACGCGATATTTAAAAACTGCATTGCTCGAATATGTCTTTAGAGTATCTCACCTCATTAAAAATATAGGCTTTTTTAAATTTTTTTTTAAATACGTTTTCGCACAGCTCCGCCCAGCTTTGCCCTACTTCACCGTGCATTGCCTAACTTCGCCAGCTGCGCCTAGCTTAGCCTGACTTCGCCTAGCTTCGCCTAGCTTCTCTTAGCTTCTCTTAGCTACTCTTAGCTTCGCCTAGCTTCATCTAGCTTTGCCTCCTGCTTTTTCCTGCTTCGCCCATATGTTCGGAACTTAGGTGGATAAAAGAAGTAAAGTACACTGGCTCTTCCGCCAACCCCTGTTACAACGAAGAAAAAGGTTTAAAGGAAATATGTAACTAATAAAATGGGTAATTATTACAAAAACTAATTAAAAGATAATTAGTTTAATTTACTGCCCAAGGGTTAATAAATGAAATTTGTTATATCATAATACAGAGGTCAAACCACATAAATATATTATTAAGGAATTAAATAAACCTCAAATATAAACCTTTATAGCCGTTCAGCGAAATTTACCTGGTATAAAATTAATATTATTTGTTTTAAGAGTAATACAAACATGTGATTTTAACTGTGTTAATTAAGTTGGGAATTCAGTGAAAATATCATTAATATTTAGAAAAATTAAAGGTTTTACCATAGTAAGAGGATTCTTACTTTTAAAATAGATATAAAATTTGAGGGTTCTTGGACAGGAATTGGAACTACTGTTAAAGTCAAAATCAATCATATAAAGTACAATGACGTAGGCGACAGTGGAGAAAAAACTTTAAAAAGCTGCTACCAAACTTAAAATAATTATTATTTTATGTGTAAATAACGTTTAAATAATATTCTTTCACCAATTTTTGATGACGTCAAGCAGGTTTCGGGAGTGACGCCATTAATCCTTGCAACAATATCTTCGTAATCATTTACGTCATTGAACTTCTAATGATTAATTTTACATAGTGTTATATTTACTGTATATTTACGTTTTAACCTAGTTTTAGTGTTTTAATTGTTGAAAATGAATAGTGGGACCAAAAAAATAGATGATACATAAATTCAGTTAGGCTAACAGCAGTCATTCAGACCCGAATTAATGATATTATAATCTTATTTTAGTTAAGAAACAACAATTGGTCCTTCGAGCCGGATTATTAATATTATCATCCTATTTTAGATAAGAAACTTAACAAATAGTCCTCCGTGGCGTTGCCGCGCTGACAGACACAAGTTATATAATAACTTGTAGTACATATACATACATACTATGTAAAATGTAATGTACTTGGGTGTATATATTATAATTATTACGTAGTTGTAGAAAACATGATATGTAAAAATATAACGAATGAATAAAGATTATTTAAAAGTAAGTGAGTAGTAAAAGCATCACCATAATCATCAGCATATGAAACTACAACTCTTTACTAGAAGTAGAAAGTTAGCAATAGTGCCGAATTCATTTTGAACACACGGTATAAAGTCAAACCTAATAAGATCCATATTCTTAATATTGTAAATTTGGCTTTGTTTTTAAGAGAGTGATTGAAAATACTTGCTTTATTATTTAATGATTTATTGTTGTTTTGATAAATTTTATTAATTATATAATTTTTTTAAATTTTAATATTAATATGTAACAACAAATTTTGCTTTTAAATAAATTATTATTATAAGTATTATAAATAAAAGTTATATTCAGGTAATATCAATCATTTAATGCATGTTCAAACCTGTCTATGGGGTCACCACTGGTCACGCAGGAGCTAAACATTGCCATCTGCAGGGTTTCTAGTTTATTTTACGAACTCAATTATTGTAATGTGGTATTTCTATACTGGAACCTAACTATTAAATATATTGGAAATGTAATTAAGCTCTAAATTTAAAAGCTGTAGTAATAATAGTTAATGCCTGTTGTATCTCCTATATCACCTACAAGTGTTCACATAACCTATTTGCACTTCTGCAATTACGGCCGATAGAGTATCCATCATTTGTAATAATGGCCAACATCAGCTTAAACATTGTTGATGCCGGTGGTCTGGTATAGGAAATGTATTTTGCGATTGGTCAGTTCGATATTTGAGTTATTAAAAACATACTTCTAGAGAACTGCTTAAGTTCTTTGAAAATATTTTTATAATTTTTTGATTAATAATTTTATGATATAAAATTATTTTACACGGAAATTATTATTGCACGGCAAAAATGCGTAATATTTTTCACAATATTGCTACACCAAAAAAATATATTGTCATTATAAACATATTATGATATCAATAAAGCTATTAATAAATTGCAGAGCCCCACAAAAGAAAGTCATGTCCACTGGCTAGACCTGAATATTTATATGTTTTCGAGGTCGCTGAATCCAAATCCGGCCTTCTGCATCTGGTTTATTAGGGATTAAACCACCCTTTCAGGCGGTGCAACCCGTTTTGCATTCAAATTCATTTGGTATATGTATAAGTACCTAATTTGGCAATTTCCTGACTACCTTAATAAAATGCCACCCTTATCATCGTCATTTTATTTGACGTCAGTGTCCAAGCCCGACATTGCCTCAGCAATTACAAATCTAAAGGACTCTCATTGTTACCATCTTTATGAAATTGACTCAAAAATGGTAAAACACTATTTTAAAACTATAGTATCATACCTTACAATTTTAACTAACCAATGTTTTATAAAAGGAAATTATCCAGATCGACTTAAAGTCGCCAAGGTGTTGCCTATTTTTAAAAAAGGTAATTCTGAAGAAGCCGATAACCACCGGCCTAATTCAATCTTACCTCTATTCGGTAAAATCATCGAGTCTTTATTAAAAGACAAACTTGCATCCTATTTTGAGAATTTCAGGATTTTGGTAGACAATCAGTTTGGTTTCCGTAGAGGTCGCTTCACGGTGAGTGGAGTTCTGGAGGTGGTGAGTGATATTGTCGAGGATTTGGATTGTGGCGAGCGGTGGTGGGCAGCGTTGTGCGATTTGCCCAAGGCCTTCGATTGTGTCTCTCATCCAATTTTCTTGGATAAGTTTAACTAGTACAGGGTAAATGGTTCCCCTTACTATCTGCTGCAGTATTATTTATTCAAACGAAAGAGGGCTAATGCACTAAATGGTAAGATATATTTCCTGCAAGAGGTGAAGACCGGCGTCTTCTAAGGGTTTATTCTGGGACCGCTGGTATATATCATCTACATCAATGGTTTCTGTACTAGCGTTTCCCTAAATCGGTGTATGATTTATGCCGACTATATAACAATTTTAACTTCGGCTTCTTGCCTGAATAATCTTGATAATATATTGAAACCGCCTTTTCCAGTGCAGAGAGTTTTTTTGAATCGTGAAGATTGTTTAGATAAAATTATACGTTTCAATCATAAATATAAACATAAATTTCATTTCTACAATTTATTCTAAGTAACCAATAAATAAAATGATCAAATGTATGATACACTTATATTGAAGTCCTATAAAAATGTCTAGACTTATAATTTTTTACCTTAATAAAGCTTTGTGTCTAGACTATATAACCAAGAAGTTAATTTAAGTTTTAATGTGTAATAGGGTTTCTTTAAAAAATGTTTGATTTAATAACCCTTGGGTTATTCATAAAAAGTTTAAATTTTTGCATTTGCATATCAGGTGATTTTTTACATTTTTTTGTATATATATATCAGTCGATTTCGAAGACTATATGGTTTCCTCTCATAGTTATGCTCTACACTGTAAATTGCTGTTGGACATTTACTACATTTATCTTGAAAAAAATCATACATTATTACATTAGGGTGTAATATTATAGTTTTGATGTAAAATTCCAGGATTTAATTTAATTAATTTCCGTGTGAAAAAACTAATTTTTACATTAGATACCGGTAAAATTACACAATTTATTCTTAAAATAACAGCAAAAATAGACAAGTTTGTAATTTACACTCTTAAAAATAACATGGTATGGATTACTAAAATTTGGTTCTGACAACTATTTATTTTCTTGAAATTGGACTCAACCCAAAAATTAGTTTGTACAACCAAAAAAAATTGTCGTTATTGAACTGTTGAACTAATTAATAACATTAAACAACCCAACCTACAAATTTTAGTTGTCACAACTAATGTGTAAATATGGAAAATTGAAATTTTTTTCATTTATTTGGGCCAAACTTGAAATTTTCATAGAGTAACAATTACGTATGTAGTCACAACATTGTGTTTATTATCTTTTTTCCGTACTTTCTAATTGTAAGAAAGAAGTTGAATCATAAATAAGTAAAAATTTTATATTTTTGTCATTGCAGTTGCACATTAGAAAGTTTGAATGAACTGCTTATAACGCATGGCAAAATTAGCAAGTTGATTTGATAGAAATAACTTTAAAAAAAGTCTATTTCATTTCTAAAAAAAATGTCATAAGTAATTTATATAATATATAAATAAATATTCCTTGGGTTATTCATAAAAAGTTTAAAATAAATCTAAACAAACAAACAATGGTAGCTTTAATAAAAATGTATTTGTATTCGCGTCTAAATTCAAGTTTTATAATATTACATATCTATAGGTTGGAGTAACATAGTCATAATTTTTAAGGATTGTGGAGAATCTTATGCAATTATTTTGTGATATGTGTAACTCTTGTTTTTCTTTATAATTTATATTTTTACTGTAGATAACATAGCCATTCTCTAAACCACTTAAAATAATAGAATTTACAAGCTTTAATTTTATATTAGTATTAAGATCAACATTAAAGTCATCAGTTATAATTATTTTATTAGTAGAAAGGTATATTTGTGAAATTATTTCCTCTAAAATTAAAAAATAATTATACATATTTGATATTAGAAGGCTTATATGTTACCGACCAAACCCGATTTCAGGATAAACTAGTTTAACGAACGAATGAACAGACCTAAACAAACCCGAATAAACCCGACCAGACCCGACCAACTTTTAGGATAGACTGGTTTGGCTTAGGCTAAACTAGTTTATCCTGAAATCGTGTTTCGCCGATAACATATTATACAATTCCAAATTCTAGTTTTACATTTTTTATAGAGATAAACCAAAAAGATTCGGACATTATTATCAAAATTAGGAATTGAATTTAATTTTGCTTTTATGTGTTTTGACATAAATTGACCAATTCCACCTGATGATTACATTAGCATCTACGCAGGCTGACTACCGATTCTATGTAAATATTCATCAAATAATGTTGGTAAACTCTTAAAAATGACTTGGTATTTGGTACTAATTTTTATTTGTTCTCGTGTTTACGTTACCAAAAATAACTATTTTTACTTAGGAAAACAAAAAAGATTTTTTTCTTGGTTATATTTACCAAAAAATGATGCCATCAGAACAAAGAAAATATCTTGTTTTCATATTAGTTGGCAGAAATAAAATATTCTGTTTAGCTGAATTTTACTCTATCTTATTTAAATGTTACATCAAGGTTCCTACAAACTTGTATTTATCAATTAAGCTTGTTGTAATAACACATTATGAATTTGTAGTCCCTATCATTTTGTTAATTTTGATTAAGATACATTCTTAGTTACCAGAACTAACTTTTCTTTTAAAGTAATATTATTTTTCATATTTATAGCTGACGGCATCAACAGAGACTTGACGCCCTTGCCCGGTGGGTGACATGTGACATCATTCTAGCCAGGACTGTCAGGAGGTTATGTTTATGTTAGGGTGCTTTTGCGGTTCCGTGTCCATTTTTTCGTGTTTTTAAGGCAATAATTGGCCATTTTCATGGCCGTGCCCGTGTGGAAAATGGATGTGACAATATTTGGTGTAATTTATTTGTGTTTATTGTCTTTCTTGTGTACGTTCTTATTGGCAGAAGGAAGTTAAATCATAAGTAAGTAAACATTTTATTTTTATCATCGCAATTGTACATTAGAAAGTTTAAATAAGATTTTTATAAAGCATGGCAAGGTGACCCGATGAGAAATAACTTTTAAAAAAAATGTTGTATTATTTTTGTTCTATATTCCATTTCTATAAAAGAACGTCATATTGACTTTTTAATCTGACCAAGTACAACAAATTTCATATAGCTATATGTTTTAAATAGAAAGTCCAGGGGATATTTTTTGTTTTTTAATAATCGCAGTTGCAGATAAGAAAATTTAAATAAGAACAATAATTCAGTTCTATAGCAATTGAACAACCGAAAAGGTTGAGTAAAATAAGTTAAAAATCTAGTGTTTCTGTTTTGTATTGCATAAGTATGTGTTATAAAGAACATGAGAGAACAAGGACATTGGAAGTAATTTTTTTTAAAGAAACCATAATATCCCTGATAATTTATTTCAATTAGTTTACGTATACCTAATAGAGTAGTAATACCAAGGCATTCTTTTATTTAAATGAGGACCTAGGAAGGAATATTTATTTATATATTATATAAATTACTTATGACATTTTTTTTAGAAATGAAATAGACTTTTTTTAAAGTTATTTCTATCAAATCAACTTGCTAATTTTGCCATGCGTTATAAGCAGTTCATTCAAACTTTCTAATGTGCAACTGCAATGACAAAAATATAAAATTTTTACTTATTTATGATTCAACTTCTTTCTTACAATTAGAAAGTACGGAAAAAAGATAATAAACACAATGTTGTGACTACATACGTAATTGTTACTCTATGAAAATTTCAAGTTTGGCCCAAATAAATGAAAAAAATTTCAATTTTCCATATTTACACATTAGTTGTGACAACTAAAATTTGTAGGTTGGGTTGTTTAATGTTATTAATTAGTTCAACAGTTCAATAACGACAATTTTTTTTGGTTGTACAAACTAATTTTTGGGTTGAGTCCAATTTCAAGAAAATAAATAGTTGTCAGAACCAAATTTTAGTAATCCATACCATGTTATTTTTAAGAGTGTAAATTACAAACTTGTCTATTTTTGCTGTTATTTTAAGAATAAATTGTGTAATTTTACCGGTATCTAATGTAAAAATCAGTTTTTTCACACGGAAATTAATTAAATTAAATCCTGGAATTTTACATCAAAACTATAATATTACACCCTAATGTAATAATGTATGATTTTTTTCAAGATAAATGTAGTAAATGTCCAACAGCAATTTACAGTGTAGAGCATAACTATGAGAGGAAACCATATAGTCTTCGAAATCGACTGATATATATAAGTATACAAAAAAATTTAAAAAATCACCTGATATGCAAATCAGTTAAATATTTACCCCAATATACAATAAAATATTATTTTAAAATTCAAGTACTGTGCAAAATATTTTATAGTTCAGACAGGTAATCAGCAAAGTTAAATGTAAAATATATTTGCGGATATTGGAATACGTGATTTTCGTTTTAAAATATAAATTTATTTCACACAAGATAAATAATGAACTTCAAATTCTGTTAGCAATAAAATTAATATGTTGGCATGTTGCCGACGACAATTTGGAAGTTAAAAATGGAATATGGATTTTTTTTTCTTATTTTATTATATTGTAAAATGTATCACGGCAACTATAAGATATCTGTTTGAAGGGTGAAGGCAATGACGTATTTTAAACGGCAATAGAGCATTCACCTGATGACCACTAGAAATGCATACTAGTTGAAACAGATACAGCATCGGTTAAATGGGGGCAAAGTTGCGGAATTTTGTGCCCAGTAATTACGTTAAAAAAATTGAGTTCTATTTTTTACTTTTTTAAATATTTGGAAAAACTAAAATATTGCTTTTTTTAAATTTATTTGACTTATTTTAACCGCCACAAAAAAACAAATACAACACTATGAAAATAACTTTTTTAGTTTTATACAATCGTCTATTTCAAATTCCGGCAGAACGTTTCGTTTTTGTGAAAGTATTATCTATTTTAATTTTTTTAAATATAGACCTGCATTTTTTATTTTATTTTTTAAAATCTAAATTGAACCATGTATCACAATTAATAATTTTTAGACGTTTTGATGTTATCTTTATATCGTCAGGAATTTGATATTAATTACGTTTAAATAAATAATAATAATAATAATAATAATAATAATAATACATGTCTTTATTAAAAAAAAAAAAAAAACACAAAATATATAATTATACAAATTAGGTGGCGCTACTCGCAACTTGCGCTATTATGTAGAACCACCAGGAGAAAAAAAAAGAAAATACATACAAAACCAACAATAAATATAACAAAAATAACAAAGCAAAACTGATTCTCCAGCTTTGACAAATCTATAAGGAGATACTTACACTTATAAAAATACAATAAGGGAAAAAAAAGATTATATTAGTAATATATGAGTAATATTCAATAATAATAACAAAAAAAAAAAAAAATTTATAATAAAAAAGAAACATTTTTCCTATTTACCACCATGATACTTAAGGAATTATAATTGACAGGAAGAACATTCAATAAGGGGGCAAGCATGGCCAGCGCACAACATAACATACTACCTATCTTCAACCATATGTACCCTGTATCGTCTAGCGAATGTACCAAGGCTAGGAAGTACCCTAATTTCCAGAGGAATTGAGTTAAGTAACTTAACAGCATTATAACTAAATGACCTCTGGAATAGAGCAGTTGTATGACGAGGAATACTATAGTTGTTACAGTGACGTGTATCACGCGCATGAGTTACTCGACGTTTATGTATTTTGCAACTCAAATATTGAGGACGTTGAGATTTTGTCAACCTGAAAAGAAAACGTGCGAATTGAAACTGAAAACGTTCGTGTAGATTAAGCCATCCGGAGTCAGCAAAGCTAGGAGAAATGTGATCATATTTCCTCAAGTTATAACAAAAACGGATACATGCATTCTGCAGTTTCTGAAGACTTTCCTTATCCCTATTTACAATGGCGGGCCAATATATTATGCTAGAATAGGCAATAGATGACAAAATCAAAGAGTCGCAGAGTCTTAATTTCAGATCAGTATTTAACATATCCTTATGCATGTAAAGAGACTTTAATTTACAATAACAATTTTGAATTATTTTGTTCACGTGATTGGAAAAACGAAGATCAACATCCAACACAAGGCCCAGATTCCTACCAGATTCACTAGGAACTAAAACTTGGTTATTCAAAAACACCGAGAAATTGTTATCAGAGATAATTTTGTGTCTTTGACCGCCAAATACCAGCATTACTGTTTTTGACTCGTTAAGTAGAAGTCCATGAGCAGCTGAAAAAATAGAAATATTTTTTAGATCTGTATTAATCCTATGTACAGCCAAAGCAATGTCGGACAAAGAAAATGAAAAATACAACTGAATGTCATCAGCGTATTGGTGGGATAGACACCAGATTAAGAACTTGTAAATATCAGCAGTATATATTAAGAACAAAAGTGGCCCCAAAATGCTACCCTGGGGAACACCCTTAGCGAGAACAACAGCCTCCGACTGAGAATTACGAAGTAAAACAGTCTGTGATCGGCCCGATAAATATTTTTTTAAAAAGTTTACAGCGTTGTTATCAAACCCAAAATATCTCAACTTAGTACACAAGATCTGATGATTAAGCGAATCAAATGCCTTGCTATAATCTAGTAAGATTAGGCATGTATTAAGCTTGGCATCAACAGCACTGAATATATCATCAGTAACCTTTAACAAAGCAGACGTAGTACTGTGATCCGGACGAAAGCCAGATTGGGTCAATGGCAATATACTATTATTGTTTAGAAATACGGTGACCTGCTTAGCAACAATTTTTTCTAAGAGTTTAGATAAAGTTGGTAGCAAACTGATAGGACGAAAATCACTAATAAGAGATGGGTTCGATTTTTTCGGGACAGGGATAACATACGCTTTCTTCCAAGCACTAGGAAAGACACCGGTGGAAAGACATTTGTTTATAATGAGAGTTATGTACGGGGTCAAGAATGGTATCGTCAATAAGATCATTTTAATATTAACCTTGTCTGGTCCCATTGCAGTAGATTTAATGGAGGATAATGTATTTTCAATCACATCTGCACCCACTTCACGAAAATGAAATCTACCAGCCAGGCCGGGAAAAAATCTATTTTCATAATTTTGATAAAAATAAATGCATCACTGTGATTTATTTAAAGTATAATGGAATACATCAGGATATAAGTATGTAATAAATAAAGTAAAAGACTAGCAACAAAAACAAAAAGTTAAAAAACTTCTTTATATTAGGTGTTTAAACAAGTGTCCCTCTTCTCGAGTGCATTTTTGAGTAAGTCTCCTCAATTTAAATATCGATGGTTGAACATAAAAAGGTCAAAACGTACTTACTTTATCTGTCAACATAATTAAGACAAACCTTATTTCATGCTTTGTTATAATTTATATTTAATCCCAAATTTGATTTTTTTGTCAGTGCTGCTTGTGTGGATGAATTGAACTTTTTATGTACCTATTCGCTTTTTATTAAATTTTTTTGTTTGCTATCCAATTACCTGCTTAAGATATATTATCATTAAAAACTACAATTAAATATGTAGTTTTACCTAATAGTTTAAAAGCCCTTTAATCTACACCGGTAATCTAAATAATAAAATTTGTATATAATACATTTGCATGTCCTATTTGGTAAAAGTTGTTAAGTAACTGACACCAGAGCCGTATTTATTTAAAAGTAATCAATTCTTGAATAAATATGATATCAAAACGTCTAAAAATTATCATGTGTAATGCATGATTGAATTTATGGATTACAATAAAATCTAGTAAATCTTACAATAAAATCTCATAAATCTTACAATAAAATATAGTAAAAGCAAATAAAAAATTAAAATATTTTTTATTAGCAAATATATTTAATAATAAATTACATATATTTTACCAGAAACTATTATGAAGATTACAGAACAACATAATAATTAATATTACCAACAATAATACCCGTCACTACATCAACTATAATAATTTTATTGTAAACGGTATTATCCTAAATTATGGTTCTATATACTACTAGAAATTATAATAAATATTAATATATTTCTTATACAATAGTTTATGAGTAATCACGAACAAGCCGTGCGTCCACACCGCATCACGCATGTTGTACCTGTGTAGGACGATGGCAATAAAATTTCCTTTTATATATACAACATATTATAAAAATGAATTTTACGATAATTAAATAGCGTGGCATCAGTGGAGATATGAAAGATAATATCAGGGGATCGTTTTAATGGAAACTACGAAATTAACGCCGTATTATTTATATTTTTATTTTTTTATTCGTCGGATCCTAGCTCTACTAGGGATGGATCTGACGAAATTAAAGGAAATTCTTCTTCTGCACTTATTATTTTCGGTTTAATAAACCGATGCGGGTTAGCGCTGCCTAGCGGGACCCCTTAAGTGTGACGAATGTCTTTACAGGTGATTTCCTTTTTACGTTTTTTACTTATTTCTATGAGTTTATTAGAAGAGCTGGTATGCTCAAGAGTGTCTAACAATGACACAGATCGCGCTCCGTGCCACAACTTACCGGTGTGTCCCACCAAGTGTTGCATAAGCAGCTTTGAGTTCTCCTTTCTTTCTTCGGATCCTAGCTCTACTGATGAGCCATCATGATATGGTGAAACGCGTTTAAGGATGGATCTGATGAAATGAAAGGAAATTCTTCGTCTGCACTTATATTTTTATGTTCGTTAATGTTATAAGTTGAACTTATATAATTAAAACTTTAAAATACATTTTCTATATTTTTTTTATAAGGTATCATCCGCCAAACTAGAAGTTCTTGTAAACCCCTTAGTAAAATTTTTGAATTAAGTTTTCAATGAGGCAAGCCAGAAAACGATGCTGCGTTTCACGCTGGTATGGAGAGCTCTTCAGGAGACACAGATCCCTTGTCATTTTAAACCCAAAACTGTCCATTTACTACGGTTGTTTAATTTTATTTTATAGATTTTTAAAATTTCTTAGTTTTTTTTTAGAACATTGGAATAGTTGTCTTCAATAATTCTCTATTATTTGATTTGAAGCTGTATAATTTTCATTTGTTACAGTTTATTCATATGGTATTATTTAGTGAACAAAATAGATTTTACTTGCCAATTTATGGTTTCTACCTATAACTGTTGGCCTTACAGTTATGTAGATTGGAAATGTTCCAAACTTTAATGATCTCGGATTAATTAATAGTTGTGTATTAGTTTACGTGGTTAACTTACGTAATTATAACTCTTAACTAACTGCACTTCTCATTTTAACTTTTAATTAATAAAACCCATATTAAAGTGTTAAAATCTACAACCCTTTTTTTTATTTTAACTTTTTCCGAGGTGTTGTCACGTTTTCTCAAAGCATAAAAATATTATACCAGGCAGCAACGAATTTTTAAGAGATCACTATTAAGAGCAAACAGTAGTTTATGAGTAATCACGAACAAGCCGTGCATCCATATCGCATCACGCATGTTGTACCTGTGTAGGACGAAGATAAAGTTCCTTTTATATATGAAAAGTGCAGGGAAGAAAGGGGAAAGGTCATTTTAGATGTTTTTGAGAAATTTCAATTTTACAGTTTGAAACCCTATTTTAAATAGAATAATGACTTATTTGTCACTATTATAATTTAAATGATTTAAATAAGTACCTGGCAATATTTTCGTAAAGAATAAAATAGAAAATTGTTTATACAGGGTGCGAAAAAAAATTATTTTTAGAGAGTTACACAGTAATTATGTAAAATTATACTTTAGGTTTTGAAATTTGAAACTCTATTTTAAATAAAATATTGACTTATTTGTTACTATATGATTTAAATAAGTACCTGGTTATATTTTCGTCAATAATAAATTGAATGTTACTTATACAGGGTGCAAATCAAGCAAATTCCCGTCGCGTCTCGACTTAAAAAGACCTTTCCCATTTCTTCGCTGTACGTACGGACATTCCCCTTTTGTTCACTGTACGGTATATTAATAAACACGTTTTATTATTAGACAGACCTCGATTCCTCCCTGTTTAGACCTACATACTAATTCTATAGGTATTTAGCTACGCATTTCCACCATAAACTCGTTTTACCCAAAAATTTACCTTCCCCCTTTCTTCCCTGCACTCTTCATATACAACCGAGTATACAACATACATATTATAAAAATGAATTTTACGAGAATTAAATAGCGTGGCGTCAGTGGAGATATTAAAGATAATATCGGGGGATCGTTTGTAATTTTAATGGAAATTACGAAATTAACGCCGTATTATTTATATTTTTATTTTTTTATTCGTCGGATCCTAGCTCTACTGATAAGTCATGATATGGTGATACGTGTCTAGGGATGGTTCTGACCAAATTAAAGGAAATTCTTCTTCTGCACTTATTATTTTCGGTTTAATAAACCGATGCGGGTTAGCGCTGCCTAGCGGGACCCCTTAAGTGTGACGAATGTCTTTACAGGTGATTTCCTTTTTACGTTTTTTACTTATTTCTATGAGTTTATTAGAAGAGCTGGTATGCTCAAGAGTGTCTAACAATGACACAGATCGCGCTCCGTGCCACAACTTACCGGTGTGTCCCACCAAGTGTTGCATAAGCAGCTTTGAGTTCTCCTTTCTTTCTTCGGATCCTAGCTCTACTGATGAGCCATCATGATATGGTGAAACGCGTTTAAGGATGGATCTGATGAAATGAAAGGAAATTCTTCTTCTGCACTTATATTTTTATGTTCGTTGATGTTATAAGTTGAACTTATATAATTAAAACTTTAAAATAAATTTTCTATATTTTTTTTATAAGGTATCATCTGCCAAACTAGAAGTTCTTGTGAACCCCTTAGTAAAATTTTTGAATTAAGTTTTCAATGAGGCAAGCCAGGAAACGATGCTGCGTTTCACGCTGGTATGGAGAGCTCTTCAGGAGACACAGATCAAAATTATAAAATATCATTATTATAAAATTGTCAAAAAAAAAACCGATTGAGATAAAAACAATTTTTACAACCAACGATGTAATATTTGCATAACTAAAATGGCCTGTAATGATCCAAATAGATCTGTCGGCAAGTTATTAAAGTCCCATTTATACTTGGAAAGTATAGTGGCTGAAAGTAGATGTTGCCTTGCCTAAATTAGAAGAACTCCTGACCTAAAGTAGTAAGGCAGGCTTTCCTCAAAAACAAAGCAAGTTTAATAGCGGCCAGTACTTTTCGCCACTAAACTTTCCAAGTGTAAATGAGCCTTAAGTAAAGGGACTTTATTTTTTGCTTGCTCAACAGTCAAAACATACTAGATATTTTATTTAATTATAATATTATGTAATTAAAATTAAAATAAAATTGACAATAAACTTTTATAGTTTAACTAGAATTGTGGTATTTACGTATTAACAAAAATAAAACGGATTTATTATTTGAAACCCTAAAACTAATTAGACATAAGTTCTCTAAGTAAAGCAATGTTCCTGCTGCCTGTCGCTGATTTTATAAGCAAAAATAAAAATGTTTTAACCGAAAAATTCATAAATCCCAACTTTGTTTCGTGCAATAAGATTTCTCAAACGCGCTCCGCATTTGTCCCCCAGCAATTATCTAAAACTTTGTATATTACAAGAAATTTATTATTTTTAGGCAAAAACGTAATTTCAACTATATTTACATAAAACATAAAGTAGCAGTTATAAATGCCTTATTTTTCCGTCAAAATTAAGTAGGAATCCAAAGTTTTTAGCAGAATACACAGTAAAAACTTAGTTGACTTATCCGAGTAGTGGTTTAATTACAAATTTTGCCTTGGGGCATAAAATAAAAAAATACCGAAAACGTTCCGAAATATGTACTTAGGTTATAAAATGGTATTATAATATTGTTTGAAAAAATAATAAGAATAAAATGGCACTTTCATTTTTCAATTTTTTGCACCACTTTTTTCACGCCCTGTATAATATTAAAACCCGTTGATTACGTCAAAGGCGTATTATACTATTGTCACGCCCAGATTTTTGGGTGTGACGAGGGACGTAAAGGTAGCTACGGGACCTTAGCAACTATCTGTAAAACAAAGTGATTTTGAAAACAAGTCTATTATGAAAATCAAAATAATATTTACCTAAAGGGTTTACAAAGAAAATCAAAAATAATAAACATCTTGGATTTAAACCTTTAACAATGATTTTAAAATAAAATTGTACTTACATACATTTGGGGCTTATCGCTGGCGTCTTGGCAATTTGGGGACCAACATGTTGTTTCACAATTTTTTGACGTGGATGCGTCACCGACCACGGGACTCGAGCACTAGTGGCGTCCGATATTTTTTCTACCAATAATGTGCCGTTTCAGGAAGTCAGCAATTTTTCCCATTGTAGGAAAACGACCAACTCAGGTCGTAAACCTTATTTCTGCTGACTTCATGACTCGACAATAATTGATAGATCGGGAAGCCCGTATAACATTTCATAATTGCAACTTTATTAGATTTGTTTAATAAACTTGACGCCGGTTTCATGTTACGAGGAATGACCTGTGTTTAACGCGAATAATAATTAAAATTTTAAAATGGAAAATATTGATTTATGAAATATTATGATCTTATGGTTCCCTATCGTGACACTATTAATCTATTATGTTAATTCAAACTACAAATCTTTAATAAAGATGTTAAAATATCAATTTACCGATATTTTTGCTTGACAGTTTATTTGGATATAATTTTCAAAAAATTATATTCGGTAGTTTTTGAATATTTTTGATAGTTCAGTTTTTTGACACCTTGTACAGTACATTTACAGGGTGGAATTTTCTTTGCTTCTTCATGATATTTACCTCTCTTTTGGGGGTAGAAATGCAAAAGAAATAGTCAGTCGTATTCCCTTATTTACGCCCTTTCCAATGAGCTACCACAATGCATACCTTTACATTAAAAAAAATAAAGTTGGGGGCGGTTTTTACCCCAAAAAGTGGGGTAAATTTTATGAAGAAATTTTATGAAAAAATTATACCAAACTAAAAAGAAACGGAGTCGTAGTTCTCTGTATATAATTCAACAAATAACGAGGCTTTCTAATAATTAATTTAACTAAAAAATTCCACCCTGTATTATATTAGTTGTCGGTAAAAAGTTCCCTGGCGGTCACAGAAAAATAACTTACCTGCTGTTATTCATTGAAGTTATATATATAATACAGTATCAACCAAGACATGACAAACATTTTTTTACGGTGTAGGAATGCAAAGTTTTCAACCAAGCACTCCTGTAAAATTTATGTTAATGTCCTTTTCCATCTGATATTGTCGGCGAGTAGGAGAAAGCATAATATCAGGACAAATGCTGGCTGCTCCCTCTAACGAAATTAAGCAATTTCCTAAATTTTCTAAAAAGACACCAAACCATTAACCAGTGAAGTAATCAGAAATTTAATACAGCAAGAAAACTTTATCCAAACTTACCATGACTTATAATAATATTAAATAAAAAATAATAATGTATGTATTCTAAATATGATTCTAAAACCTTTTAGTATTATACTGTAGTAGAAATTTTGAAAATTTGACAGTATGCTGATGCTGATTTGGGGGACCATAATGGTGGCACTTCCGGTTATACCGGAAGTAAGTGTCAACTTGCCTATTTTAAATGGGACACCCTATATATTATTACAATTTTGCATTCTACGCACGATTCTAGGTAGATTTTGTACACCATGTCCTATACCTATGTCTAAATGTTTTTGACATATTTGAATTTTTGTCAAAAATGACGTTTGCATGGTTATTTATTATTGTCAAATGGCAAGTGACAGCTTCAATGCCGTCATAGCCAACTAGGAGCAACTGAACTTAAAATCCACTGCAAGATCGCCATATAAAAATTCTAAATTGGCAATATTTCGAAAACTAAAAATTTTTGAGATATACAACCTTACACAAACTTACCCTTATTTTTAATGCTAAATAAGAAATAATTATAAAATTTGGGTGTTTTCATTTAAAAATCTAGCCTTTTTGCAGTTTTTCAATTTAATTTTTAATCTTATATTTTAAACACCCTGTATTAATAGTTATCAAAATATTATATAAAATCTATTAAAAAAGGTCCTTTGTAACAAGGAATCCCACTTAAATTAAATAAATAAGGCTTCTTTATATAAAAAATTGATAATTATTCTAAGGCTTGCAAACGTCATTATATACATAAAAATTCAAATATGTCAAAAACGTTTAGACATAGGTATAGGACATGGTATACAAAATCTGCCTAGAATCTTGCGTAGAATGCAAAAATGTAATAATATATAGGGTGTCCTATTTAAAATAAGCAAGTTGACACTTACTTCCGGTATAACCGGAAGTTCCACCATTATAAAAATATTTTAGCCCATTCGCCCCCATCAGCATACTGTCAAATTTTCAAAATTTTCCTATGTATAGTTTTCTATATATAGATCGATTCGGTTCCCGGTGGGACACCCTGTATAAGAAAGTAACTACGGTCGTCTAAATTGAGATACGTTGAAAAATTTAATATTTGTAGGTATACTTTGTTGCTTGATCTATTAAATGTATGGATAATATTGGCTTTGTTCTATGTCACTAGGCACATTTATCATGTTATTTATAAAATTATACCTTATTTTGACCATTTTGCTTTGATTTGATCAATATAATTTTAATGACGTATCGTACATATGGGTAAAGATCAACCGGCACTACTGTATTCAATGTCAGGAAATATTAACATTTTTGGTTTTGGTATGTCAAATATTCATATTGTAATAAATTTTTAAATAAATAATGTTATTTAATACTTAAAGAAAATACAAACAACATTCCTCCAAATTATATAATTAGTTAATTGTTTTTAAAAAATTTAATTTGTTTTTTATGGAATTCCAGTGATTTAAAATATTAATATTAAATTCGAAATTAAGTCTAAGAAATATAAGTATTTCTATATCCAGAAATTATTGATTTAATCAAAAATTTAATTTTATTCTACGTCAGGAAAACAGCTGTAGGTATTTGGTTCTTTGTCCTTTAAATCATAAAAACCTTTTCAGCATAATTGAATTTTAGGTGAACATTTTAATTAAACTTTTAATAAAAACAAAGAAGATTATTACGCTTGAATTAAGGGGATTTTAATTCATTCGTGAAAAAAACGTGAATTTAGATGTAGATATCTAATTTATTTTCAGGTTCTTCTAGGCCAGGGATGGCGAATCTTTTTACATTTACATGCCATTTTCCTCAAAGAAATGTTTAATATTTTGTTACGATTACTACCCCAAAATTGATGATTTTTTTAGTAAGGAAATATTTTTGTGCGAAGATTACGAATCTGAAAACTCTTTTTCTCGGAAACGCTTAGTTTTTCAAATATCTTTTCTTGAAGTTCCGTTTTGTAGAGGTTAGGTTTCGGAAGCATACCTTTGTATTTACTTGTTTGTGATACAATTTTAAAGAAAGAACAAGTAAAAAGAGTAGTTATGTATAGAGACTGGTATGCTAATACCTCTTCCGTCTTTTTTAGTGACTTCTAAAAAAACATCCCTAGCGTGTTGATACCTATCCACCTTCCAAAGTGACTTCTATCTAAAAGAGAGAAAAAAGTGTGATCTCTCCACCATGACTTCTAAATAAAAAAACAACTAACTATTTTTGGGATCTCCATATTATAATACCAAAAATTATTATATAGCAGCTAGTGGCAAGTAGCAAAAACTTGCAGTAGATAAAGGGGCTCGTAAGTTAAAAACAAAAAAACAATATTATTCTTCGGGCTAGGGTGGAGAGGGAAATACCCGTAACCGAACGGCTGGAAATTTTGGCGAGCGGTCTACCATTGCGGTGTTAGTTTGATTTTATTTGGATGCTACTTACCTAGGGAATAAGGTTGCGCGGCGAAAAACGTTCAAGATAGAACGTTTCTTTTCAAAATAGGGGTTTGCATGGCATCACAAGGTATTTTGACACAGATTTTGGGCAAGGAGAACAAGTTTTTGTTTTACATTCTTAATTTAGTTATGTAAAAACGGGTGCGCCTATTTTCGAATACAAATGTTTCAGCTTTAGTCTTTAAATAGATTTTTAATTTAGGTCATCAATTTTAAGAAATTAATTTTTAAAGATGGATTATTTTGTAACTTATAAATTTAGAATACTGATTAAACAAAAATTACACATGAACAATATGTTTTCTTAATGTATTATATATTCTGTTAAAAAGGACTATTTCAAATACTTCGAGGACAGCATTGACAAAAATTATGGGTCGATAAATGAACAATAACAATATAAAAATAACAAATAAACCGTGATCCTGCTTAATTCTTGATTAATGTTGGTTGGGTCATCAGGTTCGGTGACAGCTGAAATAGAAATAATTTCGGATGTAAACTCTTAAGTTTTGTTTATCTCTATAAAATTTAATTAAAAATTAATATCCCTCAAAATTATATGGATAAATATTGATTGAAATAAAGTATTAAAATATAAATCGAAAAGAAAAATATATTTTATCTACTTTCATTTAGTAATATGAATTTTACAGTTCTGTAAATCGTTTTGTAAGGGCATCTATTACAGCACTAGTGCTGTAATAAAAAAACGTTTTTATTAAAATTTTGCTGTTAAATAAAACCACACTTTTTAGAAGAATGATTTATTATTAACAATTTTAAAATTAATTACCAATTATTAATTAAAATATATCTTGATTTTTTTGGACTGAAATCATAGTTTTCAACATTGAGTAGTGAGTCCATAGTGTAAATGATTTCTGGGAGCGTTGCCTTACGTATAAATAACCCAAAAGGATTTTCTCAGACACCTCCTTTATTTTGTTAGCTTTGCACCAATCTTCAAACTTCTGATAGAGATCATATCGCGATAGAAAACGGCGTTTCGACAGTTGAAAGCCACAGATGACATTCACAGCTGATTCTAGTTCCGCCGAAAAGTTACTAGATTTAGTGTGGACCGTCACAAGTTCACATGTCAGTTCGCGTCCTATTATTTTCGTTGTTTTTTGGTGGTGTTGTTTAGTATTTTTGTGGCTATTTTTTATATAGTGTGTATTTAAAAACATTTGAGATATTTTTAGACTTTTACATTGCAATTTTCTTGGAGTTTATTTTATATTTTAACCATATATACCATGTTTTGCGTATTCTACCTAGCTGGTGCAGTATTACCGGCATTTATTACATTCTTTAATATTTACAAGCAAAGGAGAGTAGTTTGTCGATAAGTTAAATTTTTCAAAAGCTTTGTCGATAATATTTATGTTACTAGTACATTACTTTATTGTAAGTAATTCATATCACAATATCTAGGTAGTATTCAGTGGATACCTAATAGGTTCTTGACTTTTGTTCCAATTTGGATAACATCTCCAAAAGTTTCTTGACAACTTTAGTTAAGAACGATGATTTAAATAGAAAAATTTGTAAAGCCTTCTTTGATAAATTAAAATGGGAGATAAGGAACTTAATATTAAAATTTTTTTTTAGTTTGTTAATGGAACATAAAAATAGTCCGGTCCTGTCTTTTTAGCCAACCTCTAAACGTAAAATATACCAGACGTCAACAGGGTGCCATAAATGACAAGTGACTTGGCGTTTTCTTAAAAAAATTTGACTATACTCCTCGCGCCTTGGATTTTGTCGGAACTAAACTTGAGATCGCTTCGTTTGCCGCTGCTTCTATATCAGAGGGTAAACTTCCATCAGAATCGCTCATTTTGAAAAACGCTTTTTATATTTTTGAATTTGTTTGACAAAGTTTCGACAGTAACTATGCGAAAGGTAACATAAAAACCTTGATTAGCAAACTTAATAGCAGGTGCATTTTTATTTTTAAAAATGCCTTTTGCGAAATATTTGTATTCATAGATGAAAGTAGATAAAATTTTGTACCTACAATATTCTTGTTGTAAATTCATATTACTGCACTCGATGTTTTATTAAACTCGGCTGACGCCTCGTTTAACAACTTTAACATCTCAATCTTTACAACACTTATATCGTAAATAACTATTATCCAAGTGTAATTGCACTCTTTCTACATGATCGGTTAAAATACGAAAATAAGCAAAATGTTATGATACATTTTAATATTTCAAATAAATTTTATATGTATATAAAGTAATGCCTTTATGGAACACCTATACTGAAATATTTTACAAAATGAACGGTAAAAGCTTTTAGGAGCGGTAATTTAATTTTCATATTTGACCTAGGGCAAAAAATCAAATATTTTGCTCGTACACGTAAAAAAGTGTTTTTTTTTACCGATGCCATAAGGTTCAAAATTATTTAAAGAAAAAAAAAACTAAAAGTAGTTTATTGGGTCTACCTTATTACATAATAATATGCCTTTCACTTCCTTATTATACTAATATTCGGTTTCTTGCTAACATTGAAAAAACAGACGATAGATACTTGGTCTTAGAGGCCTGCACGAGCCGGGTTTTCATCTCGGGCTTAACACGACCCGGCCCGACTATCGGGCTCCGGTCGGGCCGGGCCACTTAATCAATAAATGTTTGGGTTTTCGGGCCCTAATATTTTTTCCTGGCCTGTCGGACGTCACGAGCCTAATGGGTCTGATGGGCCTGACGGCCAACAAAAATAACCAACTGGCCTGATAATCTTTTTAAGAGGCCACCAGGTCGCCATTTTTTAATTCGTCGCGCAGGGCCTCGCCTTGCTGTACCCTTCTCTCTACCCTAGATGATACCCTGTATGATAGAGGGATTGATGCTGCCCTGTTAATAAAGGGATTACTTTGAGTGATTTAAAATAAAATATCGTCGTAAGTCGTAGCTCTCTTACGATAATTTTTAATAACTTTTTAATTTACTTTTTTCTGTTTTATTCTTTATTTCTTTCTTACTTTGCAATTTCTTGCAGGAAACCATATTTTTAAAATAAATGAAGTGAACATCATGTAACATAAACCAGACAGACAAAATCAGGAACTTATCTTGGGTTTTGTGTATTATAGATTGAATATTTGAAAACTTTACGCTTCGCTCTCGAGATATTTAAGCGTAGAAAAGTTCTTGATAATTTGGAAACTTTTGAATATATTTTTAAATTTCATTTCTCGTTCCGTATATATTTGTGTTTGTGTAAACTGAAACGTATTTCTGTGGAATATTACCATGCATAAAATTGTGCCCGATTAAAATATGTACGTTAAAAAAATCATTTGCATTTGTTTGTAAATACATGTACACTAAAAACCAACTTAGTTAAATACAATTACTCTATGTTGATCTGAAATGGCTCACATGGACCGCGGCGGTAGCCCAGTGTGACAGGCATTCGACTGTGGCGTTCTGAGTACGATCCTCCTAGTGGGCATACGTACAATAAAAAACTATGTCCAAATTTAAGTATACTTAAGCATGCAGGAAAGAGTGTAAAATGTCCCAACCCACCCCATTCACGCCGGTAACCAGACCGGATGAGATCGGATATCTCGGGGGGTGCGGAAGAAGGTACACACTCCCCCATCGGTAGACCATGAAATGATGCAAGAAACCGATACCTTCCCTTGGGGGGAGTGTCGCATGACTGAGAATTATAGTTCGGAACCCTCGTTAACCTGTAGGTCCCTTCGGGAATAGCCCTATCAGCGAACGAAGAGTTAAAAAGCCGAATAAATTAGTAGGGCTAGAAAATTATTTTACAAATATTACGTAAAAAAAAGCACATTAGCAAATTAATGCGGACCCGAAACAGCGTCTGGTCAAAAAAGTCTGGCAAGCCTGTCAGGCTGGGTAAGCCCGATAGGCCCGGAAAAAATTGTTAGGGCCCGATAACCCAAACCTTTATTGATTAAGTAGCCCGGCCCGACCCAAGCGAGAGTTTGGCCGGGCCGCGGTAAGCTAAGCAAGCTTTACATTTCTACTAAAACTTAAGTTTTGCGTTTTGTTTTATGACATGGTCTTTTAAATGTACCTTTAACTTTTAATATAACTATATTTTTCCACTTTAAATCAAATATCAAAACGATTTAAGTTTAAAATCTTACAACACTACATTTGTTTTCTTCTTTACCCCTTTAATAGGATTAATAATAAATTACATTTTAACAACGAAGAATAAAGTTTTCTCTTATTCCCTTAACTTTCAAAAATTTAAATTCGGTAGTATGTTCATTTACTCACCTTAATCATACTATAAAACTATCCTCTTGATGATGGACATCATTACGTTCGAAACACGTAGAGTTCTCACCAGAGTTTTTACTCTTTATTTCTCATTATTATATTGAAAGAAAAATATTTTAAATGTTATATTTTTTTCCTTTTAATATTTATTAACTTATAACATTTTTTCATTTAAAAAATTAACGCAAATCCCTCCCGGTTAAAAATGTTTATTTAAATCCTGTGAAATTATCATTTTTAAAAAGCTTTTTCGATAAAACCACCAATAAAGAAAATGTATAACAATATTAAGCTTAATTTAGTAATCATTTGATTATTCTGTTTTTTAAGGGATTAGTAATCTGTAAAATCCCTTAAATCTTTTTATTTACGAATTTATGGTGAAAAGTAAATAAAAAATGTTTAAAAATTAAATATTTAAGAATAATATATTTTTCTAAAGTAAAAATAAAGTCCATTATTAAAAGAATATAGACTTAAACCGATGTCGCAAAAAAGAAACTTTGTATATTTAAAAAAATGTGACACACACACCACTGGCTTTAGCCGAAAAAATACTATCAATTTTCGTTATTGATTTTTCAAAACTTAAAACATAACTAGGATAAGAACTAAATTTTTTATTGCTTCCTGAAGACTTTTATAAAAAATCTGCTTGCAGCATCTTTGGTTTAATAAAAAATTAGTCAACTGTTCTGAAAACTTTATTAATCTTTAAGAGCTTAGAAATTTTAATGCCCTGTACATTTTAAGTACATGAATGATAAAAGAGTTTTGGACTTGCATTGTTTTATATCACAAAATTTTAACTGGTAAGCATCTCCAGTCGTCTTCAGATGAATACATAATAAGTAAAGTAAGTACAGCTCTATTTATACTAGCTAGATGCACTGTGTGGTACTTTAAGTTTACATCTAGTTAACAAAGGTTTTCAGATATTTTTTATATCTAAAGAGGGCTTACTAAAACAATCTGGGTTCTGGTATATGGTAGCAGCTTCTTTGAACTTCCTCTTCCTCCAATGTGGTTCTTTGTACAGGATTTGAGCTTAAGTCCACTTGATGTGATGACCGTGTGTCTAGGAATGGTCAGCTGCACCTGATTTTTCGATTTCGCCTTTAATCGTGTTATTTCTGTGATCCTTGATCCTAGTTTCAATTGGCCTTAGAGTCTCAGCAATGTAAGATCGGCCACATTCGCAAGGGATCTGGTAGACACACTTTTTTCTGTCTTTTTGACTTGTTGGTTTCGTCTTCGTCAAGTGGCTTCTTAAAGTGTCTTTCGAGATAAATACCGTATCGATGTTGTATACGTATACGTATCAAGGAAGCTGCTACCATATACCAGAACCCAGATTGTTTTAGTAAGCCTTCTTTGGATATAAGAAATATCCGGAAACCTTTGTAACTAGATATAAACTTAAAATACCGCACACGAACTAAACGCATGACTGCACTCATCTCAGTTATGCTCCAGTGCATCAAGCTAGTATAAATAGAGCTGCAGTCACTTTACTTATTTAATATTCACCTGAACACGACTAGAGATATTTACCAGTTAAAACGTTGTGATGTAAAACAAATAAAGACAATGCAAGTCCAAAACTCTTATATTTAGACTTTTCACCTCTAAAATTACGTTTTCAAGATTGTGTTGTTTTAGACCATACCAATTTAATTTTTGCTACACAAATCCAACTAACCAAAATATCATTTTCGTCCCCCTTCGATAGCGGTTTTGTTGATAAAAGCATTATAAATGCGACACTGGCTAAAACGGTCGAAAGATATATTATTTTACGTTTCAATAAAGGACCAGCGATTTGTAACACAAGATAAATAAAAATAAATCTCTGCTAAGTTAGGTTGAATAAAACATTAATATTACTGAGCTCGTTTTGTTGGTAACCCAAGTTAAAAAATGTTTTTGGATTATAGAGTGGCAGATTACCTAAATTGGGCCAATCACATTTGTAAACACCGCAGGTACATGAGAGATAAATAGTATATTACCTAACAAGTGATGAAAGTGATACTTTTTAAACGAGAAGGTATTTAGCACGAGGCGTCAGCCAAGTGTGGAAATTTTTCGTGTTTTAGAAAAATCACTTTCACATGAGTAATGTATACTATTTTTCCTACGACCACAAAGAATTATTAAAAAAGGCTTTGATTTGTAAAAAAATATTTCAACACTAGTGTTGAAAAAACAAATATCACCACTAGTGTTGAAATTAGCAGACTTAGGACTATGTTTCACTTACTATCTGGTTTCATAGTTTGTCAATAGGCTTTTCCATTATTTGTAATCAAACTTTTTTATTTTTTCATATTTTATATTATATCATAGGAAGAACTAATCCTGGATTGACTTCTAGATTATCCAGAATGGAAAATTTAAAATTTAATCAAGGAAAGATGCATTAAACATAAATTTAAAAAATTTAACCAACAAGAAAGATTTCAATTCAAAATAATTCTATAAATTATTTAATGTTTTTATAAAAAAAAGTCAAATACTCCTGATGGGATTTGAACTTGTGACCTTGGGATCTGTAGGCTAGAGCTCTATTCTCTACGACTCTATGCTATCGATAAAGATTTGTTGTTTAATACATGACACTCTCTCTTCAGTGCGATTTGTTTTTTCTGGTAATAGATTTTCCGGTATATTATTAACATTTTTTCAGATGGCGTATTTTCACACTCTAACTGTGAATCACTTGACAAAAACATGATAAATAAGTTAAACACTTTACAATTACTGCTTTTTAAAATTTGTTCTTTTTAATAAATAGGGGTTGTGTGTCAAATTGGCACCATATTTCAACACTAGTATTGAAATATGTTTTTAACACGCGTGTAATGTACGGGGCTTTCTAGCCCAAACTTTTTTTCTCGTTTTCATAGGTGGTCGTAGGAAAATAAAAATATCTACCTATTCGTGATAGATCTAACCATGTAGTTGTTTTTGACGTTCAAAGTGATTTTGATCTCAAGTTATTCATTATTTTGTATTTTATTTAGTACGAGGACCTTGACTACATCAGTACTAGGTCTTAAGAATTAGTATATTATGTGTACTATATGCACAAGCGACGTCGAGGTTGTATTAGGTTGGACCATACGGATAGAGCAAGTCAATAGAAACTTATAAAATTTGTTTGTCCCCAGGTTCCGTCCATGCCCTCGGCTAGGTTTGTTAGCCTAGGGCATGGACGGAACCTGGGGACAAACAAATTTTATGAGTTTCTACTTGACTTGCTCTATCCGCATGGTCAAACCTAATACAACCTCGACGTCGGCTTTGTGATTGCCCAAGTTTAACCATTGTGATCGAAATGTCATCCGGCGTAATGGTTGCCTCTTCCAATGGCAAATTATATACTGTACAGTTTTCCTGTTAGCTTAAGTCCACACTGTATAGTTTTATTCAACACAAGTGCTTCTTAACAGCTCTGTGTAATCGCAGAATACCATCTGTGGTGAATCTCAGCTAATTCCTGCTCATTAAGAAGTAGTGGTTTCGTCAGTTTCTGGTCTGCGTCCTAAAGGAAAGAATTACTGTGGTTTAATTAAATAATTTTGTAAGTAAATTTTGTACTTATTACTGGTCCATCGCTTAAATGCATCTCGTTTTGGACCCCTTAGAACCCCAAGTTCCGGTTCTGGGCCTATTATAAACTTAACAAATATAATTGTGTTTTTTAAGTCACCACAATTTTAATTTATTTATTTATTTATTTAATCTTTATTTCAAAATTACATTGACAAATACAAAGTAAATAACAAAGTAAAAAGAAATGTCAACAAAAAAACAGAAACAAAGCAACAATAGTTACAATTCACAAAATGTTAAGTGTCTAAATAATCGCTTAACTTGTAGGGTTCTAAATCAATTAGAAAATTTTTGAATTTCTTCTTAAATAGGCGTTCGTTTGATGCGTCCTTAATTCTAACATTCAATTTATTAAACATTCTAATATACATGTAATATGGATTTTTTGCGGACAATGTTAATCTGTGTATTGGATAATTTATATCTCTCGTTCTTGTATTATAGTTGTGATTAATTATTGTATTGAACAAATCTTTGCTTTTATAAAAAAATAAAACGGCTTCGTAAATGTACAATGCATAAATAGTTAACATTTTTTTAAACCTAAAAATGCCTCTACATGACTGTAAATAGGACATTTTACATAATATTCTTAAAACTGAATTCTGAATAACAATTCCCCAAAAAATAATTCCAAACCTTGCAGTAGCTTCAAAATTTGCAAAATAGAAAGATATTTTTGCCATATCGTTCAAATATTTTGTTATGATACGTAAGCTGTAGCATACCTTATTTGATTTGTTACTTAGATAGTCAATATGGTGTGACCAATCCAAAAATTCATCAATGTGAATGCCTAAAAATTTTGTATTATTTTCTGTTGGTAGTTGATTCTGACCAAGTTCTACCATATCTGGTCGTTCTTATTACCTAATTTAGTTTTAAAAATTACAATATTTGTTTTATCTTTATTCAAAAGCAATTTGTTCCCTTGAAACTAAACCTCGGTGTCCTGGAAAATTTTGGTTGCATTAGCTACTATTTCTAAAATATCCTCACCACCTACCAAAATGTATCAGTATCATCAGCATACTCTGTGAGACTGTAAAATGCAATTACATTTTTTGTTTCAAAATTTAAATCATTTATAAATATAATAAATAATATTGGCCCTAATATGCTCCCTTGTGGTATTCCTTTTGTATTTTGCGAAATTGTTGATTTATATAATAACTTTTATTTTTCCAGAATAACTCTCTGGGTTCGGTGTTCTAAATATGATGAAATCCATTTCAGGGCACAACCCCTAATGCCATATAATTCAAGATTATTTAAAAGAATATTTCTATCTAAACAATCAAAAGCTTTTGACAGATCCAGAAATATACCAATAGCCATCCTACCATTCTCAAGATATTCCAAAATCAAACGGGTAAATTGAAAAATGGCGGTTTGCGTTTAAAACGCAATTCTCATTTTTTAATTAATGATAGGCCCTTAATAAGCATGATTTTCTAAAACCTAAGCCAACTTTAATGATAAAATATACCCAAAGACGGTCGTTTTAGCAATATCGTATTAAAGCGATATTCTTAAGACACTTAAATTAAATGAGATAATAAATTTGGAAAGCATGCTTATTAAGCGGGTTACGCACGCACGGGTAAAGAAAATCTAACGCCAAAGCTAAGCCCGAAGCTCACACTTCATTACAAGGGAAAGCTTTACTAAAAGTTGTAGCAGATCATTTCAAAGGACAGTAAGAGCTGCTGGTGATTTGTTGCAGCAAGGGAAAACACAGTTTGTCCTGAAGTGTTGTTCCTGTTGTTTTTTAATACAGGGAATTGTCTAACAATTTCTACTTCTATATAATATTACACCTAACATTATGTGCATAATGTTAATCTTTGGTCATAGAGGCGTACTTATAAATCTCATTTGGGGGGGGGGGGGGGGAGAGGAGGCAGGTACTGAGTGGGTTATGGAAAATGGGCGATAATTTATTAGGACCACGCTCATATTTTTATAGACAAAAATTCACCCAACTTTTATCTAAATTCATAAATTAACTTGTTTTTTTTTTAATCCTGGTTCAGATTTTTAGTACTATTATTTGGGTGTGGTACTTAAAATTGAAAACATATTTCCGAAATATGTAAAAGCTTTAAGAATATATTGTACCATTCGTTTGGAATCACCTTTAAGAAAGGAAACTAGATTTTGATAAATTGATATGCTACTTTGCCGACCATTCTTGTTTTGGATATGCCATTTTTAAATTGCTTTAAGGGCAAGGGCCTGTCGACATATTAAGCACCGGTTCCCGCAGATCACCGAAGTTAAGCGGTGTCGAGCGCGGTTAGTACTTGGGCGGGTGACCGCTTGGGAACACGGCGTGCTCTTGCCTCAGGGAAGAGTGTAAAATGAATCGACACCTAGCCATCCTATTCACGCCGGACAGGCCGGATGAGATCGGATATCTCGTAGGATGAAGGTGCCGTTTCACACTCCCCAGTCGGTAGATCACATTTGTGGTCGATGACCGGTTCAAGATGGCCTACGTAGTCGGCGAACCGTAAAAAAAAATTGCTTTAATCTGTTCAAAAAAATAATATATAAAAATTTTATTATTTTTCAAGAAAAAGACCATAATGAGGCATTAGATCTACAATTCAAAATTTTATTAAATTGTACCGTTGGAACGGCGTATCTGAGTGAAAAATGTTTTTCACATCCCTATCTTGGTTTTTTATTCTCTATCTAAAAGTTACAACTTTTGGGTTACCATGTTAAACCGTAAATCAATTTTTTTGTTTAACGTGTTAAACCGGAAGTTGATCTCTTTTAATAGACAGGGAGTTGATAACTATATTTCTCTAAGATGCGCCGTTCCAGTGCTACAGCCGGTCAAAATCTGAAAATTCCATATTTTAAACGTCAATAAATCAAAAATAATTGAATTTAGATATATGACATTTTATACGAAATATACGTAGAATTTTATAATGAATTAAAAAATAATGTTAATATATATGTTGTATATGCTCTGACTATTTGAGACACCCTAATCATTTTAAAATAATTTTAAATATACAGTGTGTCCACGGATAGAGTTCGGAAGAGGAAACATTTTTTTATTTGTGGGTTTAGAAGAACAAGTTATACTTTGCAAAAACGTCTGCTTGTTCTGAAACTACAATTTCGAATACCAAATTTACGATTGCTATACAGGATACATCAAAAATAACATTTTTAATGATTTTGATTTCGATTTTTTTTAAAATTATATAAAAATATTTTTAAAACCGTGATTTATTACACCAATTGTGCAAAAATCTAATAAACATTTTTCTCGAAGTTGTTAAAAAAAATCCAAAAAACTATAATGTTATTTCTGCCGAACCCTGTATAGTAATCGCAAATCTGATATTCGAAATTGTAGTTTCGACACAAGCAGACGTTTTTATAAGGAATAACGTTTTCTTCTAAACCCACAAATAAAAAAGTTTTTCCTCTTCCGAACTCTATCCGTGGACACACTGTATATCTAATGCTGCTTTATGCAACTGTATAATGGAGACCTTGACTGCAGATTATGTGGACAAAACAGAAAAATTGTACAGCATATAGTTTGCCATTGCGAGTCACTCGATTGGAAGAGGAAACAAAACACGAGCAACCAAAACTGGAACCAGAGGACATCCTTACCCTCTCCCCAGTTGACCTACACAAACTAATGCAAGGAACTGGGATCACGGAGTGGGTGTAACGATCAAACTGGGTAAGCACAATGGGCCAAACCTGGCCTAAGTGCGTCCGGCGCATGGACGAGTCCTCGAAAAAAAAATGCCTTTTTACAAATCGAAACTAACTTTAAGAACTAATAAAAAGCTAAGTAGTTTAGATGCTACGGAATCCTGCATTGAGAGCGGGCTACCCTGTACATTGATTTCCTTTATTTTCTTCACGGAACACTTTACAAGTAATGTTTTGCTAATAATTTTAAATTGTTTGATAATTATGGTTTAAGTTTAATTATTGATTATTATTTATGTCATGATATATCAACTATAGTTATAGTGTAGCTTTAAAGCTTTTAAGGATAATTTTAAGTATTTAATTTTTGAGAAAATATTATTCTTACTACTCAATTACTTACTTAATTTATTCATAGTCTCAATGGCCGTTCTTTTCCCCCTAACATTTTCCTGCAAAATATTTATATCGCATAGCTTATCGCCGCAGAATCTCACAAGCATCAGCTCTTGACGTCCCTTGAATCACTCTCCTAGAGCTTTCAGTTAAGCTAACATTTTGTAATGAACTGTGAGCGTCTTGCTCGGTTTTGGCACGGGATTTTCTTTACTTATGCGTGCGTGTAGCGCTTAGTTAGGGGCGGTTTCAAAATTTACTACCCTGTTAAACTAAGCCAATTTAGTGGAAAATAGATTTAATGAGATGTTTTTAGAGATCACGTTAAAGTCAGGAAATATGAACTCGAAACTCGAAAATTTTAAAGTAACAGCTGATCGTATTTTTCAACACCAATAATTAAATGTACAGTGTTTTGTCGTGTACGCGCGTTTTAGGTGCTTGATAAGGCCATGACCGCAAAAGGGATGTCATTCAAATAAATTTTTACTAACAGCTACATTTTATGATTTTATTTAATTACCTTATTATAAAAATATACAGTGTTGCCGCATTTAAATATTGGTGACATTTTGCCAGCCAAAAAAATCACGCTAATTGATTTTTCAGGCCGCAAAATCTTCGCACTGGCTGATACCTGAAACCGGATTCTCGATTCGCTGGAAATAATTATAACTGCCGCTGAATGTGACAAAGGTTTTTACAAAACTGTGTGTGTAAATTCCGAGAGAATTACGTTTGAACAAGCGTTTAGAGGGATATTTTGGTTGGCAAAATGTCACTATTAAGTGGATCCGAACGCGCTTAAATGTCCCATGCTAAATTGCGTACTTTTTTTACCGAATTACAAAAAAAACAAGGTTTTTAATTTCTGTTTCCATCAAGGGAAAAGTGGTATCTATGGGGGTGTGAGAAAGTTATTTTCATGCAAAAAAAGTGCGATGGAAAAGTTATAAGCCAATGATAATCCTAAAAAAATTACTAAATTTCATTGTATCATAAAAATAAGTCACACATTTTCCAATATCTGTAGAGTTCAAATTTAAAATTTTTTTAAAAATCCATCATTATCATTAAACATGGACAGGATTCGGTTTAAGGCAATGTTATGTTTCTAATATAAATTTCGCATGGAGCTAAATAGTAGTTAACAACGTATTATAACCTATTCGCGGCATTGAAACACGTCGCTTATATTTTTTAACAAAAATACAGGATGTCCCATAACTTATGGGCCGTAGACTAACTGAAGATACTAGACATCAAACTAAGCCGATTAAGTCATATACGTTTTTTCGGATTGTTACTCGTTCTAGAGGGGTGTTGAAAATAAAAGTTTATTCTCGAACATAAGCCATAATTTAAAAACGGTTTAATGAATCGAATTGAAGGTTGGCAATATTATGTTTTTATGAGCAAGAAATAGGAATTTGTAGAAGTTTTTAAGTTTTAAACTAGAGGGCGCTAGTTGCATACAGTGGGCTTCCTAAATCTATGATTTTTTTTCTTACCTGTGATATTAGGTGTTTATCAATTATAGTTTCTTAAAAAAGGGCATTTTTTGAGTCAAAAAGGTGTACTTGATTGATCTTAATAACTTTAACGGTTTTTCGAGATATTTCCCTTACTTACTTTTAAAATAACTTTATTCATTAATAATATAATATTTCCATGTTATTTCCCTATACTAACTATATACAATAAATGATACTATTATCATAAATAACACACATTTCTGCATACATGTTCTGATAGACAGGGCAACGCCCCCTCGGAGCTGGTCCTGGCTCTTGGTATGGGATTATGACTTCAACTTCTTGTTGTTGGCAAGTTCCAGTAATCTTTTACTGCCATGAGGAATATTTTTGTTTTAAGAATAAAACTTGAAGGTTTTGAGCGATTTAATTGCTTGCTTAATGGAATTTGTCTAAACATGTTGGGAAAACAGGCGAAAAACCCAACTTAATATTTCCCTTTAACATCCCAAAGCATAAAAAAACATAGTACTTACGTATGTAATTAAATTAATATTTTAATTATAAAAAAAAACTTATATGACATAATCGGCTTAGTTTGATGTTTAGTATCTCCAGTTACACTACGGCCCATAAGCTATGGGATACCCTGTATAGTAAGAAAAAAAGTATAGATTCTAAAATCATTTGTAACAATATGGATATAGTAATAGTTTATCAAACTAGTTTGTCCTATGTGGATAATCCTAAAAGCTTTTAAATGAAATCGGCGTGGAGAGACATACAAACTAATGGGACTATAAAAGGTAATAAGATCACATTCGACCTCAATGGAATCCTCGTTCAATTACCAAAGTAAAATCGGAAGTGGAAACATGGAGTTTGGTTAAAGCTATTATAGCCTGTAAAAATAATTGATAGTAGTTAAGGCATATAGTGTATTTCAGGTAAGCTTCAAATGGCCTTCGATGACACGTCATTTCTAGTAACATTTATTTTACAGAACCTAAGGTCTGGTCAGAACCGGAGTGGTGTTCCTGTAATAGTTAATTACCAAATAAACAATATATTTACTTATTTTTTTCATAAAAAAAATACTTTACAGATACACGCAGTGCATCAGTAAACAACCAAAAAATCTACGCACAAAATATTAGCAAAATAATCTCTAAAAATACCAAATACAACAATACTTAGTACAGAAAGAGATATACGAGGGTATAAGCGTAAGAAAGGGACAAACATACTAACGACATCGATGTCAAGTTCTGTAATAATAACCTCTTGATGGGTTTTAGATGATTGAAGCGCAACAGATTGGAGCATTGAGTGTGTATCTTTGTCGTATAGATGTAAATACGGAAGAAGTTATATAACCATTTCTTATGAATCTAGCCAATGTTCGTAAGGAAAAGTCGAATTAAGAAATTTTTAAATCACATGTTGGCCAACGTGTTTGACAAAAGAAACGTCAAAGGATTAAGAACATATGTCACAATTTAAAAAGTGTCATCGCTAGACAGCGCTGGTACCCATAGCTCGTTGGTACGAAGTTTCGAAGCAAATTAAAAGAACAAACTGTTTTCCCTTCCTTCGTTAAACCCATCCCTAGACGCGTTGCCATGCCTTATCAATAGGGCTAGGAGTCGACTCCTCCCCTTTCACCACCGTACAAAATAATATTTGCAAATTGTAAACATTCATATTAGTGAT
Source organism: Polydrusus cervinus (assembly GCA_935413205.1). Lineage (NCBI taxonomy): Eukaryota > Metazoa > Arthropoda > Insecta > Coleoptera > Curculionidae > Polydrusus > Polydrusus cervinus. The sequence continues at coordinate 21,371,599 of OW284514.1, read as the reverse complement.
CCTTTAAAGTTAAATTCAGATGTAAGTTTAAAAGCGTGATCAATAATTATGTTTTATTTTAAGCTCACATGTTATAGGGTTTTATAAGCCTAAGAGTATAGTGCCTTTCACAGAAAAAGAAGAGTTTCCTGTCATTTCTTCAAATTCATCCCCAGACGCGTTCCGCTATCTTATGGCTCATCAGTAAGGCTACAGAATCTGACGTAAAGAGAAAACGAACACGCAACTATATTATATGGTTCAGGGGTAAAGACTATGTAGTATGGAGTCTGCGGCGCCATCAGTGTCAAAGTTGGACCCTAACATACCCAGCGTCTCCAACAAACTTATAACAAATCTACAAAAATAGGGAAATGCTGAGAGAAGTTACCTGTAAAGACGCAAGTCACGAGTACAGCAGTTCCGCTGACGTGTTTCGTCATCTTATGGCTCAACAGTGTGGCTACGCTTTGTTAGTGTCCAACTTTGGCGCTATTGGCGCCGCAGGCGTTATTCTACATGATTATTACCTTTTAGCCAAATTTAGTGATTTTTCTATCATGCCTAATTAGATATTTTATCTAGTTTTGCGCATATAGTATTCTTGTTTAAAAGAAAACCTAGAACTTTTTAGAATAATTTCTCAATCTGGGAGGTAATATGTCTTGGCATGATCACGTTGCCGCAATTGGCAAGGCAGCTGCACAGAAACTTGGTGTACTTTTCCGCACCAAAAGGTTGTACACACCTCATCAACTTTTGACACTCTACAAAGCCCAGATTCGACCATCATTAGAATATTGCTCTCATGTCTGGAGCTCTGCACCCAAGCACACCCTTCGGCTACTGGATTCCATTTAAAGGAGAGCCGTTCGTCTGATCGGCGACCCCGAGCTGACCAAGACCCTCGATAGCCTGGAGCATCGAAGACAGGTTGGTGATTTGGCTCTATTTTACAGATATTTCCATGGCAGGTGTTCGACTGACATTGCCCACTTGATTTCACCTAGAGCAATGCAAAACAGAAATACACGGCGAACCACTGCCGCTCATCCATATGTTGTTCAGCTTAGTACCCCTCGAACTTCATTGTTCAAGAATTCTTTCATCTGGAGAACGTCATCTTTGTGGAATGATCTTCCTGAGGTCGTGTTTCCCAATGAATACAATCTTCAACGTTTCAAGACCAACGTTAATCGCTTCGCACACGCACCGCTCCCAGAGCGCCTTAAAGGATTTTTTCTACAGTGCAGGTGTGCAGTGTGAAAATTCACATATTCAAAAATAGCAATTAAAATTAAATGTACGTTTGTACAAAATATCTGCTCATTTATTTGTCTGAACATTATATTTAAGGTGACAATGAGAACTTTTTGAACTACATGTTTTCCTACCCTTTTAAATTTACAAAACTCTGAATTCCCGCTTCAGTCTTAGCACCCTCGGGGAATGATAATACAATTTGCCCTAAACTCGAGTTCATTGTTAGATTTGATCAGTTATTCGAGCATGAATTTTATCGAGGTTGAATTTGATGTGCCGCTCCCTGTTCGTGGTCTCATTTGTTTTTACACAAGCAAATAAATAAAAGCTTTTAAAATATTTCGAAAAATACCTTTTGGTAAGAATCAAAAAGAAACCCCGCCTCAAAATATATTATGGAATCGATCCCGCCTGTCTTAAATAATTACGCTCGAGAAAAGTAATCTAGAAAAAACGTAAAGGTGAATAAAAAATATAACTGTCAAGTTCTGAAATTTTTATTGTTACAGTCTTAAAACTGACCTAGTATACCATACCAGAATCTTAGTAACCCAGACTATATTTTATTGCTAGGCTAATTCCAGCATTGGTCCCAAGTCACTTTTGTCATTAACAAACTAACTGGTTGTGAGGTTAAAGAGTATGTTTGTTGCCAGTACTAATTTGTTTGGAAAATGCATACAAAATAATTTTCGAACCACCTGGAAGTTTCTTATAATATAAGGTCATATTTTGCCAACATTGTGTCAAAATACAAATAAGATTGCACCACCAAGAAGTAAAGACATTACTATTAGTAGGATGCAACCACCTGCATACCGGTCCCAAACTCTTCCGTTCTCGTCCGTATAGGGTAGGTGTCTAATTCAATACCTTCCAAACGATAGTCTTGATTCTAAAAAGTACTATATTATCAACCTTCTAGAGTTGTGTATGACTCATAGTTGTCCTGATGATGTGTTTGGTTAAAATAAATATTTAAACTTATTGTGGAAACTAGGTACGCTAATCTCGCAACATGCCGACTTGGTGCCAGTACTATAATTTTAGCTGCAACATTTGGATTCAAACCATAGGCGATCCCATTTGAACATATCTAAATTAAAAATGTAAAATAAAAAGTTGTACTCATTGACATGTAAGATTGCCCAAATTCTTTGTATGAATGCCTTTTGATGCCGGGCAAACCCGTACTTTGAAAAGAAACGTTCTATATTAAACAGGTAAGTTGCATCCCAATTTAATAAAACCAAACTAACACCGCACTGGTAGACAGCTTGCAAAAATTTCAGTCCGTTCACAGCAGTTTGGGGGATTCTTATGCATCTTACCTTTACCCATCCTATCCAATGCTTTGCTATTTCAACTCCAAAGTTAAGAATAATATTTAGTTTCTACTCTGTGGCCACAATATCTATTGCTTGTCGGCATGGAAAAGCATTGATTTATAGCGGATTTTATTATTGTTTAGTTTATTTTCTAATTATTTATAACAATATTGACATATTAAATTTTCTATCATGGTTATAATAGTATATTTGATACTTTCTATATGATTTAATGTAGGATTTAGGATCCTCGCTAGAATATATCAGCCTTTAAATAAAGTATTACTAGATAAAATAAATTCCCCTTAAAATGTATCATTGTTTCAAAGTTTAAAAACTAACAATAAACGATTTTGAATATTGAAATGAAAATGTGAGAAGAAGAATTTTAAAGTCAGGGTTGTGACGTTTAAAAATAAATTTAGGTAAAGGGTGTAATAAAACATATTTATCTACAACCATTTAATAATAGGTGCATAATACTTCTGATAATAAGAGCATTATGCTATCCATAATACAATAAGTGTAATTATCATAAAACAACAAGTGTAATTATGAAGCCACAATAGTAAATTTTAAAAACCAAAATCGCCATAGCGTGTTGTGGTTTATATAATACATACGAAGACGTATCAGACATCAGCCGTATTCCAACTCACCGCTAATGTATAGTATCTTCGGAAAACGAGGTAGTTTTATTCGTTAAACGCCAATTCATAAATTGTTTATAATATGCTATTTCGTAATAATTCCTAGACTTTTTTGGAAGCAAATCCAATGCAGCTGCTTGTGCTGCCGCGCGTATTTCTGGTGGGGTGTTCGGTAATTCATTTTCACCTCGATTGTCAAAATCCATTATTATCATTTATTACTAAAGTTAAAACACGCACAAAATACAAGCAAACCTTTAACATTTACGTCAACACATACTTATGTTGATATTTCTGGTTTCCATAGTAACGGGACGGAAGAGCAATGCGATACATCTCCGTCGCGTCCGACGCCTACTCCGACAAGTGAAATTATAGCACGGGGGTCTTAGAGAGATTTTTGTCAGATACATTCCTTTTCTTAAACAAACACTAGCTAAAAAACTGAATTCATAAGACAAACATGTTTACTTTTATTTCCTCAAAAAGTTGTATTCTTGATATTTCGTGATAACATTTTTCAAAAAATAAAAAAGCGAAAAAAGTTTCCCATATGAACTCAACTTTTTTTCAGGCACTGTATAAATGGATGGTTGTAGATAAAGTATAGTATTTAACTCGCGTCTAATGAACACTCGGATGATTTACAACAATTGCCTTTGGCTCGTGCCGTAAACTCCATCATTGTATTATTATGGCCTACATTGTACGCTCGTTAAATAATATACTATAATAAATTGGACCATTTTATTTCACACGATTGTATAATATACATACTACCTACAATTTAAAATAAATAAACTTGTTTGACTAAAGCAGAAGTGGGGAGAAAAAGAGAAAATATTCTACTAACTGCATTAGGTATGCATTTGATCGAATGAGAAGGCTTAATCAGCCTTAACTAGAACTCAGGAGCAGCCAAGCTGCCTACCTCTCATGTGTCGAATAAATCATCGACGAAAATGAGCTAGGGAGTCTAGAGGATCAATATGATAACTGGACATCGAACGTGTCACATTGCCAAGCCAGATCACTGATGAGCACCCAGAATCAGAAACAAGGATGACCTCACATTTCATTTTAAGTGAGGCAAGGAATGTTTACATCAATTATTAATTAAATGACAGGCTGGAATGGCAGTTTACAGAGGTTTTAAGACGATTGACCATCTATAGGCGCAGACCCTTTGCGGGCCGCGGCCTCAGGATGGTCGCGCGTCTCGGATGAGTCCCAGTAGGACGAAACAACGAAAGGATTGAGATGTTAACGGAAGAAGACAGGGCATACCGTTGTTAGCAGTGAGTCTAAAACCTCCGTAAACTGCCATTCCCCACTGACAAGGTGAGGGGACAGCGGGTAATAGACGAAGGGGTGCACAGCGTGCAAACCCCGGACGCTCGACGCCGTGGAGAGCTACCAATAAACGAATCGTTTACTGATAGGTACGTCCATCGGGTTTGTAATGGTACCATGGATAGCCTGTCATTTAATTTGATGTTAACATTCCTTGCCTCACTTAAAATGAAATGTGAGGTCATCCTTGTTTCTGATTCTGGGTGCTCATCAGTGATCTGGCTTGGCAAGTCATAAAATAATTAAACAGTTTACAAAACAACCAATAATTAAATTATTTTTTTAAATTTTTATAACGATGAAAAAATATTGAAAATGCCTCTTTTAAATCGTAACTTTGATAAAACAACTGTTTGGAATTTAAGATTGGAGCAGACTTAGTGAGCTTATTGAGCAATTCTAGGGATCTTGCCAATTTAAAAGACTGTTATCATATAAATAATATAAAACAGCAGCAAAGGATTATCACGGCTATGGAATATTTGGTGAAAGTTAAGTACACATTATTGAATTATCATTGGCGTAGGTTAAGTTTTAATACATTTTTTTTCTACTGAGCTATTTTAGTAGATTAATAAATGTGCATTATATGAAAGAATAATTAGAAATAACTATTTAATAGGCTTAACAAATGTTGCTATGCTAAAAACAATTCAGTATTTTGTTTCACTGCCTAAGCGCCATAACGAAATATTCGTGGTTCGATCGGCAGGCCTTGCAGTTCAGGTCACAACGTGATGTCACCGGCGGTCGCAATCGACGCGTGGGTTTATTTTATTAGTAATAGTATTGTCATATATAGACATATGGCATATCCTTTTTTCTTAAATTCCCTTTTTTCTTATTATTTAAAGTTAATATTAAATATACCTACTGACCCAATTATTTGTTATTAAAACAAGAAAACTACAAGAATGCTATCTTAGCATATTGCCGAGCTTGCATTTTGTTACCAATCAATAACTGGGTTAGTTTATTGATACTGATTGGTATAAATAGCAGGCCGGTACTATGCAAAAGACACCACTCTATCAAGACCATTCAGGTCACCACCATCGGGTCGGGACCATTCGGGTCTCGACTTTTCCGGTCGACACCATTTGGGTAGACACCAGTTCGGTCAAGACCATTCAAGCCACGACCATTTGGTTAGAAACCCTTCAGGTCGATACCCGATCGATATAAGATTCCAGTCCAGAGCAGTAACATTGGGTCAGTAGCAGCACAGACTCCTGTTCCAATTATCAGCCCCTTGCCCTAGAGAGCTCGTCCCTAGCCAAATATGTTACTGTAAGTAAAGTTTGATTTTGTGTAACCATTAAACTACCGTGTCATATTGCATAATAAAGTAGGTGTTATGGAGACTTGTCGCATTTAATTTTTCCCCACGTGACAGTATCATGAGATAAACCAATGGGATATCACTAAATTGACTTTAGATAAGTAGGCACCTAGTTTTAAGCGTTATTAGCGTTATATTTAAAAACTTAAGGATTTTCAACTTAACGCCAATAGAAACATAAAAATCAACTTTATTTAATTCAAGTTCGTCGCACAAAACGACAATATGTTGTTTTTTGTTTTCAACTAATTTAAACTCACCCTATTCAGAATTTTAAATTGCTTTGAAATGAAATTATTGCCATTTCGATGAATCGAAACAAAATATTGGAAAATATACAATTTTTCAACACCGCAAATAAAAGATTATGCAGAATTTTAATGTAATTGCGTTTTGTTTTCGGTATTATATCAGTATACCGAATTTTGCTCAAATAGTTATCCATTTTAACTGCGGAATTTTCTAGCTGAAAAGAATAAAATATTTCTATTTATTTCAAAAACAGGACTCACCGAAACTTCAGTTTTATATTTTTAGAATCATGCCAGAATAAACAATTTTCCTTACTTGATGTAACAATAATGTTGGGTTGCACAAAGATTTTTATCCAGAATTAACTAACCAGCAAGTTTGACTGTGACATAAATGATATTGACAGGCATTATGTACTCAAAATTAAAAGCGCCTTTTATTAAAAATTAAGGTAACCGGGCCAGTACAATTGTGAGAAAATTATTTCGGCCAATGTGATGTATGTCACAGTCAAACATGCTGGTTAGTTAAATATTTTAAATTCTTTGTGCAACCCGGCAATAACTTTTAAAGAGTATAAAAGGAGAATAAATAATGTTTAGGATATAGGGTAAAGTCGCCAAAATCGTATCGTTGCCTAAATCATACCACTACAAGTTTTCATATTAGACGATAAATTATACGACATCTATCGGACGTTATTGTAGTATCTAACTAGTGCCAGTTGCATAGTATAATCGTTTTGCGCCGGTTGTGTTTGGCTAAGCGGGAAAAGCAAGCTAAAAGAATTCGGCTATTTTCATGTTAATTTTGTTTATTTTTTGCAAGGCTATATCTCATTGGTAAGTAGTATTTATACAGATATTTTTTTTAGTAGCATAGCCTGGGAAGTTCTTGTAATTTTGCAAAATTGAATTTAATTTTAGATCTATATTGGGGTTAGAATTGTATTATTTATTATTTTGATTGACAGTTTCCTAAATCGTACCACACACGCACATGAATAGTGTTCCAGCGTGACACGTCTTAATAAGGACTACATGTGCGACTTTTGTTTGTAGGTACATTTAAAATTATTTTCAAAGGTATGATAGATTTTTTTAATGTTTTTTTTTTTGTAAAATACTTAATATAAACAATAATTTTGTGTAATTTGTTATCTTTACAATAAATTGTACTCATTTTTATTTAAGATACCCCAAAATAACACTGTGGTACAATTTAGGAACCCACTAGTACGATTTAGGCAACCAGTTTCTTAAATCGTACTATTTGCTATTCGTTACAAAAACAGCTGTTTTTTATAAATTAACTAAAAAATAATATTTGAAAAATTGCAGTTAGGTGTCCAATAGACCGATCTATTGTTTTAAATCAAAAAATATACATTTCATTTATCAGTTTATAAGAAAAAAAAATTAAAACCAAAAAGTGGTACAATATAGGCAACCTTACCCTATGAGGCATTTAAATCATTATTTATTATCACAACCTTTTTAAATAAAGTAAGATAAATGTTACCGTTACCCCTATACATATTAATAGCAGTTAGTTATAAAATGGTGATCCTTTCCCTATTTTTCATGTAATTTTGTTGCAGGATTTGAGCTTCTGTCCATCCAATATGATGGCCGTGTGTCCAGGCTAGGTCAGCTATCCTAATTTGTCGATCCCTCTTTTTAGTGTGTTATTTCTATGTTCCTTGATCTTTGTTTGGGAAAGAGGGAGTTCAAGAAAGCTGCTACCATACACCAGAGCCAATATTGCTTTAGCAAGCTCTCATTAGATATAAAAAATATCTGGAACTGAACGCATGACTGCACCCATCTTAGTTATGCTTCAGTACATCTATAGCTAGTATAAATAGCGCTGTTGATACTGTACTTATTTAGTGTTCACCTGAAGACGATTGGAGATATTTAATAGTTGAAACGTTGTGATATAAAACAAATAAAACAATGCAAGTCCAAAACTTCATTAATTCAAGAATGATCAAATTCAGGGTGAATCCCGCAGCAATCATTCGTGGCCCTGGTAATAATTTATGTGATATTCTATACACTATAAATAAAACAAACTCATTATTTGGAGGTTATTAAACTAGACAGAAAGTTTCTTAAAGAAAAATAGGTAACTTGACGTTTATAAAAGAGAAAACTTACAAATAATGATTGTTCAGAAAACTTTGACAATTATTCCAGATCATTCTTAATAAAAGTTCCTATATACTTATATAGTATAGTCGGAAAAATCTATGTAGCACTGTAACATTTATCCAACGAAAAACTACACTTTACGCAAAATTATCTGACCTAACTAAAATTTACGGTCTTTCTTCTCCCAAATTACAAAAAACTAAAAATGTTGTTACTGATGAACCCTATATAGTAATCGCAATTCTGATATTCGAAATTGTATTGTTTAAACACAAGCAAAATTATTTAATAAATCCATGGAATGAAAAATTGGAATTAAAAAAAATCCAAAAAATTTAAAATGTTGTTTCTGACGAACCCTGTTTAGTAATCGCAAATCTAATATTCGAAATAATAATTTCTATTATAAAGAAGTACTTTTTCCACGCCTACTAATAAAAAAAGTTTTTACTTTTCCGAACTCTAATCGTGGACACACTGTATACTTGACATGCTTCAACTATCAAGCATTGCATTTTGCGCATGAAGCAAATACTCAATTTGCCGTGTGTATAGAAGAATAAAAGAGACCATCAAAAATTATTTATAAAACGATTGCCGACATCAAACAGCTTAGCCGGCATCTACCTGACCCAACAAGTTTTAAAAAATGAGTCATTCTACACGTAATTCGTTTTTACTGATCAAAAAGCCAAAAGAAACGTTAAAATTGTATTTTCTCGACGCTCGTGTAAAAATTTCTCTATCCAGAGAATCACCCATATATATAATATTTTATGTCCAATGGCTCACACCTATACCGGGTGTGAGCCCTTAATTGTGACCTCCCTGTATACTTTAGGGAAAGTTTAATAATATTTTTTGAGATTTGTTGATTTTTTAACTATACAATAGCAAAGAAAATGTTGTCCAGGAGCTAAGGTAAAAGATATAGGTATACGGATAATTTTATCGCTATGCATTTACGAAATAATTACAAAATATGCAGATATCTTAGAAATTAGTGGACAGGTAAAAAACATGTTCAATAAAATTTTATTAGAATCTAACGCAAAACCCAAAAATATAATAAAAAATGCTATATTGTATTTAAAAAATGAAAGTTGAAGCTACTTCCGATATAACCGGAAGTGACAGAAACATAATTATTATTATTTTAGTTTAAGAGAGTATATCGATAAACATAAACCTACAGATTTTCCAAAAGATATTTTCAGTAGTTTCCTCAAAAGTTCTAATGCAAGCTGTGGATAGAGAAATTTTCACACGAGCGTCGAAAAAATACATTTTTAACGTTTTTTTCTGGCTTGTCGATTGGTAAAATCGAATTTCGGGTAGAATAACCCATTTCCAGCTAAGCTATTTGATGTTGGCAACCTTTTTAACGAAAGTAAAATGATAATAGTCGTGAGAACATTAGACTGAGAGAGCGTGATATGCAATTTAACCACTCGTGTCAGCGGCTTGCAAAACAGTGTATACATTTTGCTTGACATTGTATAAAAATAAGTATTAATTTAAGTTTTGAAACTTACAAGAAGACTAACTTGTTCTCCAACAAAGTTTTGACTCCCAACATTTATTTTAATAAATTCGACTAATCCTGAGATATTTCGGGATATTTTGGGACAATAAACTGTTTAAACTTTCCAAGAGTTATGGGTCCTTTGGAAGTCCATAAAACACTAACCTACTAAAAGTTTTGTCATATAAACAATTCATGGTCACTTACGAATATACTTAAAAGTTTTCTATTATGTTCGTGTGCGATGTGTTATACGGACAGAAAAAAGGAATAGTTATACAATAATAGAGATACACAGGCGCGGATCCAGGAGGGGGGGGGGGGGGGGGGCTTACGAGCCTTACGAAATGGATATTTTTTTACTTTGAGCTTTAAAAAAATTGTAGAGCGTGTACAGGGTTAGAATTTTCTTTTAGAAGTCACTTTTGAGGTAAGAAAATTTTTAGATTAGAGCCGGGGTACGTTTTTTTCTCTCAAATGATATTTGACAAGACTATTTCACGAGAATATTTATTTCGTATTCTGTAAAATACATTCCTTAAATAATTTTTATAGTGTTCCATATATAGCCTTTACAGAAGTTTCTTCATAGTTTTCGCCATTACCCTTCTTTATAGTAAAGGTGTAATCTTTGAGGATTTTCGCCAGTTCCATCACAATAGTACATTTTTCCAGTTTATAATTTCTTACCATTAGAAACTCTGAGAACTGTGCCCAAATTGAGTTCTTGGACTTCCATGTGTTAAGTGGAATATTTTCAGCTATCGATTTTTTAATTTCTTGGGTAGATTGGCAACAAAATTTGCATTTTCGTTTAAATTTCTCAATTTGTCATTTTTAAACCAGGATCACATTTGTCAGTCATAGTTTTTACCTGACATCTATCAAAATTTTGCCGCTGAAAAACCATCTTGATTTTTTCCAGGTAGATGTAATTACGAGTTGTTCCACTAGAACCGCCGTTGTTATGATATTTTGCCAGTATAAAACACTCGGAAATGGTCACGAATAGTAGTTTGTACAACAAGAGTGGATATGATGTCTATATAACACGAGAAAGTAAATGGAGCACGACGCCGTAGGCGGAGTTCTCAAACTTTCGAGTGCGATATAGACAATCCACTCAAGTTGAACAGTATATTTTTTCTACGACCAAAATTACAAACCTTATGCTAAAAAATGTAAAAAAAAAGTCTGCATGATGCCGGGCTCGAACTCACGACCATTGGATCCATAGTAAAACGCTCTACCGTCTCGACTATCGAAGCGTTTAGTTAATTATCGTAAAACCAACTGAATAATGATGCTACATGAAATTAATTTTCTCTGCACATTCAGCAGGTTGCATTATTGATAAATCTATCATAAATGCGTATAGATTTTGTTATATTGAACAAATTAATTACATATTGTACCATATACATTTAAATTATATAATTTAGTTTCTTGAAAAAGAAGGCGGAGCCTCAGTAAAAATATTATACTATGATTGGTCAGTACTTTTAAGAACAACAATGGCTTTTTGTAATTGACTACTGTCAGCCCGAATTCTACCAGTCATTATATAAGTATTCAAATGTTTTTAACACTCTGTATTTAAATTATTATAGTATAACTTCAAGAAAGAGAAAATGAGACAAGTTACCTTACACTATATAAAACATATTATTCAAAAAATGTTTCTCCATTAGTCATATCTTTATACGGCTTCTATACTAGAATTTTAAGAAAAGCTATTTTAAAAAGCTGTTTCGTCTAAATCACATTAAAGAAAAGCAAAACCGTTTAAACGACACTAAGAAGAGAAAAACATATTAAGTGATTTATATAAGCTTCTTGGACTGCGTAAAATTATGCAAAATACACCATTAAAATTAGGTCTAAATCTTAACGAAGTGTTTTTAAATTTTTCCCTACTGGCTTTCGTTGTCTCCAGGCAGCAATTTATTCCATGCCCAAGACCGGAAACTGAAGTTTGTAAGAAAGACATCTGTTTTAAATTACATAACGTGGTTCGTAACTATAAAAATAAAGTTGGCGTCATCATTTTATAATTTTTTTATCAGACCTCAAAAAAAATCTATGTAAAATTTAGGGTAATTTCTGATTTTTTTTAATCTATAAAATATTTTGGACCATTAACTTTCGAAAATTATATTATATATAGGTACAGGGTGACAAAAAAGTGTTACCCGCTCCTCATTTATTTCGTAATTCTTGAAGTAAATGTTAAAAATTATGTAAATTGCCACTTTTTAGTAAAATCAAACGTTCCAACCCAATTCCGGTTTAACCGGAAGGGAGAACAAATTTTAAATAGAAATCTGCAATTTAATGGTTAATGCTGAAAATTCTTTTTTCAATGACAATTTACACTAGGCTAGCCTATAACTCCTCTTAATTATTGATAAAACATTAGCTAAAAACTAGTTCATTATGTTCGTGTTGTGTGAGGGGTTTGAACCTGGGTCCCTCATTGTCGTGGTAGCCTGTATGGACCTGCCTGGTGTTGAGGTTGGTGGGAATGGCGGATAAGCGGGTTCTGGCTTTGTTCTGCTATGTTGAAGTAATTGTTGCTGGTGTTCGTGATGTAGTCTTGGATCGTTTCCATTTTAAGGCCTTTAACTTTTAACTTTGCGTACAAGGTAAGTAGTAAATAGTAGGCCATGAAAACATAAACAACCGTACCCACTTAAAGGTACTAAATTTGAATCCGTCCTAAATTGAAAGTTCTGGATTTAAATTGACAAGTATCAGAATAAGTCAGATAATTTTTGTATTGTAAATAGATTTTTTAAATTTATAACTAAAACAGTATTTTAGTACATAGTATGTTCTTTAGTAGAACTAGAACTATGTTTGGAACAACATCCCGCGGTCAAAACACAACTGGAAAATTATTGTTGGGTTGCTTAAATATTTTTAACCACAATTAACTAACCAGCAAGTTTGACTGTGACATAAATGACATTTACAGGCACTATTTACTCATCATCAAAGGTGCCAGATAAGTAAATTAAAAAATAAGGTAACTGAGCCAGTATGATTGTAAGAAAATTATTTCTGCCAATGTCAGGTATGTCGCAGTCAAATTTGCTGGTTAGTTTAGTGTGTTTAAAAATCTTTATACAACCGGACATAATATAAGATTTATATACTTCGATGGTCTAAATTTTTCATTTTTTATATTTTTTAAAAAGCAGGTTGTAAATAAAATAGGTTTATCGGATACATTTCCGAGCAAGTTCACTTGAAATAAACCATTTTAACGTTCTTATGGCCTACTACTACTACCACTTACCTGGTTAACAACGTAAAGGATATTTAAGGAAACAAAACACAATTAATCTATAGGCAGTCATTTTTAAAATCAATGTTAATCTGTGATATTATGTCATTGAAAGGAACATTTTCTATATCTAATTTTAGTAATATTATATAAGTATAATAATATATACTATTAGATTGATCATGATATATTGAAATGTATGTTTTAATGTCTAATTTACACAACACGTCAAAAATATAAAATAAGAATATATTAGAAAATTGTAATGTTCATCGATACAAAGCAAAAAATTGACAATAAAACCATTCTGCATGTAAATAAACTTTGTAGTTGTATTCAGGCGACACGTTTTTACTGTTGTACCAATCGGCAGGCTTGTGTTTGAAAAGTTACATTTATTCAAACAATGCCCATTTTAGTTATTTACATTGCCAAATAACAGGTTTGAAATTCAATTCTATTTTTATTATTATTATATTACTTTAATTTCCTGTATAAGAAGACAGCTTTTGCTCAACTAGTATATTCTTACCGAAACAAATAAAATTCTACTCTAAAAGTAAAATATATGGATTTTTAAACTAGATTGTTTTAGAGAAAATCCATTCTTAAGTAGGGAACCCTTTTCTAACTTTCAGTTGAGGCATTAGAGCCTCTTAAGAAGGTGTTTTCGTATAAAAAAGGGTAAATCTGGCTAATATGGACCATATTTTTAAATTAGTGTTTATACAGCGTGATCAGTTAAGGGTACGGAGCGGCCATATCTCGGAAACTACTGGTCATAGAAATCCAGGAAAAAAAATGATAACTAAAGTGGCCAGGAGAAAATCCTGGAAATAATTTTTAAGTTCCGCATTTTGCCGCAAGAGGGCGTTATTGAGAAATCAATTTTAAAATTTTACATATCTCCGAAAATCTCACATTAAGGTATATCTTTGATAACACCATTAAAAAGCTTGGCCAATTATCCATCATTTTCGTCTTATGCTCATTGGCGTACCGACTTTAATAAGAGGGGGGGAAGCTGTTGAAAGTGTAATCGATTACATCGCTGTAACTTATAAACGACTTATCCGATTTTAGCAAACTAAAGACTAGTTGGAAGAGAAATGTATGCACTTTCACCAATCGTATTTAGTTGTCCATAATAGTTCTAAAAAAAAATGCTAGAGGGCGCAATTTGTAATGATAACACATTTTTTGATTTTACTCTGAAAAAATAAAGCATATGGTATAATTATTATACCATAATCGACAAGTAGATGGAATTTGCTAGAAAAACTATCAAAACCGCAGCTTGATATCTCCGTTCGTTTCAGCGTTATCGCGAATAGAAACATTTTTAAAACTTTAAATGAAGAAGCGAGAGGGACGCCACTGATATTTTTCTACGTAAATATTAATTCTGATTAGCCTAGTCAATTCTACATAAAAATGGTCTTTTGCGTTTTTCTCCTCAGGCACACCGTTCTTAATTAAAATAATTAAATTAAATTAGCTCTACTATTTATTATTGTTAACATTCATATTGAAAAATTTTCTTTTATAAAAATTGTTGGAAATGACCACCTTCACTTAATAGGCATGCTTGCGCCCATAATTATTATTACCTTATATTATATATATATTTATTATTATATACGTTTTGATTATGGTATCATTATACAGCATGATTTATTTTTTCAGAGTAAAATCAAAAAATGTGTTATCATAACAAATTGCGCCCTCTAGCATTATTTTTAGAACTATTATGGACAACTAAATACGATTGGTGAAAGTGCATACATTTCTCTTCCAACCAGTCTTTAGTTTGCTAAAATCGGATAAGTCCTTTATGAGTTACAGGGATTTAATTGATTACGCTTTCAACAGCTTCCCCCCTCTTATTAAAGTCGGTACGCCAATGAGCATAAGATCAAAATGATGCAGAATTGTCCAAGCTTTTTAACGGTGTTACCAAAGATATACCTTAATGTGGAATTTTCGGAGATATGTAAAAATTTACTTTTCAATTACGCCCTTTTGCGGCAAAATGCGGAACTTATTCCAGGATTTTCTCATGGCCATCATTTTTTTTTCCTGAATTTCTATGAGCAGTAGTTTCCGAGATATGGCGCTCCGTACCCTTAACTGATCACCCTGTATATATTATATTCTTTATAAATTTATTTAAGAAGTATTCATGGTGTAATACAAACAAAGTAATCAATGACCACAAACACTTTATTATTCTACTTTATGGTATTATTGGATTTAGTATTTTTTTCTTGGGTTACATAAAGATTGTTAACATAACGATAATTAACTAACCAATCAATTTGACTGGAACGTAAATGACATTGGCAGGCATTATTTACTACAATCAAAGTTGCCTGATTAGTAAATTCGGAATTAAGCTGTCTAGCAGGACTCCTGTAATTGTGAAGAATGAAATTTTGATTTGACATAATATATAATAATTTACTGACTGCAGAACCTTTCATCTCGAATAGGACTGCAAATAAGATTATGTAGACATTGCAGACTATATAAAACCAAAAAAGTAATTATCAAATTACAGGGTGAAATTTTTAACTGGAATAAATTCGGTATTAGCCTCTTTATTTGCGGACGAAATACGGTACTACGGGTGCCTTTATTTTTAGTTTGGTACACCTTTTTCATCCCGTCATGAAATTTACCCCTCTCTTGGGGGTAGAAACGGCCCCCAACGAATTCGACCCACTATTTACTTTTACATTTTGGTAATGCAGAAAGCCAGAAAAAATAAGAACTGGCCATTTTAACAACAATTCATACTACACTTTTGGTTCTGGCAGCACAGGCTGGTTTAAAAAAAGGACGAATTGAATTGAAACTCGCCAAATAACCCCGGAAATGGTACATAATGTTATAAATGAATTTTACTTTAGATTAACATTTCCCACAATTTTTACTATAAAAAAATTACGTCTAGATTACCGAAATGCAAAAGTTGATAGTGGATCGTATTCCTTTTTTTTATGCCCTTTCCAACGAGCTATTGCCATACATACCTTTACATTTGAGGAAAAAAAGTTACGGGAGGTTTGTACCTCCAAAAAAGGGGTAAATTTCATGACGGAACGAAAATAATGTACCAAACTAAAAATAAAGGCACCCATATTTCCTTGTTTTTTCCGCAAATAAAGAGGCTTTCTAATACGAAATTTATTCCAGTTAAAAATTCCACCCTGTATGATTCTGGTAATTGGTATATTTTACTAAATAGGTATGTTGCTTCAAAATAACAAGATACTTTTAGACTTTATGTGCAATGCCTTGACAGAACCTAAAGCTGCATGCATCATCTTACCCAGTGCATCATTATCCCTAGATTTACCCTATAAAGGATAAGATTGGCATCTTCCCTGCCACAGATTGTACCTTTTGGTATTCGGAGAGAAATCCTATAGACACGCCAGAAATAAGTGATAATATATTCTGGAGAAGCATCAGTTCTTTTCCTTTTCAATCGGGAAAATTCGAAAATGTATTACATATGTATGCGCATATAAATAAGAAACACCCCCACTAAATATAAATAATGGATTATATTTTATATAAAATGAACAAAGGAATTCGATAATTATTATTAGAAAACACTGAGGAAATAGTAATAAGTTTAAACGAGATTTAAACAATCATTGTAATTTAGTCTAAATAGAAGTTAGTACTTAATTTCTACATCATCATGAGGCAAACTGTTAAAATAAACCACTGATTCTTGCGTGATAAATAGAATTATTTATCAATTTAAGTGTAAGTTTCAGAATTTAAATTTAAGATAATTCCAGGTAAAGAGACCCTTCTAAGAACTTTTCTAGAACATCTACTTTAGCGAATTGAACTACCCTTAATTACAAAATCTACAATATTCATGAATCTCATATTATTCGGAAACTTTGAAGACAGACATGTATAATATCTCCTCTTTCACCAAACGTTAAATTCCTGAATTTCCTTTTAATGATCATGTTAACAATGGATTTACTTAACAATTCCGGATTTACATAAATTGGAGTTTTTGGAGGGCCTGATAAAGATAATATTCCTTTGTAATTCTAGTTGTTTTGTTTTGACTGGTTTGCTTTAATCAAAATGGAGTTTTGATTTATTCATAATGTGTAAACGGTAAAAATTTTCAAAACACTGGTATTTTCGACCATGTAAACCACAAAAAAAACAATTATTTACAATTTGTTTACACATCTTTTAGTATCGCTTATACGAAAATAGCTTTTGAATAACAAATATTTCTAAAGTAATTTAATACCACACTCCATGTAAAAGAAGCCCTCAAAGTAACGACTTCATTTTTGCTGGAAAAGGGAAAATAATATACCTACTAATTTAATTTCAGTCACTGGTTTCCAATCCATTATTTACTGAAAGCTCATTTTACATATTTTTAAATAAATCAGCAAAAGAATTGTGTTACATTTCTGGTAATGTTAGGATACCATTGTAAACATTATAGGATGTTGTGGTTAGGTCTATCTCTCTTTAATATGAGAAATTATGGATAATGGACTGTGTTCGGATTTAGGTAATAAAATTATGAAGTGTTCAATTATTTGACAGGAATGACTGCTCATAGTTTAATTGATTTCGATATTATTTACCCGGTGCGGCGCACAGATAAACTTATAAACTCTCACTGACGTTGGCGTTGGCGTCAGCATTCATCGTCCATGCTTGTAGACGGTATTTGTAAACTTCAAGTTGCCGTTCGTGCTTGAACTGTGTTTTTTACACTGTTGAGATAACTCAACATAGTGTTGTTTTAACAGCTGTTAACTTGATGTGATACAAATTTTTTACCATTTTACATTTAAAAATTCACTCTAATGTTTAATTTCATAAATTTTTGTAACGTGCTTTAAAAATATTTTAAGTATTCTTTGTGTGGCAAAGAATTTGTAACGAAAGGAATAAATATTTATTGTTGAAAATGGGTTATTTTACATAATAATTTGGTTTCACAATACTTTTTGTTCTGAAATTGCACAGTTCAGCTCTTAGCTATGATCTTTTCATTGTACTTACAGCTTTCTAGGTAATTCATGGTATTTTTTACGGTTTTTCATTAATTAAAATGTTTGTTGTACTGATTTTTGGTTCTCCCACATTCTCCGGTCATTTCAAAGTTTTTGAGGATACCACTGAACCTGTATTAACGTCTACGAAGGCCAAGTTTATGCTAGAAATAAGAGGAAAAAAGGTTTAGATTTTTATGAAGCAGGTTAATTCACTTATTTGGACATACCTCAGACATGTTTTTTCGTCCTTGCCAAATTCTGAGGCCCCAGGTATCGGCATCTGCACTGATCTGTTGGTGTTGTGTACCCATGACTGTTAAGATAATTTTGAAGCATTTTCCTTGGAAACCAGGCGTGGTAGTCTGGTGGACCTTTCAAGCCTCCAGTTGTACCGTTGTGTGGCGATTATAGCTAGAAAGAATGTTTAATTAATCACTAATTAACCTGTGTTTTCACGACAATTTTTTGTGGAAATGTATAATTCAAGCATGGTCTTGTGACTTCTCTAACGCTCTAAAATATGAGTTGATCGCACAAGCTAATTTCTTCTTGCCAGATAGACTTTGGTTTACCTTAAAATAATCTTTAGTTTCCCAAATGAATTGTAGCTAATACTTTGTTGGTTTAAATAAAATTCGTTAGTTTTAGAAACTAAATATTATTCTTAACTGTATTATAGTATTGGTAACAAAATCGGCATGCTGCAACCAACAGATTAACTTACCTAGTTCCCAAAACAAGTTTAAATATTGTTTATCTTAATTAAATACACCAGGACTACCAAGAAATGGCGCTAAAAGTTATATACTACCCTAGAAAGTTGATAATATTGTAATATTTAGAATCAAAACTATTGCTAGACGCTATTGACACCTACCCTGTACGTACGAGAGTAAGAGAGTTTAAAACCAGTCTGCAGGTGATTGCATCTTACCAATATTAAAGTCTTCACTTCTTAAGTGGTGCAATCTAATTTGTATTTTGTCGCAGGATTGACAAAATATGACCATGATACAAACTACAAGAAGATATGATACCGCGAAGATTTTCGTGATGTCACCTTGTATATAAAAACAGCCATATTGCGATATTCTCCGTTGTTTACTATTTCTATGTAAAATTTTGGTCGAAACGAATTCCTAAATACTTTAATTTTCTTTCCAACATAATCACATCTACAAGTTTGAGTTAAAAGGAAGGTATTAAGTATATTACGTTTTAAATTTTGATGATCACAGTAATCAATCTAAAATGTATGTTTCAATATTTCAGTCACAGTACAAATTCTAATGCTAATATGATTTATCATAAATGTATTAAAAATATCATATAAAATTGCCTTTTAATAGCGTAAAAGCGGTTCAATTCAAAAATTCCTCACAATGTGACATTAAAAATCCACTGCGCACCCTGTTGATATCATACCTTGTATAGTTGTATCATGAAATGACCTTATATTATAACGATCTTTCCGGAGGTTCGAAAATTATTTTTTATGCATTGTCCCAACAAATTAGTACTCGCAACAAACATACTCTTTAACCAACTAAGCATTTAGGTTGCTAATGACTAAGAAAGTGGCCTAGTAATAAAATGTTGTCTCCGTTACTAAGTTTTATCTTAAGGCTATTTTAACTAATTTTCATGTCAAGAGAATTAAGATTCTGGTAGGGCCAGTTTTAAAAGTGTAAATTTTGCTATTTCTTGTCGAAAAGTTTCTTGGTCATTTTTATTTATTTGTACACATTTGGACGTACAACGTCATTTATGACGTTTAGACAGTTAAAAAATATCAAACGGACCCACATCAGATTTTCTCTGTCAAGTATTTATTGTAAGTTTCTTGTGGTATGTATTTTACAGGGATTGTCTTCATTGGATAATAATGAGTTCTTTAATAGTAAGTGGTCCCTAGTACATAATTCACAAAAATATTTTAAAAATTATACTACATACTTCGCTAACTCTTAAAAATAACATGGTATGGATTACTAAAATTTGGTTCTGACAACTATTTATTTTCGTGAAATCGGACTTAACCCAAAAATTAGTCTGTACAACCAAAAAAATTGTCATTATTGAACTGTTGAACTAATTAATAACCAACCCAACCTACAAATTTTAGTTGTCACAACGGCATTTTTTAATACGGATAACTAAATATTATATGGTACTCCCGTTTTTTAACCATACCTATTAGCTGGCACAACTAATGTGTAAATATGGAAAATTGAAATTTTTTTTTTAAAGAAATATTGTTTTTGTTAATGATGCAATCTACAAATATTGCCAAAGCCATAATTTATTTGGGCCAAACTTGAAACTTTCATAGAGTAACAATCATGTATGTAGTCACAACATTGTGTTCATTATCTTTTTTCTGTACTTTCTAATTGTAAGAAAGAAGTTGAATCATAAATAAGTAAAAATTTTATATTTTTGTCATTGCAGTTGCACATTAGAAAGTTTGAATGAACCGCTTATAACGCATCGCAAAATTAGCAAGTTGATTTGATAGAAATAACTTTAAAAAAAGTCTGTTTCATTTCTAAAAAAAAATGTCATATGTAATTTATACTTAGTAACGAAAAATACTCCTTCCCAGAGTCCCCATTTAAATAAAAAAATGCCTTGGTATTACTACTTTATTAGGTATGCGTAAACTAATTCGAATAAATTATCAGGATATTATGGTTTCTTTAAAAAAAAATTATTTCCAATGTCCTTGTTCTTTCATGTTTTTTATAATACATACTTATGCAATACAAAACAGAAATAATAGATTTTTAACTTATTTAAATCAATCTTTTGGGTTGTTCAATGCATATAGAACTAAATTGTTCTTATTTAAATTTTCTTATCTGCTACTGCGATTATTAAAAACCAAAAAATATCCCTTGGACTTTCTATTTAAAATATACAGCTATATAAAATTTGTTATACTTGGCCAGATTAAAAAGTCATCAATATGACGTTCTTTTATAGAAATGGAACATAGAATAAAAACAAAACAAAACAAATATTTTTGGGTTATTTCTCATCGGGTCACCTTGCCATGCTTTATAAAAAGCTCATTTAAATTTTCTAATGTACAACTGCAATGCTAAAAAATAAAATGTTTACTTACTTATGATTTAACTTCCTTCTGCCAATAAGAACGTACACAAGAAAGACAATAAACACAAATAAATTACACCAAATATTGTCACATCCATTGTCCACACGACCATGAAAATGGCCAATTATTGCCTTAAAAACACCAAAAAATGGACATGGAACCGCAAAAGTACCCTAACATAACCTCCTGACAGTCCTGGCTAGAATGATATGTCACCCACCGTCAAGGGCGTCAAGTCTATGTTGTAAAGTGAGTACAGTGATGCCGTTAGTTAGACATATGAAGAATAATATTACTTGAAAAGAAAAGTTAGTTCTGGTAACTAAGAATGCATCTTAATCAAAATTAACAAAATGATAGGGACTACAAATTCATAATGTGTTATTACAACAAGCTTAACTGATAAATACAAGTTTGTATTAACCTTAATGTAACATTTAAATAGGATATATACAGAGTAAAATTCAGCTAAACAAAATATTTTATTTCTGCCAACTAATATGAAAACAAGATACTTTCTTTGTTCTGATGGCATCATTTTTTGGTAAATAGAATCAAGAAAAAATTCTTTTTTGTTTTCTTAACTAAAAATAGTTATTTTTGGTAACGTAAACACGAGAACAAATAAAAATTAGTGCCAAATACCAAGTCATTTTTAAGAGTGCAACAGTCCTAATAAGACATGAATTATACCTCGGATTTTAAATTACATTTTCTTTACACAGCTACGCCAGCCCATTAAGGCAGTGCAATTTATTTTAATTTTTCGCAAATACCACCCACTGCATTATATATTTTTTCTCAGTATTTGATCTTATTATTTTTTTTTCGCATATTATTACTTTAGCTGTTTCACGGGCTAATAAATAATTCAAAAGCTCGCTTTCTGGTGGAAATGAACCAAATAAAAATGGGGAGTATCTGATTTATGTGTGGTTGGCAAAAAATCCCTAAAATAAGTAAGTATGATTGAATATGGTGAACAAAAGAAAATAATATGTGTTTTTGGATGTGACGACATGAATAAGAATTCATAAAAACTAAAAAAATGCCAGTCTGCGCTCTTAAAAATAACTTGGTATTTTGTATTAATTTTTATTTGTTCTCGTGTTTACGTTACCAAAAATAACTATTTTTGATATGGAAAACAAAAAAAGTTTTTTTCTTGGTTATATTTACAAAAAAATAATGCCATCAGAACAAAGGAAATATTTTGTTTTCATATCAATTTGCAGAAATAAAATATTTTGTTTAGCTGAATTTGACTCTGTATGTATCCTATTTAAATGGTACATGAAGCCTTCTACAAATTTGTATTTAACAATCAAGCTTATTGTAATAACACATTCTGAATTTAGTGTTACTATAATTTGGTTAATATTAATTAGGATAATTATTAGTTACCAGAACTAACTTTTTTTCAAGTGATATTCTTCATAATGTATTACTAACGTCATCGCTGTTTTGGCAACTTTACTATATTCCGAACAGAGACTGTTGATCATTGAGAACGGGAGTCGTAGTACAAAAAGATGATTTTGATGTGCCGTGTCGATTTCTTCGTGTTTTCAAGGCAACAATCGGCCATTCTTATCTTGATTGTCTGATTATTGCACGCATGTTTGGCTATGATAATATTTGTTGTAATATATTTGTGTTTATTGTCTTTCTCGTGTACGTTCTAATTGTCAAAAAGAAGTTGTTTTTTTTACGGTTTGCCGACTACGTAGGCCATCTTGAACCGGTCATCGACCACAAATGTGATCTACCGACTGGGGAGTGTGAAACGGCACCTTCATCCTACGAGATATCCGATCTCATCCGGCCTGTCCGGCGTGAATAGGATGGCTAGGTGTCGATTCATTTTACACTCTTCCCTGAGGCAAGAGCACGCCGTGTTCCCAAGCGGTCACCCGCCCAAGTACTAACCGCGCTCGACACAGCTTAACTTCGGTGATCTGCGGGAACCGGTGCTTAATATGTCGACAGGCCCTTGCCTCAAAAGGAATTTAAATCATAAGTAAGTAAACTTTTTATTTTTTTATCATTGCAGTTGGACATTAGAAAGTTTAAATGCGCTTTTTATAAAGCATGGCAAGGTCTCCTAATAATAAAAAAAAAATTAAAGATTTAGTTTTTTTTTTGTTTTGTTTGTTCTATGTTTCATATTATTAGATTTAGATATATAAGAATAGATTATAATAGAACGTGGTATTTATTTCGTATTTCATGTTTCGAAGGCAGATCCCTTCATTCTCAGTGGAAAAAACTTCACATAGGAAAACATATTTTCGACACTTGACCAGTTAAATAAAACTAAAGGCAGCAGTTACATTTTTTAAAAATTGGCACAAACGTCTGCTAGACACGTTCGAGTTACATGTTATAATGTTTGACTTACGTCTTTAGCAGCTTAAATTAGAAAAAAAAACTTTAAAATGGATGCCATAATGGACTTTTTTATGCTAAAAGTTTAAGGAGAATTTTATTTCGTTTGTCGTCAAATTATAGTGAAAAAATGTCAAAGTAATGTGCTAAACGACAAAAGCCAAATAAATAGCACCATAAAAAAAGAATAAATGTTTTGTAGATAATCGGATTAAAAGGAAATTACAATCCTACGATTTATAGCTACAGTAAATGTAAAATTTATTTGTTTGTTTTATTTTCCAAAAACCTTTAAAGTTTTTTTATAGTCCTTTTATGTACTAGAACAATGTCCCAGTGGTGGCACTTCCATAAGTTCATTTAGTCAATGATCTCCCGCATAGTGTCCCTTTTCATGAAACTTAAAATTTTTTAAGTTTAAAATCCATTGGACGACTAGCCAAATTTCGTTTATTTTATGTAAGTTTACTAGTTAGTACTTCTAAAACATTCCTCGTAATTAACACAAAACAGCTCGGCAAATCAGGCTTAAAGCTCTTTTTTCTACTCCCGCACGTGGATATTTGATGTTTTCTATACACTAAAGTGATTGGAAAAGGGGGCTATTCCGGTTAACTGAACGGATATAATTTTATTATACATCCTAGTTAGGATATGAAACTGACCAATCACAGTGGTGAATGACAAAGAAACGAAATGTATACGTTTTTAAATAAATTTAACTTGTCGTTTTCTGACACTTAACAGAAGTGAGGTTAAGAATATATTTTGAATATATGCAAATCTGTTAGATCAAATTTATAATTTTTAATATTTGAATAACCTTTATCCAATGCATACACCATTTTTTCGCAAAGAGTGTACGAAATGCTACAAAAAGTGGAGATATAAAAGCAAGATATATTTTTACCGACCTACTCAAGTTTTTTCTGACCGAACTAAAAATTTGTTCGGAAATTCCCTCCAATTCTTTTCAAAAATCTTCAGTTTTCCATCCCTTTATAGATAATTACTACAAGATTTAATTCATAAAATAGATACACTTACAAAATGAACGTTTTGTACTTGCCTTGGTTGGATTTTGTCATAAATACTGGTTAACCGCGATTTTCTATTTTTAAACCGGGATCCAATCCCAATGAACCATAAAACTTTTATTATACCCAACAACGCAACACATGTAGAAAAATAGTTGGCAAATCTTCCTTAACATTTAAAAAAAAAATTAAAACTTCTTAAGGTTAGGTATGTTTTTTTGTTTTGTTTTACAAAGAAAAAAGGGTTTGTTCAGGTTCGTTAACCCTAGATTGTCCTATTGTTGGTATCCTCGTTCTGCCGCTCAAACAGTGCATCTACCGTTACCATAACATTTGGCTGCCGACGTGTTTCTGATGTGGCAGTTGTGGATTGTATGTGACCGAATAAAGAGTGATTGTTGGCGCGTAAATTTTACGTATAGATGTGTTATAAATGCGCTGAATTCGTATAGATTTGTTATGAATGCGCTAAGTTCACCTAATCTTTTTATGTGTATTTTTTGGTTATTTCGTTTGATTTAGATTCAGTAAATGTTTGTTAGTTTTGAATCAAAATAAGTAATTACTTTTCCCTAAAAAATTAAAAGGTTTGAGACAATTTTTGCACATATTTGTAATCTACGTAAAATTTACGTATTGTTGGTATCGATGTATATATTTTCAACGTTGGCAATCTAGGGTTAAGTAATCAGACAACAGCTACGGTTTAGAAAAATAAATCGTCCATTATTATTAATAAATATATCGCTCTTTGTCAGTTATTCTGCAAAAGGCCGAATGTGAGAAAGATATGATTTTGTGTAAATCAAAAAAATGAACCAAATCGGGTAATTTGGTCCATGGACGTGCCAACAAAATTAATTTTTCTTCAATTGTTTTTTATTATCTTTTTTACAAATTCACAGCCAACTAAAAAGACAAATTATTATTCCTGATTTAAATAAATTTAGAGTATGAAGTTGATTCCTAGAAAAAATATATTGTACAACTCAAAGTGGATTGTCCATATTGCACTCGGACGTTTGAGCACTCCGCCTCTGGCGTTATGCTCTTTTTACTTCCTCGTGGGATATGGACTTTTTATCCACTCTTGTGTCTGTGTGATGATTGGAGAGAATGATGCTTTTTGAATAATAGAAGAGTTTTGGACTTGCATTGTCTTTATGTATTTTACATAACAGCGTTTCAACTGGTACGTATCTCCAGTCGTCTTCAGTGTGAAGACGACTCTTGTTCTACAAACTACTGTTGTACGTCCTTAAAAAAACTTCGGATATTGAAAAATGATAAATAAAAAAGTGTAATAAAAAATAAAACTGATATCTGATCAAATTATAAATATCTACCACCATCTCTGGTTTGTTAGAAAAACGACTCAAGTATTACTTTTTGCCGTCTTATTTATATTGTCTCTTTTTTAGTGTCGCATATCACGAATTGTACCTTCTTGGCCGCCTTATTTTTACTACGATTGGTCTTCTGAATTTTATTACAACTAATGAAACCCGTAAAACGATCCCTAGATGTTTTATGTATTCCTGCGATCTTTTCGAATCCAATGTACAAAACAAAATGGAAAATAATTGCAGCAATTACGCAGATTGAAAGTACCCTTAAGAGGCTGTATTTCTTGCACTGTTTTATACGTTAAAGATGGAACTTTAGATCATAAAAACCTTTTTTTTTTAAATTAGGATATCAAATGTTAAGAAACAAAGTTGTATTTAAATGTTTGCTGATGATACTTTCATATACAGTGGCCGGTCAAAATATGTAATGTTGGTTCAACAATAGTAATTTACGTTACAAGTCCGGAAAATACTGTTTTTGTGGACGAGTCGACAAAATTCTGGAAGTCTGCGAGTTCAAAAAAACTGTTTTCGGACGTGTTGCGTACACGGCCACCGTGTAGAATAACAAATTAATGAGACACATTGCTTTATTATATTTCTTTGTATAACAAAATTTCGAAAATTTTAATTCTTTTTTGTATTAAATATTGATATTCGAACAGAAGATAGGTACTAACAGAAACATTCTAATTCTTATTTATATTAAAATTCGAGCAATTGCTAATATTGAAAGGATTTAATTTGTTTGAAATGCTTGGTATATTTAAATACCTTTTGTAGTCAGAACAAGAAGGTACTTGTCCGGGAACTACGTACTTCCTGGACTGCTAGAAATGCTACTTTCTGAAAGAAAAAGCGTTCGAGAAGTGGGTAGTTCCCGGACGGTTGCCGAAAAAAGCAATTAAATAGCACATTTATATCATTGAACATTGAATCTAAAGTTTGGACTTATGAAAGGCTTGTTAAACTGTATAATATACCTGTAGTGCGATATAAAAAACTAAAAAATAAGGAAAAAACTTGCCTTATCTAGGGGCGAGTACTTTCCAATACAAAACAATCGTGAAAAATTGTGAGATACTCATAAATCATAGACATATAAGTGATTTTAGGTACGCCACTGCACATCACGACATTTAGGTACAATTGTTGTTACTGAACATAAACAAGCTTGTCATATGGTATAATAATCACTTGCAAAGATGGCATCTCTTAAAATATAGCAAATATCAAAAATTTGTCATTTTACTTTTTTTACTATAAACCAGTGATTCAATTGACGTACAGTGATAAAATTTTAATTGTCTTCTGTTACACTCTGTATATAAAATTTAAAAAACAGTTTAAGAAAATCCAACATTGGCAATTATTTCCTTTGGTACAAATCTATCAACCATTAAAAACCGGAGATCGATATCGTATCTGGTTCAGAAAATATTAACTTTGAAAGTTAGGTGAAATTTTTCTTGCTCGAAAACAAATGACCAGCAGTTTTTAAAAAATATGCCTTAAAATATTAGTTAAAGTGGTATGTGACCGAAAATAACTATTTCCCTGACAGTATATCTGGAGATTGAATTACATAAAACTTCACTTGTCCTTCCATTAGAAAAACTGTTCTTTTAACATTTCGATTTTTTTAGTAACTTTTATTATTACCACATAATCTCGTGTGTTCGGGTTTGTTCAACAACCAATTATTTAATTAACTCACAACCCAGCCAATTTTACCATCCTTTGAGTCGTAGATAAAAGTGATAGCTTGAAGTTGATTCAATTTTAAAACATTGTGGAAACTGGAAACGTAAAATACGGTAAGGAATATAAATTACTCTACAGAATCATTTTGAGTTCAAAGGCATTTAAAGATCAAACAGTTTAAAAATGCACTTTAGCGTAATTTTGGCAGTAATATAAAAGCGAAGGAGAGCATATTACTGTAGCTTAAACTTATACAAAGCAAAAATTGCAATAGGGGAAATTATAGCAAGTCAAGACAAAGTTTAATTAACATCATATGATGATATAGCATAAATACTGCTGGAGTGTGCTGCCGTGCCATAATAAAACCTAGTAACTCTAAAATTGTCATTTTTCAGTATGAATGTTGCAAATTTTCAAAATTCATTTAAACATAACAACTCTTAGAGCAAAGGTATAGATTTGAGAATTAACATACATGTGTATTTTTTTATGCTTTTTTCTAAAATTTTGTGGTAAGCTGTATTTTTTTTAAAAGAAAGGTGTTATTAATAAATTTATAGTTACTAGGTAGCTCTAACCTAATAACATTGCCATAGTAAAAGTCAGTAACTTGATTTGCTATATTTTTTGGTCCGTATTGGCTACTTAGAAATAAAGTAGGTTGACTTTCTGCAAGCATGAACTAAAATCTGTAAGTTTTTAAAAATAGTAAGTCTTCCTTGGTTAGTAAGATAATCCTAAATATATTTATATTACCCAGTAAAACGAGTGGCTTTTCAAAAATTTAACAGGAAAGTCTTTTTGGTTGGTCTGGTTTTGTATTTATAATACCGAATTTGAACTACTTGTAGAGAAAATATTATGTATATTCTATAAAATAAATAATACAATATGTACGTATGTACCTTCATCCTCACTGTAATAATAAATAGTACTGAGGAAATAATTTCTTAAAGAATTATTATTTCTGAAAGCATATAATAACATTAACATTTACAAACTATTTATAAACATTTAAATACTACTGGTAAATTGTACATTTCCAAAATCTTTACATATGTAAATAACTTTACAAAACGGTATACAAGAAAAGTAAAAACATATATTTAAAAATGTATGATATTTTAGTACATGACTTTCCTAAATCTTCAGTGGTATCCGAGTTGGGCAAGTCGTGCCAGAAAATTTGTTTTCTTGGCGGCATATGGGGTAAAAGCACGTTTAAAATGGTACCTTTCTTTTGGGTATTCACTCCCCTATTAGTTGTTATCTTGTTGGGCAATTCCAATTCCAAAACTTAGGTTTTAAAATGGATGCATCCTTAAAATCAGTTTCTTCTAGTTGTTCTTTGTCATACATTTTTTAACCCTTTCTAACTTATTATCGGTAAGTTTTGGAAACAAATTTGAGCTGCTTTCTTTTTTTCGTTGAATGCATTTTCAAATTGCCTAAAATCTTTGGCCCTTAGCGTAATCACAACATTTAATTTATTTGAGGTTGTAATTAACTGTTGTAAATCTTCCAAATCAAGGATTTCTTTAGACTTTTCCCATTTTTTTCCAATTTGCCCATGAACTGCATCTGCTTTCATAAAACTGTCATTTTAATTCTCTGATGTATAATAAACTGCTGGACGTGAAAAGCGTCACATTAACTCTCTTTATTCCTTGACTGTGCAGAGCGAACAGACTAGTTTCTTGCGTGATCTTACTAGCAGGCCGGATACTACCCCCACCAATGACTTTTATATGTTTGTATTTGTATGCAACTAAACTTACTGTTAAATTGTTTTATTATAATCATAGGGTTAGTGGAGTTACTACATTACATTTTTCTAATTTTTACTAAATCGACGCTTAAAATCCGCTTAAATTGTTTAGGTATAATACTTTATGATGATGGATAGAGTTACTAGGTTTTACTATAGCAAAATAAATTATTAAGTAAAAAAATTACAAAATGTTTAGGGTAACTAGACTTAAGGTTATAAAGAAAATCCTTTAAGTCAATATACTAAAACAGTCTATTAAATAACTCAGAAATGGGTTGGCCGACAAGAATGTTTTAAGTAGCTACAGATAGAACTTGATTAGGAGAACCAGAAAATAACAACCATAATAAAACCTAGTAACTCGAGTTACTAGGTTTTACGAAATTACGGCAGTGTGGCCCTTCAGTACAGAGGGTAATAGGGCTGTGACGTTACGGAATATTGTGTTAAAACATTAAATTATCAAAAAAAAATTGTTTTGCTGTTTGAGAGTAAAATTTCAAAATACTCCTTGCACCTGTTTTTATTGGAATACACAATAGGTACCTATTGTACTTTATGTTCAATTTCTTATGATTAATTTTGTGATATTTACAGTAAAACATTTTCATTTCATATTTTCTATCGCACCTAGACAGCTTATAGAGTTTTATAAGTCGTATTTTATAAAAAAAATTATGCTAAATATTCCGGATTACGTGAATTGTGAAAGTAAATGGCTTCCGATACACTTCTAAAGTAAACCGAGATTAAACTGAAATACTTGGAGTATGACCGGGTCTTATTTTAGAATGTATCCCCCTATTTTCACGAATGAAACTAAGCTTCGTCTTTCTGTTTCACTTCATTTATTCGAATTTACAACTTTTATCGTGTTATTTTCAAATTCCCACCGAACTTAAGATACAAGTGGTAAAATTTACAGAAAATATTTTTGCAACATTACAAAATAGTATAGCGTCTATTTGAAGGTTAGAGACAATGATGAATCTTGCTCGGCAGAAATCTATCAATCGTCTCATACCGACCGATACGTAAACGTGACCGAGATAAATAGAGATAAAAAAGATTGATATATAACCTACCCAATTGTTTCCATTTGACAATTCAATATACAAAAAAAGAGTTAAATAGATACATGGTATTGCATATAAAATAAGGAGAGAACCGTCTATTTATGTAAAATCAACACACAATTGGAATCAATCGTGTCGCTCTTGCCTAATCACGCTATAATCAGCTTATTTTAACATTCAAATTTAAATCTGTACCGGCAACTGGGCATCCCATTCATTCATTCGTTCAAATGATCGATTGAAAAGATGCGATCATTTTTAGCTTCAACCGCCGATTGGTAGAATCTGTCTAAAAAATGACACATCTCTAGTTAATTTTTTTTTTTTTTCGAGGAGAGATCTTCCAAAGAGACCTTGTGGGGACAAGGTACTGTCGGATTCAATCCTGAAGTGATTGCCTACCGACTAAAACTCCCCGCGTTCTTTCGGTTTCCGGGCCCGAAATGGCCTATAAAAACCTCCAGACGTCTTACTGATCTTTCCACATCTCCATGCCGGGGCATGTTTTTGTTTTGGATCTACCTGCATACGTTGACCGCATATGCAGGAATTTATCATTTCTAAATATTTCAAAGGGTAAGTTATTTTTGATATGACTTACTGTGTTGGTGTATTTATGTGTTATTTGTGGTGTACTGGTGTATGGTGTAAGATGCCTCTGACAGTAGCTGGTTTTGGCGTGTAAGTCATTTTTTGATTATGGGTTAGTAATTAAAACTTCTACATTAACTTAATTATTAACATTTCACTTAAATATTTCACACTTAACTTATTTCAATACTTTTCACTATTACTATCACTATTTTCTTAATACTATAATTGACTTCTTGGCCTCTTATGTACCCTCCTTGGATTTAATACTTCATTTGGATTATAATCCGTAAGTCTGCGAAGTTCTTCATTTGGATGCATTCTTATTTCTTCGAGCATTTTCCTGGCCTTCCTTTTCATAGTTCATACCATACCAAATGAAAGCTTTTAAACTTGTTAATATCAACCTTCTTGGGTTGTATATAACCGTTAGCACCATCTCTTGGTAGTGTTATGCAATTTGTCTGATTATACCCGCCGAAAGCTTTAGTAAGAAAAGCTGTGATTTTACAATGATGTTTCTTGAATGATAGAGTATAGGACTTGCATTGTCTAGTAAGTATCTCCAGTCTTGATGGGGTGAATTCATTAGTTAAAAGGTTGTGAGTCAATACCTGTGTGGGCATTAAGACGCAAATACAGTTTTCGATTAACTCATTCTTTATTAACAAAATATAAATTTACGTTTATATATTATTTGGTTATCTTTACATAGAACTGGCAATTCTGAAAGGTTCCGCTGATAGCTAAATTTGATGCAGCCAAGGTTGACTCATGATTCATTATCTGGTCTCTAGTTTCTGTAAGGAAATGCGAGATCCAGATGGTACGCCTGCCAACATCCTTGAAACCTCATTTTTTAAGGATATGCTGTCCTCTAAATATCCTTAAGCAACTGCTAAAAGAGTTTCAGACGTTCGACGTAAACAATGACCAGTGTACTTTTCGGGGTTGCTCAGACCCACATATTTTGCAATAATACAGGGAATTTTCAAATATGTTTTTTTTTCCAACAGGTTGTACAGTACAACGGCCTTGTCTGTAGCTTAGTTTTAGTTTCTGGCACCGATACAACAAAGACTGATTTTCTATCTTCTACATGTGTGACTAACATATTTACAAGTTCTTGTCGCCAACATCCACCAAATACACCAAATAATAATGTGACCTTTTTCATTAAAAACGTTTCATTTGGCGCCTCATAAAGAAATTTTAGGACATTTTCTCTAGATAACACAATGGATTTTTTTGGTTGGTACCCTTTTGACCTTTGCTTTAAATACTCGCATCATTTATGAAAATTACATATATTAATATTCTTATTTACGATTAAAGTCCTTTTTATCATCGAATATTTCGGATAGATCATTAAAGTACCCCAACAGTACAGTTTCGTTAATGTTTTCTACAGAATTGGTCATATTCTTTGTCGTATGAATCTCTGGATTTTCTTCCGGTCGACTTAAGAGACAGTAGATTTTTCGAAATTTTTTTTCTATTATAATGTAGACATATAAAATAGTTACCAAAAAAATTGGCGGTATATCGAGTATTTTTGGTTAAAAAAATGTTTTACCTACGACCAAAATGAAGCTTTTTGTAATTTCAATCGTAAAAACCAGCTGGTGTCACATTTGTTAAATGATAGATGATGACAGCAACGTTGTCAGATTGTTGTATTGTATAACAAAAAAAATCCCGTTAACCACATGCTAACCTACCTTAATACATCTATTAGAGCAGATTACCGAATCCTCAGTTTAACTCCAAACGGTGTATTGGGGCGGGTTAGAACTTGTTCAACAGGGTAATTTTTTTGTTCATGTTACTATTGACTATTATTTCCTAAATTTACATATTTCTTAAACAATCTGACAACGCTGCTGTCATCTATCATTTAATAAACATGACACCAGCCAGTTTTTACGATTGAAATTATAAAAGGCTTAATATTTAAATATTTTGTGGCTTAATGTTGGTCGAAATACTCGATATCCCGCAAATTTTTTTGGTGATATTTACTATTTTATATGTGTACGTTATATTAGAAAAAAAAAATTCGAAAAATCTACTGTCTCTTTCAGCCTTTCTTGCAATTTCGTCGGGAATTTCAAAACCTTGTTCCATTTTTGATTTTTGACTTTGACACATTAAACATTTGAACACCCTTCTCCCTAGCAAACAAAAACTCAGGCAACAATAACGTCACGGTAAAGTCCCAGGTAAAAATAAAAAATTAGTAAATCAAATTAAATTAAATAAAAAATATTTATTATTTAAAACGAACTGGTATGACATAAAAGTTTGTATGTACCACGGCTACTAATAGATATATACCCACGGGCGACTTACTAACCCTCGGGCCAGAGGCCCTCGGCTTTGTAACAATGTCACCCTCAGAGCATAATCATCTACTTAGTACCCTTGATACATAAATAACTATTTTGTTACAGATAAAATAAACAATAAATATGCATTCATAAATACGTGTCTGTATTGTGGATATAATTTAAAATACCTAATTAAAGTAAAAATAACAATCAAATTAAAGGAATTCGGTTAATTTAAATTGAGTTTAAAATGTTTTACAAAGTTAGAAACCAGGATAGTTTCCAAAACTAAATGGTATTTCTCTTGATGAGGGCATCGTTTCGACCTAATTTATATAATTCGGTTTAACAATGTTAGAAACTTTAGTAGATTATTTTTATGATGTAACCGACCCTTTCAGGAAAATGAAAATATAGATATTCTATTTTAGCCAAAAACGATACAAAACGTGTATTTTTTTAAATATATAACAGATTTCCAAAGAACTATAGCTGTATGTGTCCGGTTATCTTAGGAACTATTTAATAAATTCATATCAATCAATTAAACGATTCGTTTCTTAGAAAAAAACTTAGTAAGACAAAACTGGTGGTCTGTTGTAATACACTTATCGGCAAAAAAGAACGGATCAAAAAATTTGGATCCACAAAGCTTTTAAGCATAATAACTAACCAGACAAGTTTTATTGTGACATACATGTCAGTGGCAGAATACTTACAATCAAAGGTCAAGGTCAATAAAAATAATTTTTACTAATATCGATAAAATGTAATACCTATGTAAAAGTTAATCGGAGTAAAATCGGTTTCTATCTTTTTCAAGATAAAATAAATAGGGTTTAGTTTGTGTAGGTTAAGGTTTTCTGCCATTTAAAGAAGAGTGAGAGAAACCCATATTGGCATCGTCATTATAACAAAGTATGAGAACATGACTTTTACCACGGGCCGACTCACAGCTTTTATCTACGGCTAGTAAAAATACAATATACAAGGTGATTCCTTAGTTAGTACCTCTTTTTTAGCTGTGTATAGAAGGCATTAAAATAAATAACTTTTTCAAATGACTTTTTTCAAAAAACTTAAAAAGAGCCGAGTTACAGAAGTAAAAAATCTAAGTGCGGGCCTGGTAATCAAAACGTGGCCCTTTACTTTATATTGTTTTTCGCCGTTTTTTGTATTGTTAGTCATTCATTTTACGGATCGGTCGTCAGTTTTGGCAATTTGCTGCGCGGTGTGGTTTTCTGAAACAAATTAATTTTAATAAATTGGTGAAAATGGTTAAATTTGAAAACAATGAACTAATTATGGTGCTAATTTATTGTAAGTGTCGTGAAAGTGCGGATGTTTCTTCTCTACACCCAGAAGATTTCTAAATGTTATTCAACGGGCAAGTTAGGCAGAACCGTATTTGATTTGTAGTGTAATAAATGAACATAAGTATTTTATTTTTGGGTTTTTTGAAAAAAGGTATTTGAAAATGTTTATTTTATGCAGCTAAAAAAGAAGTATCAACTTAGGAATCACCCTGTATACAGCTTCAAGAGAGAGGTTACCATAAGTGGCAAGTTTTCGGGCTTCCCCCTTAAAGATGACCCCGCACCTGAATCCATCAAATTACCAATATAAAATGGCCAAAAATTCTATCTCAAGCTCCTTTTAAATCGAATAGGCCATGTAGGTCACCGTGACAAATTATATGCGGTACCATTTTCCTATCTTTTAAAAACTTTAGAAGCAGTAAGAGAGACACTATACTGCCGTCATACGCCAAACCCCCGTAACTGACAAATGTGGAATTTTTGAGATTATTTGTTCACTCTGGTTGTAACGCGTTTTTCTACCTAAGAAATAAGCTAAATCCCGGTAATTTTTATTCTGTACCCTAAAAACTTAACTTTAATCGACACCGTAACTAGCATTTTTGACGAATGTGCTTAACTAAAAGCCTGTAATTACGCTGTACGAGATAAAAACCCGGCAACTGCTGAAAAGTTGCAGGGTTTTTGCTTAGTATACGAAATGACTGTGTTTTTGCTTAGTATAATAGTAGTTTTACAAGTGTCAGTGGGTACTTGTGAGTACCTACAAGAACTTGGGCTTAT
The DNA here is from genome assembly GCA_935413205.1 of Polydrusus cervinus. Classification (NCBI taxonomy): domain Eukaryota; kingdom Metazoa; phylum Arthropoda; class Insecta; order Coleoptera; family Curculionidae; genus Polydrusus; species Polydrusus cervinus. The sequence goes on along the minus strand of OW284514.1, from coordinate 21,335,933 downwards.
ACAATTACAATCAATGAAAATAGAAGACAACAAGTAAACTCTTGATACTGGAACCTAAACTGGACAGATAGAAGAACGTTTATTATTAATAATACTCAATCGGCATAAATTAAAAGACTATCTACTAATAATGTATGTAAGCAGAGCCATGAATATTTTTTAAATGATGCTAATAAGCACAGCCAAAAGGTCTGCAAAACATTTTTTTTAACTACACTTGGTTTTAAAAAGTCAAACGACTGGATAATTTACGAGGTCCTAAATAAAACAGAGAAAAAAAGGATTTCAGCTGAACATGATAAACGTGGTAAACATGCAGCCCATAATAAAATAAATCGAAATGAAATAAACCAACATATTGAATCTTACCAACCATGCATATCTCACTATAGAAGGGAGCATGCCCCAAATGTGCGTTATTCATCGAGTGATGTTACTGTCGTTCAAATGCACAAGGACTTCCTAACCAAGTTCCCTGGAATATCTTGCTCATATGATCTTTACAGGAAAACAGTAAAGGAAAAAAAATTAGTTTCAAAAAACTGGGGCACGAAAAATGTGAAATTTGTCAAACATTTGACAAACATTTCAATGATCATTCCTAAGAAAATATAGATCAAACTTGTAGTGTCCGTTATAAATGGTCTCAACATATCCACAGAGCAAACGAAGCCAGGTAGTATTAAAGAGATTTTTCTACAAATGTAATCGACCCTGAAAACTTAGTAGTGTCGGCCGATCTTCAAAAAGTCATAATCCTCCCGCGCATTGAAAGTTTTAAATGAGTGTTGTTTACCAGACGCCTCACTGCATATAATGAAACGTTTGTTCCTCTCGGAAAAATCTAAAGAACTGCTTTTTTCTATTATTTGGAATGAAGCAATATGTCGTCGCTCAAAAAAAAATATAATATGTACTTTTTATAGTTTCTTTTTAAAAAACCGAGATAAAAAAATATAATCGTCTGGCTGGACAACTGCGCGGCCAAAATAAAAATTGGGCATTGCTCACTTTTTTTATTTATATAATAAATTCTCATGAAATTAGTGCCGAGCTCTATTACTTTGAACCTGGCCATACTTTTATGAGTGCTGATCATTACCATCATCAAATATAACTCTCACTTAAGCACTTGGGCAAGATATATGATTTTATTGATTTTGCTGATGCAATTAAAAAAGCTAATTGTGGAAAATCTGAAGTACAACAAATGACTAGCGATGACTTTCCTCAATGGCCAGACTGTGCTTCACTATATAAAATTAATAGGCTTAAACCAAGGCCATTGTTACATGACATGGTTCATATTAAGACGGAAATCAAATGCTAAAGGTAATATTAAATACTTTCTTCTTTTTGTTTTTTGTTAACTTATTTTCTGTATTGCAATATCGTTGCTCGTTTCATGAGGAGTTAATAGAGCTGGACTTTTTGCATAAAAAATCAATAAATAAATTGGGAATAAATAAAAAGCATGAAGTCTTCCCATAAATTAACTCCACTTTAAGAATGGACTACTTCTTCAAAAATAAATAAATTGGTTAAACCAGAACCAAATCCGCATACTCATTGTATTCCAGAAGTTAAAAAAAAAGATATTTTGGATAAACCTGTACCGCTGATGCCAGCCAATCACAGGACGTACTGGGAAAATTTACCAGTTTTAAATAGTAATTGTTTTTTATTGTTTATTGTTTATTTCCAGAATATAATAAACGTCAATTTTGTGAAAACTTTTTTATTTTTTTTTACCTCTTTTATTATTCAACGAATACTTGCTTGACTACTTAAATATAAGCGGTAAAAACATGTTAATCCACATACCACCACTAAAAATGTAATGAAACTTATTTTTAAGTGTTTTAATACATTATCCAACAATTTTTCCCCATTATTGCAAAAAAAATTATTGGTACCACTGTTCAAATTGTTGGCACTAATAAATTTCTTTTATCGCAAATATCTTCGTTTCACCGTTTGCGTAGTTACCGGGGATTTGCTTATGACGGCAGTATACAAGTCAGTGGCGGATCGTGGCTAATTTAAATGGAAAGGCAAAATGAAGCACCAAGGTGGCAAAGCGCCGCATGCAAAAATGTTTCGGAGCCACTCTCATAATTCGTAATAATAATTATAATATTATAATTATATAATTTATATCACAGTCAAACTCGCTGGTTGATTAATTGTGGTTAAAATTCCTTATGCAACCCAACATTATTCTAATATCTTTAAATTATGCATAAAAAAATAATTTGATTAAGTGTAATATGCATGCTACATATTGTGTACGTAAGATTTGGGAATGTTTACACAGAGACATTAATTAATGCGGATGTGATTACATTATTTCGGTACATATTGACAAGATATTGTAACCACTATTAAATCAATGAATTTGCACGTTGTTGACACAAACATGTATATCTGATTAAAGTGTGAAATACGAAGCTTAAGTTAAGAAACCAATTTTAAACTTTTAGAAAAATTTAATGTGTAATACCTAGAGAATATTATTTTAGAATACGGTACCTAATAAATAAAAAATTTAAACCAATAATTTTCTAGATAAACGTAAAGAAATAATTTTTATCTACTCTCATTTAGTAATATGAATTTTACAGTTCTGTAAATCGTTTTGTCGCACTAGTGCTGTAATAGATGCCCTTACAGCACTAGTGCTGTAATTGCAAAAAAACGGGTTTATTAAAATTTTGCTGTTAAATAAAACCACATGTTTTAAAAGAATGATTTATTATTAACAATTATAAAATTAATTACCAATTATTAATTACAATATATCTTGATTTTTCTTGACTGAAATCATAGTTCTCAACATTGAGTAGTGAGTCCATAGTGTAGATGGTTTCTGGGAGCGTTGCTTTACGGAAAAATAACCCAAAAGGATTTTCTCAGACACCTCCTTTATTTTGTTTGTTTTTAAAAATGCCTTTTGACAACTTTAACATCTCGTGTTGTAATATGAATCTCTACACACTTATATCGTAAATAACTATTATGCAACCCTACATTACATTTTTACGTTTTAGAGTTATAATATCATGTACCAGTTTTTGATTGTAAGGTATAGGTTTAATTTTTATATAGGTACGTCTATAAAACCAAGTGTTTTCTTGTTATTTATTGCCATCCCGTGTTAATCATTCCCCTAGTTTTGTAGCGATGGAATATAGAATAAAAAAGACATGTCTTCGGTCTAAGATGAAAATGGCCTAGGTTAGGTTAGGTAATTAGATTAATATATGGCGCCAAATATACATTAAACGCAACATGCCTAAGTTCGCCGTATTTACAACGGATCACGCATTTTGCCGAAGTCCTAAGTGGTGTATAAGAACAGATCTAGTGGCTACCTATTTTGTGTTTTGTTGAAGATTTTCTGAACAAAAACTAAATGTAGATATTTTTTACATAATTATAAGTGTTGGAGAAACAGTTAAAATTATTTATGATGCCAACTGTACTTTCCATAAAATAAAATTTTTTACTATGCAGTTAAATTTGAACATGTCAAATCATCTACCTAGAAAACGTTCGTTATGCAAATTTATCCCAAGTCGGCAATAATTCAAAGAAATACGCATAAATTATCTCCAGTCCTACCAATATACAAATTTTCAGAATAAATTTATCTTCACGGTTGCCAATATAACATATCAGCAACCTATTGGTCCACGTTACAACCGGGACCATCCTTATCACAATGATTCCTAGATAACATCTCCCATCGACTAATTTAATTGGCTGTTGGAGGATTCTTCTGGGGGGTGTTGGTTGGGGCTTCTTGGTTTTACGTTACGTGGACCCAATGTTGCCAGGTCTGGTGATTTTTCAACAGATTTGGTGATTTTGAACACCATCTGGTGATCTGGTGAAAACTTTTTAAAAAAGTCTAATTTCTGGTGATTTTTCGACACTGATGATAAGCTTATTATATCTTAAAAAAAAAAACAAGAGAAAAATGGCTCGATTGTGTTTTATTCTTCTTTGTTAAAAATTGGGTGACATCGATGCAAAAACTTATTGGGTTCAAAAGCAGAAAGCGTTTGTCTTTGTCTGGAAACTCTCTACTTCTCTGTGCCGAATATTTCTTAGAAGCGGGGGATTCACAGAATTTGTATCTATTTTAGCAGTTAATGTTTTATTTAGCAGTTTTAGTATTGTTTTTAATAACAATAAGTTAATATAAGTACCCATTTGGTTAAAAAAGGTAAGTTTTTACACATTTTTGCCGTTGTTATTGCCTTTGGTGAGACTTTTGTCTATTTTAAAAGCATGCAGTAGGTATTTAAAATTATTTCAAAGCAAATTTTTTTTAGAAATGTGGTTACTTCAGACCAGATTTTTTTTAGCATAAAATACCAAAATATGGACAAAAAAAAAGAATAATTTCATCAAATAATGAAAATTGTTTTAACTTTTCCGTTAAAGCGGATATTATCAAAGAACATAATAATAGTATGTACTCCTAATAAAGCATTCAATAAAATTAGTCGGTTATTTTACCTGCCTATTGTTAGAATTTGTATTATTATACCGACAATTTTGTTTTAGTCTGTAATAAAATGTGTTTCGAAGCAATATATTTGATTTTACATTAATTATAATATGTGTTGTATGTGATAATGCGAGAAATTAAGAATCTGGTGATTTCTTTCAAAATCTGGCAACTTTTAAACCAAGGGTCTGGTGATTTTTAATTTTTTGACCTGGCAACATTGCGTGGACCAGTGCTTGCTAGTTGTTCATGTAAAACAGTTCATTTTTTGTGTTCCTCGCCCTACACGGGACTTTCGTACGGGGAAACCAGTGCCTGCTGTAAAGTTTCAATTGTTGGTGCCCAAAAATAAAGGGACTTCTGACTTTGCTTAATACGTTTTGGAACTCAGTGCAAGTTAGGATATGTGACTTTTAGTGTAATATAATCTGTACCAGTTAATACAGCAAATAGATGTTTGTCTTCCCAGTAAGGTCTTCCTTCTTTTATTAGCCTGAAATGCATGAACCAGAAATACGGCCTATACAACCAACTCCAACCATCTCTTTTACGATGTCAAATGAAAGTCTAAACCGGCATCGTACAATAAGTATGTTGTTAAGTAAATTATATATAACTTTTGTTCATTTGTTACAAACTATTACTAAAATAAAGCTATTTTACTTACGCATGGGCTTAGGCCAATTTCTATTTTAAATTACTTTTGTATACTAAGGCAATTTTAAGGTTATAAAATTTGCAAAAGTCCGAAGTTATACATATTATAATAAAGATTCAAATGACCTAAGTTCGTTTTTTTTTGTAAAAATAACCTTTTTTATGACTAAAACAATAATCACTTTCCACAAAATAAAATATGATAACAAAAACGTCGAAAAAATAGTTGGTTTTTCGTTTGTTATTAATTCGGTGCGTTTTTTGGCTCTCCTGTAAAATTATTATAATGTGACTTAAGCCATTTGCATCTTAGACCGACGATATGGTAAATATTCTCGCTTTTTATGTTAAAGTCAGGTTTAAAAATATTTTATTGCGATTGCTTTTTATATAAAACACCGGAATAGTTTTTTGGTAATATCCTGCATAAATTCCTGTTACAAATAAACGTATAATTATAACACACTTTATTAACGAACAAATTTTAATGTAAAATTCATGAATTTCGATTAACCTTTGAAATTTCCCGGTAATAGTGTGCTATTAATTATTTGTAGTTAAGTATTGTTAAAATAGGTAATCAAAATGTAACAATGTGTAAATTATTTGATTAGAGAAAGAAATTAAAAAATGTATTTGTACTAAATTAGCATTATTTACATATAAACAAAATCTATTAACCAAAATATTTTTTACCTTTTAAATAGTTTTAATTCCAAAACAAAAAATTTTTAGTTTTAATTTTATGTTGGAAATACTAATACATTATTTATAATAGTAGCCTTGATAATAAATAAATTTATGATATAACTAATAAAGCATGTTGTAGAGCGTGCCGGTCGTTTACAACGGTAATTTAATGTGCTTTTACGTGAGACGGTTGACCTAACATTCGACTGTGGCGTAGATTAATTTATTTTTTATTAAATATTCAGCGACAAGTTTGAGCTATTATTCCTCTATGCCAAATGTTGGTTTTCTCATCAAGATAAAGATTACAGCAGGCCTAGCCAGACGTTACACATTAAAATATTTGTTTAGAATATTTAATTACCAACATTTAAAAATTTAAAAAAAAAACTATTTCGTAATAGATTTATTTCGATACTAAAAACTGGATCGTAATAGATTTCTTATAAAACAAAATAAGAAATAGTTACTTACGATATAAGTGTTATAAAGATTCGTATTACAACACGAGATGTTAAAGTTGTCAAGCGAGGCGTCAGCCGAGTTTAATAAAACATGGAGTGTAGTAATATGAATTTACAACAAGAATATTGTACAAAATTTTATCTACTTTCATCTATGAATACAAATATTTGCCAAAAGGCATTTTTAAAAACAAACAAAATAAAGGGGGTGTCTGAGAAAATCCTTTGGGTTATTTTTCCGTAAAGCAACGCTCCCAGAAACCATCTACACTATGGACTCACTACTCAATATTGAGAACTATGATTTCAGTCAAGAAAAATCAAGATATTAGCAGATTTTCTCAACTAATCGCATTTTTGAAAAGAAGTTCAGAGGGTTACAAGGCCAAAAAGTCCAAAGTTTTCACAAAGGAAGACGTATGTAAGTTTTTTAGTACTGCAGATGATGAAACATATTTACTTATGAAGGTTGTTATGATAATCGGCATTTTTGGGGCTTATCGGCGAGAAGAACCTGCTAAGTTAATGTTGGATCATATCGAACATAATGATTTGTATATAAAAATTGTGATTCCATTCTCGAAAACCAAAATTATGCGAGAATTTGTTATAACAGAAGGAAATGTGACAGGTGTCAACTGTTTAAGTATTTTTCGAAAGCATGCTAAACTTCGTCCTCTTAATGGCTACAGGCGATTTTTTGTATTCTATGGAAAAGGAAAATGCACCTCCCAGCCTGTCGGAATTATTAGTTTTGGAAGTATACCAAAAAAGATTGCAACAAAACTTTGATTGAATAAACCCGAAGGATACAGTACACATTGTTTTAGGATGTCTTCAGTCACCATTCTAGTTGATGGTCGGCAGATATGCAGATGTTAAAGCGTCATGGGGCCTGGAAATTCTCTTCTACGGCAGAAGGCTATGTTGAGAATTTTTTAGAAAATAAGAAACAAATAGCAAAGAAGATCATGGGGTCAGACACGGATTTAATGATTGGAAATTCGAACGTAAAGGGCTCCATCACATCCACTTCTGGTATACAAATTTCTAACTGTAAAAAGTGTATTATTATAGTTTATAATAAACCTTAAGTGTTATATTTTAATTAATATATGGTAATTAATTTTATAATTGTTAATAATAAATCATTCTTCTAAAAAGTGTGGATTTATTTAACAGCAAAATTTTAATAAAACCCGTTTTTTTCCATTACAGTACTAGTGCTGTAAAGGCATCTATTACAGCACTAGTGCTGTAAAAGATGCCCTTACAAACCGATATACAGAACTGTAAAATTCATATTACTAAATGAAAGTAGATAAAGATTATAACCAATAATAATTATTAACTAATCAGCAACTCTAACGGTGACATACATGACATTGGCAGACAAGGACGTAGCCAGGTTGTGGGTTAAGTGTAAATTGAGGGTAAAACCCCCTCCCCCCGAAATATGTCCTAGGTTTAACACGACTGTATATTATATTTCTTTAAATATTAATGTTAATAAAAATTCTGCCAATTTTACTGAATATTGAGATACTGAAATATTAAAAAGTAGGGGAAACTGGCCTAAAATGACATACCCTGAACAAAACCTTTCACAAAACTTGGGAAAGAAAAGTTTAAGTATCAATTTAGAGTTTAATGGGTTCGTTAATTTATGCCGCCTCCTGTTAAAGACAAAAAACTTTTACATTTTGGAACAAAGACACCAAAATTATTTAAAAAAATATGCAGTATGTCATTTTGAGCTTATACTAGGGTAAAATGCCATAGATAACCTTTCTATAGAAAAGGTTTAAAATAAAAATAAAGAAGCAATAAACAAGAGTTTTATGCCAAAAGCAAAAGTAAAAGTAAAGTTAATAATAGTAAACCTAGTTAGCATACCGAACTAGAACGTAAAAAAGCACTTTAGCCTAAAATGACATAGGTAGGATACATAGGTATGCCATTTTAGCCCAAATAATGATTTCTTAGAAACTAGTTTGAAAAATATAGTAAAAAAGGTAAAACAAATGTTTAATTACATTAAAATATAGAAAAAAGTGTATTAGTTTACCTGCAACAAGCCAACTTAGGCTTATTGCACCTCATCAATTATTACAGCCGAATTAGGTGACCGCACAAATATTTTTTTGGATCGAGAAAAACTACTTTTGTTATTTCGTCAAGACGCATGCTACCTGCCACGCTGAATTAACTTGAATTAGGTGACGGATGAAAAACAATTGCAATTAGATATTTATCACAGTCGATATGTCATTTTACCCGAGTATGTCATTTTAGACCAGTTTCCCCTATAAAAACGAGAAGAGAAGACACGTTTTAGCAGTACATTCCATCCATTTTTGAACATTTGCTTTAATATTAATCCAATTTTATTCTTTTTAAAGTAAATTATATTAAGAAATAAAAAAATAAAAAAAAGTAGGTTTTATTGTTAAAAAGAACAATTTTTTATGTCTTTTATAATATTCTTTTTATACAAAAAACAACGTTCCCAGTTATTTAAAATAAAATAAATTAAATATTAAATTGACTGTACAGCGAGAAAACGTGCTCTATAAATAACCTTTTGTTCGTGAATGTTTTGATCACAGTTCAATTTTTATTCAAGTTTTATAAAAATTCAACTTCTATTATATTATACTAGTGTTTCACTATCGTCTTGCATTTTTCTCGACTCCTGCTCGTGATACAAAACTAGATGAAAATAAGGCGAGAACGGTCCGATCTTCTGCGAGACGAGACGGTAGTTTTATATACGAGAATCTCGCGAAGTGAGAAAAGGAATATGCGACAACAAGAAATATCGCAAAATAATCATATTTACATTGATACAATCACTAGAATATACAATATTTTACAAAAGTATTACATAAAACTGGAATTTTTAGCATTATACGTTTATTTGTAGGAAATAATTTACTTTCTGACTAAACTTTTTGCTGGCGACTTGATTTTATCCGTAACTTAATTTGTCAATGTTAACCGCCGTCGATATTGTGAAAATAAGTGCCTAACTGATGTGCTCTCTTTTTTTTAAATTTTACATTACTTTTTTTGTAAGTTTTATTGCCAATAAAATTTTCGCCTGCGGCCCTATTTTCGTGGTCTCTATGGTTTGTGAATATTTTAATGAATATTAGATTAGGTTAGGTTAGGTAAGAGTGGCAGACCTTTGGTTCTGACGCAACAGTCTCACGTAGTCCTATTAGGTCCGTAGTGATACCACCAGTGTTCAGTAGAACCCACCTTCATCAGATCTCTGATGGTTAGTGCGGCATACGCCGTAGAAGAATTTTAATTAGCCACTACTTTTCAGAAACCTGCTCACTCGTCCAAGTTGTAAATTGCTTAGTTCCTCCAGGCTATCGAAAAATGGTTTACCCAGAGCAATGAACCTTTGTCTTGCGAGTCCAGGGCATTCACACAGAAAATGTTGAATACTTTCTTCCTCTTCCTCATCTCTGCAACTTCTGCAGAAGTCGTTAGTGGGTATTTGCATACGTTCGGCATGTCTACCGAAGAGGCAATGTCCGGTAACAACCAATGAATATTACATTTAAAGTAAATAAGTTTTTTTTATCTTATATTATTTTACAATCGTTTCGATTTCGAGTATTTTATCCGTTAAAGACATATTTAAGTGTCTTCAAAAGTATTAGAGTTTCTCATATCGTATATAGAGATCCCATACTTCATTAGTTTATTAGACTTTAAGGTTACAGTGTCACTTCTCAAAAAAAATAAAAAAATCCCTATTTACCTAAAATCACAGAAAAACTTACTTCTGAAAAAGTCCCTATTTCTCTTTACAAAATTTGAACTCTGATCAAGTTACTTAAAAGCGTATCTTTTCTTTCAAACTCTTTTAATGTCCGAAAGCCTAAACCCCTTAATATTAGGCTAGCAGCCTTCAACCCTTCACGATCCAAAATTTACCCCAAAACCTTTCATATTAAAGAAACCCCTTCTAATAAACACTGCTACAAAATATTTAAAGTTTAAAATATTAATTTCCAGTTCTACCCTCATACCCTGCGGGCGTCTATCTCAATAAAGAAAAAGCCTGTGGTAACATTTTTAATAAAATTAAAATTAGAATTATATTTTTTTCGAATTTTTTTTTTCAGCATGACGTCATAATGCGAGACACGCGAGCCGAGACGAGTAAACATCTTGCGAGATATCAGCGAGAAGAGATTATCTAAAATTCTCATAGAAATTGCGAGACGAGATGAGAGTTTTTTGAAAAGTGCGAGATTCCACGTCTCGTGAAACACTACAAATTATAAATTAATCCGTTTTATATTGCATTTTAAATTTATTTATTACTGTAGAAGTGGGTTGATAAAGTTTCTAAACGTTTTGTGTTTTTAGTTTTTAATTAAAAGTTTTAATTTAGTTATAAATTGTGGGTGTGTGTTAAGTAACTGTTAACACATTTTAAGTAACTTTTACCATTAAAAAATTATATTTGATTTGGTCGGCAGGCATAGCACATGAAGCCAAAAACAAAATGTTAATACAGTAGAAATAAATTGTATTTATTGACAGACGACTGGTTAATTCATTGTTAGAAAGCCTCTTATTTGCTGAAAAAATAGAACAACGGGTAATTATACCAAACTAAAGATCATCACAGCCGTAGTTCTGTATTTTTTCAGAAAATAAAAAAATTTCCTGATACAAAATTTATTCCAGTTAAAAATTTCGCCCTGTGTGAAAATAGATAACCATTTTTAAAAACCGCTTAAGTACAGCATTTTTATTTATTTAGTTTTTGTGCCAGAATTTAAAAAATGATACATTTTCTGACATTGTTTGGCGAAGAGAGCTGAAATTTAGCATTCAAAAATAAAAAATTAGATAGGTGGTCTACCAAAAACATTTTATGAAAAATAAATTTATCCCAGATTAAATTACTAATTGTGTATGGATATTGCCCCAAGTGAATCCACATAATGGCTTGCTTAATCAAAACAATACAGAATATGTAGGATCTTAGCTCTGCTGATAAGCCATGATATAGAGAAATGCAACTAGCGGTAGATCTAACGAAATTAAAATTATCTTCTGTATTCTGAATTGATTGGTATCAAATCTATAAACCAACGACCGCTACCTAGCGGGACTCGTGTAATCAGAAATTAGAAGATATTAGAGAGAAATTATACAAGGTGTATAGAGTTGACGCAGTACTTTTATACCCGTAAATCTTGATATTATAATAACATTTGAGGGAACTTTTAAATGTGGCATTTCAGTAATTAACGAGAAAATTAAACATTTGTATTTTTGGGCATTATGGTTTGACCACGCCGCCAATGAAGGATGAGGCAAAAGTGTCATGTGTTTGCTTTTATTTGAATTGTCAATTAATTAAGGTCAGTGACCCCTGATTAACTGTTCTGGATTAAGAAAAAAAAAGTTTAACCTACCTCCTTAAAAAATAGTTCAACCATAATAAAAACAATAGGTATAAATCCTGCAATCTACGATTGAAATGTTGTTGCAATTTCATACATCACATAAATCAACATAAAACACAACTATGCTAAAAGAAAAATAACATGTTATTAAGCACTACGACATTAAAAATTATTTATTCAACCTCAAACATTTAAATAGTGCAAAGATAAATAAATCCCCGAACGACTGACGCTATAATTTAGACTGGAGACTGGATCCGCATAACCCAAGACTAAGGTGAGATTTCGTGAAGCAGCTTGCACGGACTTGGACGTAATTAAACTCGTCTAAACTTTCCTCATGGTCATCCGAAAATTCAGCCAGGATTTAGGGATGCTAAATTAACTTTTTAGATGGTTTGAGTAGACCTTTAAAATCTACTGAAATCATCGCGGGTTGAGGAAGCGAAATCGGGAACGAAATGATTGCAGGACATTATTCTATAGCGGAATATCTATGAGTTCCACCGCATTGGTATGAGCAGTTGCATATCCTACCATAGAATAATGTACCGCAATAGTCTCGCTCCCGTTCCCACTCCCGCAATCCCGCATTGGTTTGAGCGGACCTTTTTAAAGCTTACCAGCCATCAAGCAAACGTATAAAAATAAATAAAATCTTAAGAACAAATCATCTGTCAAAGCAAATGTCATATTAACAGAATTCTCGTTAGCCAACTCTAATTAGAGAATCCAAACCACGTCATTCAATATGGCGGTTGGCTGGTAAAAAGCATTGTGCCACCCGTTAAATGTCACCAGCAATATAATTTATATAGTCACGTGCACCAACTATTACAACGCAGTATTTGCTAGCCAGCCGCCATTTGGACACATCGTTGGATTGCCTAATATACACTAGATGTCACCCCGTGCTACAGTTTCACATATTCCTAGCTGGGCATCCTGAATTTTATTAAATAATTTTGCAACAAAAGTCCTTTTCAGACAAAAGTTCGTTGAAGCTATTTCATAATATTTAAAACCTTTTTGAAAATGCCGGTCAGTTCAGTCTAACTTAAACCTCAAAACGGTTACGCCAAACTACAAAAACTATTTTATTACAAAGTATGGCATAATCCCCTTGAAATTACTTTTATAATTAGGGGATAACAACCTAAGTCGCTCGATAAAGTTATTAAGGGCTTTGTATTTTTAATTAAAGCCCCAACCTATTTTAGAGAATGTGTACAAGTACCCAGTTTAAAGCTTGGTTTACCAAGAGTTACGAAACAAAAGAATCGAGAGGAAAATAAAAGTTAAATTTTTAAAACAAAGGCGTAAAGTGTATTAAAAAATACGGTATACAAAAACGTGTCACATAATTGTTATAAAAAGTAAAAGAGAACTGGGTCAAATATTCCCAATTATTATATATTTTTTCTAATTATGGCACATTTCGCTAAATTGTAGATTCATCAAGGAATTTACAAATTTAGTTTCAATTTTGCCATCCTTAAGTATGCTCGTAGAGTATAAAAGCTATATTCACATAGTAAACTGGCCCTTCTAATGACCTGCTTCTATTTCTTTGGGATCTTTCCGCACGAAAAAAGATTTAAAAATAAATGATCCTTCTTTTAAGGAGCGAAAACTTTTGTATAAAATCAAATCATTGCGCGATAAAAGAAACTGTAGAGTTGGCATTTTCTTTATAATGAACCGTTAGAATGCAAATGAGGGAGTTCTAGTTTTTTATTGAAAGCTTCTTTCACCAAAGTTTTCTTTGTCTGTTATTTTTGCTAAAGCGATGTATAATTGAAAAAAAAAATTATTTTACGATTGTTATGAAACGGCCATTATAATATATTTTTTGTTATACCTTTAAAAAAAGGACAGCATAAATTTATTTTTTGTTCAATCATCAATTTTTTCATACTTGCCTAATGTCAAATCAAGTTAGGCATTTTTGAAAAATATAACGCAGCAACTGTGTGTAAGTTTACTTAAATTAATAATTTGATCTGAGGAATATGTGGTGGGTTCCAACTAAATACTTTTTACAAACACCCTGTATAACGTGTATGTTATGTGGATGTTACGTACTTTTGCATCTCATAAAAGTTTGGAGAACTTATTATAGTGTTAACTTTAAAAGAAGAAAGGACTGTCATATTTCCAAGTGTTGTAATGACCTTAAAAATGTAATTAATAGTAATTAAAGTAATTCATATAATTGTCTTATTGTAAAACGCCGGGCCAGTCTTCAGTTCGTCTGTGGGTGTTATTTTTTTATTTTCAGTTCGGTTCGGGTAGAGAAGCAAGTAGCAAAAAACTGCTGCTTCTGTGTTTTTAAATAGGGAATCAGTTTTTTCACCTCGCTTTTTCTGCAGTTACTTTTTAATCAGGAGATGCAATTTTTCTTATGTAAAACGACCATTAACTTGCAGTTGCAACTTACGCCTAATATAAACCAGCCCTAACATTGTTTAAGCGTCCTCGTAAGTGATGACATAATGTGGGAGAGAGATAGGGAATTTATGCGCGTTAGCATAACGGTGTCAGTGTATCGTGGTTCTTTATTGTTTGTTCTTCTAAATTAGTATAATAATGTTTTATTTATAAGAAAAGCATTATGTTAGATTCGATCGTTTCTTGATAAAATATCTGAAAAAAACATTAAAACTCTAAAAATCAGATCTTTCTTACTTTAAAAAATTATAGCTGCTCCAAATTCTCGCGCCATTCAAAGAGATCGATCACATCTTATTTATAATTAAAAAATTTTAATTGCTTTTTATTCTATAAATTAAAATGTTTCTTTAAGTTACAAGTACAGTTTTTTAAAAACAATGCGCCTTATTTAGGATATATGACTTTTCCTTATTAATTAAGATGCCTATGCGAGTCTTACTAGAGTTTATGAGCACCGCTATTTTATGGGATGAAGAGAATCATTTATTTAACCAGATCTTAAAAGCCTTTCATACCAACGTGAATTGCAACATAGTTTCCTGGCTTATCTAATTAAAGATTTGATACAACGTTTTTACTAAGAGGTACACAAGATCTGCTAGTTTGGCGAATGACCTTTTTTTTTCAAAATAAAAAATGTATTTTACAGTTTCAATTATACAGGTTCAAATTATATTATCCTCCATCCAGAACATGAAAATGGAAGTATTGCGGCTATTCATGCTAATTTCTTATTTTCCATTAGAATTACAAACGCCTCGATATTATCTTTAAAAAAATTAATTTTCGTGAAACTCGTTTTTATAATACTTTGTATATAAATATACATTTTATTGACATGGCCAAACATAGGTAAAATACGCGCCATGTGGTGGAAATGAACTATTTGTTCGTAATGACCCATCGACTACTGTTTGCTTTTAAAAAACATTTTGTCCTAGCGAAATGTTTTAAATTTATTTTCTTTGTCTGCCTTCACCCTCTTCAGTTTTATCTATTCTCAAGCGAGAACTCAGGTGTCCAGTATTATCAAATAATATTTTATACCTTTGCAATACCCTAGAGCGTAATAACTTATGTCATCGATGAAAGGAATGGGAAGGAAAGAAAATGTTATTAGGGTCCGTCTGGTGAAAGAATAAAATAACAAAGCCAAAAATATAGAAAAATTATCTACATAGAATATATAAGAACTGACTGCCTAGTATCATTATATTGTGATTAACCCACCAGTTTTACCCATGTAAATTGTTAAAGTTGAAGTTAATGCAGTGACCGGCAGAATCAACTGCTCCATATACTTTTTAATAATTAGTAAAGAAATTATAAGACCCAGTCTGTTCCACTAGTTTATTAAAAGGGGTTTCTTTTTAAAGAAGCCTTAATAGTAAGCAGAACATGTTTCGAGGCTGAAAACCTTCATCATCAGCGGAATATTACTAATATATTACATGAAAAGAGACTCTCGACATTGCATTGTTTGAAACTAAATGCCGTCGATGGGACATCACTAAATTGGAAAATCAGGCTGTGGTTTAAATTCTTTGCTTTCAATTTAAAATTATTTCCTTTTAGTGTCATAATCTTGAGGAATGTTTAGACTGTTTTCATCCCATATTTAAAAAAACACAAGTTTATTAGAATGGTTTAAAAAAAACTATATAAAATGTAAAAAATTACATTTTTTTCGGGGTTGTGCGAAAAAAAGGGTGGATGTATACTGTATATCCTGGAAGCTTCAAAAAATATTTTCTTCACCAGTTTCATGCCTGAAGGGATACTATTGTTTGATGAATATTTCGAAGCAAAAAATCCCAATTTGTTTTGATTAACTTAATTCGAAAATGTTTTGCTACACTTAGGACAACTTTATAATTTCAACTAAAAATATTTCGAAAAATATTCATACGCCCGTGTCGTTAATGTATCATCATTATAGTTTGTAAAATATTTCGAAACAAGAAGTTCTTTAGTGTTTCCAGTATCTGGATTCGAAAATGTGTCACTAAAGTTTCGAAACACATGAGTCTCGAAACCATTTTATAATTTTATTCGAAAATGTTTCGAAACGTTTCGCTGCAAAGAATTTGTGTCCAATTTGTGGTCTAACAATGCTAATCATGGTAATAGTTTTAAATTTACCGGGATTCTGAATATTTTCATTTCTCGACACCACTTGTATTTCATATGCTAATTTATAAAAAAAATAAAAACTGGCTATTTTACGGTTTTTATGAAGAGTTCAATGAAATAGTCACTGATTTTTGGAGTTTATTTAAAAAAAATAATATCCAAAATTGATTTTTTGAATGGAATAGCATTTCATTTTTTTTATTAAAAAAAATTAACCAAAATTAGATATTTTGAATCATTTAAGTACTGTACTTGTGACAGTATATCATGATCAGTTTCATAATAATATAATTATTAAATAAATATTTTAAAGATTTTTTTTTCTGAATGTAATATTGACACATTTTTGTTAATCCTCTAATAGCCTTTCGTTCAGTTATATATCAAGAGAAACCCTTTAAAAATCAAAATATGCTTAATTTTTGTATTTTCCTAAATATAAGAAGAAAACCAGGGAAGCCTGTCTTTTTCGTGCCCTGAGGATGACGTTATAGACGTCGAAACGTCGGCATTGAAACTAATTGGTTTCCTTGTTTTATTTGACCCCTCCCAACAAACTCCCTCCATTGAATACCAAATTGGGTCACAATTCTACCACTGTAAATATTATGTAATATAATATTCTTCACTTAGATGGATCCGATTGCGCTAAAATTTGCCATGTTAAATTAATGTTCTTCTCGTCCCGAATTACATAAAACATAATCAAATAATTGAGTTTTTTATCAATGGAGAGACGTATGTATGAGAAAGTTATTTTCATGCAGAAAAAAAAATTCGAAATAAAGGATAAAAAATAAAAGGCCCTAAAAATAATTACTAAAGTTCGTAGTATTGTAAAAAAAGTCCAAATTGAAAGTTTTTAAAAATCCAGTTTTCCCATGGTCAGGATTAGGGCCAAGGGAACGCAATGTTTTTGGACTAGTATAATATACAGGGTCCTGTAATAGTACATCAGGCTTATACTGCATTATAGGGTGCATTTCAGAAAAATACTTTCCATATACAGGGTGGCCCAAAAAAGTGTGATATTAAAAAGTTGTATTTTTTAAACGGAACACCCAGTATTTTATTGCATATTTTGGTTTTTATTAGAGCCCTTTAAAATTGTTCAAACTTTTATTTATTTTGCTTTAGTAGTTTAGAAGTAATAAGTTGAAAACTAAAGAAATAAAGTCTTACGGTCCTGGAAAAAAAATCAAACAAATTATCTAAATTAATTTTTTAAATCAAAGTGCATGTTTTCAGGAAATTTTACTTCAAATTGCACATAACGGCCTTTAAATATATGGGGGATTCAATCAACAGACCTTTATTGCTTGGATATGCCAAATACTTAACACCGTCACAAATAAAAGTCCCTTACTTAATAATTATAATGGTTTAATACGCTATACCTCGTAACTACCGCTCATACAATAAAAAATAAAAACTATTTTAATACATTTTTATATCCTTAACCTTAAAACATCAATGTAAATTACCACAACAAGTTTACAGAAAAAAACTTTAATAACAGAAGCGTGATTTATTAAAACTGAAGTCATTAGTCATACGAATTTTGCCTTCAATTAAACCGGAACAAGACTGATAGTCCCAGGAAATTATTAATAACGTTTATTTTTCGGCAATTTGTCTTTTCCTTCCACTCTTTAATCTGATTTGGCTTGGATTGCCTCTGGAGATTTTCGCATTTTTAACATATTATTATTGATGGCTGTTTGGTACAGTAATAAAAATAGTGATTAGTTAGTGAAAAACATAACTTCATTAAAAAACCGGATACAAGAGTATTAATTTAAATTAGCATTTAATAGAAAGAAACTTAGCGACAAGCGGACAGAGTATTGCGTCTATCTTTTGCATTAAAGTACACAGGGACCCCAAAGGTAATGGGTTCTCTGGGGCACATGTACACAATGATAGGCTGTTTGGTCTTTACTGGGACTCATCAGAAAGTCATAACATGTAAGCAATTCCCACTACAGCAAAAATATGGTTTGACGACATTTTTTACGAATAAAAATGTGATCAATACCTACTAACGCCATCTGCTGGAATCAACTCAATGCAAAATATTTTAACATTAAAACAAAGAAATATAATAAATCAAGCACGGAACGGCTGCCCATTTAGTATAGGAAATATTTTTTGCGCTTTCCTACACATCTCTACGATTTTATAGATTCAGATCTAGATCGCACTACAGTCGCCCTGGTGTCACTGGTGTGCAGCACTAATTCGTAAATGCCGTGTGTAAGGATAAATAATTAGCAATATATGTTTTTAAATCATAGGTCGATTTTGCTGAATGTTCCAGTAATTTAGAGGTACCTGCTTTTGTTTCATAAAATTTTGCCTTCAAGGAAAAATAAGTGCTATGCATTTTAACTTACACTGGTAAGAATCTTGTAGGTAACAATAAAAAAATATCACAGTCAAAATTAGTTAAATTTGACTTAAGGTTATTTTAAGTGTATATTTAGTAAAGAAATAGTTTTTTAAGAACTGGCATAAGTAAAATAGAAACAAAGTCACCGTCTCATTATTTGAATTATTAAGAATCGGCCAAATGCAAAGAAACAAAAAGATGCACAACCAACACTTATCATTCTGTTAAAGGATGTGACAGAATTAGAAGACTAGGACAACGATACAACATCAATACGGCATTCAACTCGAGAGACACCTTAAGAAGCCGCCTAACAAAGACCAAACCAACAAGCCAAAAAGACAGGAAAAATTGTGTCTACCAGATTCCCTGAGAATGAGGCCAGTCTTATATTGGTGAAACACTAAGCTACTCGAAACAAGGATCGAGGAACACAGAAGTAATACGTTAAAGGGAAAGACCGAAAAATCAGATAAAGCTGACCATGCCTGGATACACAGCCATCATTTAAGCTCGACATAAGCTGATATCCTGCATAAGGAACTACACTGGAGGAAGAGGAAATTCAAAGAAGCTACTACCATATATCAGAACCCAGGTTGTTTTAGTAGGTAAGTCCTCATTAGATATAGGAAATATCTGGAAACCTTTATAAATCAGATGTAATGTTAGAATAATAGCGCGCACGAACTGAACGCATGACTGCACCTATCTCAGTTATGCTCCGGTGCACCTAGCTAGTATAAATAGAGATGTAGTTACTTATTTAGTATTTACCTGAAGACGACTGGAGATACTTATCAGTTGAAACGTTGTGATTTAAACCAAATAAAGACAATATCAGTGCAAAACTCTTCTATCATTCAAGAAATATTATTGTCTCCAACTTTCAAACAGACAACAAATAAAACTGTTGCATCAGAAACTCTTAAATATAAACTTATATGCAAATATTATGCACTTGGAAATGTTATCTCTATCCAAAAACATATACTGTTCAAAATTCTATAAGTAACCCACTAACCCCTTAGAGAAATCATATAACTCTACAAAATATACCTTTTTCTATGGATTTGAAAAGGCGAATATTGAATACACATGTACTCGTAAAATATTTTTGAATATCAAAGTTGTATTTTCTGTTTAGTCAGAGGGATATTATATTTTATGTTTGAAAATCAATTCAAGCTTCCCCAAGATAAAGATAAAGTTGTATTTTCAGTAGGTTGCTGGAATGCTGGCATGCATAATAATTATGTTTTATGTATAAAAAGAAATACTATTCATGTCCATGTGACATCTTCGTTACTCGTTCTTTTAGTAATTATTAAGCAATGTATAATAGTGAATAAAAAGTGTGAGTTCTGTACATATCGTCACTACATGGCATTACAAAAGTCAGTGGGTTCGTTATTTCGATTTGTACTGTGACTTTTAAAATAAATGACGACAGGTTTTGAAAGAAAGGACTTTATTTCTCAACTTCTCCGTACAGTAGCGCAGCAACTTCGGTCATATAACTTATTCAATTTTATGTTAGTAGTAACAGTCTGTAATCTCTTGCGATTCACAGACCGGTGAACGTGTTAAGGAGAAGGGAACTCATTCACTACTACTGAACAGTAAGATCTGTAAATTACAGGAGATTCCAGACTGTTACTACTAACATAAAATTGAATATGTTATATGACCGAAGTTGGTGAGAGAATATCAGGTCCTCCGTAGCGCAATTGAGGCTTAATCGAGAGGTTCTGGGTTCGATTCCTAGCGGAGGCATACAACTTTTTCAATTTTAATCATGTCTGCATGCCGGCAAATATTTTGCAGTTTAAAAATTATTTACAGACACCATAATACCTACAATTTAAATTAATAATATATACTATATTCAGTGACATATCTTTGGCCTCACCAACATTTTGAAAGTGCGTCTCTGAATTTAGCAATATCGTATTTTTCCTGTGTATGTTTGATTACCGTGCCACTTTCTAAATAAAAAGAACGTTTTAAGTTACGTTACAGAATATATTTTTGAATTTATGTTCTAGTGACAAATAACGAAATATAAATTCGTTTTGTTTAACACAATCTACATTTTGAATACAAACGCCTACAATAAAAATATAAATGAAAGAAATGTCTGAAACGTCAATCAAAAATAAACGTCCAATCCAAAAGGAATCTACTTCACCTGGGCCTGTGCCAAAATAAAACAATACCTCCATACATACTAAAAGTAATTTTACAGAAATTCAGCTGCGTTCTAAAGCATCTGTTATTGACAACAAAGTTATTATAAGCTTTGATTTACAGGCTTTCTAGTCGATGCCAGTTAAGCTTGTCCATTGCGTCTAACTCTAAAGTAATAAATGATTGTGCAGGAGTATTGAGGCAAAACGTAATTACGATCGCTGTGCCAACTATGAGTTTCTAGTTATTACTTAAAATGAAAGAAATAATTTTATTTTATACCCTATAAAAATTATAAATTTTTGAAATTAGTGATTCAGGTTTTGGTAAATGACTTATTATCGTATTAAGTGTATTATATTAATTTTTTTTTCATGTTTTAAACTGCTCAACTACTCCCTTAAACTTTAGTTCCTACGATCCTAGACTTACTGATAATACGTGATATGGTGAAACGCATCTAGGGATGAATTTAACCAAATAATGTAAAATTCTTCTTCAGTCTATAGTAGTTTCAGTTCTATTAACTCTCTACTTATAAAAAAAATATACAGGGAGATTCCTAAGTTGATACTTTTTTTTGTTGTATACAGAAGGCATTAAAATAAACAACATTTTTAAATACCTTTTTTCAAAAAACTCATAAATAAGGTACTTACATTCATTTATTACACTATGGATCAAATACGGTCCTGCCTAGCTTACCCGTTGAATAACATTAAGAAAACTTCTGGGTATTGGATGAGCCCGCAAGGGAAAGCGTTCTGCGTATAATCTCGAAGCAGCAACCGCACTTTGACGACACTCACAGTAAATTAGCACCATATCTACTAGTTCATTGTTTTCAAATTTTACCATTTTCACGTGTCACCAATTTAAAATTACCTTGCTTCAGAAAGACACACTGCAGCAGTTCGCCAAATAAATAACTGAACATGCATGACTAATAAGACAAAAAAAACATAAAGTATATCAGGCTACGTTTTGATGACCTTATATTTTTTACTTCTCTACCTCGCCTTTTTTTGAAAAAAGGTATTTGAAAATGTAGTTGCCTTCTATATACAGCTAAAACAGAAGTATCAACTTAGGAATCATCTTCTATAAAAAATGACGATAAATAGTTTAAGAAACAATGCATGGCGGAATACCTGACATTGTTCAGGCTTCAAGTCCATGAAAAAGAAAATCAGATTGAAAGTGCCCTCGTCAATTCCGAGCTTGTCTGTGAAATGTTATCTATCACCTCATTCTTGATGTCGTGAAACAAATCACGTTCTATGTTCATAAGTAGAGAGTTGGACAACATGTCTTGCCCAAGTGTTGATCTCAAACTATCTTTAACTAGGGGGGCCTCTTCTAAGGTACGGCACCGCGCTGCTTGACGCATTGTAGACCGATAGTATATGTTTCAATGTCATTTTAATAAGCATCAAAGAGGGAATAATAAAAGCGGGTCCCCTTCGGGGCCCTCGGCGATCGCCGACCAGCCGACCGGGCCAGACCGCCCCTGACCATATTCGCCGTAGATGCGATAGTTTGCTTAACACATATAAAAAACGGAAGTTAAGCGCACTTAAGTCATAAGCGAAGCTTCTGTATATACGGAGAATATGGCCATATGTGGTTTTAAATTTAAACCATCAAAATTTTTAGACCTTATAGTGGTCCAGTTGTATTGGGACCGTAGTATTATTTTGATAGGCCATGTGACTCTTGCGCCTACTGAGCCCCCCAGAACAAATATTCTGGTAGCGCCATTAGTCAAAATGATTATATTAAATTTCATATCAAAGATTTTCTGTTACTGATAATACAGATAATTTGAAACATAAAAAATATTCAGCTTTTTAACAATTCATTCAATATATTTCCTAAAATGAATACTCCAAATAAAAACACCGCCTAACTGAGCCCGAACTAAAATCTAGTTGACCCCATATTGCTTTTATCGACCATTCCCAATTAACAAACTATTTCGGTGATATCTGAAAGCATAAGCCAGACCATTATTGACCAATCTCACGTTGCTAAAATAGCTGGACGATGTGCTAGAATATGAGCCCGAATATTGCGGCCGTCAGAATTCCGAGCGGTATTTTCATTTTTACCTGGTCAGCAATATAAATGATGAAATTTTGTGACGGGCCAGCAGATATAAACTAAGGTTAAATTATTAAAATAGTCAGAAAACTTTGCAAAATTTGAGTTCTATGATTTACGAAGGAGATACCGATCAAGTTAAAAATATGTCAACTAAGTTTACTTGATTTATAAACTCAAAGTTTGAGTCGGCGCTTGCTCTGCCGTTGTGTTGATACTAGAAGTTAAAACAATGTAATTATATTACAGCGGTTAATAAAATTCGCTGGCATTCGCGTTGACGCCGGCAGCCGTTCGACTTGAACCAATTTTAACTTTTCGGCGCTGGCAATCCTAGAAATGACGTCATGCCTATAGTATTTTAATATTTGAATCAAGTCAAGTTGACAGCTGTTAAAAAAACATTACGTTTGGTTACCTTAACAGTGTCAACCGCAGCTCGAATGGGAATGACGACGACGCCAAGTTTATAAATGCTGCCTACGAACGTCGAGAATAAACGCTGGCGCCGAGGACTATGCCAACGCTAAGAAGAGTTTATATATATCCAGCTTTATATTGTAAATATTTTTTTGGATTTTTTTAAAATAGTTCATTAATAGAACCACAACTATATTTTCAACAACATTCTGGTAAAATTATTTGTCTATAAAATGATTTAAATGCAAAAAGTTCAAATTAATACCAAAAGTCAATGGCATCTTAAAATAATGTCGCGGTGAAAACACAACTGGGAGACTATAAGATCTAAATAATTTGATGATTTAAATTTTAAAAAAAAGAATTATAAATTTAAAACCGTCCAAAGTCAACAATGTTTACAATAAGACGTTTTGTTTCGGTAATATTTTTGCGTTTTTTTTTTATTTGCTAAGGTGAAAACACAACTAGAAGGCTATAATTATAATTATTTAATTATTTATGTCGTAGAAAGATTAAAATTGTTAATTATTGTTTTCCAAGGCAACTTGTAAATTCATTTAAGTTTAAGAATACGCCCAAACATAACTACTTTAAACCATTTACGGCTGGATGTCACTTTTCAGAGGTCTCTTTCTGATTCCGGCTAATAACGCTATATGTCGCCGATGTACGGATTCAGTGGTAGTGAGTGAGTTCCCTTTCCCCTTATAACATCCTCTCCGGTCTGTGAATCACAGGAGATTATAGACTATTACTACTAACATAAAATTGAATAAGTTATATGACCGAAGTAGGTGAAAGAATTTCAGGTCCCCCGTAGCGCAATTGGCAGAGCACTAGAACATGTAATCGAGAGGTTCTGGGTTCGATTCCCAGCTGAGGCATAAAGCTTTTTCAATTTTAATCGTGTCTGTACGCCGGCAAAAACATAACATTTTATGACTTTTGGAAATTTTTAGGAAAACCTTGTTAAAAAAGGACACAATTTGTACTTAACTTAAAATTAGTGATATTTGGTAGCTTTTTCACTCATTATAGCTGAGGAATATATGCGAAATGTTAAAATTGTCCAAGAATGTCCTCCAGTTTCCTCACCAACATCTTTTATTTAAAAAAATGTACCTTATATCAACTAATAATCATAAAGAAACTGAAAAAGTATGTTTTTAAACACTTCACCAATATTTTTTTTTTGCATATGGTCCAGGCTTTTCCGCGGCCACTGTATATAGTTATTATTAAAGTTAAAGCCTTCATATTTGCTTGATTTTCTGTAAATATCCTGTAAATTTTATATTTTTACTCCATCGGATGCCAGATATGTTTAGAATTTCAATTACCAATTTTCTGATTTTGGGTTAAATTAATTATCTTAAAATCCCTATTTGAATTTAGAGACGCTTTCGGAAAATTAAGTCGAAAATTGTGGATGACCAGGCCAACTGTTATTAACTTAAATTGTATTAAGGGCCAACATAACGCTTTGACCGACTTGGAAATTGTGCATTTAATCGGAACTGTTGACCTAAGCCAGGTTTTATTATATTAAAAGTTGCAAACTTGGGAGCTACTTTAAAATTAATTTACTAACTAAAATTTAAAACAATAATTACCCAACCAGACAACTCTTACTGTGACATAAATAACGCTACCAGACATTATGTATTTACAATCAAAGTTAACTGATTAGTAAATCCAAAAATGATCTAACCCGTTCACTTTGATTGTGAGAAAATTATTTTTGCCAATGTCATTTATGTAACAGTTAAAGTTGCTTGGTTAGTAAAAATCTCAAAAAAAATATTTCCCGAAGATTTACATTGAATTGAAGGTTTTTCTCGTTTATTTCATACTTAAAGGAGTGGAGCAGCCACATTTTTGGACTTTTAACTTTACTAAATTTATTAAACTTTATTAAACTTTAACTTTACTAAGCCTTATTAAACTTTTTTGAACAAAGTTTTTTTCCAAAATTTTGAAACAAATCGTGGAGAATTAGCATTAAAGTTGTCGATTTAAAATTGGGATATGTTATAAGCAACGTATAAACAATAAAAAAAATTAGAAATTGTTTTTGAAACAAACATAAGCCCATTACAGTAACATAACTAGACTAACACTCCAGTTACCTTTTCTTTACTTGTGAGTATTAATTTTTTTCTGTTTTACAATATTTCGGCCTAGGTCTAAGGACTTAATAATAGTTATTTACATTACTAGATGCGAAAGTTAATTTTTTGGTCTGAGGAGGTTTTTGAATTGCTGAGGCGAAGTCGAGGTGATTTAATACCTCCGACCACCAAAAAGGCTTTCATCGTGTATTGTATTAAATTTTTTCTACTACTGTTCTCTGATCAATATATTATTAAGTAATAAACTTTGATTTTGTTCAAATTAAAATGATAAAATAAGTTTTTTTTCCACCTGTAAAATAATCCATGACAACTAGTTATTTGAGTATTGTCAGTCTGTCAGTTCTAATAAAATAGTTATTTATGCAACAAGGGTGTAAAGTAGCATTTTTTTTACGAATGGGAAATTTTTCGCACGAGCCGCAGGCGAGTGCGCAAATCACATGAGTAAAATAGAAAGTAGAATTTTATTTATATTAAAATAATTAAATTAAATTAGCTCTACTATTTATTATTATTAATATTTATAATGAAAAATTTTGTTTTATAAAAATTGTTGGAAATGACCACCTTCATTTAATAGGCATGCTTGCGCCCATTTAATTATTTTAATTAAGAACGGTGTGCCTGAGGAGAAAAACGTAAGATACCATTTTTATGCAGAATTGACCAGGCTAATCAGAAAAAATATCAACATGGAAAAATATCAGTGGCGTCCCACTCGCTTCTTCATTTAAAGTTTTAAAAATTATTCTATTGGCGATAACGCTGAAAGGAACGAAGATATCACCACTAACCCCTAACTAAAAGAAGAAACACCTGCAATATGTATGGTTTAAGGAAAATTTACCAGTATTTTTTCTATTATATCTGTTGTGTATATTAAAAGTTATAAGGTCGAGTGGGGGTGTGGATTTGGGCAAAAAACTAACAAGTAAGTATAAACCTTCATTTCGTATTTTACATTTTATGCATTAAATCTTGTAGTAATTGTTTAGAAATGAGTGGAAAACTAAAGATTTTTGAAGAGATAAAGTGCATACATTTTTGCACGAATCTTTAGTTTGGTCAGAAAATACTTAACAACTATTTTGGTTTTACATCTTGAATTTTCTCACCATTTCATGCACTCTTTGGGAAACATTGGTGTATGTATAGGTCAGCAGCGGCGCCAGGATTTTTGGGATGGGTGGGCACAAGTGAGCCCGACGATTTGTAAGGGGGCACAAAACAAAAAAAAAAGGTACATCTCACTACTTTTCTCGTCAAAGCTTTCCCAGCGAGGTCTCTCTTCCCCCAGGATATTCCATTACAAAACCAAATCCATCAATTTGGGGGGGGCACCAGGGTGGGCACTCGTGTTTCTAGGGTAGGCCGGTGCCCAGCCTGGCCCCCCTGGCGCCGCCACTGGTATAGGCTCGGGGGGTAAATGTTTTGATTCAAATATTAAAAATAATAAATTGTATCTGACAGAATTGCATCTTTTTAAAGTAAATTCTTAACCTCACTTTTATTTCGTGTCATAAAACGACGTGCAAAGTTTACAATGTGTAAATTTGGTGTCAGTGTAGTTGATGACTGTAATTGGTCAGTTTCATATTTTAATTAGGATGGATATAAAATTATATCCGTTCAGTTAACCGGAATAACCATCCACAAACACCTTATTGCAAAGGAAACACCAAATATCCATGTAGAAGTAAAAAAATATATCCATATTTTTTACCGATTGTTTTAAAATCCAAAATCTTATCTGAAATTTCACCGTTCGCAATCTATCTGTAGGTATATGATGAGGAATGTTTAATCGGCATGAGTAATAGTAGTACTTTATTCAATTTTATGAACGCTATAAATACCTAAATGTCACAAATAGAATAACATTTCTTACCATAAAACCAAGCACATACAGTGGAATAAAAATGTCATTTTGTAAGTTATATGATAATATCCGGATTTGCCTGAAAGATATTTATTCTACAAATAACACAAGAAACTACTTTAATTCGAATTATATTAACTCCCTTCAAATAAAAAAACCTTGTAACAAGAAAAGGATCTTTTAAAAAAGCAAGTGGCAATCGACTGCTATTTAACTAACTCTCTTCTTTTTTATTTGTTTTTGGAATGTTTCCTTTTAAAGGTAAAAGAGTCCCAGCGTTTTATTGATAAAATACTGTCGATTACAAATGTAAGAAGAATATAATTTAAATTTTAAGTGTGGGAGGAGTCGTGTTTTTACTTTACACATTTTTTGTAGAACGTTTTACTTTATAATTTATGAGAAATTTTAATATATTTAGTTTCAAAACTAATAATACTATCGTTAAAAGTATCCGAAGTATGGCCACTTAAAGACAGAGCAGAAAAATCACCAAGAGCTACTGAAATGGATTACTGAAGAAGAGCAGCTAGTATTTCAAAAAGGGATAGAATCATAAATGAGCGAGTTAGAGAAATAATGGGAATAACAAATACAATAACTGATAATATTAGAGAGAAGCAACTAATATGGTTTGGACATGTGCAGCGAATGCCCGAGAACAGACTGCCAAAACAAATATTAGACTGGCAACCAAGGGGCAGGAGAAGACCAGGAAGACCAAGAAAAAGCTGGAGAGAAGGCACTGACAAAGAAGTAAGAGAGAGGAATCTCGATGAAGATTTGTGGAATGATCGAGACAGATGGAGATTGGACATAGGAAGACGTCGGAGAACGTTATAACCGATATAAATATATAGTTTCAAAACTAAATTTTCTTATAAATATTTTGTTTTATGGTTGATATTAGTCCCATTAATTTTGACGCATTAAACTTTGTCTTGACGCACCCATAATATGACAATTCTCCATCTTCATTTTAACTTTTTTTTTTAACGAGAATAATAATCATTGAGATATGGGTAAAACTTTTTAGATTATACTATATTTTCCATCATTTCCTAATAATGTATATTACATTTCTTATGCCAAGCAAAAACAACTACATGATTAACTAATCAATTGAATATCATAGCGAGAAAAAGACACAAAGTCTCATTGGCTGGGTCTTCCAAATTAAATACAGGGTGTTCCACCGGAATCCGCCTCGATGTATATATTATATACTCAGACAAATTTTGAAAATTTGAGTATAGTAAAGGTGATGAGGGTAAAATATTTACAATATAGTGACACTTCCGCACTCTTAAAGATGACTTGGTATTTGGTACTAATTTTTATTTGTTCTCGTGTTTACGTTACCAAAAATAAATATTTTTAGTTAGGAAAACAAAAAAGATTTTTTTCTTGGTTATATTTTTTGCCAAAAGATGATGCCATCAGAACAAAGAAAATATCTAGTTTTCATATTAGTTGGCAGAAATAAAATATTTTGTTTAGCTGAATTTTACTCTGTATATATCTTATTTAAATGTTACATCAAAGTTCCTACAAACTTGTATTTATCAATTAAGATTGTTGTAATAACACATTATGAATTTGTAGTCCCTATCGTTTTGGTAATTTTGATTAAAATACATTCTTAGTTACCAGAACTAACTTCTCTTTTCAAGAATATTATTCTTCATATTTATAACTATTGGCATCAACAGAGACTTGACGCTCTTGCCCGGTGGGTGACATGTGACATTCTAGCCAGGACTGTCAGGAGGTTATGTATATGTTAGGGTGCTTTTGGGGTTCCGTGTCCATTTTTTCGTGTTTTTAAGGCAATAATTGGCCATTTTCATGGCCGTGCCCGTGTGGAAAATGGATGTGACAATATTTGGTGTAATTTATTTGTGTTTATTGTCTTTCTTGTGTACGTTCTTATTGGCAGAAGGAAGTTAAATCATAAGTAAGTAAAGATTTTATTTTTTATCATTGCTGTTGTACATTAGAAAGTTTGTGACCCGATAAGAAATAACTTAAAAATATTTTTTTTTGTTATGTTATTGTTCTATGTTCTTTTTCTATAAAAGAACGTCATATTGATGACTTTTTAATCTGACCAAGTACAACACATTTCATATAGCTGTATATTTTAAATAGAAACTCCAGGGGATATTTTTGTTTTTTAATAATCGCAGTTGCAGATAAGAAAATTTAAATAAGGACAATTCAGTTCTATAAGCAATTGAACAACCCAAAAGGTTGAGTAAAATAAGTTAAAAATCTAGTGTTTCTGTTTTGTATTGCACATAATACATTTTTTTTAGAAATGAAACAGACTTTTTTTAGTTATTTCTATCAAATCAACTTGCTAATTTTGCCATGCGTTATAAGCAGTTCATTTAAACTTTCTAATGTGCAACTGCAATGACAAAAATATAAAATTTTTACTTATGTATGATTCAACTTCTTTCTTACAATTAGAAAGTACAGGAAAAAGATAATAAACATAATGTTTTGACTACATACGTAATTGTTACTCAAGTTTGGCCCAAATAAATGATTGCTTTGGCAACATTTATAGATTGCATCATTAACAAAAATAATATTTCCTTAAAAAAAAATTTTCAATTTTCCATATTTACACATTAGTTGTGACAACTAATTTTAAAAGCGGGAGTACCATATAAATTTAGTTATCCGTATATAAAAGTTCGTTGTGACAACTAAAATTTGTAGGTTGGGTTGGTTAATGTTATTAATTAGTTTAATAGTTCAATAACGACAATTTTTTTTGGTTGTACAAACTAATTTTGGGGTTGAGTCCGATTTCACGAAAATAAATAGTTGTCAAAACCAAATTTTAGTAATCCATACCATGTTGTTTTTAAGAGTGCGGTTACAGCGGAAGTATATGTCAACTTGCTTAGTTTAAATAATACTTATAAGGAGGCATTCATTATTTAATGGGTTGGATTCCTCGTTGAAATGGACCTGCTTTAATGGATTTTTGATGATATTTTCAACTATTTATAGGTGTTCAAATAAAAAGATAAAAAATAAAATTGAAAAAACTTCAAAAAATCTACATACAATTTTAAATGGTAACCCCCAAATTTTATAATTATTTCGCATTTAGCAATAAAAATAATGGTAAGTTTGTGTAAGGTTGTTTATAAGCATGGGTTCGGAACCTCGTGAATGTACTAGTTATCCTTTTTGCACCCCCAGAAGTCCATGACGCCCCTCTCGGTCCCGATATTAGGAATCACTAATAGTATTCTGCATTCTATTATTCACTAAGGTTCCTTGTATACTTTTCTTACTAAGTGTATGTCCTCTTCGAGGATCAAAATCGGACCGTCACGGTCGAATGCTAGGCACTCACCACTAGTCACTGCTGCGGTTAAATTATAAACGTGTTTCTTTTGCATATTTAACCTTAACAATCTGGGGTTATTACAACATTGATAAAAATATTCTCAACCTAAATAATATATTATTAATAGGTCTCCAATAAGACATTTATCAAACGCTTGATGTCGGTAGTTCAAACGCACACTCCGGATACAATAAATCATTAGGTCCATAATTAATTGGGCAGGCTGTGTGGCCGACTAAATTTTACTGTGTTTGACCCAATTGATTGTTGTTATTGTTGTCGCGTTGTTCTTTTACAAAACAACAAGGCAAATTAAATATGCCATTTAAAGTTTGTGTAGTTTATTGGCATGATGATCTCCTACAGACCAAATGTCTCATTAAAGTTTTAAACGTGAATTATAATAAAGCGTTGTCCCAGAGCGTGGATACACGGAGTAAGACTGGAGAACAATGCGTTTTTCTTTCTAGAAAAGTCTCCCACAGTGTTCTAAGCAGAAATGTACGCCATATTGCAATGTGCGTACGAAAATAATAGGGCTTACCTCAATAAGCGGATCCATATATTATATTCTGATGGTCAAGCAGCCCTTAGATCGTTAAAATGCAACAAGTTAACCTTAAGACTGGTATGGGAATACCAAGAGGAACTGTGTTCCAACGTTATTTTACCTACAATGCGAGCAAACTATATAACTCGTTACCCGCTAATGTCAAGGGAGCCCCCACCCTTGAGTCTTGTAGCAGACTCCTAAAATTATTAATTAAACACAACAGAGATTCTCTAATAGCTTAAAACCTCTATGTAGACTTTAGCGTTTTAATGTAATTATTTTTAGTATTTCTATATAATATTATTTATTAGTTGGGTGGTTGTATGAGCAATGTAGTTGAATACCGCCACCCTTTCAACTTTCATTGTGTTATTTTTTTTACGTAATATAAAGGTATTTTTATAACTGGAGGCCTTGGCAAAAGTAAACAAAGAAATACTGCAGTGGGTTTCAGGACACGAAGGTATTACAGGAAATAAAGAAACGATTAACTTGCATAAAAAGGCTCAGAAAATACATTCATTGGTCCAGAACCGACACTCGGAGTACTATGGTGCACAGTACGAGATGCCATAAAGCAATGGATTAGGAGTGAACACAAAATCCACTGGAGCAGTAGACAGGGATTACACCACAGCAAAAGCTTCATTCAGGATCAAGACCCAAGACCTTTACGTAAATTTTGATAAAACTTAAGCACTCCTTTTTTCAAAGACCTATGCAAATACCTCCAATTCTAAATAATTACGGCAGTCTCGTCTCATTTATCGAAAACGCTAATTTCTTTCGTATTAATATTGATAGATTTCTTTCGTGAAAACAACATTGTCAATGCGCCAAGCTAAACTCCATTTCTTGTCAGTTCAAAATGTTACACCCTGTATTACTCAACGGTTTTTGATACAGTGGGTAGTTGAATGACGTCTATTTCTGGGGTCACCTATGACTTTTGATATCCTTTTATGCGAAAAGAAAATTTTAACAATTATTAATAATAATGTACCTTCTGCGTTTTCCTGTAGAAACCTTTTTAAGGCACATAATATCTTGACTGTCACATCTTTGAAACGTGTTTACAAACAAAATCTAAGTTTAAGAAACATTTTATGATTTATAATTTTGATACGAGACCTAAATCGAACTACCATCATTGCGCGGAGATTTATTGCATATCAGTAAGAGAACATTATGTTTATCACATTTTTAAATCTTAGGAGGTTTACAACGCAAAAATCATATACAACAGTTTTATAGACGTAGTAATAAAAAACGTATTAAAATTAATCAGTCGCTTTACTTTATGTGTTTTAATCGCATCTCATCTATTTACAAAGTATTTTTTTTATGATAAAACACCTGCACTGTAGGAAAAATCCTTTAAGGCGCTCTGGGAGCGGTGCGAGTGCGAATATTCATATATACATAAAATAAAAATAACACAGTATCAACGTGCCTAACATTTCATTGTAATTTGATTAATTTAATAACATTCACAGCAAATCAAGTATTTAGAAATGGCCTATGCAATGGCAATGTGGTAAATAATCTGCACACACAACACAGTAGGGTTTTAATAAATTAACCACAATTAGGTTATTGTTTGATTAAGAGGAACGATAATAGTTTAATAATCGCCCAAACACAATGCAAAGTGGAATACAACAACGCTCAGCTTCAATTTCAGTGTTAGTTCATATTCATATGGAACATTGAGTGCAATGGGACGTTTTCTCATTATGGTTACATGAATTTTCACGCTGCACCAATTTGATCAAATATCATTAATTAGTTTGATTTTGAGCATGTTTTATTAGATTAAATATTAAGGGCTACATTATTCTACAGGGCGTTTAGTCTAATTTTGGCCAAGCCAATGCTTTAACAGTGTTAATTCTTCTTTTTGTATCTCATTTCTCGTGCTTGCTATCCCTACATGGCTATTTAATACATCCAACACATGACAGTTATGACTGCTATGACCATTATCAATGTCATTTTAGACAAGTAAACTATTAAATAACACACTAGTGAGTTACAGATTATAACTCACGTTCATATTTAAAGTAGTATTTCATTTGTTTATTACTATTACAAGCAGAATTTTTACACAAATTGATCGGGTTGACTGGAAATCCTTCTTCAAGTATGGTGAAACTTCTCGATTTCTTGGTTTTAGTGTCTGGCAAAACTACGTAAAGATATTTCGCTTTGTCTTAAATATTTTCTATTTTCAAATTGACCAATTCATCGCATCTACAAGCACCGCTAATCCCCATTATCAAAGCCACTTTCATTAACAAGTACTCGTCGTCAAGAGCTTCGTTCAAAAACTTCTCTATTTCAGGTCGTTCTAATGTCTTGGATTTCTTTGGTTAGTATCCCTGTGATTTGCTTTTCAAAAAGCTCGTTAGTTTGTCATAAATTTTGAAATATCTTTTTTTTTATAAAGGTGAATAGTCGAGCGAAGTATCGAGTATTTGGTCCATAGCGACGATGGGGCTATTTTTTTTTGCAAATGTAAAAAATAAGCCAATAGAACATTTTCATCGATACCTTTTATCTTCCGTGAATTTATCAAAAACTCAAACATTTTGAACTTCTTGTCGTAAGCATCTCTGGACTTTTCTGGCAAAATCTGCATCGCTGCTTCTTCCGCTTCCATAAGGATATCCTCAGGAACGTAATTTTCATCGGTTTCCTCCATTTTCTAAAGGTTTTTTTTTTCAAAAAAGCTTCCCTTCTCTGCAGGGAAAACTGACAAGTGTCAACATTTATTTAAACATTTGCTATTTTAAACATGCCCGTGGCAACCAAACAATCAACCAATTTTGACCAAAAAAGTCACTGTCAAGTCATTCTGACATTTATAGGGTATGTTCACGAAACTTGTGTCTGTTTAAAGGTTGGAGACAATGACGTTTCTTGAACGACAGTAGAGTTTTGGACTTGCATTGTCTTTATTTGTTTAGAATCACTACGTTTCAACTGGTAAGCATCTCCAGTCGTGTTCAGGTGAAACTTATTAAATATTATTATCTCATAAAAAAAACGATTTCTTGCTTTTGTTGGATAAAACATTGTATGCCACCCGTGTGTTCTGTTACCGAAGTCACTTGAGAATTTACACCTGACGGCCTCGTGGTATAAATCTTTCTCGCGTGACTTATTTTCCACATAAGACACTAGTACCATAAATAACTATTATTTTTGCAAATTGAGTAAAATTAAAAAATCCAAATTAAATACTTAAATCAACTTGCCGGTAAATAATTCATGCTGTAGGTGATTCTCATTTTGTATCTATTTCTTACTTCACTTTGTTTTATTTGGAAATTAACTGTCTTCGCTTCCATTCACTAAATTAAAATGGTCATATACAGCTAAATTACAAGTAAAGCCCCAGTTTTAATAAATCCTTTTGGACAATTAAGGTATGAGACAAAGGGTAGAAGATTATTAGAAACTACGCCAACTGAACCCCTTTGTTTCTACCGATA
The DNA here is from genome assembly GCA_935413205.1 of Polydrusus cervinus. NCBI lineage: Eukaryota > Metazoa > Arthropoda > Insecta > Coleoptera > Curculionidae > Polydrusus > Polydrusus cervinus. The sequence goes on along the minus strand of OW284514.1, from coordinate 21,301,027 downwards.
ATAGTGTATATTTCAGTGAAACTCGACAATTGGCAATTGTTATTATTGAAAAATTACTTTTCGATAGTAGTTGACCCACAAAGGCAAACAGACAATAACGTTATAGCTATTTATACAATTAGTTGCGAAATGAGTGTCTTTTAGGCACGCGACGTGAATTGTCCTACGAGGCGAAGCCGAGTTGGACAACACGTCAAAGTGACTAAAAGACATTGTTTCGTAACGAGTTGTATACAATATTTTTTCTACTGAGGTTTTATAATAAATAACTTAATTTTACTAACATTTTATTACCTATGTTTCATTTACACCTTTCATGTCAAGAAAATCGACAGTTGTCAAAAAAAAATTCGATTTTTTTCTGCGACAAATATAAAAGTAAAAATGAGTGATTTAGAGGACTCAGACATTGAAAATGCCGCAAATGACGCAATGGTGTACCTTGTTCCCCAAAAATCAAGAAGTTTGTATGAGGGCACGAAAAATTCAAAAAATGGTGTGAAGAAAAAAAGGTAAAAAACTTATCAGAAAAAGTCTTTTTGGAATATTTTTCACTATTTTCCGATGCCTATAAGCCATTAACTTTGTGGAGTACTTACTCAATGCTTCGAACGATGGTTTATTTGAATAAAAATGTTGGATGAAGACATTTACAAACCTAATCACATTTTTGAAAAGAAAATCTACGGGGTATAAGCCTAAAAAGTCGAAAGTTTTTTCTAAAGAACGAATAGAAAGGTTTGTCAAAGAAGCAGACGATAAGAACTATTTATTGGACAAAGTCATACTTATTGTGGGAATCTCTGGAGCATGTCGCAGAGAAGAACTCACATATTTAAATATGAATAATATCGAAATTTCGGAGTCTTCAATTAAAATATCCATTCCAAACACTAAAACAAATATTGCAAGAAGCTTTGTAATTAGCGATGGCTCTATTGACGGCATCAACTTTTTGAATATTTTCCGAAAGTACGCGCAGTTACGTCCAGCACACATAACCCATGAAAGATTTTTTATCGCATACAGAAACTCCAAATGTTCCAGACTTCCAGTGGGTATTATTACCATTGGAGCAACACCAAAGAAAATAGCTGAGTTCTTGGAGCTTCCAAACGCTAAAGAATATACAGGCCACTGCTTTCGAAGATCTTCAGCAACTTTTTTAGTTGACTCTGGAGCGGATATATTGATGCTAAAGCGACATGAAGGTTGGCAGTCAAATACCGTGGCTGAGGGGTATATAGAAGATTCTTTAGAAAATAAAAGAAAAATTTCCGAAAAAATTCTTGGTCAAAAATCTTTGGACGCTAACAACAAACGTGTTAAATGTAATGAATCCGAGTGTTCTACCAGCTCTACTAGTGGCATGGGTTTAATTGATATTGCTGTTGCAGATTCTATTACTATTTAAAGTTCAAATTCCTCATCAATTTTACAAAGAGAAATATCTCAACGAACTGTTTTAGGTTACCCCAGCATTAATTTTAATAATATAAGTAACTGTACTGTTAATATTTATAATAAATAGGTAAAACTATAGTATGTGTTTATACTTGTTACTTTTAAGCACGTTGTTACTGGTAACGTGCTTAAAAGGAGGTTATTCAAAAATCATAATGACAATCAAAAAGAGGTTATTATAAAACGTCAGTAGAAAAAATATATTTAAAAATTTGATAATAAAAATTAACCATTATTAACAAATCGCCTAAACCTGTTAAAATTTAACAAATTAATATCGTTTCATGTTTCTCATGTTTAGAGTAAACCTTAAAATATTGGTGACATTTTGCAAACCAACAAAATCCCTCTAAACGTATTTCAAAGGTGATTTTCTCGGAATCCACACAAAATTTTTTGTAAAAACCTGTTTCATATTCAGCGGCAATTATAATTATTTCCAGCTAATCAAGAGCCCGTTTTCAGGTATAAGCCGGTTCGAAGATTTTTTACTGCCTGAAAAATCAATTAGCGGGATTTTGTTGGCTTGCAAAATGTCACCATTATTTTGACAAGAATATTTAACGGATTTTCCCAATCTGTTTCAGATAATAATATAAAAGAGTGCTGACATAAATAGATTACATTTTAAAATTGACATTTTGGAACAAAGGAACCAAGTAATAACAAATTAAACTTATGAGCATGTAAGTATAAGTAGGATTGGTGCGTTAAAACTGATTTTTTGGTAGATTATCTTTTTGTTCAGCATATTGTCGGTACCTACCGGTATTAGGCGTATATGAATGTTTGCAATTTTCAGGGTAGTAGTTTACTAACATAGGCTATATGATGACAAATTATTATTTTAAAAATATGGTTATAGGTAGGTCGATGAGCTGTTTCAAGCTATTAGCGGGAGCAATTCCGAACCAGCTAAAATTCTATTGGGACTCTTGGACCCCTTGGTTGGCCTGGATTTAACTGCCATGTTAAAAAAATAGACAAACATTTAATTTTTTTTCTAATATAAGTGAATATCTTCACCTGAAGACGACTGGAGATACCTACTAGTTAAAACGGTGTAATATAAAAACAAAGCAAGACAATGTTAGTCCAAAATTCTTCCATCAGTCAAGAAACATCATTGTCTCAAAGCTTTAAACATGACTTCAAGAGAAAAAAGAGGTCATTATCCTCATCTGGACATTGCAATAGAAAGAAACAATATCCCGACCCACTCACCCAGTTGACGTACACAAATCAGTAAAAAGAACTTGGGTTATCGAGTGGGTATAATAGGAAATGGGTCAAACTTGATCAAATACATTTAATTGGATCGACCCGCAATGAAAAAATGCTGAAACATTTTCTGAAAGAATTAGACTACAATAGTACATTGTATACCTAGTAGGAAAAGCTGAACATTCCCGGACGACCATAAAGATTGTATGTCGAGGCGCAAGTCGAGACTAGCAATACGGAGTCCGGGAATGTGGCTCTTTCTATGAGGTATACATACTGTTTTTCGTTAAATCGAAAATTATTAAAAGGACATAACTTATCAACTTGTTAAAATTTTGAAATAAATAGTATTAACTTTGTTTACAAATAAAGGATGTCATTAAATATTTATGTTGTAACTTTGGAAACACAGTAATATTGAATTGTCAAACTTAACACATTTTAGTTTACAAGTAGCCGTACAGAAATACTATTCCCTTACAGTATAATAAATATTTCCTAATGGTTATTTTCCGTTGCCTAGCAACGACTAAGTGCAAGAAATTATTGACTTTTTCTTTCAGAAATGTTATTAAAAATGTCAATATTTGCGATCGATTTTCGGAAAAATATATGCTTTGATCCTGAAACCAATAATTATAAACTGAAAAGTTAAAATAGACAGAGTGATATCGGCAAGGAGTTTTTTAATAAATTTATTAGTAAAACAATAAACTTATGATACACTGAAAATAATAAGGCGGTCATTAGAATTATAAAAGTTTATTTCAATATTTTTAGTATAATTAGTACCCAGTCATATTATCTTAAATGGAAATATTTGCTTTTTCTTTTACAAATTTTTACACTTGTCATTTACCTATTTAAATCCTTGTAATTTGTTTATATATATTTAAAAAAGTATTATTCTAATCAAAAATCCTCTTTGCCAATAACAATAAAATAAAAATTAATTATATTTTTTTACAACCAACTACTAAGCATAGTATTCACTTATTTTATTTTTAAATTCGTATTTAGGTCAGACCTAAGCAGCTTTGCTGAGCTAGTGCCAGGAAGCTGTTTGGCGGCAGTTGTTTTCCAGGCGTTATGGCCACTTGGTTGCTGCATAAATTCCTGCTTATTTACAGCTTTACGTTTATTAAGAATAACAGCCAATTATTAAATTTCTATTTATTATAAATTTTAAAATATAAAGCTCCTGATCAGAGGAGATTTAACAAAGAAGCTATTTTCTTTTTTAAGACAAATATAGAGGTAAAATAGTTCTTAATATTATTATAAACAAAATAGGATGTGTCAAATGCCCTCTGGTGATGACACAGAAATACAGTAATCAGAAGTGTTGGAGAAATATAGTTTTAAAAATATCTTTTATCATGCCAAATATCCTTTCTACAAAATATAATTCTTTGGGACGCATTTAAATTTAAAATGTAAAAATAACCTACCCAGAAATCATTTGTTATGCAAAATTAACCAAAGTCGGCAATATCAAAAGCACTCGTTTATGTTTAGTCTCTGTTAAAAAACATGAATAATTTAAAAATGCACTGCTGCCAACTGAAAGTATCAACTGTCGATTGGTCAACGTCAAAAACAGTTTACACCCTTAACATAATGGTTTCCGTATTTCCATAGCATACCCTGTACTTGGTACCGCCCACCCACTAGGTAGGGGAGCTATGATGAGGTGGCCGGGGCTATTTGTGGACAGTCATTTCAATTTTTCCGTGCCCAAGACGGGAATTTACGCGAATTTAGTGCTTGCTTGTCTATCAAGTAGAACAGTCGATTCTTCCGTACCCGAAAAAGGAAATTCGTACGCGGAAATTAGTGCTTTTGTATATCATATACTAAACTCGTTTTCTTACTTTATTCCGTCGCGGACATGTATTATTGTTTGACGCTCATAGTTTTTATAATTCACTTGTATTTTCTGCTATTCGCTCCCAGAAAAAGGAGTATTTTTACGGAACGATTCTATAAAATCCTAAGGATGTTTCATTAGTGCAATTTTGGATATTCTAACTTCAATATAATGTAATTTGTGATGTACCAAAGAAAATAGATGTTTTTCACAGTACCGTTTTCAGTCTTAAGGAACTAAAATATATGAACCAGGGACAAAACCTCTGGACACGACAGTATTCTTCCAATGGCCAGAAATCTATAGGCTCCGTACTTTCTAGTCCAGAAGAACAGAAATTATATTGCCATTTCAGCCTGTACATTCAAACACTTGTGCGACTCGAAATATTATTCCACCCGGCGTCGCACAATTGTATACCTTACTAAAATGCGTGCCAGTTTTATTTGTATTTCCATATTTATTACTAGTTTAAGATCTACTATCATTAAAATGATGGATCTAAACCTGACATTATAATTATTAAGTAAACGTAATTTCTTCTTTCTGACCTAAATTTGTCGCAGTTTTAAATTATTTTTACTAAATAGGAAATTACATTTAAAAATCTGCCTTTTTAATATGTTTCATTAAAAAGGAAAAGCTATTGTTCAGAAATGTAGACCAAATTTATGTACCATGTTAAAGCCCACAGCTCAATAATCAAATATAATTATTTTTAAATGTGGAAGTATCTAAGCTATTTGGTTACATGATTAATCATCTCACCAGTGTGAATTTAACCCATTAAATTGGTAAAAACATTGATATATTTCCAATTAATTACCGATAAAACAAATATTACTAACAAAAATATTATAAAACTTGACGAGTATTCTATAAAAGGTCATAGCAGCCGATAAAAACTGGATATAAAATAACGCACTACTTAACTGTTGCTTTGTTGCATGTAAAGTTGCCTAATCTACAGGTTTAACAAACGATCACTCAGTTAAGTATGACAATGTTGACTTTGACGAGTTCTGGCCGCGAAATCCGACTAAGATACATTGTATTCAACTTAAGCTATTATTTTTTACTAGCTTCTTAGCATGAAAATACTAGCCCATCCTGTATCTTCGATGTAAATTTAATTTTAAATAATTGCAACTGTTTTACATTCATCTTTTATTACATTATTTCAGACCCATCTTGTTCTTTTCACCCTTTTGAAACTAAAATCAGGTCTCTTTAAGAAGCAAGGACGATTTTTTTGTCTTTAATTCTAGCCCAAATACAATATTTATAATGTAACATGGTTGACATTTGCATGGAAAATATAACTAGCAAATTTTAAATTTAATTTATAATCTAGTGTTTCAATATACTAACACTGCATTGCACTATATATAATGTAATATTTTAAGAACTGCTGAATATAATTTTATAAAAATAGGAACTTCTAAAATTACTCTCAATGACTCATCGCTTTTGTATCAAGAGCAGCGGGTGGTACGTGTTCTGTTAGAGTTTCAGACATATACTAGAATCATTTCTCATATTTTCATACTACCCGCTGCGATGAAACAGTTACATTAATTTTAAACTTATATATAGGTATAGTTAGTACCTCCGCTGACTAAAACTATATAATTACAGAATCGCTTTTATCCTATAGTCTATTTCAAACAGGTGTAGAGTAATAAAAACTCGTTAGGTATGCAAAAGAACTATAGAGTGACCCACCGAATATTTAAGTCACTTTCATAATTTGGCATTGATTTCATTGCAAAATTATTTATTTGCATCAAGTGTTGGTAGTACCACCCGGGTTTGGGTCAATTTATGGGTTTTGCCTATTTTCATCCATTCACAAAAACTAAAAATGGTGTGACAAAGGCGTGCATTATGTACATAGTATTAGGTACACTTATTTTTATTAAAGATTATAAAAAACTACAAAATACATTATACTGAAACTAAATTATAAAAAATCATAATATTCTTCGTTATCTGAGGAACTGTCATCTCCTCTTAATGTTATAATTAACAGGTCCACGATGCGATCGATCAGGTGGTCAAGATAAAATATTTTCTCCTCTTCTTTAATGACATGATGTACTGCTTTTCGCCAGTTTTCTGGTGTCACTTTCTTAATGGCTTTTTTTTTTTTTTTTTTTATGATAAAACACCTGCACTGTAGGAAAAATCCTTTAAGGCGCTCTGGGAGCGGTGCGAGTGCGAAAAAAGCGATTAACGTTGGTCTTAAAACGTTGAAGATTGTATTCATTGGGAAACACGACCTCAGGAAGATCATTCCACAAAGATGACGTTCTCCAGATGAAAGAATTCTTGAACATTGAAGTTCGAGGAGTACTAAGCTGAACAATATATTATGGATGAGCGGCAGTAGTTCGCCGTGTATTTCTGTTTTGCATTGCTCTAGGTGGAATCAAGTGGCCAATGTCAGTCGAACACGTGCCATGGAAATATCTGTAAAAGAGAGCCAAATCACCAACCTGTCTTCGATGCTCCAGGCTATCGAGGGTCTTGGTCAGCTCGGGGTCGCCGATCAGACGAACGGCTCTCCTTTGAATGGAATCCAGTAGCCGAATGCTTGGGTGCAGAGCTCCAGACATGAGAGCAATATTCTAATGATGGTCGAATCTGGGCTTTGTAGAGTGTCAAAAGTTGATGAGGTGTGATCAAATAGTAGGTTAACGTCTTTCATTTTGAATGTCGTATTGTGTCTTGCTACAAATCCTTTTACTTGCGCCCATATACGTTCTATATGATTTAGTTCGCAATGTTATGGCGGTATGCGCAGCACAGTTACACTATGTTTTTCAGCTATATCTTCCACGGCATATTTCTTAAAACGAAGTTTGTGTAAATTTGCTTAGCTAATAGTTCCTTCTTTATCAAATTACCTTTTTTTTCTTTGGTTAGTTATAATGAATAATTTAATGCACAAAATGTACCTGCGCCTATGGCCGATACCGAAATTGAGCCGAACGAGACGGAATTTCCCATTTTATTACATCTTTTTGAAATAGACTATAGGTGTGTCATTTATACTTATAAGTGTTTTATTTGAAAAATATTTACATATTCGATAGTTTCAAATATTTGCAATAATCCGAAATTTTTGACACTCTGTATGTGACAGCACATTTACAATAAGTGTATAACATCTCCTGAAGGTAACATAACATATTTGGCACTATACATTATATATAATTACCACTAACCGTTTACTAGTAGCACACTGTTGTAATCTTGCTACTTTAACCATTATTTTACTCCATAAATTATCGTATATAGGGTCTCGGGTTAAAACTCATTAGAAGAGCCTAAACTTTGTAAAGTGCTAGAGAAGGAAACCAGAAGTCAAGGTAGCATATTGTATTTAGAGAAACATAAAAAAAGTAGGTACCCCACGAAACGGTGCAACAATGCATGCGATGTTTACTGACCTTTCTGAAATATAGAAAAAAGTACATACCAATTTTTTAAAATTAAGAGAAGATAAAAACTTCCTATGAAAAACAGTTGTATGATTTTCACCAGATTTTACCTAATAGATGGGAACTTTAAATAAAATAGTTTTCCACTCTCACATTAAGCTCGCACTTAAGTGACTAGAAAAACGGCTATTTCAGATAACTGTACGGAAAAATTTCATATTTATTACTGTCAGTGTTGCACAGTGTTGCAACCTTTAAAAATTCCTATATTTAAAGAAAAATTCCACCAAGGCACATACTACTAAAAATGCCTTTTTTAGCAGATCACAATTATTACAAGTGATCCTAAAGAATAACCTACAAATATAACACTGGGCGTAAAAATGTCCCTTTTTCTTTGGAGACAGCGCCGACCTATCATGTGCTTTGGCTCTTAATTTCTTACGAATCCGAAATTTTCCCATTAGTGAACAACATTGTTATAAAAATAAGATTCCTCTGTTCGTCCTTATATAGTACTGAGCAATCACAGTTTATTGTATTCACTGAGGCTCCGTCTTCTGTTTAAAGAAACTAAATTATATAATTTATATGTATATGATCCAATATGTTATTAGTTTGTTCAATATAACAAAATATATACGCATCTATAATAGTCTTATCAATAATGTAACCTGCTGAATGCGCATAGAAAATTAATTTCATGTAGCATTATTATTGAATTGGTTTTACCATAATTTCTAATATGATTCAGTTGCTAAGAGGGTAAAGCGTCGAACTTTGAATCCAATGGTCATGAGTTCAAACCCGGCAGCCTGCAATTTTGTAAAAACATTTTTAACATAATGTTCGTAGAAAAAATATACTGTTCAACTCGAGTGGATTATCCATATCGCACTTCGAAGTTTGAGCACTCCGCCTACGGCGTCGTGCTTAATTTACTTCCTCGTGAGATATAAACATTTTATCTACTCTTGTTGTACAAGCTACTATTATAGTTCCGAAATATAAGTAAGATTTAAAATAACGACACGGTAAAAAATTGTCCAGAATTTATGTGGAATTTCTTTTATTTCGCACCAAGTCGGTTGAATAAAAAAAGACCAATAACATAACCTGCTCAATGTGTATCAAAAATTAATTTATTTTAGTAATACTATTGAGTTAATTTTACCATAATTTCTAATATGATTATTTGGTCGAAACGGCAAAACGGCGAACTTTAGATACAATGGTCCAATTAACTTCCTCGTGAAATATAGACATCACATCCACTTGTGTTATATAAACTACTATTTACTGCTCATCACATCCTTCATTATACCGTAATCCAAACCTAAAATGACATTATTTCAAAATATTGATTTTTATGTCCTGGGTTCGTAAAAATAGAGAGACACAAAATAATGAATATCTCGGATGCAGTTCTTTAATGTAAGAAAAGTCGAGACTTCTTTGTTCAAGTTAAAAGAAACCGAACATATTGGAGCTTACGGGGACAACAATGACAATGGATTTTCTAGTTCGGCAAATTTTCAATTGAATTTATTTTAGCTTGACATTATTATTATTGTTCGTTTGAGTACTTTTTGCGATTTCTATTTAGTGTTTTTAATATAAAATTGTCTTTATATTTGCCTTTAGAATTTCCTTTGAATTTGTCAAAAGTTATATGTTCAATTATTATCTTATATAAAAGGATTTCAAAAAGCTTTACATTTAAGGCATAAATATGTATACTCTGCTATTTTTTAATTATCTTCGGAGTTAAAAGCTTTGCAGTAAGCTAAAAACTAAAAAGATTTAATGACCCGCCTTAAAATAGATTGATAACCTATTTACCCTGTTACCGTACTTTCAGAAAGATTTTCTTTCCCAGAAAAGATTTCCTTTTATTATCTTGATACAGCGCGGTTTTAACTATCTTTGGTAGTAATCTGGTAATGAATTATCTACAACTACATTTCTTCTAAATGGAATGAAATAACAATCTATTTTAAGTTTCTTTATTTCTCTGCATTCGTTTTAAACGAAGCTTAATTTAAATTTTCATCTTTTAGGTTATTTTTGAAGTTTCAACATTTTTACACTAAAATAATTTTACTTTATTTGAAATTTTATTATTTGAAATACATAAAATTTCATTAAAAAATAATATAGGCACATTAAATGTTTTTTGTCGTTGTCGCCTAAAAGGCTCATTGCATCTCCTATCGTCAGGGTAATGTCAGCTAGACGGGACCTACAGCTTAGCGTGGGATCCGAACCACGCATTAGCACTAGATTATCCATTTTACGTCCTCACAGCTCCACAGTCAAACAGTCAAGCTGCCCTCAAGGTCCTAAACTCCAATCGACTCAAATCGAGGATGACAATGTAGTGCCTCAATAACCAGAAAGATCTAGCAGGAAGTAACAACAGGATAGAACTCCTATGGGTTCCTTGTCATTTGGGGATATCGGGCAACGAAAAAGCCGATAAGCTGGCTAGAGCCGGGTCTTCTGAAAAACTCAGAGGCCCTGAACCCGCCCTTGGCATATCAAAACAGGCAACCAAAGCAACATCAGACAGGTGGGCGCAACAACAACACCTATCCCGATGGAACAGGATAGCTGGTGTAACCCAAGCGAGGGCCGCAATTGGGAAACCCTCCAAAAAATTATCAACTGGAATGTTGCTTCTAACGCGCACCTAGCTAAAACAAGTGTTGGCTTACTACCAGCCACTTAAGAAAACACCTACGTCGAATAGGAATTTACAATGGTCCCATTGAATGCAGACTTTGCGGCAAAGAGGACGAAACCGCCTCACATTATATAACTGCGAAGCACTGACCCGAAAAAGATTGAAAATCTTCGGAGGAATCCAATGTGGGGATAACCTTTCATATGACAAACTTGGTAAAAATCTACTGGACCTCATAAAAGATAGGGGCGCAAAATATGCCACTGGGCTGCAGTGCAGGAAGCTAGGGCCGAACGCCATTGTCGTGTTTATGTTTCCCAGTTATTTTGATTTAAGAATAAATAACGTGTCGAAAAACTCTAATTTGATGTTGTGTTATAATAATATTACGGTCCCCATTAATATGTATATTTCTTGTGTATATTCTTTTAAACACTATTTAAATGTCCCATTTGCAAAAACATTACAACACAACTAGACGCGACGCTTTATATCTTTTATTCTTCTTTTATATACAAGAACATTAGTACGATGCACGAAACTACAAGAAAAGTAAATACAAAGCAGAAAACTTAAGTTCTGAAATTTTTCGACAAGTAAGAAAATAGGGAATGGAATTGCTTCTTAACTATCAGTTAGAAAGTTTCGAAATACTGTTTCAACAACGGAAGAATTAAAAGTATTCGAAAGAAAATACAGTGCTGCAACAGCTTAATTTTAATAAAGTTAAACTCGACAAAAAACATATTTTTGGGACAAGTTATCGATCAGGCAGAAGTAGGATATACAGGGTGGGAACTTTAACTGGAATAAATTCGAGATAATTAAAACTGGTAAAGCTCCACCTACAAAAATTGGTATGTGGGGGTTTTGAAGCATGCGGAATTAGATTATGATGTCAGCGTAGTTGCCACATTTCTCAACTTTGAGCTACACGTAGTAATTTTGTTATTTTAAATGGAATGCCCAATTTATTTTTATTGCAAGGAATTGGGCGTACCAAATTTAGTAAGATCCTAAATTTACAAAATTCCATCTTCACTAGTTGCTGAGCTATGTCAACACTGTAGTTCCATTAAAAAGTACCAGGACGCTTATTGTCGCTTATCTACCTTAAAGTAGCGTTACCTTTTTAACATCTCCACAGTTACTAATTTATTGACAAGCTTCAAGAAAAGTTCTTGTCGTGTCAAATTGGCTTATTTAACTGAAACCTTAAAAATAGAAATTTTTTAATAGAATTACAGTGTTGCCATAGCTCAGCAACTAGTGAAGATAGAATTTTGTAAATTTGGGATCTTACTAAATTTGACACGCCCAATTCACTGCAATAAAAATAAATTGGGTATTCCATTAAAAATAAAAAAATTACTACGTGTAGCGTAAAGCTGAGAAATCTGGCAATTTCGCCGACATCGCAACCCAATTCCGCGTGCTTCAAAACCCTCACATACAGAATTTTGTAAGCGCAACTTCAGCAGTTTTAATAATATCGAATTAATTTCAGTTAAAGTCCCCACCCTGTACCGGGTGGTCAACTAAGAATGACCGCCGGCCATATTTCAGAAACTAGTAATGGTACAGCATCCGGGTAAATTTTTTTATGACAAAAGTGCCCAAGAGAAAATGCTGGAAATTATTTTTAAGTTCCGCATTTTGCCGCAAGAAGCCGTAATTGAAAAGTAAATTTTAAAATTTTACATATCTTCGAAAATTCCACATTATGGTATATCTTTGATAACACCATTAAAAAGCTTGGACAATTATGCATCATTTTGGTCTTATGCTCATTGGCGTACCAACTTTAATAAGAGGGGGAGCTCTACTATTATTATTAACATTGATAATGCAAAATTTTGTTTTATAAAAATTGGTGGAAATGATTATCTTCACTTAAGGCATGCATGAAGCTAATTTAATTTAATTATTTTAATTAAGAATGGTGTGACTGAGGAGAAAAACGCAAGAGACCATTTTTATGAAGAATTGATAAGGCTAATCAGAAATAATATCCACATGGAAAAATATCAGTGGCGTACCACTTTTTTTCTAAAAAAATTTTCATCGCTTCTTCATTTAAAGTTTTAAAAATTATTCTATTGGCGATAACGCTGAAACGAACGGAGATATCGAGCTGCGGTTTTAATATTTTTTCTAGCAAATTTCATCTACTTTTCGATTATGGTATCATAATTATACCGTATGATTTATTTTTTGGGAGTAAAATCAAAAAATGTGTTATTATTGCAAATTGCGCCCTCTGGCATTTTTTTAGAACTATTATGGACAACTAAATACGATTGGTGAAAGTGCAGACATTTCTCTTTCAAACAGTTTTTAGTTTGCTAAAATCGGATAAGTCGTTTAAAAGTTACAGCGATTTTACTAATTACACTTTAAACAGCTTCCCCCCTCTTATTAAAGTCAGTACGCCAATGAGCATAAGACCAAAATGATGCATAATTGTCCAAGCTTTTTAATGGTGTTATCAAAGATATACCTTAATGTGGAATTTTCGGAGATATGTAAAATTTTAATATTTACTTTTCAATTATGCCCTCTTGCGGCAAAATGCGGCACTTAAAAATAATGTCCAGCATTTTCTCTTGGGCACTTTCGTCATAATAAAATTCACCGGGATGCTGTACGATTACTAGTTTCTGAGATATGGCCGGCGGTCATTCTTAGTTGACCACCCGGTACAATACAGTGTATTCACGGATAAACTCCAAGAATTGTAAAGCTTGTTATTTTCAGTTTTTCAAAAAAAAGTAATTCTTATAATTTCCTTTGCTTGTAGTTTAAATACAATTCACATAAAAAATGGTTTCAGGGTGCCCTAAAACTATAAAACTCTGTATTATTTTTTAAACAATCGCCTTTGAAGCATCGAAGTAAAAGAGCTTGAAAGAAAAAATTTAAAAGACAAATATATTTTTTTCATGGAAGTTATAGTTTCCAAGATATTTGATGTTAAAAATAGACGAATTTTATAATTATCAACGAAATTATTAAAAAAGTAAATACTATAACTTTAGCATAAACTTTTCGCTTAAGATACCATAAAATTAACAATAGTTTCAAATACCTTTTTTCAAAAAACTTAAAAGTGCGGGCCTGGTAATCAAAACGTAGCCCTTTACTTTATTGTTTTTCTCCGTTTTTTGTATTGTTAGTCATGCATTTTACGGATCGGTCGTCAGTTATTTATTTTGGCAATTCGCTGCGCGATGTGGTTTTCTGAAGCAAATTAATTTTAATAAATTGGTGAAAATGGTAAAATTTAAGAACAATGAACTAATTATGGTGCAAACTTATTGTGAGTGTCGTAAAAGTGCGGATGTTTCTTCTCTACATCCAGAGGTTTTCTTAATGTTATTCAACGAGCAAGTTAGGCAGAACCGTATTTGATGTGTAGTGTAATAAATATGTGTGTGTGTGTGTGTGTTTGTTTTATGGCTCTGGTTGAAACCAAATGGCCAGCTTCTCTCTTTATTTTCCAATTTTTCGAAATATGGCATTTTACAAGAAATAACTTACCTAATTTGTATTTTATTACTTTTTTTTTTATATTTCTTTTATTAATTTTTTTTTTTTTTTTTACATTTTTTTTTCTCTTTTCATTCTTTTTTCTCTTATTTTTCTTTTCTTTGTTTCCCTCTTTTTTTCCTTTTTTTTTTTTTTTATTTTTTTTATTTTTATTTTTTTTTTTTTTTTTTTTTTTTTATTTTTTTGATTTTTTTTTATTTTTTTTTTTTGTAATAAATATATGTAAGTACTTTATTTTTGGGTTTTTTGAAAAAAGGTAATTGAAAATGTTGTTTATTTTAATGCCTTCTATACGCAGCTAAAAAAGAAGTATTAACTTAGGAATCACCCTGTATAATCAATTGGCGACCCATCCATTTTTCGAAGAAACATTTATTAACGGTGAGATTATAGAAGTAGGTCAACTTACAGTTGCAAAATAAATCTACTATTGAAGAATAGGGAACATTCTAAACAACTTGCTTTACAGGGTGAGTCAACGATAAAGTAATGTCCATTTTCTTCTTCATCTTAAGAATCAGAAAAAATTTCGAAATACAAAAACTGTAGAGACGAGTGAGGTGCATATCTTAAAATTATGCTGGAGAATACGGGGTGGCCCAAAAAAATGTGGCGAATATAACTTAGGTTTTTGTCAATGCAACACCATATAATATATTGTATTATTTTCTGATTCAAAAAATTCAATAATTTTTGAGATACTAACGTTTAAAATATGGCATTTTCAGACTTTGACAGGCTGTAACATTGGAACGGTTCATCTTAGAGAAAAATGGTTTTACCTTCATATCTTAATTTTTCATTCCATATCTAAAAGTTGCAACTTCCGGTTTACCATGTTAAATCAAAAAACCGGTTTTAACGGATTAATTTGTTAAACTAGAAGTTGTAACTTTTAGATGAGATTAAAAAATTGAGATAGGCAAACCTTTTTTCTCTGAGATAAACCGTTCCAATATTACAGCCTGTCAAAGTCTGAAAATGCCATACGTTCGGCATGTCTACCGAAGAGGCAATGTCCGGTAACAACCGCAGTAATATTTCTCACGTCTTTTCGACTGTGTCTCAATAGCTCTGCGGTTCTCTTTTTATCGAATGTGGGCCACAGTTGCCTGGATGTACTACAGGTTGTCAACCCTGTCCATCTGTTCTGTGCAAGCTGCTTGGCCGTGTAGTCAATCTCCTCTTTGACCAATCCCAACCAATCCAATGTTACCAATCCAAACCGTTAGAATGTTACAGCCTGTCAAAGTCTGAAAATGCCATATTTTAAACGTCAAAATCCCATAAACTACTGAATTTAGACATATCACATTTACAAGATAGGCGTAGAATTTTGTGGGGAATCAGAAAATCATACAATATATAGGGTGTTTAAAAAAAACTTAAGTTATATTCGCCGCGTTTTTTTGGGTCACCCCGTATAGTTTAGCATAATTTTAAAATGTGCACCTCTATGGTCTCTACAACTTTTATATTTCAAATTATAATCTAATTCTTAGGATAAAGGAGAAATAGTATATTACATAACTAGTGATGAAAGTGATACTTTTCAAACGAGAAGATTCTTCTTCGAGTTTTAGAATAATCACTTTTACACGAGTAATGTACACTATTTTTCCTACGACCACAAAGAATTATTAAAAAAACCTTTGATTTGTGAAAAAAATATTTCCACTCTAGAGTTGAAATATTTTTTTCACACTATTAATTTAAACATATGATGCCAATTTGACGGACCACCCCGATTTATTAAAAAGAACAAATTTTAGAAAGTAGTTTAGTGTTTAACTTATTTATCATGTATTTTTCGAGTGATTTCGAATTAAAGAGTGAAAATACGCCATCTGAAATTATAAAAAATATTAAGAATATACTGGAAAATCTATTACCAGTCAAAACAAGCCCCGCTGAAGAAAATGTCATATATTAAACGTAAAATTTGGCAAGGGCCTGTCGACATATTAAGCACCGGTTCCCGCAGATCACCGAAGTTAAGCTGTGTCGAGCGCAGTTAGTACTTAGGCGGGTGACCGCTTGGGAACACGGCGTACTCTTGCCTCAGGGAAGAGTGTAAAATAAATCGACACCTAGCCATCCTATTCACGCCGGACAGGCCGGATGAGATCGGATATCTCGTAGGACAAAGGTGCCGTTTCACACTCCCCAGTCAGTAGATCACATATGTGGTCGATGACCGGTTCAAGATGGCCTAAGTAGTCGGCGAACGAAAATTTTTTTTTTTTAATAAATAGGTGTGGTCTGTCAAATTGGCAACATAATGTTTAAATTAAATAGTGTGCCTTGTATTTCCACTCTAGAGTTGAAATATTTTCTTTCAACACGCGTGTGATATTCGGCGCTTTCGAGCCAAGTTAACCGTGTTTTTTTTCTCATTTTCATAGGTAGTCATAGGAAAATGAACTTTACTCTATCGTTGACTCACTCTGTACCTATCATGTGCTGCGCTGGGTAGAGGGCAGCCATCGTGCTAAAATATATTAATATTAGTTTTAGTATATATTGTTAGGGGTTTTATTGGCATTCTATTAAATATTTCAATTGCATATTCACAGGACACCTCTCCAATACCAAATGCCCTGCTGGAGGGTAGCCATTTTTCTAGAGATATTAGTTAAAAATTAATTTAGAAGTGTCACTTCATTTTCCATAGGTTAAGTAACGAATCTATAATTTAAACCAATGCAGCCATTTAGAAAAATTGGATCAATATCAGATGTAAGTATATTTTCTATAAATTCTCTTCTTGAATATCCCGTATATTCATTAAAAGTTTCTCAAGAATATCTAACAAACTACTTTACGAAAACATCTCGAAAAGAAATGGCGAAACAATTCATTAAAATGTCATGAACAAACACATAAGTTGGTGAATAAATATGTTAAAATATGGAATAACTAATTGAAGCAAATAATCATGAATTATGCAGTACTACAGAGTTTAAGTGGTATAAAATATACATTTTAGCATTGTCGTAAGAAAAATAAGACCTAATCTAATTAATTTAATAAACTTCATTGTAGTACTCACAGTCAGGGCGTAGGTAAGGGGGGGGGGGGGGGTTTAGGGGGTTAACCCCCCCCCCCCCCCCCATGACAAAATACTTGACTGAACTACCCAACTCAAAAATCGTCTCCCTAGCCTTACTAGAGAAGATAGAAAAGATTCTTTTCTAAAAAAATAATGAATCATCGCGTGTTCTTTCACGTTCGCTTTACCTCATTAGTCATTAGTCCGTTGGACAACTTCCATTTCCGACAAGTACGTTTAGTCAGTTCTGTTCTGTGGTCAGTCCGACCCAGTGGCGTATAATTTAAATCTTTAAATAATGTATTCTTAGCTTAGATTGCAAAGATTTTGTAGGAAACGTTTAGTTTTTAAACTTTTCCTTCTAAAAGTCCTATTTTATATAGAGATTAGGGTTTTAGATGCATTTAGTTTACAAAATTAAGTCAACAAAAATATAACCCAATGCAATAAAATATTTGGACAACAAACCAAAAAACAATTAATTGAAACATTTTTTATGGAAGAAGTGTGATAATTTATAATAAAAAAATAGTGCGTGAAGAAGCGAGAATGCTTTATTATGAATATACAAAACGGCACTTAAGAAGGAGTATTTCAAAACCTACGCATTTGCACCAAAACTGCTATTAGATATACGCTCCTAAAATACATGATTTCTGAAAAAATCATCAATTTTGGGGTTGTGAGCGATATTTACTATATTTTTAATCATAAAAAACCGAGCCCGAAAAACGCTGGTTTTAGTCATACATATGTCTTATGTTAAAATTTTGGTTTGTCCTCAATATTCATATTTTCACAAATATAAAAAATGTTTTTTTTTTAAATAAAGAGCCAGCTAGGAATATCAAAAAAAAAATTTAATCCAATCATGCAGAGGGAGAGCGGTAATAATTTTCTTTTCGAAATTTGATAGTAGTTAGGTGAATTTTAAACGAACTTTGGGCGAACTTTTTAAAAGGGCGTGGCACCCAAAAAATGTTACTTTTTTTAACTTCATAACCTAAACCCCGCCCATGAATAATGTCTAGCTACGGCCCTGCTCACAGTTTATATTGGATAATTATTTTATCAGTTGTAACAGACTTAAGATCAGCAGCAGCACCAGTAAAACTAAGGGTGACCACCCATGTGCCCACCCAATTGTATTTAGAGGATTAATTTACGTATTATGTTCAGCGCTTGTGTACCTTTTTTTTTATAAACCACTTTTGATCTTGGGTAGTATTGCTGATTCAGTGCATATTCTAAAAATATCGGTGTGCTCACCGATCATAAGTTTTTTGGCACAATTATCACTTAAAATACGTAAAAGTGTATCAATTGATTTAATTGTTATATAAGTTTAATTAATATAATAAATTTCTGCACAGAAAATATTTTGAAACTATACAACGGAGCTAGAATTTACTGATCTTAAAGTTTTACCACATTCTTTAAAGTTAAGAGATAAAATATTTGAAGAATTTGGTTTAAATTTTCGTAATCTCAGTCCTTGAAACTTTACGTGAAAAGTTTAATTGCTTTGATATTAACGTTTATTTGGAACAAAACTTATTCAGCTTTTTAACAAATTTTCTGATAAAGTAGTCTTCTTGCTAAAGGAAATGATAATTCCTTAGTTAAGATAATTGGTGCGATTTTGTTAATGCAATAGCTTAAGCGTAAGTTAATGCTTTTTGTATTTTTTCAGTTTAATTTTTTTCATCTTACTTTTTCTAGTCGCCGGCGGCGTTGCTTTTTTATTTTCACTAGTAATCTCCCTTGTACTTGACTTACTATATACTATATTTCCCAGGAGATATTTCCGGTTATTCACACTTTTAAAAATGACTTGGTATTTGATACTAATTTTTATTAGTTCTCGTGTTTACGTTACCAAAAATAACTATTTTTAGTTAGGAAAACAAAAAAGTCTTTTTTTTTAGTTATATTTACCAAAAAATGATGCCATCAGAACAAAGAAAATATCTTGTTTTCATATTAGTTGGCAGAAATAAAATATATTGTTTAGCTGAATTTTACTTTGTATATATCCTATTTAAATGTTACTTCAAGGTTCCTACAAACTTGTATTTATCAATCAAGCTTGTTGTAATAACACATTATGAATTTGTAGTCCCTATCATTTTGTTAATTTTGATTACGATACATTCTTAGTTACCAGAACTAACTTTTCTTTTCAAGTAATATTATTCTTCATATTTATAACTAACGGCATCAACAAAGACTTGACGCCCTTGCCCGGTGGGTGATATGTGACATATCATTCTAGCCAGGACTGTCAGGAGGTTATGTTTATGTTAGGGTGCTTTTACGGTTTCGTGGCCATTTTTTCGTGTTTTTAAGACAATAATTGGCCATTTTCATGGCCGTGCCCATGTGGAAAATTGATGTGACAATATTTGGTGTAATTTATTTGTGTTTGTTGTCTTTCTTGTGTACGTTCTTATTGGCAGAAGGAAGTTAAATCATAAGTAAGTAAACATTTTATTTTTTATTATTGCAGTACATTAGAAAGTTTAAATGAGATTTTTATAAAGCATGGCAAGGTGACCCGATGCGAAATAACTTAAACATTTTTTTTTGTTTTAGTTTTGTTCCATTTCTATAAAAGAACGTCATATTGATGACTTTTTAATCTGACCAAGTACAACAAATTTCATATAGCTGTATATTTTAAATTGAAAATTCAGGGGATATTTTTTGTTTTTTAATAATCGCAGTTGCAGATAAGAAAATTTAAACAAGGACAATTTAGTTCTATAAGCAATTGAACAACCCAAAAGGCTAAGTAAAATAAGTAAAAAATCTAGTGTTTCTCTTTTGTAGTGCATAAGTATGTATTATAAAGAACATGAGAAGAACAAGGACATTGGAAATAATTTTTTTCAAAGAAACCATAATATCCCTTATAATTTATTCCCATTAGTTTACGCATACCTAATAGAGTAGTAATACCAAGGCATTGTTTTTTATTTAAATGGGGACCTAGGAAGGAATATTTTTCATTACTAAGTATAAATTACATATGACATTTTTTTTATATAAGGTTTTAGATAAGGAGGGCCTTTAAATTTAATTAACTTATATAATAAATGCATAATGCGTGGAGAATTCGTCTATTAAACATATTCAGCCAGCCCAATTCACGTAATTTATGTAATACCCTTTGCCTGCGCCTTATTCCACACACCAGCCTTATTCAAGAATTTTGAAGTTTCTGTATCCGCCTAGTATCAACTAAGTCCAGAAAGGGGCCATATACGTTGTCCGAAAAATTGCAATGGGACAGGACTAATGAGTCGCACAGTTCCATTTTAGTTTTTTGAGAAAGGTAATGTCTGTGAGAATAAATCATTTTTAACATAGAAAATCCCCTTTTTAGACATTGTATTACATGCTCTCTAAATTTTAACCTGGTATCGACAATAAGACCCAAGTTTTTTGTATACTCTTTAAAAGGAATAACTTCAGAGCCGATTTTTAAATTTATTACGTCTAACAATGTATTTCTATGATTTTCGTTACAAAACAAAAGAGCTCAGAAGATTTACTTCCTCGTGCGATATAGACACCATAACCATTCTTGTTGTACAAACTATTATAATTTTTCCATGTAAGTGTCCTGTCCAAGTTTCCAAACATATTATCCGAACACCCTGTATAAGTCGCTATTACCACACAATATGAAATAATTATACCTCTCAAGCAACCCGTCCTCTTGATTCATCTCTTCGAGTTGAAACCAATTGTTCTATCTGACATTATTTACACGTTAACGTATTTAACTTTGCACTGTAGCGAGTCCTCAGCTTATTTTGTGACTTGGTCGAGTTGTTTCTAAGTATTGTATAATACAGAGGGTCCTCAAGAGGGATATTTCTCAAGCAACAAAGGAAAATTACTTAGAAAATTTAAGGTAAGGAAACGGTATTGTATTTCCCAGATTACTTGAAGTATCTTAGTAATTTATTAAAGGAAAGCGGCTAAAGAAGTAGGATTGATGTTAGATGGACTTTGTAGCTTAATCTTTGCGAGGGAAAATATCCTTTCTTGCCAAATTACATTATTGGTTATTTTCTATTTAGGTCAGTACTTTGGGACATAAATTAGTTATTTTTTTTTAGGGTAGATACAATCATTATTTTAAAACACAATACTTTAATAAGTGTAAAGTATACCTTTTAATTTCTACTTTAGGTAAGTTCAAAGTTAAATTCAAAATATGCTTCAATATAAAATAATATTGAAATATAAAAGGTTTATTCAATATCCCAGGAAAATATATAAATATAGGGTGATACTTCTTTTTTAGCTGTGTATAGAAGGCATTAAAATAAACAACATTTTCAAATACCTTTTTTCAAAAAACTCAAAAATAAGGTAGGTGCTTACATTCATTTATAACACTATGTATCAAATACGGTTCTGCCTAACTTGCCCGTTAAATAACATCAAGAAAACTTCTGGGTGTAGGATAAGCCCGCACGGGAAAGCGTTCTGCGTATAATTTCGAAGCAGCAGTCGCACTTTGACGATACTCACCGTAAATTAGTATCATATCTACTACTTCATTGTTTTCCAATTTCACGTGTCACCAATTTAAAATTAACTTGCTTCAGAAAAATACACGCAGCGGATTGCCAAATAACTCACCACCGAACCGTAAATTGCATGACTAATAAGAGATAAGACAAACAACATAAAGTATAGCAGGCTACGTTTTGATGACCAGACCCGCACTTACATTTTTTACTTCTATATCTCGCCTATTTTTAAGATAAAAAAAGGTATTTAAAAATGTTGTTTATTTTAATGCCTTCTATACACAGCTAAAAAAGAAGTATTAACTTAGGAATTACCCTGTATGGCTAACATATATAAAAATACTTATAATAAGATCGCTCTCAAAACTATTCCATTGGGAAACAAAACTATTTTTTTAACATGTAAATTTTATGTGTAAAATTTTAAATAGCCGACATTTATAGGCATTTTGGTTATAAGCACACGAATGTTATACCAATACAAAATGGTTGCCGGACAGAACTAGTTGATACGCCATTGTTTAATACATAAAAGTTACAATTTATTTCATAAAACAACTATTTCAAGCGTTTTCTTTTTATTTATTTCATTCAAAAATTGGTGCTAAAATAAAATATGCTTAAAAAGCTTTTTGGGACATTTCTTATTTTCTTGTCTTTATCACAACAAAACAGAAACTTTTGAATAATGGATTTTGTTCAACTTAAAGACAATAGGCTTAAAGAGAAATCTGTGTTTGCTTAAAAGTTCCTCAACTTTAGAAAGTAAAGGGCTCTAGTAAGTAAAATAAAATTCGATTTTAAGAGAACTTTCATTAAGAATGAACAGAATTCGAAGATATAATGAGAAAAACGTTTGTAATAATAAAGTTAAATGAAAAAAAAACCAGAAACATTTTTATCTATAATGACATGATTTTTAGTAATGTTTTCTTAACAATTATGTAAAGTAAACGTTAAAAAGTTACGTTCTCTAAGCAAACGTCGTATAATGGTCGGAGCACTTATAGTTATTCTATATACAGGGTGGCGCATCGAAAACGAAATAGAGACATTTACTGGCAGCTCAGTTCTTTTTTGGAAAAACGCTCAGACCCGTCGATTTTGTTTCCGAAGGGGACATAAAATTTGCAAAAAATCACGTTAACAAGTGCAGCCCCCAAGGCGGGGGTGGCACCACCCCTAAAATCTTAAATGGACAGCGAGGTCGAGTGATACCTTATTTTAATGGTCTTTCAATTCCGTTTACTACTGAACTGAAGTACATAAATTTTATATTATCATAAAGGGAATTGAAATACCTTTAAAATAAGGTATTACTCGACTCCCTTTCCATTTAAGATATTAGGGGTGGTGCCACCCGCGCCCAGGGGTATTAACGTAATTTTTTTGCTAATTTTGTGTTCCCCTCGAAAATAACATCGATGGGTTAAAAAAGAACTGAGCTGCTAGTAAATGTCTCTGCTTCGTTTTCGATGCGCCACCCTGTATACAGGGTGCTACAAATTTGTGTGCGTACAAGGAGATATCGAAAACAAAAGGAACTATTGGCTATAGCAAATTTGCATAAACATCGTTTTATGAAATATGCCGTGGAAGCTATAGCTGAAATACATAGTGTAACTGTGCTGCGCACATTGCCATATCATTGCGAACTAAGTCCTATAGAACTTATGTGGGCGCAAGTGAAAGGATTTGTTGCAAGACACAATACGACATTCAAAATGAAATACGTTAAGCTACTCTTTGATCAAGCCATTAAGGATGTGACACCAGAGAACTGGCGGAAAGCAGTCCATAATGTCATTAAAGAAGACGAGGACATGTGGGATCTTCACCACCTGATCGATCGGATCGTCGACCTGTTAATTATAACATCAAGGGGAGATGACAGCTCCTCAGATAACGAAGAATATTATGATTTTTTTAAATTTAATTTCTGTAGGTATAATGTATAGTTTGTATTTTGTATCTTTTTTAAATGTTTAAAAAAAAATTATCCTTTAATATGTACATAATTCACGCCTTTGTCACACCATTTTCAGTGTTTGTGAATGGATAACAATTGGCAAAACCCATAAATTGACCCAAACCCTGGTACTACCTGCACTTGCAATGAAATCAATGCCAAATTATGAAAGTCACTTACATTTCGTTGGGTCACTCTGTAGTCACTTTACATACCTAATGAGCTTTTATTACTCTACATCTCTCTGAAATACACTATAGACTATTAATGGTACAAAACTGATGAATAGAGGTGCTTCTATATATCCTAAAATTTATTTTGGAAATATTAAAATTTAAGTCAAATCCCCTACTTTAATGTCCCTTATAAATTATCTTCATTACACAATAGGCTACGATATTAAAATATCCCCTACGAAACAAAATTCCCCAGAAAATGTCAATTTATTTATCCACCGTTTTCTCGTTAATAAGTAATTTATTCCGGAGCGTAAGCAAGATTATTAAAATTGTCATCCCATAATAATATGCTCTATAAATTTTTAGAAAGCTGCGATGGAATATTGCCAATAAGTACTTTCGATTTTTTTTTAGGCGACTAATAAATCGTCTGTAAAGTGTGCACTGAAAAAAATAGGTGCTTGTGTTCCAAAGTAATTAACTCTTGAACCGTAATTACACAGCCCAACGAAAAAAAAAAAAAAATCAGATCCACTAGACTAGACCCCCATGTTTATATGTTTTCGAGGTAACTCTAAATTCGAATCCAACCTCCAAAGGGTTGTGTGTTATGTGTCTCAGAATAACAACGGAGGACGGGTTTGTATATTTCAAATACGTGCAGGTACAAATATGAATTTATAACTATACAGAGTATTGGAAAATAATTATTAGAGGCAAGAGAAATTATCTTTGTATAAGAGAATTTCGCGCAACACAATTTTGGTGTTTCAAAATGTGTTCCCAGATATTAAATTTTTTATTAATCTCCATTTTATATTGATTGTTGTTTGAAAAATTGGTGACCCTAAAGAAACTAAATAAATTTAAATACAAAATGAATCCTTCGAACTAAAAGAGCTTGGAAGTTTAATAGAACGTAAAAAAGAAGGCGATTTGGTCATCTCCAATAGATTGTTTCGAAACAAATGGATCGTATCATTCGGTAAATTGCATTTATTCGATGCATGGCCTTGTAACCTAAAATGTTTTCAGAAATAAAGTTGGACACGTTTTCGACAAAATGCAAATTTAAACTTTCATCTACGTTGACTTTTTAATAGGAGAAAAGTGTTAAACTCGCGTTTTCTACTTTAAACTCAATTTAAGCTGCTAATATGAAGCTGAAAGTTAATAGGAGTAAAATAATCGTTAACGGAATAGTAAAGGTTTGGCAGAGAGATTTTTTATTCTATAATACAGGGTGATTCCTAAGTTGATATTTCTTTTTTAGCTGTGTATAGAAAGCATTAAAATAAACAACATTTTCAAATACCTTTTTTTATATTAAAAATAGGCGAGATACGGAAGTAAAAAATTTAAGTGCGGGCGGGTCTGGTCATCAAAACGTAGCCTACTATACCTTATGTTGTTTATCTTATTTTCTAATAATCATGGATATTACGGGTAGGTGGTGGGTTATTTCGCACTACGCTGCGGTGTGTTTTTCTGAAGCAAGTTAATTTTAAATCGGTGACACTTGAAAATGGTAACATTTGAAAACAATGAACTAGTAGATATGGTGCTAATTTATGGTGAGTGTCGTCAAAGTGTAGCTGCAGCTTCGAAATTATTCGCAGAACGATATCCCTTGCGGGCTCATCCTACACCCAGAAGTTTTCTTAATGTTATTCAACGGGCAAGTTAGGCAGGACCGTATTTGATCCATAGTGTAATAAATGAATGTAAGTACCTTATGTTTGATTTGTTTGAAAAAATGTATTTGAAAATGTTGTTTATTTTAATGCCTTCTATACACCGCTAAAATAGAAGTATCAACTTAGAAATCACCCTGTATAATATAAAATCGAACAAAAGGAGCAGAAATGGATAATGTTCATTTACATGGCCCCTCATTGTTCTCACTGGTGCCACTCTTAAAAATAACATGATAAGAATTACTAAAATTTGGTTTTGACAACCATTTATTTTTGTAAAATCGGACTCAACCTAAAAGTTAATCTACACAACCAAAAAAAAAATGCCGGTATTGAACTGTTGTGAATATTGATACCAAATTTGAACATTCATAGTTTCCTTAACACTTAAATGACGAGAAAAGTGGGATACTGTCAGTGCTGTACAGTGTTACAACCTTTATATAATTTTTAATAGGTATATTGTACTATTGATATGTTATTAATTTTTTTTTTTACGGTTCGCCGACTACGTAGGCCATCTTGAACTGATCATCGACCACAAATGTGATCTACCGACTGGGGAGTGTGAAACGGCACCTTCATCCTACGAGATATCCGATCTCATCCGGCCTGTCCTTAATTTGTTTAATATATACCCATCTATAGTGGTTTTTTCAATAATGCAACCTGCTAAATCTAGATACATAGAAAATTTATTTCATGAAACATTATTATTGAGTGGGTTTTACCATAATTGTATAACATGATCATCTGGCCGAAACAGTAATACGACGAACTTTGGATCCAATCGTTGTGAGTTCAAGCCCGGCATTCTGCAATTTTTTTTTTAATTTACCATAAGGTTCATAAGTTTGGTCGTAGAACATATACTATTCAGCTCGAATGGATTGTCCATATCGCACTCGAAAGGTTAAGCATTCCACCTACGGAGTCGTGCTCAATTTACTTCCTCGTGAGATAAAGACATATGCGCTCTTGTTGTGGACATGAAGGTATTACAGGGAACGAAAAAGCCGATGAACTTGCGAAAAGAGGCTCAGAAAATACATTCATTGGTCCGAAATCGGCACTCGGAGTACCAAGGTGCACGGTACTAGATGCCATATAGCCATGGATCAGGGGTGAACACAAAATCCACTGGAACAGACAGGAATTACATCATAGTAAATGCTTTATTAGGAATCCAGACCCGAGACTAACGAAACAGCCACTTTAAATGAACAGGAATCAGCTGAGAATTATTACAGGAGTTCTGACAAGACACATGGCTTTCAAGAATCATCTGCAAAGAATGCAACTGTACAATGGAGACCTTAACTGCAGATTATGCGGACAAGACAGAGAAACTGTACAGCACATAGTTTGCCATTGCGAGTCACTGATTCGGAAGAGGCAACGAATACTCGGGCAACCAAAACTGGAACCAAAGGACATCCTGACCCCTTTTCCCAGTTGCCCTGTATAAACTGGTGCAAGAGACTGGGATCACCGAGTGGGTGTAAAGAATCAAATAAAGTAAGCACAATAGGCTAAATCTAAGTGGCCTAAGTGTATCCGGCGTATGGACGGGCTTTTGAAAAAAAATACAATCTTGTTGTATAAACTAGGGGAAAGTGGGGTGGAACGGGGTAGCGGGGTGGAACGGGGTACCTTATCTAAAACTACTCTTACAAAAGATGGCCCAGTCCTATTATGGTCGATTGGAAGATGTTGTTTCCCCCAATCTGTATTCAAACTCCGACGGCATTGTGGCCGCGATTAACACGACAGTCTTGGTTTGACCTGCAGATAGTGAGGTACACGTGGGTTAAATACAATATTGCGCCATTGTTAAACTGCGGTAATTACTAAACAATATATGTCACGTAACAGATCTGTTTACTTATTAAAAACAATGGTCTTTACCTACATTTTGGCACTATATATTTGCTTTCAATCTGTTTTTTATTATAAATGGTTTCAACTAAAATAAAACTTGTCTCTTGGGGTGGAATGGGGTATCGATATCTGGGGTACCCCGTTGCACCCCATATGTTCAGCTCAATAGTTTTATTTTTTATTTTTTTTTGTAGATGCCGCGAGTTTATAAAAGGAAAACTACTCGACAAAGTTCGTCATGTGAAAGTATGCCGTTGAAGCGGTCATCAATCAACAAATGGGTTACAAAAAGGCTGCGACACAGTTCAACGTTCCACAAACAACTTTGGAAAGGTGTGTGGCTAAGAAAAGGAGAGATGAGAAAAATTTTAAAATTCATAAAAGTGCCGGAAAATATAAACGAGTATTTAGACTCCACTAAAGAGAAAGGAAATACACTTTGCCTATATTGCAGAGATAAATACAGTAATTCAAATTCAAGTGAAGGTTAAATTTCGTGCGGTGTTTGCCATAACTGGGCCCACAATGGATGTGCTGGAATCGACAGCGATGATGACGATGTTACCTTTCAACGTGACTTATGCAAATAATGTCATATTTTTATTCCCATTAAAACAAAAATATTGATATATGTATGTTAACGTTTTTATAATAAATATTCTGTTTATTTTTTCTTAAAAAGTAAGTTTTATTTTAATAAATGTGTAATAAACAGTACAAAATGTAATAAAGGATTACCTTATATTCAAATAAGGGCTTTAAATTTGTATGACCCCATTCCCCCCATAGACGGGGCAGAATGGGGCAAAGTGCTTTTTTTCATAAAATCATAAATTTAACGAAAATGTATAACAAAAAACAAAGAATTTAATAAGCATTACATAATAGGGGAATTAATCAGTCAAGAATATGTAAAAGAAAAAATATAAGCCTTTTGGCATGGTATGCAATTGATGTCAAATATTAAATACCCCGTTCCACCCCACCTTCCCCTACTATTCTACGAAAATCTTTCTGTTATTGTTAACCGAAGATTGATATGTAGGTGATTATTATGTAGCAGTACCAAAGTAGTATGTAGTATCCTTACACTAAGAGAAATACTTATTTAAAATGGATAAATTATAACAACGTAAATAAAAAATGTATTGCGGTCAATCAATTTGTCACATGAGTGGCTAGAAAATATAAATCAGCAAAACAGCCGTTTCATCGGCGCAAAAATAGCTCGGGGTGACAGAGCACGTTTTCATAATAACATTTTTATTATTGGATGTGGCAGTGAAGATGACAGTAACTTTCCCCGTGAAATTTTTGTAAGAAACTGACAGTGCAAACCTCTGTAATCTCGCTTTTGATAAATGATCAGCCCCAGTTACGGTATTTTAAAGGTTTTTTTGTGATATATATTATTGGATGATATACGTGACATAAAAAGGTGTTATCCTCCAATTTCTTTTCGTAATTCTTGAAGAATTGATTTAAAAATATTTAAAGTTAATAAGTGTGTAAATCGTTATTTTTTGGCAAAACCAAAATTTCAAAATATGTTCGAGTTTAACTGAAAGTGTTAACTCATAAATTTTAAATAAAACCACGGTATTTTTATTTGATGCTTAAATTATATGAAAAATTCCTCATTCATATAACTTTATTTTCAAATGAAATTGTGGCTAAGCCAGTAAGGCGCTCTGTATACATACTGAGGAGAAAATAATTTTCAATTATTTTTAATATGGAAAAGCTTCGCTTTCCGGAAGCTACCGGAACTGGTAAATTAAGTAAAATCCTTAGTGTTATTACAATATTTGGTAGATTTCCATCCAGGTTGTTTGAATTGGTAAATTCTAAATTTTTTTGTAGATTGCTTATCTTTTCATTTTATTTTTCAATCAACACACAGCAGGAAAAATCAGTTCATCTTGCAGTTTAATACCATTTAAATAGTTGCCCCCACCAACCGTTAAGTATAGTTCCAAATCAAGAAACAAGATCTTTTTTACTGATTTTGAGAAGTTCAGGAATATTATATAAAAACAAAAAGTAATTAGAATGAATTTTCAATAATTCAAATCTCACATCAGTTGAGTCAAGGCAAACCTAAACTTTAAATTCTTGCCATGGATGGTTTATTGGCTCATCCTGAGCTTCATACGAAAATTGTCGGTTTTCTTTTTTAGTTTTTTCATTCAATTTCAAAATATTCTAGTTTTCTTTTGATTTTCACAAACAGGTGGGCCGTAACAGGTTATTTTGGTGTGCGTTGTTTTTTGATAGGAGGTTTTAAATAAAATCAACGTGGTTAGCAAGCTCTTCAGAGTCCTAATTTAAATATTGTTTAGTCTAGATTCTAGAATTACTTGGCAGTCACATCCGGGATTGCCGAAACGATGTATACTTCCAGAAAGTATTAGTCGATGCAGTTTGAGTTAGCCCAAGAATTAGAAATCGGGGAAAAGTTTTGTCTAGAAACTAGAGCCCGTCCATGAAAAAAAAACCGATACTTGCCGCTCAGGGCGACCGCCTGTTCGCCTGGGACCCTCAGACGGCCCTGCTAAAGAATATCCCAAGAATATAACACTTTGCGTAAAAATATCCCAGTTGCTTTTGAAGAAAGGGTCGACTTATCATTCCTTTATGTTTTAGATCTTTATATTCCGGACGAATTCGGAAATTTTTTATAAACTGCTGGACAATTCAAGCGGACCGAGCTAATTGTTAGGTGAACTTTGGAGTAAAATATTTTACGAACGAATAAAGCTATCGATGCGCGGTTTGCAAAATTTAAAAGAGAATTTCATTCTTAATATGCACATTTTTTCCGATTTTTTTTTACTTTTAACCTTTAACTGTCTACAGGGTTCAAAGAGAAATATGTTTTTTTACCAAAGTTTCTAAGTACCGGATTCCACAAAAATAATTTCAAACTATTTTGGATGGCATTTTCTTTATTTCCTATTTATAGAGAACAAAGTAAATTCTCAAATTTTTGATATCCCTCTTTGTTCATAAAATTTCGATTTTTTTCTCAACCCCTGTAAATTTCAGGTATTTTTGTCATTTGGCCTTACAATGTTTTGTAAGAACGGGTTTTGGTAACTGATTATAACTTCTTAGGACCACCTCTTTTGCAACGAGTACATTTTAATTTCTTGCGTTTCGTCGTGAGCAGTTATCCTGGCACGAAACACACGATGTGTGGAAATGGAGGCACATAAAATGAAAAAAATAAAAATAAAACCGATTATGGGTACGCCACTGGTCACGACGAAACGCAAGAAATTAAAATGTACTCGTTGCAAAAGAGGTGGTCCTAAGAAGTTATAATCACTTACCAAAACCCGTTCTTACAAAACATTGTAAGGCCTAATGACAAAAATACCTGAATTTTACAGGGGTTGAGAAAAAAATCGAAATTTCAGGAACAAAGAGGGATATCAAAAATTTGAGAATTTATTTTGTTTTCTATAAATAGGAGATAAAGAATATGCCATCCAAAATAATTTAAAATTATTTTTGTGGAAATCCGGTACTTAGAAACTTTGGTAAAAAAAACATACTTCTCTTAGAACCCTGTAGACAGTTAAAGGTAAGAAGTAAAAAAAATCGGAAAAAATGTGCATATTAAGAATAAAATTCTCTTTTAAATTTTGTAAACTGCACATCGATAGCTTTATTCGTTCGTAAAATATTTTACTCCAAAGTTCACCTAACAATTAGCTCGGTCCGCCTGAACTGTTCAGCAGTTTAGATGGCAGATGACAATCATATTATATCATTGTCCTATGACTAAGCTACAGTGTTGGTGAAACGTGACATTTTTTTTTAATATACTGGAAATTTACAAGTTCAACTTTGTTTTATTGTATCTCATAATATTATAATTATGAAATTCCACCTAGTATCGGCTGAACTAATAAATAAAATGTTCAATCAGTTACAAAGGTATTTATTTACAAGCGTCATTATTATAACTGTACATCATCTAAAACTATCATTTCTTCGTCCTTTTTTGGTATTTGCGTACCAACTTTATTAAGCTTTTTTCTCAGAGTTTGTTTAGGAGTGGATGCTTCAGAAAATGCAACTTTACGCACAGGATAGCCATCGGCTGTGTACCGTACATCACAACTCTCCACAAATCTTTCGAAAGATGGGGCTGACACAGGTCGCAGTTGACTGGTTAAAGTTGGTTTAAGGTATGGTTGCATTCGTTCAATATTTAGATTTCGACGACCTAAGGTGCTGTTCATTAAAATTGACGGATGCTAAAACCAAAAAAACGGTAAATGTTAAACAATGTCAACAACTTATACTTTGTTTAAAAGGTCTATTATTGTTGAAAGCCTTTGTGTAAATAAAACTACTAAAAGGAAGGAGTTTATAGTATTTAGGTATCTACTTTCATTTAGTAATATGAATTTTACAGTTATCGTTTTGTAAGGGCATCTATTACAGCACTAGTGCTGTAATGGAAAAAAAACGGTTTTATTAAAATTTTGCTGTTAAATAAAACCACACTTTTTAGTAGAATGATTTATTATTAACAATTATAAAATTAATTACCAAATATTAATTAAAATATAACACTTAAGGTTTGTTATAAACATTAGAAATACACTTTTTACAGTTAGAAATTTGTATACCAGAAGTGGATGTGATGGAGCCCTTTACGTTCGAATTTCCAATCATTAAATCCGTGTCTGACCCCATGATCTTCTTTGCTATTTGTTACTTATTTTCTAAAGAATTCTCAACGTAGCCTTCTGCCGTAGAAGAGGATGTCCAGCCCCCATGACGCTTTAACATCTGCATATCTGCACCACCATCAACTAGAATGGTGGCTGAGGACCTCCTAAAACAATGTCCACTGTATCCTTCGGGATTATTTAATCCAAGTTTTGTTGCTATCTTTTTTGGTATACTTCCAAAATTATTAATTCCGACAGGCTGGGAGGTGAATTTTCCTTTTCCATAGAATACAAAAAACCGCCTGTGAGTTGCATTAAGGGGACGAAGTTTAGCATACTTTCGAAAAATACTTAAACAGTTGACACCTGTCACATTTCCTTCTGTTATAACAATTTCTCGCATAATTTTGGTTTTCAAGAATGGAATCACAATTTTTATATACAAATCATTGTGTTCCAACATTAACTTAGCTAGTTCTTCGCGCCGACAAGCCCCAAAATTGCCGATTATCATAGCAACCTTCATAAGTAAATGTTATGTTTCATCATCTGCAGTACTAAGAAACTTACATACATCTTCCTTTGTAAAAACTTTGGACTTTTTGACCTTGTAACCCTCTAAACCTCTTTTCAAAAATGCAATTAGTTGAGAAAATCTGCTTATATCTTGATTTTTCTTGACTGAAATCATAGTTCTCAACATTGAGTAGTGAGTCCATAGTGTAGATGGTTTCTGGGAGCGTTGCTTTACGGAAAAATAACCCAAAAGGATTTTCTCAGACACTTTCTTTATTTTATTAGCTTTGCACCAATCTTCAAACATCTGATACTCCAACTCATACTGCGCCTTGGATTTTGTCGGAACTAAACTTGAGATCGCTTCGTTTGCCGCTGCTTCTATATCTCGCTATATAAACGCTTTTTATATTTTTGAATTTGTTTGACAAAGTTTCGACAGTAACCATGCGAAACAGTAACTATGCGAAAGGTAACATAAAAAACTTGATTAGTAAACTTAATAGCAGGTGCATTTTTATTTAAAAAAATGCCTTTTGCCAAATATTTTTATTCATAGATGAAAGTAGATAAAATTTTGTACAATATTCTTGTTGTAAATTCATATTACTACACTCGATGTTTTATTAATCTCGGCTGACGCCTTGTTTGATAACTTTAACATCTCGTGTTTATTGCACAGGTCTGACGTCACAAACGAACAGTTATTTATGGCGCTTGGGATTTTCCATACCGACAAGCAGTATTGTGGTATCACAGTGACCCATGCGCAACGTCATATGAAAGTAAACCGCCAAGTAGTTTTATCTTCTTTATTCATACCATCATGGGTATAACCTAACATATGTCTTTTATAAACATTTTTAGAAAATAAACTGTTATGTATGTTGTATGTATTTATTCTCCTGCAGAAAATCAGTCCAAGAGAAAAGATTTCGAGGGTAATAATGCCCTGTAAATTTAATTTTTTAAGTTTTATCTGATATCGTACCATCGCCGTCGTTCGGCATTAGACCCATGTCAATTACACGTAAATAATTCGCAACGATAGTCCCAAAATATTCGGGGTTAAAATTTCGTTGTTGTCTATCGCATTTGTAACAAAGGGTTTGATTCGATGGTTGGTCAAGACCGTCTGGGCTGGTACTGAAAGAATTTAAGCAAGATACTGTTTGCACCAACGACTTTTTTTAGATGGATCCAATATGTTTACCATATGTTCGCCATTAATAGCGATAAGTCTAAACAGTTTTGCCAGATTCACCAGGGAATGTTTGTTTTTGATACATTTACAAAAAAAAAATTAATTTGACGTATCTAAACAATAAATATAAGTTGGCAAGTGTTAATATAAAAAGTCTTTAATGTTACAAATTTTACGTACAATTGTAAACCTATAAAATTATGAGAACATCTTTTAACATGCCAAAATACCAAAAATATTATAAAACAAATTTATGTTGCTACCCCACAGAGTTTAGGGATAGTAATTACTTATTCTGTAAACCATTGAACATGTAGTCGGGAGACGGAGCTACTTCTAAATGTATGTGTCCATCTATAATCATAGGTTGTTGGTTTATTCAAATTAACGTGATTTGCTAATATCAATAATATAATTTCTCCATGACCATTACTGAATGCAATAATTCCAAAACCATTTTTGATAATAGAATGTAAAAATTCTCGCTCTTGAGTTGGAATATTTATTCTGAAACACTTGCTTCTTATGCGTTTTGCGTGTATTTTCATTCCATAACAAGATACGGAATGAATATTCTGTAATTGATCTAAACGACATAGGTTGCCATGAATTTCGAAACTGTCAATGTCAGTAGACAAATTTTAGTGCAAGTCAAAATATGAGTGAAAAATCGGATGAATCAGATATGGAACTGGATAATACTCCACCTGAAATTAGATGATATTTAGACATGTCATATGTCTAAATATCATAGTTTTAGAAATATTTTAGAATTTGTCTTAACTCAGGGTAAAAAATGGAAGTTCTAATAATTAAACAATTTAGTCAAGATTGCTTTGGAAGAAAAAATAAATAATTTTCTTTGTCGCAGCTGTCATTGCAAAATTATTTCGCCAAAATTTTGTGCTTTATTACTGTTTAAATTTTAGTTGCCTGAACTAACTTTATCGAAATAGAAAAACATGAGTTATGATGTATATAGCATGATTTATGAAAAATATCTAGAATTAATTGTAGAATGTAAAAATGTACATTCTACACAGTACAGTGATGTGCTAAAATATGGAACAAATTCATTTAAAAATCAGGTTATAATTTTTTGACAAAACGCTCGGACACGTCGATTATAATTATTTCTTCCGGATTTTTTGCCTCAAAAAGAAATTATACAGGGTGTGTCAAAAAGTAGATGTAGCAAAAATTTTTGGTATTTTAAGTTATTTTTGATTGACACATGACTTGCTATCGTAGTGACAATTCATTAAAATTTACCTGTTTACCTTTAAGTAAGTACATGTATCTTTTTTAAAGAAAAGTTTCGTTTTATGGTGTAATTTTTCTCTAAAACCGTTAGAGATAAGGATATGGTATGCTACATGAATTGTGCGCAGAATTTGACGTAGAATTCAAAATTGGACTGAAAAAAATAGGGTTCTATTGAAAATACAAAATTTTTTTGCTAAATCTACTTTTTTACACACCCTGTATAATTTCTTTCTAAGGCAAAAAAATCCGGAACAAAAAATTATAATCGACGTGTCCGAGCGTTTTGTCAAAAAATTATAACCTGATTTTCGAATGAATGTGTTCCATATTTTAGCCCATCACTCATCAGCATTTTGAAAAAAAGAATTTAAATTTAGAGGGTCCAAGCAATTATTGATTAAGTGTTAATTAAATTCTTTACCATAGCCCTGTATTGTATACCCAACTTACTTTTCTGGACATAGTAATGTTACTCGGCTCAAGACCCACGTCAATCGCACGCACATTATTTCCATTGTTAAGACCGAAAACTCCTTGCCGTGGGCGTGGGTCTAAAATGTCTTTGCCGTCTCTCACATTTATTATATCAGGATTTGATTCAGGCACTTGATAAGAAGATTCTGTTTGCCGCAGATTGTCTATACCTGTTTGAAATATACCTCTACGTTTATCTGTAGCTTTAAAATTGGATTTCTCTGAAATATCGACTTTAGTTTCCGCAATAAATTTATCTTTAACGTCAGAGCGTGGCTTTCGACGCTTTGATTCAGTGTGACATCTTATTAAAGTCATAAGTAGGGCAACAAAGCAAAGGGAAAGGATTACTAATCCAGCCGCAAGGAGCGCTGAAACAATTTCTGTTGGAAATTCAAGTTTTTCTTCTATTGCCATCGGTTTTCGTTTAAGAATTATCATAATGGTGTAATTTGCGTAAGCAATACCAGCAGAATTCTCGGCTTGGCAGTAAAATGTGCCATTGTCTTCGGAATTTAAGTTGTAAATAAATAAATTACTTCGCTTTTCTTCCCCACCTTCTTCTATAAAATAGACAAGATGTAGCCCCGGAGCGAGCTCGGTATTGTTATGCAAAACTTGTCCTTTAAACAGCCAGGAGATTTTTGCAGCAGGAACCGATTTAACCTAAAAAATACAATATATAGAATAATGAATATACATATTTTTTTATGGAATCAGCAAAGAAACATTAAAATGAACTGATAAACTATTGTGTTATTGTCAGTAATTGTTACACAATTACGCTATTCTAATTCATTATGGCTAATACACATATACAAATATTGTTATACAGGGTGATTCACGTTGAGTGGCCTATTAAAAGATCTCGAAAATGAGTAAACTTATCTTTCTCAAAATTTGATAGCAGGCATAATTGGCTTTGAACTTTTAAAACATTGTCTTTTGAGGTTTTTGTTACTCCCGGTTATACCAGAAGTTAATGCCAACTTTGCTATTTCAAATGAAACATCCTGTATATTTTAGCATTTTTAATGACGTTATTAAAATCTAAATAACTTTTGTTAATATTAATCTATTCCTATCTTCAACCGTTTTTGAGATATGAAGTATAATAGGATTTTTTTGTGCAAAAACGCTCCGAGAAGAAAGTTTAGTAACTCTGAAACTAATAAAGATAAACATTTAAAATTTTGTAAGCTTTTAAGTAATACATAGATCTTTAGTTTAAATAACTTAGGTTTCACGTTTTTTATACAGGGAGTCCTTAAAATTGTGCCAATGTTTCCATTTAATTAAATGTACAAAAGTCAATTTTTGCAAATGGAACACCCTATAATTTAGCTAACTAACGTGTAGAGAATTAAATTTTCTATCTAAATGCCTTATAGGTTACTATTCACATTTTTAGTCGTTTTGGAATTATGAGCAATATAAATAAGAAATCTTAAACTTTATGTTTGTGTTAATGTGACATTATTTTTGAAAAGAAGACTTCGACTGGGATTAACGTTTGACTTTGAAAATTAGAAATAGCTATGCAATGAACATAGGCGCCTAATAGCAAATGGTAACAAAGCTCAAAGTCAAACGAAAATCCCAGCCTTCTTTTCAAAAATAATATCGCATTAACACAAACAGAAATTTTAAGATTTTTTATTTAAATTGCTCATAATTCCAAAACGACTAAAAATGTGGATTGTAATATATAAGGCGTTTAGATAGGAAATTTAATTCTCTACACGTTAGCAAGCTAAAAAATAGGGTGTTCCATTTACAAAAATTGATTTATGTACATTTATTTAAATGGAAACATTGGCACAATTTTAAGAACTCCCTGTATAAAAAACGTGAAACCTAAGTAATTAAAACTAAAGATCTATGTATTACTTGAAAGCTTACAAAATTTTAAATGTTTACCTTTTTTAGTTTCAGAGTTACTAAACTTTCTTCTCGGAGCGTTTTTACACAAAAAAATCCATTTATAATTCATATCTCAAAAACGGTTAGAGATAGGAATAGATTATTATTAACAAAAGTTATTTAGATTTTAATATCGTAATCAAAAATACTAAAATATACAGGGTGTTCTATTTGAAATAGGAAAGTTGGCATTAACTTCCGGTATAACCGGAAGTAACAAGAACCATAAAAGATAATGTTTTAAAAGCTCAAAGCCAATTATGCCTGCTATGAAATTTTTAGAAATATAAGTTTACTCGTTTCCGAGATCGTCTAATAGGCCACTCAACGTGAATCA
Source organism: Polydrusus cervinus (assembly GCA_935413205.1). Classification (NCBI taxonomy): domain Eukaryota; kingdom Metazoa; phylum Arthropoda; class Insecta; order Coleoptera; family Curculionidae; genus Polydrusus; species Polydrusus cervinus. The sequence goes on along the minus strand of OW284514.1, from coordinate 21,263,049 downwards.
CCCTGTATATGTCCCATAAATTAAAAAGAAAAACGGCGTACACTTGCATAAAATGCAGTAAACCTGTTTTCCTGCAGTGCTCTCAAAAATGTTGTATAAGTTGTTGTTCTGATCGAGAATAATATGCACATATGCATAGCAAAAAGATATTTTAATTGTACCTGCAGATTTTTTTTCTACTTGCGTTTAAAATTTAGTTTTATTTTTTTTAACTTGGTGTAAGTTTAAAGTTTTTTTATTGTTAATTGTTTTTTGTAATTTTTAAAAGAAGTAGAGTACAAGAACAGTACTGTGTTTGGAAAAATGTTACAAAACAAAGATTTTGCATATTGTTCTATTATGTAACGTTTTTTAAATATTTAACATATATGCTGTAATACAGGCTTTCAGAATACCTTGTGTATTGACAAAAAAAATATTATATAAACGTTAATTTTTTATATAACTGCATATTTTCTAATAGGGTGTCTGTCAGACTCCCTGTCCGTATTAGTATAACAAAACTGAGTGTCCGTAGTTAAATGTTAAACTGCGATTAAGGTTACTTTTTTTGCAATATACGCATTTTTCTGTACTTTAATGAATAAAATTATTAAAATTTATCATTTGAAATTGTTTGTAAAAAGTTTATAGTTTTTATAAAAATTGTCTCGTTATAATTTTCTGGAATTTCTCCATAAAAATTAGTCTCAATTTAAATAATAATTTATACCTGACAAAGTAAAGTTATATTGTTATTTTCTTCCAATTCAAAATAAAAGCTATTAGGAGCTACTTCAGGGCGACAGGCTAATTCAGTCTCGTCCAAAGATCTTATCGGCAAACCTCCAAATTTGCTTGGATGCCGACATACCGGAGGCACTAATATAGGCACTATATCTCTTTTTAACCAAGCATTAAATGTCTTTATTTGACAATCACATGTCCAAGGATTATCTTGTAACTGAACTCCTTTAAGCGTATTTGGAAACCACCTCATATCCGGGAAATTTCTTATTTGATTAAGGGACAAGTCGATCCACTCAAGGCTGTATAAGCCGTTAAAAGCTGCTTCGTGCACTGCAGCTATTTCACATCCACTTAAATCAAGAGTTGTTAAAAAACTTAGATGATTAAAAGCAAGTCTGTTTAATGAGTTTATGGGGTTTTTACTTAAACTTAGCTTCATTAAACTGGGGCAACTCAAAAGTGCATCCGTCGGCACCGTTTCTAAATAATTTTCTGACAAATCCAATTCAACTAAGTTGGTAAGACCCTTAAAACCATCAGTGTGAACGCTTTTAATATTACACTTGTTAAGAAAAATCTTTTGTAAGTTGACTAAGCCGAGAGTTTGAAATTTCTCCCGCTGGAGATATTGAAAATTATTCCCAGTGATGTCCAGCACTTGTGTTGCAGGGTCTATTCCTTCTGGAATAATTATCAAACTTTTGTTGACACACTCGACGGTCTGCTTGCCGTTACGCCATTTGCAAGTGCATGAAGGTGGACATCCGAAGCACAAACGACTCGTAATTAGGAGACATAACAGGAGTATGGAAGGTAATGGAATGGTCATTTTAAAACTTCCATTTTGCTTTGGCCTCAGTTCGTTTCTCTGTAACAAATAAAAGAGAACATTTAATTTCTTTCTTTTTCAGATGGGTTTAGAGTTGTATCAATTTTAACTAAATCTTATAAATAAAATTACAAATTGAAGTTAGAGTTCTTTGAATATCAGGTAATAGGGTAAAATACCTGTAGTTCAGCGCACTTTTAGAGGTTGCTCATTATATTTACGTATTTTAATGAATCATTTATAAATAACATTTTGAAAACTTGTCTTTATGAACTAAAACGATTAATGTATTGCCAAATAATATACATATTATTTGGTAAATTTAAATGTCTAAAAAAATTTTTTTTCACTCAAAAAACACGATCTGGCTACAAATTATAGTTATTGGCAGCACAGTTTTACTGTCATTGGCACATTATCTCCATTATTGGCACCCTGATGACCCAGTAATTGTCTCGTTATGTGATAAAGCTTAACCAAAATAATTATTGCTTTTTTATTCATTTATTACAAAAGAAAACTTGTAGAAGGGGCCATGGAAAATTTATTAATAAACGTTGTTGACATCAAATAGCTTAGTAACAATTAACGCCTCCATATTTATTTTTTTTCCGAAACCCATTGAACCAATGTCGCCAAAAACGAGGTCAATTATTATGTGAAATATTATTAGCTTACTGATTATTAATTAATATGCACCTATCAGCAAAACCTATTTTAATTGTGACAAAAGTGCTTCTTATTGTACCTTATCAGTTATCCCTTTAAAAATATTTTAACTAAACTAATTAATAATAAAACTTAAAGAAGTGTGTTTCATATTTTATATTGAAAAAGCGAAGTATTTTCCAAAATACGGTAAAACTTGAAGATTGGCACCAATGCACACACCAAACGCGGGCTTTCTTGGTGCGAACTGATAGATGAAAAAAGGTTGAAGGTTACGACGGGTTTATTTGTTATATCTCTTTTTACCCTACTGTCTACCGGCTCTTTCGCTTACTTCCACTTGTACAAAAACAGTGCTTTTGCTATTGAATAAGACGCTAATGTACAGAGAGATCTTTGCTTTCAGAACGGTCTTACGGAATGCTTATACAGGGATCTAGTTAATGATATAAATAAGCAAAAAATGCATTCGTGGAAATTATATATAATTCATTTATATATTATTATTTATATTATTAATGTAGAGAAAAATATTTGTTGCTGTAGTTATATAAGTGGTTCTCTGAATAGAGAAATTTATACACAAGACCCATTTTAACGGTTTTTCTGGCTTTTTAATCAATAAATAATAGTAAATCGGGGAAATTGATAACATGAATAACTAGCCTTTGTCATAGCAACCATCGATTGTTGTCACTTATAACATCAAGTAATAAAATTGTGCTGTATTTCAGGTATTCTGGCGGAGAGGATGGTGCGTCAGTGGAGGTTATAAGAAACGAAACGATTAAGTCGATTTGATCAAAGAGAATAAGGATAATATCGCCTTAACCAGAACTCAGGATCCAGTAAAAACAAACTGTCATCCTCCCAGGTGTCGAATTAATCACCGACATCACCGGGCTAAGGAGTCTGGAGGACCAATTATGATATTGGACATCGTACGTGTCACATTGCCAAGCAAAGCCACAAATGAGTCGCCCGAGAACGGCGCAAACGTCTGATCAACAACTATGATATTAACTGACAGTCATGACATGACACAGGCACTTTAACTAACGTCCACTTTAAGGCGTGAAAAACCTTATACGAGGCAGACCACCTCATCGGAGATGGGAGGAATATCTTCTACCAACAAGGCGGCCCTGTATTGTCAATGTCAAGAGCGTCCGGGGTTTCCACGCTGTGGACCCCTTCGTCTATTCCTCAGTGCACCGCGGCCTAACAACCGTGTCGGAGGGTTATGGGTTTATACCGTTCCCCAAACACTGAAGCGTTCACTGTCTTTTCATAGTCCATAATCAGCCGTTTCGTCTTACTGGGACCCATCAGAGACGCGCGACACCTGAGGCCACGACTTGCAAAAAGTCTGCGCCTATGGCTGTCAATCGTCTGACGTCTGTGTGCTATTGCGTTATCCATTATCGTCGAAGGAATTTCGGTCTCCACCGCCGCGGACCTCCCTTCAAGGGTCTAGGCAGGGTTGGCTATTGAGTGAGCAAGCATAATCTGCTAGTAAAGCCAATAGTTGATCATATTCGGATCGTTCGCTCAGCGGCAGCCTAGCTCGCCTGTCGCAAGGACAAAAAACGGTGAGCCAGGTAAAGAGCTGGAGAGAAGCTAGGCGAGGACTGCAAATATTGCAGTGTCGCACGATCGAGAGTGCAGGGGTGGTTCGCCGTTCTCGGGCGACTTATCTGTGGCTTTGCTTGGCAATGTGACGCGTACGATGTCCAATATCATGATTAAGTCGATGTTAAGAAATTGCGCCATCAGTCAATAACTGCTTTGAGCAAATTACATTTTTATACTTGTGGATGTTCTCTACTTCTCTAGTAAAGTAGCCCGTCACTATCTTCACCTGAATAACCGCCACTGCTTTTTATAAAAATTTATTAGCGAAATCCATCATCATACTAACACATCAAATTGACGAATTATAGCCGTAATAAAATAAAATATATTTTTATGCGCAATATAACACGTTTCTTTTTATATTTATTACGGGGTTCTTGATGGTCTTTGGTTACTTTATATGTAGATATAATAGTAAAATTCTTTTATTTCGCAGCGCTGGGATTCATAATTTACTGCTGAAATAAATTTCAATATATTTACAGGCTCTCAAGTATATTCTATGTGTTGAATTTTATTCTTATTCCGCTAGAAAACTACTTTGGTATAATTTCCAAGTTAGATGATAAAATAAAAACTCGAGTGAAACTGCCCTTTTTATCTGAGTTTTTCGTTTAAAATTTTTTTATTTATAATAAATCACCGAGAAGTCTTCTTACGTTTAGTGGGTCTTCCGGCGGTCGTCATTCAGTGAACTATCCGTCCGCTGGCTGGTAATTATCGATAGTCAGACTACACCTTCAGTTTTGTTCACCGATAATGGTCGACAGTTCTGGGCCGGATTCGATTGCGGCCTCCATTTAACTACACACGCCCAATTTTTTATCGTCAATTCAATCATGTTACAATAATATAGCGTAGCGGCCCTTGTTATTGGTGACATTTTGCAAACCAACAAAATCCCTGTAAACGCTACTTCAAACGTGATTTTCCCGGAATCCACACAAACAATTTAGTTAAAACCTATTTTATATTAATTTAGTGGAAATTATAATTATTTTCAGCGAATCGAGAATCCGGTTTCGGGTATCAGCCAGTGCGAAGATTTTACTTCCTGAAACATCAATTAGCGGGAATTTGCTGGCTTGCAAAATGTCACCAATTTATTACACGAGCAGAGAAAAAGGAAAGAAACACCAATTTGGATGAAAGAGTGAATAAAAAGACGTTCCACTTTCTCCTACATAGAACTTATACGAGAACTGGTAGCCAGACTTTGACGACACTCACAGAAAATTAGCATCATATCTACTAGTTCATTGTTTTCAAATTTTACCATTTTCACGTGTCACCAATTTAAAATTAACTTGCTTCAGAAAAACACATCGCAGCGAATTACCAAACCACTTATAACTGACCACTGACCCGTAAATTGCATGACTAATAGGACAAATAACATCAAGTATAGCAGGCTACGTTTTGATGACCAAGCCCGTACTTGAATTTTTTACTTCTGTATCTCGCTTATATTTAAGTTTTTTGAAAAAAGGTTTTTAAAAATGTTGTTTATTTTAATGCCACACAATACACAGCTAAAAAAGAAGTATCAACGTAGGAATCACCCTGTATAATAAAAGTATATATATAAAAGTAAATACGCTGAGCCGACTCAACCATGTAAATTTAATGTTTAAGAAGATAACTCGCTTGTAATCAGGTACAAAGGGCACTTGTAATGGTTTGTAAGCGAAATAGTTGATCACATCATCGAATCACGTTTTTTCGGTCTAACCAGCACAGATTTGCGTAAGTTGGTTTACGACGTAGCTGAAAGAAATAGTATTATACACAATTTTAATAGAGAAACTAAAATGGCTGGATGGAAATGGGTCAAATGTTTTTTAAGACGCAATCCCCGCAAAGTACTTCGTTAGCAAGGGCCCAGGCTTTCAACAAACCTAATAATCGGGAATATTTCAAGTCATTAGCGTCTATTTTGGACAAAAACTTCTTCCTGAGAACATTCTACAATATGGACGAGTCTGGTTTGACAACTGTTCAAAGGAGGTCGCAAAAAATCTATGCTTGTAAAGGTCGCAAACAAGTTGGTGTTTTGAGCAGCGCCGAACGCGGTCAACATGTCACTGTCGTATGTTCAATGAACACCATTGGTTCTTACGTAAACGTACCCCCTGTTATAATTTTGAAGGTTCTTTGAAAGAAAATCAATAATGTTTTTTGAAGTATAAATTTTTTTAAGTAAAATATTAGCAACAAAAAATGTTCTCTAATTATTTTTCATACATACCTTTTCTAAGTGGTCCAACATAGGAACACTCCGGGGTCCATCAAAGGAACATATGCTCCTATGATGGCCACTTTATATAATTTTTTTAAAATACCATTAAAAAGTAATTTATTATACTAATCTAGAATACAATGCAGATTTTAAAAGCCCTTGTCAAGACGCGTAAAATGAGCTGAACTGACCTACAAAATATTCATAAATATAAAAGTTCTAAGGTATAATTCTTAAGGGGGCTGTCATCGGCATATTTCCCTAAATATCGAAGAAGTGTCAAAAATGGTAATTTTATAATGTGGGATTGGCAGCAACGTTTGAGCTATTTTTACTATGCTAGTAATATTTTTTTCTAAACTTAATTTACTTAAATATGAACGATAGAAGAGTTTTGGACTTGCATTGTCTTTATTTGTTTTACATATGATGTAAAGCAAATAAAGACAGTGCAAGTCCAAAACTCATCTATCGTTCAAGAAACATCATTATCTCCAACCTTTAAACAGACATTACTTAAACATATTTAAATATCCCTATTAATAGCTAGTTATATACCAAAGGAGGAAGAAGTGCTTTTCCTCCCGCGGATATAGTTTGTATATAATATTATATCCAAAAGAAACGTATTTTCCTCTTAAGGTATGTGTATCTAATTTTTTTTACTACTAGTTTAACTACCTGTTCCTACTTCGAGAAATATCAATGAAAGAACATAATATCAAAAAAAGAACAAAGATAGTAAAAGATATAGTAATAAAATATTTAGGAATAAATAAAAAGCATAAAGTCTTTCTCCACTGGTTTAATAAGGTAATAAAATTAAAATATGGTAGACATTCTACATGTTTCGGGTATAGAAACACCCATCATCAGGAATAAGATACAAAGAGAAAAATAGTTATATTAAATGAGAGGAACAAAGTTAAATGGTAGTGAAAATCGATGGAGCTCTCATGGAGCCATGAAAGATAAAATAATATGAAATGAGTTAATGATTAAAGATTGGGATGCTTAATTCTTAACACTGACCATGGGCAACAGGTAACAGTGGTAAGAGGAGCCCGTTTGGGCAAAGAGAAAGATATAAGAAAAATGGAAAAATGGAGATTCACAGGTCAAGAACTTTCATCCCGGAAACCATGGGGAGAAAGAAAGGTTGTTTATTTAACCTTTTTTATAGAAAAATTATTTAGATAGGTAACAGTAATTATTTCACTGTATACTGTATGAATCTTAGTTCATAACTATAAGGGGAAATTGGGAAACAAGTTTGAAACGGACTGGAACCCCGGTGGGTTTCACCCGAAACATGTAGAATGTCTACCATATTTTAATTTTATTACCTTATTAAGCCAGTGGAGAAAGACTTCATGCTTTTTATTTATTCCTATAAATTAACTCCACTTTAAGAATGGACTACTTCTTTAAAAATAAAATATTTGTTGAGTGTTATCTTTTCAATACCCTATTTACTCTACCCATTAATACCAAATTTGACAACGTCCGAATGTTTCTTTATATTTTCTCAGTAATAAAAATAACGAAAAATCTTATTGCAATACACCGGTATAGTCAAAAGTGTGTAATGGTAATTCTATGGGTTCAATATTCTAAGTTACCGCAAAACACTTAAGGTTACTATTTTCTTATGCTTTACTGTTAAATTGGAAGCAAAGTAAAAGATAAGTCATCTTAAACTTTCGCATGACTTCAACAAAATAACTTTTTAGATAGCTAACGTTCTCTCTAAACAAAGTCACTTAACAAAAGTTTATAAACGATAACGCCATTAAACTGTAAACTCTCACCTTTTCCTTATCACCTAATTATATTTTAGCGCCAAACTAACTTTAAAATTTGTTTTTTGGTAGTGCTTTGCAGAGTTTGGAATAAGATAAATTGATCAACTGATTTTAAACGATAATTAATGAACTCCAAATTTAAAGTTTTCAATTTGTTTGAGCTGAAGAATAATAGATGATTAAAAAAAAATTATTCGTCTTATTACTTGCGAGGTTTAATTTTTGATCATCCGCCATGATATTTAGACATTTTACTTAGCTCAGTACATCCTAAAGTGGCTATTTATATATTTTGATTTTATTTTTATATCTTGTTTACAGTATTAGCACTATACCGGGTGTTGCATCGTCGAGCGGGACATAGGAAATCCCATGTAATTTTTAAATGGGATCAATTATTGGTTTCCCTAATTATTTTAGAGAAAAATTCTATTTAGGTTTATTAAAGAGCACTAAAACCCACATTCAAAAGAATAACTTTATATATTTTTGATGAGCCCGTTTACGGGTTATCGCCGATTTCTTTTTAACTATTTCTCCTTTTTATGGCCCCGTATTTGCGGGCACCAGTCAAGGTAAAAGATGACTGTCAAATAAAGTTGTCATTTTGAAATGTGTGCTTTATTGTTATAAAAACTCGTACATCGAAAATATTAGCCATTAATTACACTTAAAAAATATTGATGATTAAATGGTATTATCAAGGAAATAGTTATCAAAATGTGTCAGACATGTTTGCTGCTCTGTATCTGAATAGTCCGATATCTGCAAAATCTACAGTCGAAAGGACTATCAAGAAATTTGAGATAAAAGGCACTGTAATAAATAACTGCAGATGTGAAGAAAGGCAGGAACAAAGAAGAGATGCAAGAAATGATAGGGACTTGCAAAGGCAGGAACAAAGAAGAGATGCAAGAAATGATACGGACTTGCAAGTTTTATTGTGCGTGGAAGAAAATGATGGCAAGATCAGCACAAGGAAACTTGAGGATGACATAGGATTAGATCACACCACAGCGTTATGAGCTTTGAAACGACATAAATATTATTCATACAAATATGAAAAGCACCAAGAAGTAAGAGATAGGGACGAAATACGACGACAAAGGTTTTGTTTTGGTATGATTGAAAGAGCAAACATAGATAGGGAATTTTTTAAAAACATTTGTTTCACTGACGAATGCACTTTTACCTTAAACAATGAACCCAATGTTCAAAATTATCGATATTGGAGCAAAGAAAACCAACACAGGTTTGTCGAAACAAGGACGCAATATCCACAAATGTTTGGGCTGGGATTTTCGGAGAAAATATTATCGGGCCATTATTTCTTACACGAAATTTAAATGCAGAATATTTTTTGGAACTACCTGAAGATCATATTTTACCTACTTTACATGATGCCGCCAGGGAAAATCAGGAAGTTTGGTACCAAATGGATGGCTGCCCGGCACATAGTACCCTGGCTGTATGGGAATATATAAACCGTGCTTTTAATGGAAATGTTATTGGCTTAAATCATACAGTAAATTGGCCAGTCAGGTCTCCTGATTTATCGCCAAATGATTACTTTCTCTGGGGCCATTTAAAAAACAGGATATACAAAGATAAAAAATACCCAAATCTAGACGAGTTAAAAAATGCTATTTCTGCCGAATGTAATAGAATTTCAGTTTACCAACTAGCGAATGTAAGAAGAGAATTTTATGATCGCCTCGGTTATTGTCTAGCAGTCTATGGAGGAATATTTGAACATCTTCTTAAATCCTAAAGTTCTAACAATTTAATAATACCTACCTATTAATTAGCGAAATATTGAAACATGTAAAATGTCATAATTAACCTTGTAATTCGATACTTTATTTTAGTTTTATTCAGATTAATTTGTACTCATAAATACACCTTTAATATTTTCGATGTACGAGTTTTTATAACAATAAAGCACACATTTCAAAATGACAACTTTATTTGACAGTAATCTTTTACCTTGACTGGTGCCCGCAAATACGGGGCCATAAAAAGGAAAAATAGTTAAAAAGAAAGCGGCGATAACCCGTAAACGGGCTCATTAAAAATATCTAAAGTTATTCTTTTGAATGTGGGTTTTAGTGCTCTATAATAACCTAAATAGAATTTTTCTTTAAAATAATTACTGAAGCCAATAATTGACCCTATTTAAAATTACATGGGATTTCCTATGTCCCGCTTGACGATGCAACACCCGGTAGAGGAAAAAATTTATTCGAGTAACTTTTAGAAAAATAATATTTTGGTTTCTTTTTGCTTAATTAAAAACCTAAAAGTAGTATAAAGGATCCCTTAGTCCGGGGCGGTGTTGTGGTGCCATAGAACACCGCGGTAAATGGCGCTACCCACACCGCTGCGGTGCCGAACTCGCATTTCTCGCTGTGACAACGTTTTATTTTGACACCGCTGCGCTCTAAGACCTGTTTTTCCGCTCACCGGTAGATCAACCACGGGGTTTGTGTTACTTGTTCGATTATTGTGCTGACTTCGACTGTTATTTTGGCATATTTTTGCAGGTTATATTCACAGAACAATAAACATCACACCGCGCCGGTGTGAGTAGTCAAAAAAGAGGAACGCGGTGTAATGCACGGTATTCACCGTCACCGCTACCACCGTACCGCGTTGGTCTAAGGGCTTTTTAAAATATTTAACGCATTTGCTTCAATCAGTAAATGTCATATAAAAATTTCTAACGTGGGATAATTACATTATTTGTCTAAATGTCAACAAATGTCATAAGAAAAAGTTATATGCATTTACATTTATATTCTAAATCCAAAGTTTTGTGCAAAATTTTTTCTCATTTTTCCCAATAAAAATCTTATTGTCGGGTTGCACAAATAATTTTAATAATAATTATTTAACCGGCAAGTTTGACTGTGACAGACGTAAGATTGGCAGAAATAATTTTTTCACAATAATACTGGCCCGATTACCTTAATTTTTAATTTACTAATCAAGCATCTTTGAATGTGAGTATATATAATGCCTCAAAGTGATTTATGTCATCAGGTGGCGGAAACGGTAGATTATTTCTTAAAGAAAGATGGCTAGAGAAAAATTATAAATAGAAAAGTAATCATTTGACCTTCGTCGTTGTTTGAATTTGCCTCGTACGCCATCCTCAATGTGAGTACAATTGATGGTATACGATGCATTTCTTAAATTTTTAAACTCTATTAACCATCTACCAAACTCTTCTTTGTTGGCTCATTTTATAAAACACTTTAATTGGACGTTGGGAAATTTATCCTCACCCTCTACTATATTTAGAGTGGTAATGTTTGTTACTCAACCAAATGTTAAACATGCCTAAACCACGATGGAAATAATAGATTATCAAAAACATTATATAATTTACCTTTTTTTTGTGTAAATAAATATATATTTATAACTAAGTATACTTCAAATTCTTTATTCAATGGCGACGGCACCGGTAGTGATACAAGATTTTCCATAATAAAAATTAAATTAAAAAGGATATGTTAAAAAATAAATAATTTTGGCCCTAACACAACAATTTTAAAATTCGGTTAGAGAAAATTGTATTTTTAAGGCTTTATTTCACTTTACAAAATTTCCAACATCGCGCAGCATTTGCATAGGGCACTATAAAAGACTCATAATAGCAAGGCGTAAGCGAAACTTTCGTTATTCGGCGATGCTATATCTCATCTGGTTTAATACCCAAGAGAACATAAACCTAGAGAAATAGTTGGTTTTGGACATTTATACTTGTAGCTAGTGGTGTAACACTGTCGATTCACATGTCCGGGTATCAAGTTTACTACATGATTGTCTGTAAAAATGACAATGTGTCCAAAGTTGTTGCAAAATTGCGATAGGGGTGACTATAAAAAGATTTTTCACCTACATTTATTTAAGATAAGGTAATTCTGAGTAAGCTAAACTCAGTAGCGGCTCATGTTTATACGGAAAGCTGGGACCGAAATATGAAGATATATTTCTCAGACGCGTTCATCATTTAATTACCAAAACTGTATATCGTATTTAGAATATGTTTATAAACTCGAAATATGTAGAGAGAATTCATCATAAATGTAACAGTGGAAGAAGTTTTAGGGTGTCATGTTTATTTCCATTTAAATTTTCACTCCGCTTCAAGTATACACTATTTCTTCAAGTTAAAATATTAAATTTTTGTCAGAAGGAACCAGGGCCGTCAAGAGCTGGAACGGTCTTTGAAGTACCCAGGCTTTTAGACCTTTTTATTTAAACAAAAAAAATCAACAGAAATAAAACGTCATCACATCCGAAAAATAGTATAAGAATTAACAACAAAAAAATCAATACAATATGTCGAAAGTCGAGGGGTTAAGAATACGCACAAATATAAACTATCCTTATATGCATGTCATGTAAGCAATCATCAGGGTCACTCATGTTCTATAGTATATTTCAGAAAAGTGTTAAGTATGCAAAGGGACTGTTCAAAATTACATTTTTTCCAATTAGTTTTTAGGGTACCTACATATTGTTAGAAAAATTAAAAATTAAAATATTAAGAACCCTGTTATACTATAAACATTAAATAAATATTCTCCTTAGTAATAAAATTTAACTGCCTTCGGTATGGGATGTTTATTTGTTAATGGTAGGTTGGAATTCTCTAAGACCAGAGGGTTAATCATAAAGTAGGTACAAGAAGTAGGACAAAATTTCACAAAAACGGTCGAGAGTGCAACTTTTTCCTTGGCCAAAGACGGTCGGTTTTTAACTTTTCAAGAAAAGCACACAGCTTTTTCGGTTGTCACTTGTCACCCTGTACTACGAGTTAGATTTTTCGTGTGTACTCACTGTACAATTTAAACCACTAGTTTACCTTTGTCACCCTGTACTACGGGTTAGACCTTTCGTGTGTACTCACTGTACAATTAAAACCGCTAGTTTTCTTTTCGGTCATTTTCGGCAGATACTTTTGTTACCTAACTGGATAGTATAATAATAATTAATATAGTCAGTTTAGTTTATAAACATATTGTGTGCCTATCTGTGAGTTACCATTTTTCCATTTACCGTCGCATTGTTGAAACTTTGTAAATATTGTTATGATATCACATATATATATATATACATACTGTACATGTATTAACAGAATATGTCCATAGTGTATATTCATTTATCCCCACTACTATGTAACGAACATCATAAATATCCCTTCAGACCAATAAAGAGCTCAGTTGTTATTCCTACCAAATAGTAGTTTTATTTCACCTTATGAAAACATAACATGGCGCTGCGAACAGGATGCTGTTAATTTGAGTAACCATTTTCAAAATTCACAAAGATAGTTACAGTCTTCACTAAGTGAGAATCAAGTCAGTTTTCGGTTAAGTAAATCGCGAGGCCCTAATTTTTCAATTCAAGTCGATTTTACTTTAAAAGCGTGGCTCGTGTCAAAATGGCGTCCGGAATTGCGCCGCCATCGGCCATGGAATTTACCGGCTTCTTGGACGAGAACTGGAAACTTTTTAAGCAAAAATTTGAACTATTCATAAAGGCTACTGATGCAGGAAAGAAGTCTCCGGAAGTCAGGGCATCAATTCTGCTAAGCACCATTGGCGACGAGGATGGGATACGAACCCACGCGGGCAAAGCCTGTTCCTGTCACCAAAAATAAAGTGTTTTTCACCACCCCAGGACCTATGGAGATATAAATATTTATTCGCAACGAAGTAGTTGCTGGTCCTTTAATATCGAAGAAATTTCTGTTGGGCAATCCCCAACAGGGACTACAGAGTGACCCAACGAATATTTAAGCCACTTTCATAATTTGGCATTGATTTCATTTCATAATTCATTATTTTCGTCAAGTGCAGGTAGTACCACACGGATTTGGGTCAATTTATGGGTTTTGCCTAGTTCTATCCATTCACAAAAACTGAAAATGGTGTGACAAAGTAAGGCGTGCATTATGTACATAGTATTAGATACACTTATTTTTTATTAAACATAAAAAAATACAAGATACATTAAACAGAAATTAAATGATAAAAAATCATAATATTCTTCGTCATCTCGACGGTCCGATCGATCAGGTGGTCAAGATCCCACATTTTCTCCTCTTCTTTTTTGACATGATGGACTGCTTTTTGCCAGTTCTCTGGTGTCACTTCCTTAATGGCTTGATCAAACAATCGCTTAACGTCTTTTATTTTGAATGATGTGTTTTGTCTTGCTACAAATCCTTTCACTTCAGCCCATATAAGTTCTATAGGATTTAGTTCGCAATGATATGGCGGTGTGCCCCGTACAGTTACACTATGTTTTCCAGCTATATCTTCCACGGCATATTTCATAAAACGAGGTTTGTAGACTCTACACCTTTCTGAACTCTCTTTAACTTTGTTTGTAACTATTTATATTATAAAAACTTAACTTTGGATGTTTAAAATAATCGTGACTTGACTTGCCTGTGCCACTGGGTTATAACCTCGGTTGACTCCTTCTTTCGACGACCCTGGTAGAAACAAATGCAATTACGTTATAAACCAATGGTGAATAATGTGCGCCAATGTAAATTCTAAAATACAGCTTGCTCTTGGTGCAAAACATACTATAAAGAAATAAAATATGTAAAAGTCCTCAAACCATATTTTTTAAAACTAAAAAATTCCATAAAATAAAATCTTTCAAATAAAATAAACTTATTGACTACCCTATAGATATAAACACTTTATCCTAACGATGTCCAGTCACAAACAAAGCCTATTATGGCGTTAGTTTCAGTTGCTACCTTTGGACTATAACCCTATTTGTCTTTCTACAATTACGAAGTGATGAGATATCCAACCCCTGGCAATAAAGGTAACCTTTAATTTATAATTCAATCTCTAAAATGACAATTACACATATGCTCCCTCTAAAGTCTTACGAACCATTGTATAGGGTATAATGAAGATATTGTACAATGATAGCTGATAATATATCCCATTATTATAATAATATATTTTATATTTTCTTTTGGGTCTAAATTCGTGCGGGTAAATTAAAACATAGTTTTGGACGTTTCGCCTTGTATTAAAGGCATTTTCAAAAATGTATTTTAAGTACTTGAATACCTCATAAATTCATTCTTTTTTATGTAAATACATATTTTTTAATAATAGCTCCTAATAATAATCAA
Organism: Polydrusus cervinus; assembly: GCA_935413205.1. NCBI lineage: Eukaryota > Metazoa > Arthropoda > Insecta > Coleoptera > Curculionidae > Polydrusus > Polydrusus cervinus. The sequence goes on along the minus strand of OW284514.1, from coordinate 21,247,966 downwards.
GCCTTTCTTTTCTTTATTAATTGACTTTCTACATTGTCATCAATATTCTAAAAGGAGAAAGGACACTTTCCCATTAAATTTAAACTGCGAACCAGGTATTAGCTAAGATAATGGATGTTTCAAAAGGTCATTTAACATTTTAATAAAAAAAAAATTAAATATTTATTGTTAAAGTGCATAATGTAGACATGTGGTAAATTAATCTTGTTAGTACTACAACTCTATTTTTAGCTCCTGTAAATGGTCTGCTAACATGGAAGATGACAAACAGTTTTAACAATGACTCCAAAAATGTTCAACGGGGTTTAAATCCGGACTATGTGCAGGCTAATCTAATTGTAGAATGTGTGTCCCCGGATAGAGTTCAGAAGAGGAAAAACTTTTTTATTTGTGGGTTTAGAAGAAAAAGTTATTCTTTATAAAACCGTCTGCTTGTGTCGAAACTACAATTTCGAATATCAGATTTGCGATTACTATACAGGGTTCGTCAGAAACTCAATTTTGTTTGTTCTAAAACTACAATTTGGATCATCAGATTTGCGATAACTGTACAGGATTGGATAGAAAATACATTTTTAATTTTTTATAATTTATGATTATATACCTAAATTAAAGAATGTATTAATAAAAATACTTTAAAAGTAGACAAAGAAAAATAGTTTTCTTAAAACAAAATCGTTATTCGGCCAGATATAAAATTATATTCTAAGTAGGAAAGCAATATTAGGGGTCTGTTCTTACTCAAAAAAAATAAAAATGTTGTTTCTGGCTAACCCTGTATAGTAATCGTAAATTTGGTATTCGAAATTGTAGTTTCAACACAAGCAGACTTTTTATAAAGAGCGACTTTTTCTTCTAGTCTACAAAAAGAAAACGTTTTAAAACATGGTTAGTCACAAACAACATTTTTGGTTTTTTAGATTTCGTTTAAATGAATAAATTAACCACTTTGAGAAAAATGTTTATTAGACTTTTTGCACAATTGGTGTAATAGGTAAATCACGGTTTTGAAAATATTTTCATATAATTTCAAAAAAAAAGTCAATATCATTAAAAATGGTATTTTTGATGTACCCTCTATAGCAATCGTAAATTTTATATTTGAAGTTGTAGTTTCAGAACAAGCAGACGTTTTTATAAAGAATAACTTTTTCTTCTTAACCCACAAATAAAAAAGTTTTTCCTCTTCCGAACTCTATGCGTGGACACACTGTAGAACTCTGACTACATTATCAGTTACCACTCATGCAATGTGTCCTATTATTATCATATATATCTTGTTGATTGATTAAGGGGGGTTAAGTGAGACAACTACTTATAAAACAATAATAATATATTCCAAGCGCATTTAATGCTACATTTTTCACAATAAGATATGACCTCTATATTATGGTACATTCGGGAAATTTTTCCGTTGATCTTATATAATTACGTTCACCATTATTCGAAGACCTAAGACAACCTCTCGAATCATCTGTGAAGAGAACATTACTCCACAGTCCAAAAACATTTCTGGCAAATCGTCGATTTTTTTTAGAAAATAATTTCTCTTCTAAAAATCGACATAACTAGATGTATTATAAAATAAGATGTTAGGCATACATAAAACTTAATCAAAAAATTATATTATTAATGTCAAAATACCATTCTTAAAGAGCACATATCTCGGTAAAGTATCGTCTTTTTGAACATGACTCATCAATAAAAAATGAATTTAATTATAAAATGGCCAAAGAACTGAGAAAATCGGATTAAAAACAAATAAATAAAAATAGTTTAGAAGATCAATTTTAACAAGAAATCCTAAGATTTTTCCATTGTAATCTTTAAAATATTCTCTCTCTAGAATTATTTTCTAGCTTCTTAGCTTTTTTGAAAATTAAAACTTTACTCTGGTATGACTAAGTATGATATGTAAAGAACATTGTTCAAAAGGTTATGTAAGGATATTGCTTATGACGTAACTAAGAGGAGTATTTATTACCGAATACATCCAACAATAATGCATAATAGTCTGTTTACGCCATACGCACTGCGTAATGGACTTCTTGACACAATATATTTCATAGAACATTAATAGAGATTGGATACCACTGTTGTTTAGACCAAGAAGTTTGGGCTTGCAACTTAAAATTTCTGTTTTTAAATACATTTTCCGCTTTTAAATAAAAAACGTTCGATGCCTCCGAGTACCTAAAATATTGTGAATGAATACAGAGCTTTTTTACATTGGCAATAATTTCGTGGTCTTTACACCTTGTAATTCCGTTGATGACAACGTCATTAAAATAATTATTTTTACTTCTGGGTTTTTACAAGTAAGCGCGATTATCAATGGCACAGGAATAAATATCCCAAAGAAACGCTAAGTTGCTAAATAAGCAATTAAAAAAATTTCAAAAAAAGTCGTTTAAAATAGTAAAATTTATCTCTTTATCTCTTGGCGGTTTTTCAAAATAATCAATATTTTGTCATATAGAAAATTTAGACAAAAATTTGTTTCTTCGTTTTTTTTTCGAATAAGTCAGCATTAAATTATGCAACTTTACCTCCATTTAACCAAATCGCTATCTCTTATAGTTACCGAGATGGCAATGTTAATGCATTGAATTTGTAAACCCTGTATTCTCATTAAAGATTTTTGACTTGATATTTTGGCCCCACCTGTATCGATTATCAGGAGCCGTCACTGAATAAATACTGTATTGTTCACAAATAAAATGGAAATGTTTAAAAAATAAGTAGATACTTGTAGTTTAAACTGTAAAACTTTGAAAGAAAATACATTTTCCCCTTTCTTGGAGCGTCGCTTAAATACTTTATAGTCTTTTCTCTTTAATTATTTAAAACTTTGCATATTTCCGACATTCACAATTTCTGTATATCCAGGCGGAGTCAAACTTAATTCCAACTTTATATACATAAAACATAAATTCTCCGTTACAAATCCCGTATTTTTGCGTCAAAATTAAGCAGAGACCCGAAGTTTTCGACCGAATACTTCTGCAAAATTTATGTTAACGGCTTTTTCCATCCGATATTACCGTCGGACCGGCAAAAGCATAATATCGGGACAAATGCTGGTGTCATTTTACGAAATCAGGCAGTTCCAGAAAAGTTAATATAAAAGCACTGAGCAATATTAAAGAAATTTATTGTCGGCTATAATGTTTTATTACTTTTTACTTATTTAATAAATTTTAATGTCATATTTTAAGTTTATTGTCAACTTTGAAGAACTGGTCAAGATATATCTACGCTAGACGCTCCCTTAGATACTCGGGTATAAAAGTCTAATTCCAATACAGTTTTTCGTCCCACTTTCTCCAAAGATACATAATTTCTAAAGAAAATCATCAATTTTGGCACATAATAATATTTACCTTGAACGGCAGTAAAATTTTGGACTTGCAATGTATTTATTTGTTTTAAATCACAACGTTTCAACTGGTTAGTATCTCCGGTTGGAACTAGAACGATGTAATTCAAAACAAATAAAGATAATGCAAGTCCAAAACTCTACTGCAAAAACTAAGCACAAAAATAAAGCAAATTTAGTTTAAACTACAATATGCCATGGGCTACATAATGTATGTAACATGTGCGAGTCCCATGATGCAGACGTCACTGCATATTATGTATAGCAACAAACGTATTCATTAATTTACAAAAGTTTAACTTAAGTTACTGAGGTTGTAAATTAATTTAAATTGTAAAATATCTCTTGTCCAATTACGTCTTTATAACCTGGATAAAGCGTCGCTCTCAGTAACCATCGTGCATACGCCGTACGTTTTGATATTCCCAAAGTGTCTGCAAGGTCGAGAGTTGTTGTCGCTTGAGAGAACGTGTAATTTACCCTGTAACTTGTTCATGAAATGTAAAAGTTTACGGATGAAGGATCCGAATACTCGGCTTGATTGGTTGCTGTTTGGGAATACAATTTTGTCGCATTTTAAATAATCCTAGTTCTGTCGAAGTGTCTTTATAAATAATTTTTGACAAATAAAGAGTTTTCTATCATTTTGTCAAAGCCGAAAGCATAACTATATAGCCTAGTGGTGCCCTAAGCCGATTGGGACTCTTGACGATAAAATAAAACATCATTTGAGCATCTGGCCAGGCCAGGTCGATTTCTCTACGCGCCAGTAAGAGAGGGCGATATATTCATTGGTGTTAGTCTTTCTCTTTATGGGTTTAACATCGTGCCAAATACAGAGTTTGCCAGAGCAGCGTGGCGGCAGGGAATTTTCGCGGCGTCACCCACACATTAGGGAGTTTTTGCATAGTTAGGCATTGATAGATATCAACGTCTTCAATTAAAAAGTATTCACATTTACAAAAAGAATGAAGCGTAGGGAGACAATGTAATAATATTTATAAATGAGAAATAAAAAGCTTGGTGTACAGGTAGGTAGGGCCATGGCACTGTGGCCCTACTGTACGAGCCGCGATTGGATTTATTTATAACTTTATATTCCTAGATAGAATTAACAATCATAATATGTTTTGGTCCCCATTGAAGGAGTTTTGGAATGACTTAATTTCAGGATAAGCATTCAGAAGCTCAATACTGCGGATACGAGGAGAATGAGCACCATAATTAGTCCTTTACACATACAATGAAAATACTTCAATTTTACTAAGAAATCGACACGGTACATTAATAAAATTTCGACTGAGAAGATCAGAACAGTCTATGTAACTGTTACTAATAAACAAAGTACATATATCGGAAGTTTTTCTTCGATTTCCAAGTGTTTTTTTTTATTTACAAAAGTTTAACTTAAGTTACTGAGGTTGTAAACTTAATTTAAATTGTAAAATATCTATTGCCCAATTACGTCTTTATAACCTGGATAAAGCGTCGCTCTCAGTAACCATCGTGCATACGCCGTACGTTTTGATATTCCCAAAGTGTCTGCAAGTTCGAGAGTTGTTGTCGCTTGAGAAAACGTGTAATTTACCCTGTAACTTGTTCATGAAATGTGAAAGTTTACGGATGAAGGATCCGAATACTCGGCTTGATTGGTTGCTGTTTGGGAATACAATTTTGTCGCATTTTAAATAATCCCAGTTCTGTTGAAGTGTCTTTACAAATAATTTTTGACAAATAAAGATTTTTCATCATTTTGTCAGATCTATCTCTAGACCCGTGTCGCCACATCATGGTTCATTAGTAGAGCGTAGAGTTAGGATCCAACGACAGATTGAAAGAACTCTAAACTGCTTAAACAGTATTTGGTTAAAACTATCAGCTGATTAGAGATTTTGCTTGTAGTCAGATCATTTTACTACATTTAATGTGTAAAAGGACAAATCTGTGGCTTTTTGTAAATTTTTTTGAGGGTCAAATATTTTTTTTTACAACTAACTAACGGGAAAAGCAATCAGATCACTTACGCGATAAACCAAAACTGTTAAGGGGCCAGATGTTTGCAGATCTAGAATGCCTGGATCTCTCGGTCAGCATCAGCCCCGTGGGAGTTCATATGGACGGGATCGAAGCGTCGGACCTCCAGACTATTCACTTAAGTTAGGACCTACGTTTTTCCCTATCCTTTATGTGTCAATATTACACCTACGTAGATATTTCTACAAAGTGAGCGTGTTTACTAGGGCAGGCGAACTTCTTCTGACTATATTTGTCTCTGTCCACTTTAACTACTGGTGGATTGCAGAAAGAGAGGGTAATATGATCTGACTTGCACGAGCAGGTTATTTTATAATTCTACATCACTTCCTCATCTGGAACCAAATGGAATCGTCCAACCAACCTCGGCCATATGATGAAAATGGCTGGGAGTGATTATTAATTTTTTTATTAACTTTTCATGAAAAAAAAGCTTCGTCATTTTGCTAAAGATATATAATTCAAACAGCTTTTCGTTAACTTTGAATAATAGATTTAATCTTTATATTTATACAAATAATCAAATTATTAGTATCTAAATTAGCCAAAATTTGCAAACACTTTTCATTAATTTTCTTATCCTAAGCTCGGGAAATCATGTCTGTTAGCTCTTTGCCGATTACTGCATACTAGTGGAAATCGTTTTAACCCACATTGAAACTATTTTTGCATAGTGTATTTTTGTTTTAAGTTGTTTCTTATGAACGAATGCATTTTGGAGACATAATTTGGTCTTTGCTATGTCTGCTTGCCAATAAAAAATTTTAAATCAGGCCCAGACTGACTGTGAGTGCAACAGATCTTTTTTGAAAATACGAACATTGCTAGAAAAGCTTTAAGTACTTAGCGAATGAATGAAAACCCAGTAAACAAAAAACTTAATAAGAAAATTACGAGAAAGTATAAGAATCGAATAATAACTGTGATATATGTATGTCTAATTTTTTAATAAAATTTGGATGATAAATAATTAAGAAGGAATTATTTTAAATTTATATGTAAAGTAGAAAAGTTTATTCAGAATCTTATTATTTGCTTTTATTATTTATAAACCCAACTAGTAAGATTTTGTTTGACTTAAATATTAATTAAAATATTGTCAACTAAAAAACTGTATGCATTTAACTATCAAGGTTCTCGCCAGACACGATGATGGCGCCAAGTGTTTTTGACGTTTCTTTGCTTCGACCAATTCACAAGTTTATTTGTCTTCTTTCTTTTTTATTTGTCTTCGTTGGTCAGCATTACCCTACCAATAAGCGGTAGGGATTGCTCGGCGACCAACCAAATATTTCAAAGATCCCTTACATGTATGTCCAGCTATTTTTTTTATAAAAAGAACTATACCTTTTGGAGGGTTGTGTTATTTATTTAAAGGAATATTTCTAAATTTATTAGTCCCTAGTCTGACTGAACCATCATTATTGTTACCTGTTAAAATTTAAAAAGTCTTTAAAAACGAGGTTGTTAAAAAATTTTTTTAAAAGTTTTATAAATATTTTTTTACCCCGCTAGTCTGCCGTTTAATAAATTTATTCTTCGAAGCGAATTAATAATTTTCTAGAAATTACCAAAGGAATTATAAATTCAACTTAATTTCGCTTTAAACCCGTTGAATTATACAAGGCAAGAACCTCTCTGAGAAATAAAACTAATTAAAAATGTATTTTTAGATCCTTTATATCAAAATAAAATATGCTTATATTATTAAAATTATAAATGGATTGTTTTGTTTGGGAAAGCGGGACTAATTTATAATGATTTTACAAAGTGGCATCCAAAAGCGTATTGATGAAGTTTACACAATAAACTGACGAAATATATCAGGTTAAAACTGTTTCCGAGACAAAGAAAAATTCATGAAAATATGATTGAATAATGTAGAACGGCATGCAGACAACGTTTAAGGACGTCTATGGGATTCGAACACCAAACTATTTTCTAAGTCAAAATATGCTTTCATATCAGAAAGTAATATTTTAGTTATTTTTCCAGAGAAAGTCACTATAGCCTATTTCAGGAAGGAGTAGAGTAATAAAATGGGAAATTTCGTCCAGTTTGGCTCAATTTCGGTGTCTTCCATAGGCGCAGATAAATTGTGCATTGTGCATTAAATTATTTATGATAACTAACTAAAAAAAAAGATAATTTACCTTCCTTTACCTACCTATTAGCTATAGCAAATTTACACAAACATTATTTTATGAAATATGCCGTGCAAGATATAGCTAAAATTAATAATAATAATAAATAATATAGAACTTATATGGGCGCAAATGAGAGAACTGGCGAAAAGCAGTCCATCACGTCATTAATGAAGAGGAGAAAATGTGGGATCTTGACCACCTGATCGATCGGACCATCGATCCCTTAATTATAACGTCAAGAGAATATGGCAGCAATAATATTATGATTTTTTATAATTTAATATCTTTATAATGTATTTTAAATTTTTTTTATAATGTTTAATAAAAAATAAGTGTACCTAAAACTATGTACATTGTACATAATGCACGCCTTTGTCACACCATTTTCAGTGTTTGTGAATGGATAACAATAGGCAAAACACATAAATTGACCCAAACCCGGGTGGTACTACACTCATTAGCAAAAAAAACCGGACAAGGAAAATTATTATCAACTTTGATATTAGTTAACTTTCTGATTTTAAAATATCTTTAATGACATTTTCGAAAGATGGTAGCCCCATGTATTAAGATTATTACTCGCTCTCCGATTTAAGAAAAATGTTGACATGTGTGATATTATACCGAGGGCAACAAATCATACTTTTTTTGCCTTACGTTCTTAACACCCTGTGGAAAAAATAGGCAACGCGATGCTATTGCAGTGCATTTCATATAGAAGTCGTATGTTTTCTTAACATTTTGTTTTTTGATTCGTCCCAATAACTGTTCTTTTTAAAAAGATATAATCTTTTAAAAAAATCCTTTTAATTTTTCCAATGTTAATAAAAAAAAAAATTAAACGTGATAAGTTGCCTATCAACTAGTGTTTTATTTCATTATCAGTATCAAGCTTGAAATATTGCTCAAACATGCTTTCAGAAGTTGTTGCCCATGCTGTGGCACTAAACGACGATGACAAAAACATACGATATATCGCTCACGTCTTGGGTGAGGTTAAGAGTAACGTACAGGATGCAATTAGTCGCTTTCGACAAACTGGGGAGAATTCTAGGCGTTAAGGATCAGGGAGGAGACGTAAGACTACACGATCGCAGTTTACCATCTTCAACCATTAGTCATCAAACAACCCCAAACTGTACTCCTCAGTTTGTCGAAAGCGGCTGATTGCATCCTGTACGGTACTCTTAGCCTCACCCAAGACGTTAGCGATATATCGTATGTTTCGGCCATCGTTGTTTAGTGCCACAGCACGGGCAACAACTTCTGAAAGCATGTTTGGGCAATATTTCAAGCTTAACACTGTCAATGACATAAAACGCTAGTTGATACGCAACTTATCACATTTAATTTTTTATTTCATTAACATTGGAAAAATTAAAATGATTTTTTAAAAAGATTATATCTTTTTAAAAAGAACAGTTATTGGGACGAATCAAAAAAACAAAATGTTAAGGAAACATGCGACTTCCATATGAAATGCACTGCAATATCATCGCACTGCCTACTTTTTCCACAGGGTGTTAAGAACGTAAAGCAAAAAAAGTATCATTTGTTGCCCTCGGTATAATATCACACATGTCAACATTTTTCTTAAGTCGAAAAGCGGGTAATAATCTTAATACATGCGGCTACCATCTTTCGAATATTTCATTAAAGATATTTTAAAATCAGAAAAGTTAATTAATATCAAAGTTGGTAATAATTTTCCTTGTCCGGTTTTTTTGCTGATGAGTGTATCTGCACTTGATGAAAATAAAGAATTTTACAAGGAAATTAATACCAAATTATAAAAGTGGCTTAAATATTCGTTGGGTCACTCTGAAGTCTCTTTGCATAACTAATGAGCTTTTATTACTCTACACCTTTCTGAAATAGACTATAATAAGCTTGTAACAGCTTAACCGTTTTTAAACCAATCTAAACAGGAAGAAGTCTTTGTAGAAACGCGTGTCAAGCCTAATTTAAATACCCGATGTCCGCATCTGCGCTTGCGCTGGTTTAACACTAGAAGTTAAAACAATAAAATTGTAACAGAGCGGTTTATATACTTCGCTAGCGTTCGCGTTGGTACCGGCAGGCGTTCGAATTAAACCAATTTTTACTTGTCGGCGCAGGCGTTCGTAGCAATGACGTCAAATCAATAGTATTTTACTATTTATATCACGTCAATTGACAGTTGGTAAGACTACAATATGTGGGGTTATCTTAACCATGTCAACTGCAGTTCAAACGGGAACGATACCAACTCCAAGTTTATAAATGCCGTCTACGAACATCGACGATGAACGGTGGCGCCAAGGACAACGTCGACGTCAGCGAAAGTTTATAAATAAGGTTGATAAGAAATTTAAATAATAATTTGCTGCATATTATTCTAGAAACTAGACTGATACCTACTATGACCCATTTTATATTTTTCTTTTAGTTTTGTGGAAGTTGTCCATCTCTCAGTGGAGTGATATTATGAGTAGGGGAATAATACACAAAGTCTGCTCCACTAGTTTATTGGAAAAAAAAAACTTTTTTAAAATTAAGAAGTTAAAGAAGCATTATGAAGCATTATTCTTTTAGGAAAAATGTGGACAATCATAATTATAGGGACTTTTCAGTGGTATTTAAGAGGAGAAATTGAGAATCTTGCAAATTTCTTGTTAAAAGGCGACGACTTTGAATATTTGCTTTGAAGCTATTGATAGTGAAGGCAGAAAAACCGCGGGGAAACGTTGACGATAAACGCTGGCGCCAACGACCACGCCATCGAGAGTTTATAAATCCAGCATTAGTCTATTATGCAGAATTCTGATTGTTAAGGACTGTCCATGAAGACTGTTATATTCAATTATCTGTCAGCGAGAACTTAAAAAAACTAGATTTAAAGCTCGAGTACATTGTCTTCAATAAAATTTTTACAGATATTACATACAATTATTTTATCTTTTAGGTGTATCAGCTATTTGACAAATAGAACGCAAATAGTTAATTCTAATGGAAATATTTCTAAGTCAGGAAATCTCTTGTGTGGAGTCCACAGGGCTCGATACTGGGTCCTTTATTATTTTCTCTTTATACATTGCAGATTTTACACATCTGTTGCGAACTATGACTGTGCCTCCCTAATGATGGTGTAACTCCCTAATAATGGTGCGCGAGCAACTGGGACTTGTACCCGCAGCGATGGGATGAAGATCACATGATTCGATATAGAGACGCCCGTTGATATGTTACGTTTATACTTTAAGTTTAATTAGACAAACTGTAAATAAGATAATAAAGTAAGTTAATTCAGCGCGTGTATCATTAATTATATATCCGTAATCAAAAAACATAACATTACGTTTTAACATCTAAGATATTGTTCAGTTTATTTATATGCGAATGACACATGATATATTTCATATACACCTGATAGCATTGAAGAAACCAATATGAAAATAACTGCCGACTTGAGAGCCCTCTTGAATGTTTCCCTTTCTTATTAATTAAGTCTGAATCCCAGCAAGTCTTAAGGCTTATTATTTGGGAAAAGTCATTGTAGAGATACATATTATGTGAACTGTGTTAAGGTGTGTGTTAATAATATTCAGCTGGAACTGTTTGGGGTTGCCAAGATCCTGGGTGTATTTATGGATAAAGAACTTAGATTGTCTGCTTACATTGGCAGTTGTATTAAAAAAACGTTTGGTAATTTAAAACTAATTTATGGTCAGAAAAATCAACTGGATGCTTCACATGTTATGTGAATCCTTAGTGTTGTCACATTTTAATTATGCGGATGTAGTGTATGGTCCTTGCCTGTTGGACTAGGATGTTCGTCGTATTCAGGTAATACAAAATTGTTGTGTAAGACTAATAGGCGACATTCGAAAATATGATTCTGGTGTGTCTGGTAAAATAAGGAAACTTAAATTGTTAAAAATGGACAAAAAACGGGTGCTGCATGCTCTTATTTTATAAAATAAAATTAAAAGTAAAGAGTGTACAGATTATCTTTATGAGAAAATTAAGTTTCGAAGTGATTCACATAATCTTGATTTACGTCATAAGCTCATTAGTAACCCCCCCCCCCCAATTTATCGAACAAGTTATTTTCAAAGATATTTTTCGTTTAATATAGCAAAATTGTATAATTAAGTAAAACATTAATTAAAATTGTTTACAGGTTATAAGTTTAGGCGATTAATAAAAGTTTCAATAGATAGCTATATGTAAAGAAGAAAATTTTCCCTTTCGTTTCGCCAGATCCATCTCATGACTCATCAGTACAGCTAGGATCCGACGAAAAGAAAAGGGAACTCGAAGCTACTTAGGCAGCAGATATGTAATAATAAAGTTTACTGTAAATTTTGATCCTCATCCAGTTCTCTCTTAGGTGCATGCATATCTGTAATAATTACTTTGTAGATTGTTTAATATCTAGTGTAATTTTAAACTTTTCTTCAGTGTAACATCGCGGATTTTTTTCTTCTATATACTAAATTGCTGTCAGGTTTTCTTTCTTTCTTTCTTCTGTTCATACTTTGACTACTTACTGTACTCTTTTTATTTGTTTCTTAATATTTTGCACACAGCAGGCTATTAGGAGTATGATACCTACAGTAATAATTATAGTGGTTATACTTAGGTTAAGCTAGGAGGATTAGCCTCAACTTCGCCTTTTGTAATTTTTTTTTACAATAAAGTCTTTTATAAAAGGCACATACATTAAATTCAATTTAAAATGTTGCATTAAATTTCGTAAACTACACAGATCCATTTAGTACAACTTATTAAATATTTTTAATTGAATATCAAAAAAGGAAAAAGAGTTTAAAGGCAAGTTCTGGCTATTTAAAAATGTTTGTCAACCAACAGCAATTAATGAAACAAAATTGACCGTCGGCAATATTAAAAAGCTCTTTGTTGTGTGTAATTGAAAAGGTAATGAATGATTCTTTTGTTTTTCTTTTAACAATATTATTTTTGAATCGACTATCAAATGGGAAAAAAAATTATTGCAACCTTTTTTTAGTGTAATTTTAAATATTACAAGAAAATATTAGTGTTCGAAATTCAGGATGAAAAATTGTTTGATTGAATTTAGCTTTAAAATTCGATACTACAACTCTATATAACATTCAATTTTTCTAAAAATATTTTTTTGTCAAAACGATAAATAAGATTAAATTGAAAAAATATAATAATACAATAATTTTTGGAAGTATGTCCTTCACTATCTATAAATCTGTAAGGGTGTAAGGTGTAAGGTACATTTTATTGTTTGAAAAGACAATTTGTCATTATTTTATATTGAAATGACTTTAAAAGGTTTTTTTGACCTACAGCTCGAAATTAAAAAACACTAAAAGAATAGGGGAGATAAAAGAAACTTTAAGTCTTCCTCCACTGATATACAGGGTGCGTCAAACTCAGTGGCCTATTAGAAATATTTAGAAAACGACAAAAGATATGTTTTTGAAAATTTGAGTGTGTTCATAAGAGCTAGTGTTCTAGCGTTTAAAAATATTTTGAAAGGGGCGGTGCTGCCAGATCATCTTGAAACTCCTAGCAACTTTGGAATTTTAAATGAGACACCCTGTATATTATTTTACTTTTTGTTTCTGCTTAATAACACAAACATTTTTTGTATATAATAATCTATGCCTATCTCTTATATTTTTTGAGATATTAATTAATTAGTCATTTTTTGGGGCCAAAACATGCTAACCAGAAAATCAAATATTTTTGTGATTAAGGCACCTAGAAAGTTAAAATTTTTACAGACGGTTCTTATAGCATGGCCATCTAGGAATTTTGATGATATATGAAAATATTTTTACACACACCGTCACAAAAAAACGTAATCTTCGTAATATAAATAAATGCAAAATTCTCAACTTTTTTAAATGGAACACCCTGTATTTTATTTTCTTAACAAATTCTAGTTTATATTTCCTACCAATAAGTGTAACATGTTCCTATACCTATCTCTAACCAATTCGAACTTACAAGGGGTTTAAAAAAATTAATAACTTAATAAAAAGGTTTAAACACATTTAATAGTAGGCTTTGGCAGAATTTGTTCGGAAACAAATGAAAGAGAAAAAATGTCAACTTAATTGGTTTTGTCTATAATCTGTGTTTTTAAATTATTGACTAAAATGGCCAATATTTCTTTAAACGCAGAAATTTTGAATTTACTTTTTATACATGGAGAGTGTAATAAAATTGAATCAAGAACATGTAGACGATTTAATGAATTGTATCCCAATTTCATCTCCAATGACAGCAAAAAAGTTAGAAAAATAGAACGAAATAGGTATGTTGCAGTATAATAATGTGAATGTGTGACGTATAAATCCATAGAACGAATAATTTTTTTAAATATAGGATAATATAGGAAATTAAGTTGACATCTCGGTTGACATTTTTTCTCTTTCATTTGTTTCCGAACAAATTCTGCCAAAGCCTACTATTAAATGTGTTTAAACCTTTTTATTAAGTTATTAATTTGTTTAAACCACTTGTAAGTTCGAATTGGTTAGAGATAGGTATAGGAACATGTTATACTTATTGGTAGGAAATATAAACTAGATTTTGTTAGGAAAATAAAATACAGGGTGTTCCATTTAAAAAAGTTGAGAATTTTGCATTTATTTATATTACGAAGATTACGTTTTTTTGTGACGGTGTGTGTAAAAATATTTTCATATATCATCAAAATTCCTAGATGGCCATGCTATAAGAACCGTCTGTAAAAATTTTAACTTTCTAGGTGCCTTAATCACAAAAATATTTGATTTTCTGGTTAGCATGTTTTGGCCCCAAAAAATGACTAATTAATTAATATCTCAAAAAATATAAGAGATAGGCATAGATTATTATATACAAAAAATGTTTGTGTTATTAAGCAGAAACAAAAAGTAAAATAATATACAGGGTGTCTCATTTAAAATTCCAAAGTTGCTAGGAGTTTCAAGATGATCTGGCAGCACCGCCCCTTTCAAAATATTTTTAAACGCTAGAACACTAGCTCTTATGAACACACTCAAATTTTCAAAAACATATCTTTTGTCGTTTTCTAAATATTTCTAATAGGCCACTGAGTTTGGCGCACCCTGTATATTCAGAAAATTATTCAAACAGTTAGAGTTAGATGTTTCGAATGCATAAGCATTCATCTTCAGGAGAATTTCTTTTAGAACTTTAAGAAAGGAAAAAGGTGGACAATATCGTAACTGAGCTTTAGGTTTATGGTGTAGTTGAAACGCGTTCAGATATTTAACAGTAGAGAAACATACCAACACACAACTCGGGTCTATATCCTAGTCCGCTTCCAAGGTCAGGCCGATGGCGGGACATTTAAAATATAGGTTGAAATGGATTTAATTATTTTTTTACGTCACGGTGTTGAGTCATTGTCGAGGTATTAATATTAATATTCATATTATAATTCATGAGTTCAATTATTACATGTAAAATTCAAAGATGTGGCCGGTGTTGATAGTCTTCGATTTTGTAATTCCGACTTTTTGTTATGAGGGTCATGGTTAGAAGAAATCATAGGGATTATTGTTGTTTTTAGTGCATTAATACCAGAAATGATGGATGTGGCATTTTTTGATGCATAAGAAATTTCTTCCAAATTATCGCTATTTGATATTAAACTTGTTATAATGTTGAATTTTTGTAGAACCGACTTTTTTTCTGTTTCAAGGGTACTTCTGGTGGTTTAATGAAGTTGGCTGGATATAAATGTATGTTCATAATTATGATGTAAACTTTTATGCTGATTAATATGTAATAAAGAATTTTCTACATTGTTTTTTCAATGCATATATTTTTTTGTGGTTCAGAAGGGTATCTTATACAAACCATATGTATATGTTTGCACATGTTATACTGTATGGCATAATCATGACAACTGCAAGAATATGTGTGAAGACAGCATTTACATTCAATGCAATTTTAATTGCATATATCTTGAGTGTCACTAATACGTTCGACTGTATAATAGGTATTCAAGGGCTGAAGTACTATCCGTGTTCTTAGATGAAGCAATAAACCAGGGTGTAGGGGGAGCCTCCCTCCCCTCAAAGTTATGTCAATTGGTTTCATAAACATGGACAAAAACAAAGGAATTCTTTACGGGTATATAATTCTTTTGTATGTTCAGAAAGCAACTGGCAAAATATAATATTTCATATGCAAATTATTTATCACTATATTATATAAAAACGTTACAGCAAACATGTCTGACACATTTTGATAACTATTTCCTTGATAATATCATTTAATCATCAATATTTTTTCTTCAGAAGTGTAATTAATGGCTAATATTTTCGATGTACGAGTTTTTATAACAATAAAGCACACATTTCAAAATGACAACTTTATTTGACAGTCATCTTTTACCTTGACTGGTGCCCGCAAATACGGGGCCATAAAAAGGAGAAATAGTTAAAAAGAAATCGGCGATAACCCGTAAACGGGCTCATCAAAAATATCTACAGTTATTCTTTTGAATGTGGATTTAGTGCCCTTTAATGAACCTAAATATAATTTTTCTCTAAAATAATTAGGGAAGCCAATAATTGACCCCATTTAAAATTACATGGGATTTCCTATGTCCCGCTCGACGATGCCACTCCCGATATATACATTTATCTACCGAATATTTAGAAAATTTGTATATACGGTTCTTCATATATCGAGAGTGACCCATCGAAGAAGGACACAGGAACATTTTAAAAAAAAATATAATACATGAATACTTATAAGAACAACAGTAGAAAACCCTCTCCCCTCTCATCACTGCTAAGCTGGGCGCGACTGATAAATTGTCACGTGTCCATCCGTCAATCAGAATTAATTTATTAAGTTCAGATTAGGAGCTGTCACATTCAAAGCGACAGTTTAATTACCTGTGTAATCTGATGACATTCCAATCAAGGAAGAATTTAAAAGTAACAAGTGTTTGCCAAAGTTATATGTGGTTTTATTGTTGCTCCATTCACACGATTAAAATAAAACATTTTTTTCAAAAAAATTAATAGAATTGTTTTTGAAAATTTAAATATCGTTATTTACAATCGCCATTTTTGGTTTTTCCAAATTTTAATCTAATGTTACTATATAAAACATGTTACATACACGTAGTAATTAAATTTTGTATACAGGGTACTACAAATTCGTATGCATACAAGGGGATCTCGAAAACAGTAAGAGATACGAAAATAAATTAAGGCAAAGTTACGTATTTTGGGGCTTAATATTTGGTGAAAGAGAATTGTAAACATATCGAATACCTTCGGAGATATCCGAAAAAAAACCGAAATTATTAGTTTTTAATTTTTACTTATTTCACCTTCATTTTTGACTTCGGAAAAAACAAAAAACACTTTCTCGTAGTCGTTTTTCATGTTCTACCAAATGGCTTTATTAGTTTTTAAATTTGACGTTTCGTTCTTTAGATACCAACTTCAAGCCAGCTTTTATAATACGGCCTTGAAATTTTAAAAATAGTTTTAGTGACTTCTAAGGTTTAAATAAGTAATACTATTTAAAGGTTTCTCCTTTTAAGTTAAAAAACTGAAGTGTTAGTCTAATTATGTTATTGAATGCGCTTATGTTTGTTTCAAAACAATTTTGGGTCTTTTTTCTAACAAAATATCGGATATTTGAGTAAACATGGGCGGATTCTTCAAATCAGAAATCTTTTCTATTTAGGTTGGCTCTAAATGTTTAGGCCTGATATAAAAAGATAATTTAAAAAAAATGTATTATTAGTTCACAAAACGTTAAAACTTCAAAAATCTTTAAATTGTATTATAATTATAAAGCAAGAAACTTAGAAGTACCTAAAACTGTATTTAAAATTTCAGGCCCCTAATTAAAATAAAGTACGAAACGTCAAATTTGAAAACTAAAACCAGCATCTTGTAGAACATAAAAACCCGCTATGGAAAAGTGCTTTTTGTTTTTTTTTCAAGTCAAAAATGAAGGCACAAAAAATTAAAACCTAAAACTTAAAATTTCGTTTTTCTCTCCGAAAGTATTCGGAATATTTACAATTTTCTTTCACCAAATTAATAAGTTCCAAAATATGCAATTTTTCCTTAATTTAATAATATTCGTATTTCTTACCGTTTTCGAGATCCCCCGGTACGCACAATAATTTGCAGCACCCTATATAAAATCATGCTTACATTCTCAAAAATATAAAAAAATTGAGAACTTTAAAGATTATTTTATTTCAAAGATTTAAAAAAATACAATAAAATTCGAAATCTATAAGGTTATTTTTTATTAATCCTATTTGTTGATAATACTACACTAACATTTTATGAAAAGCCAGCACGTTTAAATACATATTTAAAATACGTTTTTTTAGGAAAAATTAAGGTTTTTATTAAATTTAATTAAAAGGAATTATCAGCTGTGACGTAATAATAAGACCACGTGGAATTATCCTTTAAATAAGTTAAAAGCTATCTATCTAATAAAAACACTTACAAATTATTTTTGACTACAGCAGGAAAGTTCACATGGCATTTTTGAGCCAACTTTAATATTTTCATCTCGCAAAATCTCGAAAAGCTCGCATTATCCTCGGAGCGATTTCGCGTCGCCGAATTTAAAAGACTGACTTTCGTATAGGTTGTGGCGACGCCCCATGACGGCGGCCAAATTGCAGACTATACTACGCCGGTCCACCCGAATTATTATCTTAAGTGCTGTTCTCTGGCCTTTTCAGAGAATTTTGACGGTGAAAGGCTTTTTTTTTGTGATGATATATTATCATAAAACCAAGCATATTAAAAGTTCTTTAGCGTTGGTGAAGATTTATAAATTTCGGTAAGTACTTTTTTTTATATAAAGAGCCGTGTAATACGAGATGACTAGACCTAACGTCTGGGCATCGTTTATAGTATTTTCAGTTTCACAACGTACACCACTGCGAAGATGTAATATAAACGTTTTTAGAGATTAAATAAAGAATATTATAAAGCCCTTATGGTTTAAATAATTTATTTTTTAATTAATCATATACTAAGCAACACTATATTAACTTTCAAATATTCTGTAATTAATTCTAAACAACTTTTAATCAAATAATTTTTTAAAAACAATTAAGTACGGGTGTTTTAAAACCAAAAGTTAAATTTTTTGTCTATTTTCAAGTTCACCTATAATCAATTTTAGTTGCCTACTGGTACTCTCTCTTTCTAACCTTAGTGGAGCCCTACTCTGAAAGACGCGACGCGCGTCGGCTGACCGCTGGATTCCATGCACCAAATACATACCGGGTGACAACGAATGTTGTTACCCCACCTATTTTTTCCGTAGTTTTATTAATACAATATTTAAAATTTCAGGAGATTCTAAGTGTATATTTTATTAGTTTTTAGTAAAGTCATACCTTTAAAATCCGGTTTGACCGGAAGTGATATTAACTCTTTTATTTTAAATATAAACTCATTATTTTTATTCGATATTTGAATTCTACGCCAAATTTCCTTTAAAATAACATATCACACATTATCATTTGTTTTTAAAATGGCTTCCAGGAAAAATTTTCAAGGAAATCCTTAGATGGCCATGGACTCGCTAATAGAACATGACTTTTTGAGAGTGGGCCATGGAAGTTTTAAAGTGGTTTATTTTAACCTGTTTTATGTTAAACAAGTAGGCTATGAAATATTCTGTGAAATAATAAAAGTGTTCGTAACAAAAATTGAACAACTTTTTTTGAAATATAACATGTCTCGATGTTTTTTCAATTTTAGCTGCTCCTTTAAGTATTATACCATACTTATGAAACATTTTTAAAAAGATAATTTAATAAGCTATTTTTTGGCCCTAAATAAATGGCTTCTTGCCATTTAAAAATATTGAGTAATTCTTTCTCATTGTTTAAAAAATATGACATATCTAAAATATTTTTGACAGAAGTATCTTTCGCAAAGAATAATATTGTTTAACATAAAGCGGGTTAAAATAGACCACTTCAAAACTTCCATGGCCCACTCTCAAAAAGTCATGTTATATTAGCGAGTCCATGGCCATCTAAGGATTTTCTTGAAAATTTTTTTTGGTAGCCATTTTAAAAACACATGATGATGTATGATATGTCAATTTAAGGAAAATTTGCCGTAGAATTCAAATATCGAAAAAAAATAATAGGTTTCTATTTAAAATAAAAGAGTTGATACCACTTCCGGTCAAACCGGAAGTGATTTTAAAAGTATGACTTTACTAAAAACTAACAAAATATACACTTAGAATCTCCCGAAATTTTAAAATTTGTATTAATAAAACTACAGAAAAAATAGGGGGGGTAACAACATTCGTTGTCACCTGGTATATTAAAAATTGTAAATGCAGCTGCTAAAGTCCGTACAATTACTGGCTGGATGCACGCCACAGCTTCTGACGTAATTTTGGATTCGAATCATGACGCTGATTAAATTCTATATTTTTTAAATTCTGTCAGGATTTAAATTGGCTTCGAAATGAGCATTTTGCCAACCAACAAAATCCTTCTAAACGTTATTTCAAACGTGATTTTCTTGGAATCCACACAAACACAATATGGTTATTTACAGCGAATCGTAAATCCGGTTTCAGCTATCAGCCAGTGCGGAGATTTTAGCGCCTGCTGCGCGGTGTGGTTTTTTGAAGCAAATTAATTTTAATAAATTGGTGAAAATGGTCAAATTTGAAAACAATGATCTAATTATGGTGCTAATTTATTGTGAGTGTCGTAAAAGTGCGGATATTTTTTCTCTACACCCAGAAGTTTTCTTAATGTTATTCAAGGAGCTAGTTAGGCAGAACCGTATTTGATTTGTAGTGTAATAAATGAATGTAGGTACTTTATTTTTGGGTTTTTTGAAAAAGGTATTTGAAAATGTTGTTTATTTTAATGCCAGCTAAAAAAGAAGTACCAACTTAGGAATCACCCTGTAGAGGTTCTCTTTCTTATTTCATCACTCATTGTCTTCCTTGTTTTTTTTTTAAATATATTTTATTCTATGTAGTCACTTTTTAAATACTTTATTCTTCAACTTGTACAAGTGTAATCGTTTGTGTATTTAGCATGACTTTTTTTAAGGTAGTTATTTTAAGAACATTAAGGCGGAACTTTGTGCAGCAAGAAATTTATTTGCAAGAGAGTCTCACCCGAAGTGGGCATACTAGCGAGCTTATGACGTGGTGAAAAATATTCCGTAAACATCGATACACACTGAAAGCACGATGCAAGGCGGTAGGTTCTTTATTATGCTAATGAGTTTCGGTTGATTTTATTTCGGAGACGAGAAATTTGTTTTGTGGAAAATAAGAACTTGTTATTGTATTCTTAGTTAAAATAATGTACCTAATCGTTATACGGATATATCTTTTAAATTTTGTCTTATTTTATTATTAAAGCTATAGAATATTTACAAAAAATAAAATTAGGTAGAGCAGAAAGTTTGAAGTGTTAATTAATAATAGGTATAAAAGCACCTGCAAACAGGGTGTTCGTGTTCCACCGGGAACCGCTTCGAACTATATATGGAAAACTATACATAGGAAAATTTTCAAAATTTGCCATCATGGTAATGCTGATGGGGACGACCGGACTAAGAAAATTTCATAATGGTGGTACTTCCGGTTACACCGGAAGTTAGTGTCAGCTAGGGTAGCCAGATTTTAAAAATTGAAAAGCGGGAAGTGGATAGTGCCTGGAGAACAAGTTTTTTTTGAGGTGCTTAAAATAATTATATTGATGATTTCTAAAAAAAAAAAGTCGATACCCCGTTGACCTTACGCTGTGGCGTGCCTTTTATATTTCTTCCTCCTATCATCAAACGTGCTTTCTAAACGCCTACAAAATTTAGTATGTATGGTTTTGAAGCATGCGGAATTGAATTATAATGTCGGCGCAGTTGCCAGATTTCTCAGCTTTGCGATACACGTAGTAATTTTAATATTTTAAATGGAATGCCTTATTTATTTTTATTGCAGTGCATTGGGCGTGTCCAATTTAATAAGATGCCAAATTAACAAAATTCTATCTTTACTAATTGCTGAGCTATGGCAATACTGTAATTCCATTAAAAAGTACCATGAGAATTTATATTTTTAAAGTTTAAGTTAAATAGGCCATTTTGAAAAGACAAGAACTTTTCTTGAATCTTGTCAATAACTTAGTAACTATGGAGGTAGACAAGCGTCCCGGTACTCTTTTAGGGAACTTGTGTTGCCATAGCTCAGAAACTAGTGAAGATAGAATTTTGTAAATTTGAGATCTTACTAAATTTGACACTACCAATTCACTGCAATAAAAATAAATAGGGCATTCTATTTAAAATAACAAAATTACTACGTGTAGCGCAAAGCTGAGAAATCTGGCAACTGCGCCGACATCATAATCCAATTCCGCATGCTCTAAAACCCCCAGATACCAAATTTTGTAGGCGCAACTTCAGCAGGTTTAATAATATCGAATTTATTCCAGTTAAAGTCCCTACCCTGTATGCCTATACCTATAAATATCTAAGCGTTTTTGACATATTTGAATTTTTCTGTTTAGAATGACGTTTGCAAGCCTTAAAATATTTATCAATTTTTTCTATAAAGAAGCCTTATATTTATTTAATTTAAGTGGGATTCCTTGTTATAAAGGACCTGCTTTATTAGATTTTTTATAATATTTTGATAACTATTAATTCAGGGTGTTTAAACAATAAGATTGAGAAAACCGCAAAAAGTCTAAATTTTCAAAGGGAAACACCCAAATTTTATAATTACTTTTAGTTTAGCATTAAAAAAGGGTAAGTTTGTATATCCCAAAAATGTTGAACATTATTAATAAGCACATTGTGATGGCTTCTGTTTTGCGAATATCGATTGGCAAATGTGTTCCATGTTCTTGATATAACTTTAACACATTCTCCATAAATAATAAATAAATTTAAATAATCTTCGTTTGTATGTACAATTTAAGCGCACAGGCATGATAATTAATGATGTTTAAATGGTAAGTGACAGCTTCATAAATTTTTCTCGCATTTGATTGTTTTTCAACGCCGTTATAGCCAACTAAAAGTAACTAAACTTAAAATCTGCAGCAAAATCGCCATATAAAAATATTAAGTTGGCAATGTTTCTAAAACTAAAATTTTTTGGAAAATACACACTTACCCTTATTTTTAATGCTAAATAAGAAATAATTATAAAATTTGTGTATTTCCATTTGAAAATCTAGTGTTTTTGCAGTTTTTCAATTTAATTTTTAATCGTATTGTTTAAACACCCTGTATTAATAGTTATCAAAATATAAAAAATCTATTAAAAATATCTAAAACGCTTAGACATAGGTATAGGACATGGTATACAAGATATGCCTAAATTCTTGCGTAGAATGCAAAAATGTAGTAATATATAGAGTATTCTATCTAAAATAAGCAAGTTGACACTTACTTCCGGTATAACGGGAAGTGCCACCATTATAAATATATTTTAGCCCGATCGCCCCCATCAGCACTAGCATATACTGTCTAATTTTCAAAATTGGGAGGCACAGGCCTACCCTGAAACTAAAGGTTTTCAGCATTGGTTATCAAATACTTCGTAAGGTCAATAGTTTTTCAATCAAAATTTTCTTATATTACAAATTTGTCACCATGTTTATTTATAAAACAAAAGATAAGTCCCGCTGGTTCCAGGATTTGTTGACTGTGGTTACTAACTCGCGCAGTATTTTGTCCGTCGCGTTCCGTGCCATTATAATTATTTTTTTTAAAAAGTGGTATGTTTTTGACGATTAGTTGCGCTGCACCTTCAAAAGAAAAAAAAGTAAGTACCTAGATTTTTTTTAGTAACACAGAAACAACAGGAGGTAGTACCGTATCGTCGTGCTAATCCGATACAAAATCACGGTATTAATGTTTCTTATAAACATAAAGTGATAGGGGGGTAGCCAAAAAAACGTGTAAGTTCTCAAAAGTTAATTCAATAAAATACTTCGCAGCCTTTTCTACACTTTCTCCACCGTTCAAAAGTGATTCCTACAAAAAAAAATGTCGCAGTCGTTTCATAAACTCCCCCTAACAAAAGTTAGTAAAAAGTATATTTACCCCCCCCCCCCCCCCTTTCCCGCTTGGTCAAGAGACAGGGGCAACTGCCCTCTTTATGGACGCCCATGCCTAACAAAAAATTGTATTTTATTACTCTGCGTGGCATACTGTCCAATTTTTATTTATTACCTACCTAGCTTCTTAGAAGCATTGTCACTATACATACAGTAGTCTCGCTGCACCAAATTGTAGCTGCGAGCCAATAACATGAACAGATAAATGTCATGTGACCAACGCCAAATTCGTGCCTGACAACTACTTTTAAATCGTTAAACCATGGATAAAATAATAAACACATTTCACCTTTAAAATGAATTTATATTTTAACAGGTTTAGACAGAAGCTCACTTTATAAACAATATATAGAGCCTGAATAATAAGCATAAAATATAAAAACAATCGAATAGAAATAGATTCATTATGCAACAGTTGGTTTCTTTACTCACTAAGAACCTTCATAAATGGCTTTGTTTTATTGCACCTATCACCCTTTACCAAGACAAATTAAACTTTAATTTTAGATCTAAGAGTTAATATACCAGGGTTACCATACATCCTGGGATTTGTCGTAAGTTCCCGGTGACCCAGTTTGGGCCTCTAATACCGATAAGCTATTTACCTTGGTATATTTTGTTCACTATCAAGAAAATAACCCATTTCGATAAAAAACGAAACAAAAAATTCAATATAGCCCATTTTTGACTGCAACATATCGACTGGATTTCGTTCAATTCTTATCCTTACCTAACATGAATAAGAAATTTTGAAAGCCCAAACACCAGTTTTGACAAAATGGTGAACGCGCCTTGAACATTTTGCCCTGCGGCGCATTATAAACCATCCCGGTCTAAGCCAAAAAATGTATGGTAACCCGGATTTAATAGCACAACTACTAGTTACGTCTTTTTAATATTAACTCTTAGATATTCTGTTATTGGCACAAACAATCCAAAAAGGATAACATAAAATTTAGCCCAAAATTACCCCCGAAATTACTTCTTGTTCGACCACCTATAATTTTTTTCAGTGTATCATTATTCTCTCTGGATGTAAATTGTTTCACGTCAGCCGGGAATAAATTCAGCTGTATATAGGCAACTTCTATAACATGACAACAAAATTTACCTAAAACATGAGTTGCGCGCTGCAAGATAACGGAGTTATTACGACATTGTTTTGTCTCAATTTTTGAAGTCTTAAAGATAAGACATGGAAGTTCTAAGGTACATGGCTATTTTTTTGAAAAAAAAATCTTAGCTACGATATTAACCTTGGAAAAGTGCCTAAAAATACGCACCTTTAGTGGGCATTTTCTTATACATATTCTTATTTTTTTCAAAAAAGGGCTTTGTACCTTAGAAATACAAACATTCCTTTATTAAATTTTAAATTGTCCCGACAAATATTTCAAATAGCCTTTGCAGAATCCTGCAGTAGCGAAACGGTGTTTTTCATCCTCTAAATTTGCGCGTGGTAGAGCCTTAACTTTTCGACTCTACTGTCTGAATAATTTACCGGCCTTGGATATATTAAAAGTCTTTTTCAGATCTAAAACATTAAAACGTATTTTTGTGCATAATGTAATTAAAAGCAAGGACAACGCGATGTGCCATATAAGGTAAACCCTCAGTTTCAGCCACTGCAATTTAGATGACGTGTATTTCATTCGCTGGTTTAGCCAACCCCGGGGCTCGTAAAATATAAGTAGGAATAAAAAATTGTTAATTGTTTGACAAAAAAAAAGGGATTGATATCTATTTATAGCAGTACATTACGTTTTAAAAGTTTTTTGATGTGGGTTATCGCCACTCGGTTTCTTAAAACTCTAGAGGCAAGGAATTCAAAAATAATGTTTTTTTTCAGTTTTTCCGGTATATTAAATCAAGAATTAGTTCACACAGGCCCGCTGACAGAAAACTAAATTTTTTAAAATTTCTATTTATTAACTCTAGCAAGACTATATCACTAATACAGGGTGTCCCACCGGGAACCGAATCGATCTATATATAGAAAAGTATACATAGGAAAATTTTGAAAATTTGACAGTATGCTGATGCTGATGGGGCGACTGGGCTAAAATATTTTCATAATGGTGGCACTTCCGGTTATACCGGAAGTAAGTGTAAACTTGCTTATTTAAAATAGGACACCCTATATGTTATTACATTTTTTGCATTCTACGCAAGATTCTAGGCAGATTTTGTATACCATGTCCTATACCTATGTCTAAACGTTATTGACATATTTGAATTTTTATGTCAAAAATGACGTTTGCAAGCCTTAGAATAATTATCCATTTTTTCTATAAAGAAGCCTTATTTATTTAATGTAAGTGGGATTCCTTGTTATAAAGGACCTGCTTTAATAGATTTTTTATAATATTTTGATAACTATTAATACAGGGTGTTTAAAAAATAGGATTAAAAATGAAATTGAAAAAACTGCAAAAAGTCTAGATTTTTAAATAGAAACACCAAAATTTTATAATTATTTCTTATTTAGCATTAAAAATAAGGGTAAGTTTGTGTAAAATTGTATATCTCAAAAATTTTTAGTTTTCGAAATATTGCCAATTTAGTATTTTTATATGGCGATCTTGTAGCAGATTTTAAGTTCAGTGGCTTTGACAATAATAAATAACCATGCCGGAACGCTTAAATTGTACAGAGTCATAGCTAACTAGGTGTAACTGAACTTAAAATTCGCTGCAAGATCGCCATATAAAAATACTGAATTGGCAATATTTCGAAAACTGAAAATTTTGAGATATACAACCTTACACAAACTTACTCTTATTTTTATTGCTAAATAAGAAATAATTATAAAATTTGGGTGTTTCTATTTGAAAATCTAGACTTTTTGCAGTTTTTTCAATTTCATTTTTAATCTTATTTTTTAAACACCCTGTATTAATAGTTATCAAAATATTATTTCTAATAAAGCAGGTCCTTTGTAACAAGGAATCCCACTTAAATGAAATAAATAAGGCTTCTTTATAGAAAAAATTGATAATTATTCTAAGGCTTGCAAACGTCATTTTTGACATTAAAAATTCAAATATGTCAAAAATGTTTAGACATAGGTATAGGACATGGTATAAATAATAATAAATCTGCCTAGAATCTTGCGTAGAATGCAAAAATGTAATAATATATAGGGTGTCCCATTTAAAATAAGCACGTTGACACTTACTTCCGGTTTAACCGAAAGTGCCACCATTATGAAAATATTTTAGCTCGATCGCCCCTATTAGCATCAGGATACTGTCAAATTTTCAAAATTTTCCCATGTATAGTTTTCTATATATATAGATCGATTCGGTTCCCGGTGGGACACCCCGTATATAAACATTTATTAAATAAGTGACCATTTTTAATTAGGAAGGGACTACTTCCTTAAAAAAATTGTTTAAAGTTATATTTGGAATATGTATAATAGATCAAGAGGTTCAGTGCATAATATAAATATTATTACATTAACTACATTGTAATTATTATTAACATACAACATGCAGTGATTTGAATATAAAAAGAATTAAATTAATATTAATTTTTAATTTCAAAATTTGCAATTTATTTATTCTCTAGAAAATGCAAAACCTAGAGAAAGTTATAAAGTAATTTTTCTACCAGTGTGTAAAAAAATATTTTTTCTTTTCGCATATTTCTGTGGCAATAAGTTAAAAGGTCACAAGTACGTTTACTGAGTTTGTTAGAAAATTGTGGCAAAGATTTGACACTTTTCAATACTTTACATTTTTATTCAGTTTTTTTTTTAATACAACCAATTAATTGCTTGTTTTATTAAGTTGAAATTCGAGTAATATGTATAATTTAAAATAGGAAAAAAAACTGATTTATATGGAAAAATTATTTCCTATGCCCTTTTTATTAAAAACCATCCCTAAACATATTTTATAATAATGACATATTATGTGCACTTATTTCTACTTGAAATACAATAATAAAAAGGTCATAAGTAAACTTACTCAACTGAATCGCAATATATGTCGTAATTTATAAGGTAATAAGTTGACATATTTGAGACATATAATTAGGATTTCTGTAATAATAAAGTCGTAAGTAGACTTAATTTATAAAAATATTTATTTTGTCTGCTAATAAAGTCATAAGTTAACATATCCGAGGATTTTTCAAAAAAAAACTTATTACTTACAAATTTTTTTATTGACTAAAATACACATTATACAGTAACGAAAAATTTTAAAACTCACTAAAAAGGTATAAGTAATCTTATGCCTGTAACAGAATTTTTGGCTTATGGCTATATATACTTCGCCAATTACATTAATAATTGTAAAATATTTTTTGTTATGAATTTAATAACTTATGACCTTTTTAGCGGATCGCAACAAAGACTTTCAAAAAAATATCAAATTTAGTTTTTATTTTTGGCACATTTGTCTCATATATAAACTTATTTCGTTTTAACCATATTGTTTTATGATACTATTTCTCCAGATTTCTATCAAAAGCCCAAAATC
Organism: Polydrusus cervinus; assembly: GCA_935413205.1. NCBI lineage: Eukaryota > Metazoa > Arthropoda > Insecta > Coleoptera > Curculionidae > Polydrusus > Polydrusus cervinus. Next base: position 21,219,796 of record OW284514.1, on the reverse strand, counting down.
AGAAAAAACTGACTTATGACCTTTTAACTATTTACCAAAGATTTATTCAGACCCCGTTTTACTTTAGAGAGAAAATGTAAATTTAAATGTCCATTTATAATATTGAATATTCACAAATAAAATAATAAGTGTGTTTATTAATGTAATAAAAAAATACGTCATTATTTTAAAACATTATTTCTTCACGACTAGAAAAAACTCATAATATAAGACTTAAAACTTTTGGCCAAAAAGCACAGTCAAGCAAAAAATATTTAGATAGTTTGATCCATTTAAATTTATAAGTCGAGTGGTAAACTGCTAGATTAGTTCCTGAATAACTTAGATGAAAGTCACCAACAATAGTACTTTGTATACCTAGTAGGAAAAGCTGAAGATTCCTGGACGACCGTAAAGATTGTATATCTTGGTACATACTATTTTTTCGAAAATTGAAAATTATTAAAAGGACATTAATTATTACAACAAAATTTTAAAATAGTTATTAATAATTTAGTTCACAAATAAAGAATGTCATAAATTATTTGTGTTGTAACTATGGAAATACAGTAATATTACATTCTCAAGCTTGATTTTAGTATAAAAACAGCTGTAACAGTTATTTTATGTTGTCTAGCACCGACTAAGTACAAGGAAATATTGAGTCTTCTTTAAAAGGATTATCAAAAATGTCAATATTTCCGATGGCCTTTCGGAATTATTGATAATAAAATTTGACATTTTCTTTCAAGAAACCCATAAGGAGGACTACAATTTAAACGCGGTTAAAAACTTATAAAAACAAAATGTATTAAAAAAGGATAGTGTCTAATTGGTTTATTTCATAATGATGGAAATAATTACCACTATACTATATTTAATATTTTCATAAATATTTTCTGTGATTTTTCATGGAGACCACGAACATTTTGATTTTGCGGCTCTGATGATGACAGTATTGTATTGTTCATCTGTATGTTTGGTTATAGTGCCGCTTTATAATTAGAAGGTATTTGTCAAGTTACGCCACTAAACATTTCTTTAAATTTATGGTATTTATATTTAGAACAAGTAAAAGTTTCTATAAAAACAATAATATGTAATTAAAATAATTGTTTATCCTACTTAAAATATAACACTGTTATTCCTCTCAACCCCAGATTATTCACCATGTCTTCTTGAAAACCCATTTTACTTAGGAATAGAACAGATATATCGACCCAAACATAGGCGCCGGAACTTCAAAATTGCTCTGGGGGCTTGGAGCCCGGATCTCAACGAATAAAAAAAAAATCCTTTATTAAATATACACATAATATAATGTAATAGTTAGTAACATATTTCTAAAACCTCAAAGGTAACAAATTTGGCTATAAATGGCTGGAATGAAATATTTAAAAAATATATACCTACTTACAAAAACAAAAGTAAAAAATTAAAAGAATAATATCAAAAATAATATAAATAATAAATAAATATTAATAATAAACTTAACAACGATTAGAGGTGGCAGGTATAAACTGTAAGGGTTAGGCTATGGGGGCTACGCCCCCAAAGAAATAGAGCCCCCACGGAATCGGCGCCTATGGACCCAAAGAAATATTTCAATTTGATATTAGGCTAGAATATAATAATACATTTTCCACAAAAATCAATTAAAATAATTGTCTATCCTTTTTACAATCTAACACTATTGTTTTTCTGAGTTCCAGATTATCCGATATGTCTTCCAGATTTTTTGTAACTGATTAAGAACAGTTTATAGTTTTTAATATTTTAAATGTTGGGTTGCAAGAAGATTTTAATTAATAAATTAGGTGAATAATTTTGCAACATTGACTGTTACTTAAATGATATTGGCAGAAATATTTATGTCATAAATGGCCCCGTGAGCCTAATTTTTTATTTATTTGGCAATACCATTGATGTCACAATCAAAGTGCTCTGGTAAATTTTATAGTATTCTGGATTCTTTTTTATTGTTTAAAGTCTTTGTGCAACCCGACATTATACCGAAAATAAATAAAAAGTTATTGTCAGTCTTTTTCTAGCTTACAATAAACAAAATCAAATTCAATAGATGCAAGTATGTAAAATGCACTCATTAAAATTAAACAACTCGTACGTTTTGACTACATTAGGAATACGTTCACTATAAATAGGATTTTTTAGTCCTTTTTGTCCAATAGGTACGTTGCCTTTGTATCTATTAATTAAAACAAATCATTTAAGTTTTGTGTAGTTTGTCTGAGTTAAGGTAAGTGGACAGTTTTGGAGATATAGTATAATCCAGATTTACAGTTTTTATTTATTTACCTTTCAATTTATAGGGTGTCCAATTTTTTTTCTATATTTGAAGGGAATGTATGTATATAAAAAGATAAAAAAAATCATTTCTTAATATTAGTTCATGTGCTATGTTATCTCAAGCGGTTGCAAAGAAATAAAGTCAAACTTTTAAAAATAAAAAAAAATTTAGCAAATTTTCTGTAACACCTAAAGTAATCGCAATTTGGTGATTATAGACTCTTAAAACAATATAAAACAAATAAATGCAATTAATACTATATTTTTTTTTACTTTTTAATGACAAAAACAAAAAAAAACAGAATATATAGACTTTTCTGTTCTGATAATGATCTAATAAAATTATAGATGTGCTATTTTAAAATTACTGTCCTCTTTGAGCCAGTGCAACCAAGTGAGTACAGTAAAGGCAAAAATTGCAATGCAATTGATGAAGATTAAGACAATTTAGGACCCCTTTGGTCATTCATCGGATAGATGTCCCTCTGTAAAACCGCCTTTGTAATAATATTTTTTTTAATTATTAATGTGCTAGTTATTCCAGACCAATGTAAAAAAGATGGAATATTTGATAAATTTTGGTAGTATTTTTTACTAAAACTGGTGATTATTTTCAGATGGCTCCGCAGAGTGACGAGAGTAAAACAAAAGAAGAAACTGTGACTAATTTAAGTGATGATCCATCAATAAAACTGGGAAAGCGACTAGCCCATCCACAGTCAGGAGACGAGGTAGTTATTTCTGGTAAGTTTATTTTTTCATTGTTGCAAAATACTTTACTTTATAAGTATTACTTTTGGTTGTGTTTATGCCTTTTCTTCTTAAAATCATTTAATCAAACATAATTTACATTCTATACTAAAATAAAGGGGTTTTCAATGGTAAGGCAACTTCAACTATTATAAAACTTGTGTCAGTGAAAATGACATGTATTCAGTTTGATTTAAAAGCATATTATTTGAACACATTTTGCTTTTTTATTAATTTTATTAACAAGACGGTGCAATTGCATGAGAAGTTTAAAGGTTCCACTATATCGCGAGGTCGTGACGTTAACTGATCGCCTAGGTCGTGCGATTTAACACCACTGGATTTTTCCTGGAGCTTTGTAAAATCTCGAGTCTACACACCACGAACGATTGCCGGCCTAAAGGCCAACATCAGGCGCCTCATTGATAAAATAAATGTAATATAATAAATTTTTCTATGTGATGTCAATGGGCGCCTATAAGAAGGGGCAAGGTAAAGCGGGTATCCCCCTGGCTTCTGGAAAAAGAAAACCAGGTGTATACCCATCAATGATTATTTAAGATGGTATTCTTGTTTTCAGAACCCTAATAACCATTTTGAGTGTTATGTTCATGTAGTTAAAATCATCATGAGACCATTTCTTATTTCTCACCTTCCTTTTTTTATGTTACTTAATTCCAGGGGTATATCATAATTCATTACGGCCGTCTCATCATATTCTTCGCTAATGGGAATATTAAATTTCACATCATCTTTATTGACTAATTTGACATAATAGTCAGTGAATTTAATTATTGTTCTTTTAACCAATAAATCAAAAATTAGTATACATACCACACGCATTCATGATCAATAAAGAACATTGGATACCTTTAATTTAACAAACTCTAAAACCAAGTATTTTCTTTATCCATTTATAATATTTCAAGTCCAATATACTTGTAATTTTACGAATTCCATTCATTTCGACCGGTGAAGATCATCTGCCAGTTAACTATTACATATGTAAACCAACGATAATGTACAAGTAAACTAATATACATCCAGAACTGTATTTAATTTCAAGTAAAGTGAATATCTCTATAACTTTCACTTGACCTATTGAATTTTTTGGATCAAGCACAAAAAGCTGACTAACTAAAACATTTCGTGGAATTTGTTGGAACGGTCCTGTGGCTGATACCAAAATAATATCAGAGAAGCCATAATTTACAATATGACAGATATGAGCAACACCATTATATATGCTAAATCAATATTTGGTAGAAGAGGTTTATTTTTTTAGGATTATCAGGGACTTACCCAAATTCCAAAGACGTTCATCAGTTTCGTGACAATTTATTTAACAAGGTAGATCTAATATCGGATGATAATCGGCGATGGGAACCCGGTCATCCAGAAATACCTCATAGAACTGGAAAGATATTCGATGTAGAAAAATTTGATGCAGGATATTTTGGTATGTATCCGTAGGTCATTATTACTATTTCCAAAGTAATTAATTCAGTTCCTTGCACAAAAAAACTAGTAAAACTGCTTCTTTTTGCAGATAAATGAATGATAGGAGAGTTTTGTACTTGCATTGTCTTTACTTGTTTTTAAATCACAACCGGGTAAGTAGAAAGACAATTCAGGTCTAAAAGTTTCCATCATTCAAGAAACATCATTGTCTCAAAACTAAACAAAAGCTAATTATCGCCAAAAAACTTTTTAATATATGAAACCATAGGCTAATTTATTTTATTATTATTGTTATTATTATTGACAATATGATATATTTCTTAGGCATCCACCATCGTCAAGCAAATCACATGGACCCAATGTCGCGTTTGCTTCTTGAGCAAGTAGTAAAGGCCTTATTTGATGCAGGAATTAATCCTTCGGATTTAGAAGATACTAACACTGGTGTTTTTGTTGGTTCTTGTGTAAGTGAGACTGAGCAAACTTGGTTCTTTGATAGATTGGAGCCTCAAGGATATGCTATTACAGGGTACGACTAACAATATTCATTTATTATTTTATATTTTATATTGGTTTTTTTATATACTGTCCAATCTAGAACTATGAAACGTGTTGCTCGCAAATTAAACAAACAATTGTAGTAAATAATTATTAAGCCCATAAAAAGTACACAATTCTGTATAAAGTGATAGGCGGAGAGGTTGAGAAGCTAGGTTCTTTCTAAAAGGATAAACATACCTTAATTGTGACAAAACATAAAATTTGTCTCAACCTACCAGGGTGTCTCTTAAACCTATACTAAATAATGGTGTATTACCTCGTTTAGGTAACAGAAAATTTCGCGTCTGAACCTGCATTAAAAGGTTTGGCAATACTCTTCTATCTTGAATGGTAGAAAAAACTAAAGTGCATATAGCAAAATAAATGTCAAATATTTAGTATTTCAGTGTTCACTGTATCAAACATAAGGTATGCACAAAAATGTTAAATTTTTTAAATGAAATAAAATTTATTTTCATCTAGTTTGAATTATAGAAGCCAACTTGTTTGAAGATCTGTAGTTTCTAGAACCATTAATTTTTGAGTTGTGAGTCTTATAAATTTTATATTCTACTGATAGCCGATACTTGATGGAAATTAATTATATAATATTAATGAGCAACAAAACTGTATTTACGAGCTTCGTTCTAACATGAATCAGATTTATACCTATTTTAAATATTTTTAAAAAAATGGACCTGGTAATTAGTGCATAAAATGTGTTTTCATATCATAGCATAGACAATTTTTTTTCTTTGTAAATGATTTATAACTTCGGTGTCTATGACATGCTTAGTACAAACACTATTACCCCATTCTCCCCTTCTTAATTCATCACATCACCCCCTTAGTAAAATGCCATACAACTTACAAAAAAAATAGGACGAAAAAATCAATAAACTGCTCATACCCATAATAATAACTAGAAAAAGACAGTTTGAATTTCGACCCATTGTCCTTAGCGGAACCCCAATACCTCCGAATACTCTCAATTATCTCGTGGTCCCTTTGTACAAACGGCTTTTGTAAAAAGCACAATTAAATAAAAGTTTATAAGAGTGAATAACCTCTTGGGTAGATACCTTGCTTGGAAGAAAAAGTAAGCCTCAAATGTCGGTATTAAACAAAAATTTCAGGGTCAACACAATGAATTCTTAGAATAATAAATCAATCGCGGTGGTATGCCTGTAACGACGACTAGCAAAGGAAGTTAACGATTGAAACAACCGAGTTGTTGCAAAAACAACATGACACATTTTTAAGCAAAATACGAACACACACTTATTTACGAAGGCGTAGAGGGGCCATGTAGTTTTTTTTTCTTAAATTTCGACTTTAAACTCGGAATATTACTAAATTCCGACTTTAAACTCGGAATATTACTAAATTCCGACTTTAAACTCGGAATATTACCAAATTCCGACTTTAAACTCGGAATATTACTAAATTCCGACTTAAAACTCGGAATATTACTAAATTCCGAGTTTAAACTAGGAATATTACTAGTTTATTTTCCTAAATTCCAAGTTTAAAGTCAGAATTTAGTAAAATTCCTAGTTTAAACTCATTTGTCCATGAACATGAAGTAATAACACAAAACACTTAGGTAAACATACGGATCATATCACCATAAAGATAAAAAACTCAAATACAACTCGAAATGGTAACCTCAATATTATGATGTCAGTTAAAAATTTAAATTATTGCTTTAATGATAGTAAGTTTTATTTTTAGATGTAATCGATCTATGCAAGCTCGAAGGATTAGTTACTTTTTAAAACTAAAAGGGCCATCTTATGTTACTGATACAGCATGCAGTAGTTCCCTTTATGCATTTGAGCATGCATTTAGGGCAATTAGAAGTGGACAATGTGATAGGGCCATTGTAGGTGGTTCGAATCTTTGTTTGCATCCAACTTTGTCATTGCAATTTGCAAGGTATAATATTTCATTAATTTTACCATTTAATCGACCTTTAAATTTTATCAATACTTATTTTATCTTAAATACTTTAGATTGGGTGTCCTGAGCATGGACGGAAATTGTAAAGTATTTGATGACAATGGAAATGGTTATGCAAGATCAGAAGCTATATCGGTGATAATTCTTCAGAAGGCCAAAGAAGCCAAACGAATTTACTCGACAGTTTTACATGCCAAAACCAACTGTGACGGATTCAAGGTATACTAAGAGACCTCTCACTTTTTCTAGTCATCGCATTTCCAATTTTGATTCGGTATTGGATGCGACTTAATGCGACAGGTGACAAATTCGTTCCTCGCATGAATAAATTTATAAACGCTTGGAATTAAAATTAAAAAAAAAATTCTTTGAAATAGAATATTATATGATAGAATTTAAATACGATAGATATCAAATAAGTATTCTAAACTCAAACTAAGTTTTAAAAAAATCATAAAAACTCAAATTAACACGTTCACCACCGCTATTCAAAAATTTGACTTTGCCAGAAACCGACTCATTTTTTTTTTTAAACCTTTTAAAACCTTACTTTAGACTGATACATTGCACTTTTTGAAGTTTTTGTGTGTTTTTGTTTGTTTGTTTGCGTTTTAATGCAATGTCACATATATGTGACATCGGTTTTATTTGAAGTTTTTACTGAAGTAAACCGCATGTCACAATGTTGTGTCAAGAGTTTTTAATGAAATGTTGAGACTTTTATATTGAAAATAAAACAAATAATATATTTTTTTCCCCATCATCATCACCGGTATTTCCATCCTGATCATCATCTGTATTGATGGCATCTAAAGGTATATTTTCCCTACTCTCCTCTGAACTTTCGCTCTCTTTATCACTTTCTCCAGGTTGGTATGAACTTCCCTCACTATTGTCGGTGCCTTGCGAATGTAAACTTTTATTCTCCTCAACTTCCATCTGGTTTCTAGTAACGTCTAGCTCGACAGCGGCATCATAAACCGCTTGTTCGAGGGCCTTGTCGTTTAATACTTTCCTACGGGACATATCCTGAAAGATAAAAGAAAATAGATTAGCTTAGTGTAACATAAAAGTAAAAAAAAAATAATCGTAACTTCATATTCTACATCGAAACCATGCGTCACAAATATGTGCCTTTTATACATGTCTATATATACATGCATAGCTAAGTTGCTAATCGAAAATTATTCAATATAAATAAATTAGCTTAGTGTAACATAAAAGTAAAAAAAAATTAATCGTCACTTCATTCATATTCTACGTCGAAACCATGCGTCACAAATATGTGTCTTAGATATATTTCTATTTATACATGCAAAGCTAAGTTACTAATCGAAAATTATTCAATATAAATTATATCTTACCTTAATTACATCGACCACAATCACAATTTTACGAATATTCACAAAATTCACTGTTAATTACGAGAGAATATCAACACGTGTTCTTTACGTAAATTTTAAGGTTATGTCTATAAGAACGATCCAATCCTGAAACCGCGCGGCGTAGAGATGTGCCAGACCTAACCGGAAACTATAGCCAAAGCGCGTCCGTCGCCGCTAAACCATCGTGAAATTATTTGCATTGATATGCAATAGGATCGATGGCACATATATGTGACAGCAGTTTCCGGGAAAAACTATGCGTCACAAATATGTGACGCATGGTCGTGAACGTGTTAAAAATGTTGCAAAAAATACAGTACTTCGCCGGTCAGCTATACTGAAAAACTTATCTATTGAAAAAAAATGCATACGCTTGTAATCCATAAGATTCGCGCTTTTAAATAGCGAAAATGTGGTCGTCCTTGGCCCAAAATTGTAATTCCCTTATCATACATTTCCTATAAGTGTCTGAAATATACGATTTCTCTTCATTAAAAGTCATTAGATCTTGATCCAAAAGTAGTTGTTATTAGCCTAAAAGTCTTTGATTTTGAACCAAGAGTCTCTAATTAGAAATACCTAAAAAAATGGATCAATTCATTTCGGCAGCCATATAGCTTCTGTATCTTATCGGCGATTGCATCCTCACTTTAAGATAAGTCCATCAAATATTGAAGAGAAATTTCCCAACGTGAAGAAAAATTTTCTTGCGATAATGAAAAATCTCTTTTTCAAAGATAATTTTTGTTGTCTCTAATAATTAACGGTCCTAGCACCTATTTTTTTAGTGTGTGTCCATATACCTAATTAAATAACTGTAAATAATTTTAAAAAACTATTATATCCAACGGTTGTGAGTTCAAGCCCGGCAACCTGCAAACTTTTTTTTAACTTTCTTTAGCATAAGGTTCGTAAGTTTCATAGTAAAAAAATATACTTTTAACTTGAGTGGATTGTCCATATCTCACTTGAAGGTTTAAGCAGTCCGCTTACAGCGTCGTTCTCAATTTACTTCCTCGTACTCGCTCTTGTAGTACAAACTATTATTTCAATATAACAGAAAAAATAAGGTAAAGTAATAAATCAAGTAGATAAAAACAATTATTAATAAAAACTAAAAGTTCAACAAAGTGCTTAAAGCATCGTTGAATGTAGTTGTGAATCTCTGCAAAGCTCGAGTCTGGCACAGCCTTTGACCTTTGAGCAATTTGAGCAAACTTTGCTCTCTGCATTTGAGAAACACTTTCTTGTTCTGCTAAATTAATCAAATTATTATTCAAAGTTTGCTCAAATTGCTCAAAGGTCAAAGGCTGTGCCAGACTCGAGCTTTGCAGAGATTCACAACTACATTCAACGATGCTTTAAGCACTTTGTTGAACTTTTAGTGTTTGTAATTCACAATCTATTTGTGTAATGCTATACCTTCTCAGGGTTTTTCCCTGACTGACGAGACAAATTGAAGTCGAAAAGGACGCCAAAGGTTTGATAGACCAAAAGGTTTTGCTTTTGTGCACTCAAAACGCGCCGCTAAGTTTGCGGAGATTTGCGAAGAGTTTTGCACTTTTGCTTTCCAAAAGGAATATCCCAAAGGAGTTTGTCCAGATTTGCTACAGAAATATCTTTTCCTATATCGTTTTCGGTTATTGTATCCGACTAGGGGACACTTTTGAAACAAAAGGATATCTTTAACCCCAGTGCGATAGCCTGTTAGCTTTCGAACTACTCATGTTCTCATCGGTTAGGCAAGGAAGCCTAAGAGCTAGGTTGATTCATTTATTTGAATTATAATTTAATTATTAATAAGATCATAAAGCCTAACATCGCAACTAGTTTTTTAAAATATATTATTAAGACAGAAAAATTCCTTAATTATAACAATATTGATGCAATTTTAGAAAAAATACTATGTGTATTTCATAGTAACACCACATTCCCGAAAATTCATCATACCTACATAATGCTAGCCTCATCGGCTAAGACGTATTTTACCATTCTAGTACCACATAACAAGAAACAGCTAATAGGCGAGGAGATGTACCAGTGGATTTTGGTTTATTCGACGCGATGGTGACGGTAGTGAAATATAATGAAGTTGGCCTATAGACGGATCCTTCATAATAGCATAATGTCAATTAAATACTTTCCAAAGTCTTCTAGCCATTTCCGAATATTATTTTCGGGTACATTAGAAGTTGCTGCAGTTACAGTTTCTGCTGATCTCAGTGTTATAACTGGATGTCCTTGAAGAAATGCTATACACCAGCCCTTGTCAGATTTGTTGTCCAAGCATGGAACGTAAGGTCGGAGATTTTTGTCCAAAAACTGTTTGACACTAAAGAAACCCTTAATTCTTTGGCTAACTAAAATCCAGTTCTTGATTAAGTTTTCTTTTTCAGCGGTGAAGACTGGATTTGGGTCATAAGTTATTTTGTTGTTAATTATCCCTTGATCAAAATTGTATTGTAGATCGAGGAAGTCAGAATTCCACAGTAGGTTTTTGTTTACTTGAACCTTGGCCAATAACTTCTGAGGCCTTTGCTAAGTCGTCTTCGGTGTAGTTTTTTGTATATTTTATTTTTGCCGGTTTTAAGCATATCTGTTAACAAAATGTTACAAATAAACCTTTTATTCGTGTGATGAGAAATCTTTATTAATGGGATACAGTCTTTTTTGATAAGTATAAATCATAGTAAACATCATTGTGTTAGTTAGTACAGTTAGTCGTCATGTCTATATTGTAGCTATTGACAAGCAAGTTAAAATTTAAACATGGCTGCGCCTGTGGTTGCATAACCTTTTAACGCGACTGACAGTTCTAACCTAACATAAAAATCGGGCAAATTAGGCAATCCAACGATGTGTCCAAATGGCGGCTGGCTGGCAAATACTGCGTTGTAATTGGTGCACGTGACTATATAAATAATATTGCTGGTGACATTTAACGGGTGGCTCAATGCTTTTTACCAGCCAACCGCCAAATGAAATCACATGGTTTGGATTCCCTAATATCAAAAATATAACCATCATTTTCTTGCACTCAATGTAAACCAGCCCTAAGCGTCCTTGATGTGTCATCAAAATGTGGAAGAGAAGTAGAGAATTTATGCAAAATAGCAAACCGGTGTTAGTGTATCGTGAGATACTAGCATCTTCCATGCACTGTAAAATTTAACCGTAAATTATCGTTGTTACTCTTAACGAAAAATTATAAATGTAAAAGTTGTTTTTAGCAACTACCGAACTACCCAGCAACTCTATCCCTTAGCCTATCTTTTATTTCAACAATTAAATGAAGTCCTAAATGACTATAAAATCAGTGGTTGTTTCAATCTTCCTACAAGAAAATAGTTTCTGCTTCCAAACCCGAGACAAGGGTTCTTAAATTTTATATTATAGCATTGACGAAAAAATCCCAAAATTATATATTTAGCCTATTTATCAAGCATTATTTTGAAAACGCTTACAAGATCATACACACTGTTTTTTTTTCGACTCCTTTTAACTAGAGTATTCTCAACTAGTATTATCAATCAGTTTACTGGTTCTTTCCGAATTATATTTTCTTACTATTGTCAAACTATTTTAGAACTCTGGAATTACTTTCCCTTCTAAAGATATGCAATGTCAACTTCTAAACGAATTTTATGCAGAGTGTGACCATGTAAAACCTTCCGATATAAGCTATCTAGAAGCTCATGGAACAGGTAATATAAAATCATTTAAAATATTTTTCATTATATCATTTAATCAAAATCAGTGTCTTAAAAGTAATATGCTAGGTGACATAATAAATATGAAATTATATAATTTAAAAAAAAAAGTATAGTGATACAATTAGGAATACCAATACCTGAAACAAAACAAATTATAATATTTAATAAGATACTTAGAAAATAAAAATGAATTCTCAATAACAGTAATTAATACTTAACTCTTAACCTAGTAACCTGGTATGCTAGGCCATTTAGCTTTGACACAAGGAAATAATAATATGTTCTAGTTTATCATTTTTTACATGTTCGTACTTATTTTTATAAATAATTATTGATGTCGGTTACAGGAACTAAAGTTGGTGATCCACAGGAACTTCAAGCTATAGAAGAAATTTATCTTAAAGATAGAGTCACACCCTTGCTTATTGGTTCTGTAAAATCAAACATTGGACATTGTGAACCATCTTCAGGAATATGTTCTATTACAAAGGTAAGGAGAAAGCTGCCTGTAAGAGTCATTGGCGTAATATAACTTATCATTCCTCTGTGACAAAACCATGACGCAGGACTTGGTTTGTTAACTGACTAGTAATATAGTAATAAAAACCTATTAAATTTTGGTGCGTCATTAAAAGGGGGAATTAAAAATTTTGTAAAACGAAAAAGCTATAAAAATATTTGGGCAACAATAAAAGTATAAAAAAATGTCACTGTCTATTTTTTTAAATTAGCTTTATAAAATGTTTATTTTTGTTTAACAATTAATCGTGATTGTTATCAAATTTAATTTCTCTGTAATAGGAAAATTTACGCTGCTTCAATAATAATAATTTCTGGAAGGCATGGAGGCAGCTACAAGAAGGATAATAAGGCTATCTTAGTAAAATCCATTTTAATTTAGTTAAATATCCCCCTCCCCCCCCATCCAATCGTACTTCTAGCTACGTCAATATCTAAAAGCCTTCAATATTTTTACTTACGTCTTTCGGCAAGCTTCATATATTGTTAAGATGTTTTAATTTGCGAGATAGAAAGATAAAGGATGTTTGGTTATCTTACTTCGCTCTTTCTACAGCAATTAAAGAGACAGGAGGAGATCACTTTACTTCATTTTAACGTAAAAAACAAAAATATTTCGGGATAATTGAGCCCCAAGGCCGTGCTGCCCTTACGATTCTGCATAATTCATATTTTTTTTTATTCAAAAAAATGTTAAGCCTTTAAATTTACATGTAGAATACAATATTAAACTTTAACTATTTCTTTTATCATTTTTAGGCTATTATTGCCTTTGAAACAGGCTACATTCCTCCAAATATCAACTTTAATTCTCCCAGACTTGGGATCAAATCGTTAGAAAATGGTCAACTAAAAGTCGTCACTGAAAAAATGCCCTTTAATGACGACCGTGGCTTAATTGGTAAAATAATTTTCCACGTATTCACTAATGGGGTAAAAAATTTATTATTGATCTTGTAAGGAAATGAAAAACAATTTGTTATGTTTGGTATTTATACTCTTGCACATTTTTTTCCAAAATATAGAATATAACCCCCAAATATTAAACGACAACCCCACGATAATAAAAGTCACGTTCACTAAACTAGACCACTCTATATTTAATGTTTTCGAGACGTACCAGCCTTTTTTTTAGCACCCTGTATATTTATAAATTCATATATTGAGTTGAAGTTTGGCTTCCTATTTTAACCATTTATGATTTTATTTGTGTTTATACCTCCAATAGTTGTCAAATTAAATTAAAAACTCTTTAGTGAATATGTTTTTTTTTTATTATCTATGATTTATTATGTATTAGGGTCTACGTAAAAATTATTAGCAGTATTTATTAAAATAAATTATTCAAGGGAGTTGCAACTGATTTATGGCGGTCCGATGAGTCCAAACAAGGACGAAAAGGCCCCAGGGAGTCCATTTTGTTTGGAGCCCTGCGTATCTTATTGCAAAAAGCAGTACATACACTGCCAGGATAGCAAAAATTCACTTCCTTCTATAAATATACATTTGTTTGTTGTTACAAATTCGACATACCAGCATTGGAATCTCGGAAACCATAAGAGTTAGAGAAACGGTAAAATAGGGGCAAAGTTGTGCAATTCGGTGCTGATTATAATGCCGCTTTAAAAGTTTTCAAATTCCGAATACTTCTGATTTTATTCGAAAAAAACCGAAATTTTGCAAAATCGTTTTTATTTTTTCCTGAGCTCATTTGACTAGCTATTTAAAAATAAATGACACTTTGTCATTATCACTTTTTCTCTTCTACAAAATGACGTTACTAAACTAAAGATCCGCCGTTTCGTCTCTAAGGGGCCATTATCAACTTTACTTTTTTTAAATACGGACCTGGATTTTTTAAACCGATTTTTAAACCCTCTTACCCTCAAAATGTAATGACGATACTACTTTCTCATAATGATGAATTTTCTTTGCTTATTTTTTTAAATTTATATTTTTTACACTTCTTGTCAGTCCGGTCCTGGCAACAAATCACAATATTAATTAAAAACTTTATTTTATTTAAAACATTCATACATAAGTAATATAATTTATTTTATAAGAATTTTCTAACAATTCTAAATTTACTAATTATAAATCCTAATTTTCTAAATGTTCAAAGACAACTTTATTTTATTTAAAACCTTTACAAATAAGTTTCATGAAAAAGTTTTTCTAAAGTTCATGTTAGGTGTTTAAGTAATACATGTAATACCCAAAAATGACGTAGATACCATGAAAGAACGCATAAAGGTTGCATTTAGTAGGATAAGGAGAAGATCGGTTAAAAGGGCTGGCGCCAAAATTGGAAGAAAAATCGATCGTTGTATTGAGCAAAACGGCAATTTTGAACATTTAGAAAATTAAAATTTATAATTAGTAAATTTACAATTATTAAAAAATTCTTATTAAACAAATTTTATTACTTATGAATGAATGTTTTAAATAAAATAAAGTTTTTAATTAATATTGTGACTCGTTGCCAGGACCGGACTGACAAGAAGTGTAAAAAATATGAATTTAAAAAAATAAGCAAGGAAAATTCATCATTATGAGAAAGTAATATCGCCATTACATTTTGAGAGTAAAAGAGTTTAAAAATCGGTTTAAAAAAATCCAGGTCCGTATTTAAAAAAGTAAAGTTGATGATGGCCCCTCGGAGACGAAACGGCGGATCTTTAGTGTAGTAACGTCATTTTGTAGAAAAGAAAAAGTGACAATTTTTAAATAGCTAGTCAAATGAGCTCAGGAAAAAATAAAAACGATTTTGCAAAATTTCGGTTATTTTCGAATAAAATCGGAAGTATTCGAAATTTGAAAACTTTTAAAGAGGCATTATAATCAGCACCGAATTGCACAACTTTGCCCCCATTTAACCGTTTCTCTAACTCGTATGGTTTCCGAGATTCCAATGCTGGTATGTCGAATTTGTAACACCCTGTATATATAAATATATTATAAATTTATTAAAATTTATTAAATTGAAAACTGTCCTAAACTGACAGTTCTGAGTTTAAAATAACAAGTGTCAGAATAAGTCAACTAAGTTTTGTATTGTTAATACTTTTTTGGCTTTTTATTAAATTTATAAAGCATTTTAGTATGTACTGTGTTTTTTAATAGAACTAAAACTGTATTTTGTACAACATCCCTATAAAATTATTTATCGCTAAAACGATATAATTACAAAATATAAATTTAATACAAAAGCCTTATAACATGGCATATTACAATAATGCCACGTTGAAAACACATCTGGGATCCCATAAGATCTAAATATTTCGATGATCTAAATTAAAAACCCTTTAGTGAATACTGGTCTATTATGCTTAAATATTAATATTTAATTTATATTAATATCTCATTATTCACTACAATGATTTTAGCAATTAACAATTTTGGTTTCGGAGGAGCCAACTGTCATGTGCTTTTAAAACATAATCCAAAACAAAAGAGCCAATTTAAAGACAATATTCCTAGGCTTGTTTGTGTCAGTGGTAGAACAAGTGAAGCTGTTAAAGTATTGCTTGATAGTGTCAAAGAAAACAATTTGGATTTGGAACATGTTGGATTACTGCACGAAATTTTTAGGTAAAATTATTAACTTTTTTATGTTTTTATTTAGTTAAAGTTAAAGAATTTAAATAATAAATTTGGAAATAATATTCTAGAAACTAAATTAAAACTATGATCCATTAATTTCTTACCATTTAGTTTATTTTTATTCTTTTAGGAAAAATGTGGAAAATCATAGCTATAGGGGCTATTTAGTGGTATCTAAAAATGCGGAAATTACAAGATCTTGCAAACTTATTTCTGAAAATAGACGAACCTTGGTAATATGCTTTGGAGTTGTAGATATAGAAGTAAGGAGAAACGCAAGAGAATTTTTACAGTTGCCTCTCGCAGCAATAACTATTCAAAGGTAAAATAATAGTTATAGAAACGATTTTTGCTTGCTATTATGATGAATACAGGGTCCAGCAATAGTGCGTCAGGCTTTCATAGCTCCTATACGAATTAAATTAGGAATTTTATTCATATGCAGATATATACTGTATCATAGGGTGTATTTCAGGAAAATATTATCTCATATGTAAGGGGCCCAAAACCGCGTGATAACAAAAAGTAATAGTTTTATATTTTGTTTAATTTGCTTTGGTAGATTAAATGCAATAAATTAAAAACTAAAGAACAAGTTTTGTAATCTTTGAATTAAATTTTAAAAAAATCAAAAATTATTTTTTAAACCAATGGCATTGGGTGAGATTTATGACAAGGGGTCAGAAGACACTATTAATCTTACAGTGTTTATCTATTCGATACAGGGTGTGCATGAAAAGTATTCGAAAGCGACACTTTTTCAAATAGAACACTCTGAATATTATTTAAAGATTTAATGTAGAATTCATAAACAATTTTTGTAATACAAGCATATAAGTTCTTTCAAGATATTTTTGTGTTTAAAATGTGGTTAAATTTTATCGATGCACAAGACAACACGTTCTTAAAAAGATCTGTTTACATTCCTTTATATTTCAGCTAAAATACTAGCAAAACGGTTCATTAGTAATGATTATGACTATAAACCTTGGCAGGCTTTTAAATAAAATAGGAATTAATTTATTTAATATAGTGTGACAAGTCCTTTATTAATTTTTAAAGAGTTTATATTTAGGGCAAAGCCTACCATGGTTATTAGTCATAGTCATAACCATTACTAACGAACCGTTTAGCTAGTATTTTACCTAAAATGGTACTGGATGTCAAAAGCTCTTTTTAAAAATATGTTGACTTGTGCACAGATAAAAAATAAGGACATTGTGAACATTTACTATCTTTATATAAACGTCATAATTAACCGCGGTTGTGGCTCAGAGGTAGAACTACTGGCATTCGACCGCGGCGACCCGGGTTCGATTCCCGGAGTGGGCATACGTACAATAAAAAAAAAGTATGTCCGAAATTTAGTGGATTTAAGAATGCAGGGAAGAGTGTAAAAGGTATTATCTCCCAACCCACCCCATTCACGCCGGTAACCAGGCCGGATGAGATCGGACATCTCGTGGGGTGTGGAAGAAGGTGCACACTCCCCAATTGGTAGGTCATGCAATGGCAATAAACCAAGGGTTGATAGCCCTTGGGGGGTGTCGCATGACTGAGGATCGTGGTCCGAAACCCATGTTAAACTGTAGGTCCCCTCGGGAGTGACCCTGGCAGCGAACGAAGAGGAAAAAAGCCTAATTCGAAAGAAGGGCAGAACGGCAAACGTCATAATTTATGAAATTTGTAATTGTTTTAAAAACGGCTGGCAAACTCATATGCTTATATAACAAAAAACAATTGTTTATAAATTCTACATTAAATAGCGAAATATGATACACGGTGTTCTATTTGAAAATTTTGAAACCGTAGACATTGTTAGATTTATATAAAGTAAAAGGGAGGAAGGTCGGTTGTACACCATTTTTCAATGAAATAAAAGGTATTTTTTTGAATTCAGCGTAATTTATTTTCTATTGCCTAGCGCTTTCGGCCAACTGGAAGACCATCTTCAGAGCTTAGGTTTCGTTAAATTTTGTCCAGGTACCAAGAAACATTTTCAAAATGAAAAGAAAATTTATAAACAAATTATCAATGTGTTGGTTTCGATTTTTAACCTTAGTTAGATTTATAGTATCTCTAGACCCATTACCATAAATCTTACCCAATGCTATTGGTTTACGAAAGGATTTTAGATTATTTTTTATTCTAAGACTGCAAAACTTGTTTTCAGAATTTAATTTGTTGTTCTTAAACTACCAAAGCAAATTAAGTAAAATATTGAGCAATTATAAATAACACTAATAGCAACCAGAATATGCAATAAAATATTAGGTGTTCTATTTAAAAAAACTATAGCTTTTTGTTATCAGACTGTTTTGGGTCACCCTGTATATGGGAAAATACTTTCCTAAAATACACCTTATGATTTAGAATAAGTCTGCATATAAATGAAATTCCTAACTTAACTGGTATAGGATCTATAAGAATCTGACGCACTATTGCAGAGCCCTGTCTGTATATCAAAAAGTTATTCTTATTTTTAAAAGAAACTATGCAATTTAAAAAATAATCTATTAAACAAATAATTTTTAAAATTTAATGTTACTCGTAAAAGCAATTTTACAAAAAAAAAAATAGTTTTACCAAACTGTGCCCCACAATAAGATTTCTTTTAAATTATGATTTGTCTTTAACGAGAACTTAAATTATAAATTTTTTCTTATTTAAAGAAACTTTGTAAAACTGTAGTTTTGTCTAATAATACATATGAATCTGATATATCTATTTAAAAGAATAGATTAAGAAACTGTTTAAAAGTGACTTTGATACAATTTATATTTTCATACTTATTCTAGAATAAACGAAGTGTTACTGACCAAAAAACTGGAAATCTCGAAAATTTTGGAAGATAATGAAAGTTGTCTTTTAAAACAAATTCTAGCCAACTTTATCCTTCAAATAATATTTGCCGACATTTTGACTTCTCTAAATATTACTTCTGATAACATAATTGGCTTAACTGAGGGACTATCTCTGGGTACCTTGGTTTGTGCTTATTTTGATAAGACCTTAAATCTCACAGAAGCGGTTGAATGTGCTTATGCTATTGCATATGCCGCTAACGCAGTCCATGATACCGAAGATATTGATATTGTAGATTTAGCTATTTTAGGAGAAAAACGTAATAAAATCAGTAAGTATTATTATTTTAATTTGCTAATAAATATGCAATGGTTTTGAAAATATGTGGCATTGATTAAACCTAATTTGAATTAGAAATATTACTTTTATAACTAATAAATAACTGTAGAGTTATTGACAGCAAGACCCATTGAATAACAAAAAATGTATGCCTTAGTACAAGAGATTAAAAAAGTAACAATCATGTTCTCGAAAATTGTGTCAAGGTGTGTGTATCATAGTAAATAAAATTGTATACTAATTTGAACTAATATTATGCTAATTGATTATTAATTTATGGTGAGAATAAAAATAATTCCATAATTTGTACTATAATTCGGTTCGGTTTTATTCCCTGAGATTTTTGCATTTCCTAATTTCTGAAGAATAAAACGATTTAATTTTAAATAAATAATTACCATTTGAGTATAAATAAATGGTAGATTTTCCAAGAGATCACAAAACTTTTCTAGAAGAAATAAAAATACAGCGCGATAGCTTGAAGTTTAAAAACATAAGATTAGTTAGATAAGTTATTATGTCATGCTCTTAACCGCCCAATTCATTAATTTGCTTATCGTGTGACCAGTTATAGTGGTATCTTTATCTTGATCACCTAAATAGACAAAGACTCTTTAGAAACAGGAAATCAGACTCAATATTTTAGTCAGGAGTGCGTTGTTCACAAAGCGATCGACCGTAGCTATTGCTTGGAATTGTTGTGACGTCAGTAATTTTTTTCGTGTGTTTTTTTAGAGAGCGTAATTTGTTAAAATATTTTTTTTTTTAAATATTTACAGAATTTAAAAACTGAAATTTTTTCTTGCTCTATACCATAGGGTCAAAATCTAGTGAAAACCCCATTATGATAATCTTATTTTATAAAGCTTGTACCATTGCGTTTTGTTATTGCCTGAAGAAATCAGCTTGTAATTTGAAAATAATAAAAAGTATTATAAATATAATATATATTTGTAGCAAACCAACTTAAAAAGGATCTAAGGAATATCCTAGTCAAATCAAAAACCCTTACCAGAAAAGTTAAAATTATTGAAGCTACTCACTCACAATTTTCTTCGGTGTACCTAACGGAATACTTTGGTAGGACACACAGTTTAGGCGAGGTTAAGGACATATTTGAAAAGAATACAGTTTTGTTTGAAATCGGTAATGGACATATATTTAATATCATACACCAAAAATATAAATCTTTATACAAAAACAATTTTGTTAGTATCAGTGGAGGACTACATGGATTTTTAATATCTCTAGGACGGTGGGTATAAAGTACAAATTTTTTTTCATTTTTTTTTTTTTTTAAATATAATTCCTAACACTCCTAAGATATATATTTTTTAAATTATAAGATTGCATTAACTTACTTACTAGCTATAGATATTTCTAGACTATACGAGCTCGGACACAATCATCAAATCCAAGAACTATTTCCGAAGGTGGAGTTTCCCTTAGCCAGAGGGACTCCTATGATCGCTCCGAAAATTCTCTGGAACCACCATAAAGACTGGTGGGTAACACGTTATGATTGTGAAGATGAGATAAAGTTGGAAGGCAAATGTTATGCTATTGCTACATGCAATTCTCAACTGACATATCTAGAAGGACACGAAATAGATGGTACGTAATTTATTAAAAAAAAAATTAAGCGTTCCCATTAAACTGTAAAGACTTAAAAATTATTCACCGAGCAATGACACCAATTAAAATGATGATATATATATATATACAATAAGATATACAATAAGATAAAGAACTAAAGTTGTTTACTACCACAAGACTCGATCCAAAGAAAAGTGAGTCAATCCCTAACCTAAACTCAGGTAACGATCAATAGTTTGACATCCCGGAGGGTATGTGCAGGGGAAGACCGTAACAATATTCGATAATATGCAGTAATAATTGAGGTGATATGAAAAATACTTCATTGTACCATCCAAAGGCTGTGTAAAAGAAAAATAAAAATTAATCTATTTGTTTGCTACCGAATTAGAGAAGGTAAGATTTTTACCATTTTCTCCAAAAATGTTTACACATTTTAATACTATTTTAGTACCTAAAGACGATCTAAAGGCTTTCTAAAAATTTTTAATATAGAAAGGTGCATTTTGTGTGCTCAAAAATGATATTAAAAAGTAATTAAAAAAAAAAATTGAAAATAATAAAAAATATAAAAAAATTCAACTTAAAAAATAATTCTTGAATTTAATAAAATAAATTTAAAAAAATTTTCAAGATTAAAATTTTTTTGATTTATTAACAGATTTTCCTTTTTTAATTACAGAACAACAAATAACGCCAAGATGATTGCTTCTCCTCCACCCTTTTTACCTTTTAATTCAAATTAAATTTTTTATACCAAAAACTCTCTTAAAATACCACTTATCTACAAGTCATAAGTTATGACCTTTAAAATTTTAGATTTTGACTTTTGAAATTATTTTTAGAAAAACTGCTTTTTTGAACCATCCTCTACTTTCTTACCCAACCAAAGGTGAACAAAAGGGTTTCCATCACTTATTCTGTCTAACCTCCATATACTCCTAAATTTTCAGACTATGTCTGATGACATTATGTTGTAGAAACCTCCACCCCTGTTTGAATTTTGTACCATAATCTTTATACCATCATTTTTGTACCAGTGTATTAGCTTTTCTACCCAACTTCTCTATTTAGAGCTAATGATTACCTTCTCTAAGGTCGAAACATGTTCTCTTTCTCTTTCACCTATATAAATTACCCCTAAAAAATTTTTTTTCAATAAAGATATTGTGGTTCAGACCGACTTTTATTCTTATCATATTCCATTTTAGTTATTCTAGAAGATATAATAATATGATCAAATCTTCGAAGACCAAAAACAAAGCGACACCACTTTTTGTATGTGATAGGCTTTATTTATATCTAAGAACGGAATATAGGTAAAAGTTAAAAAACACCAGAATCTCTGCTAGTATTACCCTCAGTCTTCTGAAATTACGGCATGCGATTGCTACACAGGGTTATGATAAAGAAACGGATCAGCATTCTATATAGAATACCGCCAACTTAATCAACAATCGCTCTGGTGTGTCAAATTTATATTCCTTAAATATAGTTCTTTTAAGATATTATACAGGGTATATCATAAAAATGCTACATGTATCAACTTTAATTCTTTTTAAAAGAAACATGTTACATATTTTATACTCTACAATAAATTCTACATATTTCATCATTAATCATACCCTATATGCCTATCTTCAACCGTTTATATCAATTAAAAAAAATATTTAGTATGAAAAGAAACAATTTTATATAATGTGGAAAATGTCTTCCACGAATTGTTCTGCAGTAGATCAATCGATCCAGAAATTTCTGTTTTACATTTTATACTATTTGGGGAGAAATTTCCACAAGCCCTTAGAGGTACGGCACTTCTAAAAATCAACAATGAAAATGCATTTAAACTATTTCTAGGGAAACAAACCTTTCTATTGATTTGTTGTAAAGAAATTCAGAGGTTGTAATGCCACATGGTAAGTATACTTTTGATTTATGACCATGGAAGCAGAATGAAAATTATCATTTATTTTAAGGTTAGCTTACTTACCAGTGATGTTACGACCTCTGAATATAATACCGAATACGGCCAGTTAACGAACAAATTATTTGTCAAAACTCTTTGATTGTTTTCTAGTGATTTGGCTAATATCACCGTAAGCCTTCAAATAAAATGCATCAAATTTCAATTCAGTATTTTAGCTCTATTATTATTTGTCTTCTCTTAAAGTGTCAGAACCCGTAGTGTCCCCCATGATATCCAAGAAACGACTGATATTTATTTGATAAACATGTTCAAACGTGTTTGTCAAATATGCCGTCAAACAAAAATTCTCTCAAACACATCAAACATATTATTTATTGGACAAACTCCCTCAGTGCGGCAAACACATTCGTAGAAAATTTTACCAACACGTATACTTTGACAATTTGATCGTTAGCGGACCGGGCCCATAATCTTTGTATCATGCCTTTATGACTTTTAGCAATGTTAAATGCAATTAATATTATTTTTAAATTTCTATTTTTATTTTATACCAACCACTGTGTGTTGGAACAACCATAATTTAAAATGAATGTGTTTGTGAATTTACCTGTTGACCTTAATTATGACTGTGGAAATTTAATATTTCGTATACATTTTATTATTAACTATTTAACATTATTTTAATCCACATTTGTTCTTATTTTTTAGGTCGAATTTTATTTCCAGCAGCGGGATATCTTCAATTAGTGTGGGAAACATTAGCAGAAATGCACGGTCTTTTAAGTGAGGATATGAACATTGTTTTTGAAAATTGCAAGTTTAGAAGGGCTCTCTCTCTTCCTTCAAAGGAAACTGTACTTAATTTAACAGTGGAAGTGCAGCGAGTATCTGGAAATTTTGAGATCATAGAAGGTAAAGATACGTGTTAAAGAAATATTTATTACAATGACAACAATGACATTATCATTTTGTCGCCTTTAGGTCGAAAGGACACGAGAAAAAGTTCCCTTAAAAACTCTATTAAATGCTAACATTTTTGTTAATTGACATTTCGAGAGAAATATAAGTTTTTAACGTACGTTTAAACAAGAATAACAAAGAATAATTCCTAAGTCGGAAAAATATCACACAGGGTCCATTTATAATGCGGATTGACACCAAAGTTTAATTTTGGTCATAACTCAATATGTTATTTTACATTATATTAAGTTACTACCAAGTAAATCACTTTTAACTCGAACTTGCTGTTAAAAGTGATTTAACTGATCATGACCTAATACAATATAACATAACATAACTATTTGAAGTTGGAGATAATGATGTTTCTTGAATAATAGAAGAGTTTTGAACTTGCATTTTCTTGATTTGTTTTACATCACAACGTTTTAACTATCTATTGTTATCTTGTTTGTATCTCCAGTTAAAACGTTGTAATGTAAAACAAATAAAGACAATGCAAATCCAAAACTCTGCAATCATTTAACATACCATAACTAGTTATGACCAGGTTGATTACTCTTATCGAAATTATTCTTGGCTTTAAACCTGGGTTTAAACAAGGTTTAAGAAACCTTTAAAAAATTGGGCCTTAGTATTACAAGACTTATAAGCTAGTATACGTATCCATAGTTGAAAAAATATCTTTGTTTCATGGTGTCATCTTTGCTTTGACGGTTATTCAAGGTAATAGGTCATAAAAATTATAAATATATTACAAATAAGGTGTTTGCTATTGATAAAATAAAAGTAGTTTTATGTTTCCCTCTGAAATCGAATCCAAGACCTCTTGCGTTTCGAAAAAGCTATCTTATCAACTGCAAATTTGTACACCCAAATTCTCCCTTGAGGTGTTTGCCTAATAAATAAAACTCTTCCGCACTATGTAAATACTTTATAGATCGAATATCACAGTCAGTTACTAGTTACGGGTAAAGAAATATGGCCGTTGTTCTGCCGGGTGTGAGCGTAGGCGTGTAGTATTTTCTTGTTGGCAGATAGGAATCGACTGAGTTGCCACTTGCCACTGTTGGCCGGTTCATGTAATAGGTTTCTTAATTGACGCCTGCGCGTAGACATTACATCCCTTAATAAGTTATTATATTTTTATGTTTGGTGAAAATACAGATTGAAATCTTCGAAGTTTCCCTCTTCATCAGATCCCACATTTTTTTAAAATTGAAATACATTTTCTGCACATCGCTAAGGATGTTTTAATAATTCAAACATTTTAGGCGATGGAGTAGTTGTTTCTGGCAGAATTTATCAATCCAAGAGTGAAACCAACCTCGTCGATATTCCCTTTCCTAAAAAGTTTACGGATGCACCTTTAATGACTAATAAAGATATCTACAAAGAATTAAGGCTTAGGGGTTACAATTACAAGTAAGAATAATGTTTTAATCTAATAGTAATTAAGGGACCATCAACCCGATAACATATATAAACATACAATATTTATATATTAAAAAAAAAAACCTAAAATTTTGTTCTTCTTATTTTGGAGCTTTAACAAACCGTAGCTGAATGCTTCTTATTTTAAATGAAAGAACTCCTCTTTTAATTAAGCCGCCATTAAAAATTTTCTGTATAAAGAGCCATAAGGCAAAAAAAATTAAATACATGTTCAGTTCACTGAATATATCGTCCTTTATATTTAGGCGAATGACTTATGTATTTACTCCCTTTAACGCTTTACATCCCACATAATTAATTTTTTTTTTCCTAAGAAGTTTCAACCTTTTAGTCAAACCTACTAGTCACTATAATTAATAAAATATACTATTCTTATGAAAAGGAATAAATTCCAAAACAACGAGACGAAAACTTCATCATTTTTGTAAAGCTAGCTGCCACCTACTTGCAGTTTGCTCCTATTATAACATCTGTTTTATACAATATAAACTTTATAATATTTTATGTTATTATTTTAGAGGCCAATTTAGATCTCTTAAATCCTGTGATATCAAAGCTCAAGTTGGAGAAATAACTTGGGATGGAAACTGGACTACATTTATAGATAACATGTTGCAGATTAAAATTCTTCAAGAAGACACGCGATTGCTCTACGTTCCGACTACCATTCGCAGATTAACAATTGATGGAAAAGCCCACATCAAATATGCCCAGTCCTTCGAAAAGGAAAATAGTGATCTACCGCTTTATGTTTCTAAAATAACGGGTATTATTAGGTAAAAAGCTCATATCGAAACATAAAGAAAAACCTTTACCCAGTTTTAAGGGAGTAGCAGATTTTAAAAGGCTATGTCAATTTGTTTAATATTTATTTTTATTGCTTAAACTATAATTGATCTAAACCCTTGGAATATCTTAAGTCTATTCAACTAATTGTTCTTTGACTATTTATTTAAAGTACCTATCTTATATTCGACCTATCAGGTGCCGAACAATTCGCTTACTGTTTCACAAGAATAACACTTTATATTACTTACCACACTGGATTATTTAAAAATAAACATGTGTTCGAGACAAAATGTGAATGATATAGGTTAATTGTTTTTATTTTCAGATCTGGAGGTATAGAAATCAGGGGTTTAAACGCCAGCTCTATTGCTAGAAGAAAATATTTGGGAACGCCGGTCTTGGAGAAATATGTTTTTGTTCCAAATATTGCAAAACTTAATACAAAACAAGCCATACGAGTTAACATGCAGATTTTGCTGGAAAATTTGTATTCCATTAAAGTTAAAGCTGTGGAATTAATGGAAGAAAATCAACCTGTAGAGTTGGAACCTTTAGGTATGGTTTGTTTGAAAAATCTTTTTACATAACGGTTGTACACATATATTTTGCCTTAAGAAAAAAGGATGATGCAATAATATAAATTATTTTATCAACCCCAGAATAAAAGTAAAACTCTTGGTAAGCTAAGTATATTTTATTTAGGTGATTTAAAATACTCGTACGGTTGTGTTTAACAAAAAGTCATGTATAATAAAAATAATTTGTTAGGTAATTTACCGTTTGATCTATCTTTACTATGTTACCTTTTTTATAAATACTTTTTGAAATTATTTTTTTTGTTGATGACTTTTGTAGCAAGATATGGTCTTAAATATATTTGTATCAGACTATAAGACACCATTATATCATACAATGTCAGCTTTTTTTATAAGGCAACATTTAGATCCGGTTATACAATTACGGCTTAAGCTTTATTCAGCGTTGAGCTGAACTTGATTTGTACAAACTTAACAGGAATTTAAAGCTTGGTTCAACGCTAAACTAAGCTGACGCCGTAATTGTACAACTTGGCATTAAAGTTTGTTACTAAAGCTGTATTCTTTTTTAATAATAATAGCTGTCTAAATCTTAGTTAATAAACCTTTAAAAGGATCAAAAATGAAATACTTTTTTGCAGCCTTTCTTTTCTACGTAGGCCAAATTGAACCGGTCATCGACCACAAATGTGGTCTACCGACTGGGGAGTGTGAAACGGCACCTTCATCCTACGAGATATCCGATCTCATCCGGCCTGTCCGGCGTGAATAGGATGGCTAGGTGTCGATTCATTTTACACTCTTCCCTGAGGCAAGAGCACGCCGTGTTCCCAAGCGGTCACCCGCCCAAGTACTAACCGCGCTCGACACAGCTTAACTTGGGTGATCTGCGGGAACCGATGCTTAATATGTCGACAGGCCCTTGCCACCACAGCCTTTCTGTAATGATCTTTTTATAGGTCCCCTAGTCCATGAGGTTTTGGCAGATCAACCCTTGATTAAACCAGATATACTGACATATAATTTTATAATGCACGATAGTAACTTAAAAGCGAAAAATCAACAATTATTGGCAGAAGTTGAATGTAGTTTGGTTGTTGGACCAAAGATCTTACAACGAGATGGTGTAAGTGAATTTTGCGAATTATTAGTGTAACCCTTAAAAAGCCGAGTTAATTATCGCATTTGACACAACAACAAAAAAAATTCAGAAAAACTCATCTTTAAAGAATAAATTAAATCAAGGAAAGAAAAGATTACTAACCTCTTACCGGTTAGATTTATGGTTATATAAGATGGTGTTAAAAATTTCACAATGGATAAAAATAGGAAGAAACAGTTTATTGGAGGGAAACGATACAAAAATGTATTCAATTTATTACTCTGAAGATAAATGTTTATACTTTCGAAACATGTGGAGATTCTAACATCTAACCAACTTTTCGAAATATATAAGTGAAGCAAGAGAGTAATTTATTTTCATTTGAATTCTCACTCTACCTCAAATGTGGACTATTTCTACAGATTTTAAATTTTATTCAATTTCAAAACTCAAGAAAACTGTATCTTTTTACTAAACATTAAGATGTGTCTCAGATTTAAAACCGTTTTAAATCAGACCGTCGAATTTATTTAGGTTTATTCGCATTTAAGGCCTAAAAAAATAATCCTATAAAAGTATCATACTTTTTAAATTCCAGGTCGGTATAAAAAAAATGACTTGAGGTTGGTATCTCAAGAACGAAACGTCGATTTTAAAAACTAATAACATCATCTTATAGAACGTAGAAAACGGCTGTGAGAAAATGTTTCTTGTTTTTTTCCCAAGGCGCCAGAAATTTAAACGCAAAACTAAAAATTTCGTTTTCTCCGAAGATATCCGGAATATTAACCATTTTCTTTCACCAAATTATTAAGCCCCAAAATACGCAACTTTATATATACTCTTATATTTCAGATTTGTAAAATGGCCTTTAAATTATTAAAAGAAAATGGTTTTATACTATCCCGGGAACCATTGGATTTCGACGTTACTTCTTATAGCAACTCGGAGATAAGCGTTGTGACCACTTTTACCACAGAACATGAAAAACTTCTATTCTGTAAAAAGGCTGTCAAATTTGAAGTTCCAACAGTGGTGAGTAAACATTTTTGCACTAAAAGATTTAAAAACTTCACGGCGGCGCGGCCTATACAGGGTGTTTCATAATACTAATCCAAAAGGGCGATAATACTTGGAAGAAAAATTCTTTATATGAAGATAGGTCCGCAACCGCTGCATTTCTGCGATACAGGGTGTTGCGGACCTATATTTATATAAAAAATTTTGCTTAAAATCGTCCAAGTATTGTCGCTCTTTCGGATTAGCATTCAATTACGAAACATCCTGTATATAAATTTAAAATTTCAGTACCGGTAAATTTATGCAATTTAAATATCCAGCGCGATTCAAACTGCAAACATTCTCCCATTATTACATGATTGAAAAATTTCTCTTTAGAAAATATGACTGTGTCCCCGAAATTATTCTGATAAAAATATTTATGTGCAAATTTTAACATGTTTATTTTATTGCTTTAAAAAGATATTACACGCAGATAAAGTTTTAATACATCGTATAAGAAAATATAATAATACACAATTCCGTTGTATGTCAGTGGAATGGTCGATTATAATAATGTTAGTGTTTCGATTATTTAATCAGAAAAAAACAGCTTAGCCGAAAGAAAAAAACTTATGGCATCAAGGTGGGAGCTCGTTGGGTCGTATGATAAAATACCATTATTTTTAGGTTAAAGTATCTTTGAAGGATAAGCAATTTACTTGGTTACCCAAGCTTCAAAATGAAGTAAAGCATGATCATAATGCTCTAGTATATGCTCAAGGTGAACCACTTAATGGCGTTCTTGGACTAGTGGCTTGCGTGAGGAGAGAACCAGGTGGGTGTACACAATTATGTCGGCTTGTATAAAGATTTTTAACCACAATTAACTAACCAGCAAGTTTGACTGTGACATACATAACATTGGCAGAAATAATTTTCTCACATTCATACTGCCATGGTTGCCTTAATTTTTAATTTACTAATCAGACACCTTTAATTGTAAGTAAACAATTCCTGTCAATGTCATTTATGTCACAGTAAAACTTGCTCAGTACCCGAGGTAGCACCGCAACATCGCTAATACGTTAGTTTTTGTGATACTGTGGATATTTAACATTCAAATTAAATGATGATGTATTAACATACAAGTTACGTATAATGCAGGGTGCTTCTAATTCGTATGCGTACAAGAGGATCTCAAAAACGGTAAGAGATACGAAGATGGTTAAATTAAGGCAAATTTGCGTATTTTAGGACCTAATAATTAGGTCAAGGAAAATTCCCAATATTTCAAATATCTTCGGAGATATCGGAATAAAACCGGAATAAAAAGTTTTAGTTTTGGCTTTTACATTTTTGCGCCTTTATTATTGACTTGGGAAAAATACTTTCTTATAGCCGTTCTTTATGTTCTACAAGATTGCGTTATTAATATTCGACGTTTCGTGCTTTATATACCAACCTTAGGTCATTTTATTAATTACGGACCTGTTATTATAAAACCAATTTTAGAGACTTCTAAGCTCTAGAAGTTTAATACAATTTAAAGGTTTTTGAAATGTTAATATTTTATTAGTATTTAAAATTATCCATTCGTTACTATTATTTTTAAGATTACTTAAATATTGAAATTACTTTACAGAAAGTTATGGTATTTAGGCCGTTTATTATTTAAAATAAGATTTACCGTAAAAATATTTTAGGAAGTAAGCAAGTTTTTGAGGCATGTGAATTCATTTTATTTATTATTAGTATTTTATTGATATAACATCTTACGTCCTATGGTTTTTGCCTTAAACCATAACCGTAAAACAAATATAAACTAATACTCCCGAAAAAAGAAAAGGTAACTGGAGTGTCAAGTTATGTTACTGTGATGGACTGTTTGAATTTTTAGGGTTTGATAATGCTAGATTTATGCGACCTGTAATAAAAATAAACAGGCAGAAAAATATTTGAGCCCGAGACTTTGGGTCTTTTTTCCAACAAAATATCAAAATCAGACCTCTTTGAGTAAAACGAACGATTGGTATTTAAAGAATAAAACGTCGAATTTAAAAACGAATAAGGCCATCTTCTAGAATAGAAGTATTTTTTGTTTTTTTTTTCAAGTCAAAAATGAAGGGGGAAATAATTAAAAACCAAAAAACGAAACTTCGTTTTTCTCGGATGTCCGTTTCTGAAAGTATTCGGAATATTTACAATCTTCTTTCATCAAATTATTAAGTCCCAAAATACGCAACTTTTCCCTAATTTAACCATCTTCGTATCTCTTACTGTCTTTCCTTGTACGCACACGAATTTGTAGCATCATGTATACCCCTAACATTGTGACGTCATACGTATTATGTTGAGAAGATATGGAATACAGAGTGTAATAAAATAACTTTATCAATCTAATAACTTTTATTGTTATCCAACTAAGATCTGGTTGTACAATTACGGCTTAAGCTTAGTTCAGTGTTAAACCAAACTTAAACTTTATTTATATTTATTAGGTATTTCTAATATCCAAAATTAAATGCTTGTGACGCTTATCAGCTAGACTTCGCCCTTTAAGAATTGCAAATTATTCCAATTCTTAATAAAGACTATTATTATTATTATTATTATTATTAAATGCAATTGTGTTAATCACGTACATTACGTACTCAATTTTTTGATAGCGGATATACACTGTGGCTCAAATTAAAGTAGTACACTTTTTAATTGTGAATATTTTTCTAGATTTTGCACTGATTTAATTTATTTTTGGAGCGATGATGAACTGGAGTCATCTTAGTAAAATGTGCAATTTTTATCAAAATATTTTGAACAGGGCCGGACTGACAGGTTTTTCTCAACAAACGTGCACTTATGCTCGTTGCAAACGAAAACTGATTAATTCATAATTCAGATAATACGTTTTTTTGGTAGATTAACTATCGAAACTTCTTTAGTATAAGTCTCCCTCTGAAAGATTCTTAAATTCAAGAAATACAATTTATTTTGTTCATTGATGTACTAAAACATTCCGGATATCATTTTGGAAATTTGAAGTCGTTTGAACCATGATCGCAGCATCCATGACCATTATTAAAAATCAAAGTATCCATGACTATTATTAAAATAATAAACAATGTTATTTTTGACGTTTTGTAAGCTTCATGACAGCTAATCCGTACACAATGGCAGTTTTAAGTGAAGAGGATCGAATTCTTATCAAATATATTCGACAAACACATAATTACGGCGCAAGAACAATTGTAAAGAAGTTTCCTGAAAAAAATTGGTATGTTGGAACAGTTGGCAAGTTTTTAAGACATCTTAGAGAAAATAATGGATCCATAAAAATAAAATTTGGAAGAGGAAGGAAAAAAACCTCAAGAACTCAAGGAAATATTACCATGGTAAAAAATATCATAGAAAATGTACGACCTGAAGAATCTGTAGGTACCAGAAAAATAGCGAAAAGAACAAGAATCCACCGTTCAACAGTTCAAAGAATTATTAATCATGATTGCCAACTTAAAGTCTTTAAAAAAGTTTATTGTCAAAAACTTTGTGCCAATGTGAAGGAGAAACGATTAGAAAGATGTAATCTATTACTACGAAGATTCCGTTCTCGGGAAAATATCGCAAAGATATGGTTTTCAGATGAGAAGATGTTTACTTGAGGCCGCCAAAGAATACTTACACAAAATAATCGGGTATACGCAAATGTGCGAGTAAAGAAGGAAATCCCATTGGAAAATCTTTTAATCGAAAGTCAAGTCTCATTGTTGTAGATGCCGGAGTAAAACTCAACTCGGACGCGTATCAACAACAAATTTTACATCACTTGCTTCCTGAAATTGAAGCAATCTGCGACGATTACGTATTCCAACAAGACGGTGCTCCTTCCCATACCTCTCGGAGTACAAGAATGTTTTTGTTTGAGCAATGCCCCGATTATATCGAACCGGAGATGTGGCCACCCAATAGTCCAGACTTAAACCCTGTTGACTATTCCATATGGGAAATTTTCGAGGCAAATGTTCACAATGGTCAAAGGTTTAACACCATCGAAGAGCTAAAGGAAAGGTTACAGTTCTGTTGGAATAATTTTAACCAGGACATAATCAATGCAGCTATTGACCTATGGCGAAGGCGACTGCAATCCGTGATAGAAAATCATGGTGGTCATATTCATAATGTTATCCTATAAATATTTATACTACTTTCCATTTTAAGTGATAGTTAGTCTTGATATCGGTAATTGTTAATATTATTAAATTTGTTATTAAGATTAAACAAAATAAATTGTATTTCTTGAATTTAAGAATCTTTTAGAGTGAGACTTATACTGAAAAAGTTTCGATAGTTAATCTACCAAAAAAATGTATTATCTGAATTATGAATAAATCAGTTTTCGTTTGCAACGAGCATAAATGCACGTTTGTTAAAAAAAAACTGTCAATCCGGTCCTGTTCAAAATATTTTGATAAAAATTGCACATTTTACTAAGACGATTTCAGTTCATCATCACTCCAAAAATAAATTAAATCAGTGCACAATCTAAAAAAATATTCACAATTAAAAAGTGTACTCCTTTAATTTGAGCCACAGTGTAGGTTATGATGATGCATGTGACTCCTATGCTGTAATTTGTTTCCTATATTTAGCTACGTTCCTATTAACTAGCATACATCACCATTAAATGTCAAAGATTGGGAATCTTAATCGTTATTCTATGGACCACTTAAGTGGCATTTTATATTTTTATTTTGGACAGAAATATCATCAAAAACTGCAGTGATGTGTGGTTTTTTAGAAATGTTTAAAAGTACTTAATTGAAATAAACAAAAATGTATCACTTTATTTTTGTAATTATTTTTAGGTGGCCAAAAAGTAAAATTAGTCTTTCTTCCGGATTCTTCCACTCCAGAATTTGATTTAACACTACGGTTTTACAGGAAACAATTAGAAAAAAATTTGGCTATTAATGTATTTAAAAATGGCCAATGGGGCACTTACAGACATTTATTGCTGGAGCAAAGTAATCATATGGAAGTCGAACATTGTTATTTAAATAGCATGAGCAGAGGTGACCTTTCCTCTTTAAAGTGGTTAGAGGGTTCCTTAAGTTATAATACTCCAGTAGATAACAACCATGAAATAATTTCTGTAAGTTAATTATGTCAATAAAATTTTTTAACAAATAAGTAATCTATTAAAAGTATTTTTTTAACTACCCATAAGACATTTTGTTGTAAAAGATTAGATCTAAAAATTAAACTTTCTATCTGAAAAAAAAAATAAAAATAAAAACTTTGAACAACATAGAATTGACATTTAACTTAATCTTATTCATTCGTCTTGTATTTGTTAATTAATTATCTTTGACTTAACATACACAAGTGCCTAATAAAATCTATATTGCTATAGGTATACTATGCATCGATAAACTTTAGAGATATCATGACGGCCACAGGCAGAATCAATGTCGATGCTGTAACAAAAGTTAGAAAAGATCAAGATTGTGTTCAAGGCTTCGAGTTCGCGGGTCGATCCCAAAAGTAAGTGTTTCTCAAACAAAATAGAACTTATTATAACTATACACTGAGCATTAAAAACAACTACTATAGAGGAAATCGGTGACTGCTTCATGAATATTATTAATATACAACGAAATAAAAAATGTTGAAGGTATAGTGTTTTGACCAAGTGATAACTTCGTTACTGATTTAAATTTGCCTAATATGGCTGCTTGACTTTATTTTTAAAGTAGATTGTAACATGTAAAAAATTCTTAAAATTACAGCCCCACCGGCAAGAGTGACTTAACCGGTATGGCGATATTAACAGAGGTTTTGCCCAGAGGATAATAGCTCTTATTGTAGTTGTTTTTGGAGCTGAGTGTTAATCTATGAACAATTTAATAAATTATTCGCTAGTAGTTCATTATCTATTAGAATACGAACGTTATTTTATTTACAACTTCCAAATTTTACCTATCTTGTATGTTGTTTATACGCTACCAAGAATACCCTTATTAACAGTATTACTCCCAAACTTAAACAACTAATGCAAAGCTTATTTGTATTTTTATCAAACAGATTTCTGGGGGGTCGCAGCTTTGCCTGTAATGAGACAATCTACCCTTTCAAACCATGTAAATGAATCATTATAAATATTGATATTGGTTGTAACAAAATACTGGAAGATATTTTTTTTTATTTAATATTTTACGATTTTCAGCGGTAAGAGATATATGGGTATGACAGTAAAAAACGCATGTACATCACTTATAAAAGCTGATAAAAAACTTTGTTGGGAGATTCCTGATAACTGGTCTCTAGAAGATGCAGCTACAGTTCCTGTTGTTTATGGAACATGCATATTTGCTTTTTTTATTGTAAGTATTAAGAAATATATGTTACCTTAGTTTAGTATTAAAGATCTTCCATCAAATTGTAATCTTGTATTGATATTGGTATTATTATATAAAAAAAATAATATTAATATTCTTTATAAATTCCGATTTCAAACGTTAGACATATGCCATAATATATAAGAGTTACAAGAACAAAAATATTTTCTTCTTAGTAATGATTTTGGACTGCTTTGGTGCTACAGAACTAATTTCATATGTATCCATAATGTGCAGGTTTATAGATTATTTGCTTGCCTTAGCAGCTTTACCTTAAATATATTGAAAAAATTGGATCGTATACTACATTTTACATTTATTACAGATTACAAAAAATGTAATATTCAAATAAAAATTTATTTTTGCAAACACCTGAGTGGATATAAAAAAAATTCCAACCAGAATGAAAGCATTCTATTTTTAAATCCTTCTTAGATGAAGAGTCAATAATGTCTTTAGAAAAATGGGTAGCAATTAATAGATGACTCCCTTCATGGGTTTAAATATAATTAAAATTTGCCTTATAACGGTTCAATTGTTGCACTTATTTAATTTTAACGATTAATTTTAAATTATTGTATACTTAGCAATAGTACTAAGTAAGATCATAAATGGCAGATTCGGTTCTTACATGATTAGTCTTTTTTGACCGTTTCTTGTATTTGACGTCACAAAGTTTAACATATTTTAATGATCCATTTTTTTTAGATAGCCAAAATGCGAAGAGGAAATTCAGTTTTGATTCATTCTGGTACAGGAGGTATTGGTCAAGCTGCCATAACATTGGCTCTTCATGCTGGATGCAAAGTCTATACCACAGTTGGTACTCCTGAGAAAAGAGAATTCCTAAAAAATAAATTTCCTCAATTAACAGGTTCGCAAAGTAAAATTGTTAAAATATGTTTTTTGAATCATAACAATAAAGACAAACCAATTTCCATTCTTAAATTAGAAAATGACAAATCATCATTTGCTTCATTAATCTACCATAAAAGTATAATTTCAAAATTATACTATACAGTATGGACCAAATATATATCTACTTATGTAAATATATCACTCTTAATTAAAGTTTTTATATAAAAAACTAAGATGTTTATGAATACTTTGTTTATAATTTTCTACTAAAAATATAAGTTTTTCTTCTGAATTCACCGGTTTTGGTTGCAACAAACCTTAGTATGGGATTTAGCGCTGCCCAGCGATACTCCTATAATTGGGACGAGGGTCTTTAGACGTGATTTTGTCACAACGTTTTTACTTTTTTTTATTGGGGGTTTGGTTCCTTTGAAAAAAATCCAACAACGATACTAGATGTCGCTTGCTACATCCTTCTGGAGAACGGCAGTAGGACTTGCATTGTCTTTATTTGTTTAGAATTACTACGTTTCAACTGGTAAGCATCTCCAGTCGTCTTCAGGTGAATACTGTATACAGTATATACTCCTTTCTTTTATTAGATATTAATTCATGATATAGCGAAACGCGTCTAAGTATGACTTTGACAAAATAAAAAGATAAGTATTGCTTCTGAAGTTAAATCATAA
Organism: Polydrusus cervinus; assembly: GCA_935413205.1. Classification (NCBI taxonomy): domain Eukaryota; kingdom Metazoa; phylum Arthropoda; class Insecta; order Coleoptera; family Curculionidae; genus Polydrusus; species Polydrusus cervinus. The sequence goes on along the minus strand of OW284514.1, from coordinate 21,183,130 downwards.
GCTAAAGTAGGTATATGATTAGATAAGATAACATTTTGTAGGTCGGTTAAGAATTAATTTAAAACATAGTTCATGTTTTTGTTCTTGTGGTATAAATGTTAAGAAAGGTATATTAACTTCTACAAGATATTTCTAAGATTAATGTAATGACATAAAGTCATCATGAAAGTTTATTATCGTCTGATAATCAGAGCTTAAATTTTTACCCCAATTAAACAATTAAAGAAATCAAAGTAAAACGTATTTCTTTTTAGACGAAAACATTGCTAATTCTCGAGACACAAGTTTTGAACAACATATAATGAAAGTAACCAATGGAAGAGGAGTCGACATAGTACTTAACTCACTTGCGGAGGAAAAACTTTTAGCTTCAGTGAGATGCTTAGCAAGAGGGGGAGACTTTTGTGAAATTGGAAAATTTGACTTGGCAAGTGACAATACGTTAAATTTATTGTTGTTGAAAAAAGAAGCCAATTTCCATGGTAAGCTTGGTATACAAATCGGCCTACTACAAAATTCTAATGAAGTCAACTGACCGAGAGTCAATTGACCAAATCGTAAATTTATATATTATGATAGAGGCAAACAATCAAAAAATAAAATACACATGAAAAAACCCAGTTCACCATTGAGCAAATATACAAAATCTATCGTATATAATACATTTGAAATACATGTACTATTGTGCCGATAAAAAACTGGGACAAGAGATTTACAAAAACAATGTAAGAAATACATATCCCCTAGACTATAAAAGGTGTCTAGAGCTAAAAAGGAAAAACATCCAAAATTTAAAAAGTAACCTAGGTTACATAATGGAATGTTTTGTATTTTTCGATACGGGGTGGTTAAATTTGAGAGACATCATATAATATGGATAAAGTAAATTTATTAGATTTTTTTAAAGTCAAATATTTTATAAATTATTATATTTACCATTACCACAAAATAATAAATAAAGCTAATACAGGTAATAAAATACATTTAATAAAAAGAAAAAAATTGCGAACACAAAGTTTGTCAAAACAACACAAAATTAATATTTGGTCATAGAACCATTTCTGTTTATTACTTTTTGGAGCCTTTGTGGCATACTTAAAACTAAGTTTCTACATAATTCGACAGTTATTTCATCCCAAGCTTGATTTATCCTATGACGTAATTCATCCCTGTTTCTAGGTTGAAAATCATGTTTATACATAGATTTGACCATGGCACCCCAAATGTTTTCTATCGGGTTCAAATCGGGGCTCTTCGAAGCCCAGGGAAGAACTGCTATGTTATTTTCTTGGAGAAAATTTTGTACAATGCGCGCTGTGTGTATTGAGGCATTATCATGCTGAAATGTGTAATTTTGACCGTATACAGCGTTTACCGATGGTATCATCACTTTGTTTAGTATATTAACGTATACTGCTGCAGTTAGTCTTCCTTCGATGATTTGGCAAAGTCCTGGTCCTCTAGCGCTAATCCAGCCCCAAACATTTATGGAGAAACGCCCACTTTGGTTGGTTTTGTGGGTGTATCTCTCATCATACCGCATGCCGGAAGGCCTATACACCCGAATTCTCCAATTATTGCATGACTGAAAAGTTTTCTCGTCAGAAAATATAACTGTTTCCCATAAATTTATTTGATTAATATATTCATGTGCAAATTCTAACCTGCCCTGTTTATTTATTTCCGTTAAAAAATTTTTATTGGCAGCACAACGGCTTCGTATATCGGAATTTCGAACCCTGTCTCTAGCGGTATTTGCAGAACCTGGAAAATTCGTCTCTTCTTTTGCCTTGATTGCAGTTTCGAAGGGATGATCCCTTAGATAATTAACCAGTCTTCTATCATGATCATCAGTAGAAATTTTAGAGGGACCAGAACCTGCATTCCTAATAATAGTCCCATGTCTTGCTATTTTTTGTTTTGCCAATAGCACGGTATTCTTGCTTACTCCCAGTTCATCTGCAATATCCCTAATAGCAACACTATCTCGCAACCGACTATAAATAATTGCCTTTTGCTGGGGGGTTAATTGTGGCATATTTACAAATAATATATGGTTGTATGTTTGACGAGTCAGTCATAAAGTGACAATCTTTATTGACATGCAAATTTTCATGACATTTTACTGGTACCAGGCTTGATGTAAAATTATTCTTAATAGTCTAGGAGAAACTATAAAAATTTCCTGTCCCAGTTTTTTATCGGCGCGATGGTAATTACAACACGAAAGTTAACAATTTTTTAATAAAATTTGTTTTTTGACTATTTTGTATGTTAGCTTTAAATCACACTTTTTGGTTATAGTGAAAAAAAATAGTTTATAAGTAATAGGAAAAAAATCATAATATTAACAAGAAAACATAATTTAAAAAAGTTAGTTTGGAAAGGAATAGTTTCGGATTATCAAATTACACTGATGCAAGGTAAGATTATTGTCAAAACATCTGTCTCGAAACTAAAGTTATGGCGAAAAACTTCAAGCCTAACTTGGAAAAACTTGGCCTTTCAGATTATTTAGACCAACAAATTCAGAAAAGCTTCATTCTTTAAACGTATCTTAAAGGACGGAAATTTTTGAACAGTACCTACAGGTTAATATGAATTTTTTCTCTGCACTGTCATTAATACCAGCAATACCAACATAAAGCTGTGAAATAACATTGAAAACATAATATTAAATGGCTTTATTATAAACGAAGTTAAAATTTACAAAATTTGTAAAAAAGGGTGGCGATATCCAACGTTGCTGCTTATATAACCACCTTATTTGGAATTAAATAAAAAATATCATTTTACAATAAATAGTGCTAAACAGCAAAATATCATTAAATTTAGTAAGAAATAAACAGTTAGCAAAATAAATTATATTTTAGAAATTCTGTATACAGGGTGTTCTTAAAGTTGAGTCATCTATTTGAACAGGTTGTAGAACTCGTAAACTTAAGTAATTGTAAATTATGGTTTATCTGTTTATCATTATTCTATCATTTTTAAGGTATCATGTTGGATGCATATATTAACACAAAAATTGCTCCAGAAACTCTAAGTAGGTTATTACAAGAAGGAATAGAAAGTGGAGCAATTCAACCTCTATCAAGAACTATTTTTAACATGGATCAGGCAGAAGCTGCGTTCAGGTACATGAGCTCTGGAAAACACATTGGGAAAGTTCTGTTACAACTTCGACAGGAAGAGAAAGAAATAACTGTAAAGCCTTCTAAGCTTAGTTTTACAGCGATTCCAAGGTATGGATAATGTGGTAAACTAAGTAACTTTTTCATAAAGAAGTAGTTAATAAAAAATATTTTATTTAACAATGTCATATAAGCCATAAGCAAAAAATAAAATAAAATATAGTATACCGAATGACACAATAACCCCAATTTTTTCCGTAAATTTAAAAGTTTGAGTGTGTAAATCATTATTTTTCAACCAATTTAAACTTTCAAAACCACTTCCCGTTAAATCAAGTCAACTTTTAAACTTTAAAGGGAAACCCTCTATTTTTATTCGATATATAAAATCTATATAAAATTCTCTTTTCAATGATATATCACACTACTTTATCATGGGAGCCTGTATCAATTTTCCTTTGTTTCCTAAAATGTACATAACTTTGGTAAAACAAGGTAAGTAGTAAAGAGCAGACCATGGAAACGTTAAAATGGTTCATTTCAACCGCCTTTATAATATGAAGTTGACTTGCTTGATAAAAATGTGTCCGTTAGGGCTATTTTATTTACAACCTATTTAAAAAAAAACTAATTTCTCGATTTTTTTAAATATCAACTCATTTTTGCTTTATAATAATAAAATTATTCTTTTCATTTCCTTTCTAACGTTGTATCACAAGTTCATAAGTATTTATTAAATGAAAGTAGAAATGAACAAAAATATCATAAATGTAATTTCTAGACGCGTATAAGCCATAGGAAGTTATGTCAAGTATGCCATGGAAAACAATTCATTTATTTCAATATTCGTAATTATATTTAATACAATTTTGGTCTAATAAATGCAGAAATAGTATTTTTGTTTTTCACTGCATACTAGACTGGTCTTGACTAAACTCCTTATATAGTATTCGAGTCTAGAAACTACATTTTTATGTTTCTTGTTAATTTCTACTATCACCTAATAAATAATTTTAACTTATGATACACCGTTAGAAGGAAAATTAAATAAACAATATTATGATAATAAAACCAAGATGGGTTGCCATTTAAAAAAATTAAAAATTCTAGTTTATTTTTTTAGAAAACGGGTTCTAAATAAAATAGACCTAACGGATACATTTTTCTCAAGCAAGTCAATTTTATACTATTAAGTCGATTAAAATAAACCATTTCAACGTTTTCATGACCTACTCTTTACTACTTACCTCGCTACTTACCATGTTTTACCAAAACTATGGACTTTTTAGCAAACAAAGAAAAATTGATCTAGGCGGCCATTTTTAAAACAAATAAAAAAAAGTGTGATATGTCATTAAAAAGAGAACTTTCTATAGAATTTTAACATAAAATAAAAATAGCTGGTTTCTCTGAAAATTTAAAAGTTGACTGCACTTTCGGTTAAACCGGAAGTGGTTTCAAGGGTTTGAATTGGTCAAAAAATGGAAATTTACATACTTGTAAACGCCTAACATTTTTAAATCTTTACTGAAAAAAAAAATGGGGGGTAGTACTTTCTTATGTCGCCAGGTGTATATATAGAATAATTAAAGTTTCTCAAATTTTGTTTACATTTTTAAAAACGATATTTTACTATTTTTAGATACCATTGTGATGAAGATAAAACCTATATAATTTGTGGCGGTTTGGGAGGTTTTGGATTAGAGCTTGCAGATTGGTTAGTACTTAGAGGTTGTATGAAATTAGTTCTTACCTCCAGAAGTGGAATAAAAACTGGATATCAAGCATACAGAATTTCGTAAGTTTTTAGCTTAAATATTTTCATGAAGATGAGAAACTACGGGTGAGGAACATCCGTAAAAATTATAAGAAAAATATGGTTAGAAAAGGTCAATTATGATTGAATTTAATAGTTTTCTTTTGAATATTTTTTAAGGGCCCCAAACTAGTACAATTAGCTGAAGCCCAAATCCAAATAAGATATTGTTATTTAGAATAAACTGAAGTCAAATATATATTTTTTAAATACTTTAAAGGTATATAATGTCTTGGTTTATATAATGATACCAATTTTAGGTAAAATACAATTTTTTTAATGGCCAATGTAATTTGTCAAATTTAAATTTTCATCTGAATATAATCCCAAGAACTTCAAGCTATCATAATTTCATTATTTTAATAAATTACTATTGGATCTATAATTTGCTAATTGATCCTATTTTTTTTTTGGTTTACGTAAAAGATGATTATTAAATATTTATTGATAGTTTGGTTAAAGTGAGCCATTGAATGGTTATATATAAGTTAAATTTTAGGTTACAATATGTTTTGGAAAATATAAAAATATACTGGATATTTCGACTGCAAATAGTTTTTTTTTTAATCTTAAATTTGAAATTGAATAGATTCTAATGAGATATGCAGTGACCCCAGAGTAAATACTTGTGGAACTCCCAATGTAATATATTTTTCAACTTCTACAATATTCTATTTCTACACACTGTGTTCAGTTACATCATAAATAATTTTGAAACCACAAATAAGTTTCCCTTATCCAAATGTTGAGTTAAACAAACATTTTAAGAAAGTTTTAGGTTAAGCATGTCAAATGCCTTAGACGAATCATTTTTTTTTCTTTCGAGGGCCCGTTCCGGATGAACTTAGGCCAGGTTTATCCCATTGTGCTCACCCTATTTGATTGTCACACTCACTCGGTGATCCCAGTTCATTACACTAGATTTAAAGGAAAAAAGGAAAGACAACAAAGTCTCGGTCTCAGCAAATATAATTGTGTGGTTACACGTGTTTCACCCTTTCGGCATCATCAGACCCAGAATTTAAAACAGAAAAGAAACAGTTATAACATATTAAAATTTAAAAATGTAATTTTAATATGTTATAACTGTTTCTTTTCTGTTTTAAATTCTGGGTCTGATGATGCCCGAAAGGGTGAAACACGTGTAACCACACAATTATATTTGCTGAGACCGAGACTTTGTTGTCTTTCCTTTTTTCCTTTAAATCTATATCCGGTCTCTTTGAGAAATATGGACGATTTCTTCGATTTTCATTACACTAGGTTGTATAGATCAACTGAGGAAAGGGTCAGAATGTTCTTTGGTTCCTGTTTTGGTTGCCCAAGTATTCGTTCGCTCTTCCGATCTAGTGACTCGCAATGACATACAGAAATCAATTACTATATAATAGATAATTTTTAAATTATTTAACTAAGTAGGGAAAACTACACAGTTATTGGCACTTTAAGAGGCGTCAGTTTTTATTTTCAGGATATAAAATTCAATAAATTATTTTATCACCACAACCATAGCATCACATATTCTCAGTATAGGAAACATTTTTTCGCTTCTCCATACATCTCCAGCTTTGTGGATTCAGATCTAGATCGCGCTGCAGTCCCACTGGTTTTGCAGCACTATTCCGTAAATGCCGCGTGTAAGTATGTAACCAGTGGGACTGCAGCGCGATCTAGATCTGAATCCACAAAGCTGGAGATGTATGGAGAAGCGAAAAAATATTTCCTATACTGGTGAAGTGGCCGTTCCGTGCTTGATTTATTTAGATTTCTACGTTTTCACGTTAGATGGCTATATCTTTTGCATTGAGTTGATTCCTTATGGTGGCGTTACTGAGTTTTCATCGCGTTTTTAGTTCTTAGAAACGCCTTGAAAGAACAGGCTCGCTATACTGGGGGTCGCTTACGGGTTATGACTTTCTGATGAGTTCTAACAAGAACGAAACAGCCTGTCATTGTCTACCTGTGCCCCAGGGATTCCATTACCTTTGGAGTCCCTGTGTACTTTAATGCAACAGATAGACGCACTACTCTATCCGCTTGCCGCTAAGCTTCTTTTGTTTATATATTTTAACGGACACTAAATTCTACTATTTTGTTAAACAATATATTTAAATTTTTAATTTAATGCCCATTTACAGCCACAAGATTTTTTAGCATAATGGCATTAATCTAATAACTAGACTAAGCTTTAACTTAACTAATAAAATAATACTATAACATATACACAACCTTTCATGAACTGGAGAAAGATGTTAAATATTTTTAAATATGTAATATTTCCTAAAAAAAATTACAAACCAAACAAGTGCTAAATTGTTGTTATGTAAAACTGAAACTGCATGTTATTACTTTTTTAGGAAATTAGTCTCTTATTTTGGAACAACAGGCTTTACAAACAAAAGTTTTCACAATAGGTGGCATATATTATATTGCTTCCTTATACAATTTGAATAAAACGTTCGAAGACAAGAAAAACATTCAATTCCCTCAGATGTGAAAGTAATATTAAAAGTACAGATAAAACACATACCAGAATTTTTTTTTGGTTATTTTTAAAATCAGATGCATACATGAAAAACAATTTTTCTAATATGACTTGGTTTTTCATCTGCATTTTCATTATTTACTAAAGAAACTGTAGCAAGAGAATATTCCGATACGTTTTCTATATCATTTATTTATTGTCTAAAATTGGTAATTGTCGATTTTCATCCCTTTTTATTAATAAACATCCATCTAGTTCTGAAGCATCCAATTTATTAGCTTCTTCATTAGACTCATCAATTTTTGACAAGACTGGATTTATTGAAACATGCATGTTCAGTTTTTTCACTTTTCTGAAATTTCATTATTTTTCAATGGCCTGATCGAATCATTTGTTGCCTTTTCTTTATAACCAGTTTTCTGTTTTTTTTTTTCAATTTTTTGTTTCAGTTTTCTTAAGTGATATCGTTTTTTTTTAATTGAGCTTGTTCCATCCTCTTTCTTTTTCTTTCGTCCTTCTCTTCTATAGTTATTGGCAGTGTATTAATAGTGATTGGCACCGTGCCAACAACTGTTTATAATGTCAACTTGCATTTTTCGATTAGCTTTTCTCGTTTAAAATGCACAACCTGTGACCTTTAAACCAATGGACCCCTTTTTTATAAAAACATTGAAAACATAGTTATTGACACCTGGCTGCCAATAACTATATTTTTCTGTTTTATAAGTTACAGTTATTGGCATCCTATTATCAAATGTTTTATGTTTATAAGGCCTTCTTAATTCTACATTAACGATACAAAAAGCCTAATTAGGAAATATTATTCCTGATAACAAGAAATTTATGTTCAAGAATACCTAGCCATCCTTAACAAATTGTTAAGACTTGATTAAGAAAGAACCAACAACACTCCGCATTTCGAACTGTCACTGACCACACTAAATAGGTTAAAAAGTGTAAAATAGTCGCCGATTCCAGTAGAACAATGTTGCCGGATATTACTGATCTTATTGTGATTTTAATAGCATTATCCTTAAATTAAAATTAATTATTTTATGAAAAAGTGCCAATAACTGTCAAGGTACCGACAACTGTATCTGTTATAGTAAAAATAATTCATGTAGGTATTCATTCCCTTTTTTTATTATTTTCATTTTTACCTTTTTTTACTGAATCAAAGTTATTATCTGTTTTCACCACAATATGATTTACTATCAATAAAACTGCATCTGTTAACTATATTTTTAGTATATGGAAATCTTACGGTTGTACAGTTGAAATATCTACTGAAGACATTACTAAGAAAGAAGGCTGTACAAATTTAATTATGAAAGCCAACCGACTCGGTCCAGTACATGCCATTTTCAATCTAGCTGTTGTCCTTAAAGACGCCATATTAGAAAACCAAACTAACGAATCTTTTGAGATTTCATTTGGGCCCAAAGCGTACGCTACTGAATACTTAGATATTGTGACAAGAGCATTGTGTCCGAATTTAAGGTAGGTAACTAATAATATATATCATTATTTTTACTTAGTTATATTAACATATATATTAAAAATGAAAGAAAATGCTACGGAAAATTATATTAAATTGTATGGAATTAGCAGAGTAACAAAAACATTATTTCTCCTTTATTAAAGCGATAATAAAAAATGTTTAAATTATTTTTGTAGAGACTTTGTTATATTTTCATCAGTGTCTTGTGGTAGAGGAAATGCGGGACAAACAAATTATGGTATGGCAAATTCGGTCATGGAGAGAATATGTGAAAAAAGAAGGCATGAGGGTTTTCCAGCATTAGCTATTGAATGGGGAGCTGTTGGAGATGTAAGTCAGGGACAAGGTCCTTAGATAGATAGGTTGTCTGGTAACTTTGGACCAATCAGATGTTCGCATTTAATGCGCGGGAATGCGTCATTTAGAGGAACTTTTTAAAATCTCTTGATATACGAATGCAAGCTAAGGAGTTTGGAAATGTAATTTAAAACGTGTTTTTTTAAATATCATTTGTCGACAAATTGTGTGTAGGTGTGCCATAAATCTCTCAGCCAATATTGAGATATTGTGACTCTTTTACATAGCTTAAATTTAAAAAATATAACTTCTGGCACATGATCACGAATCACGTAGTTACCGCAACTTTAAAGAGGCAAGTGTAAATCATACATATATAGAAATGAAGAAATATAGTCCCGATGAACGATCCCTATTTGAAAGGGGAAATAAACTGAATCTAGCCCTTAAAACGCTTTTTACAAATCATTACTATTATCGTAACAAAATATTTTTCTGTTTGATTTTGTTTTATTGAAGAATTTATGATTGCGGTAATATATAAACAAATCTTTTAATAAATACCTTATTATATTAATATTGTGATTAAATAGGTCTATCAGAAAATAGCCCCAGAAACATTATAGGTCCAAGTGCTAAAATTATTAAAAGAATTGGACTTGATAGTGTCAAAAAATGTATATTTAAAAAAACACGTTTTATCATAAATAGGAATTGTGGAAATTGCGAGAAATAAAACTGCACTTATACCATAAATTTAAAAATACTTTTAGTGATGTACTCCATGTAAAGGGTGTAAAGGGGATGTAGTAATGATACACCAGAGTGATCTTTAAGAACTGAATTTATTCTCTTTTAAATTGTTTGTGAAGGCATGGATTTGCAAGTCTATAAAAACATTGTTTATTTTATTTTAATACCTGTTTGTTGGGTATTTCTAGTTCAGGTTAACTTAGAGATAACTATACTAAGTTAACCAACCACACCCCACAACACTTTCATTTTAAATCACTATCAAAATGTATTGGTGGTATAAAAATATTTCTGAAAATATGGTTTAATAGATTGTTTGATATTTGACAAATATATTTTTTTAAATGCATTGGTTGGAAATTCATTATCCTAGCTTGAACTTCGTCATCGTAATCGGTTAAAAGAAAATGCTTACTGCATAATCGTTTGTGTTGAGGCGTCCAATTGTCTTTTCGGCAACATTTTCTAATCCAATCTTTCAAAATATTGGGGTTTTTTGGAAATGTAAATAAAATTATCTTTTTTTCATCTGGAGCTGGCCTTTTGGAGTTACTTTTGCATGTAGCTATGCTACAAACATTGCCACCACCCATTATCTAAATAAATAATCACAGAATTCGTTTGAAACTAACGATTTAGCGTGAGAATCTAGTTTAATAAACTAACCTTAAAATACACAAAATTAAAACTTTGACCACTAAGGCCACCCAAACGAAATAGAAAAAGAAGAAGAAGAAAACTTTGATGAAAATTCAGTATTTTTAATAGTTTTTCCACTAAATGTTATTATCAGTTCAAAAACAAATATATTCACACTTTAGAATTTAACGTTAAACACACAAATAACACTGAAAACCGCTTTTTTGCGTTGTATCTAGCTTAAAACACATACAAATCAGATGTAAACAAATGTATTAGTTCCTCGTGATGACGCGGACACCCCGCTCATCGTCGCTTCCGCCCCATGTTACCAGACAACCTATCTATCCAAGGACCTTGAGTCAGAGATCTGTATTATGGTTTGACATTAACGTGACACTTATATTTTACTTCAAATTTTAAATTGGTTGAAATAAACTTTTCCAATGACGTTTTGTCCTAACAGCCACTTTAAATTTACTTATCGACATGACTACAGACTTTGGTATAATATAATATAATATGTACGTTTACTACGGCCCAGACAAAAGCCACCATCTGTACAAATAATTTTTATTCATAAATTTAGAAAAATACACTTTTAATCACAATGGAAAAAAAAATAAGTTAGAATAATAAATAATTCCTGGAAATAAATTCTGAAATTCAGTTCCATTATGAAACAGTGAGAGCAGTTTTGCCTAAACCACACAGAAGTATGGGTTTTTGTGCTAATACCTCTCCCCTTGCTCGTGATGGCACAATGATATATAATATACAGGGTGTTACAAATTCGACATACCAGCATTGGAATCTCGGAAACCATAGGAGCTAGAGAAACGGTTAAATGGGGGCAAAGTTGTGCAATTCGGTTCTGATTATAATGCCGCTTTAAAAGTTTTCAAATTCCGAATACTTCTGATTTTATTCGAAAAAAACCGAAATTTTGCAAAATCGTTTTTATTTTTTCCTAAGCTCATTTGACTAGGTATTTAAAAATAAATGACACTTTGTCACTGCCACTTTTTTTTCTCTACAAAATGACGTTTCCAAACTAAAGATCCGCCGTTTCGTCTCCGAGCGGCCATCAGCAACTTTAATTTTTTAAATACAGACCTGGATTTTTTTAAACCGATTTCTAAACGCTCCTACCCTCAAAATGTAATGGAGATATTATTTTCTCATAATGATGAATTATCCTTGCTTATTTTTTTAAATTTATATTTTTTACACTTCTTGTCAGTCCAGTCCTTAAAGACGTAAGGGTTATCAAGGATAAATTTTTTTGAGAGTTTTTTGAAAAGGTTTTTATTTTGTGTAGAACCGCGAATATAAGGCAGCAGGTTAAAACATTTAGGACCCATAGTATAATATGTATCTTTGACTAATTTGTAACTATGAATATTTTGCTTACCTTGACACAAGATCAAGAATAAAGCGCTAAATATACCTTTAGTTAAAACAAAACTTGCTATACGGTATATAGGCTATTCATAAAATTATATGAGGAACAACGCTTCTAGTTTTATTGGGGTACCTACGGACAAAATATTTTATATTTAGAAACCCGCCTCACTTCGTGCTTTCAATTTATGTCCAAATTAAAACTAAGTTACTAAGATAATAATGACATTTTGCAAGCCAACAAAATCCCGCTAATTGATTTTTCAGGCCGTAAAATCTTCGCACTGGCTGATACCTGAAACTGGATTCTCGATTCGCTGAAAATAATTATAATTTGGCGTTGAATATAAAACAGGTTTTTACAAAATTGTTTGTGTGGATTCCGAGAAAATTAAGTTTAAAATAGGGTTTAGAGGGATTCTGTTGGTTTGCAAAATGTCACCAATATTGGGAAACCATATGACGACCATGCTAATTGTAGCTAATAACTTTTTATTCGATAAATCTATTTTTATAAGTAACTTTAATAAATTATTATTAAGTAAGATATGTAATGTCTCGACCTGGCTTATATCGCAAACACTTTTAAATTATTTCAAATGAACAAGCAAGGTACTATCTCGTTTCGATACTAGTAAGCGAAGCGGAATAAAATGTATACTATTTAACATCCATCAGCCAACAGTAATGGCGTAAACAAACTATTACGCGGTCTCGTGTACTTTTTTACGTAACTCTTATGTCAAGACTTTTAATAATATACACCTATCATCGACCATTAACATTTCTGTACTTTGCAAGTATACCTTTTGTCCCACTAGATTGGTCAAATCCGATAAGGAAATATATAAGAAAGCATGAATAGTAGTTTGTACAACAAGAGTGGATATGATGTCTATATCGCACAAGGAAGTAAATTGAACACGACGCCGTAGGCAGAGTGCTTAAACTTCCGAGGGCAATATGGACAATCCACTCGAGTTGAACAGTATATTTTTTCTACGACTAAACTTACAAACCTTATGCTAAAAAATGTAAAAAAAAGTTTTCAGGTTGCCGGGCTCGAACTCACGACCATTGGTTCCATAGTCAAACGCTCTACCTCTCGACTATCGAAACGTTAAACTAATTATGGAAAAACCAACTGATAAATGATGCTACTTGAAATTAATTTTCTATGCACATTCAGCAGGTTGCATTATTGATAAATCTATTATAAATGCGTCTAGATTTTGTTATATTGAACAAATTAATAACAAATTGTACCATATGCATTTAAATTATATAATTTAGTGTCTTGAAAAAGAAGGCGGAGCCTCAGTAAATATAATATACTGTGATTGGTCAGTATTCTTCTTCTTCACTAATTTATGTCTGCAATTAGCGCCATTCGCCACGGTCAGTATTTTTAAGAACACCACAAAGAAATGTAATTTTTGTAACAGTGTTGTTAACTAATGGAAAATTTCCGAGTTCGTGAGAACAAAGCACAGAGGAATGATAGGTCGGCGCTGTCTCCAACGGGAAAAGGGTAATTTTTACGCACAGTGTTATATTTGTAGAATATTCTTTAGGATCACTTGTGGTTGTGATCTGCTAATAAAAGACTTTTTCAGTATTGTTTGCATTCGTGAAATTTTTCTATAAAAATGGGAAATTTTATTTTTAAAGATTGCAACACTGTACAGTCTATTATACATTTTTTTCTACTCCCACATGGAAATTTGCTGTTTCCTTTACACTTAAGTGGCGAGTAAAGTAGGCTATTCCAGTTAACTGTGCGGCAAAATTTTATAACAATCCTAGATAGGTAATGAAACTGACCAATCACAGTAGTCAATTACAAAGAAGCCAAATTTACATGTTGTAAATTCGTTTTCTGACAGTTGAGAAAAGGTAGGTTAACAATATGCTTCAAAAATATGCAAATTTGTCAGATGAAATTTATTCTTTTTAAATTTAAATCAATACCTTTATCCCAGAGTCTATATATACACAATGTTTTCCTAAAGAGTACACGAAATGGTGCAAAAATTAATACCAAAATATATTTCTACCAGATTATTGTTATTTTCTGACCGAACTAAAGATTTGCACACAGACAAAACTTTCTTATTTCAAAAATATCTTGATTTCCATTTAATTCTAGACAATTACTACAAGCTTTGCATAATATGTACTATATACCTACCAAATGAACGTTTTCTTACTAACCTTGGTTATTTTTTTCCATATAAATAATATATACTATTATAAATATTTGTGCACGGGAATATTTTCCGATATATTTTGAACGGGGATCCAACCCCAATTGATCTTAAAACTTTTATTATACGTAACAAACATAGAAAATTAACTGGTAATTCTTCCTTAAATGGTGGAACATAAAGATAACCCGATAAAACAGACGAAATTTTAAGATTTCTAGAAAAACAAATCCATTTTTTAATAAAATTTTTATGTTATTTCTACTTACACTATTTCCACTTTTCTTTTCAAGTTAACAGTTGCTAGTCTGTAAATTGGCGATTATTTTGAAGATTTTGACCATAGCGAACGTTCAAAATTCATATTAATGCACAAAATCCATTTTTAACTGTTTAAAACGAATTCTACAGCTATTTTGTTGCACTTTCGGTGTAATAATTCTTACGCAAGCAGAAATAAACCCAACAAACCTTTTCTTCTTCTGTGTAACTCAGTAAAACAATTATTAATCAAATTACCTTTGTATTTGTATAAATATAAGAACTTACCCAAATCGATAAATATGTTACAGTGTAATTTGGTCAATGGGTTTGCCATCAAAATGAATTTTTGTTTAATTGTTTCTTATTACCGTTCTCACAAGTTCATGGCCAACTTAAAAGACAAGTTATGATGCCAAATTTAAATAATTTTAAAAACTTCTTAGTATAAAGTTCGAAAGTTGAGTCGTAGAAAAAATATACTGTACAACTCGAGTGGATTGTCCATATTGCGCTCGGAAGTTTGAGTACTCCGCCTACGGCGCTGTACTCAATTTACTTCCTCGTGCGATATGGACATCATATCCACTCTTGTTGCACAAACTACTACAACCTAACTTCTTTCAAGTGTCAGAAAACGACAACAACATGTAAATTTGGTTTCTTTGTTATTGACCACTGTGATTGGTCAGTTTCATTACCTATCTGATGGATATGATATATTCCCGCACAGTTAACTGGAATAGCTTACTTTACTCGCCACTTAAGTGTAAAGGAAACAACAAATTTCCATGTAGGAGTAGAAAAAATAAATTTCAAACCACCTGAGGGCCTTATACTATAGGGTTGTATTTCATCTAACACAATTAAAAAATTATCTAACTGTGTTAGTTCATTTTTCATTAAGTAAATTATGATTTAAAAACTAAAATTGTAGAAAATAATATTTTTTGTTACTCTTTGCGGTAGGGTTAAATTTAAAATTAGGTAAAACTGTTCGTTTCATTTGATACTATATATTATAATATTAATATTCGGTATTATATTAAGGTTGGATTAGTGGCCGAGTTACAAGACGAGGCCATAGAAATGGAAATCGGTGGCACACTTCAACAAAGAATAACCAACTGTCTACAGTGCATGGATACCTTCCTTAGACAAACAGAATCAGCTGTAGTGTCGAGTATAGTAGTAGCTGAAAAGAAAGCTGGTGTTGGTGACGCTGATAATATCGTAGATGCAGTAGCAAACATTCTAGGTAACTGATTAAATTTCTTTTTGAAAATATATTTTTTGAATTACATTTCTAATACCTTTAACGTGCAATAACTTATTATATGTTATTTTATTTAAGGCATAAAAGACCTCAAATCAATTTCGCTGCAAGCTACCTTGGCGGAAGCCGGAATGGACTCGATGACTGGTGTGGAGATTAAGCAAACATTAGAAAGGGAATTTGAGGTTTATTTAACAGCTCAAGATATTAAAACTTTAACATTTGGCAAGTTAATAGAAATTCAAGAAGAAAGGAATAAGGAACAAGAGTCGGGTAAATATTTATTTGGAGATCGTATTATAAATTATAAAGTAAATGAAAGCAATAGGTCAGGGTAGCTTCAGAGGTTACTTAACTAAACCCCCCACTACCGGCTAAAGTATAAAAACATTAAAAAAATACGAATCAACATAAGATATGTATACAGGGTGTTATGGAATTGCCCAAGTTATATTTAAATGGTTGACTCCTTGGGTGTTCTAGAAAAACACTCTATGGTTTTTTTTTTAAATAGACCATCTAAAAAGTGGGGTAAGGACCCCTAAAATCAGCCCGACGCCAATGAATAAAAGCCATGAACTTCTCAATGGAAAAGATTGAGAGATACGGGGAGAAGCATAGCCTGCAAGGGAGAGAGATGGGTGTCACAACGTTGACAAATATCAAACTGTCAAAATCAGGTGTTCAATAAAGAAAACATATGGTTTTTAGGCGAACTTACAGCATCAGCTCTTTGTGTTTAGTAAACAAGAAATTGTTTTTTACCAGTTCACTTTTTAGCTAAATGAAAATAAGAAAATAAGGACATAAATACGGCATCATCATCAGCTTTGTTTCTTTTGACTTTTACGATCGCATTTTTTCTCAAAAGAAGATGTCATTCTACGGAGAAAATTACAACCCCGCGTTTCACCGAGACAACTAGACGAAATAAAAATACGTTTTTACATAACACAAGACCAGCAAAGGCTATTTTTTGTTCCAAGATGACATTCTTGGTGCATTCGCATTGCTGGGTGACTCAATGATTTTGACCATCAAATTAAATTAGTGATGAGCGAGGTTCATCGATGTTTTGTTCCGCCAGTCCCTGGCGTGCTGAAACTCCGCCTCACCAAAGTAATTTCTAAATAAAAAGGTGGCGTAAAATATTAAAACGCAGTGTCAAACATCGAAGGTTAAAAATCGATGCTTTTATCGTTGTTTGTGAATCTTATTATCTATGGCAAAATATTAAACATCAGTAAAAACACACCGATGTTTAGAAAACCATCGATACACATCGCCCATCACTAACTAACTAAATCGACGCCAGCGCTATAGCGGCGTCCTTTGTAACTGTAGGTAATTGACAGCTTGAACGTGTCTGCGTTGTGGGAATAACGAAAGATTTTGTTGGTTTTGTTGCAGAAAAAAGAGAAATATGAACAAAAACAAGTGTTTGCGTAAGGACCCCATATGAAATAAATAGTTTAACAAAGAATTTTCAATGTGGACTTGCTTAAATAACGAGTTTTTGTTATGAAATAAGGGTTAGTTTTCGAAGTGTGAATCGCAGATTCGATTAAAAAGAATTTACTTAGTTATTTTATTATGGTTTTTTTGCCAGTTTTTAAGGATTCTTGCTGAGGTATGTTTAATTTTAATTTCTAAAAAGTTTGAATATAACCTAATAACTATGAACTAATGAACTATTATTTAGTAGGTCACTGTCATGCAACATTGTAAAATCACTGACCTTCCTATTTTAGTTTGACAGTTCAAAATCAAAACAAACGCACGTGGGTAAGGCAGTGAAGGCGTCCGAGATCAAAAACACAAAAGGTGAATTTTCTCACTTATTAAAGCAAAGCGACATTTAAACATATTTTTTTTTTCGAAGGGTTATCATATCAAGATTTACAGGTTCAAATATACCCGGAAAAATACATAACACCCTGTATATTCAAAAAGAAAGTATCGTAAAGTAAAGATAAATTATTGGCCAAAAGAAAAAAAAAGAAAAATTACACTACCTACCTAAAATTTCGGCATTAAATACCAATAAAAAAATCTATTAATGCTGTGTACTATTTTGAAAAATTAAATAGTTTGTAAATTTTAATATAAATTTGCCACCATCAAGAAAACGAGTTGATTTCTTCTGGAGACTAAAAATATAGGTATATTTTATAACCATATATTTTTTAATTATAATGGTTTTGTGATTGAAAATAATGTGTGTGAGGATTGTGAAAAAAGGAGAACAAAATAATAATAAAAGTCTTTTATTTGAGATAAATAATACAATTAGGCGATATTTATTCTTACATATAACCTAAGTAAGTACAAAACATATTCAACCTAATAAATACTTGATAAAACTAGTCTAACTATAACTATAATAGTACCTGTAATCAAGTAATAAATTAATAAATGTAAAATTAAATAACCTACCCACATATTGAAGCTCGGCAAGCGCGGGAAATAATAAATATTAACAAAAAAAAAATGAAATGACAAAAGCACCATACTGCAAGGAAAACCATTGCAATGAAGACATAGGCAGCTAAAAATTCCAACATATAAAATTTTTTTACTTTAATCTTAAAAGACAGGACGGAGTCACGCTTAAAGTCAGGTTCAATGCTATTATACAGTTTCACAGAGATATAAGAGAAGTAACGCTGAAATATTGCAGTTTTAAATTTAGGGATTGACAACATACCTCGGGACCTAACTGAAACGTCATGCAAGTTGGACCTAAAACAAAGTTTTCTTCGCAGGTACAAAGGTGTATTGGTAAGCAAAATACAATGTGTAAATGTGAGCAAATGAACTTTCCATATTTTGTCCATATTGAATCATATATTCTAAGGCCAAAAACAAATCTACCACAATTCCTTTGTACCTGTTGTATTCTGTGCTTGGTAATCATATCCAAATAAGGCTTGTAAATTACACTACCATAGTAGAATATTGGGAAAACAGTACATTCACACAACATTTTTCTAAGTCTATAATTAAGAAAATGTCTATTGGCATATAATGTTCAAAGTGCACAGTAAGAACGCCGTAAAATAGCTCAAAAATAGTTGTATATCATCTGCATAACCCTGTTTAGAGCAAGTTAAAAGTTTATTAAAGAGATCAAAGGTATATATTAGAAACAATAACGGGCCAAGAACAGACCCCTGTGGTACTATGGTTTTAACACATAAGTCTTCTGAAAACTTACCATTACCTTCTGCTTTCTGCCAGACAAGTAACACCTAAAGAAGTTAAGCGAGTTATCCCCAAAACCAATATACTTTAATTTGGCGGCCAACACACCATGGTCTACTGTGCCAAAGGCCTTAGAAAAGTCCAACAGCACGAGCGCAGTGTTCTTCCCAGCATCAGTTGCTTTAAAAATATCATCACTAACGTTAAAGAGTGCTGAAACTGTGCTGTGGGCCTTTCTACAAAATAAATAAATAAATAAAATTCTTTTTACATTAAATGTAACAAAAAACTAATTTTGTATCTTTTAGGAACCAAAAAGGAACGTGCTCTTATTGGACTAGACATGATCTATCAAAAAATGTTTGAAGAGTCAATATTAGGCAATCCCATTTTGCCAATCAAAGGTAAAATATCTGATGAACAATACAAGTCTACATTGGTTCTCTTTCCTGGAATTGAAGGTGCAGTTTTGACTTTAGAGCCTCTTTATAAGCAACTTGAAGCAAACCTTGTTGGTCTTCAGTTTCCCAATGAAACGCAAAAAGACACAATTGAAGATATGGCCAGGACTTGTTTACCAGTAAGAAAATTTTTTATTTTTATTAAAGAGGGATTATTTATGCATTTAATTATTGACTGTAATTACAAGTGGGTAACTTCTGTTGTGGTGGGTGATAAATTTAAAAGATTGTGACTTTTTTTCGTTTTTTAGTAAAGGGACATTTAAAAATATTTTTCGACAATTTGTTTTTATATCAAGATTTGGGGTTTTAAATTGTATTTGTTAATAATTAAAAAAAATATTTGCATTCTCTTTTTTCAATTTAATCAATGGTTATTAAATAGCGCCCTTAAACCTCTTGATAATTAAGCCGTAATAAACTTTTTGAACTATTAGTAATTTTTTACTTGTAAGCTGATGTAACCTTATATTTTATGAAAAACATACATACATCTTATGGTGTTTAATATTAGCACAGCTCTGTAGTTCACCAGTAAACCAAAACTTTTGTATATAAAATTAGTTATTATTAATCATTAGGATTACAGAAAAACATGATAGTTAAAATATATTGCTAAGTTAAAAATAACACATAATTAAATAAATTTTTTCCACTACTAACCCATGAAACGGCCATTATTGACCGATTATTAACCTTAGAAAACAATTTTCTCTTTCTTGGCACTCAATATTGACCATGGTTAATAATAAAAACAATCTACTTGAAAGCAGGTAACTTGACTTTACATATCAGATTCTTAAAGTATTTCGGTGTTGTAAAGTCTCGATACTGTAAATCAAAAAATAGGCTATTGGAAAAATAATGTGCCATATTCATTAGAAGAATAGTACTCGGGTCGTCATAAAACTTAAAATTGGTAATTTAATATTTCATTAATTAAAAACGAACTTTGTCACTTCAATAATTTTAACAAAATATCCACAATGATATTTCGATGAATAACCCAACCATCGCAATCTAACCCAATCTCAATTTGATATAAACACAGCTACCAGACCAGGCAAAACAAATTATCTTTCCAATTTTAATCCACAGGTAACTTGATTGAAAAAAATTTCAGAAGTGATCTTTTAAATATAGACCTAATTTTTATATAATTATTAAAACTGCAAGAATATGGATCTTGTAAATATATAAGTAGTAAGAAAAAAATTATATTAACCATGGTTGAAAGACAGCTATACTACTATAGCCCTCGCATCTTAAATCCCTTGCCGCTTTGCTCCTCCTGATTTAAACTCGACCCTCGGAAAATAATGTTGGCTGTCTCAACCTTGGTTAATATTTGAATATTTTTTAATTATTTAATAATAATTATTTGGTAAAAATAATATTTCTCTTGTGTGACCATTATTTATCAAAATATTCAAAATAAATGGCACTACAGAAAAATTAATCTTTGCTACCATGATTTTGTCATAATATTACGGTCTGAGTATTCTTTAACACTTTATGATTATATTTATAGGTATTATGAGTTACTATATTTCTAACGTATTGAATTTTAATATATTTTTGACCGCAAATAACTTATTTTAGCTAATCGAAGAAAGCCTATCAAAATCAAAACCATTTATTATTTTGTGCCATTCTTTCGGCGTCATTGTTGCTTTAGAAGCTGTCCATCAACTAGAGAAAAAGGGTCATAAGGGAACTGTCATCTGCATAGATGGTGCACCTGATTACCTTCAGGCTTTAACCAATATGCTCGAACCAAAATCGAAAGAAAAATTTGAAGTTAGTCTATTGGTTTATTTACTGTCGTTCCAAATTTCATATGACGTCATATCTAAGCATGTGGTAAGTACAAGTTTTACAATGTAAATAATTAATGTTACGACAAAGTTTCATAAGATCTTGTATTCGATTACCTTCGAATTACCCGAAAAAAATTGAAATTTTTAGTTTTGTTTTTAAATTTTTGGTGCCTTCATTTTTGACTTGAGAAAAAAATCAAAAATACTTTTTAATAGCTGTTTTTTGTATTTATAAGATGGCATTATTAGTTTCCCACTTCGACTTTTCGTTTTTTAGATACCAACCTAAAATAATTTTTTTTTTAAATATGGACCTGAAATGTTAAATACAGTTTGAGGGACTTCTAAGCTTTAAATATTTTAAATTTTAACGTTTTGTCATCTAATAATACATTTTGTTAAATTATCCTGAATATTATATTATTATTTTTTACCTGAAACTAGCATCATCAGACTTTACAAACCGTTAAAAAATATAAAATTGTTTTTGAAACAAACATAAGAACATTACAGTAACATAACTAGACTAAGACTCTAGTTACCTTTTTTTCCACTGAGGAAAATTACATTTTTGTTTACAGTATTTCGAAGTCTTAGGCCAAAATCATAGGAATTAAGGTATACGATATATTAATAAAATAAATAAAAATGTAAATAAAAAACAGAATTACTTCTCATTCTCTAAAAACTTACTTACTTCCTAAAGTATTGTGACGGAATATCTTTGAAATAATAAATTGGCCCAAGTAAATACCATAGCTTCCTGTAATGTAATTTTAATACTATATAAGAGAAAAGAAACAAAAAACAATTGAAATATTGATGATATGTTATTTGATAACAAAGCGGTAATATTTAAAAACTTTTTTTACATTTATAAAGTTTAGAAGTCCCTAAAACTGTATTTAAAATTCCAGATCCTTATTTAAAAAAATTGACGTAAATTTGGTATCTAAAGAAAGAAACGTTGACTTAGAAATTTAATAACGCCATCTTGTATAACATTAAAAACCTCTAAAAAGAAGTTTGTTTTCTTAAGTCAAAAAGAAGGCGAAAAGAATTAAAATCCAAAATTAAAAATTATCCCGAGGATTATCACTTAAACATTTTTAAAGTGTTTTAACAAAAAAGAAATAAAACGTTTTATTTTCTCCAAAAAAACAATAATTATATGATTTGTATATATAGCAGTACCTTATACCGATGGTAGCGGCGATGTAACATTTTTTTAGGGTAGCGGTTAAAGGTTTAGTTATATATGTAATTTTATTAATTTTTCTCTGGTAGTTAACGAGCAATAAATTTGTAATTTTTTTTAATATATTATGTAAACAAACAAATATGCGTAAGAAGTGGGAAACATACACAGTAATGGAGACTTATTTAATTCGGTTTTTACTTTTCTAGGAAGCCCTTACAAAATGCGACGATTTTGAAACACGTATACAAGTTGCACAAAAAATTGCAGGACCGAACATTGTCCACAGTCCAGATCATCTTAAAGCCTGTGCTATAAGCGTTTACAAACGACTTAAAGCTTTGATTAATTGGAACCCAGAATTTAAGCTTAAATCTAAGGTTCTTCTATTTAAACCCACACTAGTTAGTATTGTTCTTGAAGATGAAGATTATGGACTATCTAAAATCTGCGAGGATCCTGTAGAAGTAAAATTATTCGAGGGTAATCACGTAACTATTTTAGAAAATCCAGAAGTTTCGAAAGAAATAAATACATTATTGGCTTGTGTGAACGAATCTCAAAAATAAATAAAGTTAAATAATATAAAACTAATAAGGGAAAATAGGAAGAAAGAGCTGATTTTTTATTAATATTTATTTGTGTACAAGTAACTTGTTCCGTGCTGTTACCACGTTTAGGTTTTATGAACCATAATTATCTTTACATTTTAAGTTGAAACGTTTTGTTTCATTTGAAATTGTTTTTTTTTTAAATTAGTATACAATGCTAATCTAATCGGCTAAAGATTTCATCATATGTAAACATTGACAACTAGTACTGAGAATGACGAAAGTCGAAAGCTCTCTGCCAAGATTTTAAATAAAAACTTAAAATTTACACGTACTACAAAGTCTTCTCTTCCTTTTTACCCAACGTCTATACAGTCACAGCTAACTTTTTATTAAAAAAATAGCATACAGGGTGTTACAAATTCGACATACCAGCATTGGAATCTCGGAAAGTTAGAGAAACGGTTAAATGGGGGCAAAGTTTTGCAATTCGGTGCTGATTATAATGCCGCTTTAAAAGTTTTCAAATTCCGAATACTTCCGATTTTATTCGAAAAAAAAACCGAAATTTTACATAATCGTTTTTATTTTTTCCTAGCTATGTAAAAATAAATGACACTTTGTCGTTGCCACTTTTTCTCCTCTACAAAATGACGTTACTAATCTAAAGATCCGCCGTTTCGTCTCCGAGCGGCCATCACCATCTTTACTTTTTTAAATAAGGAACTGGATTTTTTTAACCGATTTTTAAACCCTCATACCCTCAAAATGTAATGGCAATATTACTTTCTCATAATGTTAAATTGTCCTTGCTTATTTTTTAAAATTTATATTTTTTAAAATTGCATTGCAAGGTTGCATTTGGTAGGATAAGGAGAAGATCGGTTGAAAGGGCTGTCGCCAAAATTGGAAGAAAAATCGATCCTTTTATTGAGCAAAACGGCATCTCTTTGAACATTTAAAAAATTAGGATTTATAAAATTAGTAAATTTAGAATTATTAGAAAATTCTTATAATATAAATTATATTATTACTTATATATGTATGAATGTTTTAAATAAAACAAGGTTTTTTATTACTATTGCAATTTGTTGCCAGGACCAGGCTGACAAGAAGTGTAAAAAATATGAATTTAAAAAAATAAGCAAAGACAATTCATCATTATGAGAAAGTAATATCGCCATTACATTTTGAGGGTAGGAGGGTTTAAAAATGGGTTAAAAAAATCTAGGTCCGTATTAAAAAAGTAAAGTTGGTGATAGCCGTTCGGAGACGAAATGGCGGATCTTTAGTTTAGTAACGTCATGTTGTAGAGGAGATAAAGTGGCAATACCAATGTGTCATTAATTTTCAAATAGCTGGTCGAATAAGCTCAGGAAAAAATAAAAACGATTTTGCAAAATTTTGGTTATTTTCGAGTAAAATCGGAAGTCTTCGGAATTTAAAAACTTTTAAAGCGGCATTATAATCAGCACGGAATTGCACAACTTTGCCCACATTTAACCGTTTCTCTAATTCCTATGGTTTTCGAGATTCCAATGCTGGTATAAGGAATTTGTAACACCCTGTATAAGTAAAGAACTGCTTAAAAGTGAAATTTTGATTTAAATTGTAATATCTAATAATAGAAAAATATTTAAATATTAAGTCCATTTCATAAGGACGTATCTAAAAAGTTATTGGAGGTGACAAATTTAAAAACATCCAACCGCGCCGCAGGTGACTAGTTTTGAAAAATGTCCATGAGTGAGCTTTTTAACTATAATCAAATTTATTAAATTCATGAAAACACTTTATCTCATTATTAAAAATCTTTCTAAAATATTAATTACTGCACTAGAAATAATTGTATGACCCAAAATTCCTGTATGTGCCATCCAAGAGCATATTTAATTTTGTATCTTTAAATGATAATTTAAATAGAAAATAATGGCATCTACTTCCTAGATAGAACAGGGTCTATGAACAAAACGCATACAGACTTTTAAAATTTTAAATAAAAAAAAATGCAAAGGAGAAAACTTGGTTCTTTATTCCTGGTTAACTTTGTCTAATTTAGAGAGTAGATACGATTTTGTTACGGAGGATTAAAGTCCTGGATCTCTACTCTATTTTTAGCAAAATTTAGTTTTGAAAAAGACATGGAGAAGGCTCATAGTTGGTACAATAGTGTTTAAAACAGAACCTAACTTCAATTTATATTTCACATAGGATTAATAACTAATATTTTTTTAACCAAAAAACCCTGAGAGTGATCAATGATCGAAACGCGGAGGCGGTTTTAAAATTTTAAATAAATACAAAAGGCGGCAGACAAAACTTGATTTTTTGTTTCCAGGTCAATAGAGAAATACATATTCTGTTTATTTCCAACTGACAGGAATTAAAAACAAATAGTCGTGGACCCTCGACCTGAACAGGGTGGTATTTATAAACTTCTGATTTTATTCTGTTTTGTTTAGAATAGTGCATTCGTATAGTATTATAAACTTCTAAATACGACTCTTAATGCGAATGTTCACGCATATTTTTAATTGGGTGCCCATGCTTTAATAAATTTCCAGATTGGCCTTTGTTAAATAGACTTAATACTGAACTATTTTTCTATTAGATTCTTCAATGTAATTTCAAAATTTTTAGTTTTTTACTTATATGCCATTATTTTAATTGAAAGATAAGAAAAAAGACTTTTTATTACGTAAAAAATCTATTTTTTTACATAAAATCTTTGCAGAGCGCTTTTGGCTTTCGCTTTCTCAGAACTAGTTGTCAGCATTTACCTATAATAAAATCTTTTGATGGGTTATTAGCATTTTATCTACTAATTTAAACAAACAATTTCCTACGAAACAAAACGCTACAACTTAAAATGTGGAAATAACTTTGGTTTTAATTTTGAGCGGTTACATAACTTTCATGTAAACATGAGTGACCTGTTTCTTTAAAACATGAAATGCTTCATCCTCCAGGTCGTGTTAGATATTTAACAATTGTTAGTAATATTCAGAAACTTAAATTATTTAAAATCTAAGGCATATGAAGAGATGTATTTCTGATTATTCAGAGAAGGTCACTTACCTTATCATATTAAATCAATTATTGTTTTATAAAATTTGTAAAGGGTTAAGTAAAATACCGCAGTTTTTGTATTTTTTTTTATTTCCCTAAAATGGAGATGTAATGCTAAATATATATTTAATAAAAACAATTAAAAAAACAATTCAAGTTAGTATCTAATTCAAAGAATTTTAAACAAAACAAATTATGTTTAATCATTGCTCTAGAGCAAAATAAATTAAAAATCTAGATTATTAGCTTCCTCGTAAATTTTTAAACGTTAAAATAGATAAGTTATTTTTATAACAATACTTGTATATAAATTTTGCATATAGCGATGAGTTAACCGATTCCCGTTTTCTTTTTTTTTCACAAGTTATTATATGGTGCTGGAAATTTAGACACCTTGTTTAATTCAGTTTATCAAATAATCAGATTGTATAGGTATCAGGTAAAATAATTGTATACATTAATAAAGATTTGTGTATAGTTACTGTATTTGTTAAAATATATTGCTTAAAAAGAAAGTACCTAGTTAATTTACTTTACTCCCATTAGTACTAATTTTATTTAACATACAGTGGTTTGAAACGATTGGTACTTGGTCATATAATTAGATTTAAAAAAAAATATTTATTTCCACTCTTTTACGTTTAAAATATTTACGTTTTAAATAGAATAATAAGTATAAAAACAATTTTAATTAATTAATATAGATTTTTATGTCAAAAGTCTGTTGAGTTTGTTTTAAATAAGCCAACTCGAATCCCCAAAAGAATGTACCTGCAAAATATTTATTGATTGCAGCCCTATATGTACGTCAGTGTGTTGAAATAATCGGTTTCAATCTGATATTGTGTGATTTATGAATAAAACTCAAAGAGCCATATTTTAAATTTTAAAACGATAATATCGAGAAACTGCGAAATTTTTGCGAGCAGTCTACTATTGCAGTGTCAGTTTGGTTTCATTAAATTGGGATGCATCTTACCTACAGAACAGTGTCATGCCACATTATAAGATATTTTCAGAAGGATTTTGGGCAATATTACATATCAATGAGTACTGCTTTGCATTTTTAATTGCGATTTGTAAAAATAGGTACTCATATGGTTCGAATACAAATGTTGCAGCTTTAGTTACAACATTTATAGAAATTTTAATCTCAGTCCATAATTAGCAGTATCGCGAGTTTTAGAATTAACCTTTTTTTTTTTTAATTGACTTGAACGGCACTGAGCTATAATGGGTACAGTAAGAACCGAACATAAAACTGTAACCAATATACTTATGAAATTTATTTGTAAGCGGTTTGTATTTTAGACATAATAAAGGCAACAGATTTAAGACGGCTGAAAATTTTTTATGAGATATGGGCGGGGCGTTTAAAATTCAAATACTTTGTTATCTATTCCAAATTAATAGACGCAGTGTATATGTTAATAAAAAAATATAATATGTTTATAAAAACACTTGACTGGCTTATTTGTTGTTGGCCTTATTCCAGAGTATTCCTAATATAAACTGTCCTTTAAATAGCTTCTTGGGCTGTAATGCTAAATATAAATATAAAAATGTAAATAAATAAAATACCTGCCATTATGGAATATTACACGTTTACTGAACGCATCGGTCTTTAATAAAATATTTTACTAAGACAACCTATGAAAATAAGAAAAAAGCACGGTTAATTTGGCTAGAAACCGCCGTATATCGCACGCGTGTTGAAAAAAATATTTCAACACTAGTGTTGAAATATCAATTAATTGAAACATATGGTGCCAATTTGACAGACAACTCCCTATTAATTAAAAATAACAAATTTTAGAAAGCAGTAATTGTAAAGTGTTTAACTTGTTTATCATGTATTTGTCAACTGATTCAGAATTAGAGTGTGAAAATACGAAAGCTGAAATAATAAAAAAATGTTAATAATATGCTGGAAAATCTATTATCAGAAAAAATAAATCGCGCTGAAGAGAGTGTCATGTATTAAACAACAAATCTTTATCGGTAGCAATAACGTAAAGAATGAGGCTCTACTCTAGCCTACAGATCGCAAGGTCACAGGTCAAATCCCATCAGGTGTATTTGACTTATTTTATAAAAACATTAAATAATTTATAGAATTATTTCGAATTGAAATCTTTCTCGTTAGGATGCGTCTTTCCTTAATTAAATTTAAATTTTTTTTATTCTGGTTAATTTAGAAGTCAATCCAGGATTAGTTCTTCCTATGATATATAAAATATTAAAAAGTTATACTACAAATAAAGGGAAAGCCTATTGACAAACTATGAAACCAGATATTAAGCGGAACATAATTCTAAGTAGTATGCTAATTTCAGCACTAGTTGTGATATATTTTTTTCAACACTAGTGTTGAAATATTTTTTTCACAAATCAAAGGATTTTTTAACAATTCTTTGTGGTCGTAGGAAAAATAGTGTACATTACTCGTGTGAAAGTGATTATTCTAAAACTCGGAGAATTTCCGCACTCGGCTGACACCTCGTGCTAAATATTTCCTAGTTTGAAAAGTATCACTTTCATCTATTTTAAATCAAACTTAAAAAATCCTTACGTATGAAGTTAAATCGTGTCACATGAAATAGCGGAGATCGGATAATCCTAAATTTTATTATTTGTATTATAATAATAATAACAATAATATTTATTCATAATAAACTGTAAACAAAAAAGTCTGCATATTATTATCATACTTAAGTCTATTATGAATGCCTCCCCTTCAATTTTACTTCAAAAGGCACGTATATGTGCCTTGAGAGAAGTCTAAGGGTTAGCTCTTACAGATTTAATTTTTGTGTGTTATTGATTATTTAAGGTAATATAATGGTACAATAGTACATAGCTAAAACAGGTCCATGACCTCATTATAAGCGTGACCTCATTTGATACAGGTCCCTAATAAATTTGTCGTGATCTGTTACGTCAATGTAAAAAGTTAAGTTCGAAAAATACATGGATCTAAAAGTTCAGTAAATATACATAAACTGCATTGTATTATAATTATCATTCAACCTGCAGTGATTTGAATATAAAAGGTTTAAATTAATATTAAATTTGAAATTGCAAAAATTTGCATTCTATTTTTTCTGTGGGAAATTCAAACAATATTAGAAAAAACTGGTGGAAAAGTAATAAAAATATTTTTACTAGGGTGTAGAAAGTGTTACTTTTCCGAACGCATTTGGATAATTAGCAATATACACTAAAGGAGTAAAAGTTATACTATTAAAAAAATCTCATTACCAAAGAAGGTTTGAATGTATTTTATTAACTGTAGACTAATTTATGAAACATGTATAGCCTTTGCAAGTCTAATGTGGGGTTGCATAAAGATTTTTAACCATAACCAGCAAGTTTGACTGTGACATATATGACATTGGCAGGCATATATACTCACAATCAACGATGCCTAATTAGTGAAGTCAAAATGCAGGTAAATCAAAAAAAAAGAGGCACTATAATTGTGAGAAAATTATTTCTGCCAATGTCATGTATGTCACCGTCAAAGGTGCTGGTTAATAAATTATAGTTATACATCTTTATACAACCCGACATTCGTTTATTCTCTTTTACCTCAATTTTTAGTACCTAATTCCCGATATTTCAGCTTAAACAAACCCTGTATGCAAACCCTGTTGATTTTAATTAATGTCAGATTTTTCCTCCGTCTAATCTATTAGCAGCGACATCTCGTCAAAAATATGACAACTAATATAGGGGTTTTGAAAACTGAGTCCACAACTTAGGGACAAATAGTGACCTATATTGCTTATATATAAAAAATTATTTTAGCCAAAGACTTTTTGTAGTAAGTACTTCATGTTAAGGAGTATTCTTTAAGTGACGGGAAACTTAAATTTATGTCTATGTTTTAATCTTACATAATTTATAAAAAAGCCAAATGTGAGATACCGACAAAAACAATTAAATTTCTCGAAGATGCAGTTTTAAGATCCATAGAAGAAGCATCTGATCAAATTTTCTTCTTAACATGCTGACGTCGTCTTGTTAATAATAAGCTTAACGTTAATGGGCATCTCATTTCCTATGTATAATATTAAGAACGATCGGATATTGTCCGATTTAATAAAGTCAAATTTTTTTAAGAAAACGCCAAGTCACTTGTCATTTATGGCACCCTGTTGACGTTTGGTCTTTTTTACGTTTAGAGGTTGGCTAAAAAGACAGGACCGGACTATTTTTATGTTCCATTAACAAACTAAAAAATATTTAAATATTAAGTTCCTTATCTCCCATTTTAATTTATCAAAGAAGACTTTACAAATTTTTCTATTTAAATCATCGTTCTTAACACGTTCGTTAGCGACTACCACTATAGTGGCGATCGGTGTCTAATGTGTGAAACCGACTACCACTTTAGTGGCAAAATTTATCATGTATTTAAAGCGAGTCTAAACCTGAGTCGGTTCGTTTCTATTGCATCGTTTGTATACAGCGGGTTTTAGGGAACATTATAAGTCACCTATATGCCATTATAGTGGTAGTTGGTTCCGGAAATGCACTAATTTTTGGCTTCTTCTGAATGTTTGTTTTCAGTTCATAAAAACCATTTGTCTAAAAGTTACAGCTTTGGTTCAAAACGTACAACGCAGTAAAAGCTTACGGTAACGAACGTGTTAACTAAAGTTGTCAAGAAACTTTTGGACATGTTATCCAAATTGAAACAAAAGTCAAGAACCTATTAGGTATCCACTGAATACTACCTAGATATTGTGATAGGAATTACTTACAATAAAGTAATGTACTAGTAACATAAATATTATCGACAAAGCTTTTAAAAAATTTAACTGATCGACACACTACTCTCCTTTGCTCGTGAATATTAAAGAATGTAATAAATGCCGGTAATACTGCACCAGCTAGGTAGAATACGTAAAACATGGTATATATGGTTAAAATATTGGTATACAAAACAATCACTATGCTTCATTTTAGTTATGACTCTAACTTTCAATCAGAAAACTCTATATACACTATATAAAAAACAGCCACAAAAATACTAAAAAACAACGAAAATAATAGGACGCGAACAGACATGTGAACTTGTTACGGTCCACACTAAATCTAGTAACTTTTCGGCGGAACTAGAATCAGCTGTGAATGTCATCTGTGGCTTTCAACTGTCGAAACGCCGTTTTCTATCGCGATATGATCTCTATGTATATCAGAACAGTGTTTACAAGTTATACTGGAGCAGAATCCCTCCTTTCGAAACTTTTACATGTGTCAGTTTGAGTACCTACTAAGGTTTGTTGCTATCCTTTAACGCGTTAATAAAAGTTGGCACCATTTTTGCCTTGGCTGGTGCATGTAGGCAAGAAAAGGTTTGTAAGTTATTAATTGATAATATAGAGAATAACAAAAATTTGATAGTCGTCAGATTAACAATAATACTTTAAGAACTTTTATAGTATCCGAAAACATAAATAAGGGGTATTATCTACAACTGTATCGAAAATATGCAAGTTTGTGAAAATCATGCACGTAGCACAAATGATTTTTTTCCAGTAAGTATAGACAAGGATTGTGCAGTATTCAATGTGTTGAAATACATTTATTTGGAAAAATGTCTTCAGAAAGAGCTGCATATTTACAATAAAAATACACAGGATATAGTGATCGTCGATTTTTGGCTACCATGTTGCTCGATTCTACATAGATGATTCCACAAATCAAAAAAAGTATAACATGTCGAATAAAATATTGACCCTAATGGACAACTGTCTTTTAAATTAAATCGTTTTACAGATAGATAATTTACCGGAATGTTGTTATGAATATAGTTTTAGTTCTATTAAAGAATATATTACGTACTAACATACTTTTATTTTTAGCTATAGGTATGTAATGTTGTCTGAAATTGACTTTTTTTAAATTTGGAACTGTCACTTTTCTGTCTTTTAATAACCCGTTTTGTTTCCCATCCTCGCTTTCCGTCCCTATTTCCCGTCTTAAAATGACGTCAGCATAGGTTCGTGCAGTAGAACCGTCAGGTCCTCTGGCGCCAGAGTTTTACGACGGAGTCGGTTGCTTCTGTGTCAGCACTTCTGTGTCATGGTAAAAATTTTAAATATTAAGAAATTATGGTTGAAAATATAATCGTGTACTATCCTCGACATGATTTAATTGAAGTTACTAAAACACTATACCTACTATAAGTCCAAAATGATTGTCAGTGATTCATCGCTCTCATAAACAGCGCAATGGGCTGACGCAGTATTTATTTTCACGGATTTTTTTTCTCTGACTTTTTACTACCCCCCCCCCCCCCAGGAACAAAAAAGGGCTGATTTTGTAAGCTCGCAAATATAGCATCAATTTTTACATAACAATGTCATTTATTATACTTATACCTAATTTAAAATTTTGACGTATTGCTTTAACATATTTTGCTGCAAGGCTGGAAACCAAACATACAATTATAATAAAAAATGTATTTTGGTTGTCGGCCTCAAACTTATTTGGTAATTTTACTCGTTGAACTTTGGGCATGTTTATTTAACGATGTACGAAATAATCTTGCCTAATATCACTCGACCATAATTTTTTTATTGGTTAAAATTTCCATTTTTCACTCAAACTTTTTTGGCAATACAAGCCCAAGTTTATTCAAAAATTAATCAGAATAAACATGTCCAAATTCAACTCGAAAAATTTCCAAAAAAAGTTTTCGTAACAGCTGAAAAATCTAACCGATAAAAAAACGAGGTCTTGTGATATTATACTGTTGATTATTGACCAAATTTGTTAAAATTTGGGTGTGGTCCAAAAAAATTTCGCCTGTGGCACATTACGCCTGCGGCGGGCCCTCCGCCGACCCGCATCTACACGAGCCGCTACTGCAAGTCACAATAACAGACCCACCCTAGGCCACCCCCAGGTCAGAGCGCTAGTTACGCCACTAGGTTTTAGACGAATGAATGTATTTGCTGAGCCTTTTCTTGCAAGTTTTCTTGGATCCAATACAAAACTTAAATGACTTATGTCGGGTTGCACAAAGAATTTTAATAATAATTATTTAACCGGCAAGTTTGACTGTGACAGACGTAACATTGACAGAAATAATTGTCTCACAATCACACTGGCCCGGTTACCTTAATTTTTAATTTACTTATCACGCACCTTTGAATGTGAGTATATAATGCCTGTCAAAGTCATTTATGTCACAGTCAAACTTGCCGGTTAAATAATTATTATGAATATTTCCCTCATATGTTAAAGTTCCCATAAGAGAAATGCAATTTTCGCAAAATTACAGCGAAAACAGCACAGCCAGAAATCGAAAATTGCATCGCAAGTTTATATTGTTGACAAAACGTCAAAGCGGGATTTTATTGTTACCAAACGTCAAAAAATGTAATATTTTGACAATTAACGTAATCTTATTGAGTGACAGCAGACAAAAAAGTCAATGTCAACGAATGTTTTCCTTTTATTTTATCAAGAATTATTGTTAGTATTTTCTGTTAAATAAAATATTTAAATTTACTTGATTCGAGTTCTCACCTAATTTGGAAAATATTCAAATAAATTACACTCGTGCATAAAAATAACCAGATATCGGTAATTTTGATGCACTTGTGCACTTACCCCCGAAAATTCTTTGTGCAACCCGCATTATTCTGACACTTTAGGACTATTCAAAATTTATAACACTTTAGTACTCTAGTGAATATGGTTGTCGAACTCTTTTTTGATAAATAAAGAAGTTAGTGTAAAGATTTTTTTGGCTTACCATTTAAAAAATCAAATGCATTAAATGCAAATAGGTAAAAAGCCTTCATTAAAATTAAGTCGGAAATTCTGACTAAATTAATTATTGTCCGTTTAATATAAAAAGGATATACATATGTAGGTATTTTTTGTCTAACGTTGTTATTGGCAGCTAACGGTTGAAACGATCTAATAACAAAATATTTTAGTGTTGTGTAGTTTATCTGGTTCAAGGTATACACTAGATATAGTACAATGCAGTTTTGTAGTTTTTTAATTTTAAAAATATTCTATTATTTAGGGTATTTTATTTAAAATCAATACTTATACAAGGTGGAATTTTTACCTGGAATAAATTCAGTTTTAGAAAGCCTCTTTATTTGCGGAGAAAATACGGAAATACGAGTGCCTTTATTTTTAGTTTGGTACACTTATTTCGTCCCGTCATGAAATTTACCCTCTTTTGGTGGTACAAACCACCCCCAACTTTTTTCTCTCAAATGTAAAGGTATATATTGCGATAGCTCGTTGGAAAGGGCATTAAAAAAGGAATACGATCCACTATTTACTTTTGCATTTTGGTAATGTAGAAAGCCAAAAAAAAATAAGAACTGGCCATTTTAGCAACAATTTATACTTCAATTTTGATGTTGGCAGCGCAGGTTGGTTAAAAAAGGGAAACATATAAGGTTTTTTTTTTTAGTTAATACCGCATTCCAATGGTCACTTCTTGTTATTGGTTTTGTCAAAAAAAAAAATAGGCAACATTTTCAAAAATTTTTACAATAAAAAAAACTGCGTCTAGATTACCGAAATGCAAAAGTAAATAGTAATATTACTTTTTTTATGCCCTTTTTAACAAGCTATCGCAATACATTTTAGAAAAAAAGTTGGGGGCGGGTTGTACCTCCAAAAGAGGGGTAAATTTCATGGCACAACGAAAATAGTATACCAATCTAAAAATACTGAATTTATTTCAGTTAAAAATTTTACCCTGTATGTATCTTTAAAACGAATCGAGATAATTAGTTTTGGCAAAAAGGTTTTCGTATTTATCGTTGGGCTGGTATGTATGTAGAAATAAGACCGACGTGAGTGATTACCCAGATGCCTAGGCGTCGCTAGGCTATCAAAACATTAATTAATGGCAGGTATCCTGAAAGAATAATATTTTAATAATATTTAAAAAATTCGGTAAAATCTTAAATATTTTTATATCTTGCTCTAAATTAGATCTCCAGTTATGATCCCTCGTATCTTATAATTGGTTTGAGCTAATATACACAAACTATATATTTTTGGAATCAGGAGAGAAAGACCTTCCATAAAAATATACCGAGTGTTCTATTGAAAAAACCACAACTTTATTCCACAGTTTCTTTGTTTTAGGCCAAGTTGCATTTTAAATGACAATTTTCGGTCAAGCATCATAAACAAGATGGCTCTATTGGTTTTAATAAAAATACAGGGAAACTTGAAAAATAGGCCCCAGTTTAGTCTAGGTTGGGTAACCCTGTATATTTGAAAGAGGTTTTATACGAGGAACTCATAAAAGATACAGATCTTGTAAACAAAAGTTATTCAACTTCCGCTCTATCAGAAGATTGCTTTTAAAAGATACAATCAAAAATTTGTTGAGAAATTTCGACGCCTATAATATGAGAGCTGAAAGGAGGTTAAACTTTTGTTAAATTTATATATTTATTAGGTATTACTGTGCGGTCATTAGTATCCAGTGTCGGATGTTGTTATTTTTGGAAGTCATAATTTTATAAAGGTTTTAACAAAATTGTCCTGATTGTGATTTCCTACCAACGAAAAGTCTAATAATTTTATTGATAAAAATAAATTTTAATGAAGCATTATAAATTTCTTTTATAGGGTTTTATTCATATTTTGATATTTCACAATATAATAAATTGGCTATTTACTCGAATATAACTTAAAAATAAGTAAATATATCAAGTTGGAGCAGAGAACAAACATTTCATAAGGCCTTTTTACATTGGGTGCAATTGCAATAAAAATGGCCTGGAAGCATGCCCTTCGAAGACGTTTTAATCAGCTGTGCACGTTTTCCCATTTAAAACATGCATCAGCTCTTTAAAATGTCGACAAAGCGCATGCTTTCAGGCAATTTTTTCTTACAATTGCACCTAATGTAAAAAGACCATTAGATTTTAACGATTTGTTGAAATATTATACTTTTAAGAGACCTGCCATCGATTAATATGTTTGTGTACAAATTACAAGTTTTTAGTGAAATACACTGTGTATTAATTTCGCATTTTTCTTGAAAAAAGACTGTCTTTGGATTTTGATCGGACTTAGTCACAACTAAGGCGATTTTAATATTGTAGA
This sequence comes from Polydrusus cervinus, assembly GCA_935413205.1. Classification (NCBI taxonomy): domain Eukaryota; kingdom Metazoa; phylum Arthropoda; class Insecta; order Coleoptera; family Curculionidae; genus Polydrusus; species Polydrusus cervinus. The sequence continues at coordinate 21,146,941 of OW284514.1, read as the reverse complement.
TAGTAGTGTTGGAACTGGAAGGGGTGAATGTGCTGCAATTACCTTGTACTAAACCTTAGCCTGCTACAAAATTAATTAAATGAAGCATTACACCTAATACAACATGTTTTTCTTTTATTCCTATAACGTGTATACAGCTATAACTAATTTTCTATATATCTATAATAGTTACAACCTATTATCCAAAAAAACTATTATTTACTTAGTTGTAAGAGGTAATATTCCTACATCAATAAATATGTCACTACATAATTATTATATTTTCTCAATTCAATTCAAAGATGCATATTAAATATTTTTTCGTCATTAAAATTGATCATTAATTTCAGATGGCTCCACAGGGTGATGAAAACAAATTAAGGGAAGAAACTATCACTAATATAGGTGATGATCCATCAAAAAATCTGGGAAAGCTACTAGCCCATCCAAAGCCTGGTGATGAAGTAGTTATTTCTGGTGAGTTCTGGTTCTTATTGTGTAGAGATATGTTATTTTATTATTACACTTGCTTGTGTTCTGTGCAGTGTGGATCCATGATAGATAGAAAATTTGGGTCTGAGCAACGACGTGTATAATAAGATCCAGCGTTTACTTGAGAACATAGGCAAATTATTTGGCTCAAACATAATTTGAGATATTGCCAAATTATCATAACATAACATTCCTTAATATATTTTTCTGTATAGGCCTATTAAGTTTGTAATAAAATTGACACAATTTTTAATTTTATGTTAATTCTACTTTATGAATAGTAGATATATAAGAATTATTATATCCAAAAATCAGTTGCATTGAAGGTATATGTTTGTTTATCATTAACAAGAAAATCTTTGTTTTTAAAATAATTTATACAGTTTGGCAACAAATTTTCCCGCCAAAATACATTTTCATTTGAAATTCCCCATAATCTTAATGGTCGCAACAGTTTTCATTTCAGGAGGCCCAGTGGCGTTCCTTCGAAAAAATATTATTTAAAAATATATACAGGTCATTAAAAAACAATCTACTTTGATAAGAAAAGGAATTATATTTTATTAACTATAGAAAGAAATTCCGAGTATTTGTTAACTAGTACGTTGCAAGCAATACAGGTACCGTTATTTTGCATTTTCTTGAATAAAATGAAAAATTATTAGATATTGATAAAAAAGAAATGACAAATGAAAACGTATTCTAAAATAAAGAACTCTTAACTACTTATACTTGATTTTATTACACAACAAAAAATTTCAACGAGTACAAATTTTAAAAAATTTAGGATTCATATTAACAAATTTTATTACATACATAAATATTAAAACAAAATATTTAACTAAGCCTAAAATATGCTGCATTTTCTTTAAATTTATTAAATATTGGTTTAAGTTGCAGAAATAGTGATTTTTGAAATCTATATGAAACTTGAGAAGTTTTTGGGTATTTCTTGCTGTATTTCTCCTTTTTCACTTTCTTAATTTTCACAAACATTGTTCCCGGCAACAGTCTTCGCTAAACTGGTTGAAACATGTATTTCGTTCTTATATAATTTTTAAATGTAAGCATTTCTTCTCTCAGTAATTTTGGGCCAACTAAAAATATATATTTTAAATTTATAAGTTTATTTTTGTGTAGAGGAACAGTAAAACCACAGGTACATTAAATATTGAGCCAAACCCATACCTAATATTTTTTTACAATGGACATTTCATAATCTACTGACATAGCTCAGTAGAAACAAAATGTATAAAAACTCACCGATCCATGCCAATAAAAATTTAAAAATGTGTACTTACCCCGAAAATTACGATTCTGGCCTATTTTTGCCAAATTTTCGACAGCCGTCACACTGCTTCGGTGCTGTGTTATATTATTTATATGATAATGATAATGATATATGATAAACTGGCAAAATTAGTAGAAATGCTTAATAAACTCAATAAATCTTCTCAAATCTTGCATTTCAAAAATTTGGGTTGTCAAAATGACAATTAAAAGATGCTTTTCCAGATTTTATTTTTATTATTGTCAAAATCGGAAAAAATGATTTATTTATTAGTTGTTGGGTAAACGGTTTAGTTTCTTTTATTTATTAGTGCATTAGTGAGACAAGGAAACTAATAATCCGTTGATTCATCCTAACCCAAAATTTTTTGCCATTTAATAAATATAATTTTACAATAATCTAATAAACTATTCGATATCATTGTTTGATGCTAGTAAATTACAGCTAAATATTATTTATTCCTATTAGCAGAATATATATTAAATGAAAATGGACATTTTTTCTATAATTTGCCTTTGCTCTGACGACAAAATGCATAATATGGCAAGCCAGTAGGGAATTTTCCCTAACGTGTTTCAAAAGCCTTGGAATTATTGTACTTATAGTCTTCCCGTAAGAAATATTTCTTTTGGCGTAAGATCTCTTTCTCTTCGCATAAGCGAATTTCTCTTCTTGTAAGAGAATTTTTCTTCGCTCGAGAGAATTTCTCTTCGCTAAAGGGATTTTTCTAAATCTATATTTGAAGGACTTATCTCAAAAGTAAGTTATGGTGCAAGCATATGGATAGAACGCCAAATAATGACATTATTGTCTCACCCTTTCCCAGAAAGTCCATTTTGTTTGCATTCATGAATACCTCAACTGTCTCATTATTTGGGAAATTCAATTTTAAGTCAAGAACAAACTCTTTTAGGACAAGAACTAAGATACTCTTGGCTCAAGAACAAACGCTCTTGGATCGTGATATAAAGACTTTCAACGATAAGAAAAATATTTGTTTCATTCTTTTATAAGTACTTTATGCCAAGAGAATTACGGTTTTGAGCCAAGGGCGATCGCACTTGAACCTATTTAAAAGCACGAATCTTTTGAATTAAAGGGGTATGCATTTATCCAAAGGATTATTTTTTCAGTGTAGCTTTATTGTTTTAGGATTATCAGGATCGTACCCAAACGCCAAAAACGTTCAACAATTTAGTAACAATCTATTTAACAAGGTAGATATGATATCGGACGATAATCGGCGATGGGAACCCGGTCATCCAGAAATACCTCATAGAACTGGAAAGATATTCGATGCTCAAAAATTTGATGCAGGATATTTTGGTATGTTGCAAAACACAAATAATTATATAAGATTTTTAAAAATATATTTACCACAACCAGTACACGTCCACATATAAATAAACCAGTAAAAGTGCCACATTTGTGTTGAATAAAAAAATTTTTTGATAAAACTAATTATCTTCCTTTTACTTTAAATCCAAATAACATACCACAAAATATGAATAGTATTAAAATAAATGAAGACATTCAAATTTTGAAAGTTAATTAAGTAAAATATTTAGGAATACTCTTTGATAGTAAAAAAATTTGATTAAAAAATTAAGACAATTACTACCAATTTCTAGAAACATTAAAAAAATGTTGAACGTAAAACATATGGAAATATTATATTATGTATTAGTTAAAGCTTATTTAAATTACGGAATTTTACGTTGCGGAGGAATAAATAAAACTTTAGTTAAAAAATTAGAAATATTACAGAAAAAATTTCTAAAAATTATATTTAATAAAGATTATCTTTATCCCTTATAAAATAATATTCTGAAACAATAAAATGAATGTTAGACAACTTAACATTTATAACATCTTAATATACATACTTAAAAATTAAAATATTATACAGTTTAAAAACCATAATCATGATATACGTCATAAAAATTAAATAACCATAAAACCTACAATAAATAAGTCCATAGGATAAAAAAATTTCAAATATTTATGTTTTTATTTAAAGGATTATTAACCAACAAATATTAAAAAATATATTTGATTAAAAAAATATAAAGTCGAAATAAAAGCATGAATATTGAAAACAGATAACTTAAAAAAATTTTTGGAAATAAATATTGTTATGAATATTATATTTTTTAAAATTTTTATATACTATATCTTCAAATAAAAACTGCGTTTATATTTATATATAAATATAGTTAAACATTATTTATTTGCAATTTAACTTTTATATAATATTAACCACAATAGTCTCTACAACTTATGTATTTTGAATTTTAATCTAATTCTTAAGATAAAGGCGAAAATAAACTTTACTCTATCGTTGACTCACCCTGTACTCACAAACATTTTACTTTTGGACTAAATTCTATTGGCATGTCACAATATTATGAGGTTGAAGCGTCATTAAAATTATATTTACCTTTTTCTTCTCTTTATCATATCTGTTTGCAATATAAATGTTTATACATTCAATGGTACAAAATTTACAATCTAAATAATTTTTCATAAATAAAGCAGGTACTAAACTGCTGGACAATTCAAGCGGATCGAGCTAATTGTTATGTGAACTTTGGAGTAAAATATTTTACGGACGAATAAAGCTATCGATGCGCGGTTTGCAAAATTTAAAAGAGAATTTAATTCATAATATGCACATTTTTTCCGATTTTGTTTACTTTTGACCTTTAACTGTCTACAGGGTTCAAAGAGAAGTATGTTTTTTTTACCAAAGTTTCTAAGTACCGGATTTCCACAAAAATAATTTCAAACTATTTTGGATGGCATTTTCTTTATCTCCTATTTATAGAGAACAAAATAAATTCTCAAATTTTTGATATCCCTCTTTGTTCATGAAATTTCGATTTTTTTTCAACCCCTGTAAATTTCAGGTATTTTTGTCATTAGGCCTTACAATGTTTTGTAAGAACGGGTTTTGGTAAGTGATTATAACTTCTTAGGACCACCTCTTTTGCAACGAGTACATTTTAATTTCTTGCGTTTCGTCGTGACCAGTGGCGTACCCATAATCGGTTTTATTTTTATGTTTTTCATTTTATATGCCTCCATTTCTACACATCGCATCGTGTGTTTCGTGCCAGGATAACTGCTCACGACGAAACGCAAGAAATTAAAATGTACTCGTTGCAAAAGAGGTGGTCCTAAGAAGTTATAATCACTTACCCAACCCGTTCTTACAAAACATTGTAAGGCCTAATGACAAAAATACCTGAAATTTACAGGGGTTGAGAAAAAAATCGAAATTTCATGAACAAAAAGGGATATCAAAAATTTGAGAATTTATTTTGTTCTCTATAAATAGGAGATAAAGAAAATGCCATCCAAAATAGTTTGAAATTATTTTTGTGGAAATCCGGTACTTAGAAACTTTGGTAAAAAAAACATACTTCTCTTTGAACCCTGTAGACAGTTAAAGGTCAGAAGTAAACAAAATCGGAAAAAATGTGCATATTAAGAATTAAATTCTCTTTTAAATTTTGCAAACCGCGCATCGATAGTTTTCTTCACTCGTAAAATATTTTACTCCAAAGTTCACCTAACAATTAGCATGGTCCGCTTGAATTGTCCAGCAGTTTAGAATTAAAAGACATTGTATGATTTCACATTAAAAGTTTTTAATGTAAACATTATTTCCTTTTTATTTATTATTGTTTGATAATAATTTTATGACATATTTCTAAGGTATTCATCCTCGTCAATCCACGCACATGGACCCAATGTCGCGTGTGCTTCTTGAACAAGTAGTAAATGCTCTATTCGATGCAGGAATTAATCCTTCTAATTTGAAAGATACAAACACTGGAGTTTTTATCGGTTCCTGTGTAAGTGAGTCTGAGAAAACTTGGTTCTTTGATAGACTTGAGGGTAAAGGATATGCCATTACAGGGTAGGTTTACCATTATTTACTTTAAATTAATTATTTTTTAAAATCAGGTAGGTAGTAATTTAGTTTGCGCGGAAAAAATAGGCTTTTTGGTCTACAAGAAACCTGGTGGTTGTGTTATTTTTCTTTTCCAATAAATCCGTATAATTCTGATATTATACCAAAAGCTCACCCAAATACAATGAAATTTACGTCCATATAAATGTCTAAAACCTTTATTATTTTTCAGTGTTGTAATTGAAGGGTCCAGGGGAAGAACGACAACACTCAATTCGGACGGATTTCGAGAAAATTGAAAATATTAGTTTAATGACGAAGTTAGAAACTAAAATTTAAAGGAAATAAGTCACCAACAACATTTTTTAGTAAATGATGTGTTTATTATTCAAAAATATAAACAAAATCAACATTCATTCAGAACTAATGACGTGACAAAAAAAACAAATATTTGGACATGGACACATGCCACTTTTTCCCTGTATCAGGCGTCTATTAGTGGGTCATCCACAAATTCGTCATCGCTCTCTTCAGGTTGTTCCGCAAATGTTAATTGTTGATAAAACACTCTGACTTCTGCTCTCTCAAGGAATGCGGTCAGATCTTGCAAATCCTTCCATTTGAGCTTTTTGAGGAGGATTGAGCACTGATAAAGTTTTGTCAACATTTCCTCTTCTTTTATCTGATCCTTCTTCTGTCTTTGGTTTCTCTTAAGTGGTTTTTGGTCGAATTTAGAACTAGCATATAGTCCCATATAGCGGTTTTGTGGAAAACTAAGCGGGGATTCTCATTACAAAACTTCAGCATCCTGTTAGGCCGAGTCGGGAAGGGCCACTTCTTTGGATAAAGCGGTGATAAAAAGGTATGTTCCTAATACAACAACACATGTACGTGGATACAAAATACACACGAATAAACTAATGGCTGATGCAATAACAAACATTCCTGTAGGACGCGACGCGCTGCCGGCAAGGACTGATGCCGTTTTTCCATACACAGTCTCGGACTCATGCCATTATTCCCAGGTATAGGCAATCTTGTAACTGTTGTTTTGCGGACTTAATTTATTTTATAAATAATAAATCCCACAAAGTCCCGGTCTCAAAAATTCTTTTATATATAAGTATACCGGTTACATGTTTCGCTCACAAATGAGCATCATCAGACCTACAAACGTTGTTGCGTTTGCAAAATGTGCATATAAAAAAACATAAAAGTATCTTACCTAATTACACAAACAAAGAAACATTTAAAAATTAAAAATATATAAACACCTCACCCAACTGTAAATAAAACATAAATAAATTATACTGAGTGGGGAGTAATAACCTTCCATAGATTGGTCAAAAGTAGCCCACGAAGTAAGTGCCCAACCTTGTCTGTCAGTGCCAAGTTAAATAAAACTAAAGAGAGAAATGTCAAATGTCACCGGAAAAGGCGGGAGAACACGAGGTTATGGATATAAAAGCGAATCATTATGTTATGGAAAATAAAATAGGGCTCTAAATTAAAAACTTCATTAACACACACATTTTTAAATGTTTCTTTGTTTGTGTAATTAGGTAAGATACTTGTATGTTTTTTTATATGCACATTTTGCAAACACAACAACGTTTGTAGGTCTGATGATGCTCATTTGTGAGCGAAACATGTAACCGTTATACTTATATATAAAAGAATTTTTGAGACCGGGACTTTGTGGGATTTAATATTTATACTTAAATCAGGTCTCTTGGAGAAAATGGACAGCTTTTTCGAATTTAATTTATTTTTACCACTTAACGCTTTCGTTATCTAATAGGTACTACAATATGCCACAAAAATAAACTGTAAACTCATTTCGCAATGAAAATGGACTTATGCCGTTTTTCCCCTGGACCCTTCAATAATAAATAATTTTTTTTAAATTTTAAAAGTTCTATTATGTCTTTTTCAGTGTTGTGTGCATTCGTGGAATTTTTCCTAAAATTAAGAAATTTTATTTTTAAAGATTGGAGCACTGACATTGAGCATGAAATTTTTTCGTTCAGTTAACGAGAATAGCCTACTTTTCGGGTCATTTAAGTGTAAAGGAAACAGAAAATATCCTTGTGGTAGTAGAATCCACAAAAAGTTAGGCGAAAACAAACATAATTGATAATCTCCTGATGATTTTGAAGTGAGGTAAAAATGGAAATTAATATAAAGTTTTCTTTTTAGGTGTGAACGATCTATGCAAGCTCGGCGAATAAGTTACTTTTTAAAACTAAAAGGGCCTTCTTATGTTACTGATACGGCATGTAGTAGTTCCCTGTATGCATTCGAGCATGGCTTTAGGGCAATCCGAAGTGGGCAGTGTGATATGGCTATTGTAGCTGGTTCTAATCTTTGCTTACATCCCTTTGTGTCATTACAATTTGCAAGGTAAAATTATTTTCTTTCATTTTATTATTTTGTCGATTTTATGTGTTAATAGTTATATCTTATTTTATAATAAATACTTTAGATTGGGTGTTCTGAGCATGGACGGAATTTGTAAAGTATTCGATGACAAAGGAAATGGTTATGTAAGATCAGAAGCTATATCGGTGGTAATTCTTCAAAAAGCTAAAGATGCAAAACGTATTTATTCAACAGTTTTACATGCCAAAACCAACTGTGACGGATTTAAGGTAGAGAATTTTAATTTATTTTTAGCTCTCCATCTTTATTTATTAGAATAATAAAGCTGAATAAAAACATATCCCAAAGTTTGTCCATTGAATTCATAGTTTATATTGACTTATAACTTTTATACATTTTTGTGCCTTGCAAATGTATTTATTTCAAAAAATAGTACTTTTCGGAGCTCTTATTATCATTCCCTTGTGTTTCTGACAAGAAGAAGAAAGTAGCCGAATATATAGCGGCTAATATCAATCATCCTAATTCTACGCAACCCTACAAACCTATACAAGTATACAATATGCGCTGCCATCTCTTAAGGTAGATACAAACTATTAACAGCAACAACGGGCAGTTTCATTTTACCGTCGAGTGTGTACGGCCAAAAACAGTATTTTTATCCGATTGTGTCAAAAAATGACGTTTTATAGATCAGATATTTGGACGAAAAGGTAACCTTTTTAATAAGGTATTGATTATTGCGGTAGTAGCTAGGCAACCTTTATCGTCCTAATCCGAAAAACATTTTGTCGGACACTAAAATATTTTCAACAGTTTATTTTATTCATTTATTTACAATATTTATATTAAATGTACAATTAGAACAATTTTGAACAAAAACGGGGTGATGTAAATTTGATTTTGAGGATGTGTTATTATTTTTGGTCTCCGTTATGATATTATTCTCCAATGTTGAACTCGATTGGGAGACGGATTGCGACACCTGAGTCGAGACTGACTGCAGGTCAGATTGTGGAATGTTGAATATTTTCTTGGTCAGCTCTAACTTATTACTTAAGGAATCATCTATGTAGCCCTCGGCTACTTCCGAAGACTTCCAGCCTCCATGCCGTTTTAGAGATGTTATGTCTGCTCCCGCATCTACAAGTAATGTGGCCGATGTTCTTCTGACACAATGTCCCGTGAATTCCTTGGCATTCGGCAGTTTTAAGTAAGATGCTATTTCCTGAGGTATAGAGCCAAATTTGTGTATACCGACAACTTGCTTATGGCATTTTCCATTGCGATAAGACACAAAAAATCGCCCATCACTCATATTTGTTGGACGTAAAGCCAGATAATTTCTATAATACTTTAGATATTCTCCAGTCACCGTAAATGATCTCGGTTTGTTTGTTTTATTATAGGGAATTTTTATAAACAAAGCCGTTCCCAAATCTTGTATGTGATCAATTTTCATATGAGCCAGTTCTTCTCGACGACATGCGCCCGCGATTCCAAAAATAAAAGCAACCTGTAATTAAGAAAATTGTTAGTCAGAAATTTAAAATACTATTATATAGTTACATTTACCTTCAACATTAAGTATTTGTCATCTGGAGCATGGCAAAGGAATTTGTGAACATCTTCTCTAGTTAGGATCCTTGATTTCTTTGGCCAATATCCAACACTTTTTTGTTTCAACAATGCTCGTAATCTCATGTATTTAGATATATTAATATTCTGTTTTACATTTACCACTGCACGTAGCATAGAATACTGCGACCACAGAGTAGATGACTTCATAGTTTTCGATAATTCCGCCATATAGACGAAGAAGACGTTTTCGGAGAACGACTGTATATTTTTTTCTTGCCGGTAATCCATAAATTTTTTATAAGCTCTTTCATATATTTCCTTAGATTTTTGTGGCAACACATGTAACATTACTTCCTTGGCAGTTTCTTGAATGTCAGGTGGTGTTCCTTCTATAAGATCATCGTCTATTTCCATTTTTAATTGTGTTTTTCAGGTTTTAAAACTAGCAGAACACGAAAGATTAGTTAAAACTATCGCCTGATTGATAAAACGTCAGTTGATAATATTAATTTAATTATTTGTTAGATTCATGGATACGCATATTACAGGTTTCATTGTTCAAACATTCAAGGGACAAAAAATTACAATGCAAGATGAAATATATTGGTTTTCCTAATTTTTACATTATTTTATAATCCGAGCAAAAACACAATCAGATAAAAAATAACGTCTGTTATACGGACGAAAAATGTATTTCAGACTATGCGGGTTACTGGCCTCGGCTTTGCCTCGTCCAGTAATCTCCCGCAATACGTTCGAAATACTGCATTTTTCGTCCTTGTAACATAATATACTATTGTGATGTTTTTTTAAATTATTTCGTTTCGTTGAATTAAAATTTCAAAAATTGAAATGTGTTATATTCTGCAGGATGCCGTTAGTATCCAAAATTAACCGTTATTTCTTTAGATAACACCGTCAAGTCACTTTTTGGAAATACTAACGGTTTTATGGAGTTCTAAGCTTTACAAATATAAAGATTTTTAAATTTTAACGTTTCGTCATTAAATAACACATTATCAATATTTTAAATTATCCTTTTATTTTTTAATAAGCCATTATTTTTAGAAATAAATATCAAAATTAAGACCTATTTCATTTAAGCCATCCATACTCAAGAAAGTAAGATAATTTTGCACTTTAAGTTGAATGATTCAGCAGGTCCATAAACATGTATAGTAAACATTTTTTTTTTTCAATCAGAGTATTCTTTTTGTTCTTTTTGAAACATATTTTTTTATAATAATCGTACTATTTTAGAACTCTGGAATTACTTTCCCTTCTAAAGATATGCAATGTCAACTTCTGAAAGAATTTTATGAAGAGTGTGACTATGTTAAACCTTCGGAAATAAGCTATCTAGAAGCTCATGGAACAGGTAATATGGATATATTTTAAATATTTTTTAAGGGGTTATTCTCGCTTTTGGGTATGCATCGCAATAAATATTAATATTAATTTATTTTATTATTATTATTTTATATTTGTTTATTGAGACTGGAGTAATTTTTGTGAGACTGGAGTAATACTGTATTAACTTACAAAATGAAATTTTACAAGAGAGCAGTTTTAAAATTTTTATAACCATTAAATTCATATAAAAGATATTTAGTCAATAACCATTTTTTTTACATAAACCTGAATAATATATTGTGGGCCGTTTAAACTTTACCCTTCCCTATTTTTCAAACTTTCTCATTATTTTTGTCAAAAAAAGTAATTAAAAAGATAATGAATTGGAGTTAATATTATTTGGCCCTAACATTTTTGGATTAAACATGATATTAAGTCCTTTTCTGAAGATAATATTAAAAGAAAATTGATTTAATATGGCAATGCAATACTATAAACCTGTTTGAAAATCGTTTATTTATTATTTTTTGAACAAAAGGAAGGTAAAAAATACATTAAACTGAAGCTAAAAATGAGTAGCAAAAAAATACTTGTAATTATTTATAATTAAATATCATCCGTCACCCTATCAGAATGATCTAACTTTTTATAAAAATTTTCAAATTTCATTTGCCTGCTGACGTATTACCGGTAAAAATTGAGGAAAAACGACACGCCTGCAATTTCTTTCGAGATCGACACTGGCAAAAGTAGTTGCCTTAAAATCTGTTTTAACATACAATACACCTATATTTTCAGTACGTGTTTGTAAGTGAACCACGTGCGACATACGAAAATCTATAATTTCTTCAGTTTTCTTTCGTACAACAAATGGTAAACTATTAGAAGTGTACAACGATTTAAAATCAGATAATTGCATATTAACAATATTGAAAGGTTTTGACCGACAACAAAGCCTTGCGATTTGTTGCCAGTCCCGGGACGTTATCACTTTTAAAAATGTAGTTCGTTTTCTTTCTGTTTCAATCAAAGAATGGTCGCTATCCATTTCCATATTCTACATGTTCTATTTGTCATTTCGTAGCCGAATACAAAACACACGTGCACTTCTAAACAAAAATATTAACGCACTGAAAACTGTATTAAGTTAACATATGACACTTTAGTGGTCGCTATCCATTTCCATATTCTACATGTTCTATTTGTCATTTCGTAGCCGAATACAAAACACACGTGCACTTCTAAACAAAAATATTAACGCACTGAAAACTGTATTAAGTTAACATATGACACTTTAGTAGTATTAACTCCATAATACTATTTTGCTCGGAAAAGACTGAGAATACCTTAAACAGTATTAACTCCTTAATACTCTTTGCTCGGAGAAGGATGTGGATATCATACTGTTTAACTCTGCCTAACTTTAAAAGTATAATATGTATGACTTACTACTGTTTTCCACGTAAAAGAGCAGGTTTTGTTTAGTAGAAAAAAGCTTAATACCATTTTCTTTCAAAAATGGAGTTAATATAGTTTGGCTCTCAGGTACAGAATTATACTTAACCAAATTATAGATTTTTTGTTTTATTTTTTATTCACCCAATTTTTTGGAAAGCATTGATAAAAATAACCCAATAAATAAATAGTGGTATAATGCTAAATGAGATAAGTACTTTAAAAAATAGATAGGGTTCTTAATATTGATACTCAAAATACAAAAACAAAATAAAGTTCATCGTCTTTTCAACATATTTTGTTTTAATAATTAAGAATTGATGTCGATTTCAGGAACTAAAGTTGGTGATCCAGAGGAACTTCAAGCTATAGAAGAAATTTATCTTAAAGATAGAGTCACACCCCTGCTTATTGGCTCTGTAAAATCAAACATTGGGCATTGTGAACCTTCTTCGGGAATGTGTTCTATTACAAAAGTAAGAAATAAGCTGCCTTTTAAAGACCTTTATAACTCCGAAACAATTTTTTTTTTTAAATATTAATTTTTCTTCACAAAATTTATTTATGCATTATCATTCTTAACGTTGAATTTTAATTGATTTTTTGAATGATTATTAAAAATGTTAAGACGTTTAGATTAGTTCAAATTTTTTATTAACAAATGTTACATTTCTGGTGCGCCATTATTATCTTATTTTACATACTTAGTTGAGATGAGTATGTTTTTTTCCGTTCTTTTAAAAGGACGGTAGTTTTAAAAGGGTTTAAACTTACATCATTTATTAAGCTTCATCTTTTGTTGAGATGTTTATAGAAGGCGAAATAAAAAATAAATATTTGGCTAGCCAAGCTACCCGACGGCGATCTTCCCACAGCACTGCGCGGATTTAGAACTTCGGTTTTTTTTCTTGGGGTGGGGGTTCATTTTTGTTTTTTTGGATATAATAATTTACTAGAAAAAATAAATAATGCAAAAATTATTTTAACACTTTTTCCACAAAACTCTTTTTTTGACCTATCAATAAATTTATCAAAATAAAAAAAAAATACTTGTGTCTACTGACTCTGACAGAAAGTTACTAATTTATATAAAAACAAATTTAAAACAATCATAGTAAGTAAAAACTTTATCATAAAATAAATCTAAAAAAAGGACTTTAAAAAAAACGTTTATAGTAATTTGATAACCTGCCTAAAGGTTGGAGACAATGGCGTTTCTTGGACGACGTTATAATTTTGAACTTGCATTCTCTTTATTTGTTTTAAATTATCATTAGTATTCCCCTGAAGACGACTGGAGATACTTACCAGTTGAAACGTTGTGATTCAAAACAAATAAAGACAATGCAAGTCCAAAATTCTACTGCCGTTAAATTTGATAACCTGTTGCATTAGGTTAATAACAATAAACTAACCACCAAGTTTAACGATGCCATACATGACATTGGCAGAAATAATTTTCTCACAATCATAGTGCCCCAGTTACCTTAATTTTTAATATACTAATCAGGTACCTTTGACTGTAAGTAAATAATGCTAGTTAGTGTCATTTACGTCACAGAACTTGCTTGTTAGTTAATTATGGTTAAAAATCTTTGTGCAACCCAATATCAATTTCAATTTATTTGATAGCCTGCTAAGTTAGCCTAAACAGTAATTTTTTTCTATTTCTCTGGGAAGGAAGGGTCGTGACCCGTATGACCGCCTCCCCCCTGAATCCGCGCTTGAAGAGGTAGAACAAATAGATAGCTTTACGTCATTTTATTAGGGCTAGTATATTAAATAAAAACAACCTGAACCTAAGGCCTTGCCGATAACTCTAAAGGTGCTGAAGAATAAAATTTAAATTTATCTCTACAAAATACTGATATCTTCTACTCGTAAAATGCAATAACAAAATGTTAACGTCATTCCCTTTTATTATTTTCAGGCTCTTATTGCTTTTGAAACAGGCTACATTCCTCCAAATATAAACTTCAGTACTCCAAGAACTGGGATCAAATCATTTGAAAATGGTCAACTAAAGGTCGTCACTGAAAAAATGCCTTTTGCTGACGATCGTGGCTTAATTGGTAAAACAATTGCTCCCGTATTCACTAAAGGGGTTTAAAATTTACTATTGGCCTACAGTGGCGCACCGAAAAGTTTCCTCTTAATATAACAAAAGTATGAAAGCAATGGCGGTCCTTAACAAAAAATTCTAAGGGGGGTAATAATTGAGATTAATCATTTTAAAGAGGAAGAGGGTTAAAAACTGTTACACATTTTTTTGTATAAGTTATTTATTATTGCTTGCGCTTTAAATTATTGAATTAATATTTTATTGATATAAATTTAAAATTCTTTAGTGAATACAGCTGTACATTTCTATTATCTATGAATAGCATATCGATATATTTAAAACTAAGGGGGTCTACTCACGATCAGTCGTCCGACCGGCGGACGTCAGTCAGTGAACTGTACGGCCGATCGATAGTCACACTACATCCTCAGTTTTGTTTACCGACAATAGCCGGCAATTCTGGGCCGGATTCGATTGCGGCCTCCATTTCACTAGACACGCACAGTTTTTTTTATCGTTTGTTAAAACATGTCACAAGAAGAAAGCGCAGTGGAAATTGTTATTATATTACACGAGTAGAAATGACATTCACAAAAAGTGCTTATTGTATTAATTGGGTTGTTTATATTAAATAATGAACGTTATTGTTAAACTAGTAATATCACAAGCTCATTAGATAATACATTGATTCTAGCAATTAACAATTTTGGTTTCGGAGGAGCCAACTGTCATGTGCTTTTAAAACATAATCCAAAACAAAAGAGCCAATTTAAAGACAATATCCCTAGGCTTGTTTGTGTCAGTGGTAGAACTAGTGAAGCTGTTAAAGTATTGCTTGATAATGTTAAAGAAAACAATTTGGATTTGGAACATGTTGGATTACTGCACGAAATTTTTAGGTAAAAAAGGAATCAAAAATATAATATAACATAATTTTCTAGATACTAACTTAACACTTTGACCTAGTTTCTTATATCCATCCTATCCTACGTTTATTCTTTTAGGAAAAATGTGGCAAACCATATCTATAGGGGCTATTTAGTGATATCTAAGTCAGGGGAAATTTCAAGATCTTGCAAATTTCTTGGTGAAAGTAGACGGCCCTTGGTAATATGCTTTGGAGTTATTGACAGAGACACAAGGAGAAACGCATTGGATATTCTGCAGTTACCTCGCGCAGCAGAAACTATTCAAAGGTTAAATACTAATTATAGAAAATAAATTACAGTGTTATAGCCAGTCTCCCTCTAAGATTTTTAACCACAATTTACTAACCAGTAAGTTTGACTGTGATATAACTGACATTGACATGCATCATCAAAAGTGCCTTATTAGTAAATTAAATACAGTGGCGGCTCGCGGTCTTAAAAAATAGTGAAGGGCTAGGTTTAGTGCGGGTACTTAAACAAACATTGACTAAAAACCCGTGTAACAAAACGTCTCTCTTATACTCATCTGTCCAACGATTGAATGGAGTTTTCAACAAATTACAAACTATGTCATTAATTGGGTTCATTTTTAAAACACACAACTAATTAGGCACGTACTACTGAATTAACTGAAAAATAAAAACAAAACCATTTTAATCACACAGTAAATCACGTAAAAACGATATCTATAACCGTAAGTTTTGCGAAGCCTCAAAATAAATACCCTAAGATTCGGCGAACCAATGCTAACACAATGGTGCATACGACTGATCTATTTTGAAATTGCCCTTTATCATAATACAAATTGTTACATGCTGTTTTAGTGACTGACGTCACGTCACCATAGCAACGTTGAATATCAAAGCCATGTTGGCTTCACTTTGTTTTGAAATAACGGACACGGTCGGCTGGGGCGCGCCAAAATGCACGAGTGTTTATAATTATTGTCCATCGGAGTTAACCGTGGCCCTATTATGCATAGCTACATTCGGACATTAATAAATTAATATTATTAATTCGAACATAATTATTTTTTAAGGGCTAAAATGGTAGCTGTATTGGTACATTAATGTTTAATACTCTCGAAAAAATTTCCTCCTGGTTTTTTTTTTTTGTGAAGAGCCCCTTCACCCACTTCACCTGACGAACCGCCACTGATTAAATATTAAGGTAGTAGGAAACGTTTAGTAATAAAATTATTTCGGCCAATGCCATTTATGTCAGAGGCAAACTTGCTGGTTTATTAATTATTATTAAAATTATTTGTGCAACCCGACAGTTTATTATAAATAATAGCAATAAAAATTCTATAATCTTCTTAGTCACAGATTGACCGCCCTCTAGCGATAGAGTTGAAAGTAGTTTCCAGCGATTGTGTAATGATTTTTTTTTATATTAAAACGTTGTGACAAACGGTTCGTCAGATAAGGCCGGGGTCTATTCGTATTTGGCCACCCGGTGCACAAAATCTATTTCATATACACTAAAGATAATTTGGCTGGAAAATATTAAAAAACTTAAAAAGTTACTCAAAGTTTGAAAATAAATTAAAGCAATTTAAAAAAAAATACTTTCATAAATATATTTCTACATAAAACCTAAATAATTTATCAAAAATATTTATTTGAAACATGTTATACAAAAGCCTAATATTTTTTACTGAGAATTTTTATATATTGATACATTCAGACTTTTCTTTAATTTCAAATTAATATGGTTTGATGTATGGTATATACAGGGTGTCCTATACATCGGGAACAGCCTCGATTTATATAAGGAAAACTATACATAGGAAGATTTAATATTATGCTAATGTTTATGGGGACAATTCGGCTAGAACATTTTCAATATAGTGGCACTTCCGGTTAGAACTGAAGTAGATGTTAATATGCCTATTTTAAATTGAATTCTCTATATATTATTAGAATTTAGAATTCTACGTAAGATTTCAAGCAGATTTCATATATCATATCCTATACCTAAGGCTAAGCGGTTTTGACATATTTAAGTTTTTATATCAAAAATTACATTTGGAAGCCTTAAAATAATTATGAATATTTCCTAGAAGCTTTAGTTAACTTATTTAAGTAAGATTCCTTGTTGAAAATAACCTATTTAATCGATTTTTGATAATGATTAATACAGGGTGAACAATAAGATTAAAAATAAAATAGAAAAAACTGCCAAAAGTCTAGATTTTCAAATGGAAACCCCCAATTATAAATTTATTTCTTATTTATCAATTTTAGTTGCTCCAGTTGGCTAAGGTCTTCTTATAAGAAAACTTTATTATTATTTTAAGGCTAGCAATCGTCATTTTTGACATGAACAGGTAAATATTTCAAAAATCTACCTAAAATCCTACGTGGAATCTAAAAATGTAATTAGAGTGTTTTATTTAAAATAAGCAAGTCGACATCTAATTTCGGTATAACTGCAAGTGGCAACATATTGAAAATATTTTTGCCGGGATTTCCCCATCAAAATTTTTTTTCCTATGTTTGGTTTTTGATATATAGATCGAGGCGGTTCCCGGTGGGACACCCTGTATGTATGATTATGTCTACAATAGACATAAATCTGATATAAGTGTTTTTGAAAAAGTAATGTCATATTTTTACACTTTTATTGCAGAATAAACGAAGTGTTACTGAATAAAAACCTTGATATTTCAAAAATTTTGGTAGAAGCAGAGAGCAGTGTTTTAAATAAAATTTTGGCCAACGTTTCCCTTCAATTAATATTTGCCGACATTTTAACTTCTCTGGATGTTATTTCTGATAATATAATTGGCTTAACTGAAGGACTAACTCTGGGCACTTTGGTTTGTGCCTATTTTGATAAGACCATAACTCTAAAAGAAGCGGTTGAATGCTCTTATTCTATTGCATATGCAGCTAACGCAGCTCAAGATACCGAGGATATTGTAGACTTGGCTATTTTAGGAGAAAAGCGTAATAAAATCAGTAAGTATTATATTTTAATAACTGCTTAGAGCTAAACATTAGCTCTTCATGTCAAGCAGCTTATAACTGAGGATATAAATCCAAGATACTAATGTAATGTAATGTTTTAAAGTTTCATTACTATAAAATGTATTTATTTTTGAATAAGACAAAAAAAATGGCAATCGTATACCCCAAAATAGCTCTCTTTTTCTCTTTCTGTAAATTTGTGTTTTCCCTGTTCCCCAAATTGAGAAAAAGAAATTGGTTTCAAAATATAATTTATTAAAGAAGTGAAGTTTTACGAGTAGCGACATTTAGTCAATGTTCGACAAAGTACCTGCACCTCTAACAAAGACTATAGTAATAAGCAAAATGCCAGAGACGATCACTTGCAAATACACTCGTCACAATTCCGAGTGTTACCGTTAGGTACGCGCTACCGTAGATCGTCGGTACAAAGCTCCGAAGCAATTTTAAAAACAAAAGAGTTTTGTTTCCCTTCCGTCATCAAAATTTATTTTTAGACGCGTTTCATCATATCATGACTCATCAGTAGGGCTAGAAGTCGACGAGTGAAGGGAAACGATCTACTGAATACAGTCTTCATAGTATCAAAGAAGTGAAGTTTTACAAGTAACGACATCTAGTCAATATTCACTCGTCGACTTCTAGCCCTACTGATGAGTCATGACGAAATGCATCTAGGGATGAAGTTCGATGAAGGAAGGGAAACAAAACTCTTTTCATTTTAAGATTGCTTCGGAGCTTTGTACCGACGACTACGGTAGCGCGTACCTAGCGGTAACACTTGGAATTGTGACGAATGTCTTTGCAAGTGATCTTCTCTGGCAAACAAAACTCGTTTCATATAATTTATTATTATTTTTTGAGTATCATTTGAAAAAATGGTATAGTAATTCCAAATATAAATGTAATAGACAAAAAATATAAATACCTTATACACTATTATACAGGTGCACCCAAGCCAGGCCGACTGTGTGTATAATTTCTTTTATGTACCACCCAGTGTTGACTTTGGGCATTATTTCTTTCTAATTGTTAAGTAGTTCTGGACAGATTGTATGTACCATCGTGTTCAAATAAAAAGTAGGAAAAATAATTTTACGTATCCTACTCTATTAAAAATTACAAATTTTATGATAAATAGGCAGGATTTGTTTGTTACAGGCTAGGAGAGGGAACTTTAATGTCTTAACTTTTTTTTTCTCCTATGGCTTATTCATTTTGATAATTATGTAGCAAAACTAAAACAGAAATAAAAGTATAACATTTTCTTTTAAATAATAAATTCCTTTATGATATACTATTGTTAGTATTGTTACCAAGTTTGGTTAAATAATTTCAAATATTTGTAGCCGTTCAACTTCAAAAAGATCTAAAGAATATCCTAGTCAATTCAAGAACCTTAAGTAAAAAAGTTCTAATTGAAGCTACTCCATCTAAATTCTCTTCAATGTATCTCACAGAATACTTTAATGGTAGACAAATTTTGGGTGAGATTAGAAACACCATTAAAAAGAATACTGCTGTATTGGAAATCGGTGATGGACATAGTGTATTTAATATCATACAAGAAAAATGTAATTATTTAAACAGGAACACTTGTGCCAGTACCAGTAGAGGACTAAACGAATTATTAATATCAATAGGAAGGTAAGTATATAAAGTTAATAATCGATCAATAATGACCGTTTTATAGGTTGGTAGTGCAAAATAGTATATTATTGACCAAGGTTTAGATAGATATTGACTGAGCGTCGATCTAAATCCCGAGGAGCGCAGCGACGAGGGATTTAAGACGTGAGGGCAATATTAGTTGTCTAAACCGTGGTAAATATATTATTTCTTCCACTACTAACACATTTACAACATTAAATTATTAATTAAAGTTAACATACCTTCTTAAGGTTGCTTCTGTTTTTTCAGTCAAGTTAAATTTGCAGAATTTTTTTTTATCTTGTCAGATGGCATTCTTAGTTGTCAGTATTTGTCGATTCATAAAAAAAATTAAATCTTTTTGATAAAAATGAGCAAAGAAACTATTACTGATACGTGCACTCCTCCAGAAATGAGAGTGGAAGCACAATAAATTAATGATGAGTTGCTGACACAAAAATTTAAGGTTTTGTATTTAAAAACCTACTCAGTATTTAAGGACTGGTGCCAAACAAAGAAAGCTGGAATACTTGGTTGTCTAAACATGACGGGGTCAAGTTGCCTGTTTTATATTGTTGTTATTGACAACGGTCAATAATAGAGGCTTCTGGCAAGGGATAAAGAAAAACGATTTTTAGAGTTTATAATCGGTCAATAATGATTTTAAAGTTAGTGGTTAAAAAATATATTATTGTTTATAAATGGATATCATACGGTTCGATGAAGCGATATCGATTTTCAACGATATTTTTCTCAGCGTTCTCGCTAATATTGAAAATAAATTATAACTATCAATTAACTGACAATACTAAAAAAAACTAGTCGGCCGTGAAAAAAAAACACAATTCCGAATAATTAAGAGCAGAACTCGGTTGTTAAAAGAAAAATCGGCCGGCGATAGATACTTTTAATTAAAAAAAAAGTTAAAATTAAGTAAAAAGTAAAACAGATGATGAACTTGAGAAGGTTCGGCAGCAAATCGGTTCGGTTCGAAGTACGTAGAGCGCTAACAAGAAAAATACTTTACTACGACTGCGCTGCTGTCAATTTACTCGTTTACGTCAATGGCATTACTTCAAGTGTTTAATAATATTATCCATACGTCTGTTACGTATATTATTGTATCTATGACAAATTCTAAATAATAACATAAATATTTATTTTAGTTATTATAAAGTATTATTATTGTTATTATATTACTACATGCGAAAGTTAATTTTTTGGTGTGAGGAGGTTTTTGAATTGCCGAGGTTATTTAATACCTCCGACCACCAAAAAAGGCTTTCGCATCGTGTAATGTTTTAAATTTTTTCTACTACTGTTCTCTGATCAATATATTATTAAGTAATAAACTTTGTTTTGTTCAAATTAAAATAATCCAAGACAACTTGTTATTTGAGTATTGTCAGTCTGTCAGTTCGAATAAAATAAAGATTTTCCACCCGTAAAATAATCCATTTCTTTTTGTCCTGGCACCGAAAGTAATACGTTACACAGCTAGACACGCTACTTTACATAGCTAGCAACGTATAATATTCAGGTAACTCGAATGTTTACTTTCGTTATCTGCTGTGTCGATAGGGCCCATTAATTTATTTATACAGTAGTAGAAAAACTTACTTATTAGATATGGATATTTTTAGATTATACGAGGTCGGATATAATCCCCAAATCCAAAAACTATTCCCGAAGGTGGAGTTTCCCTTATCCAGAGGAACTCCCATGATTGCTTCGAAAATTCACTGGAACCACGACAGGGACTGGTGGGTAACACATTATCAGTGTGAAAATCAGTTCAGAACGGAAGGCAGAAATATTGCAATTGCAACACAGAATCCTGAAGTTACATATCTAGAAGGACATGTTATAGACGGTAAGTTTGAAGACATTGAAGAAAAAGCAAAAATATCCATCTATTAAATTGTAAAAATTTGCAAAATATGTATTATTGTTCTTATATCAATTCAGTTTAGTCTGTTCTGATCCATTAAAAGTGGAGTGTGGGGTGCCTTAAAGTTTAGTCGTCCTAGGGTCAAACTTGTTAATGATCTGGCAGGTCTGGACACTCAGGGCATGTTCACCATTTTTGCTGACGATACTATTTTTTAGGAGTTGTGGCCAAAGTCACAGTACCCTTAACCTTTACTAGGAAGTTTTTAGCTGTTGGACGGAATTTTTATAAAGTTTGCATAACTATTTTTACTGACGAAAGCACTGTCTGTTGAAACAATTGATATGGTTTAAAATAAAACCATGCAAAAATACGGACACAAATATGTTATTTGTGTTTATGCTTCTAAATTAATTCATTTTATTTTTAGGACGAATTCTATTTCCAGCAGCTGGTTACCTTCTGTTAGTATGGGAAACATTTGCACATATACTTGGACTAATGGCTGGGGATATGAACGTTGTATTTGAGAATTGCAAGTTTAGAAGGGCTTGCTCTGTACCTAGAAGGGATAAGCAACTGAACTTAGTTGTGGTAGTGCAAAGAGGATCTGGATATTTTGATGTCATGGAAGGTAAGATTAGCAGTTTAAAAAATCATTATTATTACATGACTACCATTGTTACCTTATACACTTATACAGGGTGGCCCATTTGTCTGACAAAGTAATATACCGTCTCTACTATTAAAGATATGAAAAAAAAGTTTTAATAAAAGTTTTAAGGTTGGAAAGAGTATATGTTTTTAAAATATTTTTAAATATACAGGGTGGTCCAGGAAAGTAGGACAACAAAAAGATACATTTTTTTAAATAGAACACCCCATGTATTTTAGCATTTTTGGATTCCCCACAAAATTATCCATATGACGCCATATTTAGTTTTTTAATTTTTTGCAACGTTGCCAAACAAAATGCAAAATTCTTAAAATTTAGGAAAAAACATTTTAGTACAAAATTACCTGTATTTCTCAATAAGAGTATCAAAAATCGAAAATTTCTTGTAAGCTCTTAAGTTTAGGAATAGAAAAACTGTCTTAAATCTTCAAGTGCTTAAAATTTTGTACAGGGTGTTTTTTGTTGACAAGCGCATATAGAAAATTTTAAAATACAATAACTCTGTTTTTTCAAATGAAACACGCTATATTTACTTGGCTTATCTGATAGACAATTTAAGTGTCTTTTATTCTTGTTAGGTCATACATATGCCTAAACTTACTAGTTTAGCCAATATTTCGATTTTTATTTAAATTTTCCTGAAAAAAAACTGTAATTTTTATTTTTCTAGTTAGCCATGACCAGTAAAGTCAAAACAAATGTAATTAAATATAATATCAAATTAAAATAAATTGATAACTATAGTTACGTATTTATTTATAACTTACTTACTTACTTATTGAAAAATTCCACTGTTCTCTCATCTTATTTTGAACCCACTCACAAAAAACTACGCATGGTATGGGTGCATTTTATGGGCCCATTTTATCCTTTGTACGGATGATCTAGCAATATCAGTTTGTTGTACCAGAGGTCGTTGACCGATATAGAGATCTTCAGTAATAGTCAATAAAACATTTAGCTTATTTTCTTCCGTATTAACAGTTTTTATTCTATTCCTTTTATTATAAGTCACACTTTCTGTTCTGTCAAACCGCTCCATTAATTTTTCGAGAGCTCGTTTATTGGGTTGTCGTCTATCTGGGTATTTTTCATGATAAAGTTTTGTTACCAACAATGTATTTTTGTCACTTTCACCCAGAATGTAAATCATGTCAACCATTTCAGTACTTGAAAAATTTATTTTTTTAATAAACGTTAATATTAATGACTATAAGACCTCTTCGAAAAAATATTACTATTATACGTAATTTAATTTGACATTATATTTAATTACATTTGTTTTGACTTTACTGGTCATGGCTAACTAGAAAAATAAAAATTACAGTTTTTTTTCAGGAAAATTTAAATAAAAATCGAAATATTGGCTAAACTAGTAAGTTTAGGCATATGTATGACCTAACAAGAATAAAAGACACTTAAATTGTCTATGAGATAAGACTAATAAATATAGGGTGTTTCATTTGAAAAAACAGAGTTATTGTATTTTAAAATTTTCTATATTCGCTTGTCAACAGAAAACACCCTGTACAAAATTTTAAGCACTTGAAGATTTAAGACAGCTTTTTAATCCCTAAACTTAAGAGTTTTCAAGAAATTTTCGAATTTTGATATTCCAATTGAGAAATAGAGGTCATTTTGTACTAAAATGTTTTTTCCTAAATTTTAAGAATTTTGTATTTTGTTTGGCAACGTTGCAAAAAATTAAAAAACTAAATATGGCGTCATATGGATAATTTTGTGAGGAATCCAAAAATGCTAAAATATATGGGGTGTTCCATTTAAAAAAATGTATCTTTTTGTTGTCCTACTTTCCTGGACCACCCTGTATATTTAAAAATATTTTAAAAACATATACTCTTTTCAACCTTAAAACTTTTATTAAAACTTTTTTTTCATATCTTTAATAGTGGAGACGGTATATTACTTTGTCAGACAAATGGGCCACCCTGTATATATATATTATGTATATTATTTTAAAGATTATATTATATAAAAACTAGAGAACCTGCTGCATGCAACAATAATTTAGTATTATTCTAGAAAGGAAGTCACGTAATATATTATTTGAAAAAGAAAATTTTTTGAGCATATTAGATCTTTTTATTACTAATTTACTTTAATTTTTGCTGACGTTTCGGTAGTTTCTTCAGGGTTCAATTAAACATTAGTAGATTCGTACCCTTGTAAACTCCGCGAGGGTAGTCAACAAAACACATAAAAAAAATAACACAACCAACATTCTAAACAAAAACCAAACAAACTTGGAACGTTACACCGTTTGGGACATGCTATATTTTTGTTTTGAATGTTGGTTTTGTAATGTGCCTTTTTAAAGGTATCCTGTTGACTACCCTCGCGTAGTTTACAAAAGTACGACTCAACTAATGCTAATTGAGCTCTGCAGAAGGTAGAAGCCAAACTACAGAAATGTCGTAAAAAATTAAAACACATAAACAATGAAAAGATAGTTTAACCTGTTCAAGAATTTTTTTTCCATTTGGTATTATGGAATATAGATACTGTAAAAAAATTGTAATTGTTATCTTATTGGCTTTGACGGAATTTCAAGATCAAAGACCACTAAAATAATAATATAAATTTTTTTAAATAATATTTCTTAGTACAAAAGCAAAATTTCTTGTTACATGTGCCTGATAAAAAAAAATATTACCTGTTCTTGAAGATAAATTAGAGAAGTCGCTAAGTATTTGGAACTTGTACGTAGTTTAGATTCATAAAGATTGGCAACTAAAACTTTTATCATATTTACAACTAATCATAAGATTTGTTTTCACAATTTTTCCAGTATTACTATCTTTATGGTAAAGTTTTATTTTATTTATTTCGAGTAGACCCTTAACTAGTTAAGAAAGGGGTTGATCACTTTTTTGTTTTATTTATTTAATTTTAATATTTCATGTTCATTCATTTTCCTAAATCTGTTAAGCCATAAACTTTAAGTCTGGTTTTAGATTTATCCAGAGATAAAGTGCTCTTTTAAATAAAGCTACGGAATTTAGATTTCATCAAAAAGACAGTTGATTCATTTAGGGACTAAGAAGTGATAACTTCGTTGTGTCACTGTTTCATCTTACACACACCATAGCCTCCCTTTAGCGGGTTGGGTATTTGTGATCTATATTAACCAATTAAAATTTATTTATAAATTGCCGGGTAAGTACTGCCAAACAAAAATGCTGCCATACATCAAATCTTTTCGTTTCGAAAAATAGCAAATCATCATGGTCCTTGTTATAAATAAACCTTAAAATCTACTTCTGCACTGTATTCAGCTACTAAATATAGCATACAACAAACATTTTAGGTGATGGAGTAGTTGTCTCTGGCAGAATTTGTCAATCCAAGAGTGAAACCAACCTCGTCGATATTCCCTTTCCTGAAAAGGTTACCGATGCACCTTTAATGACTAGCAAAGATATCTATAAGGAATTAAGGCTTAGGGGTTACAATTACAAGTAAGTATAAGTAAAATGTTAATTGTAATTAAGGGCCCATCATAAGTAATGAGTAATTTTTATTTGCTCATTGCATTTAATATATCTAATATTCAAAAACGAAACCTAGCGAATTTATTTCAATATTTTAATGTATAAAATTATTTTCAATATTGAAGATTGTATATTATTTCTTACGGCGTTTACCAACGACTCGCTCTATAACAGCAGAGAAAACAGTATCGTGGGCGCCACCTTTTGGATTATGTGGTAACAGACCTACGTGCATTTTTTTGGATAGTCTGATACCAACAGTACGTAGTCTGCAGTGGAGCCTACAGTACACTGTTAACTCATGACCAATAAAATAGGTTAGCATTTTTTAAATGAAGAAATTCAAAAACATCTTCAAGAAAATGTGTTTATTATTGTCATGCTAGCTAGATTGCACAATTCGCATAACATAATCTCTTTGTGAGGGTACAATATAGACTTAACATAATATTTACATTATATTTTAGAGGCCAATTTCGATCTCTTAAATCCTGCGATATCAAAGCTCAATTTGGAGAAATAACCTGGGATGGAAACTGGGTCACATTTATAGACAACATGTTGCAGATCAAAATTCTTCAAGAAGATACACGATTGCTATACGTTCCGACTACCATTCGCAGATTAACGATTGATGGAAAAGCCCACGTTCAATATGCCAACTCCTGCACAGAAAAAGATACTGCTCTGCCTCTTTATGTTTCTAAGGAAACGGGTGCTATCAGGTAAAAAAATAGCAACACTTAAAAATACCTATTCTTGTATTGTTTATTTATTGTTTGTTGTTTGAATTGTTTCTCTAAAAACTTGGAAATTATTTACAAGCCCGAAGTTTTTGAATAATAATTGTGGCTGTTGATGGCTACTCTTATTGTGGCGTATTTTTGAGATACAGCACACAACAAGCTCTCAACAGCTCTTGTAGTGCGGGCTATCGTCGAGATTCGACTACTTACTTTATTTATTTCCTTTCTGCAATAGAGGGCGCCAATTCAGTTTACTGTGAATAAACTGGGAGCAGTGGCGGCGCCAGGATTTTTGGGATGGAAGGGCACAAATGGGCTCGGTGATTTTTGAGTGGGCACTACCCAAAATAAAAGTGACTTCTAAAAAAAAAAAAAAGATCGCGGCCTCCCGACGCTCTAGAAAGCTATAGGCAGCGACAAACAAAACCTTGCTCTTGTTTTCTAAGTGATGTCTAAAAAAAAAAAAGTCATCGTTCTCTTCAAAATACCATACAACCACTCATCAAAACTTCCAAGTCCCTTACATAACGGATCCATCAATTTTTGGGGGGGGGGGGCACGGGGGCACCAGGGTGGGCACTCATGTTTCTAGGGTGGGCCGGTGCCCAACCTGCCCCTCCCCCCCCCCCCCCCCCCCCGCTGGCGCCGCCGCTGACTGGGAGACATAAGGCTAATATTATCGGTTCTTTGTTTCTATTTTTAGATCTGGATGTATAGAAATTAGGGGTTTAAATGCTAGCTCTATTGCCAGAAGAAAATATTTAGGTACGCCAGTCTTGGAGAAATATGTTTTTGTTCCAAATGTTGCAAAGCTTAATATAAAACAGGCCATACGAGTTAACATGCAGATTTTGCTAGAAAATCTTTATTCAATTAAAGTTAAAGCTGTGGAATTAACAGAAGAAATCGAGCCTGCAGAACTAGTACCATTAGGTATGTTTTGATTGAACATTTACTTATAAAACGGTTGTAAGAAATCTTTGCTATAAGAAAAAAAATTATAGCGACAATAATTATTATGACTTAGTTATTATAACTCCTCTATCCAGAAGGAACATGGTTAATAATTGAAACTTAGTTTAAGAATGAAGATATGACCTCATATGGTATTTATTTTATAGCTCTTCCAAGTAATTTAAAATTTATATAAAGTTGTATTCAAAAAGTCATACATTAAAATGAGAGATGAAATTTGTTAAATATTTTGTCGTAACACATCTCCTTTACTAGTGAATACTTTTTTATAAATGCAAACGATTTTGTACAATCATAATATTTTTGGAATTTATTTGTTTTATAAATAACTGTCGCACCGGAACGTGATCGCGAAAAGAGTTTTCGTTATAGATTAGAATATAGATGATCAGTACGACTATGAATCAATATTATTAGAAATGATGATAGTTTTTAGTTTTCATGGGGTAACATTAAAGTTTACTGCTACCTAAACCTAAGTTGTATATTTTACTTCTGCCGTCTAGTAGATATATTCCAGACTCGTTTAAGTTATTAGAATGTAGGCATTAATCAATCAAGTCTAGCTAATAAGATACGCACCAGGGATAATATTACACAATTTACATTTGAAAATTGACGATTTTAATGAAAAAGTTTTGGCCGCTCTTCATCTTTAACTGAACATATTCTTTTAAATACTTTTTATTTTGGTCTGCAGCATGCTTATTTTCTCCGACAAATCCTTATTTATTTTAATGGTAACATGATATTTCTGCACTCTGGTAGTACTAGTAATCAACAAAAAATTCTTTGAAAGAGTTATAATTGGAATACACTGTACTCTTGCAGCCTTTTTCTAACGATCTTTTTATAGGTCCCTTAATTCATGAAGCTTTGGCAGATCAACCCTTGATTAAACCAGATGTATTGACGTATAATTTTATATTGGAAGATGAAAAGTTAAAATCAAAAAACAAACAATTATTGGCGGAAGTTGAATGTGGTTTGGTTGTTGGACCAAAGGTTTTGCAACGAGACGATGTAAGTCAATTTTGTATATAATAATAATTAGTAGAAATCCAAAAAATCGACCTAATTATTAGTTGTTTTTGAATTACAACGTTTCAACTGGTAAGTTATATTTTGGTGACAAAAATAAAGATAATGCAAGTCCAAGACTATTCTATCATTTACGAATATCATTGTCTCCAACCTTTAAACTGATAATAATAATTATCACAGAGGTATTTCAGTTATTTTGTTTTTATTCCACGTCAAAATTCAAGACATTGGCGCCTTTTTTACCAAACGTTGAGATGTGTCACAGATTTCGATAAGTAATATTTCACACAATTGAATTAAGTGGGTTTTGTTCCCATCTAAGACCTAAAAAATTAGTTCTCTACTGAGGTTAAGAAGAGAATTGTATACAAAGCCCGATGGCGCTAAATGTAAAGCTGATAACATTGACTCAACTCATAACATTAACTCAATTGAGGAATATTATAATATTAAAATATACTTTTTTTTGAAATATCATAACTTTGCGTAATATAATAATACATTGAGAAATAAATAAATACATAAATAAAATAATGTACAACAATAATACCAAATTGTCATTGGGGTTGTTGTGCCTGTACAATTAATATCAGATTTAAGTGCCAGCTTTTATAGGTTCTTAAATTGGCCTTTGGATTATTAAAAGAAAATGGTTTTATACTATCCCGAGAACCATTGGATTTCGATGTTACTTCCTATATCAATCCAGACATAAACATTGTAACCGTTTTTACGACAGAACAAGAAAAACTTCTATTCTGTAGGAAAGCTGTCAAACCTGAAACTTCAACAGTGGTGAGTAAATATTTTAAAGTTCTAAAAGATTAACATTCTTTGGATTACTATACTTGAATTTTAGCATTCAACTTAACTCAATTTATTACATTAAATTAAAAAAAAATAATGATTGGAGCTACTTTGTCCCAGGTATGACGTCCATTTGAACAATGTATTTAATTTAATTATACAGGGTGATTCCTAAGTTGATACTTTTTTTTTAGATGTGTATAGAAGGCATTAAAATAAACAACATTTTCAAATACCTTTTTTCAAAAAACTCAAAAATAAAGTACTTACATTCATTTATTACACTACGAATCAAATACGGGTTCTTCCTAACTTGCCCGTTGAATATCATTAAGAAAACGTATAATCTGAAAGCACTTTGCCACACTCACAGTAAATTACCTTATCTATTAATTCATTGTTTCAAATTTTACCATTGTCTTGTATCAAATAGTTAAAATTAAGTTGCTTCAGAAAAACACACCGCACCGGATTGTGCAACACTACCCGTATGACTAATACTAATAAGAAATAGGAAAAACAACAGAAACTATAAACTTTTCTATCTCGCCTATTTTTGAGCTTTTTGAAAAAAGGTACTTGAAAAAGTTTTTTTTATTTTAATGCCTTCTATACACAGCCAAAAAAGGAATTATCAACTTAGGAATCACCTTGTATTATCCCTTTAAAAGTTGAAACAGTATAAAATTATATTTTTTCTTGTTTATACGGCATATTACCGTTTCCTATTCAGTTATGAGTATCCATTACCGTACTCGCATAAGAAATTAAAGCATTGTATTTTGGTCCCTAATCGTTTTCAGCTACCCATCTTGTTATGTATGATATTAGGCTGAATAATAGTTATTTATATTATTATATTATATTATAGTACGGTATGAGCTTCATTATGGAAACAACTTTTTCAAAAAACTCAAAAATAGGCGAGATAGAGAAGTAAAAAATCTAAGTACGGGCCTGGTCATAAAAACATGCCCCGCTGTAGTTTCTGTTGTTTTTCTTATCTCTTATTAGTATTAGTCATACGGCTAGTGTTAAGCACACCGCTGCGGAGTGTTTTTTGAAAGCAATTTAATTTTAAATTGGTGATAGTTACGTGAAAATGGTAAAATTTGAAAACAATAAATAGATATTTTTTTTTGGCTTGAGCTGTTCAGCTATTCAGCCAGTCGCTTGTTGCTTTTTAACCAACAAATTTCTAAAGCAAATGCTTTGTCTAAACTAATAGATATGGTGTCGTAAAAGTGCGGATGTTTCTTCGAGGTTATACGTAAAACGCTTTTCCTTGCGGGCTCATCCTACATTCAGAATTTTTCTTAATGTTATTCAATGGACAAGTTAGGCAGAACCGTATTTGATTCGTAGTGTAATAAAAGAATGTAAGTACTTTATTTATGAGTTTTTTGAAAAAAGTATTTGAAAATGTTTATTTTAATGCTTTTTATACGCAGCTAAAAAAGAAATATCAACTTAGGAATCACCCTGTATAACATGTTATCTAATATTTAGATTTTTGGTTTTCCAAATTGTGTAAAAGATAAACCAGATGCTGTTATCAGCATTAAGTATAAATAATTTGTAAAGAATAGCTGCTTTTTTATTAAAAATGAGTTTCGTAATGAGTCTATTACATCCCTAGTGATGAGTTTATTAGATTACTAGTGATGTAATGAGCTCATTGTTACTAGTACGATAATGCAACCTATTACGTAACTCAAACTGGCTAAAATGAGTTACGTAATAAGCTTATTATAGTGTGGGTCTTATATAAAGATTTTTAATTACAATTAGGTAACCATCAAGTTTGACTGTGACATAAATGATATTGACGGACATTATTTCTCGCAAACTCACAATGAATGGTGCCTTATTAGAAAACTAAAAATTAAGGTAACCGAGGCAGTGCGATTTTAAGAAAATTATTTCTGCCAATGTCATGCATGTCACAGTCAAATTTCCTGGTTAATCAATTGTAGTTAAAAATCTTTTTCTATTTGGGAACCATAAAGTCTTCATTATGGGTTTCCATTGGGTTACATAAGCAATTATTTTATTCATTTTAAACACGCATTTTTTATTTTCTTATTGTTGGTAACAACACAATACCGTTTTAAAATTCATGGCACACCATACTAAAAGTCCGTGTTTTGTGCACCATACTAATCCCTTTTCTCTTCTGTGACCACACCAACTTTCTGTTTCTGTTAGTGTTGCCAACCTCAAAAAAAAATAAAAATTTTGACTGGAAACTATTAACTACATTTTTATTTGAATTTCCTTAAAAATGACCCAAATAGAAAAAGTATTATAAAATATTCGTTCTATAAGACAAACTTTAGAGCACTCGTCTAATTAGGACACTCCCCGCTACGCGGCTCGTGTCCTAAACCAACGCGTGCTCTAAAATTTGTCTTATAAAACTTATGTTTTAATATACTATTATACAACCCAACATAGGTAGCTATAATCTTATGAGAAATGAAGCAACTGATTATGCTGCTGACTACATCAAAGGTCATTTTTTACACATGTCACGTGTTTTATTAGAGATTATGTCAGGTATCTACTGAAATATTTTAGATGCTTATAAAACAAAATGTATATATTTTTTTGATGGGGTTGGCGGGAGCATTCTTTTTTTTATTAAGCGTATGCCCACTTCGGGGATCGAACCCAGACCGCCACGGTCGAATGCCAGTATTTCATTGTGGAGCTACTGCCGTATCTAATGGGATGGAAATACAAATATAAGCATTACCTGGATTATAATATAACGATATACAATGATTTGTAATACGTTTTTTAAGTTTACTCTCAATCGCTACAATAAAGCGAGGCGCAAACCAGAGCGGTCGTGTTGCGGTGGAAGACTCGGTGGCGGTCAATTACTGTGTATGTGACCGCTACCGCAGCCCGAACGCTCTGGTTTGTGCCTCGCTTTAATTGTTATGTTATTTTATTGGCATAACCTATTACTTTATATAAGTAATTAAAAACAAATATCAATTATTTGGACAATAAATGTATTAATAATTTAAGTTTCAAAGACGGGCGATAACGAAGCATGGCCAAAATTCTATGCGACTTACAATAATCCATCTGGTATTATAAACACCTACAATCTGTCTGAACTACATTTTTGCCGTGATAGTCTACACAAAAGAAGGCTGTTATAAAAAATACGTTTTCTATGCGACTAAGAGCCGGTTGTATAATAATTACGGCTTAAGCTTGGTTCAGCTTTGAGCCAAGCTTTAAACTCCTGTTGAGATTGCACAAATGAAATTTAAGTTTAGTTCAACGCTGAACTAAGCTTGAGCAGTAACTACTGTACATTTAAATCTAAACCTACTTGGCATCATAATACTTGTAGCTAGCTAGAAAGCCTTCCATTTTCTATAACATTATGACATCGCCTAGAAAACGAAAATATGCATACGGTAGAGTCAAAATATAATTAATGTAAAAAATTGTTTTTACATTTGTTCCTTGTTCGAAAATTTCAATTAAAAATTAAATCCTAATATGGATAAAACACTTTTTTTTAGATTAAAGTATCTATGAAAGATAAGCAATTTACTTGGTTACCCAAGCTTCAAAATGAAGTAAAGCATGATCAAAATGCTCTAGTATATGCTCAAGGTGAACCACTTAATGGTGTCCTTGGACTTGTGACTTGTGTAAGGAGAGAACCAGGTGAGTGTAAATAAAAGTATATTTGTATATAGATTCAGCGACTGTTATCCTCCAAAGTTGTCCCCTTATTTATAGAATATTGTAGTCATTGTAATAAAAAAAATTAAAAAATAAAATACGAAGTAATTTAGTCAAATATAGCATTTTTTTTGAAAAAAATTTAATCTAATTTAATTAAATGACATACAACTAAGGTGGTTAAATTCTTATTTTAGCTCAGAAATATTGGTAAATAAATGATTTTTTAAGCCCCGAGGGCATGTTAGCAACATAAAAACATTATGATCCTTTAAATGTTTGTAGGATGTATGTAATTGAAATAACGAAAAACGCTTTAAGTACTTTAGTTTTATACTTTTTTAGGTGGCCAAAAAGTAAAATTAATGTTTCTTCCTGATTCTACAACCCCTCAATTTGATTTAGAACTACCTTTCTACAGGGAACAGTTGAAAAAAAATTTGGTTGTTAATATATTTAAAAATGGCCAATGGGGCACCTACAGACATTTATTGTTAGAGCAAAGTAATCAGGTGGAAGTTGAACATTGTTATTTAAACAGTCTGGTTAGAGGTGACCTCTCCTCTTTAGGATGGTTAGAAAGCACCTTAAGTTATAATACTCCAGTAGATAGCAACTACGACATCATATCTGTAAGTATATTAAGTATTTCTTTCAGTAAAGTCAGCCACAAAGATATATACGCGTTCGTCAAAAGTCAATACAATTATCTACTTCGTGCATTAACGTGTGTTGATGTACCTGTATATCCCTCTGTGTTAATTAATAATGAACACATTTATTACATCTAAGTACCAAGAAACCCTAATGAATGTCTGTACAACAATTATTTCCAAGCATCAACAAGCTTCGTTGGCCCTTAAAACGTATTGATGATAGTCAAGTGTTTTTAAGTGCAGTTCACGGTATAAGATGACATTTACGAATAACAAGTACCCAAGAAAATTATATTGTTATAGATATACTATGCATCACTTAACTTTAGAGATGTTATGACTGCCACAGGAAGAATTAATGTCGATGCAATTACCAAGATTAGAAAAGAACAACAATGTGTTCAAGGATTAGAGTTTGCAGGTCGATCCCAGGAGTAAGTTTAATATTAATTAGAATTAGTACACATTGAGTACTAAAAACAACTACTCCAAATGAATTCCAACAGGTCAATTAAGCACAAAGCGTTAGGCTCACTTAAAATATCCCAATGGTGTTCCTGATTCATTTACATAATATTTATTTGTTTAGTATTTCTATCATTTAATTTTTCGGGTATAAATCAGTGAACCAATTAAATTACTGAACTAGTCTTCTGAACCATTTACTTTACTGAACTACATTGTAATCAGTAGAATGACCTGGACTTCCTACCTTTAAGGCCCGGTTGTACAATTAGAACTTAAGTACGAGTTTCTCAAAGCTCGA
Organism: Polydrusus cervinus; assembly: GCA_935413205.1. Lineage (NCBI taxonomy): Eukaryota > Metazoa > Arthropoda > Insecta > Coleoptera > Curculionidae > Polydrusus > Polydrusus cervinus. Next base: position 21,112,086 of record OW284514.1, on the reverse strand, counting down.
CCTAAAGTTAAACATGGTCCAAAAAGGTAGTTCTGTTGAATAATCAATTCTTAACCACAAGTTTGCAGAGGTGGAATCAATAATTAAACTACCATGATGGCAATGGTTACGCTATCAAAAAAACATCAAACTTTATTTGTTGTCAAAGTTTTGGGTATTAACAATTTGCAGCTACGGGGTCCGGTCGACTTAAGAGACAGTAGATTTTTCGAATTTTTTTTCTAATATAACGTAGACATATAAAATAGTAAATATCACCAAAAAAATTTGCGGGATATCGATTTTTGGTAGAAAAAATATTTTACCTACGACCAACATTGGGCCACAAAATATTTCAATATTAAGCTTTTTATAATTTCAATCGTAAAAACTAGCTGGTGTCATGTTTATTAAATGATAGATGATAGCAACGTTGTCAGATTGTTTAAGAAATATGTATAAAGTCAGGAAATAATAGTCAATAGTAATATGAACAAAAAAACATGGCCTGTTGAACAAGTTCTAACCCGCCCCAATACACCGTTTGGAGCTGAACTGAGGATTCGGTAATCTGCTCTAATAGGTGTATTAAGGTAGGTTAGTACGTGTTTAATGGGATTTTTTTTTGTTATACAATATGAATACATTGCGTTGCCATCAAGTTAAATTTATAAAAAAATTTGTTATAAACAATTGAAACCCTAAAACGGTGTATTGGGGCGGGTTTGAACTTATTTAACAAGGCATTTTTTTTGTTCATGTTACTATTGACTATCCTGACTACATATTTCTAAAACAATCTGACAACGTTGCTGTCATCTATCATTTAACAAATATGACACCAGCTAGTTTAAAATTATAATAAGCTTCATTTTGGTCGTAGGTAAAACATTTTTTTTTACCAAAAAAACTCGATATCCCGCAAATTTTTTTGGTGATATTTACTATTTTATATGTAATAATAATAATAATATAATATGATCAGGTCCCGGTCTGTAGTTTTGGGGCCGTCTTCGAAAATTTTCTATAACTCCTAGTACATTCATAAAATCTTCATCATCCGATTCGTCTGTTAAATCAAGAACGTGTTCAACAACATCATTCGAATTCATAACTTTAAAATATTATCACAAATAATGTTAAAGTCAAAAAGAATTTATAAGGTTTCAGTGTATATATGTTTAGTTTATTAATACTGACGCATGTACTACCAAAACTCTTTAAGTATTGCTTCCAAAGCTCTATTTTGACTAGTTAGAACTCTCTTTTATTGTTATTTTACAACTTGTATATTTCCTACTTACTTTTAGGGTTAAGCCCTGACGATGGCCTTGAATAAATAAGGCCTAAAGCACTTGGCATCAGTATTAATAAACAAATATACTGAAATACAACGTTTTTTCCCTTTCTTCAGAACACAGTGTACAACCAACTCTCCCCCTTTACTTTCTTATAAGGTTTGTTTTATTGGGTTACATGTCATCAGTCATTAACAACTTTTAAGGTTTAAGTCTAGAAAGTTGACAACTTACCTGAAGAATGAAAGCTCAGTAGAACCGAGTTCAACTTTAGGTCGAGCTTTACAAAACTTAAGCTCCTATTATACAACCGGATCTAATTAGTATTTCAATATGTTTCAGAGGTAGGAGATATATGGGTATGATAACAACTGGTGCATGTGCTTCACTTGTTAAAGCCGATAAACAACTTTATTGGGAGTTTCCAGATGAATGGTCTTTAGCTGATGCCGCTACGGTTCCTGTTGTTTACGGAACATGTATGTTTGCTTTTTTCATGGTAAGTGATAAAAATAAATATATATTTATTACTTCAATAATAAAAACAAATCAGATATGTGGTTTTAACAAGTTGACTGCCCTTATAAATTACTAAAATTACCTAGGATGCCAAGTGGAAAATAATTATTAAAATCACATTCTAAAGATGTTCCATTATGTAGTTTTTTAAAATTAGGTAGTTCAAAATGATTATTTGACCAATGACCATTTTTGGAGATAACTCTAAATTTAAATCATTATATATTGTGAGGTACCTATATCGAGACTAATTTAAACTCGATTTGCGGGACTGAAAAGTCGGCGGTTCCTCCACCATCTTGGAAAATGAAATGTATTTTTCTTTATAATATTTTGACGTTGCAAAGTTTAACATATGTTAACGGCCCATTATTTTCTTTTAGAAATGTAAGATGCGAAGTGGGAATTCAGTTTTGATTCATTCTGGTACAGGAGGTATTGGTCAAGCTGCCATAACACTGGCTCTTCATCTTGGATGCACAGTGTATACCACAGTGGGCACACCTGAAAAAAGAGAATTCTTAAAAAATAAATTTCCTCAATTAACAGGTTTGCAAAACAATCTAATCGTTAAAATATAATGTTTGTATGTATGTATGTATCATATTAACACGTTAAACCGGAAATAACAATTTTTATATAGAGAATAAAAACAAACATAGGGAGGTGAAAATCAATCTAAGATGCGCCGTTCCAATTATACAGCCTATCAAAATACGAAAACGCCATGTTTTAAATTTCAAAAACAATTGAATTTGGACATACAGTGAAGTCCGGATATAGTGAACTCGAAAAGTGCATCAAACTGGGTTCACTACATCCGAGGTTTACTATAAAAGAAAAGTGGAAATTTGTACACACCTGATATTTGCTTACTAAATGGGGGTTATATGTTTGTTTTAAAAAAAATGCCATGGTGCATACCTACCTATGTTGTTTATGTTATGTACCAAGTGTGGAAAATAAATGACATTCTGTATAACCTAACCTAAACACTTTGCTTCTTTTTGCCTCAAAATATTGAAAACTAAATCTCCTTCGTATCTATTCCGCAAGATTATTTTTAGAAACAATATTCACAACTTAAATCTACGAAGGAACAATATCGTTATTATTCCTCGGCACAGAAAAGAGACGTTTAAGAGATCCTTTGTGTATAATTTTGCTTCTTGCGTCAATTCTTTGGATGCCAGTGATGTTGACAGTTCGGCTAATGTATTTAAAAATAAATATAAGAACCGTTTGCTATTGAGTCAGTAAGATTTTGCACTGAAGGGGTTTTTCTTTAATTAACTAATATTTTGTTATTTTGCCAATTTTTCATTATATTAATTGTATATATGCTATGTATTATTTAAAGTGCTATGAACCTAATCTTTTAATTTAAAGTATTTAAGTTATATTAGGTGATATGTAACTTAAGGCTTAACCAGTATCTGGTATTATTTTATAATACCAGATGTCTGCAAATAAAGGCCTTTTATTAACCATATTTCTTGTTACTAAGTATTTGCATTTACAGTGTACACTTTTGGTTAGTAATAAATTGTTTATTATTATTATTAAATAAACGTAGTACAAAAAATTTAAAAAAAAAACTACTCTTTGATATACAACTCGGGTATTTTGGTTTGTACAAGTCTCTTAGAAAAACTAATGTTTATTTAGCCTTCAAGGTTACAAAAAGAATTCCAAACTTTTTTGGGAACATTGCGTGATTCCAAAAATGTGCGAATCTATTATTTTTTGTGCCATCTCTTTCACTGAAGGAACACTGACCATGACATCTTCCTCATGTGCCTCCTCATCACTCAATTCTGCATTTGTCACTGAAAAAATTACATAAATCAGTCATAATTACATATTTTAATGTTACATTACATACTATACATACCTGTTGAGTTGAGACTAACTGAATCCCCAGGGGATTCCCCGAAAAAGTTCACTATAAACGAAAAATGTATCTTAACCTTGATGAAAATTGGTTCACTTTACCCGAAAGTGCATTATATCCGGGTTCACTATAAACGGTAAAAAATTACATTGCTCTTATGGGAAATTTTATGAGTATTTGAAAAAGCGTTCATTATAACCGAGTGTTCACTTTAAACGGGTTTGCTATATCCGGACTCCACTGTATTATGATGACGGCAGGATACCCGGACCTCCCCGAAATTCAAAAAACCAGAAGATTTAAAATATAATTGGGAAACGAAATTACGGCAACTCGAGCAATAATGCAAATAATGAAATAATACATCATCTTACATATACAAAATACTTGCAAGACAAACTGACAATCACGCAAATCTTAAAACTTTTAAATACAACCGCGGCGCGCGACACACCCTCTTCGAATTTTATATTTATTAATTCAAAAAGTTTTATTGGTGTTTCTTTACGACTATGACTTCTAATAATAATTATCGATTATAGTTAATATATTTTTTTGGTTTTCAATAAATAAAAAATAAACCTTAATTTTAATATTTTTTTGCTCAGTTTATGCTTATTTCATAAAGTTTTTTTACACCTTTTAAATTGTTTATATTAGTGTATTAGTGAACAAGTTTCTATAGAAATGTTATATATTTTTTTATGGTCCAAAAAAGGGTTTTCTGAGCGATGCACCCTAAAAAAATTTTTGCCCACGGCGCTAGTTACTCGTTTTCAGAGCCTATTGCGCCCCCCCCCCTACCCTACCCCACCATACTCCCCTCCCCAAACTAAATTTCTAGCTACACCACTGCAAGGAACTCAGTAAAAACAATCAATTTTTTTGTAGACGACAACATTGCTAATTCTCGAGACTCAACTTTTGAAGGACATATAATGAAAATGACAAATGGAAGAGGAGTCGACATCGTGCTTAACTCACTCGCCGAGGAAAAACTTTTAGCTTCAGTACGATGCTTAGCAAATGGAGGAGACTTTTGTGAAATCGGAAAGTTTGACTTGGCAAGTGACAATACGTTAAACTTATTATTGTTGAAAAAAGGAGCCAATTTCCATGGTAGGTTTGAATTATTATTTAGCAATACTGAGCGGTAAAACCGATGAGAGTATTGCATCTATTCCATTATCACCAACCAGTAGCGTGTCAAATTTTTTGGGGGCCCCCCGCGAACTTTTTTTTGAGGCTCCCTATGTCACTATTATATTTTCCAAAAATAACCCATTATAGTAAATAATACACAATATCATTATTAAAAACACAGCGAATTTTTGAAACTAAATTTTCTTTCTATAAATTATTATAGGTATGTTATTATAATATAGGAGGGATGATTGAAAAGTTCTAACAAAAATGTTCTTCTAATACAAGAAAAACATAGAACAAATATTTAACTAATAAGTACAAAGATATGGAATTAAATAAGCATTATTTTAAAAACTACTAACTAAAAATATCCTAACGTTTGTACCTTAACGAAAGGAACTTGTCAACTATTTTGTCTAAATCTACATCTTTCGCTCGTTCATTTTCTACTGAGATTATGGCCAATGAGCTAAGGCGATTTTGTACCATACTAGATCTCGTAAAGCTTTTTATTAGCTTCAACTTTGAAAAAGTCCTTTCTGGTTGAGCCGATGTAACGGGAAGTACTAGAAACAACTGGACCGCAGTGCTAATTTCAGGTATACTACTTATTAGTAATTGATTTTTTTCAAAAATAAAATCTGAAAACTTTCTTATGCTATGAAAATTTTTAATCTTTTCGTAAAGTAAATTTATTAATTGTATTAGTTCCAATCCTAGATTTTGAGTTAAGTCGTTAGGATATTTCTCTATTAATACTCTGACATTAGCTAAAATATCAGATTCTTGCGCGTTTATCAAAGTTTGTTCTCTCCTCCTTTTTTTTAACTAGTTTTCTTTTTTGAGCCCCACTCAGATATTTGCGCGAACTACTCATTTTAATATTTTAAATATCAACTCAAAACTCAAACGGAACAAGTGAAACAACAAAGACTCACTAATAACCGGAAATTCCCATTAAAACGGGGAATAACCTATGCTATGGGAATCACTGAGGTTTCGACCAGCCAGGGTTGACAATAATTGTTTGGGCGTTCACATTTTTTATGTTACGTATACTAGCGCATTTGCCATCTCGTAGTACAGCTACGGCGCGTCTAATCCGCACTAATTCTGCCGTTTGGATGTTTCAATATTCTTCCCCGTCCCGTAACATTCGAGCGAAGAAGTCACGTTTTGTGATCTTTATTTCATTTTCTTTTTCGGTGCTACTATTTCAGACCTTATCCAGCATTTTTAGACCTATTTCAGACCAAAAATTTCGACTTGGGTATTGGGGCCCGGGGGCCCCCAATATACCGTAAGCCCCCCCGCGTGGCGGGGTCTGCGGGGCTGTTTGACACGCGCCTGTCACCAACAATAAATTTAGATCGAAGTATACTGGTCGAAAGTCAATTGACAAAATCATTAAATTTATATAGGGTGATTTCTATGTTGATATTTATATTTTAGCTGTGTATAGACGGCATTAAAATAAACAACATTTTCAAATACCTTTTATTCATTTATTACACTATGGATCAAATACGGTCCTGCCTAACTTGCCCGTTGAATAACATTAAGACAACTTCTGGGTGTAGGATGAGCCCGCAAGGGAAAGCGTTCAGCTTATAATCTCGAAGCAGCAGCCGCACTTTGACCACACTCACTGTAAATTAGCACCATATCTACTAGTTCATTGTCACCGCAGCGGATTGCCAAATAAATAACTGACTACCGACTCGTAAATTGCATGACTAAGAAGACAAAAAACAAGTATAGCAGGATACGTTTTGATGACCGCACTTTTCTACTTCTGTATCTCGTCTATTTTTAAGTTTTATGAAAAAGGTATTTAAAAATGTTGTTTATTTTAATGCCTTCTATACACAGCTAAAAAAGAAGTATTAACTTAGAAATCACCCTGTACTACCGGATCATTCACGGTGTGGTCTATTAAAATATATCGGGAATGAAAAATTATAAACAACAACTTGTACAATTACTTATGTTACTTATGTTACATTATTCTGTATTTTTTAAGGTATCATGTTGGATGGATTCTTGGATACAAAACGCGCTAAATCAGAACTGTACACACTAATGGAAGAAGGAATAAAAAGTGGAGCAGTTCAACCTTTACCGAGAACTATTTTTAAAATGGACCAGGCGGAAGCTGCGTTTAGGTACATGAGCTCTGGAAAACACATTGGAAAAGTTTTATTACAAGTTCGACAGGAAGAGAGAGAAAAAATTGTTCAGCCTTCTAAGGTTACTTTTCCAGCGATTCCAAGGTATGCATCATGTATTAAATTACCAAAACATTTTTAAATATTAAATATGACAACTCCATATAAAATATCGTTACCCTAATTCGTAAACCTCGTAACTCCACAATTTATCGAAATGGTGGTTTTTGCGCCATCTACTAACATGGCAATGAATGAATGTTACCTGAAACCTTATATCTCCAATTATCTTATAAAAGCATTCATTCAAGAAATAGAAAAGCTCCTAACTCCGACCAAGAAAGCGGCACTTAAAAAACCTTGTAACTGCGAAAATCGAAACGATACACAAATCTCGTATCTCCAAGAAACGTCATTACATGCATAGAAAATCTCGTAACGCGCGGGAATGGTAATGCTGTGTTTGTTTGCCTCGTAACTCGAGTTTATTATAAAAATTAAATAGAAAACCACGTATCTCCACTAAAATCTCTGAAAAATTATTACTGGCTTTGAACAGTCTTATTACAATGTCAAAAGACATACAAAATAAATACATGAAAAAAAAAATTAAGATTACAAATAAGAAACTAAAGAAAAGGTTTTTATTATCTCCTGTAAAATTTTCGATTTTGGAGATACGAGGTTTGCGAATTAGGGTGACGATATGGTATATTCTAGGGTGGTCCATCTTTTTCAACTTTTAAATTTTTTCTGGTTCACCCTCTAAGACTATTTCCTTTCATGCAATTTTAATACCTGCCATATTTTAGCTCCATTCGACAATCTTAAATGGAATCCAAAAAATCGTCCATTTTCTCAAAGAGACCAAAGTAACAACATAAATAGGAAGACAAAAATCACAAAGTCATGGTCTCAATCATCTAGCCACTCAGCAGTGGTTTCTTTTGTTAATTCCCCGGTTTATAAAATCTCGTCTTGGCTCAATGATATTTTGAGAAGAACAACATCTTTTGTGAGTACTTATTCCACAAAAAATTCTATAGAATTTGCAAATTTTTTAAAAAATCTTAAGCTTCCTCCTAATGCTAAATTGATATCATTGGATGTAAAGAATTTGTTTCCTAGTGTCCCCCCCACAGATTGTGTTAAATTGGTGGAGGGGTTACTGGAAAAGGAGGGCCTTTCTGGACTGCTGATATCTAACCTTATTTTATTGCTAAAATCAGTGGTGGAACAGAATTTTTTCCAGTTTGATGGCAAATTCTATAGACAGAATTCTGGATTGGCTATGGGGTCCTGCCTCTCCCCATTCCTGAGCGAGGTTTTCATGGATAACTTGGAAAAATCGATTATGGCTAGCTATTTTTCTAGATTTCTATTAGCATATAAAAGATACGTTGATGACATTTTTATTGTCTGGACTGGTGATGACGTCGCTTTGGCCGATTTTCTTAATTTTGTTAACAACTTACACCCGAATATAAGTTTCACAATGGAACTAGAAAAGGACGGAAAGATACCCTTCCTGGACGTCCTGGTAATGAGAAAAAACAATAAAATCGAATTTGAAGTATATAGAAAGCCATCGTCGACGGACAATGTTATGCAATTTAACTCGAACTCACCTTATTCATATAAAGTCTCATCATTCAAAGCTTTTTTCTTCAGATTATTCAATTTACCCCTATCTAGAGAGGCTTTTAATAAAGAACTTTCCATAATAAGAAGAATCTCAATAAACAATGGGTTTCCCTCTAGGTTAATTAATAAAATTTATTATAAATTTGTCAACAAATACAAATTATCTTATAACATTTTACATCAGAATACAGTAAACAACCCAAGCAATTATAGGTCTCTAACATTTTTTGGAAATATATCTTTACAATTAGCAAAATTTTTCAAACCTTTTAATATTTCACTTGGATTTAAGACCGTTAACACTGTAAAACAACATTTAGTTAAAATAAAAGATAAAGTTAATCCACTATCTAAGTCTGGCGTTTATTCCTTGAATTGTGCTGACTGCCCTGCTGTATATATAGGTCAATCAGGTAGGAAAATTTCCACTAGGGTCCATGAACATCTTAGTTTAGTTAATAAATACCAGAATACGGATATATCTAACACCAAGTCAGCCTTTGCAAATCATTTGTTGGATTCGGGACATCAATTTTCAACATCTGAAAACGTAAACATACGGCATGAATGTGATAAGAGCAAAAAGTTAGATTTACTAGAGAAACTTGAAATTATTAGGGCAAAAAAGAGCCCAGTCCTTAATTGCGTTAATGAAGTTTTCAACTTTGAACCTTACCTTATTTTTAATAACTTAAATTAAATTATTGAATATTTTATCACCTGTTCTGGTTCTCTCGCCTAAATTGGTTTGGCAGATTGACAACAACATTGGGCGGGGGGGACTTCTTCGTTTATATATTTTGGCTTTTTCTACGCTTGGCCTTAGCTCGGTTAGTCGTATTCTCCTGTATGGTTGCTTCACTCTCCCTTCTACCCGCTTTTATAACTGTCGTTTTTTGTGTTAGTGTTAAGATTAATCGTAACTTGTTTGTTTTGACATGGTACTCGTCTTGTTTTTAATGTGTTATTTCATTTATTGGTTTTAATGAAGGTAGGCTGTTAAATAGTATTAAAATGTAATGTGGGTCACACCTCTATACAATTTTAGGTCTGATGATGCTCCGTAGAGAGCGAAACATGTCACCTTAGTTTTTTATTAAATGATTGAGACCATGACTTTGTGATTTTTGTCTTCCTATTTATGTTAAATGGAATCGCCAAGTGATTTTTTCATTTCGTATACTGAAGTGTCAGATATAGGTAACCAAATCCACATCTGTGTAATTACTCATTAACTTTTTGAGAAACTTTAGATCGTAATAAGGTGCCTTGATAGCAAATGGCGTTGTAAACGATGCCTTGATAAAAACTTTTAACATATTATTAATAATACATTATGTCTGACAAACTTCTTTTACTATATACTTAAATTTATTAAGGAAAAATATGTTTAATGTATAAAGTGCTTTTGCATCTAGTCATTTCTCCATGCAAGATGCATTGAGGTCCCTAAACGAAGTAATATCTGATAAATTTTCTTGAATCATTTTTACAAGTAATTCGCAATACAAATATTTAGAATAGAGTCAATTCCAGGTTTAACATTCATTTTATTGACATTTTTCAATAAGTCTTTAAAACGTTTAAAAATAGGTATATTAGATCCTGATGATGCATACATTTAACCATCAAATATACTTCTAAATATTATCTCAAAAACGTGGTGCATGCATGAGAAATACAAGATTTGTAATTTAATTTTTCTCTAACCAAGTTTATGCCCCGGTGATATAACTAGTATTTGACGCTGTCATATCAACGTATAAGCCCCTCACTTTATTATCTAAGCCCCATTCTAGTAGTGTCTGATATCATCGGCCTATTCCTTTCCAGTGCCATTAGGACTAGATATAACGTACAATATCAAGATGGTTCCTGAGTTTAGATTAGTTTAAACAATAAGAACGACTAGTTAATAAGCTTACAAGTTGAAAAGAAAAACATATTTATCCTAATTTTTTAGCCATGGATAGGGGAACCCCACATTGGATAAAAGACTATTTTTTTTTCTAAAACACTGTATTTTACTAATTTTTTAGATACCATTGTGATAATGATAAAACTTATATTATTTGTGGCGGTTTGGGAGGTTTTGGATTGGAGCTTGCAGATTGGTTAGTACTTAGAGGTTGTATGAAATTAGTTCTTACCTCCAGGAGTGGAATTAAAACTGGATATCAAGCATATAGAATTTCGTAAGTTGTTGGCTCAGTTTAAATATTACCTTATAAGTAATGATGTTGTCCTGAACTAAAGGAAAAATATGTTTAACATTTCTTTGACGAATGATAACAAGTGTAATACATACTTAACCGATCTGAAATGTGCCGACGTTTTTGCAATCATCCAACGCTAGAATATCATTATCAATCTATATCCAGTGGCGGCTCGTCAGATGAAGTAGACGAAGGGGCTCTTCACAAAAAAAAAATAATAAAACCAGGAGGAAAGTTTTTCGACAATATAAATGTACCAATACAGCTACCATTTTCGCCCTTCAAAAATAATGAATTAATAGCCACGGTCAACTCCGATGGACAATAATTATAAACACTTGTGCATTTTGGTGCGCCCCAACCGACCGTGTCCGTTAGCTCAAAACAAGTGAAGACCCAACGCCCAACATGGATTTGATATTCACCGTTGCTATGGTTACGTGACTTCAGTCATGCAAGCAGCATGTAACAATTTGCATTATGATGAAGGGCAATTTAAAAATAGATCAGTCGTATGCACCATTGTTTTACCATTGGTTCGCCTAACCTTAAGGTATTTATTTTGAGGCTTCGCGAAACTTACGGTTATAGATATTGTTTTTACGTGATTTACTGTGTGATTAAAAAGTTTTGGTTTTTATTTTTCAGTTAATATAGTAGTGTACGTACCCAGTGGCGTATTAAGGGGGAGAGGGGGGATGCCGGGTTGCAGCCCCCCCCCCTCGCGCCTAGGGGCTCGGGGTCTAAAAGTCTAATTGCAACCTAATTTTTCGTCTCACTCTGGACTATTAATTAAAATTTTTAAATATTGTATTCTTGGCTTAGATTACAGATTCAGATTACAGGAAATGTTTAGTTTTTAAGCTTTTTCTTCTAAAAGTTTTGTTTTGTATAGAGATTAAGGTTTCGGACGCATATCATTTTGGTTATTGATTTATAATGCAATTTTATAGGAAAACGAGTAAAAATAGTAATATTTTATAGTGATTTTCTATTATATACTTGTTTGTTCCGTTTTCCCTTTTTAGAGCTATTTTGAATCAACACAAATATAACCCAATGCAATAAAATATTTTTACAACAAAACCAAAAAACAATTAGGTAGTTATTTATTTTTAAAGAAAAAAATTAAAGTAAAAATTTTAATTGAAACATTTTTATTAAAGAAGTGTGATGATTTATAATAAAAAAAATAGGGTAGGAAGAATCGAGAATGCTTTATTATAAATATATAAATCGGCACTTAAGAAGGAGTATCTCAAAACCTAAGAATTTGTTAAAAATTTAATTATTGCCTGTTTTATATAATTTTATTGACGATAAATTAACTAATTACATATTTAATATTAAAGAACACAAGATTTAAACAAAAATCTATTTAAAAATTTCGTTTTATGGTTCTTGTTTAATCAAATTAAAATCGACGTAGAAAAAATATTGTTTGCAACTCGTGTGCGTACTTTTTGGTCATCTCGACCTTTTTTTTTTTTTTTTTTTTGGTGAGAGGATTAGGAAATCTCTATCCAGACACCCGTTACAGATCTCCCCACGGGTAGTGTCCGCCTCCTTGGACTAAAACCTTTCTCTCTCTGCTTCGGCATACCATACTGGAAACCGCTCTCGCATTACTTCGGTATGGTATGCTTGTCTCCCAGGTTGCTATTATATAGTTCCTGACATAACCTCACAAGTTTGGTTGTTTAGCCTCTACTCTCTCTTTCTTTGGTCTCTATTATTTTCCTAATTGTTTGATAGGCTTTTTTCCACGGGTTTTCTCCCTCTACTAGGCTTTCCATCATGTTTTCTGCGGTGAAGGTGCTTCCTCTTTCATGTAGAAAATGTGTTCGTTCTTCCTCCCAGCTGGGACATATGAAAAGCGTATGTTCTGCATCATCTTCCAGGTTACAGTATCTACAATTTCCCGTGTTGGCTCTTCTCCGATCATGCAGGTATTTTTGGAAACATCCGTGCCCCGAAAGAGCTTGAGTGATAAAGTAGTCAACCTCACCAAAAGGTCTGGTTTCCCACCGCTGGATGTCGGGTATCAACCTATAGGTCCATCTACCGTAGGTTCCGTTGTCCCATTTGTCCTGCCATCTATTTATTAGATTAGCTCTCGCAACGTCTTTAGGTGTACCCATATATTTCTCCCTTCTTTCCCTTATTAGTAGTTCGATTGGCGCTACCCCAGCGATAACTGCTACTCCCTCTGCAGACACTGTCCTGTATGCACTGCATATTCTAAGGGACATTTTCCTCTGTATTCGCGCAAGTTTCTGAAGCCGTTTTTTATTTCCTATTACTGGGTACCAGGCTGGTGATCCATATAGGAGTTGGGAGTGCACAACACTTGCTAAGGTCATCTCGACCTGCGTCGCGTCGCTCTTATCGCGATAAAGTTATTTCTTTCTTTATTTTTTTTGTCACTTTGAGCTTTAATTTTAAAGTTATCACCTATTTTTAGAAACTAATAGTTACATTTTTTAGCATATGGAAATCTTATGGTTGTACGGTTGACATATCTACAGCAGATATAACTACGAAAGAAGGATGTACAAATTTAATTAAAACAGCAAACCAACTTGGTCCAGTTCATGCCATTTTTAATCTAGCTGTTGTCCTTAAAGATGCTATATTAGAAAATCAAACTAACGAATCTTTTGAGACTTCATTTGGGCCCAAAGCGTACGCTACTGAATACCTAGACACTGTGACGAGAGAATTGTGTCCTAAATTAAGGTAATTAATTATAAGATATGAAATATTTAATATTAACTTGGACCTAACCAAAAAATATTTTTCACAGTTGCTTTAAGAAATATCCTTAGCTTTTTTTAGCTATTATTCATCAGAATAGATCACAAAAATTATAAAAACCTTTTATTATGAAAATTTTTGAGTATTTTTCTCTCAGACACCTTCACCATCAATGCCGGTGTTCCTCAAGGGTCCATATTGTCGCCTACCCTCTTTTTACTGTATATTAACGACCTTCTAGTGAAAACCCAAAATCCAATTTATAGCTTTGCTGATGACAGCACACTTGTCTCATCTTTTACCTTGACTCCCCAAACATATGCTGCCGACGCACATCTTCGCAGGCAGCATGAAGTATTGCGCCTCAACAAAGACCTGGAAGAAATTTTGGCTTGGGGTGACAGTAACCAAGTCGAATTTAATGCTAAGAAAACCCAGGCAGCAGTCTTCTCCAAAAAGGTAAACATTGCAGAACCGGATATAGTCATGGCAGGACACGCAATTCCCCTGGCACCGTCTATTAATTTGCTGGGGGTCAATCTGGGAGGTAATATGTCTTGGCATGATCACGTTGCCGCAATTGCCAAGGCAGCTGCACAGAAACTTGGTGTACTTTTCCGCACCAAAAGGTTGTACACACCTCATCAACTTTTGACACTCTACAAAGCCCAGATTCGACCATCATTAGAATATTGCTCTCATGTCTGGAGCTCTGCACCCAAGCACACCCTTCGGCTACTGGATTCCATTCAAAGGAGAGCCATTCGTCTGATCGGCGACCCCGAGCTGACCAAGACCCTCGATAGCCTGGAGCATCGAAGACAGGTTGGTGATTTGGCTCTCTTTTACAGATATTTCCATGGCAGGTGTTCGACTGACATTGCCCACTTGATTCCACCTAGAGCAATTCAAAACAGAAATACACGGCAAACCACTGCCGCTCATCCATATGTTGTTCAGCTTAGTACTCCTCGAACTTCATTGTTCAAGAATTCTTTCATCTGGAGAACGTCATCTTTCTGGAATGATCTTCCTGAGGTCGTGTTTCCCAATGAATACAATCTTCAACGTTTCAAGACCAACGTTAATCGCTTTTTTCGCACTCGCACCGCTCCCAGAGCGCCTTAAAGGATTTTTCCTACAGTGCAGGTGTTTTATCATAAAAAAAATAAAAATTAAAAATTGTGTTAGATACACTTCTTAAAGGGGGGTGTGCGTCAAAAATTAAAGTTTTAGTACAAAAAAATCTAAGAATTACGGTTCAAACCTCGTCATTCTACGACTAACCATTGCTGAGAAATAGCGGGTTAAAGTTTGCGTGACGTCACGAAAGCTTCGGCTAGCGGCGCTCTGTACATTTTTTTAATCTCCAAACTATTTTTTAATCAGGCAGTAAGATTTTCATTCAATTATTTTTAACAACCCTAACTAAAACTACTAAAACTAAGCTAAAACTTACGTAAATTCCATGCGCCATACTTATTTATGCAGCGGCCAAGCTCTTGTGACATATGCGCTGAAATATGACATCTTTGCAGTTATTATTTGCGATAGAAGGGTGCAGTTTAGACTATTATTCTAAGTTTTTTTTCTTTATTTTTTTAAATAAAGTTAGTAACACCCCCTTTAACAAGTATTTTAAATGGTTGTATTGCAGAAAACCATATATTTTTAATATACACAGTTATGGAATGCATTCATTTTTAATCCTAGAGAAACAATACGTATTTTTTATACACGACCGTCTAAAAAGTTGTGTAAATACCCCTAAGACAGAGTTAGGCCGACGCCAATGAATACTTTAAAGGAATCAGATTTGAATGATAACTGACGCTTTGCTAGATCACCCCCGTCCTCTGGTCGTTTAACGATGTTTAATAATAAATATCCGCGTTCGTTTGTTTGTTTAGATTTCCAATATTTAAATGTTTGTGGATAATTTTTGATATCGAGTTGCCTTAAAACATGTTATACGGTCTTTTGACAGAGTTGCATTTTATGTTTATTTATTGTGATGTAGTAAATAGTAACAAAGATTTGAATCGTAGATTGGATTTATAGCTATTGTTTTTATTATGGTCTTGATTTTTTGAGGAGAGGTTTAATATCTTTTTTTCTCAATTAATTATTATCTTAAATAAGAACACATATCACTCTTGTATCTATCATCAATTTCTTTTTATCATAATGCGTCAATTCCATAACACCCTGTATACAAAAGCGTGACCAGACTAATAAGTAAAGTAAGACAAGCATAATATTGTTAATAAGTGAATTTTAAAAAAATCGCAGCCTGTCAATAATTATTATAGATACTAGGGGGGGGGGAGATGGCCCTCTCTGCCTCCCACCCCTCTTGTGGCATATTAACATTTACTAAAAAAGGAAAAAGGAAACTTAAGAAAATTATATTTATCAGGAATTAAAAAAGTTTTTCTTTCGATTTAAATGAAAAAATAATTCTTTTAAAAATTATTTTGCAGAGACTTTGTTATATTTTCATCAGTGTCTTGTGGCAGAGGAAATGCAGGTCAAACGAATTATGGTATGGCAAATTCTATTATGGAGAGAATATGTGAAAAAAGAAGAAATGATGGTTTCCCAGCATTAGCTATTGAATGGGGAGCTGTTGGAGATGTAAGTCATACATCTGTTAATAGTTTCGCAAGTACTGGATATACAGGGTGATTCCTAAGTTGATACTTCTTTTTTGACTGTGTATAGAAGGAAATAAAATAAACAACATTTTCAAATACCGTTTTTAAAATAACTTAAAAATAGGCGAGATACAGAAGAAAAAAATCTAAGTGCGGGCCTGGTCATCAAAACTTATCCCGCTATACTTTATATTCTTTTTCTTATTCCTTATTAGTCATGCATACGGGTCGGTGGTCAGTTTGTTAGTTTAGCAATCTGGTGCGGTGTGTGTTTCTAAAGCAAGTTAATTTTAAATTGGTGACACGTAAAAATGGTAACATTTGAAAACAAAGAACTATGGTGCTAATTTAGGGTGAGTGTCGGCAAAGTGCGGCTGCTGCGCAGAACGCTTTCCCTTGCGGGCTCATCCAACATCCAGAAGTTTTCTTAATGTTATTCAATTGGCAAGTTAGGCATAGGGTATTTGATCCATAGTGTAATAAATGTATGTAAGTACCTTAATTTTGAGTTTAAAAAAAGGTATTTGAAAATGTTGTTTATCTTAATGCTTTCTATACACAGCTAAAAAAGTATCGACTTAGGAATCACCCTGTATTGTAACCTTTGTTTTGATAATTTAAAGCATATGTTTAAAATAAAAATATGAGTATTTCATTTAATTACTTTCTCAGTAAGTAATTCATGATTTTAACTGAAACCGTAAAAAGTTTTACTTGTTGTAAACGGGGGGGTCAAAATTTAGTATCTATACGATATACCATAACATTAATATTCGGTGGTATTATATTAAGGTTGGATTAGTGGCCGAGTTACAAGACGAGGCCATAGAAATGGAAATCGGTGGCACACTTCAACAAAGAATAACCAACTGTCTACAGTGCATGGATGCCTTCCTGAGACAAACAGAATCAGCTGTAGTGTCGAGTATAGTAGTAGCTGAAAAGAAAGCTGGCGCTGGTGAAGCTGATAATATTGTAGATGCAGTAGCAAACATTCTAGGTAAGTGATTACATTTCTTCTTTACAAAAAAAAATATATTTTTTCTATTTGATCTTCTTTTTCTTATGACGCCGACTCCCTACGAAGGTTGGCGATCCAAATGGCTATTGTCGTACGAGAAACCGCGGCTCTGAAAATTTCTATAGACGTCTGTCCGAGCCATCTGCGCAAGTCTTTCAGCCATGAATTCTGTCTACGGCCGACCGACCGTTTTCCTTCGATCTTCCCTTCAATTATCAGGCGGAGAATCTCATATCGTTCGCCCCTCATGATATGTCCCAGGTATTGCAGCTTTCTCTCCTTGATTGTCGTGAGGAGTTCTTTATGTTTACCCATTGGCTGCAGGACCTCTATGTTTGTCTTATGTTCCGTCCAAGATATTCGCAGCATTCGCCTGTAGGCGTACATTTCGAACGCGTCGATTCTCCTTTCTGTGGCCGCATCCATGGTCCAACTCTCGCATCCGTACAAAAGAACGGGAAATATGTAGCAGCGAAGTATTCTGGTCCGGAGTTCCAGGTTGAGGTTTCGGTTTGCCAGAAGTGTCCTCATGCTGTTCAGAGTTTTCCGCGCTTGCTCAATTCTTGATCTGATTTCGAGTTTTGGGTTGCATTGCTGGTTGACGAGCGTGCCCAGGTATCTTATAGATGGTACTTGTTTAATAATCTCCCCATGGAGCCTTAGGGTGGCGTTTCTTTGTGATTTTGAGAATACCAATAGTTTGGTTTTGGACGTATTCATATAAAGGCCGAATCGCTCGCTGTATTCCACAATAAGGTCCATAAGAGACTGAAGTTCTGGTAGGCTACTGGCTATTACCACGGTATCATCTGCGTAACGCAGATTATTTATAATGTTTCCGTTGATCTTTATGCCTGCAGTTGTATTCTCGAGAGCTTCGTTGAACACTGCCTCAGAGTAGGGGTTAAACAGCAGGGGAGACAATACACATCCCTGTCGCACGCCTCTTCTTATTGCTATCTCTTCTGATGTGGACCCTTTGATTTTGACTGTTGCTGTTTGGTGCCAATAAAGTCCGGTTATGATCTTTAGATCTTGTGCGTCTATCCCGGTAGATTTTAGGATGTTGATCATTTTTTGATGTGACACACAGTCAAAAGCTTTTTTATAGTCAATAAAGCATGCGAATATATCGGCATTCATGTCTCTACATGTCTCTATTTGATCGGTCCAATGTTAATTAATAAGTCACATACTATAATTTTTGAGAAAACCGACTTCAATAGTTATTTTCCTAATAGGTGCGTAAACACTGGACAAAAAACCGCCTGTATTGAGTGCATGGTTTTTGTAAATGCTCATATTTTTGAAAGAGTTGCCGATAATGTCACTTATTTATTTCATTGGATGATACAAAAATTCTTGAAGTTGTATTTTAACTGTCAGAAAGTTTAACTACTGTCAAATTTTCTCTATCCCCTTTATCATCAATCGTTACCCTTCTTGCCTGCAAGTATCAGCCAACTCAAAAATGATGGAAACTTTTATTTAGAGGTAAGTTTGATCAAGTGCTGAATCTTGAAACTTCATCTTTGTCGAAAATGGTCTGCTTGAACTATAAACTTAAATGCAAGTTTCTCTTTACCCAAACATTAAGTACTTACGACACAAGGTATTCGACTGAAATGTTTTTTGCAATTCGGCCAGGAACTTTTCTTAATACAATTTGTTCCTTTGTTGTGGCAGCAGTTTTCAAAATACAAATGTTTTTGACGAGATTTCGTTGGCAATAAAATTAAATTATCCGTATTTGCTGCCGTCAGGATAGAACCTGGTAACCTCTTTATTAGAGCTGCTCATTATAAAAGAGTTTTTCCAACTTTTTCAAATGTTGTGAAAAAACGATGTTTCTTGTTGATATACCTAGAACCGGAGGAATACATCTGACAGTATGTGTTAAACTCATCAAGTGCATCTATTATCGTTATGTCATTGCATCATTTATTATTATTCAGGGTATCTAAAAAATACGTTTCTTGTTGGTTAAGGGAGTAGACAATAAAACGAGAGTAAGAGATTGCTTATTCTACATCAAATAGTCAAATAATATACCTTTTGAGAAAAACTATTTTAAAACATAGGTATCGTTTTTTTTACTTTATGCAAGTTTTTCCGTTGCATCCAGCCACTACAACTAATTTTATTGTGTTTAAGGCATAAAAGACCTCAAATCAATCTCGCTGCAAGCGACCTTGGCAGAAGTGGGAATGGACTCAATGACTGGTGTGGAGATTAAACAAACCTTGGAAAGGGAATTTGAGGTTTATTTAACAGCTCAAGATATTAAAACGTTAACATTTGGAAAGTTAATAGACATTCAAGCAGAAAAAGATAAGGAAGAAGAATCGGGTAAATATTTTTTATTTGAAGGCTGTATTTCTGGCATTTAATAATCAAGTGTGTTCAAAAACAACATATAGGATATTTTTTTATTTATTTCATAGAAAATTTTATTCTTAATAAAAGTTTGTGCATATTTTAAAACTATAAACGCATATTTCAGATTTTACTTGCGGCTCATAGTAAGACAGCAAATACTATTTTTTAGAAATGTTTTAATATGTGCCAACGGCGTCGTGCTCAAGTTACTTTATATCCACATTTGTGTTACAAAATACTATTTCGACGATAATAATAATTATAAAAAAAGGGAATAAAACGATGAAATAAGAATAAATTAAATACTTCTTCCTTAATATTTGTAACTTTTTTATCTTTTAGGAACCAAAAAGGAACGTGCTCTTATTGGACTAGACATGATCTATCAACAAATGTTCGAAGAGTCCATATTAAGCAATCCCGTTTTGCCAATCAAAGGTAAAATATCTGATGAACAATACAAGTCTACATTGGTTCTCTTCCCTGGAATTGAAGGCGCAATTATGACTTTAGAGCCTCTTTATAAGCACCTTGAAGCAAACCTTGTGGGTCTCCAGTATCCGAATGACACGCAAAAAGACACAATTGAAGATATGGCCAGAACTTGTTTACCAGTAAGAAAATACTGTTTTTTTATTAAAGAGGGAATATTCATGCTTTAATTTAATAATTAACAATTAATAAATAAGTAAAAAAGAAGATTCTCCCTTTCGTTTCGCCAGATCCATCTCTAGACGCGTTTCGTCATAGAGTTAGGATCCGACGAAAAGAAAAGGGAACTCGAAGCTACTTAGACAGCACTTGGTGAGACACACCAGTAAGATGTGGCACGGAGCTCTATCTGTGTCGTTGTTAGACACTCTTGAGCATACCAGCACTTCTAACAAACTTATAGAAATAAGTAAACAATGTTAAGAGGACATCACCTGTAAAGACATTCGTCACAATTACAGGAGTCCCGCTAGGCAGCGCTAACGCGCATCGGTTAATAAATAAGTTAACATACTTATTAAATTACAGACTTTCTGTATTTTTACAATATTAAATTTATTCATTCCTGGACTAGACCGGGTATCCATTTAGTGGGCACGAGATATCTTCCACTTATATAATTATAAAAAAAACTGTAAATACAAAAATGGTAGGGGTTGATAGTGTGCATCTTTTAAAAATAATTTTAATAATACAGGGTGTTTCAAAAATGAAGGGAGTAGCAAATATGCATTTCTATAAATGGGATGCCATATATATTATATTATAGATTTTCTAATTATATTATCGATTTTCTAATTTCCCACAAAAACGTTTATTTTGTATAAAATGTCATAATGTCTAAATTTAATTGATTTTACGAATATGACGTTTAAATTATGGCATTTTCAGATTTTGACATGCTGTAATATTGGAATGGTTCATCTTAGAGAAAAATAGTTTTTACCTTCCTATCTTAGTTTTTTATTCTCTATCCAAGACTTTCGATTTAACATGTTAAACCAAAAAACCGATTTACGGTTTAACATGGTAAACCGAAAGTTGTAACTTTTAGATAGAAAATAAAAAGTTAAGCTAGATAGGTAAAAAGTATTTTATTATGAAATAAAACACTCTTGGTTTGTAATTTTCACTCGTATAATGTCAACATGACACGTGTTTCGCTGTCACAGCTGACACAACAATTAACAATAAATCACATCACCCCTATCAACATAAAGTAGCAGCTTACCATAGTATGGTCTACCGCCTTATCAATGTTCCTATGTCAAATGAAAACTTTACCAAAGAATTTAACTTAATAAAATAAACAGCAATTCAGTAGCTTGTTTGCAAAACTTAACAAGTCCACTATAGGCCAAAAACGAGTTAAGATCGAATTTTGTTACAAAGTGTTAAGCTAAACCGACTTTATAACAGTTTTTTGACAAAACTTCACAAATCTCGTAGTTATTACAATGGGAATACAAGCATTCGCCGCAAAACTGAACAAGTCACCGACAGGATAAAATTGGAACCTTTTAAAACAAAAGTGAACAAGTCCCATTTATTCTTATTAGGGTTATTCTCTGTTTACTGCAAAACTAAACGAGTCCTATCATTTTTAATTCCATTTTTCTTTGCTGCCTTATACTCGTGGTACCACCTGTTTATGAGTAGCCAAACACAATTCAATATTTACCATAGTAAACTATTTATGTGAACCGAAAAATTGCTGATAATATTTCAGATGGCAGTTGAAACAAGATTATTATGGACTTATTCAGTTTTGAATGCATTATTAAGTCCATTTAGTAGTCGATCAGCTGTTTTCTGAAAAAGAGCAAACCCAAGATCAAGAAACTTGTGAGTATTTAGAAGAAGTTTTTCAGATTGTAGTATCTTTAGTTCCAGTTCTCAAATAAAATAATTATTGTCAATATTCAATATTTTTTTGTCAAAACTTCCCAAGTCCATAACAATATTAGGTCAAAACTTAACAAGTCCATATTTTTTGAGCAAAAATTAACTAGTCCAAAGGTTTTTGTTGAATCAAACCCACAATATTGTTTTGTGTTTCCTAAAAGTTTAACCTAATATTTTAATATATCTTTCCATGCAATCCCCCAAAAAAACATTAAATGTTTATCGATTTTTATACCATCTACATAAAAAAAAACTTTTTGTAAAATGGGCAAGAGTGGACATGTTAAGTTTTGCAAACAAGCTACTGAATTAACAACGGATATAATCATGAACTAATAGATAATATATATTCAAAAATGAAGTATAAAATGACAACAAATGAAGTAGTTCCTACAACAAAAGATCAATTTAAGTACAAAACTTTAACATTCATCGGCAAAGTTAGTAATAATATAAAAACTTTTTAACTAAACATAATATAAAAATAGCATACAAAACAAACAATAATTTAAGTAAAATCATAAAAAACAATGAAGATAAATTTAAAAAGACAACAAAAGTGGAGTATATAGGTTAAATTGTGGTTCATATTCCAAATATTACATAGGTCAAACGGGTCGTTCATTCAGAACTAGAATTAAAGATCACCAGGATTCCTTTACCAAAAATAATAAACACTCCACATATGCAGACCATTTAAATTCAGAAAACAACATTTTTAATAATAATTTTGATATTTTACAAACATGTAGAACAAAAAAGTTTAAAATTAAATTTATTAGAGTCTTTAGAAATCAACAAATGGAAAAATTCACCAAATTTATTAAATGACCAATAAGATAATTGCACTTTTCCTTTGTTAAATTTATAGTTTAGTATCCACCTACCTGTCCTTTGTAAAGTAATTACTTAATAATTTTATAACCTGGTGTTACCAACTCCTGTATAGCTATTGTCAATTAAGACCACTATATTATAAGGAAATTTTGTTTTTAATATCACATCTGACGAAGCTGCTGTAACAGCGAAACACGTGTCATGTTGACATTATACGAGTGAAAATTACAAACCACGAGTGTTTTATTTCATAATAATATTATGGATTTTCATCAAGTAAAGGCTGAAACAATTCGATTTTTAAGAAGCATTTTCCTCTAAGATGAACCGTTCCAATGTGACAGCCTGTCAAAGTCTGAAAATTCAATATTTTTAACGTCAATATCTTAAGTTTAGACCTGCAACATTTTACACAAAATACCCGTAGAATTTAATGGGGAGTTACAAAATAATACAATATAGGTATAAAGTATTCCATTAAAAAAAAACTGAGTTACTACAGGGTGTGTCAATAAGGTGTTGGTCTTAGATAACACCTAAACTATCAAAGATAGGGAAAAAAGTGTCATACAAAAGTTAAAGGGTTTTTTAGGATACATAATCTAAAATTATTTTCTAATCTACAGGGTGGTCCTAAAACGTGGTACTAAATAATAAAAAAGAAAATTAAATGGGACACCCAGTATAATTTTCTAGAATATGATTCAATGGAATAAGGACTTTACAACCCTATTAAAATTTTTTAAAATTTTTGAAGTGAAATGCAACGTTGCCAAGTAATTAATTTTTTTCCGAAATTTTAGTAATTTTAAGGGTATTGTTAAAAAATCATAGCGACCTGTGGATTAACCCTAAGCAAATATTATTTACGTTGTAAGTACTTTAAGGTACAATATATTGATCTATAATAATGTTTTTTAAATCTCTTATACAGAGCGTTCATTACAAGTTGGACAACTCGATAGTTTTAAAAATGCTTTATTTCAATTTTTTTAAACGGGACCCCCCTAATTTTTTTAGGCAAAAGAATTTATCTTTCGAAAACCTTACTTTTTTGTTAAACATGTCATATATCTAAATATCATAGTTTTCGAAATATTTTAGGATTTGTCTTAACTCAGGGTAAAAAAGGAAAGTTCTAATTGAACTATTTAGTCAAGATTGCTTTGGAACAAAAAAAAAATATTTTTTTTTGTCACAGCTGTCATTGCAAAATTATTTCGCCAACATTTTGTGCTTTATTACTGTTTAAATTTTAGTTTCCTGAACTAATTTTATCATAACTCATATTTTTCTATTTCGATAAAGTTAGTTCGGGAAACTAAAATTTAAACAGTAATAAAGCACAAAATGTTAGCGAAATAATTTTGCAATGACAGCTGTGACAAAAAAAAATATTTTTTTTTTGTTCCAAAGCAATCTTGACTAAATAGTTCAATTAGAACTTTCCTTTTTTACCCTGATTTCACACAAATCCTAAAATATTTCGAAAACTATGATATTTAGATATATGACATGTTTAACAAAAAAGTAAGGTTTTCGAAAGATAAATTCTTTTGCCTAAAAAAATTAGGGGGGTCCCATTTAAAAAAATTGAAATAAAGCATTTTTAAAACTATCGAGTTGTCTAACTTGTAATGAACGCTCTGTATAAGAGATTTAAAAAACATTATAATAGATCAATATAACGTACCTTAAAGTACTTACAACGTAAATTATATTTGCCTAAGGTTAATCCACAGATTGCTATGATTTTTTAACGATACCCTTAAAATTACTAAAATTTCGGAAAAAAATTAATTACTTGGCAACGTTGCATTTCACTTCAAAAATTTTAATAGGGTTGCAAAGTCCTTATTCCATTGAATCATATTCTACGAAATAATACTGGGTGTCCCATTTAATTTTCTTTTTTATTATTCAGTACCACTTTTTAGGACCACCCTGTAGATTAGAAAATATTTTTATATTATGTATCGTTAAAAACCCTTTAACTTTTGTATGACACTTTTTTCCCTATCTTTGATAGTTTAGGTGCTATGTAAGACAGACACCTTACTGACACACCCTGTATATACTATTCTCTACGTTTTTTGGGCCACCCCAAATAATCCAACATAATTTTAAAATATGCACCGCAATGATCTCTACAACTTTTACATTTCGAGTTTTTATGTAATTCTTAAGATAAAGGAAATAATAAAGTTTTGTGGAAATAGTCCATCTCTCAGTGAAGTGATATTATGAGTAGAGAAATAATACACACAGTCTGCTCCACTATTTTATTATAAGGGATCTCAAGGAAAGAGAATCCTCATGTCTTCGTCGTACATGTTTCAAAGGCAAAAACCTTCATCATCAGCGAATAAAAATTTTTGAGAATTATACAAGGAGAGAGACCCTCAACATTGCAAATTGAACTGCATAAGGAACAGAAAAGAAAAACTTAAATTTCAAGGATTTAAAAAATTTTACATGATTTTAATATTTAAAGTAAAACTTAATGAATTTTTCATTTTTTTAACTTAAAATGAAAGGAGAAAATACCCTTAAGAAGGGGCCTTAATAGAAAACAGTAACAGCTTCATACTTAAATCGGAAAATTTAAATTTTTAAAAAACGTGCACTCTGAATAGATACAGAGTACAAAAAAAATTTGTACATGTACATGTACGACGAAGACATGAGGATTCTCTTTCCTTGAGATCCCTTATAATAAAATAGTGGAGCAGACTGTGTGTATTATTTCTCTACTCATAATAAAGTTTACTTTATCATTGACTTACCCATTAGTTTTAGTTAGCATCAATTTTACTGTCAATAAGAGTCGCAGTAAATTAAAAAAAAAATATATAATGCACTAAGCTAAATAAATATAATTTAAAAAAAAGAACACAAAATAATTGGTTTTGTCAACGACCTTGTGTAAAGTTTTATGAAATTAATTGTTTACTATAAAAAAAAAAGTTTACTAGAAATATTTTCTTAATATTACGACTTGGGCTTTGGGCACATTTCTTTTGGAGACCCTATAAGATCAATCGAACTAACAGTCTTAATAAAGGAATGACAGTTATAAAAATTTATTTTAGCTTATTGAAGAACAAATATCAAAATCAGAACCTTTCATTATTTTGTGTCATTCTTTCGGCGCCATTATTGCCTTAGAAGCTGTACATCAACTAGAGAAAAAAGGATATCGAGGAACTGTCATCTGCATAGATGGTGCACCTGATTACCTTCAGGCTTTAACAATTATGTTAGAAGTGAAGACGGATGACAAACTTCAAATAAGTCTCTTGGTTTATTTACTGTCATTCCAAATATCATATGACATAATATCCAAGCATTTAGTAAGTAAAAATGTTATGTTAATAATTTGTTATCATCTTGGTTTTCTATTTCATAGATTCTAATACTTACAAATCAAACCTTATTACTATTACTTAAATAAGTATTGGAAGAATTCGCCCATTTTTACTCAAAGAGACCTTATACTCAATTAGTAAGGAAAAAGACACAACTGGCATCATCAGACCTAAACAAAATAAAAACAATTACGAATAGCACGACAAATAAAAAGCAAACAAGTACCATTGCGCCCAAAAAAAACTGGGACAGCAAAATGTAGTTTAATCTCCCAGACTATTAGCTTGTTTTGAAGTTATCAATTTAATTTAATTTTGAGACTGACAGTGACGTGTTAAAAGAATTATTTTTTGAAACTCCCGCGTTAACCACTGAGCAAAAAGCAATCATTTACACTCGATTGAGAGATGGGCATCAAATAAGAAACATCGCAGATGAATTAGGGATTGGTAAAAATACCGTGTTGTTGCCTAAGCATAAAATGCAGAATATGGAAGTATTGTAAAAAAAGCACGTTCTGGTCGCCCCAAAATTGCAAATGACGGCCAAGATATAGATTTAATTAATTTTCTAAAAGATCTTCGAAACAGCAATAAAATCTAAAGAAGAAACACATTTTCCTGGTTTGGCTAATACAGCGCGTAGAAGAAATCGTAGTTCAGATATAAAAAGTTGTTATGCTGTCAATAAAATATTTTTGACCGAAGTAATCAAACAGAAAAAAGTAGAATTTGCTTATGAATATATAAATCAAGGTAATATATGAAAAACCGTAATATTTTCCGATTAAAAAACCTTTCAATCATGCAATAATGGAAAATCCGCGTTTATAGGCCTTCTGGTACGAGATACAATGAAATATAGACAAATAAGATAAGACTAATCAAAGTGGACGCTTTTCTATAAACGTTTGGGGCTGGATTAGTGCAAGGGGCCCAAGAGTTTGCCAAGTTGTGCAGGGGAGGTCAAGATTTTATATTTCAACAAGATAATGTTCCTATACATAAAGCACAATTTAGAAGAACATCGGTAATAACGGTGAAACTACCAAATAGTAAAAAATATATGTTATTATATTAAGGTTTAAATATGATTGGAATTAAAATTTACAGGAACATAATATTAAAAAATTTTGTTTTATTTTTGTTACATTTTAAAACACTAATATACGTATTTTAATTTTTCCTCGTATTTCTAAAAATGTAGTATTTGTTGTTTTGGTGTTAAACCTTTTCACTACCATAACAACTATAATAACAACAATGATAACCTTTCCTCAATAGAATTTATATATTCCTTATAGTCAAGGAGCTATTCTACAACAACAATTTTGCTGTCCCAGTTTTTTTTGGGCGCAATGGTACATTACAGCGACATAAATATACTAACACAAACGTAGAATGAAGCCAGTTGGTTGTCTATTCTAACTAACAAACCCAAAGTCAAAGACCGTTTTTTAAAGGTCAAGTTAGTAAATAAACTAAAAAGAAACAACTACTCTTCTTAGAGGTTATTACAAATAAATGAGGCTCGAAATTAAAAAAAACTTTGTATAAATTGTTCGAAGATGTCAAAATGTCAAACTTCTGTCTTTACTAGTTAACAATTACATTTGAAAGTAGTATTGTAAATTGACTACAATGACGACCTTTTCCTCGTAGCCCTATTAATTAGGAAATAGTATTTAATTAATATGAGATCATGTAAAAAGGTATGTAATAAATATATCTCTAAAAATTGGTATATTAACTATAGTCTATTTTAGAAAGGTGTAGAGTAATTAGAGCTTAATAGGTATACCAAGGGACTACAGAGTGACCTATCGAATATTTAAGACACTTTCATAATTTGGCAATAATTTCATTGCAAAATTCTTTATTTTCATCGAGTGCAGGTATAGTACCACCCGGGTTTCGATCAAGTTATGGGTTTTGCCTATTGTCATCCATTCACAAACACTAAAAATGGTGTGACAAAGGGGTGCATTATGTACATAGTATTAGGTACATTTGTTTTTTATTAAACATTTTAAAAAATACAAAAAATATATTATATAAAAATTAAATTATAAAAAATCATAATATTCTTCGTCATCCGAGAAACTGTCATATTCTCTTGACGTTATAACTAACGGGTTGACGGTCCGATCGATCAGGTGGTCAAGATCCTACATTTTCTCCTCTTCTTAAATGACATGATGGACTGCTTTTAGCAAGTTCTCTGGTGTCACTTCCTTAATGGCTTGATCAAATAGTAGCTTAACGTCTTTCATTTTGAATGTCGTGTTGTGTCGTGCTACAAATCCTGTCACTTGCGCCCACATAAGTTCTTTAGGATTTAGTTCCCAATGATATGGGGGTCTGCATAGCACAATGACACTATGTTTTACAGCTATATCTTCCACGGTATATTTCATAAAACGATGTTTGTGTAAATTTGCTATAGCTAATAGTTCCTTCTTTATCAAATTATCTTTTTTATTCTAGTTATCATAAATAATATATTGCACAAAATGTGCCTGCGCCTATGGCCGACACCGAAATTGAGCCGAACTGGACGGAACTTCTCATTTTATTACTCTACACCTTTCTGAAATAGACTATAATTTGTTAATAAAATTATTCAAAATGTACGATATCCTGCTGCATTAAAAGTCTCAATATATATTTTTTTTAATATATCCAAGCATGACTTAAAATAATTTCAATAGTTTCTTTCTGTAATTATTGCAAATGCAACTCTTGTATCATTCTAAATTTATTTTTTCCATTTTGCAGGAAGCACTTATAAAATGTGACGATTTTGATGCACGAATAAAGGTGGCACAAAATATTGCAGGACTAAACAGCGTTCACAGCCCAGAACATTTAAGAGCCTGCGCGATCAGCATTTACAAACGGCTCAAAGCTTTAGTAAATTGGAGTCCAGAATTTAAGCTTAAATCTAAGGTTCTTCTTTTTAAACCTACACTAGTGAGTATTGATATTAAAGATGAAGATTATGGACTATCAAAAATCTGCGAAAATCCTGTAGAAGTAAAAGTATTTGAAGGTAATCACGTAACTATTTTAGAAAATCCAGAAGTTTCGAAAGAGATAAATGAATTTCTGGCTTGTCAGATGAAGTCTGAAGAGTAAAGATAGTTAAAAGCACTAAATATAATTTAATTATTATTTATTTTTTCTTGAAATACCTAAAGAACATCATTAGTTCGAATGGGATGCTCTATTTACTAGGATATAAATATTAAATACCGTATTAAACTAAAATTAAAAAAATATAAAACAAACAAAAATTTAATTAAAACTAAAATTTTGCGTTTAATTGCAATATGTAATAAAAAAAACTATCCAGTCCTTTGTGGATCAATAATTTTGCTGACGGGAGGCCTCATATTTCAAAACTTGTTTAGGCTTTTGAGAAACCCGCTGTTTTAATGAACTTAAGACAAAAAAAAAAAGATTAACCATAGTATAGTAAGGACCACTAATATATCACTCTTGTGTACATTTCCGTAAAACAATTCAGCGACAATGCCGCCTGACGATATTACACAGAAGACCACGACAGTGGCTCACAGAGTGGCATTCGACGATGGTGGTCCGAGTTCGATCCTCGAAGTGGGCACAATAACAGAGTATGCCCGAAATTTAGCAGATTTAACCTTTCAGTGGTCGCGCACTAAATTTTTAAATATTTAGTCACGTCGGTCTTTGAGACCGATTTTAAAAATGACGATATATTCGAGTTATTATTAAAAAAATCACAGGACGTTTTACAGGGGTACTAGTGGATACAAAAATAATGAACGTATTAACTTTTGCTTATTTAAAAAAAAAATTACAACTTCAAGGGCAACTTATATTTTTTGTGTTTTTTTAGGTAAGAACAAGTTTTAATGTATAAAAAAAATTATTCTACATATAATAAACTAAACTAATATACTTTTTCTTGTAACATAGTGCTATTATTAATGTTTAAAAAAATCAATTCATAATTGTTATTGTTCTAAAGCATTTTCCTCGCAATTTTTACATATGGCTATAACATGTTCCAAGCACATATGTGTATTACACTTAAAACAAGAACATCTTGTTTTTCTTTTTTTTTTGAGGTACAGAACGTGCATCTCCCAGAAGCGACATTTTGTGGAACATCTTTATCAATTCCAAAAATAGTTTGAAGTCTTAATTTAATGCCACGTGGTATATTTGCCATATAGGCACGTAGTTTTTGCTGCGATAATATTAGACCATGGGCCATCTGCGAGTACTCCTGGAGCAATTGTATGTAGCACACAGCTTATCAACTGTGTCGACCCCCCCCCCCCTTAGTACCATTATACTCAGTAATTATTGCTGGTTTTTGTAAATTTGACTCTTTATCAATTTCATCGCTGTGATGGAAAGTAGTATAGGTACAGTTTTCTGTAAATCCAAACATTCTGCTATGTGGTGGACGGGTAATCGGCTGTGAAAATTCCAAAGGAAGCTATGTTTTATTTTTTCTAATTGTACCAATTACAGTCAACCTGTGGTCCTTTAAAAGTGTTGTAACCAAAGGCAGGGAAGTGAACTAATTGTCCATGGTCACATTTGTTTCAGAACCCGATATATCCCGACAAAGACGTAAAACCACATCCCTAGGACTGTTTGATACCTTGTATTGCCCATCTGGTTAATTCCCTACATACACTTCCCTTTTACTTGTATATAATATTTTGGCATCGCAAAGTGTTAGAATATTCATGCCATATTTATTTGGCTTTGAGGGAATGTACTGCCAAAAGCTGCATTTGCCTCTAAATGCCGGCAACATTTCGTCCACGGTCACGAATTCATAATGAATTTATCCATTTTGGCAATTTATTTTAAAAATTTCAAAAACTTCCCGAATGGCTGCTAGTTTATCAAACTTTACCCGGTCAAATCGAGTTTGCTTGTCGTCAAATCTAAGGCAACGAAGCAGGAATCTAAATCGATGTAGTGACATGGTCAAATGAAATATTTCAATTCCGTAACCATCTGTTCTCCACAGATCTTCCGCATTAAGATGGTTTCCCTTGTTAACCCCAGCCAGATAGAGTAGACCTAAGAAAGCACGTATTTCAGTAGGATTCGTAAAATTTGCATCTCTGCTACGGCTATAGTTGCCTGATACCGATTCAATATACTACAGATTGGTATTTTGTACTATAATTAATATTATTTCATCATTTAAAAAATAATTCCATATTTCCGTCGGAGTTTTCAAATTCTTTGTTACTAAGGACGAACCAGGTAGCCGTTTTATTATATTTTCTTTTCTTGTTCTAACGCTTTTTGATACCGGTGCCGTTTTTCTCCAATAAGATATTTTATCTTTCCCTAAAATAAAAATAACAAGTGTTGACTACGTATAACTATAATATATTTTAGATTTTACTTACCAATAAATGACAGCTTTGATGAAAGTGGTTTATCAAAATTGTACTGCTCCTCACGATCAGAAATGTCCTCTTTGGAGATACTTTCATGCTCCAGATGTTCTTCGTGGTCAGATTCATCATCGTAAATTCTATTTTGTTCGGATTCTTCAAACATGCGCTTTAGGCGCTGTTGTTCTTGTGCATATGAACACATTACTAAAAGAAAGTGAAGCTTATTTTATAAACTTATGAAACATAAAACCTACCTTGAAAATCAAACAAAAAACTGTGGCACGAGGGTCGCGTCGGTCTCCCACACCGAAATATACTATAATAAGCAACTAACGGTAAGAACGCCGGCTCGTGCGACACTACCCAGATAACGATGCGAAGACAGGCAGCTAGACGAAACGATTAAACCCTATCCCCTCTACAACCTATTTGAAGCCCACATATGCATTCAGTCGGTCTGTGAGACCGGGCGCGACCACTGAAAGGTTAAGAATGCTGGGAAGAGTGTAAAATGTATCATCTCCCAACCCACCCCATTTACGCCGGTAACCAGGCCGGATGAGATCGGACATCTCGTTGGGTGCGGAAGAAGGTAGACACTCCCCAATCAGTAGGTCCTGCAATGGCAATAAACCAAGGGTTCATAGACCTTGAGGTGTGTCGCATCACTGAGGATCGTGTTTCGGAACCCACGTTAAGATGTAGATCCAAGAGCAAGCTGCCTAAATGTTAAAAAGGACAAGTGGCCATTAGTATCCCGAAGCACAACATATTACACAGAGATGTATTGAATAAATTAAAATAATTTGTCCACGACTATTGTATAATATGTTCATTATAATATATGTGTTTGCTCAATTATTCACTAGTGAATAATGAACTTATAATTCACTAGTGAATAATGAAATCGACAGGTAATGCGATTTAAAATCAAAAAATATCATTGGTCGTACATAATACGATGTTGTGTGTATGATGAAAAATTCAAGCATGCCATGAAATGTCAAGTCGAAGCGCTTTGTAATTTTATTTTGAAACGTCAAAATATAGTTCAACTTATCAACTTTAAAGTTAAGAATTGTATTAAAAGAACTTACAAAATGATTAGAGATAGTGAAGATGAGATATGTTATACCCCACCAGATATACAGGAAGCAGCAAAAATTGCAAGTTTAAGTTTATTACCAGAAAAATCGAATTTACCCCCAAATTTACAATATCAGACGATTATTACCTAATTTGCAAGAAGTATATCAGCCTTCGTTCATCTTTGTCACATCTAGTATTTTTTTTTCAATTATCAAAATGGCAAATGTACCTCACAAAGGATAGGAATTAATAAATTTATGCAAATGGGGAGACAACTAGCAACATTTCTGCAATTACCGACTCCAGATAAATATTCTGGTCACAGTTTTCGCAAATCTTCAGCCACTATACTTGTAGACGCAGGGGGGATATAACTGCATTGAAAAGACACGGTGGATGGAAATCCACGCCGGTAGCAGAAGGATGATGACTCAATGAAAAATAAAATGGAAACAGCTAACAAAATATCAGACGCGATCCAAAAAAATCCTTTTGGTCAGCCGTATATACGCAATGACGCAGTATCTACATAAACATCTTCACCTACATCTACTACAACGAATAACCAAGATGTTAATGTAGAATTAAATTCGATTCCTACAATTAACTTGGCACATTGTGTGAATACAAATATTACTATTCATATTTCTAAATAAATAAAAATGTTTAGTAATTCTGGCTACAATTATTATTGGATAGTCATGGACAAAGTATAGTATTCTACTCGCATAAAATGGCTTTCCTACAGAAATAAACAACCTACCACTTTTATCGAAACAATAAAACTAACCCTTTAAAAGGTAAAATGTTCCAGTATGAATTTAAAAAATACGTTTCTCTAAATAACAGACAACGTGAACTACAAGAAAGTCCTATCTAAGTTATTCTAATGAATATTCTATTGGCCTTCAAAGTCAATTTTTCGTATCTTATTGGCCTAATCAGTTAAAAAATGTAAAAATCGATCAATCCACGGTATTTCAGTCGCTAGTAGCCGAAGCTCCCACACGGCTTTGGTCTGCTCTTATATAAAGGAAACGCTAAACGATGAGACGGACTGACAGTCCTGAATGATGTCAATCTGATGAGAATTTACATCAGTCCGGCCAATCTTTAAAATTTGCCCTTACATGATCATTATGACTGTCATTCCCTTATCAAAATTATTAGTCTAAAAGGTAAAAGGTTTTTATCGTTATATGCAGTGTGTCCAAAAAAGTAAGCAACATATGTAAAAGTTTTTTATTACCGATTTCTCAGAAAATTTTATTCTTGATAAAAGTTGGTGCATGCCTTGAAACTATAAATGCATATTTCATATTTCACCCGCGGCTAATAGTAAGGGAGCCAATGCCATTTTTTCGAAATTGCATTAAGAGTAAAGTACCTTAGTTATTAGAAATACAGCAAAATTTTATATGGAAATGTTATTTCAAATTAAAAACATAGCCCAAATAGAAAATTTGAGTTACGTGTCTCAATTTTTTTTTTTTAATCTCTAATTTTATATGCATTTTTAGTAGGTTTTTGGACTTTAGCGTACTGGGTAAAAATGACAAATAAATTAGTAGTTATTTTCAGTACTATAAATAGGTTTGAATTTTATTATAATATACAAATCACTCTATCAATTTTACAAAAGTTTTACACGAAAGAGGTCAGAAAAATAAATAAAACTAGGCTCAAAAGATAAAGAAAACGTTGATTTATACGAGAGAATTGGAGGTTTGCTGGAATAATAGAGGAAAACAGGTTTAGTTTAAATATTTTGAATTATATTTGAAAAATTCTTGACAGACTATGACAAGAAAATCTAACAAAATTAACACCAGCAAAAAAAACGAAGATATATTAGACAATAACCTTTTAAACAAATCTTGTGATAATGAATATTTACCACTAAAATATCCAGAAACCAGCCAAAAAACAACAGAAAAAATTTCAAAATTTAAAGTTTGTACAAAAGATCAAAATGAAGCAGGACCTTCCAATATTTATATTTGTGGGGAATGCAACCAAAAAATTAAAGGTAACCAAGCTGCAATAGAATGTACACTAAAATGTAAAAATTGGTACCATTTAAAATGTACAAAATTAGATAATACCATGTTTGATTACTTTTCCAAAGAAATAAAAAACCCGAAAGGAAATAGATGGAGTTGCTGTAAATGTTCAAAAAAAATAGAAATTGAAAATAAACAACATTTTAAAGTTTTCGAAAACCAAAAAAAATTTGAATCTGAAGAAAATATCATAAAAATAGTAACAGAATTAAAAAAATCTGTTATCTTCCTATCCGCAAAATTTGATGAGATGGAAAAAAAAATAAAGAAATATTTATATTATTAAAAAATGTAAAGAGGGAAAAAGAAGAATTCAAATTAGAAAACAATTCACTAAAACAAGAAGTTATGAAATTTAAAAAAGAAATTAATTTTTTAACAACAAAAATAAATATAGAAGAACAAAGTAAAATCATAAATAATATTGAAATTAAAGGAACTCAAAATCAAGAAATTAAAAATGATGAGAATATTACAAAACAAATTTTAAACAAAATTGGAGTCAATATTAAAAAAGAAGATATATTAATAATGAAACGAAAAAATTTTAGTAAGGAAGGAAGCAAAGATATCATTCAAATTAACTTAAAGAATCACAGTATAAAAGAAGAAATTCTAAAGAAATCAAAAGATTATTTCAAAAAAAATGGCAATATCAGAAATACGGATCTTAATCTACCAGGACCAGCAACAAATATTTATATAAATGAACATTTAAGAACGAGAAACAAATTTTTACTTGGAAGAGCTAAAGAATTAAGAAGGTTTAATTATAAATTCATTTGGTGCAAAAATGGAAAAATATTTGTGAGGAAAAATGAAGAAGAAAAGATAATCCAAATTACAAATGAAGAAGAAATAGAAAAACTTAAAAAAGGGGGTACATCTTATAGTTAAAATATTATTTTGAATTTTTTACTTGTACTATAAGTACTATATATTTCTATTACTTATCTTATTAATATTTTTAATTTGAAAATAGATAAATATATTTCAGATTTTAAAATTACAAATATTCAAACGCAGCTCATCGAAGATCAAAAAGATTTTAATGATATAATGATTAACACAACTAATAATTTCTCATTATATCACAATAATATTAGAAGCATTTCCAAAAATTTTGACGAAACTAAATTATTTTTACATCAACTTGATCATAATTTTGACGTTATTATATTTACAGAAACTTGGAAAACTTTTAATACTGATTTATTTAAAATAAATAATTATGATATGATTTATAATAATGGAGATTTTAATAAAAGTGACGGTGTTATGATGTATGTTAAAAATGAACATAATTACTTTTTTGATGTTATTTCTATGGGAAAAATAAAAATAATCCTATTAAAACTATCAATTGGAAAAGAAAAAATTAATATTATAGGTATCTATAATATAATATAATCCACCAGTAAACATTTTAGAATTTACTATAAATTTAAAGAATTTTTTTGATGATGTTATATATACTTGTAAAAATGAAACAGTAATTCTAGTAGGTGATATAAATATTGATATTTCCTCAAACTCTACAGATAGTAGTGAATATTTAAACTTATTAAGTGAATATAATTTTATATCATTTATAAATAAAAACACAAGGGAAATAAAAGACTATAACTCTTGTATTGATCATATCTTTGTCAAAACAAACGAAAATTTAGATAATTTCCAATCAATGATCTTTAAATATCAAATAACGGATCATTACCCAACAATTTTACAAAAAAAACTAATTGATAATAAAACTAATAAAAAAACCTGTAGCAGTGTACCAAACGTACATTAATTATTATAAATTAAAAGAAAATATAACAAAAATAGATTGGACAAATTATTACTCTTATTCCGAAACAAATGATTTATCCAATAATTTAATAAAAGAAATCCAAAACAATGTACAACAATGTACGACTAAATTTAAAATTAAAATTAAAAAAAGAAAAGAATGGATTACTAATGGCTTACTTAATTCTATTAAAACCAAAAACGAACTTTATAAAAACTTACAAAAAAATAAAAATAACCGATTTTTATTATATAAATATAAAATTTATAAAAACAAACTGACAAAACTAATTAAAGAGGCAAAAACAAATTTTTATAAACATGAAATTGATAAATGTGAAAATTCTAATAAAGATATGTGGAAAACTATAAAAAAAATATGTAATAAAAATCAAAAACATAAAAATATAAACGAAATTAAAATAGAAAATAACTCACTCACTGAGATTAAAAGTATAGCAAATAGCTTTATTGACTATTTTTCTGAAATAGGCGAAAAACTAGCAAATAAAATCAATAAATGTAATAACACATCTTTAGATAAAAACATAAACAATATTAATTCATTTTATTTAGAAGAAACTAATCATCAAGAAGTTGAAAATATGATTGATAGTTTGAAATTGAAAAAATCTCCTGGTGCCGATGGTATAACTACTGAAATATTAAAAACTATTAAAACTACTATTTCAAAACCACTTACATTTCTAATAAATAATATTTTTAAAACAAGTATATATCCAGAAGCTTTTAAAATTGGTGTTATAAAACCTATCTTTAAAAATGGAGATTCAAATAAAATTAATAATTATAGACCTATCACATTAATATCTTCATTAGCCAAAGTATTTGAAAAAATTTTAAAAGCAAGAATTGAAAATTATTTAGAAAGAATAAATTTTATTTCTAATAAACAATTTGGGTTTCAAAAAAATAAATCGACACAAAATGCTATTTGCTATTTAACAGAACAAATATATGATGCATTAGATAAAAAAAAACCTTCTATTTGTATTTTTCTGGATTTAGCAAAAGCATTCGATACAGTTAGTCATGATCTATTGTTGGAAAAAATTGAAAATATTGGATTTAGAGGAAAACAATTTGAATTAATTAAAAATTATCTAAAAGATAGACCAACTTATGTTCAAATAGATACAGAAAAAAGCTATCCTAAAGTAATTAAATATGGTGTTCCCCAAGGAACAATTTTAGGACCATTATTTTTTAATATCTATATTAATGATTTATTTAATGTGATTTGTGATGGAGAAATTCATAGTTTCGCAGATGATACTGCAATTTTTTATACAGATACGAATTGGGATAACCTAAATAACAAAATTAAAAAAGATTTTAAAATAATAAAAAATTGGTTTGATAAAAATTTATTAACCATTAATTTTGATAAAACCAATTATCTACCTTTCACTTTAAATCCAAATAACGTACCACAAAATATGAATAGTATTAAAATAACTGATGACATTGAAATTTTAAAAGTTAATCAAGTAAAATATTTAGGAATGATCTTTGACAGTAAATTAAATTGGAATTTTCACATAGAATATTTGATTAAAAAATTAAGAAGTTTACTACCTATTTTTAGAAACATTAAAAAAATTTTGAACGTAAAACAACTGGAAATATTATATTATGCTTTAGTTAAAACTCATTTAAATTACGGAATTTTAGGTTGGGGAGGAATAAATAGAACTTTAGTTAAAAAATTAGAAATATTACAGAAAAGATTTCTAAAAATTATATTTAATAAAGATTATCTTTATCCTTCAATAAAATTATATTCTGAAACAAAGAAAATGAACATTAGACAACTTTACATTTACAATATCTTAATATATATATTTAAAAATAAAAATCGTATACAATTTAAAAACCATAATCATAATACTCGTCATAAAAATGAAATAACCATAAAACCTAAAATAAATAAGTCCATAGGACAAAAAAATTTCAAATATTTATGTTTTTATTTAAACGATTATTTACCAACAAAAATTAAAAAATATATTTCATTAAAAAAATATAAAGTCGAAATAAAAGCATGGATATTGGAAACGGATAATTTAAAAATATTTTTGGAAATGTTTTAATTGATATTGTTATGAATAATATATTTTTCAAAATTTAATTATACCTATCTTCAAAAAAACTGCGTTTATATTTATATACATATATTAAAAAGTTTTTTTTTTTTTTTATTTACAATTTAACTTTTATATAATATTAACAAATATTTAAACAAAATATTTTAATATTCTCATATATTTATAATTTAAAATATTAAGATTTGCCCCTAACAAGCACGTCTTCAGGGGATCAAAGAAGAAGTTTATTAAGGAAGATAAATAAACAAATGTATTATATTATAAATATTGAAAAATAAACTCTTATTATTATTATTATTATTATTATTATAAAATATGTTTAAGTAGGCGTGCAACACGCTTATATCTAAACCGACCCGGTTCATTGAAAAGTTTTGAAAATTTTGCAACTACTTAATGCATTCTTATTATAAACCCACGTTTAAGTTATTTGATAAATATATTAAAATTGCGTAAACGAAAAATCGACCAGAGGCGTACCGTTTAGGGGAAATTAGAGATTAGAAAAAATAAAATAAAAATTGAGACACGTAACTTAAATTTCGTATTTGGGCTATGTTTTTAATTTGCAATGACATTTCCATATAAAATTTTGCTGTATTTCTAATAACTAAGGTACTTTACTCTTAATGCAATTTTGAAAAAATGGCATTTGCTTCCTTACTATTAGCCGCAGGTGAAATGTGAAATATGCATTTATAGTTTCAAGGCATGCACCAACTTTTATCAAGAATAAAATTTTCTGAGAAATCGGTAATAAAAAACTTTTACATATGTTGCATACTTTTTTGGACACACTGTATATGCGCTTCTTATTCACAATGCGGCATTTTTTTATACAGGAGACAACAATGTAAACAAAAATGTTATAATTATAATTCTAACTCTAACTTAATCATTAGAGCGAGAAAGTTACCCACGATTAAAACTTTTGATGTAATATTTCTCATAATTCTTTAAAAATTAAAATAGATTGGATATTTTTAAAAAAACAATAAAATATAAATTTTGCACATTGCTACGATGTAGTCGATTAAATTTTTTTAATTTTTCTTTCAACGCAACAATTCTGAAATGAAAGGCACCTTGTTTAATTCACCTTATAAAATAGTTTTAGTTTATTTTATGATATAGTCAGATTGTGTAGGTATCAACTAGAATTATATACTTGTAAGCTTATGTGATGTTATGGTTTGTATTAAAATATATTGCTAAAAAAGAAAGTTTGTTAATTTACTTTACTCCCCATCAAACCTCGTTTACTTACAGTGTTTTGAAGCTACTGTTTTGTCTTATATTCACACTATATAAAAAAGACATAAAGTGAAGTCGCACACTTTTACTTTCCAAGGGACACCCTTCCCAATACCCAATAAACTAAATATGGAATGGATTGATTGAATCTTGGTTAAAATATGAGAATCAAGTTATTTTTTAATAATGCATTTCATAATTAATTCAAAATAATAAAAGATACTTACAATATCTATCTGACGAGCCTAATAAATATAGGCTATTTCATTTGAAAAAACAGAGTTATTGTATATTCAAATTTTGTATATTTGGATGTCAACAGAAAACACCCTGTACAAAATTTTCGGTACTTAAAGATTTAAGACAGTTTATCTATCACTAAACTTAAGAGCTTACAAGAAATTTTCGATTTTCGATACTCTTATTGAGAAATACAGGTAATTTTTTACTATCATGTTTTTTCCAAAATTTTAAGTTTTCTGCATTTTGTTTGGCAACGTTGCAAAAAAATAAAAAACTAAATATGGCGTCATATGGACAATTTTGTAAGAAAACAAAAAATGCTAAAATATATAGGGTGTTCCATTTAAAAGAATGCATCTTTTTATTGTCCTACTTTTTTGGATCATCCTGTATGTTAAAAAATAATTTTAGAACATATATTTTTTTATACCTCACAACTTTTATAAAAACTCTTTTTTATATCTTTAATAGCAGAGACGGTATATTACTTTGTCAGTCAAATGGGCCACCCTGTATATAAAGTCCCCTTCATGTGTATACCTAATAAATTATGTGACGCGCCCAATTTGCAAACGATTTCTTCTTTTCATTGGCTTTTACCTTAAGTTACCAAAAAATAGTATATTATGTTACAAGGACGAAAAATACAGTATTTCGGACGTATTGCGGGAGATTACTGGACGAGGCAAAGCCGAGGCCAGTAACCCGCATAGTCTGAAATACATTTTTCGTCCGTATAACATACGTTATTTTTTATCCGATTGTGTTTTTGCTCGGATTATAAAATAATGTAAAAATTAAGAAAACCAATATATTTCATCTTGCATTGTAATTTTTTGTCCCTTGAATTTTTGAACAATGAAACCTGTAATATGTGTATCCATGGATCTAACAAATAATTAAATTAATATTATCAACTGACGTTTTATCAATCAGGCGATAGTTTTAACTAATCTTTCGTAATCTGCTAGTTTTAAAACCTGAAAAACACAATTAAAAATGGAAATAGACGATGATCTTATAGAAGATACACCACCTGACATTCAAGAAACTGCCAAGGAAGTAATGTTACATTTGTTGCCACAAAAATCTAAGGAATGCAGTTAGTCTCGACTCAGGTGTCGCAATCCGTCTCCCAATCGAGTTCAACATTGGAGAATAATATCATAACGGAGACCAAAAATAATAACACATCCTCAAAATCAAATTTACATCACCCCGTTCTTGTTCAAAATTGTTCTAATTGTACATTTAATATAAATATTGTAAATAAATGAATAAAATAAACTGTTGAAAGTGTCCGACAAAATGTTTTTCGGACTAGGACGACAAAGGTTGCCTAGCTACCAGCGCAATAATCAATACCTTATTAAAAAGGTTACCTTTTCGTCCAAATATCTGATCTATAAAACGTCATTTTTTGACACAATCGGATAAAAATACTTTTTAACTGTAAATCTACCAAAAACTGTATTTTACGGCGTTGGAAAAAAAATCAAAACAACCATCTAAATTAATGTTTAAAACTATGGGATTGTTTAATAATTATGACAAGGGATCTAGAGATATTATGAATCTAATAGTGTTTATCTATTTTATACAGAGTGTTCATAAGAAGGTTTTAGAATCGACACATTTTAAGTTAAATTTTTTTAAGCTTTTCAAATTGAACACCCTGTATATTATGTGACTATTTAATGTAAAATTCTTAAGCAATTTTTTTGTACTACAAGCATAAATAAGTTATTTTCAACGGTTTTCTAAATAATTGCAAATTTCGAATACGAACCTAAATATACAATAAAATACTGGGTGTTCCATAAAAAAAATACATCTCTTTTGGGTATCACACTTTTGTGGAATACCTTGTATATGGAAAAATATTTTTCTGAAATGCACCCTATGGTACAGTATAAGTCTGCTTATGAATGAAATTCCTAACTTAAATCGGATAGGAGCTATAGAAGCCTGAGGAACTATTGCAATAAAAATTAAAATAAAAACCTTTTTGAAATTTAAAACATGATATATTATTTACATATTGTACATCATCATTTGGCCTTAACTGCTCAATTTGGAGAACGCAATCCATATTAAAAGCCCATAAAAGATCAAGAGACAAATCTTGTGCAAATAGTACTTCCTAAAAATAAATACATTTTAAAAACGGTCTATATAAATAGATTGAACTTTAGTTAAAAATAACCAAAGAGTGTTACTTGTTTCAAAAATGGTTCGAACATTAAAATTTTCGGAAAGAAAGTTAGCGGCCAGCGGACAAAGAGGTGCAGAGAGACATGAACAGAAAAATGTTGTTTCCTATAACAGATGTGTTGCCTACCGTGCCTTGGTTGTTTTCAGTTTTGTGATTTCGCGTCCGGTGGCTTTGTCTTCTGCATTGGAGTTGATTTGTATAGATGACGATACTGATATTTTTATCACATTCATTTCTTAAATAAATCTTGAAAACGCATTTTCGATTTATGTGTTTCTGGAGTAGCTTACGCGTTTTGGCTTTCTGATGAGTCCTATTCAGGACGAAACAACTGTCATTTGCCTTTGCCCCCTCGGAACCCATTATTTTGGCGTCCCTGTGTACTTAGATGTACAAGATACAGCACCACTTTGTTCGCTTGCCGCTAACTATTTTTTCTATTTTATTATTATGGACTTTAAACTTTTACTAAGGTAACTGAAGGTAATATGGCCACATTAAGGTATTTCTATTTAATATCACTTATAAATTATATTATTTCATTATTTTTAATGGTAGTAAAAGTTTCACTTTTATACTATCATTTCAGAAATAAAACTAAATTTATTAGGATCTGATACATTTAAAAAAAAATTGCAATTTGCC
This sequence comes from Polydrusus cervinus, assembly GCA_935413205.1. Taxonomy (NCBI): domain Eukaryota; kingdom Metazoa; phylum Arthropoda; class Insecta; order Coleoptera; family Curculionidae; genus Polydrusus; species Polydrusus cervinus. The sequence continues at coordinate 21,068,954 of OW284514.1, read as the reverse complement.
ATATTGCCAACAAGGCGTCGGTAATATGGCCATATATATCAAAGTATGGAGGTGCCACCCTCTCCCGTCGGAGGACAAGAAAATATAAAGTTTTTCCTGATTTAAAACTAAGTTTTGTACAAAAATGTACATGTGTTAAATATCTTGTCTATCTTAGTATTTTATTATTGTAGTTATACCATTCAAAAAAAAAAAAATCCTGCAGCGCTGTAGGAACATTTTGCCTTCACTCGAAACAAGTTTCTGAATTCGCTTTAACAGTCGATTACCAAATTGGACACGCGATTAGTGCTAGAATGAAAATAATTGTAATTTTGTAGGATAGAAGAGAAAAAGATATCACCACCGTGATATATATAATATAATATGAAACGAGACTATAGCCTGAGTAAGAAATGAGATCAGACCACTTAAACCCAAAATTGCGCTATGAGATATTATACGAGATCGTTATTGATAAACGAGACAGAAACTACTTCTGGGGCAACAATCTGGTACACAGATGGCTCTAAAACCAAAGAGAGTACCGAGCGGGGATCCAGGGAATAAAATCGGAGAGTTAGGTATAGTGCGGGTACTTAAACAAACATTAACTAAAAACCCGTGTAACAAAACGTCTTTCTTATTCTCATCTGTCCAACAACTGAATGGAGTTTCCAACAAATTACAAACTATGTCATCAATTGGGTTCATTTTTAAAACACACAACTAAGTATATAATGCTAAAACAATGGTGCATACGACTGATCTATTTTTAAATTGCCCTTCATCTTAACGCAAATGGTTACATGCTGTCGCGTGGCTGACGTCACGTAACCATAGCAATGATGAATACCAAAGCCATGTTGGGCGTTGGGTCTTCACTTGCTTTGAGCTAACGAACACGGTCACTGGAGCACCAAAATGCACGAGTGTTTATAATTATTGTTTATCGGAGTTAACCGTGGCCCTATTATGCATAGCTACATTCGGATTAAATTAATATTATTATTTTGAACATTATTATTTTTAAAGGGCTAAAATGGTAGCTGTATTGGTACATTAATATTTAATATTGTCGAAAAACTTTGCTCCTGGTTTTATTTTATTTTTTTCACCTACTTCACCTGACAAGCCGCCACTGCTCTGGGAAAGTCTCCCACCATATTCCAAGCAGAAATCCACGCCATATTAGTGTACGTATAGGGAGGGCTTACCTCAATAAGGCCCGTATTATTAATCTCCTGGTAACTTTACCAGCCAGATAATTTCCAAAGAAACCATTGTTAAGACAATTGTCTCCATAGAAATTATCTGGCTGGTAAAGTTACCCGGAGATTAATAATACGGGCCTTTAAGCGGATCCACATAATATACTCTGATAGTATTATGAAATAAAACACTCGTGGTTTGTAATTTTCACTCGTATAATGTCAACATGACACGTGTTTCGCTGTCACAGCAGCTTCATCAGATGTGATATTAAAAACAAAATTTTCTTAAAATATAGAGGTCCTAATTGACAATAGCTATACAGATGTTGGTATAACCAAGTTATAAAATTATTAAGGTACTACTTTATAAGGACAGGTAGGTGGATACTAAACTATAAATTTAACAAAAGAGAAGTGCAATTATCTAACTGGTCATTTAATAATTTTGGTGAATTTTTCCATTTGTTGATTTCTAAAGACTCCAAAAAATTTAATTTTAGACTTTTTTGTTCTACATGTAAAATATCAAAATTATTATTAAAAATGTGGTTTTCTGAATTTAAATGATCTGCATATTATGTGGAGTGTTTATTATTTTTGGTTAAAGAATCCTGGTGATCTTTAATTCTAGTTCTAAATGAACGACCCGTTTGACCTATGTAATATTTGGAAAAAGAACCACAATTTAACCTATATACTCCGCTTTTGTTGTCTTTTTTAAATTTATCTTTATTATTTTTTATGATTTTGCTTAAATTATTGTTTGTTTTGTATGCTATTTTCATATTATGTTTAGTTAAAAAGTTTTTTATATTATTACTAGCTTTGCCGATGAATGTTAAAGTTGTGTACTTAAATTGATCTTTTGTTGTAGGGAATACTTCATTTATTGTCATTTTATACTTCATTTTTGAATATATATTATCTATTAGTTAATGATTATATCCATTGTTAATTGCTATTTGTTTTATTAAGTTAAATTCTTTGGTAAAGTTTTCATTTGACATAGGAACATTGATAAGGCGGTGAACCATACTATGGTAAGCTGCTACTTTATGTTGATAGGGATGATGAGATATACTCTGATAGTCAAGACTGATATGGAAATGTAAATGGAAATTGGTAGCCCTGGCAAAAAAAACACAGTAACACTGCAGTGGATACTAGGACAAGGTATTACAGGGAACGAATAACCAAACTTGCAAAGAAAGGCTCAGAAAACATATTCAGTGGTCCAGAACCGGCACTCGGAGTCCCGAGGTACACAGTACGAGATTCTATAAAAAGCGATGGATCAGCCGGCACTCGAAGTTCCAAGATGCACAGTACGATATCCTTAAATAAAAATACTATTTTCCTAAATGTACATATTTAAGCTCCCATCCTGCAGAAGCCTTAAACAAATGGATCCCATCAGACGAATTATATTTGGTTCGTGATCAATTTCATTTGTTCTCCTCTTACGAAATTTCTGGTTCTTGAATATAATTGTTCCGAATTGTGTGATTTATACCCTGATATAACCTCTAAACTCGGGTAAATATCCTCATAGCGAAAAGAACAGAAACACAATAATTACACTTACGCTGAAAATATGTTTAAAAAAAAGACTTAGTAATTAAATGGTAGACTTACTTTAAAAGACTGGCATAAGCCAGATTAATATCCCCATCTTGCTTCAATACATGCTTTTTTAAGTGAGCGCAATAGATGAAAAAATAGTCAAAAAATGTATCTTTACTGTCGGTTGTTGTCGGCAACATTGAAAAATTAAAGTCTTGCATATCAACTTTCTGAATTTTTTCTAATAAACTAAAGGTTTTCGTATGTGTAAAGTTAAAGGCATTCGTCATAAAAGGTTGCCCTGTCAATATGCCTATATAAACTCTTCTCTGAAGCTTGACCATCCTAAAAATATAACAACAAAAATTATTAGGATTAAATATAAGAGTGTTATCTGACTAAATGGTTTTAACTTATAGATTTTAATTCAGCTGTGTGTATTAAAAACTTCATCCTTGATAAAATTGAAATTTTAAATTGGATTTTGGTGTTTCTACGATTGTATTCAAACAAGAAATTACCAGATAAGGAGGCTTCAAGAAATAATCTTAAAAGTCATTGACAATATTGTCAGAATTGGAGACTGTCACACCTCGACAGTTTCCAGGCTATAATAGTAGTTTTTGCAACAAGAATGGATATGATGTCCATATCGCACGAGGAAGTAAATTGAGCACGACGCCGTAGGCGGAGTGCTCAAACTTCTGAGCGCAATATGGACAATCCACTCGAGTTGTACAGTACATTTTTTCTACGGCTTAACTTCCGAACTTCATGCTAAGAATTTTAAAAATTTATTTAAATTAGGCATCATAACTTGTCTTTTAAGTTGGCCATGAACTTGGGAGAACGATAATAAGAAACAATTGAACAAAAATTTATTTTGATGGCAAACCCATTGACCAAATTACACTGTAACATATTTATCGATTTGGGTAAGTTATATATTATACATACTCACTTTCAAATATATCTATTCTTCTCACTTTCGGCGTTTTGCAGAATAACAGACAAAAAGCGATATATGTATTAATAAACACGAACAATTTATTTTCTCAACCGTATTGCACAGAAGAAAAAAAGAGTTGTCGGGTTTATTTCTGCTTGCGTTTAAATTATAACTCCGAAACTACAGCAAAATAGCTGTAGAATTCGTTTCAAACAGTTAAAAATGGATTTTGTGCATTAATATGAATTTTTAACGTTCTCTATGGTCAAATTTTTCAAAATAATCGCCAATTTACAAACTAGCAACACTGTTAACGTGGAAAGAGAAGACAAGAAGTGGCAATAGTGTAAGTTGAATTAACATAACCTTAAAAAGTTAGTAAAAAATGTTTTTTTTTCTAGAAATCTTATGATTTCGTCTGTTTTATCGGGTTATTTTTATGTTCCACCATTTAAAGAAGAATTACCAGTTAATTTTTTATGTTTGTTGCGTATAATAAAAGTTCTAAGATCAATAATTGGGGTTCGATCCCCGTTTAAAATATATCGGAAAATATCCTCGTGCACAAATATTTATAATAATATTTATATGGAAAAAAATTACCAAGGTTAGTAAGAAAACGTTCATTTGGTAGGTATATACATAGTACATTTTATGTAAAGCTTGTGGTAATTGTTTAGAAATGAGTGAAAATAAAGATTTTTTGCATCTGTGTGCAAATCTTTAGTTCGGCATAAAATAACAATAATTTGGTAGAAATATATTTTGGTATTAATTTTATTATACCTTCAATTTTCGCACCATTTCGTGTACTCCTTAGGAAAATATTGTGTATACACATAGACTCTGGGATAAATGTTTTGATTTAAATTTAAAAAGAACAAATCTCATCTGACAGATTTGCATATTTTTGAAGCATATTGTTAACCAACCTTCTCTCAACTGTCAGAAAACGAATTTACAACATGTAAATTTGACTTCTCTGTAATTGACTACTGTGATTGGTCAGTTTCATAACCAAACTAGGATGGATATAAAATTTTGCCGCACAGTTAACTGGAATAGCCTACTTTACTCGCCACTAAAGTGTAAAGGAAACAGCAAATTTCCATATGGGAGTAGAAAAAATATATAGGGGCAATGTAACTACTATATAAATTCCTAGAAACTAATTTTTGCGAAGAAATTCAAAATATAACATGGACTCCAAGAATAATAATATTTCTAAACTTATTTAGATTTGCCGATTACATCGAATGGTACAAGTAAGTTCTCTTCATTTGCAATCAACTATTATTACAATAGTTATTTATTATACAAGGGAAATAGCATTAGATTTTAGCTCGAGGTTGTGTTGACAAAAAAGCGAGAGCTAAAATCTAATATTTTTCCCGTGTATAATACACTATTTTTTTCTGTGACGGGAAAAAACGACGATATTACTGCAATATTTTATATTAAAGTCAGAAAAATATCGATGTGAAATTTGACTTTTTAAACTAGTAGGTAGGCTGTTTTACTTATAGCGACAATTGGACCTGTGTTTCTAAGGAAACCTTTAAAATTATCAAATATCTGTCAATTTAATTCCGTGATTTAATATAAAAAGTAAGAACTTTAGTGGTTATTTAGTAGTTATTATAAATAATATAAAGTTTAAAATGTCTGATTCTGAGTTTTCTCTGACTCCACCGGAATTAGTAGAAGCAGCGAAAGTAGCGTCACAAAAATTATTGCCAGCTAATTCGCGCAAAATTTACGAAAACGCGTTTTTAAGATTTATGGAATGGAAGATGAAAAAGGCATGCAGTTCTTTGCCGGAGACGGTATTATTGGCCTATTTTTCGGAACTGACACAACAACAAAAGCTATCAACAGTGTGGTCGAATTATTCAATGATTAAAAGTATGTTGCAATCCCATAATAATGTAGACATTTAAAAATATTTCAAACTAATTCCATTTCTAAAACAAAATGGGAAAGGTTACACGCCCAAGAATGCTGCGATTTTTACGAGTACAAATATTAGTGATTTTTTAAATAATGCTCCCGATGAAGTTTATTTAATGGCCAAGGTTGTTGTTTTACTTGTGATTGCAGGAGCTTGTCGAATTTGCGAAATCAGCCAGGTAACATTAGATGATATAGAAGATTCAGGATCGTTATTAATTGTGAAAATTAAGCAAACAAAGAATGATGTCAACAGGAGATTTGTAGTTACTGAAAATATATTAAATTTTACCGAATGTACATAGCCCTTCGTCCATATCACAATGGAAAATGTATCAATCAAGTTGTGGGTAAAAATCAGTTTAATAAGGTACCCCAAACAGTAGCTAGTTTTCTTCAACTTGAAAATGTTACCTTATACACGGGTCATTCATTTCGAAGATCATCTGCTACACTTTTGGTTGAATATGGGGGAGACTTGTTGACACTCCAGAAACATGGCGGTTGGAATTCATCAACGGTCGCTGAAGGGTATGTTGATGAATCGGTAGCACACAGGACAGAAATAGCTAATAAAATGTTTAGAACCTGTGGCAGTGCTGAAAGAACACCCGATTTGCGACCAGGTACATCAACGGCAGTTGCGTCCATGGCAGAAAATATAATTCCAACACGAGAAAATTCGACTGTACCGAATAGAAAATGAACATGTCATGCATGCAATGCACATTTAATAATTGTACTTTTTGATTTAAAGAAAATGTAACTTTTTGTATAATAAAATATTCTAAAATTAAATATCTACCTTTACTTATGTGTGTATATTATATCCGGGAAAAAAGTAATCAATTTGTTCCCGGGGAAAAAGTAATCACTTCACTTTTTTCCCGGGGAAAAAAGTAATTTTACAAAAAGTGACATTTTATTACCTGTCATCAGAGATAAAATGTCAAACTTTTTTCCCGTCACAGAAAAAACAATTTATTTAGGAATTGACACTAATTTAAAAAGTTATAGGTAGTGTAAACTTCGTTTATAATATTATTGTTTTAAGTTAAAGACTTACATAGGGCGATTCCCAGTAATTTTTATTACCAAATCCAAAATAGTTGCAGGAATTGCTTGAAGTAGAATGAAGCCAATATAATAATAGATCCAACACGTTGTTATTATACAAGTTGGATACCAAATACATTTCTGAAGAGGTAACAGCCAAATCAGTTTATTTTCATATTCTTCCAATTTTTTAAATGATACTTCTAAAAGATTATGTGAGCTTCCGTGAAAAACATCTACTGTATTTTTATTTCTGAAATTATAATATATAGGTTAAAAATTCTTATAAAAGCCCATATATTTCGTAAGCATATTAAGAGATCTACTTCCAGATCTACATCTGTTTCTACCCAAAAAGTTATATCATAATGACACATTTTCATCAGGTATAGAGCTTTTAGTAAACTACTGCCAGATTAGTAAAATATAGAAATAGATATTAGAAGAATTATGTTGAAATCAACTTTTTCGTTGTCTTATTATACGAGGTGTCCCATTATCACCTCGTATTGTAAAATTAAATTATATATTATTTAGGTTTGCAGGTTAGAGATAATGATATTTCTTGAACGATAGAATTAGAGTTTTGATTGCATTCTCTGTATTTGTTTTAAGTTGCGTTTAAACTGAAGATATTTACCAGTTGAAACATTGTGATTTAAAAACAAATAAACAAATCAAGTTTAATACTCTTCATCTTCATTCACTAGCATTCAGGACAAAATCGATAAACTAAAATTGGGAAAAAAAAGTCGATATTTAAGTATATTTTACAGTACCGGGCTCCCCCCTCCCCCCTTCTGAGCCTAGGAGCTTGGGTCTAAAGTCTAAATGCAACCTAATTTTTCGTCTCACTCTTGGACTCTTAATTTAAATTTATAAAATAATGTGTTCTTGGCTTAGAATACAAAGGTCATGTAGAAAACGTTTAGTTTTTAAACTTTTCCGTCCAAAAGTACGGTTTTATATAGAGATTAAGCTTTAGGACGCATATCGGTTTAGTTATTGATTTATGATACAATTTTATAGGAAAATGAGTAAAAAGAATAATATTTTATAGTATTTTTCTATTATATACTTGTCTGTTCCGTTTTCCCTTTTTTTAGAGCTATTTTACCATTAAATTAACAAATATATTATCCAATGCAATAAAATATTTTTATAACAAAAACAAAAAACAATTAGGTATTTATTTTTAAAAAGAAAAATAAAGTAAACATTGAAACATTTTTTATGAAAGAAATTTATACTTTAAAAAATAGTGCGGAAAGAAATGAAAATGCTTTATTAGGAATATACAAAACGGCACTTTTAAGATGGAGTATTTTAAAACCTAAGCATTTACACAAAAACTGCTCTTAGATCCACGTTCCTAAAATAAATGATTTCTGAAAAAATCATCAATTTTGGGTGGTGTGCGACATTTACTTTATTTTTAATCATGAAAAACCGAGCCCGAAAACGCTGGTTAGAGTCATACATAAGTCTTATGTTAAAATTTTGGATTGAGACCAATATTCACATTTTTCACAAATATAAAAAATGTTTTTTTTTAATAAAGAGGCAGCTAGGAATATCAAAAAAAAGTAAAAAAAATATTTACAAAAACAAATTTAATCCAACCATGCAGAGGGAAAGAGGTAATAATTTAATTTTCGAAAATATACTAGTGAATTTTAAACGAACTTTGGGCGTGGCCCTGAATATTTTTCGCCTGCGGCGCTTTTCTACCTTCTTCACGAGGTACAATATCATGAAATACATGTAATGTCGACTGTTTCCCTTTCTCCAGATAAAAAAATGTCCTACTTAGGCCCACTGAGCTCCCCCCCCCCCCGAGCATATTTTCTTGCCACACCACTGGGTAACAGGTCGACTTCTACGAGGGGTTCGACCATTCTTATTTGTTGCCATTTTAATAAAATACTTCTTATTTGAGAGTAAATATTACTATTAACTTAAAATACAATACTACTATACTGTAAAATCGAATAAATTAGAGCCACTGATGGTTATTAAGTTCATGTGCTAAAATAATAGTACAAATTAAAATTTTACCCAAAATTATCTGTATACCATGTAGCTACAAGTATAGATTTAATAACAAAATCCACAGGAATCACATCGAGCTTAACTGTAGGGTTCGCATAAAGTATTTTTAAAACTCCCGAGCCAATTCCTGCAACAAAACCAGCTGGACCATTCATATTATCACCCCATCCTTGATATGGATCTGCGAAGCTGCCTATTACTACAAAAAATATTAAAAAATAAACATTAAAATTTAAACCCTTCGAGAGGTTATTTACTTAAAATTAATTTATGTATTTTGTGATGGGTTTAATGAAAAAATTAATTAATAATAAGTTTATTTTCAATATTTATAATATACCTAATAAATGTGTTCATTTATCTTCCTCAATAAACTTCTTCTTTGATCCCCCAAAGACGTGCTTGTTAGGGGCAAATCTTAGTATTTTAAATTATAAATATATAGGAATATTAAAATATGTTTTTAAAAATATTTGTTAATATTATATAAAAGTTAAATTGTAAATAAATACACGTTTAACTATAGGTATATAAATATAAACACAGTTTTTCTTGAAGATATAGAATATAAAAATTTTGAAAAATATATTATTCATAACAATATTTATTAAAACATTTCCAAAATTTTTTTTAAGTTATCTGTTTCCAATATCCATGCTTTTATTTCGACTTTATATTTATATTAGAGTTGGGCCACTCTGCACTCCTACCAATAACATGGTATAAAAAAATAAAATTTGGTTCTGACAACAATTTATTTTCGTGAAATCAGACTCAATCTAAAAGTAGAATCTGTGATGTCATGTAGTAAGTGAAAGTTTTGTTCCAATCATAAAAACAAAATAAATTGTCACATCCTTATAGTATAGTTATATTTGTATTATGTGTTACAGCTGATTGTGTAACAAACTTTTTTGTGTCTGTTTAAAGGTTGGAGACAATGACGTTTCTTGAACGGCAGTAGAGTTTTGGACTTGCATTGTCTTTATTTGTTTAGAATCACTACGTTTCAACTGGTAAGTATCTCCAGTCGTCTTCAGGTGAATACTGAATAAGTACGGTAACTACAGCTCTATTTATACTAGGCAGGTGCTGTGACGCATGACTAGTGGGCGGAGTCATGCGTGTTGCTAGGTGATGACGCATAACTGGATGAGTCAAGCTTGATGAGTCATGCTCGATGACGTCATGCTCAATGAATCATGCGTTTAACTCTTGGGTGGTCTTATTCTAAGATTACATTTACTTAACAAGGGTTTCCAGACGTTTCTCATGTCTAATGAAGGCTTACTAAAGCAACCTGGATTTTGGTGTATGGTAGCAGCTTCCTTAAACTTCCTCTTCCTCCAGTGCGGTTCTTTTTGCAGGATTTCCGCTTTTGTCCACATGATATGATGGCCGTGCGTCCAGGCGTGGTCAGCTGCACCTGATTTTTCGGTCTCTCCTTTTCGGGTATTATTCCGATGTTCTTTAATCCTTACTTCTAGTGGTCTTAGTGTCTCACCAATGTAAGACTGGCCGCATTCGCAGGGGATCTGGTAGACACAATTTTTCTTGTCTTTCTGGCTTACTGGTCTCGTCTTCGTTAGGTGGCTTCTTAAAGTGTCTCTAGAGCTGAATACTGTTTCGATGTTGTATCGTTTTCCTAGTCTTCTTATTTTCTCAGATACTCCTTTGACATACGGAATATTGAGTATTGGTTGTATCTCTTTCTCTGCTTTACGTGTGTTTGGCCGATTCTTGCGATTTTCCGATATTGTGTCAATCAGTTTCATGGGATAGCCATTCTTGTGCCAATACTCAATATTCCGTATGTCAAAGGAGTATCTGAGAAAATAAGAAGACTAGGAAAACGATACAACATCGAAACAGTATTCAGCTCTAGAGACACTTTAAGAAGCCACCTAACGAAGACGAGACCAGTAAGCCAGAAAGACAAGAAAAATTGTGTCTACCAGATCCCCTGCGAATGCGGCCAGTCTTACATTGGTGAGACACTAAGACCACTAGAAGTAAGGATTAAAGAACATCGGAATAATACCCGAAAAGGAGAGACCGAAAAATCAGGTGCAGCTGACCACGCCTGGACGCACGGCCATCATATCATGTGGACAAAAGCGGAAATCCTGCAAAAAGAACCGCACTGGAGGAAGAGGAAGTTTAAGGAAGCTGCTACCATACACCAAAATCCAGGTTGCTTTAGTAAGCCTTCATTAGACATGAGAAACGTCTGGAAACCCTTGTTAAGTAAATGTAATCTTAGAATAAGACCACCCAAGAGTTAAACGCATGATTCATTGAGCATGACGTCATCGAGCATGACTCATCAAGCTTGACTCATCCAGTTATGCGTCATCACCTAGCAACACGCATGACTCCGCCCACTAGTCATGCGTCACAGCACCTGCCTAGTATAAATAGAGCTGTAGTTACCGTACTTATTCAGTATTCACCTGAAGACGACTGGAGATACTTACCAGTTGAAACGTAGTGATTCTAAACAAATAAAGACAATGCAAGTCCAAAACTCTACTGCCGTTCAAACTTTTTTGTGATTATTCGAAATGCCAAAACCAACTTAACTAAAAAAAAATTAAATAATTAAATTGGATATAAAATTCTTACCAACTGAAGGTCTATAAATTATGGTTGGTATTTTCCCCCCCAATAAATCATTAATGCAATGTTCAGCCAATTGCTTAGTATATGTATAGGTATTAGGAAGTGTTCCAACGACTTTTTCGGAAAGTACGTTTAAAATATTCATATCACAGTTTTCTGCAACCATAATCAAATCTTTCCAGTTTCCATGGGGAGGATACAGTTTTTCTTCCACTGTCTTAAAATAAATGAACAATAATATTAAGAGTCTTCCATAACAGCGGTAAAAGCGGCTTCGTTTCTCGACTTGTCTTATTGAAAATTTAATATAAAAATTTTAGGGGTTCACAAGAAATTCTAATTGGGCGGATGATACCTTTTTTTTTTGAAAAAAAAAATTGAAAATTTATTTTAAAGTTTCAATTATACAGGGTGCGTCAAACTCAGTGGCCTATTAGAAATATTTAGAAAACGACAAAAGATATGTTTTTGAAAATTTGAGTGTGTTCATAAGAGCTAGTGTTCTAGCGTTTAAAAATATTTTGAAAGGGGCGGTGTTGCCAGATCATCTTGAAACTCCTAGCAACTTTGGAATTTTAAATGAGACACCCTGTATATTATTTTACTTTTTGTTTCTGCTTAATAACACAAACATTTTTTGTATATAATAATCTATGCCTATCTCTTATAGTTTTTGAGATATTAATTAATTAGTCATTTTTTGGGGCCAAAACATGCTAACCAGAAAATCAAATATTTTTGTGATTAAGGCACCTAGAAAGTTAAAATTTTTACAGACGGTTCTTATAGCATGGTCATCTAGGAATTTTGATGATATATGAAAATAATTTTACACAGAGCGTCACAAAAAAAACGTAATCTTGGTGATATAAATAAATGCAAAATTCTCAACTTTTTTAAATGGAACACCCTGTATTTTATTTTCTTAACAAAATCTAGTTTATATTTCCTACCAATAAGTTTAACATGTTCCTATACCTATCTCTAACCAATTCGAACTTACAAGGGGTTTAAAAAAATTAATAATTTAATAAAAAGGTTTAAACACATTTAATAGTAGGCTTTGGCAGAATTTGTTCGGAAACAAATGAAAAAGAAAAAATGACAACTTAATTGCTTTTGTCTATAATCTGTGTTTTTATATTATTAACTAAAATGGCCAATATTTCTTATTCAAAAGCAGAAATTTTTAATTTACTTTTTATACATGGAGAGTGTAATAAAATTGTATCAAGAACATGTAGACGATTTAATGAATGGTATCCCAATTCATCTCCAATGACAGCAAAAAAGTTTAGAAAAATAGAACGAAATATGTTGCAGTATAATAATGTGAATGTGTGACGTATAAATTCATAGAACGAATAATTTTTTTAAATATAAGATAATATAGAAAATTAAATTGATATCTCGGTCGACATTTTTTCTCTTTCATTTGTTTCCGAACAAATTCTGCCAAAGCCTACTATTAAATGTGTTTAAACCTTTTTATTAAGTTATTAATTTTTTTAAACCCCTTGTAAGTTCGAATTGGTTAGAGATAGGTATAGGAACATGTTATACTTATTGGTAGGAAATATAAACTAGATTTTGTTAAGAAAATAAAATACAGGGTGTTCCATTTAAAAAAGTTGAGAATTTTGCATTTATTTATATTATCAAGATTACGTTTTTTTGTGACGCTCTGTGTAAAAATATTTTCATATATCATCAAAATTCCTAGAGGGCCATGCTATAAGAACCGTCTGTAAAAATTTTAACTTTCTAGGTGCCTTAATCACAAAAATATTTGATTTTCTGGTTAGCATGTTTTGGCCCCAAAAAATGACTAATTAATTAATATCTCAAAAACTATAAGAGATACGCATAGATTATTATATACAAAAAATGTTTGTGTTATTAAGCAGAAACAAAAAGTAAAATAATATACAGGGTGTCTCATTTAAAATTCCAAAGTTGCTAGGAGTTTCAAGATGATCTGGCAACACCGCCCCTTTCAAAATATTTTTAAACGCTAGAACACTAGCTCTTATGAACACACTCAAATTTTCAAAAACATATCTTTTGTCGTTTTCTAAATATTTCTAATAGGCCACTGAGTTTGGCGCACCCTGTATAGGTTCAAATTATATCATCCGCCATGCAGAACATAAAAATAGAAATATCGCGGCTATTCATGTTAATTTCTTATTTTCCATTAAAATTATGAACGACGCCCCGATATTACCTTTAAAATCTCCACTGCAACTTAATTTTCGTAAAATTCGTTTGTATAATATTTTGTACATAAAGAAAGACATTTTATTGCCATCGCCAGACACAGGTACAATATGCGCGATGTGGTGGAAATTGACTATTTGTTCGTGATGACTTATCGAATAGGGTTTTCTCTTAATAAACAGTGTTTCTACCTATAATGTACAATTATCATAAGGATAATGAATTTATCGGATTTCCAAATTTTTTATTTAATTTTTTACACCACGTTTTAGCTACTGTGTATCAGCACTTATTTCACAGTCTACACTGTTTTAAACTACAAAAGTACCCTAAAATTATATGTATTATTTATAATTATAAGGTGGTTGTATAAAGTCCTCCCCCCTCCCCTTCTGCTAACACGGAATATATTATTCAAATTTGGTTTAAGTAAATGATAAGTTAAATACCTATCATTTACTCTCTTTTCCAAAAAAATATTGCTTTCTTAATCAAGATGGCGGAAATCCGCTATCTTGAAAAACATTTTTAAATAAATAGAGTGGTCAAGCGATATCTTGTTTTTACGATCAACTTTTCAATTTTACTATCTCAAAATATTCCATTTCAAAATGGTAAATCAAAAAATATGCAAGATCAACATATTTTGGAGAATCCGGGTTAGCAATTTGGGGAACGGGGCTGCAAGCACTGTATGGGCATCGTGCGTCTGATTCCGCCCCTGTATTTTGCTTCATATACTGACACATCAAATGAGGCATATAGATTTAAGTTATTCCTTACCTTCTGGTCCATATTACAATATGTTGTCGAAACATGAACTAAAATGTTGAGATTTTTCATTTGTAGTGCCAAAAGGGCCACCTCTCTAGCACTTCGTAAATTTGTAATAATAGCATCTCTTAGAAAGTCGTTAAACCTGACAGATGCCGCTGCGTGAAAAAAAAAATGTATCTGCTCCTTTAAAAGTTGTCTATCTTCTTCAGAAATTCCTAAAATACAAAAAGGTTTTTAACCCCAACTTAAAAATATAAAAATTAGGTAAATAAATGATTTTAACCCATTAACGCCCAGTGATACCGTTTGGTATCGCTAAATCAGCTATTACTAATACATCGACCATTTTGTGGGTGGTAGTGGGATAATAATTCTGACGAGGCGTTAATTGCGGGAAGTATCTTTAGTTATGTTTTAAGTCTTTGAGTATAGTTGCCGATATTTGTAAGCAAAAAAACACGTGTTATTTTATCGTCCATTTTACGTCAATAGAAAAATATGGACATTCGCTTTGAGTAAGTGTAGTTTTTTAGTGATAGTATATTTTTTCTTGAATACAAGTATTGATATTGACTAAGATATATATTTAAAGCCCTCTATAACGTATATCGTATTTTTTAAAATTCACCTGACTTTACAAAATGGGCGCAAAACATACTGATACCATATGGTATCACTGGGCGGTTACGCTATATATATATATTTTTTGATAGGCATGGATTTTCATTGTCTGAAGTTTTAGACATAGCATACGCTAATAACGATGCGACAAATCAAATAGACGAAATATTTATCAAGCCCCCTGATCCCAATATCGACACCATTGAAGATTCCGCTGACGAAGATGACGGAGGCATGCTAAATAACTTAACAGGTCGACAATTACGTGCACCTGTGGAAATAAAATTGACGAATACTACACGTTTAGGCAATAATTATGACGACTTTTCTGCAGAAAGTCCTAACCAATCATCTTCAGCGCCGGCTAATCAATCCGTAACCGAATCATCTTCTGCATCGACCTCAAACGATACGTATTGTCCAGAATCAAAGAACAACGACTGGATTCAAAATCGTCTAGCTTAGAAACCAGATACTGTTTGAATTAAAGGCGACATTAAACCTGGAGCCAGCTCATTTTCAGTAAAAGATGACAAGCGGTTCGAACAAATGTCTTTTTTTGAGCTATTTTTTGTCAACGATATCATGCAGCAATAAACAATGCATGGTTTCTGTATAGGAAAAATCACAACAAAACCTCCAACATAGAGTTTAGATGGGAGTTGGTCCAAGTATACTTAGCACGTTATGGTGTACCGGCAAAATCGGCAGGTCCTGCAAAAACGTCTGTTTCACGCACACTTCTGCCAGGTATTCGATATGACGGTATGCATCACTACGTTGCTTTATGTAATAGACGCCATTGCGCTGGAAATGAATGCAAGAGTTTTAGTAGAACAATGTGTTCTAAGTGTGATGTAGGTCTTTGTGTAGTCTGTTTAGCCTATTATCACACAATGTAAAAATTTACTTTTAATAATTCCATAAATAAATATGTATTTTAAAATTGTAAGTATTTGTATTTTACAGTATCATATGCGCCCAGTGATACCATATGGTAGCAGTTATTTTCTTAAAAACTGACGTAGGACATTTTGTAAAATATTTTTTTTTGTGCATTCCTACTCATATTAACTCAGAAGAAAAGTAAAAATATGTAAAATAACTAACAAAAAATAACTCTGGGCATTAGTGGGTTAATTAAATCCTAGTAAGTGAGAGAAGTTATCCAGGAAGAGAAGATATTTTTGAATTTTGAGATTTTGTGGTTATGTAATAATGGTTATTAACGCAGAAAGGTGTAGAGTAAAAAAAAGCTCATTAGGTACGCAATGGGACTACAGAGTGACCCAACGAATAATTAAGCCACTTTCCTAATTTCGAATTGATTTCATTGCAAAATTTTTTATTTTCATCAAGTGCAGGTAGTCCCACCCGTTTGAGTTAACTTATGGGTTTTGCCTATTTTATTCATTCATAAACACTGAAAATGGTGTGACAAGGGGGTGCATTGGTAATGCCCTGCCCTTTTCCTAACCTCATTTCTCTATTTTGTTCTCTCTGCTATAAGGGCAGAAGCATTGCAGACTGAGAAGGGGAACTGGGTCGGTCTTAGAGTACTAACTATCAGTAAAACACTATTGTAATGATGATTAAAAAAATATTGTAAGTTGAGAAAATATTGAAATTTAACAATCTTGTTTCCAATAGTCCAAATTAGGCAAAGGCACATACATAGTAAAATTTATCAACAATATAATCTTGATCCAAAATCCTATGTTAAACTTCTTTAAAATACAGCTTTCCAAAATAATGTTAAAATTTATAAATTCATTTCTCCAAAATAATCATTTAAGGTTGGCACTAACAGTTCCAAAATTTAGTTTCATTTAGGGAGTATCTAATAGGCATTTAAATTAAATCATAGTATCCAAAGGGAGCATTTACTGTTTCTAAAGTTTCAATCTTCAAAATAACATAAGTAAAACGGTTTAAATCCATAATCTTCAAAGGGAGCATATTATATTGTTGCTAACTTTAATTTCTCACAAAAATTCATATTCTGTTTCATATTTAATTTCTTAAAAATTTTCATCTGGTTCTTATTAATTTTATCTTGAAGGGAGCACTAACAGTTATAAAATTATTATCATAAAATTTCCATGCAAAGTTATTATAAAATTTTTACCTTTTCTACAACACCAAATTGAAGCCGAATTAACGTAAATACTAACTTTCATATTTCTATAAAAATGCTTCAATTTCTCGCGGCGAAAACTGTGTAAGTCTTAAGGCGGGGCTTGTTACGCGTTCGCACTGACTTTCTCACACAACTTTTTACCTGGTGGCGATCTCCGACATTCGCCACCTTGTATATTAACTCTTTAAAACTACTTTTTGATTCTTAAAAAAAAAACTGTCTTAAGAAGAACTTAACTCAACTAATTGTTAACCTAATATTTCAAGAACAACTACTGTCTACTTATGGCCGGTCCGTAGCACGGGCGCTAGTATTTATACCCAAGTTTAAGGAATACGGCACAAACAACTCAGGGTCATGTATTGCGCAAAAGTTTGACTTTGGTTTTTTCCTAGAAGTATTTTTTTCAAAACAAGTCAGGGTCAAATCTGCGGGTGTTACACGGGGTTCTTGGAAAACAAGTCAGGGCCAAATACTTGACCGGTGATTGAAAAATGTCAAGAATGTATTTGAAGGTTACTAGGGTTCCAAACCCAGAAGAAATTCGCACTGAATGTCACGTACACCAAAAAGATTGCACAACTTGTTTTTAGGAGAGGATTCACTTTGAAGAATTTTTAGTTTTAACTTTGCAGTCAAAGTGAACGCAGTGAATTTGTTTGTGCTATGGTCTTGCCACTTCGACTTCTCTGCCAAAGGTGCCTACATGGTTTAATTAGGTACTAATTAAAGAATATTATTTTCTTTTAATTTTTGAAAAACTTTCTTTTTGCTTTTTCAAAAAATCAAGCACATTTGTTTATTAATTATTTTTCTAAACATCGGACTTTGACTTTATTTTTGAAAACGCGACCCCTTTTTATTTAATTCACGAATTTTATAATTTGTTTTTATTAATTTAAATTATTTTCGAAAATAATTTTTTGTCTAGTGTACTTATGCCCATATGGCCTCTGACACCACACATTATGTACATAGTATTAGTTACACCTATTGTTTAATAAACATCATAAAAAAATACAAAATACAAAAAATACATTATATAGAAATTAAATTATAAAAAATAATAACATTTTTCGTCATCTGAGGAACTGTCATCTCCTCTTGACGTTATAATTAACGGGTCGATGGTCCGATCGATCATATGGTCAAGATCTCACATTTTCTTCTCTTCTTTTATGACATCATTGGCTGCTTTTCGCCAGTGCTCTGGTGTCACTTACTTAAGGGCTTGATTAAACAGTAGCTTAACAACTTTTATTTTGAATATCGTGTTGTATCTTTCACTTGTGCTCATATAAGTTCTATAGGAGTTGATATGGCGATGTGCACAGCACAGTTACACTATGTTTCTCAGCTATATCTTTCACGGCATATTTTATAAAACGATGTTTGTGTAAATTTGCTATAGCTAATAGTTCCTTCTTTATCAAAGTATCTTCTTTTTTTTTCTTTGGTTAGTTATCATAAATAATTTAATGCACAAAATTTACCTGCGCCTATGGCCGACACCGAAATTGAGCCAAACTGGACGGTGTTTCCCATTTTATTACTCTACACTCTACACCTTTCTGAAATATACTATAGCGAATAGATTACAGCGATTTAACTGAATCTACGAACTAAGAACAGTAATATTCGATACCTGTGACTATAATAATGCTCAGACAGCACTGATTCTTTAACATAACTTACCCAGTTGTAATTCTTTAATATCACCACCAATTGGAATAATTTTATTAAAATTTTTTGGACAATTTTTCTTTAATAAGCTGAATACCTAAAAGAATAATAATTATTTTTTAAACTATTCGCTTTAAAACATAGACGTATTTATAATAGTCTTGTTCAATTACGTGTTTTAGCCAAAACGTATTGCGATTACAACAAATTACATTCCTCCACTGTTTCAAGGGCGAAGACACATGCAATGTCGCTTATAAAAACCCCTCGACTCTTTAGAATTTACCCACTCCTTTCCCCCCTTTTTTTTGTCTGGTACGTGCTGGGGATTGCGCAAACCTTTTTTTAAAGTGTATATAAGTGTTACCCTTGATTAGAGTGAAATCAAACAATCTTCTGGACTGGACATGCTCAAAAGAGCGGAAAAATTTCTTTTTCCGAAAATCGATCGGAAATTTTTGATAACATTTCTAAAAGAAAAAGTCAATAAATCCTTACACTTACTCATTGCTAGGCAACGGAAAATAACTGTTAGGAAATATTATTATTGTACTGTAAGGAAATATAATTTCTGTATGGCTACTTGTAAACTAAAATGTTTTAAGCTTGACAATTCAATCTTACTGTGTTTCCATAGTTACAACGAAAATATTTATTGGCATCCTTTATTTGTGAACAAAGTTAATAATACTTATTTTAAAATTTTAACAAGTTGATGATGTAATAAGTTATGTCCTTGATTGTACACCTCTTAGAAAAAGCCACATTCCCGGACTCCGTATTGTCAGTCTCGCTTTGCGCCTCGACATAAAATCTTTACGGTCCTCCGGGAATGTTCAGCTTTTCCTACTAGGTTTACAACTATTTATTTAATATTCTATAAATATTATTATATATATAAATCCTTTTTAATGGTCGAAATGGTATATGAGTGTACTTACAGGGGATGATATAATATCATTAATTCTTTCCTGCAGATTCTTTCCTTTTTTTGGCCGAAGCAAAATGTATAATTTATTTAAATCGGGGCATGACCTTAAAAGCTTTTCAATTATTGCTTTTCCCAAAAATCCAGTTCCTCCAGTTATAAAGATATTTTTTCCTAAAAACAGGAAACATTTCTTTAAAAGCTTCAAAGTTAAGCAAGTTTCAATAAGCAGAAAAAGAAAAAATGGTCAAATTTCACAAATTTTGGTTTTTTGCTTTTATTAATTCCTTATTCAAAATTTCTTTAAGAAAGCATGAAAAATAAATTTTCAAACCACCTGAAAATTCCTTATACAATAGGGTTGCATTTCGTCTAACACAGTTAGATCATGAAATACGAATTAGATTGCATAGTTCTACCAAGAAATGAAAGCTTTACATTGGTAGGATCATGCTTTCTTAATTGTTTGCTACCACCTAACTAGTAAGAAAGTCTGTGTTTTTACAAAATTTATTTAGTTCAAAACTGTAGGTAATTGCTACTCACGGACGGGTATTTGGCCCCTTTAAAAAAAAATCGAAAAGGACCGGATATATTGATCAAAAATGAAATGGCAAATGCATTACTATACTTCACTCGTACAAATAATAAATAAAATGGATTCGCTTTCTTATTTTTATGTGTCTGATGGTGCTAGAACGCATTTTCTGATAATAATTATTTTAATCTATTATTTACGGACTTTCGTATTTCAGTTGGCGTCCGTGAAATACTTATTTCATTTTCTAAATCATTTATAATACAGGTAATATTTGCAAAAATTTGTAAAATATAAGTTTTTATATATTATTATGTTTTCATACATTTAAAAAAAAATGTATAATTGTGTTCAGTTCGTGTGAATTACACTAATTTTGTTTTTAATTATAGTCTTTAACAAAAAAATGGACTAATTTCTATGGTAAAATTCTTTAATCTGAAACTTAAAGCAAGTCTTATATTATGAACTTTATTGACACATTTTACATAGGTTTTCATAAAAGTTTTAACATTAAATTTATTTTCCCAAGAAGTTTTAATTTTAAGAAACGACGTATTTTCTCTCCCTCTGTTCGGATTCACGTTATCAATTTACCTCGAAAATATTCCTTTATAGAAATCTTCCCTTCCATTGACATAGTCTTTGCTTCACAATTAAACAATAAATACTGATTACAAGCTAGTTTGATGCCTGATTTAATAAACTAAAATAATTTCTAATACATTTTATATAGGAGAAAGGTGGGTAAGATGACATGCCGGGTCGTGCATTCGAACAGGATACATGAAATTTCCAGTAGAAATATAACTACTGCATAAAATATTTCCGGAAATTTTTGAAAATTTTGTCTGAAACCAATTTTTTAACAAAAACATGAGTGCATTGCACCTGAAAATTTCCCTCATGTATAAAAAATACCATAAGAGGTGTGCAATTTTCACTGAATTGCAGTGGAAATTGCATCACTGAAAATCGCACTGTACCAACCATAGCAACAAGTAATAAAGAAGTCAACTTTGACGTTTTTATTTTAATAATAATTATTTGTATGTTTAAATAAAAATGCCCCAAAACCATAGCAACAAATAATAAAAAAGTCAACTTTGACGTTTCTTCTTTATTAATAATTATTTAAAAGCCGAAAGTTTGAAAAATGAGTCGTTTTGGTGAATTTAGTGAAATATAGAAAAAACTATCTCGCCGATCGTTCGTATGGAAACAATTCATGGAGTTTTGTGTTGTAAGAAACTATAATCTAGAGCGGGAAACATCAGTGCATGAGATTGCTAAAGTACTTGGGGCTACAACATACGAAAAAATAATGGCGATGAATATAAAGATAGCACAATAAAAGTAATGTGGAATTTAACTGCAAAAATGGTGATGAAGTAATACTATGAAAAATATGGTATGAAAATAGGCCCATTTGAAGATCAAGAAAATAAAGCTGCCAGGGATGCAAAAAATGCTAAAAGAAAGGAATTGCAAAAGCACGAGGATAAAAGAAAATGAATAAAGATATTTAAAAAAAAAAAAAAAAAAAAAAAAAAAAGAAAGGATAAAAGAAAAGTCAGTTCAATTGCCCTATACCCCAGAAGGTCTGCAAAAAAGTTGTTTTATATTCTCCTATGAATTGGCATGAAGAGGGGGAGAAGGCAGCAAAACCTTATTGGAATTTTTTTAAAAAGAATTTAACAATGGGGGGCAAACAACAGGTAGAATAGAATACAATCCCATATTCAGCAAAACGACACAAGGTGGCTCCAAACCGTGCGCTCCATCTAAATGGCTAGTCGCTAATAAGAAATATCCCGATCTTTGTCCAGTCAGATTGTTTAACTTTAAAATGATCGTTTATTTTTAACGGTCAATCCATTTTGGAAAACTGGAAGTCGATGGTATAAAAAACAGTCCTGTTGGGCTAAATGAAATAGCAAAATGGACTACTACTCAAGCGAAAACAGTGGGACTAGACGTTAAAAAAACAAAAATTACTAATCACTCACTTAGGGCTACAGCCGTGTCAAAACTTGCAAAAAGCAGTATAGCAGGAACTTATAAAAATGACTGGCCATGCTCCAAATCAATTGCCAGCTACCTTCAAATGGATCAAGAACATCATGAAGCCATTGTAGAAAAAATTAGAACAGATAGCACCCCAAAATCCAGTGAAAAAACATCAAGCACTTAAGAGAACCTATGTATTATGGACTCAAATAAGACCACACAATATATAATAAATTACAATAATTGTAATATTACTTTTAATTAATAAAAAACTAAGATAAAATGTTAACGTGTTAGCTATTTATTCTGTAAATTTTCTACCGAATACCATTCGTGCATAAAAGTTTCCAGAAAATTCTGAAAAATAAAATGTTTTTTGGAAACCGCATTGGTTTATTTTCATCGTTGTTTCAAAAAATAGCCCTCCTCCTTCGGAGTCGGCCAATTTATAGTTTGAAACAACGATGAAATTTTTATGCACTTATGGTATTATCCCCGAAAATATCCCGTTCCCGCAGGGTGAGGGATTTTTTCTTTGGTGCAACGCACGAGTGCTTTAAAAAAAAAATGGCTTAAGTCCAAATTTTCAAAAATTTCCATTAGGAAATATTTTATGCACGTGTTATGGTTTGATCGGAAATTTCCCGAGTTGATAAAAATTGATTTAGGTAATTGCTAAAATTAGTATATTACATACCAAGTGATGAAAGTGATACTTTTCAAACGAGGAGATATTTAGCACGAGGCGTCAGCCGAGTGCGGAAATTCTCCGAGTTTTAGAATAATCACTTTCACACGAGTAATGTACACTATTTTTCCTACGACCACAAAGAATTATTAAAAAAGCCTTTGATTTGTAAAAAAAAATATTTCAACTCTAGAGTTGAAAAAAAATATTTCAACTCTAGAGTTAAAATTAGCATATCTAGGATTATGTTCCATTTAATATCTGGTTTCATATAGTTTGTCAATAGGCTTTCCCTTTATTTGTAGTTTAACTTTTTTATTTTTTCATATTTTTTATAATTATATATCATTGAAAGACCTAATCCTGGATTGACTTCTAGATTAACCAGAATGAAAAATTTTAAATTTCAAGGAAATATACATTAAACCAAAATTTAAAAAATCCACCCAACAAGGAAGATTTCAATTCAAAATAATTCTATAAATTATTTAATGTTTTTATAAAAAAAAGTAAAATACTCCTGATGGGATTTGAACCTGTGACCTCCCGTTCTGTAGACAAGAGCTTTAGTGTCAACGCTATGGCGTCCATGGCTACCAGTTAATATTATTTGTTGTTTAAATATATGACATTTTCTTCAGCGCGACTTGTTTTTTCTTTTATTAACATTTTTTATAATTTCACATGGCGTTTTTTCACACTCTAATTCTAAATCACTCGACAAATACATAAAAAATAAGTTAAAACACTTTACAATTACTAATTTCGAAAATTTGTTCTTTTTAATAGATAGGGGTGGTCTGTCAAATTGACATCATATGTTTAAATTAAATAGTGTGCCTTGTATTACCACTCTAAGTTGAAATATTTTCTTTCAGCACGCGTGTGATATTCGGCGCTTTCGAGTCAGGTTAACCGTGCTTTTTTTCTCTTTTTCATAGGTGGTCGTAGGAAAAGTTGTATTTGATATATTTATTTATTTAAATAACACCATACTTTAATAACAATTAATATTTTTTCTAATGCTAATAGTAAAATAAAACTTAAACTTAGTTCTGCTTCTGAAAACTACAATTATTGCTATAAAATGTACAATTTTGATAAGTAACCGAAGTATTGTGTTTCTGATTTAAAATTTTGACAGGTCGACTGTTTTGATGTTTTGAAACTATAGATGTCAAAAATGACAATTATTCCCGGGATACTACTTATCAATTTTTAAAAATTTTCGTGTAAAATTTTCTGTAGTAATATATTAAGGGATGGGGAAATTATCGAAAATCATTCCGAAGATTTTTTGCCTTGGAAATCGCTCGAGTGCTTGCCCGAGAGCGATTTCCTAATGACAAAAAATCTGATTATTTCCCAATCCCGTAATGTATTTTGAAGATTATTTACCAAATAAAAAACTAACGATTTATATTGCACAATTTAATGTATTGCAATTAAACACACAATTAGTATACTGTATAACAGAATGCTGAGGGGTGGGGTTTGAAGAAACAGAGCCAATTTTCGCTGCTATGGTCTCTTCACAAATATCCATTCTGGGATGAATAGGTTGAGTACTGATGGGTGCATGTTCTTGTCGTCGTTTCCTCTCATCTTATAAATGATATTCTAATGGTGCTCTTGATCGATTTGAAAGTACGGCCTGATTGATGCAGTCGATGAATGGCCTGTGATTTTTATCAGCTGCTCTTCCTGGATGCCGTTTTTCGCAAGAGCAGACACAGCAGAAGCTCTCAGCGAATGGTTTGTCACTTATAATCATCAAACATCACCACGACAATGAAAAACCTGTTGTTACAGACGTGTGATTTTAACTGTTGACAAGTGCGATTTTCAGTTTTGACGGGTGAGATATTCACTTTTGACAAGGGTGATTTTTACCGGAGAGCGGGAGATTATCGCTGAATAATCAGGTGAAAATCAACCCGCTTTAATAATGGATGAGGTAAATAATCGGGGGTAAGTGCACAAGTGCATCAAAATTACCGATAATTTTTGAATGAAATGTGTTTTTTTATAATTGCAAGAGTTTGTTTTCACATTTTCGTAAAATATGAAAACAAACGATTGTAATTTGTAAAAAAAACACATTGAATAAAAAAATTATCTGGTTATTTTTATGGACGAGTGTAACTTATTTGAATATTTCCCAAATTAATTAAGAACTCGATTCAAGTAAATTTAAATATTTTATTTAACAGAAACTACTAACAATAAAATTAAAATGCTTAATAATAAAACAAACAATTGCAATGAAAAGTACAATTATTGTAATTAACAATATTTTGCTTTGAATTCGTAGACATGGTGGTTGATGCAGTCAACGAGCGAGAGCTTATTTTGGCAGGGGACTCTCTTGAGCAACGAAGACAAACATAGAAAGAAGACAAACCAGCGTATTAATTGGTCGAAGCAAAATGTGACATAAGAAACGCCAAAACAGCGCCACCATCGGGTCTGGAGGGAACGTCTGGACTATAGGCGGGACTTTCAAATATGACCATTTTAAAAATTTTGGCCGCCAAAATTTTAAAATGATATTTACAGCTTAAAAACCCATCAGGATCCTAATATTTAATTTTTACTATACTTGGAAAATTAAATGAGGATTGTGAATAGTTTGTTGGTTGTAAATATAATTTAAAAAATTTTATGTGCAAAAATTTGGACAACCTTTCGGCTATAGGCGGGACTTTCAAATATGGCAAAAATGATATTTAAGGCCATCAAATTATTCACAATAATCCTCTTATTTGATTTTTCAAGTAGAGTAAAAATTAAATATTATGATTTTCTGATTAGATTTTTAAGCTGTAATTAAATATTATTTAAAAATGTTATTTATTAAAGTTCTACAATTAGAAATAAAACTTCAGAAATCAGCTTATGATTATTTTTATTGACAACTACGATGAAAATATAGTAAGATCAGTACCTCGTTTTTTCTTTATATTCCCAAAATGTACTTACTTTCCCAGATTAACCTACATTACCAGCTGTAGTGATTCCCATAGGACATTTATTCATGCAACATGCATAATCATCAAAGATTCACGTACCTATAGGTACTTCTTGAAATAGCTAACCTAAAAGAATATAAAATAAAAAAATTAATGAATTACTTACTAGAACACTCGACAGACTTAAAATTTTCTAATAGTCTAAATTCTAAATAATTGAATAGCAAAAAAAAAATATTTTGTAGGTATTTGTGTTACCTACAATTAATAAATATACTATAAATGATTTAGTACACATCTACATTAATAAAAGTTATTAAGTGAAAATCTCCTTAAAGTAAAAATATGTTTGGAACATAATTATTTTTGCAACAAGTAGGTAAACTAATGTAATAAATAACGAATAAAAATAACTAAAGATTTACTTACCTGCAACAACAAGAAAACGGTCCTTTTGGTAAAAAGATTAGAAAATTAAAAATAATAAAAAAATATCAAAAAAGCCTGGTCCGATTTTCAGCTATGAAGAAAGAAAAAGGGGCAATTCCATTTGTGTCATTGACATTACAAATGTCAATGATTTGTGCTGGTGGTCAAGCTCAAAACAGGAAAGTTAGGTTGTAAAATAATTTAACAGCTCGTGCTATTCATGTCAAGTACCTATCTCTGTCTGCATCAAGTTATCTCCATTCGATGTAAAAAGAGACAAATATAGTCAGACCAAGTTCGTCTGCCGTAGCTCTCTTTGTAGAAATAACTACGTAGGTGTAATATTAACACATAACTAATGGGGATAAACGTAGGTTCTAACTTAAAAAAGTCTGGAGGTCTGATGACGTCACTCTAGCTGCGATCCCGCCCATAAGAAGTTTCACCGGGCTGCTCTTGAGCTTGACGGTTGGTCATTGCCCCGCATTTTTTCAATCAAAAGCATATGGTGGTTCTCATCCATCTGAATGAATTGTCAGAATATTACATTTTTTGACGTTTGTTAACGATAAAATCCCGCTTTGGCGTTTCGTCAACAATATAAACTTGCGATGCAATTTTTGATTTCTGGCAGTGCTGTTTTCGGGGGTAAGTGCACAAGTGCATCAAAATTATCGATAATTTTTGAATGAAATGGCCGACTCCGCAGGAGGAGGGCATTTTCGTAAAATATGAAAACAAACGATTGCAATTTGTAAAAAAACACATTGAATAAAAAAATTATCTGGTTATTTTTATGCACGAGTGTAATTTATTTGAATATTTCCCAAATTAATTAAGAACTCGAATCAAGTAAATTTAAATATTTTATTTAACAGAAAATACTCACAATAAAATTAAATTTTATATATTTTAAAATAAAACTAAATTTTTTGACGTTTGTTAACAATAAAATCCCGCTTTGACGTTTCGTCAACAATATAAACTTGCGATGCAATTTTCGATTACTGGCAGTGCTGTTTTCGCTGTAATTTTACGAAAATTGCATTTCTCTTATGGGAACCTTAACATATGAGGGAAATATTCAGTTAAATTGACACTAGGAAAATTTCCCATGTAAATTTCGAGGTGATAAAATATTCGCTTCATATTAATTTTAAAGAAAACTCTTATAAAGATTTTTTAAAGAACTTAGTGACATTGACAGGGCATCTTGATTTTATTTTGTTTTTATAACGGAAACACCAGTTAACTGCAAAATAACTACCGTCAACTATTGGCGATTCAAAATATACAATATTTTATTTTGTCAGCTTTACGTGGTCCGATTACTTCCTTCCCCTAGAACTACAAAAATTTTCATGACTGGTGGTTTTTCTTGAAAAATTATAGCATTGTGATTTGTTTCTTTATAAATATGTATTTATTTTATTATTGAAACATGTGCTAATGGCGTAATTATTTGGCAAATTTACAAAAACATGAGTCGCATGAATGCAACAAACATGTTAATTAATTCATTGACCTAAACACATTTTCTTAATTAAAAACATGTAATGATGTCGCGTATTTTGACCTCACAAAGAACTTTGATATGTTTCGATACGCCATTTTTCCTAAAATGTCTGGAAAATATAGACACCTCGCAACAAGGACAGATTTACCGGGTAGTTAATGGGGTGATTTTATTATTTAACTGATCTGTGTTATCCTCAAATCATTTTTAGCATTAAACAACGCATATTTCTTAATTTAACTTACTTTTAAAACATACTTTATTCATTGAATAACAATAATTGTACATTGTTAGTTTCCTTATAACTAATATGTTTATTACATTACGTAATAAAATATCTTAAACCTAGATCCTGCTGGGTTAGCAGTGCTAACCAGGGCACAAGAAGGTCTGGTTCTTTGTTCGCTTTAGAGCGGCAGGTTCCAGTAATCTATGACTGCCATGACTGAGTTTTAATTTGCTTGTACTTTAATGACTGAAGTTATTTGGAAAATTTTTGCTTGTTTCACTGGAAAAACGGTACGAATAAATCAGCTTTAATTACTAATGTACATCGTAGCGGGTGATGTCATAGTGACTTGAAAGAAGTTAAAAACTATCAGTGGGAGGGGCTTAGAAGTGGCCGGGATTTACTCCACGCGGTACGAGAAAATGAGATTACTTTCTTGTCCGTTTGTTAGTGTCCTTATTAATTTACATGCATTTCAGCCAGTTTTGTGTGGCGTTAACTATTACAGTATCTATGTGACGTAGTATTAAAAGTTTGGAGTGTATCTATGTGTTTTGGATCATTGTCCAGCCCATTCCAAAGAAAGGTAAAAAGACCCTGCCCAGCAACTACAGACCCGTCGCATTGCTTTCAGTAATTTCAAAAGTAATGGAGAAAGCTATTAACCAACAACTCCTAAAGTATCTGAAAGGGCTTAACATTATCAGCGACCATCAATACGGTTTTCGTAAGTCCAGATCAATAGGTGACCTTCTGGCATATGTCACCCATCTTTGGAGCAACACCATCGAACATCATGGAGAATCCCGGGCTGTTGCACTGGACATCTCTAGGGCCTTTGATCGTGTTTGGCACGATGGGCTTCTAAGTAAATTGCGATCCTACGGTATGCCTAATGGATTCTGTTTATGGTTAACCAGCTTCCTTAAGAACCGTTCTCTGCAAGTGGCGATTGACGGGTTTCTCTCAGACACCTTCACCATCAATGCCGGTGTTCCTCAAGGGTCCATATTGTCGCCTACCCTCTTTTTACTGTATATTAACGACCTTCTAGTGAAAACCCAAAATCCAATTGATAGCTTTGCTGATGACAGCACACTTGTCTCATCTTTTACCTTGACTCCCCAAACATCCGCTGCCGACGCACATCTTCGCAGGCAGCATGAAGTATTGCGCCTCAACAATGACCTGGAAGAAATTTTGGCTTGGGGTGACAGTAACCAAGTCGAATTTAATGCTTAAAAAACCCAGTCTTCTCCAAAAAGGATAACATTGCAGAACCGGAGATAGTCATGGCAGGACACGCAATTCCCCTGGCACCGTCTATTAATTTGCTGGGGGTCAATCTGGGAGGAAATATGTCTTGGCATGATCACGTTGCCGCAATTGCCAAGGCAGCTGCACAGAAACTTGGTGTACTTTTCCGCACCAAAAGGTTGTACACACCTCATCAACTTTTGACACTCTACAAAGCCCAGATTCGACCATCATTAGAATATTGCTCTCATGTCTGGAGCTCTGCACCCAAGCACACCCTTCGGCTACAGGATTCCATTCAAAAAAGAGCCGTTCGTCTGATCGACGACCCCGAGCTGTCCAAGACCCTCGATAGCCTGGAGCATCGAAGACAGGTTGGTGATTTGGCTCTCTTTTACAGATATTTCCATGGCAGGTGTTCGACTGACATTGCCCACTTGATTCCACCTAGAGCAATGCAAAACAGAAATACACGGCGAACCACTGCCGCTCATCCATATGTTGTTCAGCTTACTACTCCTCGAACTTCATTGTTCAAGAATTCTTTCATCTGGAGAACGTCATCTTTGTGGAATGATCTTCCTGAGGTCGTGTTTCCCAATGAATACAATCTTCAACGTTTCAAGACCAACGTAAATCGCTTTTTTCGCACTCGCACCGCTCCCAGAGCGCCTTAAAGGATTTTTCCTACAGTGCAGGTGTTTTATCATAAAAAAAAAATATATTGTATGTGTTATGTGTTTTATGATTGGAGCAAATAAGAGATTTTAATTTGAATTACCTACTTGCGAGTTTTATTTTGATGTTTTAAGTTGGTCTGTTTTGCATGTAAATTGGCAGTCTATAAATGGTTCGTCCTGGTGTCGTATGTTGGTCAAGTCTCTAGTAAGTCTTGCGTATTGTGGTTGAGTTTCGTAAAAGTTTTGAGATTTGTAAAATATGTATTGTTTTATGTATTGTACGTTTGTCGCTTGATGTAAGTAGTCTAAAGGTGTTTGTCTGGTTTCTAATAGTATTTAACTCAGTGCAATTTTTGTAGTTTTTGTATGCGCTTGTATTGGTTGTTGGAAATGCTGCATCATATCGGCGCCGCGTACGTCAGTACAGGTCTTATTATTGTTGGGTATATTGTCAGTTTGTTTGCTGGTGAAAGGAAAGATCCGTATCTCATTAGTTTATGTAAAGTCCTTGCTGCTGTATATTATTTTGTAGTTATGTTTGTTATTTGTGGTAGGAATAGCAGTCTTCTGTCTAATGTCACGCCTAGGTATTTTAATTTTATTGGAAGGGATAATTTCACTATTGTTAATCAAATGGTTAGGAGTAAACGCCTAAGTGTTTATTATGAAATAATTTGAATTACTTTTTATTATAGACCGACTAAAAGTAAGTAAAACTATAAAGAACATTTCGCAAACGAAAAACACTAAATGTAAAACTTTTAACAAGAAAAAGAGCTTAGGCTGTTTTTCTTTTAACCCCTTCAATTATGACCTTAATATACATACATGTGACGTTTTGATATTTATCGGCAGCTTCATATTATCTTACGAGTAACTGAATTTTTTACTTTCGCGCGGAATAAATAATTATAACTCCCAAACTATAAAAGTCACAATAATAATTGTAGCAAAGGTCTTTTATCTACATTTTTTTCACAGCATGTTATAATAAATATAAAACTTCCAAAAATAAAAAAGTGTTTTGTTTAGTTAAAATAAGTCTGCATAGTTTCTAAACATTCAAAGTAATCGGTCTTTTTACTATGTTTAAAAAAATACCATTGTTATACCTTGAAAGAACCGCGACAACAAAAAAAATTACGTTGCTAGCCCAACTAGTTATTGAAGTAATTAAGGCAAAATTGTAGGAACTTTGAATGATTACCTATTAAAACAGGTAATGGGATATTCTATACAACAAAATATTGTATTGTGATAATTGAGGTATTATTCTTTAAAAGAACGGGCATGCCGATCTTTCGACGAGTTACGGGTGGTCACTAAGACATCACAGATTTAATTGTGTAAAGTACTAAAAATACAGGGTGATTCACATTGAGTGGCCTATTAGAAGATCTCGGACACGAGTAACCCTATCTTTCTAAAAATTTGACAGCAGACATAATTGGTTTTGGGCTTTTAAAACCTTATATTTTGACGTTTTTGTTACTTCCGGTTACACCGGAAGTTAATGCCAACTTTGCTATTTCAAATGGAATACCCTGTATATTTTAGCACTATTGATTACCTTCTTAAAATCTAAATAACTTTTGTTAAAAATAATCTATTCCTATCTCTAACCGTTTTTGAGATATGAATTATAAAAGGATTTTTTTGTGTAAAAACGCCCCGAGAAGAAAGTTTAGTAACTCTGAAACTAATAAAGGTAAACATTTACAATTTTCTAAGCTTTCAAGTAATACAT
Organism: Polydrusus cervinus; assembly: GCA_935413205.1. Lineage (NCBI taxonomy): Eukaryota > Metazoa > Arthropoda > Insecta > Coleoptera > Curculionidae > Polydrusus > Polydrusus cervinus. The sequence goes on along the minus strand of OW284514.1, from coordinate 21,037,134 downwards.
AGATCTTTAGTTTAAATTACTTAGGTTTCACATTTTTTATACAGGGAGTTCTTAAAATTGTGCCAATGTTTCCATTTAAATAAATGTGCATAAGTCAATTTTTGCAAATGGAACATCCTATTTTTTAGCTTACTAACGTGTAGAGAATTTAATTTCCTATCTAAATGCCTAATATGTTACAATCCACATTTTTAGTGGTTTTGGAATTATGAGCAATTTAAATAAAAAATCTTAAAATTTCTGTTTGTGTTAATGCGATATTATTTTTGAAAAGAAGGCTTCGACTGGGACTTTCTTTTGGCTTTGAATAAGAAATAGCTAAGCAAAGAACATAGGCAGTTAATAACAAATGGTAACAAAGCTCAAAGTCAAACGAAAATCCCAGTCGAAGCCTTCTTTTCAAAAATAATGTCGCATTAACGCAAAAATAAATGTTAAGATTTTTTATTTAAATTGCTCATAATTTTAAAACGACTAAAAATGTGGATTGTAACATATTAGGCATTTAGATAGGAAATTTAATTCTCTACACGTTAGTAAACTAAAAAATAGGGTGTTCCATTTGCAAAAATTGACTTATGCTCATTTATTTAAATGGAAACATTGGCATAATTTTAAGAACTCCCTGTATAAAAAACGTGAAACCTAAGTAATTTCAACTAAAGATCTATGTATTTCTTGAAAGCTTACAAAATTTTAAATGTTTACCTTTATTATTTTCAGAGTTACTAAACTTTCTTCTCGGCGCGTTTTTACACAAAAATATCCTTTTAAAATTCATATCTCAAAAACGGTTAGAGATAGGAATAGATTATTATTAACAAAAGTTATTTAAATTTTAAGAAGGTAATCAAAAATGCTAAAATATACAGGATGTTCTATTTGAAATAGCAAAGTTGGCATTAACTTCCGGTATAACCGGAAGTAATAAAAACGTCAAAATTAATAAAAACGTCAAAATATAATGTTTTAAAAGCTCAAAACCAATTATGCCTGCTATCAAATGTTTAGAAGATAGGGTTACTGGTTTCCAAGATCTTCTAATAGGCCAGTCAACGTGAATCAACCTGTATATTATATTCGGAACTAGTTGAATTTAAGTGAATAATAGTTTTTGTCGTTTCTGCCTTTCTTTCAAATTAGGCTTTTTACCTCCTCATCCAGGGTCATTCCCTAGGGGACCTATAGCTTAACGTGGATTCTGAACCACGATCCTCAGTCATGCGACACTTCCCCCAAGGACTATCAACCCTCGGTTTCTTGGGTCCTTGCATGACCCAACATTTGGAGAATGTCTAACTACTTTCGCACCACACGAGATATCCGATCTCATCCGGCCTGGTTACCGGCGAGAATGGAGTGGGTTGGGAGATGATACATGTTACATTCTTTCCGGCATTCTTAAACCTACTAAAATTCGTATATATTTTTCGTGCATATTTCGAAGATCAAACTTGGAACGCCACGGTCGAATGCCAGTAACTCACTACTGAGCCACCACCGTAGTTTGAATTATAGTTCTTTACTTTCAGAAATGATGTGGTATATTATCGTGATAAGTAAATCTAAATTTCTTTAATAAAATATTTAACTACACGTTTTTTTATTTAAAAACCTCAGTAAATTAGTTTTGATGTAATTAATATTTTAATAGCTGGAGTGTACTTACAGCCCCCAATTAATTCGAAGAATTCGTCCATTTTTTACTCAAAGAGACCTGATATTTGTTATTTTGTAGACTTTGTGTGAATTAATTGTTATTATATAAATAAAACATATTTAAATATTGTTCCAAGAAAAATGTATTACATTAAAGGAACGTTTTATATTTACAAGTAATCATTATTTACTAGAAATTTTAAAACCCGTTTCATATCTACACAGATTCTCTGTGTGTGAAACGTGAAAAAATCAATAAATTTTTACTTTACTAGTCATTTAACTGAAATTTTGGACTTTTTTACATCGATACAAATATGAAACCCGATATCAATAATTCAATTTTATTAGTACCAGTCAATAAAACAATGTATAAATTCATAAATTTTTATATAGATATTAAATTCTACTGTCACATTTTATTCATCACAATGACAACCTTAAAGATTATAAAAATAACTATATAAGTAACTAAATATATTTTCGACAACGTTCATTTTGAAAAATAACATCCAAATTACCAGCATATAAAACGTCCAATGGCATACCCTATAGAGGCAGTACATCCTAAAAATATAAAAAATGTATATATCTGCATTAATCGAATTATCACCAGCATGTAAAATAAACTATTTTCCATTTGCTGGAAATGAATTTCTGAAAATTTGGACATGCAATACGCTTCATAAAGTAGGGAAGTTATTGGCATCGAACCTATACAGGGATTATCCACTCTTTGCATTTGTATTAACGATTGGCGGTCTGTTTAAGAAAGTGACACTTTTCAGTGTTGCCAATCTATTACTATTGTAACAGATCTGTTACGTTTTTAAAGGATCTGTTACGCTGTTACACCTTTAAGCAATCTGTTACGTTTTCTTAAGCCGTGATTTTTTTTTGGGTAGGAGGAGAAATAACCTCTTTTTGTGGTTTTTTAGTCATATTTTGTTCGGGATCGCCATTTGCGTACGTTGTGTAGGGGTAGGTTAGTTCGGGTTTGTTCGGGATCGTCCTTTGCGTATGTTGTGTAGGGGTGCTTACCTTTTTTTTTAGAAGTCACTTTGCATTGGAAGAAGGGATATAATATAATGCCGTTATTATTTTAGTCAATCTGTTACGGGTTTTAAGCTAATTCGTTATGATTCAAAAAAATTTTGTGGCGACACTCCAGTTATTTTTTAAACACAATTTTTTGTGACGTAAAAATTTAGATAGAAAGCGATAGATGGTAAAAAAATAAAACTTTTATCGACTATAATCCGCGTGGAGGCGGTGGCGTGGATTTATTTATTTTTCGACAATTATTGACCAAATAACTTGATATATTGAATGCAAGTAAAGTAAAACTTACACAAATTAGAAATTTTTTTTTAATACAAATTCAAGATCATAAAAAAAAATCTAGCAACACTGTATCCGCCCGGAGGGCACCATTGTTGGCCACTTTCTTATTGTTATTCGGAGCGGATTTTCACGGCAAGTGGATCAGACGTTTATTCGTGAAAATACTAATTTCAAAAGTAAATTAAGAAAATTCTACTTTAATATATTTTCATTTTCGGAATGCAATAAAATATATGAGACTACTATACAAGTCATTTTGGATCAAGGAAAAAGTTTTGGGTAGGAGATACATTCAGGATAGCTGACTCTGTACCAACATAAAAAATATCGGGCGCCCAGTAACTACAATTTTTTAACCATCACCGTGCATAGCAAATTTTTAAGTGCATAGGCCACACTAATCTGAATATGTTTAGGATCTGAGGCCTCCTACACACTAGGTGGTCTGGCTGCTGCAAACCACAGTAACTACAATTTTTTAACCATCACTGTGCATAGCAAATTTTTAAGTGCATAGGCCACACTAATCTGAATATGTTCAGGATCTGAGGCCTCCTACACACTAGGTGGTCTGGCTGCTGCAGACCACAGTAACTACAATTTTTTAACCATCACCGTGCATAGCAAATTTTTAAGTGCATAGGCCACACTAATCTGAATATGTTCAGGATCTGAGGCCTCCTACACACTAGGTGGTCTGGCTGCTGCAGACCACAGTAACTACAATTTTTTAACCATCACCGTGCATAGCAAATTTTTAAGTGCATAGGCCACACTAATCTGAATATGTTCAGGATCTGAGGCCTCCTACACACTAGGTGGTCTGGCTGCTGCAGACCACAGTAACTACAATTTTTTAACCATCACCGTGCATAGCAAATTTTTAAGTGGATAGGCCACACTAATCTGAATATGTTCAGGATCTGAGGCCTCCTACACACTAGGTGGTCTGGCTGCTGCAGACCACAGTAACTACAATTTTTTAACCATCACCGTGCATAGCAAATTTTTAAGTGCATAGGCCCCACTAATCTGAATATGTTCAGGATCTGAGGCCTCCTACACACTAGGTGGTCTGGCTGCTGCAGACCACAGTAACTACAATTTTTTAACCATCACCGTGCATAGCAAATTTTTAAGTGCATAGGCCACACTTATCTGAATATGTTCAGGATCTGAGGCCTCCTACACACTAGGTGGTCTGGCTGCTGCAGACCACAGTAACTACAATTTTTTAACCATCACCGTGCATAGCAAATTTGTAAGTGCATAGGCCACACTAATCTGAATATGTTCAGGATCTGAGGCCTCCTTCACACTAAGTGGTCTGGCTGCTGCAGACCAACAAGTCATCACATATTTAATCAGGCTTGGCTGTGGCAGCCACTACAAAAGGTGCCAATCGCACAGGGAGCTACGTCTAGTACGCAGATGATCTTAGATACCTTAATTTCAAAATAGAGCAATGTACAGGAAAGTTCTTACCAAATAGTAAAAATGTATTAAACCCACCTTAAATTCCTGCTGCGTAACTTGTCTGTGATTACTGCTTCTTCTTTCAGTAAATTAACTTTACCATATAATACAGAGGATAAGAAATATTCATACATAGTTTTTTTTGATGCGGGCATATATTTATAATTAAATTCGTGCTGCTCTTTCTTGGGTATTTGGTTTTCTAGTTCAATAAATCTAGTATTTAAAAAATCCCACTTTATCGTAGTAAAAGGTTCCAGAGCGGTGGTAACTATAAAAATCTTTTTTTGTAACTTAAATATCCTAAAAATAAGAATCATAAAGCAAACCAATAATTCATCTTTGGAAGTTATACACACTCTAAAAAATGAGTTGATCGCTCAAGCAAAATAATTTATTTAGTCTAAATAAAAATGGAGTTCGCCGAAACAAATATTTATTTCCTATTGTCTGAACAAATATTTATTTGAAAATATGTCCAAAATTATTTGACTGCTGATAATAATAGTACATTATACACCTAGGCACTAACGTGGTTTTTTAAATCCCGAGACAAGAAGTTTATAGCCCGACCAACGGGAGGGCTATAATTTGTCAAGGAATTTAAAACCATATCAACGACCAAATGACAAGTTATGACAAGTAACTAAGTAAAACAAAAGTTACTCGATAAATATTAGTCAAACACGCTACATCCCCTGAAAGACGTTTATCGCGATGGAACAAATCGAAAAGGCAGCTCAAGAGGCAGTATGCCAATTATTACCAAGAAAATCTGGAGAACAATATAAAAAACAGTTATCTGAGTTTATCAAATGGTGCAAAGAACGGAACGTAAAAGAATTTATAGAAGAAAAGGTACTATTAGCATATTTCTTAGAAAAGTCAAAAAAGCTTAAAGCATCGTCACTGTGGAGTGTATATTCGATAAAAAAAGCCACAATTGCAACAGACATGGGCGTCGACATTAGCAAATTCTGCAAACTAACCGCTTTTTTGAAACGACAAAATGAGGGCTACAAACCAAAAAAGTCGAAGACACTCGATGTTGACAACATTAAAGAGTTCCTGGAAAAAGCACCCGACCATGAATTTTTGGGGCAAAAGGTAAGATACACATTTTTTTTCAACTGATATTTTGTCCCAGTCTATACCTATATCTATGCTATTTAAACGCTTTTTGGAAAATAAAGTAGGTACCTATTTATTTTATTTATATTTTGTTCCAGGTAGTTCTAGTCATGGGCGTGTCAGGAGCCTGTCGAGGCAAGGAGCTCTGCCAGCTTGACAAAACCGATGTCCTAGACTATGAAACGTTCTTTTTGGTCAATTTACGAGATACCAAGACAGAAAAAGACCGATCTTTTGTTATAAAATGGTCAAAGGAAAACTCCACAGATGTAGTACGATTGGTGAAGAAGTATATTGCCTTAAGATCTCCATCAATACAAGGCCATACAAGATTTTTCGTTGGGTACAGAAATGGAAATTGCACGTCTCAGCCAATGGGCAAGAATACGATTGGAGAACTGCCCACCAAGATTGCCGAATATTTAAAGCTTCCAGATGCAAAATTGTACACTGGTCATTGTTTTAGAAGGACGTCAGCATCGCTACTAGCCGACTCTGGAGTAACGATAGATCAGCTTAAAAGACATGGCGGCTGGAAGAGTAGCACCGTCGCTGAGGGATATGTGGAAACTTCCTTATACCAGAAAAAAAGTATGGCAGGTCAACTTTTTACTGGTACTTTCACCGAAACGTCTTCAGATATTTCGATTCTTATTGTACAAAATGAAACACCAACGACATCGTCGGTGCCACCGACGACGACAACGGCTACAATTTTCAAAAACACTTTAATTAATAAAAATAACAGCTGCAATAATGATAATTAACCTTTTTTTCACTAGGCTAATTGCAGTGGCGTAAACATAACTGTTAATGATAATAGAAATTAAGTAATTTTTTATAGTTTAATATTGTTCTTATAACGTTACACTTTTCTTGCATCCATGTCATGTTATATTTTCTAATAAAATTATTGAAAATAAATTTTGAAATTTAGCTTTTATTGCAAAGAAATTTACTTTAAATCCCTAGGGATTTAAAGTACAGCTTATACATATATAATTATAAATATGACATTATATTCAATTACATTTGTTTTGACTTTGCTGGTCATGGCTTATTAGAAAAATTAAAAAAAAAAATCGAAATATTGCCAAAACTAGTAAACTTAGGTATATACATGACTTAATAATAATAAAAGATACTTACAATATCTATCAGATGAGCCTAATAAATATAGGGTGTTTCGTTTGAAAAAACAGAGTTATTGTATTTTAAAATTTTGTGTATTTGGATGTCAACAGAAAACACCTTGTACAAAATTTTTGGTACTTAAAGATTTAAGACAGTTTTTCTATCCCTAAACTTAAGAGCTTACAAGAAATTTTCGATTTTCGATACTCTTATTGAGAAATACAGGTAATTTTTTATTATCATGTTTTTTCCAAAATTTTAAGAATTTTGCATTTTGTTTGGCAACGTTGCAAAAAATTAAAAAACTAAATATGGCGTAATATGGATAATTTTGTAAGGAAATAAAAACTGCTAAAATATATACGGTGTTCCATTTAAAAAAATGTATCTTTTTATTGTCCTACTTTTCTGGACCATCCTGTATATTTAAAAATAATTTTAGAACATAAAGTTTTTTATATCTCACAACTTTAATAAAAACTTTTTTTTGATATCTTTAATAGTAGAGACGGTATATTACTTTGTCAGACAAAAGGGCCACCCTGTAGAAGTAGTAGCACAGAATATATAGCTTGCTCATAGTCTGCTCCACTAGTTTAATATTTGACTATTAATCCGTACATGTTTCGAGAGTACAAACTCTCATCCTCAGCGGAAATAGAGAAAGGAGAGAACTTATGACATTCTCAAGGTGGTGAATGTAACTTATGTAGCAGAAAAAAATTTTGAAAGTTAACATTAAGTAGATTGATAAAAGTAAATAAAATTAAATTTTATTTTTATTGCGAAATTTGTGAAAACATTTTTCTTTGTATGCACGTGTTAAGCACCACATTTTGGTTCTACCTACGGCGTCGTGCTCAATTTATTTCCTCGTACGATATGGACATCATATCCACTCTTGTTGCACAAACTACTATTTATGCATTTTTCAAACAAATTAATGCTGGCAACAAAAATAATACTCATTAACCTAACATGTAGTAACTTTGCTAATATCTCCGTTAATAAGTTTCTCTTAAAGCTACTTTACTAACTTTTCTTGTCACGGAAAAACTAAGAATATGGTATGGTATATTAGGCCAGTTTTAGGAGTGCAAAGTGATTTAAAGGAAAATTATAATGATTAATTGTAATTGTTCAATAAATAAATTACCCACGTGCTTTACCTGTACTTCAGGTCAAAAACTATTGTCAGAGACTCATCGCTTTTATATTGAGAGCAGCAGGTTGTACGAAGTCGGTGAACAAAAATTCCATGAAAATAAATATTTCAGCTCTATTAGAATTTCAAAAATATACTTGATGTTGCTTACAGGTTATGGCTTTCTGATGAGTTCTAACAAGAACGAAACAGCCTGTCATTGTCTACCTGTGCCCCAGGGAACCCATTACCTTTGGCGTCCCTGTGTACTTTAATGCAAAAGATAGATGCACCACTTTGTCCGCCTGCCGCTTAAAAACTTTTTTCTATTTACTTATACGGATGCTAAACTCTCTACTTTTTACTGAAATTATTTCCTCCAACTTTGTACAACCCGCTGCAATCTATATGAAAGCGACGAATCATTGGCAGTTTTTTGGACTTAAGGTATAGGTAATAAATTAAAGTGGTTGAAATAGGTAATTAAAATATTTAGTGAGTATTTCGAAGAACTTTCAAACCTTGGTCAGCATGCCTGGCACACCAAAACATCAGCTTTACCCTTTTAAACAAGTTCTACTTTTAATAGTATATTACATAACAAGTGATGAAAGTGATACTTTTTAAACGAGGAGATATTTAGCACGAGGCGTCAGCCGAGTGCGGAAATTCTCCGAGTTTTAGAATAATCACTTTCACACGAGTAATGTACACTATTTTTTCTACGACCACAAAGAATTATTAAAAAAACCTTTGATTTGTGAAAAAAATATTTCAACTCTAGAATGGAAATACAAGGCACACTATTAATTTAAACATATGATGCCAATTTGACGGACCACCCCCCTATTTATTAAAAAGAACAAATTTTAGAAAGTAGTTTAGTGTTTAACTTATTTGTCATGTATTTTTCGAGTGATTTCGAATTAGAGTGTGAAAATACGCCATCTGAAATTATAAAAAAGTTAAGGATATACTAGAAAATCTATTACCAGTCAAAATAAGCCCCGCTGAAAAAAATGTCATATATTAAACATAAAATTTGTATGTGTTGCCATAGCGTAGAGACTAGAGCTATGGCCTACAAATCGAAAGGTCACAGGTTCAAATCCCATCAGGAGTATTTGACTTTTTTTTTATAAAAACATTAAACAATTTATAGAATTAGGTATTTTGAATTGAAATCTTCCTTGTTGGATGAATTTTTAAAATTTAATCAAGGAAAGATGCATTAAATATAAATTTAAAAAATCCATCCAACAAGGAAAATTTCAATTCAAAATACCTAATTCTATAAATTGTTTAATGTTTTTATAAAAAAAAAGTCAAATACTCCTGATGGGATTTGAACCTGTGACCTTTCGATTTGTAGGCCATAGCTCTAGTCTCTATGCTATGGCAACACATACAAATTTTATGTTTAATATATGACATTTTTTTCAGCGGGGCTTGTTTTGACTGGTAATAGATTTTCTAGTATATCCTTAACTTTTTTATAATTTCAGATGGCGTATTTTCACACTCTAATTCGAAATCAATCGACAAATATATGATAAATAAGTTAGACAATAACCTGCTTTCTAAAATTTATTCTTTTTAATAAATAGGGGTGGTCTGTCAAATTGGCACCATAATGTTTAAATTAAATAGTGTGCCTTGTATTTCCACTCTAGAGTTGAAATATCTTCTTTCAACACGCGTGTGATATTCGGCGCTTTCGAGCCAAGTTACCCGTGTTTTTTTTCTCATTTTCATAGGTGGTCGTAGGAAAAGTATTTTACGCACTATAAAGTGTAAGTTTTGCATATAACTCTAATAGCAAAAGTGCAATTTCTTAATAAAGTAACCTAAACAAAATGTTCCGTTTAAACACCTTAAGTATTTACATTACTCAGAAGCATTTTAAGTAGATATTAAAAAACTATTAAATTCCATATTTTCTATTTAAAATCATAAATATGAGAAAAAATTTCAGCATTTTATGGATGGTGCTTTAAAAATCCTAAAATTACTTTACCTGACCATCCATAAAATATTAATCAATAACTTCAATGCAAACATTAATAGTTTTATTTACATTAAGAAAGAAGAATATCTTATTAATAATAGGGTTATTTTTAATGGCTATTTTTCCCTAGAAATTATGTGCTCCCGTATAAACAAATTGCTTAATGTATAAAATCACTACCTAGGGTGAGCACTCTGGGTGACACCTAGCCGAAGTACCTCTGGTACATGGACGTACCCTCAAAAAAAATTGGAGGTAAAGATCGACTAATCAAAAAAATCTTGAATTAATAGCCAATTTTATCTACCGGCATTATTACCCTTTTAAAATAAGTATTAAATATTTGCCTCTTATACTAGTTACTTACAGAGGAGTGTGGCCAGCTATCTTAATTGCAAAATCCAAAAACAGTGCTGGAATAACTTGAAACAGTATAATATTGATGTAATAATAATACCAACAATTTGTCATTTTTAAAGAAGGAAACCAAATGGTATTTTGCATTGGTGCGTCCCAAGCCATTTGTATTCCCATTTCTAATTGTTCTTTGATGCCCAGTGATAAATAGCCGTATGAACTTCCATGGTAAATATCTAGACTATCTTTATTCCTAAAAAAAATTATAAATTATGATATGATTGGTGTATAAAAAGGAAATCATTGAATTTATCTTGTTATTATCAGAAATCAATGCCTTTATTCGTAGTCTTTGTAACTACAGCTCTGTCATTAAGGGTTGGTTAAAGGAGAGTTGACATATTACCAATATCCTACAATCAAACTACTTTTTCGGCAAGGGCCTGTCGACATATTAAGCACCGGTTCCCGCAGTCAAGCGGTGTCGAGCGCGGTTAGTACTTGGGCGGGTGACCGCTTGGGAACACGGCGTGCTCTTGCCTCAGGAAAGAGTGTAAAATGAATCGACACCTAGCCATCCTATTCACGCCGGACAGGCCGGATGAGATCGGATATCTCGTAGGATGAAGGTGCCGTTTAACACTCCCCAGTCGTTAGATCACATTTGTGGTCGATGACCGGTTCAAGATGGCCTACGTAGTCGGCGAACCGTAAAAAAAAGTAAAGAAAACCTCTAGGTTTAGTTAATCATTGAAATTATTATGTAGAGATTAGTAGCAAACGGGTTTACGTAATATTTTTAAAAAAATATTAATATTGGGTTGCACACATTTTTTTAATAATACCAGAGTGTTACCTTAATTTTTAATTTACTAATCAGGCACCTTTGATTGTGAGTACATAATGACTGTCAGTGTCTTTAACGACACAGTCAAATTTGCTGGTTAGTTAATTCTGGTTGAAAATATTTGTGCAACCCAGTATTAGTGCATAATTAAAATGCAAATATTAAAATTTATTTATAAGAATAAAATTTCAGGTTTTCATTTTCATCCATGTTATCTTTCAAAATGTATTAAAATTTCAATTCTCTTTTTGACATTCACTATTTTCTTAAATCTCTCTACCTTTTCCCTGAAAAAGAAATCTTATTATTTTTAAAATAAGTTCCTGTACTAATCTACGTATACTTATGCCAGATCTAAAGTTAGAATTTCATCAAAACTTGTTGGATATATTTTTAAATTCGATGCGTGAATTATAAACACCTCCACCGACGTTATTATAGCCAGTGTCGAAGGCAGTGTTGCCACCTTTGTGAAATTGGGAACTTTAACCATCATTTGCTTCTTCCTCAATCCATTTTGTATTTATACCAATTTTTTTAAATGAAACATCTTAGAGATTATATTTTTCATTTGAAACACTTAGCATCTGTCCCATTATTTAGTAGCATTAAGATTTGGATAAACATTAATTGTCATTACCCAAAATTAACTTTATTCCAAGCAGCTACAATCATTGATTTAACCACCGTGTCTACAGGGATATAATCAATACTTATAGTAGGATCACTGTAAAGAACTCTTAATAGTCCAGAACCAACACCTAAAATTATGCCATTGGGTCCATTAAAGTTATCATTCCATCCCTGATAGGGGTCTGTCACTGTACTAATCACTACAACAATACAAATAGAAAGTTTGAGACAAAGTAAATGTTTATCTAGTGTAATAAAGTAAAAACAGGTCCGTGTTTAAAGGGGTAGTCATTGAGAACTTTAAGCTTAGTGTGTTCATATTTTCTAGCCCTGTAAGAAACTATACAGTATCCTACACATCTTCCAATAATTGATAGATCATACATGAGAATAATCGCTGTTTAATACGTGTAGAACGTCTTAGGCCCGTATTATTCATCTCCTGGTAACTTTATCAGCAAGATAATTTCCAAAGAAACCATTGTTAAGACAATTGTCTCCATAGAAATTATTTGGCTGGTAAAGTTACCAGGAGATTAATAATACGGGCCTTAGAGGAGTAAAACCTCCGTAATGGCGATGCATTTAAATAATATCTTAGAGGTGTTGTAATAGTTATTTATGATATAAGTGTTGTAAAGATTCATATTACAACACGAGATGTTAAAGTTGTCAAACGAGGCGTCAGCCGAGTTTAATAAAACATCGAGTATAGTAATATGAATTTACAACAAGAATATTGTACAAAATTTTATCTACCTTCCTCTATAAATAAAAATATTTGGCTAAAGGCATTTTTAAAAATAAAAATGCACCTGCTATTAAGTTTACTAATCAAGTTTTTTATGTTAGCCTTCGCATAGTTACTGTTTTCCATGGTTACTGTCGAAACATTGTCAAACAAATTCAAAAATATAAAAAGCGTTTTTCAAAATGAGCGATTCTGATGGAAGTTTACCCTCTGATATAGAAGCAGCGGCAAACGAAGCGATCTCAAGTTTAGTTTCGACAAAATCCAAGGCGCGGTATGAGTTGGAGTATCAGAAGTTTGGTGCAAAGCTAACAAAATAAAGGGGGTGTCTGAGAAAATCCTTTTGGGTTATTTTTCCGCTCCATCACATCCACTTCTGGTATAGAAATTTCTTACTGTAAAAAGTGTATTATTAATGTTTATAATAAACATTTGCAGCGGGTTGCATAAAGAAATATAGTTTTCAATTAGCTTAACCGCGTATTAAAAAGACACAATTTAATCAAAGACTGACTAGGCCAACTTCGTGTTTGTACGAAATAACCTTATATTTTAGAAGAACTGACATCTGACGGTACTGACAGTGGCCATATTTTGCAAAATCTAAGGAAATTTTGTGCAAACATGCAGTAGGCCTTGCCAGCCTCTGATTAAATTTTGTCTTTTTAATACGCGGTTAAGCTAATAAAGAACGATTTTTCTTCATACAACCCACTGTAAGTGTTATATTTTAATTAACAATTGGTAATTAATTTTAAATATATATATAAAAATTAAAAATAATAAATCATTGTTTTAAAAAATGTGGTTTTATTTAACAGCAAAATTTTCATAAAACCATTTTTTTTTCCATTACGGTACTAGTGCTGTAAAAAAAATATTACAGCACTAGTTATAGATGCCCTTACAAAATTTACAGAACTGTAAAATTTATATTACTAAATGAAAGTAGACAAAATAAAGTTTAAAAATGTCTAGAGTACTTTTGGAAAACAAAATCATGTAAATAGTAATAAGCGTTATGGGGACCATATTATGAAATATTTTAATTTTCAATACATTCTTAACGTATTAAACTAGAATTGATACAGCTGTTTACAAATTCGATTGCTCATTTATCTTTAAAACGGTTAGAGCTAATGTAGACAATTTATATAGTTTTGGAATCACAAATACCTTTTATAAAAATTAAAAACATATACATTTGATGAATGCTAACACCCCAACCGACCTCACGTTGAGCTGCCTGGCTTACAAAAAGAAAACGAAGCTCCGATTAATGTCTGTTCAGGTGTGACCAATATTCAGTGATTTCTTTCGAACTGGGATTTGTACTCAATTTTGATTTTGTGTTTTATTTTCGTTGCTCTTTTCTGGTTATGATTGACATATTTGCCATATTACCAACTAAACCTTATTTCTTTGTCTAAGGTCCCATTTGCGGTTACCTGTTTGCGTTTACTGTTTTTGTTTGGGTATTAAACTGTGCAAATCTTTTTCAAATTTTCTTTCTAGTTATATAGTCTTATCTGTTGTTGGCAGTTGCCATTAGTTGTAATCAGTATATTATTGTTAGGTTAGTGGTGTTTATATCATTATTTTAGTCTTAGTTAAGTAGTCTAGTACAAGGCTTTATAGGCTTAAAAGTAAAATTGATGTTATTTCTTTATATAATAATTTATTTATCTTCTTTTCTATTTTATTTTGTATATTGTAGAAAGGACTAATAAACAACTGTAACGAAGTTACATAATTTTTACAGGGTTGTATACGTATCCGTATCTATCTTTCTTATTTTTCATCGTATGAAGTCCGTTCTTGTTTGTAAATAATTCATTTTAATTGTACTGATTAATTTTCTAAAGTTTTCCGTCGCGAAATACCGGAAAATAGCTTTTCTTAGTTTTCCTTCATTCCCCACTGTTCTGACTACGGGTCGGCGCGGAACCGCCGTCGCCATCGGTACCTCTCGATGTCGCGCGCCGAGTGGAAGGGGATCGCCGGGCTGAGAGCCTTCCTCAGCGAGATCGTGCCGTCTTACAATCAGAGTACCGTACTCTTATCTCGCGTCCGGTTGACTACTCCGACTAGCTCCCGACCATCACCGAGACCGACCGTCGATTAATCAACGGTAAGAAATATCATGTAGACTGTTAAAATTGTATACGCGCCGTCATTACACTTTCTGGTTTCACCGACACATACATACAAGACACTGTTCTCTCTCTGACACATACCGGGATATAGTAAGTTACATTCTTTATTATTTTAATACATGAGACCAGGTTGCTTGGAAAACCATCGATCAGGTAGCTTTGTCTCGTTCTATTTTTGGCACCGACTTTGTTTAAATATTATCTTATACGATACCGGACTGCTTGGAAAACCATCGATCAGGTAGTTCTGTTTCGTTCTAACCTATACGACATATACATATTACACTGACACCGTTATACCTTTCTCTCTTCAACACATACAATGACCGGGATAATAATTATCCCATATACGATACCGGGCTGCTTGGAAAACCATCGATCAGGTAGCTCTGTCTCGTTCTAAATAATATACACCGTTCTATCTTTCTCTTTTCAAACGATCGGTATATTAATTGTTTTATATATATACGATACCGGACTGCTTGGAAAACCATCGATCAGGTAGCTCTGTCTCGTTTCATTTGTTTGATACACCGGGCTAAATCCATTAATGTATTATCTCCGTTCTCTCTCTCACACACACACCCACACGCATACCGACATACCTATCTCTGTCCGACACATACAACACTCACATTTACAATTTTCCTTCAAACACTGTTGAACCGCCAGAACGTGTAATTCCGCGAAATTCATATATAAATACATAAGTACCGTATAGCCGGCATACTATTTTAACCGCTACTAAACTACTAGTCGTTTCTATTCTCTTCTGGAACTTTTTACCGATACCACTCAACGTATTTCCGGCCGCATCTATTTTTGTAAGTAATTTAACCACGGGTTTCTTTTCCGATAGCTCAAGTAGGTCGCGTTCCGTTACTGATATCCGCAAGTCCGTTACTGTTCCGACCTTTATA
This sequence comes from Polydrusus cervinus, assembly GCA_935413205.1. Classification (NCBI taxonomy): domain Eukaryota; kingdom Metazoa; phylum Arthropoda; class Insecta; order Coleoptera; family Curculionidae; genus Polydrusus; species Polydrusus cervinus. The sequence continues at coordinate 21,021,574 of OW284514.1, read as the reverse complement.
CTGATACTTGCCGATCATGTCTCCGTTTGCGTCTACGTACCGCTGCCGTAAAGCCAACCGCCGGACCGCTTGCAAATATAGAATCGCGAAATCATCTAATCACGCCGAAGCCGGAGTGATTTATTTTAGCCGCGAATAAGTAATAAATAAAAGATACAGAAGAAGAATTTCTCTTTATTTCGTCAGATCCATCACTAGACGCGTTTCGTCATATCATGACTCATCAGTAGAGCTAGGATCCGACAAAACAAAGAGAACTCAAAGCTGCTTATGGCAGCACAGTGGTGGGACACACCAGTAAGATGTGGCACGGAGCGCCATCTGTATCGTTATTAGACACTCTTGATAATAAAAGATACATTGTCGCGTACCGATGAACGTATACAATCCTCCTCTCTCTCTTTAACTGGTAAATTCATTTCATGCTAACACCGCTAATAAATGGGACATGTTTTCATGTACAGTACTTTAAATACAAAATGTTTTAAAACCGATTGTTTTATTATTCCTTCGCACCTTGCATATGCAGTTGAACGCCTGGATTATTTTCTCCACTGTCTAAAAGCTACTCGAAGGTAACTGTGGGCCTCTTACCACATTAATCCAAGAGGTGGCGCAAGAGACTCCGTTGGAAAAGTACTTTTCGTCCTTTAGTCGCATGCAGCAAATCACGCATAAGCGACGTGAGCAATAGATTAGCTAGATAGATAGATAGGAATTAATACGGATCTCACGAAAAACGCCTTCTTTACACAACTTATTATTATTATTATTATTATTATTATTATTATTATTATTATTATTATTATTATTATTATTATTATTATTATTATTATTATTATTATTATTATTATTATGTTTTCAGTGTTCTGTTTCTCAGCTTTTTGTTGGTAAGGCTGGTGTCATTTACAGTACAGAGAAGAAATTCATCTTAACCTGTACTGTTTAGAAACTTTCGTACTATATGGCAAGTTTGGAGGATGACGCTTTTCTGAATAAGTTGGTATAAATAACCTGAAAGGCCCAGTTTTCCAAGTTGGGCTTAAAATTTTTCGTCATAGCTCCCTCCACCGATATTATGATCGGAATTATGTCGATTTTATCTAGCTTCCATATATTTTTTTATCTCTATAGCCAAATTCGAGTACTTGGTCTTCTTCTCCGATTCGGTTTTAGAGAGGTTGTGTGTTAGTGGGCAACCTATATCGATTATGAAAGCTTTCTTGGTGTTTTTTTCGATGAGAAGAATATCCGGACGGTTGTGGTCTACTGTTCTATCCGTTATTATTGGCCTGTCCCAGTATAAGAGATATTCAGGGGATTCAAGGACTGGCTCGGGTGAGTATTGGTAGTATGGTGGGAGGTTTTCCCTTAGCCCTAGTTTATGGGCCAGTTCCTTGTGGATGATCTTTGCCACCTGATTATGTCTCCCCAGGTAAGCGTCGGGGGCCATAGCACCACATCCCGCCGTGATATGTTCTATCGTTTCTCCGGGGCAATTGCATTTTCTGCACACATCTTCCACATTTCTTTTCAAGATGACTTTTTCATAGTTTCGAGTTCGAATGACACGGTCTTGGATAGAGATTATAAAACCTTCTGTTTCAGCGTGAAGCTGCCTTTTCTCTAATCAATTTAGTGACATTTCTCTATCTATGAGTGGATTTTGGAGTGCAGTAGGGTATTTGCCGTGTAGAGCTTTCTCTTGCCAAGTTACAAGCTGTTGACTTGGCGGCGCGCGGATGATGTTAGGTAATCCGTTCTGCTTTAAGTTAAGGGCTGTATATCCAGTGTCTGCTGCTACCACTTTTTTAAGAATTTCCCCATTCGATTCTTGGAAGTATTTTCTCATAGAGGTCTCTTGTGACTTGCACAAGTTATATATATTAATGAGACCTCTTCCTCCCTCCTTTCGTTTTAGGTAGATTCTTTCAAGTGCAGAGCGTGGGTGGTGGAATCTGAATTTTGTTAGCAGCCTGCGCGTAAGCCTATCTAATTCGTGCAAATCCGTGTCTGAATACTTAAGGATTCCGAATGAGTAGGTAAGTATTGGTATTGCCCAGGTGTTGATGGCAGTAGTAAGGTTACCAGCATTCAGGTGAGTATTAAAAAGCTTTGTTAGTCTGCTTTTGTATTTGTTTTTAAACTCCCTTTTTAGGCTTGTGTGGTTTATTTGTTGGTTTTGGGAGATGCCTAAGTATTTATATGTTTTGTCCTCATCTAGTATATCTATGCCTTCAAGCAGTCCACGATTTTGTTCAGTCTTTTCGCTTACGACATTCAAGATTGCGCACTTGTCTAATCCAAACAACATTTTGATGTCATCGCTAAATGTCTTGGTTATTTGAATTAGGGACTGTAGGTGGGTTTTGCTTTCAGCGTAGAGTTTGATATCGTCCATAAATAGAAGGTGGTTTATTCTAAAATTCTCAGTTAAGTTGGGACGATATCCGTAGGATGTTGATTTTAGTAGTGAGGACAGTGGGTTCATGGCCAAAATGAACCAGAGGGGGCTTAAAGAGTCGCCTTGAAATATACCTTTTGATATATTTATATTGCCAAGCTTCTCTTGTCCAATATGGAGATTGGTGTTCCATTGCTCCATTAGGGTGCCTAACATGTTGCGTATTAGGGGGTGTACTTTGTATATTTGCAATATTTTCTTTAGCCAGTCGTGAGGAACAGAATCGAATGCTTTACTATAATTAATATAGCACATATTTAGATTTCGTCTTTTAACTTCAGCCTGTTTTATAATAACGGCATCGATTGTAAGCTGTTCCTTGCAACCCAAAGCTTTCCTAATACAGCCCTTTTGCTCATCAGCTACCAAGTTGTTGTTTATGCAGTGTGTATATATTTTTGAGTACATGACTGATGTTGAAAGTTTATACACCACTGACAGACAGGTGATCGGTCTGTAGTTTTTTGGATCGTTTACCTGCCCTTTTTTAAACAAAAGGAAGGTATTGCCACTGGCAAGATGAGCTGGGAAGTGTTCGGGGTTTAGGAGAGCCTTGCCAAAGCAGTTTGCGATTACAGGGTGTAGGTTGGTGAAAGTTTTGAGCCAAAAATTATGAATTTGGTCAGGTCCCGGGGATTTCCAGTTAGCCAAGTTCTTAGTGGCATCCCTTATGTCGATGGATGTTACTTGCGGCTCAGGTATTTCTTGCAAAGTTTCACCCTCAGCTTCAACTTTTTTGAGCCAGCTTGCTTCTTCATTGAAATGGGACGCGTCAGACCAAATATTACTCCAAAATGCATTAAATTGGTCTTTATTTATGTCAGTTGAAGTAACGTCATTTTCTTCTTGATTCAGTGTCCTATAGAAGGTTTTTTGGTTCGTGGTGAACTGTTGGTTTTGTACCTTCCTCTTTGTGGCTTTATTGTATCGCCTTAGACGGGCGCCTTTAGCCTTACATTTTTGTCTAATGTTGTCTCTTACGATTGTTAGCAGCTGTTTTACATCGGGACTATCTAAAGGAATACTCTCTGCTTTCAGTATATTTTTAACCTTTTTAGCAACCTTGCTGCTAGAGTTTCCATTTAGATGTTCTCCAATGATATCACTTTGTGCTCGTAACTTTGTGTTTCAAGTCGCATTTTCCAAGCGGGTACCGCTTGTTTCTTGGTGATTTTGTTCTCCGTTCTTTGATATAATGCCTGACCATTGAGTTCAATCACAGTTGCTGCTGCAGCATATAACCCACTGTGTAATGTCCCGAGGTCCTCAGTTCTATTTAAGGACGTCCCTGCTGCTAGGTTTTATATAGGCTAGTATTTTATGGGTTCCTTTCTTGAATCTTAGCTTAGGGATACTCGGCCTCAAGGTCGGGTCACTATTTTCGAATAAGGACAAATTTTCCAAATATTTTTGGTTTGTATTGTCCGTATCAGCCTGTGTAGTTTGATCTTGTTCGTTTCTTACTTCCTGCTGTGCTGTTAGCTCTTCCCCTTGCTGAAGGTTGTGCAATGTTCTGCCAACTTCACGCCGGATTTGGTCTATTTCAGCTTGGGGTAGCAGGCGGTTAGCATAAATAGCTCTTTGACGGCACGCTACATTTTGTTCGGACAGTTTTAATTCCGGATATATTTGGCTTATTTCTCGGTGGAGTTTTATTCTCCAGCCAGGGCGGGGATTATCGTCACAGTCGTTGATCAAGAGGAATGTTTTGATAAAGGTTCTATTCATGTCACGACTCCACTTGATTCGACCGGTTTCTGTTCTTCTGGGTAGACCAGCGGCAGTTCTATCGACTCCAGGGTCGGGCTGCAAGCTAGTCTCCATTGGGATGTGTTCCTCGCCGGTGTTCTGTTGATTAATAGTGCGGTTGTCGGCAGGGGCTTGTCTTAGCATCCTACCGTTAGAATTATTCGTACTAGTCGGATTTATGCCTCCCCCAGAATCCGTGAGGCTGACTGCTTGCGCAGCGTGGGATTGCAAACCTTCGTTTCCACCCACCTGGGGTACATCTTCTTTTAAATTCGACATCATAATGGTTTTAAACCGTTTTTACACATTTCGTAAGAAATGGTTGGCATTTTATTATTATTATTATTATTATTATTATTATTATTATTATTATTATTATTATTATTATTATTATTATTATTATTATTATTATTATTATTATTATTATATAGGGTGTTCTATTAAACAAACAACAAGTTTAAGCCACAGATCCTTTGTTTAAAGCCAAGTCGTTTTTTGAATAGCAATTTTATATTCTACGGACAAACAAAAAGAAGATGACTATGTTGGTTTTAATAAAAATACAGGGAAACTCAAAAACAGGCCCCTATTCAATTCAGGTTGGATGACCGTGTACATATATGATTAGTATTTCGCAATCAACAAATATAGAAAATATATATTTTTCAATTGACCTTAGTTATGTTGGTATTTTTTTTTTAGAAAAAATATTAGTTTGATGCTAAGAAATTATTAATATTATATATATTATACAGGGTGTCCCATAACTTATTGGTCGTAGAGTAACTGGAGATACTAGACATCAAACTAAGCCGATTAAGTCATATAAGCTTTTTCGGATTGTTACTCGTTCTAGAGAGACAGGGTGTTGAAAGTAAAAGTTTAATCTCGAAAATAAGCCATAATTTGAGAACGGTTTAATGAATCGAATTGATAGTTAACAATATTATGTTTTTATGAGCAAGAAATAAGAATTTGTAGAATTTTTTAAGTTTCAAACTAAAGGGCGCTAGTGGCATACACTGGGCTTTATAAATCTATGATTTTTTTCTTACCTGTGATATTAAGTGTTTTTCAATTATAGTTTCTTAAAGAAGGGCATTTTCTGAGTGTACTTGATTGATCTTAAAATCTTTAACGGTTTTCGAGATATTTTCCTTTAAACATCCCAAAGCATAAAAAAACATAGTACATAATTAAATTAATATTTTAATTATCAAAAAAAAAATTATATGACATAATCGGCTTAGTTTGATGTCTAGTATCTCCAGTTACTCTACGGCCCATAAGTTATGGGACACCCTATATAAGTAATTGTTAGGTATACATTTTTCCCCATAAACAGCGAGTGTGTGATCCCATTGCATATCCCAAAAAATGTATATCAGTTATAGAAAATTTTAATTTGAATTGAATTCAATCATTTAGTAGTTTTTTTAATTATGCGTGTATCGGCAAATGGATATCTAAACGTTGATAAAATGTTTCCTACCTATTGAAGGTCTGTAAATTATTGTTGATATATTTCCCACTAGCAAATCGTTGATGCAATGTTCGGCCAGCTGTTTAGTATACGTATATGTGTTTGGAAATACTTCAATGAATTTTTTGGAAAGTACATTTAAAATGTTTGGATTACACGTTTCGGCAATGGTAATTATTTCTTTCCAGTCGCCATGTGCAGGATACATTATTTCTTCTACTTTCTAAAAATTAAAATCATTTTTCATTCAAATCAAAGAAGGTTTTCAGATATTTCTTATATCTAATGAGGGCTTACTATGAGGAGTTACTAGTTGAAAAACTGTGATTTAAAAACAAAGAAAGACAACGCAAGTTTAAAACTTTTTTATTATTTACAAATGGTGTAGTTGGACTCAGCATTTGGTACCATTGCGCCCAAAAAAAAACTGGAACAGCAAAATGTAGTTTAATCTCCCAGACTATTAGCTTTTTTTTTGAAGTTGTCAATTTAATTTAATTTTGTGACTGACAGTGGCGTGTCAAAAAAAATATTTTTTGAAATCGTTAACCACCGAGCAAAAAGAGATCATTTACACTTGATTGAGAGATGGGTATCAAATAAGAAACATCGCAGATGAATTAGGGATTAGCAAAAATACCATACCGTGTTGTTGGCTAAGCACAAAATTGTAGAATATTAAAGCATTGTAAGAAAAACAGGTTCTAGTTACCCCAAAATTTCGAATGACGGCCAAGATATAGATTTAATTAATTTACTAAAAGATCATCCATTCGAAACAGTAATAAAAGGTAAAGAAGAAACACATTTTTCCTGGTCTGGCTAATACAGCGCGTAGAAGAATTCGTAGCTCAGATATAAAAAGTTGTTGTGTATTTTTGACCGAAGCAAACAAACAGAGAAGAGTAGAATTTGCTTATGAATATATAAATCAAGGTAATATATGGGAAACCATAATATTTCCGATGAAAAACCTTTCAATCATGCAATAATGGGAAAATCCGCGTTTGTAGGCTTTCTGGTACGAGATACGATGGAAGATATACAAATAAGACTAATTAGAGTGGACGCTTTCCTATAAACGTTTGGGGCTGGATTAGTGCAAGGGACCCAGGAGTTTGCCAAATAATGCATGGGAGGTTCAATGCACCATTATATTGCAACATTCCTACTAAACCAAGTTATGATACCATCTGTCGACGCAGTATATGGCCACGGTTTTATATTTCAACAAGATAATGCTGCTATACATAAAGCTAGCATGGTTCAAAAGTATGTAGAAGAAAATCAAATTCGTGTTCTGCCTTGGCCCTCGAAAAGTCCGAATATCAACCCAATTGAAAACGTTTGGGGTGAGATGACAAAATTTATGTAGAAACACAACTTCCAGCCTAGAACTCGGGATGAATTAAGCCAAAGGATGATGCAAGCATGGGATGCAATAACGCAAGAGTATACGAGAAACCTAGTATTAAGTATGGCATGACGTTTACAAGCGTTAATCGATAATAATGGTGCAACTACCAAATATTAAAAACATGTTATTATATTAAGGTTTAAATATGATTAAAATGAATTAAAATTTATTGGAACATAATATTAAAAAAATTTATTTTATTTTTGTTACATTAATTTAAAACACAATATGCGTATTTTAATTTTTCCTCGTATTTCTAAAAATGTGGTATTGTTGTTAAACCTTTTCACTTCCATGACAACTATTATAACAACAATGATAACCTTTCCTCAATAGATTTTATATATTCCATATAGTCCAGGAGCTACTCTACAACAACAATTTTGCTGTCCCAGTTTTTTTTTGGGCGCAATGGTACAAGGTAGACAATTTAAAAAATAAATTTGTAAAGAAAACTTAGTTTAATAAAATTGGCAAGTACCTGTTTGTTATCAATATTACAATACGTGGTTGATACATGAGTAAAAACGTCAAGACGTTTCATTTCTAGAGCCAACGCAGCTGCTTCTCTGGCACTTCGTAAGTTGGTAAAAATGGCATCTCTAAGAAAATCGTCGAATCGCACAGATGCTGCAGCATGGAAAAATATATTAATTTCCTCTTTTAATATTTGTTTATCTTCATCAGAAACTCCTAAAATTTAAAATTAGTTTTTGTAATGTAGTTTTAAATATCCATGATCTCGTTACCGCATATCTTTAAATATTACTTTTGCAGGAAAATGTTGGTTAAAGGTAAAGATCTGAAGTCAAGTTCTGAAGCTTATATTTCAGGAAAATTTTGCCCCGACTTTTTCTAACCAATCAGAAGATTTAATTTTAAGTCATGAAGATGGCAAACAAAAAAATTTCCGGAAATATTCATGCTCTTTGAATTTCCGGCGGATAAATTACACTGGAAATTCTAGTCATATGTAAAAACGCCCATAAGAGGTGTGGAGGTCTATAATTCCACTGTGATGAAGTAATCCGGTAATTTCGACGTTTTGTATTGTAAATATGTCACCTATCAGCAAGTATTACATGTGTATATATTACTTACAACAATAGTATCATTTATTACAATAAATAATGTCTACTAAATTTATTTTTTGTATTTGTGCAATTTCCCACCGAATACCATTCGTGGTAAAAAAAATGAACTAGAAAATTTTTACTCTTGCGTATTTCCTTTGCAAATTTTACTCGTCCTACGGACGGATTATAGAAGACAGACAATCGTAAAAATTATCGGTAATTTTTATACCACTGTCATTTTAAATATCAAAATAATTACATTAAAAAGAGGTTTTTTAGAATACGTTTTCATTATTATGTAAATTACGCAGTTACCACACTAAAAATTGCATTTGCTGCGGCATTTTTGGAGTATAAGCTTAGACGATAAAGAGTTCTTATTATGTAGGTTATACAGCGAGTCCCAGAAGTAATGTCTAAATTCATTTAAAATGCAGCGGTAAGTTTTTTCAAAAAACGCACGTACTCGTAGATTTTTATTTTTTAATGGGTTTTTTTTGTGGTAATTTCATGTATACAGGGTAGCTCAAAAATAAGTTGCGACCATCAACTTTATTTTTTCAAATGAAAACATATATTTTTTATTTCATTTTTGAATTTTGCATTGAATTTTAAGCATGTTTCATGTACCATGTCCTATACATAAACTCAACAGTTATTGAAAAAATTAGGATTGAACATATCAATAAGTAAGAACTGTTTTTAAAAAAAACACAACAAAATCAAATTAAATGTTGAAAATGTGCGCCATTTACGGCTTGACAATATCCAAGACGATCAATAAACTCTCTTTGCACGTTTCCAACTATTTCCAGAGTTATGACACGCACTTCTCTTCGGATCCTCTCTTTCAACTCCGGCATAATGTTTGTCCTGTCAACAAATACTTTTGATTTGAGGTAACCCTACAAAAAAAAGTCCTGCGGAGTTAGGTCTGGCGGCCTAGCAGGCCATTCGATAGGTCCTCTCCTTCCTATCCACCGATTGTGAAAGGTTTCATCCAAAAATGTGCGCACAGTGGCAGCATAGTGCGGAGGAGCACCATCTTGTTGGAATATCAGTTCTTCGTCAGGGGAATCTGGAACCAATGGATTCGGAAATAAAGCCACTAATGCTGAAATTAATTCAAGTTGGAGAAATTTGAGATATACTTGTCCAGTTAAAGACTGTTCAAAGAAAAATGGACCAGTAACTCTTCCGCGTACGATTCCACACCAAACATTTATTTTTTCAGGGTACTGGCTGTGAACCTATCAATGCGGATTTTCTTTTGCCCAATATCGACAATTTTGTCTGTTCACATTACCATTCAAATAGAACGTAGCTCATTCGAAAAAATAATATTTTTTACTAAATTATTATCTAGATTGCACATATTTTGAATGCGTTCGCAAAACTCATTTCGCCTATTGAAATCATCTTCTAATAACTTGTGCACTGGAACAACTTTGTATGGGTGATATTTGTGCTTTTGAACTACTCGGTGAACAACAGATTTCGGCATGTGTAAATCGGCCCCAATGTGCGACAGGGGAGTACATGGATTATCTTCCAAAGAAAGCAAAACGTCAAGCTTTTCATTTTCATCTCGAGTAGGACGACCAGATTTAGACAAATCTCTAACATGACCTAATTCTCTAAACTTAGCCTTTATTCTACTCGCCATCTTTTGACATAAGGGAGGACGATCAAGATGGATTTCATTAAATAATTGGGCTTTTTCTATTTGAGTACGTGTTTTATCACCAAACCCAACCATGCATAGAATTTCATTTTTTTCCCGTTCCGTTAACTTCACCATTATTGTGAAAACCGCAACTTTGAAACTACGCTTGACAATAATTATACTTATTTGAAATAAAATTGTCATACAGTTTCTATAGAAATAAACGGTGACAGTGACACTCTTACTTATTAGGGAGCCCAAAATGCCATATTGCCAAAAAATTTGATAGATCGTTGGATTCCCTAAATGATATGTTCAATCCTAATTTTTTCAATAACTGTTGAGTTTATGTATAGGACATGATACATGAAACATGCTTAGAATTCAATGCAAAATTCAATAATGAAATGAAAAATATATTTTTTTATTTGAAAAAATGAATTTGATGGTCGTAACTTATTTTTGAGCTACCCTGTATACATGAAATTATCATATATAATATCACAAGAGATAAAATTTTGTCGGCAAAATTTTCGAAAGGTATGAAAGTTTGTTGCTTGGCAATTTCGCGAATGACATTTTTAACAAAATCACGAGCCGTCAGGCGAGTGATTTTGTCGAAAATGTCATGAGCGAAATTGCTTAAAAGCAACAAACTTAAATAAATCCTTGAGAACAATTTTGCTTACACAATTTTTTCTCGTGTGGTATTCGACATGACTATTTAACTAGAAAAAAGACAAAGAACAATAAAATTAGAAAACTTTTATTTAAGAATAAAACAAAAAAATTACTTATTTATTGATGTAAAAGTTACAGTTGTGATAATTAAACGTTTGTGCATTATTTGATTGATTTTGATTTAATGATATTACTTGATCTGGTGCTTTTTCTCTTAAGTTTGCAATTAATTTTAAATGATGTTCAGAGTCTAACTGCAAATAAGGCTTCAAAGAATTGGCGTGGGAATGTCCTGTTAATTTGATAATTTCTTGCTCACCAACGCCATTTTTTGCAAGGGCAGAAATAGTGGAAGAGCGATGTGAATGGTTTGTTACTTTAAATTTTTTGGTATTTACGCCGATTTTTTCTGCTGAGATTTTGGTCCATTTCGACATGCTGTTTATTCCAATAGGCATGTTTTTGTACCAAATTCCTTTTTTCCAATTTGGATGAACTGTCAAAAAGAGCCTGTCACTTGTAATTTCTGGATTGGTATTTCTTTTTTCAAATAATTTTAAAAATAGACGAATAGGACAAAGATCTTTGTTAGTGTTGTTTTTTACCAACCATTTGCTACTGGCCAAGGCTTTTGCACCTCCTTGTGTAGTCTTTGAAAATATGGGATTGTATTTGATACGTCCCGTAAATTCTTCATTTAGGTCTAATTCTTGGTGGAAATAATGTACTTTGCAGTTCACTGCTTCGTTGCCTCGCCACGCAAGTTCAAAAGAAAATAAGTGAAATATTTTTTTCTGTAGGCCGTCTGGGGTGTCTTCGTCATGAATTTTTATCATTTCCAATAATTCTTGTGTTGTAAGGGCTTTCGAACTTGTTTTTCTTTTTTCTTGGTTACCTTGAAGTTGTTTTCGTTTTAAGTCCTTTGCCAAACGGGCTGATTTAAAAAGAATGTCGGTAAATGGGTCTATTTTTATATTAAATTCTTGATAATACTTTTCTTGTAGCATCTGCGCCGTGGTATTCCATATGCTTTTGATACTTGACTCTTTGTAGTCCTCTCCATTTAGTTTTTTCATGTTGTAAGCATAATCTTCCATAATTTTTGCTAATTCTTCGGCTGGAGTATGCTTTTCAAGCTTATAATCTCTTATCAATAAGAACTGCGAAAACTGTCGCCAAATGGAAGTTTTGGAGATACGCGTATTTGGAGGTATATTCTCCGACACTGCCTTTTTAATTTCTGTAATGGATTGTATTCCAAATCTGTTTTTTTCTTCAGAAACACTCATTTTTGAACTAAAATAATTTGACGTTTGTTAACAAGAAATAATACAATGACATTTTAAATAATTAACAGAACCATGGTAACAAAACTTCTTTCAATCAAAAATTAAAATTTTGCCGCGGCAAAAATTACATGTGAATTTTGTCCAGGTAGGTGCAGGTAGTAATTTTGCCAGTAGAAAACCGGCCGTTGCTATGACATTTTGCCAGTGTAAAACACTCTAGTTAAATAGTCAATAATACTGAAATTGATATATTTGCTTAAATTTTAAAATTACTTACCCAGTCCTAATTCTTTTATATCACCTGCTATGGGTATTATCTTTTTAATGTTTTCTGGGGCTTCTTTCTTTAGTAAATCAAATAGCTAAAATAAAAATCAGATTAGAATTTTGTATTTTTGAAAATCGAATGGCCAAATTGTCTTAGCTTACGGCTAGGGTTGCCAGATCTGTTTTAGGCCAAAACGGGACTGAAGCTAGAAAAGAAGCAAAAATACGGGACATGTAAAAAAAAAACGGGATATGAAACATATATTTAAAACTTTAAAAAGGTATCATAATTATTAATCTAACAGCAATCCATTGACTGTTAAAACGTATAGAGCAGCAGTGGCATAGCTAAAAAATATGCTGGGGGGGGGGCTCAGTGGGCGTAAGTAGGAAATTGTTTTTTTCCTGAGAAAGGGACAATGATATTGTACCTAGCAAAGAAGGCGGAAAAAACCGCAGGCAAAAATTTTCGGGGTCACGCCCAAAATTAGTTTAAAATTCACGTAACTACTATCAAATTTCGAAAATTAAATTATTACCTCTCCCCCTCTGCATTGTTGGATTAAATTTGTTTTTGTAAATGTTTTTTTTTTCCTTTTTTTTTCCTGGCTGGCTCTTTATTTAAAAATAAAACATTTTTTCTACTAGCGTGCGGAAAAACGCATTTTCCGCACATGTTTTAGTGCGGAAAATCCACTTTTCCGCACCGTGCGGCAAAGATTTTTCCGCACTGTTATATTTTGAAATTAAATTTAATTAAATTAAATGCTGTACGATTTGAAGTCACTGTTCATCATATTACCTTTGAAATATCTTAGTTGCTATGTTGTATATAACCAGTTGTTGATTTGTATGTCACTGTCAGCAGAATATTATAAATTTAAACTAGTTTATCAGTTGTTCTACTGGAGTTTTGCTAAATTTTTCGGCACGCAAAATGATTTCCGATGAAGAGATGAACGAAAATTTTATAGAAGAAGTACCGGAGGAGATTCTTTTGGCGGCTGAAAATCTCAAAGAAGATTTATTGCCAGAAAAATCAAGAAAACGGTATGAAAAAGAATACACCCTTTTTTGCAATTTACTTATTTATATTCTAATTAATTGTAAACGTACAATTACTAGCACTACTTAAATTAATATTGTAAAATTTTGTTCATTGTAATAAAAATTTAAAAAAAAACTCCGTTTTTTAAATTATTTTCAATTTGTTTCCTCACGCTAGTAGAAAAACTATTGTTCCTAACACGTGCAGAAACCTATTTTTCCGCACTTAAATGCTTGACACCACTCCGCTACGCGTCGTGCTGTCAACGGCATTTGCGTGCGCAAAAATCGATTTTCTGCACTTGTTAGGAAAATAGCTATTTTATATTTGTGAAAAATATTAATATTGGTGTCAATGCAAAATTTTAACATAAGACGTATGTATTCTCTAACCAGCGTTTTTCGGGCTCGGTTTTTCATGATTAAAAATAAAGTAAATATCTCTTACCACGCCAAAATTGATGATTTTTCAGAAATCATGTATTTTAGGAGCGTAGATCTAAGAGCAGTTTTTGGTGCAAATGCTTAAGTTTTGAAATACTTTTTCTTAAATGTTGTATATTCATAATAAAGCATTCTCGTTTTTTTCCGCACTATTTTTTTTTTATTATAAATTATCACACTTCTTTCATAAAAAATGTTTCAATTAAAATTTTTATTTTAATTTTTCTGTTTAAAAATAAATAATAGTTTTTTGTTTTCGTCGTAAAAATATTTTATTGCATTGGTTATATTTTTGTTGATTTAATATAGCTCTAAAAAAGGGAAAATGGAACAGACAAGTATATAATAAAAGAATACTATAAAATATTATTCTTTTTACTCATTTTCCTTTAAAATATAAAATCATAACTAAAACGATATGCGTCCGAAACCGTAATCTCTATATAAAACAGGACTTTTAGAAGGAAAAGTTTAAAAACTAAACGTTTCCTACAAGACCTTTGTTATCTAAGCCAAGAATACATTATTTAAAGATTTAAATTAAGTCCAAGCGTAAGATAAAAAATTAGGTTGCAATTATACTTTTAGATCCGAACTCCTAGGCTCAGGGGCCCAGCAGCCCCCCCTAAATACGCCACTGTAGAGGATACCAATACTATACATTTTTACGCAAACGGATGTTAAAAAAAAGTATTATCTTTTTTTTTTTTTGTTGTAGTTGGATTGTTGTAATAAAACAATTATTGTGAGATAAATTGGGAGTGGACATAAAATTTAAAATTTTCTTGTCAAGTGTGAAAAACGGGACAAATAGCGTCCCGTTAATAGCTTGCCCGGGACGCGGGACAAAACCTTGAAAAACGGGACAATCCCGGAATATACGGGACTTCTGGCAACCCCACTTACGGGGGTTCTTGGCGGTCACCGCTTCAATTTTTATATGGAAAACTATACAGGGTGTCCCGGATAAGTATGGACTCTACAGGGATCTCGTATACCATGTAAGATACAAAGATGGTTAAATTGGAAAAAGGTTGCGCCCTACTAAATTGTGCAACATTGTGTTTTCAAAATTCAAAAAATTCTTCCGAAGACATTTGGGCACAACCGAATTTTCGCAATTTCGTTTTTATTTTTTTCTAACTCTATTTGAAGAGATATATTATATTAACCCTAGATTGCCAACCTACGTAAAATTTACGTAAAGTTTTTTTAAACTCTGAAATAATTGGCCTTTTATTGGTATCCTCGTTCTGCCGCTCAAGCAGTGGATCTACCACCATCACAACATTCAGCTGCCGACGCATTTCTGATGTGGCATTTGAGGGTTGTACGCTACCGAATAAAAAGTGATTGTTGACGCGTAAATTTTACGTATAGATGTGTTAAGAATGCGCTGAATTCGTATAGATGTGTTATGAATGCGCTAAGTTTAACTAATCTTTTTATATGTATTTATTGGTTATTTCGTTTGTTTTAGATTCAGGAAATGTTTGTTATTTTTGAATTAAAATAAGTAATTACTTTTCCCTATAAAATTAAATGGTTTGAGACAATTTTTGTACATATTTGTAGTGTACGTAAAATTTACGTATTGTTGGCATCGACGTATATATTTTCAACGTTGGCAATCTAGGGTTAAAATGAAGTTTACTTTCTTATTTTTCTTCTCTACAAGTTAGTATGAAAATATTTTTGTCCACGACTATTGTATAATATGTTCATAAATATGTGTTTGCTCAATAATAATAATCCCCATTGTTCACTAGTGAATAATAAAATCGACAGGTAATGCGATTTGAAATAAAAAAATATCATTGGTCGTTTTGCCTGTAAGGTCCATCCATAATACGATTTTGTGTGTATGATGAAAAATTCAAGCATGCCGTGAAATGTCAAGTCGAAGCGCTTTGTAATTTTATTTTGAAACGTCAAAATATAGTTCAATTTATCAACTTTAAAGTTAAGAATTGTATTAAAAGAACTTACAAAATGATTAAAGATAGCGAAAATAAGATATTATACCCCACCAGATATACAGGAAGCAGCAAAAATAGCAAGTGTAGGTTTATTACCAGAAAAATCGAATTTACCCCCAAATTTACAATATCAGACGATTATTACCTAATTTGCAAGAAGTATATCAGCCCTCGTTCATCTTTTATCACATCTAATATTTTTTTTCAATTATCAAAATGGCAAATGTACCTCACACAGAATAGGAATTAATAAATTTACGCAAATGGGGAGACAACTAGCAACAATTCTGCAATTGCCCATTCCAGAGAAATAATCTGGTCACAGTTTTCCCAGATCTTCAGCCACTATACTTATAGACGCAGGGGGGATATAACTGCATTGAAAAGACATGGTGGATGGAAAGCCACGGCGGTAGCAGAAGGATATATTGATGACTCAATGAAAAATAAAATGGAAACAGCTAATAAAATATCAGACGCGATCCAAAAAAATCCTTTTGGTCAGCCGTATATACGCAATGAGGTAGTATCTACATAAACATCTTCACCTACATCTACTACAACGAATAACCAAGATGTTAATGTAGAATTAAATTCGATTCCTACACTTAACTTGGCACATTGTGCGAATACAAATTTTACTATTCATATTTCTAAATAAATTAAGATGTTTAGTAATTCTGGCTACAATTATTATTGGATAGTCATGGACAAAGTATAGTATTCTACTCGCATATAATGGCTATTATTAACTTGGATAAAATTATGAAACTCGCCTACGGCTCGTGTCATAAACTTTATCCGCGTGAATAATAGCCACCATTATATGCTTGTTGTATAATATACTATTAATTCGACATTGTGACTTTCTTTTGTTTTCAAATCCAACTAAAAATAATTTGATTCTGGAGGTCGAAAACAAAGGATATCCATTTTTTCTTCTCTTGAATAACGCTCCTTAATTTTTATTAAGAAAAAAAAACTAGAATCACAAAACTCCCCAAAAGATAAAATTTTTACTTAAAAATAAGATAAAAATTAGTTTGTACTAAACGAGTTTTTAGCCTAATCTGTCTTTTGGCAAGTATTTATAATTTATTTGCCTGTCAAAACCTACTATACCGTTGAGATAGATGATATTAGATTAGGTTATGAAGATCAAAAATAAGGTAGTTTTAAAATAAGATAAATTTGCACTTTCTCATTGATGATGGGTTTTTAATTCCGAAACGTGTTATAAATACTGAGTGTGATACGTCAATGAATTATAAACGAGAAGGGCAATTTAAAAGTAATAAAATACAATTTTCCGACTATCAAAAAAAAAAAGCAAAGTTGATGATGGTTATGAAAAACGAAACGTGGGATGGTCCAGTTTCCATCCCTGACTGAAGCCTAAAATTAATGGAACTTAATAAAAATGTTCCCGTATTTTTTTGGTTTTTCTTGCAAGGAATGACTAGATTTATTGTTACCGAATTAAATTCAAGTAAAAAATTCATCCATGTACCAACAACTTAGTGGATATCAAGAATTATGTACTTACAGGAGAAGACCAAATTTCCTTAACTCTTTCATGTATGGCTCTTCCTTGCTTCGGTCGAACAAGAATATATATCTTATTTAAATCTGAACAGGATCTTAGCAATTTTTCTATTAATGCTTTTCCCACAAAACCTGTACCGCCGGTAATAAAAATATTTTTTCCTGAAAAACAGACAAACATTTTAATATACTAAGTACTAATTAAAAACCTAGTAGGGCAGATGATTATATTTTCTTCATGGTGTGAGAAAAATCACTTAAATATCAACATAAACAAAACTCACAATATGGTTTTCTAAAAAAGAGGCAGATTCCTAATTTAAATTTAAAACTAAACGAGAATCCTATTCAGAGAGTTGAGCACTGCAAATTTCTTGGCCTTCATATAGACTCACAGTTAACGTGGAGAGCTCATGTTAATTATGTTGCTATAGACTTAACTCGGCATATTTTGCTGTAGTCAAATTAATAAGTTGTATGGATAGCAAACAATTACTCAATATACAGGGTGATTCCTAAGTTGATACTTCTTTTTTAGCTGCGTATAGAAGGCATTAAAATAAACAACATTTTCAAAAAACTCAAAAATAAAGTATTTAAATTCATTTATTACACTACGAATCAAATACGGTTCTGCCTAACTTGCCAGTTGAATAACATTAAGAAAACTTCTCGGTGTAGGATGAGCCCGCCAGGGAAAGCGTTCTGCGTATAAAGTCGAAGGAACATCGGCACTTTTACGATACTCACATTAAATTAACACCATATTTATTAATTTATTGTTTTTAAATTTTACCATTTTCACGTATCACACACACAGCGTATTGCTCAAGACTACCCGTATGACTAATACTAGTAAGAGATAAGAAAAACAACAGAAACTATAGCGGTCTATGTTTTTATGACCAGGCCCGCACTTAGATTTTTTACTTTTCTATCTCGCCTATTTTTGAGTTTTTTGAAAAAAGGTATTTGAAAAAGTTGTTTATTTTAATGCCTTCTATACGCAGCTAAAAAAGAAGTATCAACTTAGGAATCACCCTGTATACTATGCGTTAGCCTATAGTCACCTAAGTTATCTAATACTTTACCGGGACCAATCAACAGAACTACAAAAATTATTTATTTTGCAAAAAAAGAATAATTCGTAAAATTTACTCTTTAAGCCCACTTGAATCTTGCTAAGAAACATATCAACGATATAAAATTCTTACGCTGCCTAGTGTTTTCATTCCTAGTGCAATAATGTTTGTAAAAACACTTTTTCAAATTTCCCGATACTTCAACAATTCATGATCGTGAAACTAGAAACTCAAATAAAATTTACTTTTCTGGCTACAAAACATCCTCTTATCCAAAAAGTCCATTTCGTTCGTATTTTTGGGTATTTTTTTTATAATGTTTAATAAAATATAGGTGTCCCTAATATTTTCTACATAATGCACGCCTTAGTCACACCATTTTCAGTGTTTGTGAATAGATAACAATAGACGAACCCATAAATTGACCCAAACCCGGGTGGTACTAACTGCACTTGATGAAAATAAAGAATTTTGCAATGACATGAATATTCGTTGGGTCACTCTGTAGTCACAACAATAGACGAACCCATAAATTGACCCAAACCCGGGTGGTACTAACTGCACTTGATGAAAATAAAGAATTTTGCAATGAAATCAATAATCGTTGGGTCACTCTGTAGTCCCTTTGCATACCTAATGAGCTTTTATTACTCGATACCTTTCTGAAATAGACTATACCAGTTCTTCAACTAAATTACCAACAAAACTGTCATTTGTGCTACCTGTGTTATTACAGTTATTTTTTGTGCTTATGCTTTTTTTAAGAAATTATATTTTTAATTTAATAAATTTTTGTTTCAAGCATTGTAACCAAACTAAATTTTCTTATCCATTTGAACCACTACAATGACTATTATAAAATTATCCTTACCATCTAAATTTGGGTTGTCTAATATTAATATTTCCTCAAATAACACTTTTTTGCATCTGGCTACCTACTTAACTATGCAACGTTCTGCTTTTAAAATTAAAAAACAAATCCTTCCGAAGATATTTGGCCAAACCGAATTTTTACGACTTCGTTTTATTTTTTTCTGTCTTTATTTAAATGATAATATATTAAAATAG
The DNA here is from genome assembly GCA_935413205.1 of Polydrusus cervinus. Lineage (NCBI taxonomy): Eukaryota > Metazoa > Arthropoda > Insecta > Coleoptera > Curculionidae > Polydrusus > Polydrusus cervinus. The sequence goes on along the minus strand of OW284514.1, from coordinate 21,002,317 downwards.
TGTAAAGGGTTTTTCGAATCATTGCATTTTAAAAATATAAGTCAGACAATCCTTAACCTTGTTAGCTCATACCGTGGTTTAGATTTTGTAGATTAACCAGACATTACGTTTTTTCAAAACTATAATTAACTTTGTGTTTTTATATAGTCCAAAAATTTTATTTTATTCCAGCATTTATGTTTATATTACTAAGTCGTGCATATTCATATTATCGCAATTTTACTCTGTATAAGCAAGTTAAGATAGTTGCAAGGGCAAAAAATCCAGACGTTTTACACAAGAAAAATTCTGTACCTACTTAGGGTTTTAAAGACTGCAGACGATAAATAATGTCTACTAATAAAAGTTGCTATGAATTAGCTTTTTAAGGCTTTTATTAAGAAGATTTATACAGGGTGTCCCATAACTTATGAGCCGTAGAGTAACTGGAGATACTTGACATCAAACTAAGCTGATTAAGTCATATAAGTTTTTTTTTTTGATAATTAAAATATTAATTTAATTATGTACTATGTTTTTTTATGCTTCGGGATGTTTAAAGGGAAATATCTCGAAAACCGTTAAAGATATTAAGATCAATTAAGTACACCTTTTTGACTCAGAAAATGCCCTTCTTTAAGAAACTATAATTAAAAAACACCTAATATCACAGATAAGAAAAAAAATCATAGATTTATGAAGCCCAGTGTATGCAACTAGCGCCCTCTAGTTTGAAACTTAAAAATTTCTTGCTCATAAAAACATAATATTGCCAACTTTCAATTTGATTCATTAAGCCGTTTTAAAATTATGGCTTATTTTCGAGAATAACCTTTTACTTTCAACACCCTGTATCTCTAGAACGAGTAACAATTCGAAAAAGCTTCTATGACTTAATCGGCTTAGTTTAATGTCTAGTATCTCCAGTTACTGTACGGCCCATAAGTTATGGGACACCTTCTATATAAAAACGGTTATTCAACATATGAAAACCAAAACAATCCGATAATTTTTTAACACAAAAAAAAACTGTTTAAATATTTTTCGAAAATAGGCTGAAATTCGCCCTTCTAGTGCAACCCTTTTAAATCCCATAATGGGGTCATGCATTTCTATATAAAAAAAAGGATAACCAAAATCAGTTAAACCAATAAAATAATTTGCATCTACAAACAAAATACACAGGCGCGTAACTACAGCGGGGTCTAGGGGGGCCGGGCCCCCCCAGACGTCGCTAGGCCCCCCAGAAAAAAGAGGCTGACTTTGTAAGCTCGTTACTCTCGCTACATAACAATGAACGTACCATCGCGCCGATAAAAAACTGGGACAGGAAATTTTTCTATTTTCTCCTAGACTATTAAGAATAATTTTATATCAAGCCTGGTACCAGTAAAATGTCATGAAAATTTGCATGTCAATAAAGATTGTCACTTTATGATTGACTCGTCAAACATACAATCATATATTATTTGTAAATATGCCACAATTAACCCCCCAGCAAAAGGCAATTATTTATAGTCGGTTGCGAGATAGTGTTGCTATTAGGGATATTGCAGATGAACTGGGAGTAAGCAAGAATACCGTGCTATTGGCAAAACAAAAAATAGCAAGACATGGGACTATTATTAGGAATGCAGGTTCTGGTCCCCCTAAAATGATAGAAGACTGGTTAATTATCTAAGGGATCATCCCTTCGAAACTGCAATCAAGGCAAAAGAAGAGACGAATTTTCCAGGTTCTGCAAATACCGCTAGAGACAGGGTTCGAAATTCCGATAAACGAAGCCGTTGTGCTGCCAATAAAAATTTTTTAACGGAAATAAATAAACAGGGCAGGTTAGAATTTGCACATGAATATATTAATCAAATAAATTTATGGGAAACAGTTATATTTTCTGACGAGAAAACTTTCAGTCATGCAATAATGGGAGAATTCGGGTGTATAGGCCTTCCGGCATGCGGTACGATGAGAGATACACCCACAAAACCAACCAAAGTGGGCGTTTCTCCATAAATGTTTGGGGCTGGATTAGCGCTAGAGGACCAGGACTTTGTCAAATCGTCGAAGGAAGACTAACTGCAGCAGTATACGTTAATATACTAAACGAAGTGATGATACCATCGGTAAACGCTGTATACGGTCAAAATTACACATTTCAGCATGATAATGCTCCAATACACACAGCGCGCATTGTACAAAATTTTCTCCAAGAAAATAACATAGCAGTTCTTCCCTGGGCTTCGAAGAGTCCCGATTTGAACCCGATAGAAAACATTTGGGGTGCCATGGTCAAATCTATGTATAAACATGATTTTCAACCTAGAAACAGGGATGAATTACGTCATAGGATAAATCAAGCTTGGGATGAAATAACTGTCGAATTATGTAGAAACTTAGTTTTAAGTATGCCACAAAGGCTCCAAAAAGTAATAAACAGAAATGGTTCTATGACCAAATATTAATTTTGTGTTGTTTTGACAAACTTTGTGTTCGCAATTTTTTTCTTTTTATTAAATGTATTTTATTACCTGTATTAGCTTTATTTATTATTTTGTGGTAATGGTAAATATAATAATTTATAAAATATTTGACTTTAAAAAAATCTAATAAATTTACTTTATCCATATTATATGATGTCTCTCAAATTTAACCACCCCGTATCGAAAAATACAAAACATTCCATTATGTAACCTAGGTTACTTTTTAAATTTTGAATGTTTTTCCTTTTTAGCTCGAGACACCTTTTATAGTCTAGGGGATATGTATTTCTTACATTGTTTTTGTAAATCTCTTGTCCCAGTTTTTTATCGGCACAATAGTACATGCGCGGCGATCCCGACGATGTACGAAATAATCTTGCCAAATATAACTTGACCATCATTTTTTTATTGGTTAAATTTGCCATTTTTCTCTCAAACTTTTTTGGCAATACTCGTTGAACTTTGGGCTTGTTTATTCAAAAATTAAATCCCTCGAGTTTCGCTCTTGGGATCTAATCAGAATAAACATTTTCAAATTCAACTCGAAAAATTTCCAAAAAAAGTTTTCGTGACAGCTGAAAAATCTAACCGATAAAAAAACGAGGTCGTGTGATATTACTGTTGATTATTGACCAAATTTGTTAAAATTTGGCCGTGATCCAAAAACATTTCGCCTACAGCGGACTCGAAATCTACACGAGCCGCCACTGCAAGTCACAATAACAGCTAGTTAAGCCACTGAAAATACAGTCTAATTAAAGTTGATTTATCGAAAATAATTGTTTAAAGAAAATTCGGATTTTTTCCTCTTCTTACCTCTAAAATAGTCCTTAATGGATAGTTTTTCGGCCATAATCTGGTTTATCGTTCAGCACCGCAAATCAAACTAATTAAAATTATTGAAACGCTACATTGATAAATTATTTATTGTATATTTATGCATCTAATGTGGTTTGCAATTAGATAATGACATTCGGTTTAGAGGGAAAGAGTGAACATTTAATAATTAATAATATTACCTACTTTTAATTTATCCCGTTAAATTTATCATTCCGATAATCAGGTTGGACCACATATATACATACACTATATTGCTAACACCATAATTCAATGATGACAACACTGTAGGCAGATAATCAGGGTCCGTTGAGTTTGCGCAGCTCGGAAATTTGCTTCTTGATGTAAACATTTGACAGAGCCGACTTTCAAAATATTTTTACAAGCTTTTATTTAAATTCACCCATTTAGTTCGGGTGTGTACAGTTTATGGTCAAATAAAACTAAGTATTTTACATACCTGAAATACCTCATTCCTAGTATTGAACCGAGATTCGTGCAAAAAAGGATCATGCACTTTTTCTACTCATCTTGAGACACACGTCGCTAACAATAACAAATTGTCTGGTAAATTATATCTTAATTCGCACCCAAGACTTAAAAATAATATCAACAATCACACACGGAACATCTGAACGAATACAACGTAAAAAAAGATGGAAACGACTAATAACTCACACACTAACAAAAAAAAATATCTAAAGTAAAGTTTTATAAATATTAACACCCAAAACTTAGAAATTATAACCACACACGACGGAACAAAACAAAACATGTTCTAAAATAAGAATACAAACAAAGACGTGTCGGTTCTGTTTTAGAGACCTTAGGTTTTGTTTACGTTCTGTTAGATATCGTGTCGGTTGTCAAGAAAATATTTTAATATGCTCAGGCGGGAGGTTATCCTAAGATAAAGGAGATGCCAATGTAAGTGTTCGAAAAAAATCAGAAAGGTACATTAAATGGTGTCGCCATAATTTTGTAATATTGACTTACATTTTATTCTCTTTTATTTTCGACAAGCAAAATATTGTAAGGTACTTTATATTGAAATCGTAATTTGTTCAAACGCTTAGTTTTTACTTCGGATTTAATATTTTAGTATTCAACTTTAAAGGAAAACGAGTAAAGGGGGCAATATTTTATATTCCACTAATTTAAAGCTATTTTAAATCAAAAATATAACCATATGCAAAGCCGAATACAATAAAATACTTTTTTCTACTCCCACATGGAAATTTGCTGTTTCCTTTACACTTAAGTGGCGGGTAAAGTGGGCTATTCCAGTTAACTGTGCGGCAAAATTTTATAACAATCCCAGATAGGTAATGAAACTGACCAATCACAGTGGTCAATTACAGAAAAGCCATTGTTGTTCTTAAAAGTACTGACCAATCACAGCATATTATTTTTACTGAGGCTCCGCCTTCTTTTTCAATACACTAAATTATATAATTTAAATGTATATGGTACAATATGTTATTAATTTGTTCAATATAACAAAATATATATGCATATATAATAGATTTATCAATAATGCAACCTGCTGAATGTGCATAGAAAATTCATTTTATGTAGCATCAATATTTAGTTGGTTTTACGATAATTAACTAAACGCTTCAACAGTCGAGACGTTAGAGCGTTTTACTATGGATCCAATGGTCGTGAGTTCGAGCCCGGCAACCTACAAACTTTTTTTTTACATTTTTTAGCATAAGGTCGTAGAAAAAATATACTGTTCAACTCGAGTGGATTGTCTATATCGCACTCGAAAGTTTGAGCACTCCGCCTACAGTATCGTGATCAATTTACTTTCTCGTGTGATATAGACATCATATCCACTCTTGTTGTACAAACTACTATTACATGTGGCATTCCAAAAATAAATGACAACGAAGCTTGCATGTGTGTAGCTATAACAGATAATTACCAATATTTTTTGTCATAAAGAAACATTTTCAGATTTCATAGTCTAATAACTAACACGTTTTGTTCTCTTTTTCCAGATACAATTAGGATTCCTCCAAAGACTAAGCATAAACCATAGTTATATTCAATTAATTTGCCATGCAGTTTTTCTAACAGAAATCTTACTTAGGGTTCTCCAATTTTTCTTTAATGAAATTTCCAATATTACGATTTTTCTACATTAACTTATCCCACCAGTACATGTTTTCTTCAATTTTGCACCACTTTCGCTAACATTTGGCGATTAGGTTCCTCATCTTATTATAATCTTGTTTGGCATGATAATAGTTACTATTAATGGCTTAAAGAATATTATTCGTTTAAAAATAAACTTTATCTACTTTCATTTAGTAATATGAATTTTACAGTTCTGTAAATCGTTTTGTAAGGGCATCTATTACAGCACTAGTGCTTTTATGGAAACAAAAAAGTTTTATTAAAATTTTGCTGTTAAATAAAACCGCACTTTTTAGAAGAATGATTTATTATTAACAATTATAAAATTAATTACCAATTATTAATTAAAATATAACACTTAAAGTTTATTATAAACATTAATAATACACTTTTTACAGTTAGAAATTTGTATACCAGAAGTGGATGTGATGGAGCCCTTTACATTCGAATTTCCAATCATTAAATCCGTGTCTGACCCCATGATCTTCTTTGCTATTTGTTTCTTATTTTCTAAAGGATTCTCAACGTATCCTTCTGCCATAGAAGAGGATTTCCAGCCCCCATGACGCCTTATCATCTGCATATCTGCACCACTATCAACTAGAATGGTGGCTGAGGACCTCCTAAAACTATGTCCACTGTATCCTTAGGGATTATTCAATCCAAGTTTTGTTGCAATCTTTTTTGGTATACTTCCAAAACTATTAATTCCGACAGGCTGGTAGGTGCATTTTCCTTTTCCATAGAACACAAAAAATCGCCTGTGAATTGCATTAGGAGGACGAAGTTTAGCATACTTTCGAAAAATACTTAAACAGTTGACACCTGTCACATTTCCTTCTGTTATAACAAATTCTCGCATAATTTTGGTTTTCGAGAATGGAATCACAATTTTTATATACAAATCATTGTGTTCAATATGATCGAACATTAACTTAGCTAGTTCTTCGCGCCGACAAGCCTCAAAAATTTCCGATTATCATAACAACCTTCATAAGTGTCTATGTTTCATTATCTGCAGTACTAGGAAACTTACATACGTCTTCCTTTGTGAAAACTTTGGACTTTTTGGCATTGTAACCCTCTGAACTTCTTTTCAAAAATGCGATTAGTTGAGAAAATCTGCTTATATCTTGATTTTTCTGGACTGAAATCAAAGTTCTCAACATTAAGTAGTTAGTCCATAGTGTAGATGGTTTCTGGGAGCGTTGCTTTACGGAAAAATAACCCAAAAGGATTTTCTCAGACACCTTCTTTACTTTGTTAGCTTTGCACCAATCTTCAAACTTCTGATACTCCAACTTATACCGCGCCTTGGATTTTGTCGGAACTAAACTTGAGACGGTTCGTATCCCGCTGCTTCTATATCAGAGGGTAAACTTCCATCAGAATCGCTCATTTTGAAAAACGCTTTTTATATTTTTGAATTTGTTTGACAAAGTTTCGACAGTAACCATGCGAAATAGTAACTATGCGAAAGGTAACATAAAAAACTTGATTAGTAAACTTAATAGCATGTGCATTTTTACAGGTGCATTTTTATTTTAAAAAATGCCTTTTGCCAAATATTTGTATTCATAGATGAAAGTAGATAAAATTTTTTACAATATTCTTGTTATAAATTCATATTACTACACTCGATGTTTTATTTAACTCGGCTGACGCCTCGTTTGACAACTTTAACGTCTTGTGTTGTAATATGAATCTTTACAACACTTACATCGCAAATAACTGTAACATATTAAAAATGTAAGCCCCATCCTGGTATTTACGTCAAATAATACCTACATAATACACTAAAATTAACCAGCATGATTGGTCCAGGATCTCGCGAGTTCTATCAAAATTATTACTATAGGTATCTGGGAGATTTTTATTTTTATAACTCCCTACCTGAAATGCTACTGTGACCATACAATATCCTTGCTGCTAAATGTAAATATATCTATCTGTCATTATTTATTAGTCTGTCCTAACGACTACCTACTTAACAACTTTAACAGTAATGTCGGGATAAATAAAGGTTCTATTAGCCTGTTCTGTTTTGACAAAACTTCCTCTACTACTTAATTCACGTTTGCTACATTATTTTATTTAAAAATATGCAAATATTGCATGTTGTGCATATGTACAACAATGTATTTCTTTTAACAATATTCTATACATAAAAACAACTAATTATTTCGATTAGAGCCCAAATAATTCATTTTTATCTAATTTTATAAAATATTTGTCATTGTCATTTGCCCTTTTTCCGAATTAGGCTTGTATACCTCTTCGTTCACTGCCAGGACTATTCTCGAGGGGACCTACAGCTTAACGTGGGTTCCAAACCACGATCCTTAGTCAAGTGACACCCCCCAAGGGCTAACAACCGTTGGTTTCTTGCCATTGCATGACCTACCGATTGGGGAGTGTGTACCTTCTTCCGCATCCCATGAGATGTGTTTTTCATCCGATCTGGTTACCGGCGTGAATGGGGCGGGTTGGGAGATGTACATTTTACACTCTTCCCTGCATTCTTAAACCTACTAAATTTCGGACATACTTTTTTTATTATTGCTTATGCCCACTCCGGGGATCGAACCCGAACCGCCACGGTCGAATGCCAGTACTTTACCTCTGAGCCACTGCCGCGGTCTTATAAAATATTTAACTTCAAAGTACTCTCAATAGAGTAAAAAAAAAATCTGTTATACAGGGTGAGTCAACCATAGATTAAAGTTCATTTTCTTCTTTATCTTAAGAATTAGATAAAAATCCGAAAATCAAAAGTTGTAGAGACCATTGAGGTGCACATTTTAAAATTATATTGGAGTAGACGGGGTGCCCCAAAAAAACGTGGCGAATATAACTTAAATTTTTTTAAATGGAACATCCTATACATCGTATTATTTTCTGATTACCCACAAAATTCTACGCTTATTTTGTAAATTTAATAGTTTCTGAAATATTAACGTTTAAAATATAGCATTGTCCGACTTTGACAGGCTGTAACATTGGAACGGTTAATCTAAGATAGAGAAGTTTCACCTCTTATCTTGATTTTTTATTCTCCTTTCAAAAAAAATAACTTCCGATTTACCATATTAAACCAAAAAGCCTATTTTAACGGTTTAACATGTTAAACCGGAAGTTGTAACTTTTAAATAGAAAAAAAAAATTAAGATTCTATTCTTGTTTCTGTATATTTAAATTCCCACCTTAGTTCAAGCATGGACTACTTATTGAAATTAAACTTACAATACACCTGATGCTGCGCTGGCGACTGGCATAAAATCGAATCATTTTTATGGCGAATAAGAATAAGAACCCTAAAGAAATACTGTTTATTCAGAAATGTTGAATTGCATAATATGGCCTCCATTAGATCGCTGGTAAAGTTGATTATTAAACTGCTTGTTTGGCAATAAAATGGTTTCTGCAAAGAAACGTAGATAGTGGTTTATTTTTAATCAATATTATCAAGACTCCTACACTTGTACTGTTTACGCTAGTTACTGAGAGATGGCGCCCAGTACACCAAAACTTATGATTTACGAGGACTGTACGGGATAATGATTTTTGAGCTCTTGATTAATGCTGCCCCATGTATATCGATGATGCTTTTAAAGTTTAAAATCAGTTTTTATTAGAAATCTAATTTTCGGGATTTAAATTATTTTTTCTAAACTGCTGGACAATAATTGATTTCGAGCAAGAAAAATTTCGCCTAAATTTACCAGTTAATATTTTCTGAACCAGATATGATATCGACCTACAGTTTTGAATTGTTGATAGATTTGTCCCTTGAAAAACAATAGTCAATGTTTAATTTTCTTTAACTGTCAGAAAATTTTATATACAGGGTGTTATAGAAGACGATGATTTTTGCTCCAATTTTAATGGCGTGTAACTTTCACAATAATATTTTTCAATTTTATCACTCTACGTCAATTGAATCACTGGTTCATAGCAAAGAAAGTAATTGGTCAAATTTTTGATATCTGCTATATTTTAAGAAATACCGATTTTTTTGGAAAACCTTGATTTATTTTAACTTATTGGTCGCTAGATCTCATTGTGCGTTGTATCGTGCAAACTTTGCGAGTGATTATTATACCTTATGAAAAGCTTGATTATGTTCAGTAACAATAGTTGTACCTAAATGTTATAATGTACAGTGGCGTACTTATAAACACCTATATGTCTATGGTTTATGAGTATCTCACCATTTTTCACGATTGTTTTATATTGGAAAGTACTCGCCCCTAGATTAGGTCAATTTTTTCTTATTTTTTAGTTTTTCGTATCGCACTACAGGTATATTATACAGTATTATTACAAAAGCTTAACAAAAATAATTTGTTTAATTTAATTTTTGGGAAAAAATGTATTTATTAATTTCTAACTTTCTAACACTATACTCATAAACCATCGACATATAGGTGTTTATAAGTGCGCCACTATACCTACATCATAACATTTAGGTATAACTATTGTTACTGAACATAATCAAGCTCTTCATAAGGTAGAAGAATCACCCGCAAAGTTTGCAAAATACAACGCACAGTGAGATCTAGCTACCAATAAGTTGAAATAAAGCAAGGTTTTCCAAAAAATCGGTTTTTCTTAAAATATAGCAGATATCAAAAATTTTACAAATTACTTTATTTTCTATGAACCAGTGAATCAATTGACGTAGAGTGATAAAATTTAAAAATATTATTGTGAAAGTTACACGCCATTAAATTTGGAGCAAAAATCATCGTCTCCTTTAACACCTGGTATATAAAATTTTCTGACAGTTAAAAAAAATTTAATATTGACAATTTTTTCTCAAGGAATGAATTTATCAACCATTCAAAACTGTAGGTCGATATCATATCTGGTTCAGAAAATATTAACTGTTAAATTTAGGCGAAATTTTTCTTGCTCGAAAGCAATTGTCCAGCAGTTTATTTTAAAAGAGAAGTCGTTACAAAAACGGTAGTGTGGCGCTCAATATTGACTATTTTTAGTGATCAATTTTATTTTTATTTATTTTCTATTATGAATCTATAACTAAAAAAATCAAACAATTTAAAACGATTAAATTGATAAAAATAAGTAAATAAATAATTTTTATTTATTATTTTTACAATAAACTATTCTTTATTAACATTAATGAGTTTTATTATACATTATTACAAGTTGTACAAGTAACTATAAACAATTTTCCAAATTATTGCCAGAATATTAATTTTAAAGAATGTAAACCATATCACAATTCCATACATAATCCAATGTAATACATTGTCAATATAGTACATTCTGAAAATAAAATAATTATATTAATTGTACTAATATTTATTATATGTTTCTTGCAAAAATAGCAATGATTTATTTTTATCACATATAATTCGATTTAAATTTAAAAAAGTAACTAGCCTTTTAGTATTAAATAAAAGTTGCCTGTTTGATTGTTAAATCAACAACGAAGCTAATCAGGCCACATTGAGAGAACATATTTTCTGTAAATGGTATATAATATATTGGGATCAAAATATACAGGGTGTTACTTAATTATACGCTAATATTTTAGGATCTTTCAGGTCTTGGGATAATTTTAAGAAAACTTTGCGACGACTCAAAATTGTATACAATTAACTCTAACTTTATAAAAACTACAAAAATATATAAAAATTAAATTGTCAGCTCGCCAACAGTCTATTTCAAAAAGGTGTAAAGTAATACAAGCCCATTAGGTATGCAAAGGGATTACGAGTGAGCCAACGAATATTTAAGCCACTCTCATAATTTGGCATTGATTTCATTGCAAAATTCTCTCTTTCCATTAAGTGCAAGTAGTACCACCCGGGTTTGGGTCAATTGGCTCTACTTCTTTTCAACGGGTCAAAGACCTAAAATACTCAATTAAAAATCGCCATTCATTTCGATATTTTAAACTAAAAAAATTTTCTAATTGTGAATATCTAGTGTTGGATTGCCTCTAAACATACATGTCACAAGAGCACTATTATTTAAAAATAAAGAGTACTTACGGGAGAAGCTATAATTTCTTCAACCCTGTCATACAAAACTTTTCCTTTTTTTGGTCGAATAAGAACATAAATTTTATTTACATCAGGACATGATCTTAAAAGCTTTTCTATTAATCCTTTTCCTATGAAACCGGTTCCACCACTTATAAAAATATTTTTTCCTAAAACAGGTTTTATATTATTTGATAATCAAGTATCAATTAGTCGATCTCATTTCATTCTCATTAAAACACTAATAGTAATAATAATAATAATAATAATAATAATAATATTAATAATAATAATAATAATAATAATAATAATAATAATAATAATAATAATAATAATAATAATAATAATAATAATAATAATAATAATAATAATAATAATAATAATAATAATAATAACTTCCAAGAATCGAATGGGGAAATTCTTAAAAAAGTGGTAGCAGCAGACGCTGGATATACAGCCCTTAACTTAAAGCAAAATGGATTACCCAACATCATCCGCGCGCCGCCAATTCAACAGCTTGTAACTTGGCAAGAGATAGCTCTACACGGCAAATACCCTACTGCACTCCAAAATCCACTCATGGATAGAGAAATGTCACTGAATTGGTTAGAGAAAAGGCAGCTTCACGCTGAAACAGAAGGTTTTATAATCTCTATCCAAGACCGTGTCATTCGAACTCGAAACTATAATAAGGTCATCTTGAAGAGAAATGTGGAAGATGTGTGCAGAAAATGCAATTGCCCCGGAGAAACGATAGAACATATCACGGCGGGTTGTGGTGCTATGGCCCCCAACGCCTACCTGGGGAGACATAATCAGGTGGCTAAGATCATCCACAAGGAACTGGCCCATAAACTAGGGCTAAGGGAAAACCTCCCACCATACTACCAATACTCACCCGAGCCAGTTCTTGAATCCCCTGAATATCTCTTATACTGGGACAGGCCAATAATAACGGATAGAACAGTAGACCACAACCGCCCGGATATTCTTCTCATCGAAAAAAACACCAAGAAAGCTTTCATAATCGATATAGGTTGCCCACTAACACACAACCTCTCTAAAACCGAATCGGAGAAGAAGACCAAGTACTCGAATTTGGCTATAGAGATAAAAAATATATGGAAGCTAGATAAAATTGACATAATTCCGATTATAATATCGGTGGAGGGAGCTATGATGAAAAATTTCAAGCCCAACTTGGAAAAACTGGGCCTTTCAGGTTATTTATACCAACTTATTCAAAAAAGCGTCATCCTCCAAACGTGCCATATAGTACGGAAGTTTCTAAACAGTACAGGCTAAGATGAATTTCTTCTCTGTACTGTAAATAACACCAGCCTTACCAACAAAAAGCTGAGAAATAGAACACTGAAAACATAATATTAATAATAATAATAATAATAATAATAATAATAATAATAATAATAATAATAATAAATTACGACTTAGGTGGACAGGATTTTATTACTGTCGAGAGTTAACAGAGACACGAAGCAGCAAGGTTAACTTAATATCGAGACAGTAATGAAACTTTCCACCGAGGTTTGTATATTATTTTATTTATAACCACTTCATCCACTTCTTATTTTTTTAAAATTAAAGTGATTAAAATTATTAATAAAAGCGAAATGTCGTTTTGACTTTTCCATTTCAAATTAGACATAGGTACATAACGTACAACGGTAGGTGGTTAAATAACGTAGGTAAGAAACACATCAAGATAGCAAATATAATTTTTCTACTGACGTTTTATAATAACCTCTTTTTGATTGTCATTATGGTTTTTTAATAACCTCCTTTTAGGCGCAGCGTGCTTAAAAACTTTTAAGCACGTTACCAGGAGCAACGTGCTTAAAAGTAACGCAGGTAATTATTTACAATTAAAACGTAACCACAGACTAGGTATAATTTAATTTTTTTTGGCAAGTGTCAATTTTTGAAAGGGGCAAATGAAACATAGGTAATAAAATTTCAGTAAAATAAATTAAGTTTTTTCTTATGAAACCTCAGTAGAAAAAATATTGTATATAACTCGTTACGAAACAATGTCTTTTAGTCACTTTGACGTGTTGTCCAACTCGGCTTTGCCTCGTAGGACAATTCGTCGCGTGCCTAAAAGACACTTATTTCGTTACTTGTTGTATAAATAGCTATTTTCTATTTGGGAACCATAAAGTCTTCATTATGGGTTTCCATTGGGTTGCATAAGCAATTATTTTATTCATTTTAAACACGCATTTTTTATTTTCTTCCTGTTGGTAACAACACAATACCGTTTTGAATTTCATGGCACACCATACTAAAAGTCTGTGTTTTGTGCACCATACTAATCCCTTTTCTCTTCTGTGACTAAACCAACTTTCTGTTTCTGTTAGTGTTGCAACCTCAAAAAAAATAAAAATTTTGACTGGAAACTATTAACTACATTTTTATTTGAATTTTCTTAAAAATGACCCAAATAGAAAAAGTATTATAAAATATTCGTTCCATAAGACAAATTTAAACCAACGCGTGCTCTAAAATTTGTCTTATAAAACTTATGTTTTAATATACTATTTTATATTTGTTATGTTTTTATATTATTTAGTGAAATTTTCTAAATTTTTACCTTTATAATATTCTGTTAAAGATTTTCTTCTCGTCATACTTAATGTTCACTTTTATCACAACTGCCGAAAATACGAAATTAATTAAATCAAAACAAAACCTTATATTAAAATATTTTTGTGGATTAACATAAACATTATATTTACAAATGGTTTATTACCATAAAACGTAATACCTTAACAAATGGTACAAATTTAAAATTGTAACACAAATTTTAATATAATTTAAAAAACATTTTATATTAATTTTTCATTTTCGTTGACTGCCAAGGCCATTTAAGAGAAAACCAATGGTTTAACATGGACTCAGAATCACGATCTACAGTTATATCGAGCGTCCTCATAAGATACACCTATAATAGGACGAACCTTTAAAAAACCACGAAAATTGTATCTAGGAGCTGAAAAATATATATTTGTTATAAAAAATTAGAAATAAGGAATAACTAAATAGACTTTTAACAATCTACGCGCGGCGTGTCAATGGGGTCCGGGTAACTTCTTAGGGGATGAAATTTAGAACAAGTGAAAGCATTCGTGCACGGCTCAAAGGGCATTTTTTAGATTTTTCAAAAATTGCCGATAATATTCTTTCCACTTAATATTTTAAATATAAATATTTTCGAAAACTGTCTATGGGATAATTATTTGCACATAAAATAAATTTTACATCACACTTAAAACATATTATTATTACAATTTCATCACACTTAAAACATATTATTATTACAATTTTTAAAAAAACTTTAAAATAGTGTCTTATTTTCACTCTAAAATATTTTAATTAGGTCACTAGATTCTACTAATTGCATAGAAAAAACAACAACAAAAAAGCTGCATCATAGGATTAAAAAAAACCATTATATTTAAATATGTTTTTGAATATTTAACTTATGGTCCTTGACCCGTTTTGATCAAATATGTAAAACTTTTTATATTTTCCACTTAAGTTGTGTTAAAACAATGTTGCTGCTGACCGAAATAATGCTGTACACTTGGATCACTTTCATCCCATTTTCAAAAGATTTGGAATTATGCATCTTCCATCTCTATAAATATTCTATCAACTGCTCGAGATTCATACGAATAAGAATAGTTTTTTCCTAAATTCTAATATTCATAATTACCCAACAAACCTCATAAATTTTGCTCCAAGAAAGCTAAGGATAACTCTTTATATATGTCATTGTACCGGGTGGTCAAATAAGAATGGACGCCGGCCGTATCTCAGGAAGCGTTTGTCCCAATGTGTTGAAATTTAAAAAAATCCTTACAAAATCGAAAAAGAGAGCTGGAAATTATTTTCAGGTTCCTAAATTTACCGCTAGAGGTCGTTCGACTTATGACGAGAAGAATTTTTATCGATAATATCCCAAATAAAGTTATGTCCAAACTTAAGTGCTTTAATCTTTAGAATATAATGGCATAACATTTTTTTAATAGATTTTCAACTAACTAGTAAAATACACTGAGGAAAGGAGGAAGAACTTCTTTTGATAGAAATACTCATACCTCCGATTTTTCTTAACCGAATTTAACAAACTTAGTCTCATTTAAAAGAGCTTATCCTATTGTAATATTAGTATGACTCTTTTTTGTTATATCCGTCGCCGCTAGAGGGCGCAATTTTTGCAATCACCAAATTTTTCAATATTTCTCAAAAATTTTAAAAAGAACCATATATAAATTTTATTTAAATAAAAAATACATTAAAAACTAAGAAAACTGGTGAAAACCGCATGTCGATATCTAAATTCAAGCCAGAGATATATAACATAATAATATAAAATCGGCTGTATGAAACCGTTATTTTTATAAAATGCGTATGGTAGATTAAGCAACAGTAACATGATTTAAAGAGGTTTAAAGTAATGGCTATTTGTTAATATCTAAATTTACCGCTAGGAATAATTTTGCCGCAAAAATAAAATCAACCCCTGTCCTCCCCCTCCTAGTTGCATTTTGTAAGCATTAAAAATATTCTGACTGTATACCAAATGCTTCGCCATTTAGAATTAATATTTTTGCATAGAAAAAGCAATACAAATTGCGATGAATGTTTTATATAGTTATAAACTTGTACCCAACTATTCTATAAATAAAGGGTTTCATTTGTTTTCCTCTGGGACAGCTTTTTATGTTTTTGTTTCAAAGCCTACTTTGTATAAACTAAGATTTTCTAGGTTCTAGTTGTAATTCCCACTATTCATACTTGATCAAGAGTTAAATGAATAAAAATTGTGGTGTTCGTTTAATTTTTTAATAAAAAATGTAAATTCATTTTTCAAATAAATA
Source organism: Polydrusus cervinus (assembly GCA_935413205.1). NCBI lineage: Eukaryota > Metazoa > Arthropoda > Insecta > Coleoptera > Curculionidae > Polydrusus > Polydrusus cervinus. The sequence continues at coordinate 20,985,958 of OW284514.1, read as the reverse complement.
TTTAGGTATGTATTGTTGAGATTAAATTTTTTTTTTAAATTTTGGAAAATCTGTCCATTGCCTCTAATTGCATCGGATATAACAAAAATGGTATGTATAAAGTAATATTTATTTTTATAACATAATGGCCTGATACAATAATTGAATTTTTTTTACAAAACGTAGTTAATACAATTATCTTGTCGTTAAACAAAAAAAGAAAGTAAAATTACCGTATTTAAACTAAGCCAATAATTGAGTTTCTTTTTCACCGATGGAAAAGATGGTATCCATGTGAGTGTGAAAAAGTTTTTTTCAAGCAGAAAAAAATTCAAAGAAAATGAAAACTTTAACTTTAAAAATAAATATTAAAATTCATTTTATTGTAAAAATTATTGGAAATTTAAGTTTTTATAGTATATTATATATTAGTATTTTATATATTGTAGGCAAAAAAATGAAATACTTTACCATTATCTAATATGCATGTTACTTTTATTTTTATTTTACTTCTAAATATATTTATTAGGAATATAGAATCAGAGAACTACAACCATGGTTGTAGTTCTCTGTATAGAATTATAGGTGACCTCACTTGTATTCCTTTCCAACTTCCACTAGTAAAATTTCTGTTTTCTTTTAATAAAACTGTAACTGGCAAAAAGTTATATTGATTTGTTATCAATATTTCTTCCTAATGCAAGTCGATCTTGTGTTGTTTGTTCAGAGAGGGCGCTACCAGTATCAATACCAGTTACAAAAAAAATCTAGCTTGATATAAGCAATAATTACAGTTCTGTGCCTCAGAACTCGTGCTAGCACGATAGTAATGGAACCTTATATACATGTAAAAATGGTACAACCATTCCCACCATACTTTCGTTTTAAATATGTTACTGCTTCTTTAAATTTTTTTAAAGCTAAAAGATTCCTAATAGATTAAAAAAACTTTGTATATTCTTTATTTTTGTATAAACGTTTCGGTTTGATTAAAATCTTCCTCAGAGCTTCAAAAAGAGAACATTCTATGTTAAAATTACATGACATAAAGGGAAATAGTAAATTAAATAAACTTTAAAATATCAAAAAAAAACTTTGAACTGTATTAAAGTTACCCTAAAACTGGATTTAAATTTCTAGGTTCGTAGTTAAAAAAATTGACTTGAGGTGGGTATCAAAAAAACGAGACGTCGATTTGTCAACTATTAATTCTATCTTGTAGAGAATTAAAAACCGCTATAAAAAAGTGTTTTTGAAGTCAAAAATGAAGGCGCAATAATTAAAACCCAAGACTAAAAATTTTGATTTTCTTCAACCACTTTTCCAAAAACTGTACATGTATTTCAGAAAAACAAAGATCATATATGATTTCTTTGGATTTCGGTTGATTTCCCCTAATTACAAGGGAGTTCGAATTCCAGAACTTACGAAGGATTTCAGATGATTTCCCGAACTTACGAAGGATTTCGGTTGATTTCTCGAAATCACATAGGATTTCTCTGATGATTTCCTTAAGGTACTAAGGAAAATATTAACATTTTATAGGAATAGAACACCTTACCATTGTCCAAAAAATTTTATTTGTTGTAAGTTAAAAAAAAAACAAATATTTTTTTTTCATCATTAGTCTTTTTTTATATGTTTAATGGTTCTTTCAACATTGATTTTTGCTGCCATTTTAGGCGAAACGTTCTATTTCCTAAAAGAGAAATGGGCCCAAAATATAAATTTTTTATTGATTTCCTGAATGTTTTGTTTTTTTTGGCCACACCAATTGGTCACGTTTGGATTTTAAAAACTCAAAAATGAGCTGCTAAATGTAAGACAAGTTAATGTTAGTTCAAAAACAATTAGACGCAGATTGAATAAATCAAGCTTAAATCCAAGGCGACCTGAGAAAGTTCCACGTCTTCTCGAAAATCAGTTCAGTGGAATATTGAGAATTGAAAAAATATTCTGTACACCGATGAGACTAGAACTTAATTATGGAAGCCAGATGAACGAAACAATGTCTACAGAACAGTTGGGGAACGATACTCCAGCTGCAATCTCATAAACGCCGTTAGTTTTGAAGGTGGCGAGATAATAATTTCGGAAGGTATTAGTTAACAGGGTTGCACCTAACTCGTGGAAGTAATTAAACGAATTATTAGTGACTTGTAAATCGGAAACATACTGGAAAATCATGTTTTATCATCATATTATGTTGGCCAAATTAGATATAGAAGATTCATGCTAATGAGCGATAACGCACATGCAGCTGTCATAATAACTAATTATGTCGATGAAGTCCACATCACTGAGAAAAATGAATTATAACCATTATAAGAATTCTTATGGCCATTATAAGAATATTTAATACTATTTGGGACAGCAATATGAGCTAATACCCAGGGCCGATTTATCTATTAGGCAAGAAAGGCAGCTGCCTAGCGCGGCAGGTTAATGGAGGGGGGCAACATTTTCAATGAAAATACTATCAAAAAATAAAAATTAAATACGCCAAAAAAAATGTTATAAAAAATTTACTTGAATTTTTATTAGTGAGAGGAGGGCAGCGAAAAAAATGTGCCTAGGATACCAATTTGCCTTAACGCGGCCCTGCTAATACCAGTTATACACCAGATATTGCTAGGACCAGTGCATAAGGACAAGTAAATTATGTTATTTTTTTTTTTTATGATAAAACACCTGCACTGTAGGAAAAATCCTTTAAGGCGCTCTGGGAGCGGTGCAAGTGCGAAAAAAGCGATTAACGTTGGTCTTGAAACGTTGAAGATTGTATTCATTGGGAAACGACCTCAGGAAGATCATTCCACAAAAATGACGTTCTCCAGATGAAAGAATTCTTGAACAATGAAGTTCGAGGAGTACTAAGCTGAACAACATATGGATGAGCGGCAGTGGTTCGCCGTGTATTTCTGTTTTGCATTGCTCTAGGTGGAATCAAGTGGACAATGTCAGTCGAACAACTGCCATGGAAATATCTGTAAAAGAGAGCCAAATCACCAACCTGTCTTCGATGCTCCAGGCTATCGAGGGTCTTGGTCAGCTCGGGGTCGCCGATCAGACGAACGGCTCTCCTTTGAATGGAATCCAGTAGCCGAAGGGTGTGCTTGGGTGCAGAGCTCCAGACATGAGAGCAATATTCTAATGATGGTCGAATCTGGGCTTTGTAGAGTGTCAAAAGTTGATGAGGTGTGTACAACCTTTTGGTGCGGAAAAGTACACCAAGTTTCTGTGCAGCTGCCTTGGCAATTGCGGCAACGTGGTCATGCCAAGACATATTACCCAGCAAATTAATAGACGGTGCCAGGGGAATTGCGTGTCCTGCCATGACTATATCCGGTTCTGCAATGTTAATCTTTTTGGAGAAGACTGCTGCCTGGGCTTTCTTAGCATTAAATTCGACTTGGTTACTGTCACCCCAAGCCAAAATTTCTTCCAGGTCATTGTTGAGGCGCAATACTTCATGCTGCCTGCGAAGATGTGCGTCGGCAGCGGATGTTTGGGGAGTCAAGGTAAAAGATGAGACAAGTGTGCTGTCATCAGCAAAGCTATAAATTGGATTATGGGTTTTCACTAGAAGGTCGTTAATATACAGTAAAAAGAGGGTAGGCGACAATATGGACCCTTGAGGAACACCGGCATTGATGGTGAAGGTGTCTGAGAGAAACCCGTCAATCGCCACTTGCAGAGAACGGTTCTTAAGGAAGCTGGTTAACCATAAACAAAATCCATCCTACGGTATGCCTGTAGGATCGCAATTTACTTAGTAGCCCATCTTGCCAAACACGATCAAAAGCCCTAGAGATGTCCAGTGTAACAGCCCGGGATTCTCCATGATGTTCGATGGTGTTGCTCCAAAGATGGGTGACATATGCCAGAAGGTCACCTGTTGATCTGGACTTACGAAAACCGTATGTTATACTATTTATATGACACGGATTATAACCATAAAGGTTTGTTCTATAGCGACTATGAAACGCCTTATAACCAGTAAACACACAGTTCAAAAATAGTATAATCCAGTTTTATAACCGGTATAAAATTGTTTAGCTGCCAATATAAAACGTTTTTCTACTGTTTGCCGATTCAAATCTTACGCTTGCGCATTCCCAATATAAATTTTTAATAAATTTATCGATCACTTATTTCTTCACGCAAACTCCAAGCAACAAGCGAAATTTTGGATGATTGTATGTTTTAAGACCAAGAAATAAAAGAAAAAAAGGTAAATAAATGGTATTTTACAATATTTATATTGGTATTGACAAATTTGGATCTCAAATACTAAAACTAAGACCTTCATAATATACTAAAACTTCAATTTCAATAAAAAATATATGTGATATTTGAAAGGATTACAAGAAAAAGTAGGTTCACATTTTAAAGGTATTTATTTAACTAAAGAAAAACAAATAGGGGTATTTACTCTCAATACTTTCTAATCAAGAAACAACGAAAAATCTAAGATCATAAACATAGCTGTCGTCGCTTCCACAATCCTTTAGAATGGTATCTATTTCTGGTAATTTTACACCACTACAAATAAACCTTAATAATAACCTCACAACACTGCTCTCAAAAACAACCCGCACAACTGAACAATGGCATCGTAAAACACGTCTTGATACGTCGAAGTTTCCCCCACTCTTGCAAATTACAAGTATGTTGCACAAGAGTAAATAAATGTTTATTAAATAATAATTTATATAATACCCCCAAAAAAGCGTTTTATCATTGGTATAATCTGTATGTTGTATAAAATCATTTTTATTTCTAAAAAGAATGTTTTATTAAAATACATTCTTACAATTCTGGGCTTATATTCATAATTATTTCGTTTTATTGTCCGTATAAATAAAGAGGTAGTAATTCTGTATGCTGTTCTTTAGTTAACTTTTTTGCAATAAGAATAGATTGTTTAATAGTGATTATTAAAAGTGTTGCTACTGGTATTAGACTATTCTTAACAATTCTGTTTAATTAGTCGATTTTGCTCTGTGTACAAAGATTAGTTACCACCATATAGCCGAGACTTAAATCCAATAGAATATTTTATATTATGTCGAATCGGCTAAAACGCCGCATACGACAAAGAAATCTAGTTCCAAGCACAATAGAAGACCTGCTATTTACAGCACAATATGAATTAAATTTAATCTTTCAAGAATACGTTTTAACCCGTACTATGTTCACGATTTCGTTCTCATAAAAAGTTATTTGCTTAAAATTTGCAAAATAAACTGTTCTCTCTAGAACCAAGTCAAGAAAAATATTTCTTCCAAAAAAAAAATATGAAACTTTAAAAATATTCTATAATATTGTTCATGAGGTATATATAAAAGGAAAATATTTATTTATTACATTTTAAAATATCCTGGTCATTTCCAAACTTTTAATTTTGATTTTAATTTTGTTTTTCGTTTAAATTCCTTGACATAAATAAGAGTTTTTATTAAAATTTATAAATTAAATTGGTAAATTATAAAAACAACACTTGTAAAACTTTTTAAAAGCATTAGAATAAAAAGTTTAAAAGGACCGAATATAAAATGTATAATTACATAATTCATTCTTCTCAGAATACTTAAGTTTAGGGATTCAGAGGACACACATAAAAATATCCGTTTTAGAAACTCTTAGATCTTATATTCACTTGCTTGGACAACGTGCTCAGTATTTAAAAGGTAATGAATGTGTACTTATTTTGCATCCTCTTCCGTCGCTAAGTTTGTACTACTTAATACATAATAATAAACTGTGCTAAACTTAGTAAATTGTTTATTGAAATTTATTTTATGTGTAACCGATCAAAATATCATAATATCTAGGGAACTAATAAATTTAGTCATAACATATGCTTAATTAATAGTAGTTTGTGAAACAAGAGTGGGTATGATATCCATATCGCACGAGGAAGTAAGCTCAAACTTCCGAGCGCAATATGGACAATCCACTCGAGTTTTACAGTATATTTTTTCTACGACTTAACTTCCAAACTTTATGCTAAGAATTTTAAAAAATTATTTAAATTAGACATCATAACTTGTCTTTTAAGTTGGCCATGAACTTGTGAGAACGATAATAAAAAACAATTGAAGAAAAATTCATTTTGATGGCAAACCCATTAACCAAATTACACTCTAACATATTTATTTATTGATTTGGATAAGTTCTTATATTTATACAAACTCACTTTTGAACATATATATATATATATATTCTTCACATTCGGCTTTTTGCAGAATAACAGACAAAAAGCGATATATGTATTAATAATCACGAACAATTTATTTTCTCAACAATAGGTATTTTGATTATTTGTTTTACTGAATGGCACAGAAAAAAAAAGTTTTTTCGGGTTTATTTCTGCTTGCGGGAGAATTATAACTCCGAAAGTACAACAAAATAGCTGTAGAATTCGTTTTAAACAGTTAAAAATGGATTTTGTGCATTAATATGATTTTTTAACGTTCGCTATGGTCAAATTTTTCAAAATAATTGCCAATTTACAAACTTGCAACACTGTTAACGTGGAAAGAGAAGTGGCAATAGTATAAGTAGAAATATATTTTTTCTTATTCTTCTCTGTATCTTATATGATTTATAAGAGCTCTGTAGAGTTCATCCTTGTCTGGGACACCCTGTGACCTGACTTAGAAATGAGATCAGACCATATAAATCCAAGGTTTCGCTATGACATACCAAGTGAGGTCGTAATTAATGAACGAAACGTATGGAGAAACAAAACACCAGAAACTACTCCTAGGACAATAATCTGGTACACGGACGGCTCCAAAACCAAAGAGGGTATCGGGGCGGGGTTACATAGAGTAAGACCGGAAAAAAATTCATTTTTCTCTCTGGGAAAGTCTCCCACAGTGTTCCAACGTCATATTGCAATGTGCGTACGAAAACAATAGGAGGGCTTACCTCAATAAGCGGATCCATGTATATTCTGATAGTCAGGCAGCAAAGCTGCATTGGCAATTTAGACCCAGGACTTACGAAACAGCTGCTTCAAATAAATAGGAACCAGCTGAGAACTATTACAGAAATTCTGACAGAACACATGGCTGTCAAGAACCATCTGCGCAGAATGCAACTGTACAATGGAGACCCCAAATTTGTAAAGGCGATTTATTTTAATTTTTAAGATATCTATCCATTTTGCTGCAGTGGTGTACTTGAAACTCCTGATATGACCCATCTTTGTAATCACGATTTAACAGCAGGGTGATGATAATCGCAGCCGACGGAATAAACTAACTGGGTGGCTCCCGTCCACTCGGCGTCGCGGCATCGGGAGGTACCGATGGCGACGGTAGTTCCGCGCCGATCCGTACTATGAACGAAGGAAAACTAAAAAACGCTATTTCCCGGTATTTCGCGATGAAAAACTTTAATTGCTCGACGAATTTTAGTTTACCTAGCGAGTGTTTAAGCGAGACAGAGCTACTCGGTCATTTCAAAAGTTGGTTAAGCGGCGCGGCTATCTGTATCTTATATGGTCTATGAGAGCTCTGTAGAGTTCATCCTTGTCTGGGACACCCTGTATAACCAAAGTTCAATATCCCTTTCCGGTCATGTTAGAGATTACAATATTAAAGTTGGAAAATTTAGTATATATTGCAATCTCATATAGATTATGAATTTATAGGGAATGTGAATATCTTTTTCATTGATTATTGGAATATTTCGTCTATATGATGTCTAGCTTAAGGCGTTAATATTGAAGGTTATTAACTTTATAACCAAGTCCAGACGTTTTTATTGAATTTTTTTTTAATATTATCTAATAGTGGGTGTAATGGGTAAATTCGGTCCCTTGGTGCAAAAACGGACAATGAACTTTTAAGGAGAGGCAAAAAACGATTTGAAATATTTAATTAATAATAATTTGCGGACCATTACGGCTATTTCTCTTAAATTTGGCATATGTCTTAATCATCATCTACATAAAAATAACTGTTAACATTACCCCTGAAACGAGAAATAATTCAAATTAACAGTAATGTAAAAAATATTTACTCCAACACAGTAAAATTTAAACTATGTATGAGACCCTAATGTTTGTTGAACGATAGAAGAGTTTTGGTCTCGCATTGTAAAATTTTAATATCTATCAGTTTATAATTTTTTTTTTAAATGATGAATTCTTCTTCATGCTGTAGACTGAAAATTTCTGTGTCTTAATTTTTTAAATTAGGTCTTTACTGCAAAATTGACGAATGAATAACGTCATATCAATTTTAAAATCAATCAGACATCGGAATAGTTTGTGGCAAAAAGAATAGATTGTATTAAAGGCGGTCACTAAGAATTATGTAACCACGGCTGTAGCTCAGAGGTGAGTTACTGGCATTCTGAGGCTCCGAGTTCGATCTTCGAAGTAGGCATACGCACAATAAAAAAGTATGTCCGAAATTTAGCAGGTTTAACAATGCAGGGAAGAGTGTAAAATGCATTATCTTCTAACACACCACGTTCACGCTGGTAACCAGGCCGAATGAGATCGGACATCTTGTGAGCTGTGGAAGAAGGTACACACTTCCCAATCGGTAGGTCATGTAATGGCAAGAAACCGAGGGTTGATAGCCCTTGGGCGGTGTCTCATGACTGAGGATTGTGGTTCCGAACCCACATTAAGCTGTAGGTCCAAGAGCAAGCTGGCTAAATGTTCAAAAGGACAAGTGGCCATCAATAACCCAGAACAAGAATTAGGTAATGACGTTTGAGTACACTGTCTATGGGATAGGTAACTATGATTAGGTTCACTTATATAACATGTCAAATAATTATTATAGGAAAATTTTAATTTTTTTTATGTTAATATTTCCACCACGTTCTGGTTTGTTTAAAGATTAAACACAATGATGTGTTTTGGATAATTGAATATCTTTAAACTTGTCCTTATTTGTTTTTAAATTACTACGTTTTAACTGTTAAGTATCTCCAGTTTTCAGGTGAATACTAAATAAGTATGGTAATTACAGCTCTATTTATGCTAACTAGGTGAACTGAAGCCTTATTCTAACATTTCTTATATCTTATAACGGCTTAATAAAACAACCTGAGTTCTGGTGTATATTGTATATTCTGTATATAGGTGGCAGCTTGCTTCAATTTTCTCTTTCTCCAGCGTGAGTCTTTTTGTTCTTTCGGTTTCTATCCACATGTAAGGATGGCCGTGCGTCAGCTGCATTTGATTTTTCGGACTCTCCTTTAATTGTATTGTTCCTATGTGCTTTGATTCTTATTTCAGGTGATAGTAACGATACAATATCAATATAGTATTCAGTTCGAAAGATACTTTAAGAAGCTGCTACCTGACGAAGATGAAACCAAAAAGATAGGAAAAACTGCGTTTACCAGATACCCTGTTTTTACACACGGCCATCATGTCATGTGGACAGAACTGGAACTTCAAGGAAGCTGCCACCATACACCAGAACACAGGTTGTTTTAGTGACCCCTCGTTTGATATATCTAAAAACCTTTGTTAGGTAAAATATAATAATAAATAATATAAATATAATCTTAGAATAAGACCATGCATAAATGGCTGCACCCCTCTCAGTTAGGTTTCAGTCTACATAGCTAGCATAAATAGTGCTGTATTTACCAAACTGATTTAGTATTCATCTGCAGACGATGGGAGATACTTACCATGAAGAAACGTTTTAATAAAAAAAAAGAATAAAGACAATGCAAGTCCAAAATTCATCCCTAAATCATTTAAAAAAATGTACAGGGTGTCCCATAACTTATGGGCCGTAGAGTAACTGGAGATACTACACATCAAACTAAGCCGATTATGTCATATAAGTTTTTTCGGATTGTTACTTGTTCTAGAGATACAGGGTGTTGAAAGTAAAAGTTTATTCTCGAAAATAAGCCATAATTTTAAAACGGTTTAATGAATCGAATTGAAAGTTGGCAATATTATGTTTTCATAAGCTCATAACCTTGATAATATATTGATAATATTAATTTAATTAATTATGTATTATGTTATTTATACTTTGGAATGTTTAAAGATATTACGATCAATCAAGTACACCTTTTTGACTCAGAAAATGCCTTTCTTTAAGAACTTATAATTCAAAAACACCTAAGTATAAATAATAAATCCCACAAAGTCCCGGTCTCAAAAATTCTTTAATATAACGGTTACATGTTTCGCTCACAAATAAGCATCATCAGACCTACAAACGTTATTGTGTTTGCAAAATGTGTATATAAAAACATTAAAGTATCTTACCTAATTACACAAACAAAGAAACATTTAAAAATTAAAAATATATAAACACCTCACCCAACTGTAAATAAAAACATAAATAAATTATACTGAGTGGGGAGTAACAACCTTCCATAGATTGGTCAAAAGTAGCCCACGAAGTAAATACCCAATTTGTCTGTTAGTGCCAAGAAAAATAAAACTAAAGAGAGAAATGGTAAATGTCACCGGAAAAGGCGGGAGAACAAAAGGTTATGGATATAAAAGCGAATCATTTGTTTATGTTATTGAAAATAAAATAGGGCTCAAAATTAAAAACTTCGTTAACACAGGTAAGGACTGGACTCTTCTTAGCTTTGGTTATCTCTAATTTTTCAAGTAAATCCAACTTTTTGCTCTTCTGACATTCGTGAAGTATGTTTACATTTTCAGGTTCCGAGAATTGATGTTTTGATTCTAACAGATGGTTTGCAAACGCTGATTTCGTGTTATATGATTCGCTTTTATATCCACAACCTCGTGTTCTCCCGCCTTTTCCGGTGACATTTGACATTTCTCTCTTTAGTTTTATTTTTCTTGGCACTAACAGACAAAGTTGGGCATTTACTTCGTGGGCTACTTTTGACCAATCTATGGAAGGTTGTTACTCCCCACTCAGTATAATTTATTTATGTTTTTATTTACAGTTGGGTGAGGTGTTTATATATTTTTAATTTTTAAATGTTTCTTTGTTTGTGTAATTAGGTAAGATACTTTAATGTTTTTTATATGCACATTTTGCAAACACAATAACGTTCGTAGGTCTGATGATGCTCATTTGTGAGCGAAACATGTAACCGTTATATTAAAGAATTTTTGAGACCGGGACTTTGTGGGATTTATTATTTATACTTAAATCAGGTCTCTTGGAGAAAATGGACAGCTTTTTCGAAAAACACCTAATATCACAGGAAGCTCAGTGTATGCAACTAGCGCCCTGTAGTTTGTAACCTTAAAAAATTTCTACAAATTCTTATTTCTTGCTCATAAAACATAATATTGCCAACTTTCAATTCGATTCATTAAAGCGTTTTAAAATTATGGCTTATTTTCGAAAATAAACTTTTACTTTCAACACCCTGCATCTCTAGAACGAGTAACAATCCGAAAAACTTATATGACTTAATCGGCTTAGTTTGATGTTTTGTATCTCCAGTTACTCTACGGCCCATAAGTTATGGAACACACTGTATATATCATAATGTAGTAAAAAAATTAATTCATCGGGAAGGTATTTTGTAATTTAATATCAGAATAAAAGTTAATTGAAGAAATACTATTCCGATTTACTCTGAATAGCCGCCACTGTCATATCCTTTATATTGTAATATCACCCAGTAGGATAGCTTATCCGTAATGTATTCCCTCTGGCTGTTCCAGCTGCAGATAAGATGCAAAGGTTATGATGATAAGGATTTCTATTTCTCCCAAATATCTAGACTAATTTATTGCTGGTAAAGGTTTCATTTAGCCTGTTGCTTGTTCCAAAATAACGAGGATGAAGAACAGTACCTTATTTTTTTCATAGGCAATGAGTGGTATAAATAGAAATTTTACACAGTTAAATGTATTTCAACTTTCGCCTACATGATTTGCCTTTTTAGTCCTTAAGCTTTAAGAAACAATAGTATATTGTATACCTAGTAGGAAATGCTGAATATTTCCGGACGACCGTAAAGATTGTATGTCGAGGCGCAAACCGAGACTAACAATACGGAATCCGGGAATGTGGCTTTTTTTACGAGGTATACATAGTACTATTTTTCCGTAAATCGAAAATTATTAAAAGGACCTAACTTATTACAATCTCAATTTGTTAAAATTTTGAAATAAATATTATTAACTTTGTTCACAAATAAAGGATACCATTAAATATTTGTGTTGTAACTATGGAATTTTTTTTTTTAAAAACGCCTTGAAAAGAACAGTCTCGCTGTATTGGGAGTTGCTTACAAGTGACTTTCTGATGAGTTCTAACAAGAACGAAATAGGTTGTCATTGTCTACCTGTGCCCGAGGGAACCCATTACCTTTGGCGTCCCTGTGTACTTTAATGCAAAAGATAGACGCACTACTCTCTGCGCTTGCCGCTAAGCTTCTTTTCTTTATATATTTCTAACTACTAAATTTCACTATTTTATTATCAAAAATGTCAATATTTCCTATCGATTTTCGGAAAAAGGTTATATTTAAACTTATCCATGACGAGATGTGGGAATACGTTTTTTATAAATAATTAATATTTCAATGCTTTGATATTCTAAAACTCTACTGCCGTTCAAGAAACGTCATTGAATCCAACTTTCAAACAGATAATAATATTTTGTTTCAGATTTATGAATGAAAGCAAATAAATGTTTTAATAAAAAATATATAAAACATAAGGTTCACCGAAATTTTATTTCTATTTTTTTTTGCTACTACTACTATAGTAATAATTTTAATAAAACTCGCGAGATCGTGGCCCAATCACGTGACATGAATGACACGCTGGTTAATTTTAGTGTGTTATATTGGTATTATTTGACGTAAATTCCAGGATTGGACTTACATTTTTAATATGTTAAGTTTATTTTTAAACGAAAAATAAGTATTATTTAAGCCATTAATAGTAACTGTAATCATGTCAAACAAGATTATAATAAGATGAGGAAGTAAATCACCAAATGTTAGCGAAAGTGATGCAAAATTAAAGAAAACATGTATTGGTGGGATAAGTGAATGTAGAAAAATCGTAATGTTGGAAATTTCATTTAAGAAAAGTTGAAGAACCCTAAGATGTCTGTTAGAAAAACTGCATGATAAATTAATTGAATAGGAATATGGTTTATGCCTAGTTTATGGAGGAATCCTAATTGTATCTGGAAAAAGAGAAAAAAACGTGTTTTTAGAATATAAAATCTAAAAATAAATGTTTCTTTATAACAAAACATTTTGGTAATTAGCTGTTATAACTATACACAAGGTTGGTTGTTATTTGTTTTTGGACTGTCACATGTAAAAGTATTTTAGTGTATTCGGCTTTGCATTTGGTTATATTTTTAATTTAATAGCTTAAAATTGGGGGAACATAAAATATTGCCCCCTTTACTCGTTTTTTCTTTAAAATTGCATCCCAAAAAAATTAAATCCTAAGTAAAACCTAATGCCCGTATCCACCAATTTACACGTTAATCAGAATTAGTTAATTCTCCAATTAGCTTTAATCAAGGTTTAATTAATTTGCGTATCCACCACTATTTTATTTGCATAATTTACTAATCGTGGTTACCAAATTGGAATTAAGAAAAATTAGCTGGCAATCCCGCTTTTTTATGGATATTTTGTTGATTGTCATGGTAATTGTCAATGTTAATATTTAAATTGTGTGAAAATAGGTTAAACATTTATTTAAAAATATTATTTCGTAAAAAAGGCAAGAAAAATGAATCATACAATTTGTGCGTATTTGTTTAGTTGGTTTTACTACTTTTGCAATTTTTGTCGTCTGATTTTAAAATTACTTAAGTACCTATAAAAAGTTTACAAAATACCTGTTTGTTAAAAATTGAAATGTATTGATTTTTATCTTCGATTAGGTCCTTGGTTTTTGTAGGGTAGGCAAATATAATTTAAAAACTGTGTGAACCCTTTCTAGCATTAAAATGGGTAAAGATTCCAGAATAGGGAAAAATAATGGTTGGATCAAATAAAAAAAAAAGAACCACAAACTTTTTATTAAATTAAAAGATGAATCTTTTTCAAATAATATTAGATAAGTATAATGGTTATATTAGAGAATAAAGCAGAAATTATATCTTTAAAATTACACGCATTTCTACATAATTATTCTGTATAGTTTTGTGGGAATTAACAAAGCTTCCACTATTGTGATATATAAAAATAAACAAAGTTGTTTGGCTCAAACATAAATGGGGGGAAAAGGAAAAATTCCCCACTGGCTTGCCATATTATGCATTTTGTCGTCAGAGCAAAGGCAAATTATAGAAAAAATGTCAATTTTCATTTACTATATATTTTCTGCTGATATCAATAAATCATATTTAGCTATAATTTACTAGCATTAAACAATATATCGAAATTATTGTAAAATTATATTTATTAAATGGCAAAAAATTTTGGGTAAGGATGAATCAACGGATTATTAGGTTCTTTGTTTCACTAATGCACTAATAAAAAAAATAAACTAAACCGTTTACCCAACAACCAATAAATGAATCATTTTTCCCGATTTTGACAATAATAAAAATAAAATCTGGAAATCCATCTTTTAATTGTTATTTTGACAACACAAATTTTTGAAATTCAAGATTTGAGAAGATTTAGTGAGTTTATTAAGCATTTCTACTAATATTGCCAGTTTAAATTACGATTATCATATAAATAGTATAACATACTGTATTCACCTGAAGACGACTGGAGATACTTACCAGTTGAAACGTTGTGATATAAAACAAATGAAGACAATGCAAGTCCAAAACTCTTCTCTCAGTCTAGAATTGACATAACTTAAAAATTGTGTCAATTTTATTACAAATTTAATAGGCCTTTACAGAAAAATATTTTAAGAAATGTTATGTTATGATAATTTGGTAATATCTCAAATTATGTTTGAGCCAAATAATTTGCCTATGTTCTCAAGTAAACACTGGGTCTAATTATACAGGTCGTTGATTGTGATTTACTGATGTTTATTTAGTGCATGTGAAATAAACATCTACATTTCTTAAAAAATCAAAGAAAAATCACTTTTCTCTATGTAAAAAATACCGAAAAAAGTTAGGAATGTTATGTATACAAAGAACTAAATGTACCCACCACTGAAATAATTCATTTTAATATTTTTAATTCAAATTTGGAGCTAGAAACGATAGAAATCTAGGAGACTACAGATTTTGAACCTATGGCAATGAACTATTTTCGGACCTTATTTTATATATTATTAACGAGGTGAATTGATTGGTATCTGACAGAACTGTAACTTCCGGCCCAAATAGTAAATTAATTTAAACTCATTTAAAACAAAATTAGTCTTTCAGCGTTCGCTATTCCCTAAAAAGATAATAATATAGGCCTGTCCACGTAATGCACATATTTTGACTACAGTAATTATTATAAACAGTGAAACATTGACGTCATGTTTTGATTTAAAAACGCGGAGACTTAAGGATTACATAGAATACGCTTATAATAAAAAATATTCGGTTTCGGCTGCCTACATACATTTTTTGATCTCTTAACCTTTAAGAAACACAAATAATATTTTTGTTTGTTAAAGCTTGTCCTTAATCCGGCGTGGGCCTAAAATTTGTATGAATAATCTGTATTTTCTTATTAGGTTTACGAATGACAGAGAAAGAAGTCAATAGCAATTTAATCGAACACATAAGACCTTTCAGTTCATCTGTGCGTATCAGTTAAAAATATAAAACTATAACAATATGAGTACTCTACTTTGCTATAATATCATTTTGATTAGTGATTGCAGTATCGTACATCTTGATCCCACTTTAAAACTTAGAAGTTTATAGGCTAAGTAGTGCATCTATTTTTTGCCTTAAAGTACACAGGGACACCAAAGGTAATGGATTCCCTGCGGTACAGGTAGACAATGACCGGCTGTTTCGTCATTGTTAGGACTCATCAGAAAGCCATAACCAGTAAACAAATTCCAATACGGCAAATAATATGCTTTCAAGATATTTTTAAGAATGAATATAAATGATGAAAACCTAGATTCGCCATCTGTAGGAATCAACTCAATGCAAAAGATAGCCATCAGACTTGAAAACATAGAACTAATAATAAATCAAGTACGGTAGGCCAACACATCAGTATTGGAAACGTTTTTGCGCATCCCTACACTTTTTCTAAGGGTTTGTAGATTAAAATATAGATCGCGGTGCAGAAGCCCACTGGGTGCCGCACTAATCCGTAATACAATGCCGTGTAAAAAAATAAAGTAGTAGAGTTTAGTGTCCGTATAAGTAAAATAGAAAAAAAAGTTTGCGGCAGGCGGAAATTAGTATATCTACTACTACAGTGGGCTACTGCAGCGCGATCTATGTTTGAATCTACAAACCCGTAGAAAAATGTAGGGATCCGCAAATACGTTTCTTATACTGATGTGTTGGCCTACCGTACTTGATTTATTGTTAGTTCTATATATTCTACAGATCGCGAGCCTAGGTTTTTATTATATATTTATTCTTAAAAATATCTTGAAAGAATATTTTCGCTCTATTGGAAATTGCTTACAGGCTTTTTGATTAGTCTTAACAAGGACAAAACAGCCTGTCATTGTCTACCTGTGCCCCAGGGAACCCATTACCTTTGACGTCCCTGTGTACTTTAATGCAAAAGATGCACTACTTTGTCCGCCTGCCACTAACATTTTCTTTCTATTAGATTTAATGATCATAAGACTTCTTAATTTTTAAACAAAGAAAATTTGTGTGGAGCCGGTCGTTGATTCTCAGATGTAAATAATTTAGAAATGTTATACTGCGCCTAAAAGAAACACGTTTAACAGCTTGGAATCAATAGAAGTCTACAAACATAATAACAACTCTACCATAAACTTACTAAAAATGACCAAACTAGGTAATAAGGATCAGGGATAAATATTCTATTTTTATTTTAATTTATTTATAAGCATCCTTTGTTAAACCTATTTATAATCGTACAATGTAGTTTTAAGTTATTCAGTTTAATAATGTAGTAGTACTACGAAAGAGCAGTTACTAATCAGTAAATAAAGTGATATTACATAACAGAGTGAAGTACTTATATTGATTTTGTTAATAAGTAACGGACTACTTAATCTTAAATACAAGGTGTTCCTTAATGATATGCTAATCTTTCAAGGTGTGATTCCTTAGGTCATTTTATAGAGAAAAGTTTACCTTAGCTTACCAGCAAGTTTGACTGTGACATTATCAAATATAATTTTCTCACAATCATACTGGCCAGGTTACTTTAACATGCAATATCTTAAGAAATGCAAAGAGCTTTTCGGTACCTAAAACCTATTTTTTATCCGTTGTGGAAATAAAAATTTAATAAATAATCTGCATTTTTTCACTCTTATATTAAGAAATGAGCTACGGAATATAAAAAATTCACTTAAACATGTACGATGTTCCAGTGCCCGTTTTCGTATCAATTGAAAACATAAAATAATGCATTTTGGAAGACGAATGTCCCGGAAAATAAGGAAAACGTAAAAATCAGAATAGGAAATTCGAACGAGATGCCTTAAGTACCCATATTTTGCAAGAATCCCTGTATATGTATGAGTTATAACCCAGGTCGCCACGTCCCTACTATATTTTATTTGTTATCGGATTCAAAGTTCGTGATGGTTTTTCCAATCGACCGTTTGAGAGGTTGAAGAATTAGAAATATTTTGTGTAAAGGAAATATTTTTTAGATGTAACGAAATGTTTCTTTTCCATTTTTACTGGAAACTTTTATTGATCTAAAGGGGTGGTAAATAATGTAGTAGGCCCAATAATATTAAATTAAAAATCGGGTTTATATTTTTTCTACTCTTACATGAATATTTACTGTTTCCTTTACTCTAAAGTTATTGGCTAAGTGGGTTATTCCGGTTAACTGAACGGATATAATTTGATTTTCATCCTAGTAACGATATGAAACTGACGAATCACAGCAGTCAATTACAAAGAAACAAAATTTACACGATGTAAATTTTGCGAGTTGTTTTATGACACTTAACAAAAGTGAGGTTAAGAATATCCTTTAAAATGATGCTAATCTGTCACATCAATTTTGTTATTTTTATATTTAAATCAAAATAACCCAATTATTTCCAAAGAGGACATGAAAAAAGTTTAGGAAAAGCAATTGTTCATTTTTATTATAATATCTATCGCTTATTGTCTGTATTCTGGAGAAGGCTGGCCAAAAATGTGAGAAGATAGATATATTCAAAGTGATTTTGTGTAAATATACACTCTTAAAAATAACATGATATGGATTACTAAAATTTAGTTCTGACAACTATTTATTTTCGTGAATTCGGACTCAACCCTAAAATTAGTTTGTACAACCAAAAAAAATTGTGGTTATTAAACTGTTGAACTAATTAATAACATTAACCAACCCAACCTACAAATTTTAGTTGTCACAACGAAATTTTATTTAAGAATAACTAAATTTATATGGTACTCTCGCCTTTAAAATTAGTTGTCACAACTAATGTGTAAATATGGAAAATTGAAACATTTTTTTTCAAGGCAATATTGTTTTTATTAATAATGCAATCTACAAATAATGCCAAAGCAATCGTTTATTTGGGACAAACTTGAAATTTTCATAGAGTAACAATTACAACATTGTGTTTATCTTTTTTTCTGTAGTTTT
This sequence comes from Polydrusus cervinus, assembly GCA_935413205.1. Taxonomy (NCBI): domain Eukaryota; kingdom Metazoa; phylum Arthropoda; class Insecta; order Coleoptera; family Curculionidae; genus Polydrusus; species Polydrusus cervinus. The sequence goes on along the minus strand of OW284514.1, from coordinate 20,967,307 downwards.
TAATTGTAAGAAAGACACAACCCAAAACCCAAAAATTAGTTTGTACAACCAAAAAAAATTGTCGTTATTGAACTGTTGAACTAATTAATAATAATATTAACCAACCCAACCTACAAATTTTAGTTGTCACAGCGAAATTTTATATACGGATAACTAAATTTATATGGTACCTACTTTAAAATTAGTTGTCACAACACAATATTGTTTTTGTTAATGATGCAATCTACAAATATTGCCAAAGCAATAATTTATTTGGGACAAACTTGAAATTTTCATAGAGTAACAATTACAACATTGTGTTTATCTTTTTTTCTGTAGTTTTTAATTGTAAGAAAGAAGTTGAATCATAAATAAGTAAAATTTTTATATTTTTGTCATTGCAGTTGCAGATTAGAAAGTTTGAATGAACTGCTTATAATGCATGGAAAAATTAGCAAGTTGATTTGATAGAAATAACTTTAAAAAAAGTCTGTTTCATTTCTAAAAAAAATTTCATATGTAATTTATACTTAGTAATGAAAAATATTCCTTCCTAGGTCCCCATTTAAATAAAAACATGCCTTGGTATTACTACTCTATTAGGTATGCGTAAACTAATGGGAATAAATTATAAGGGATATTATATTATGGTTTCTTTGAAAAAAATTATTTCCAATGTCCTTGTTCTTCTCATGTTCTTTATAATACATACTTATGCAATACAAAACAGAAACACTAGATTTTTAACTTATTTTACTCAGCCTTTTGGGTTGATCAATTGCTTATAGAACTGAATTGTCCTTGTTTAAATTTTCTTATCTGCAACTGCGATTATTAAAAAACAAAAAATATCCCCTGGACTTTCTATTTAAAATATACAACTATATGAAATTTGTTGTACTTGGTCAGATTAAAAAGTCATCAATATGACGTTCTTTTATAGAAATGGAACATAGAACGAAAACGAAACAAAAAAAATTTTTTAAAGTTATTTCTCATCGTGTCACCTTGCCATGCTTTATAAAAAACTCATTTAAACTTTCTAATGTACAACTGCAATAATAAAAAATAAAATGTTTACTTACTTATGATTTAACTTTCTTCTGCCAATAAGAACGTACACAAGAAAGACAATAAACACAAATAAATTACACCAAATATTGTCACATTAATTTTCCACATGGGCACGGCCATGAAAATGGCCAATTATTGTCTTAAAAATACGAAAAAATGGACACGGAACCGCAAAAGCACCCTTACATAAACATAACCTCCTGACAGTCCTGGCTAGAATGATATGTCACATGTCACCCACCGGGCAAGGGCGTCAAGTCTCTGTTGATGCCGTTAGTTATAAATATGAAGAATAATATTACTTGAAAAGAAAAGTTATTTCTGGTAACTAAGAATGTATCGTAATCAAAATTAACAAAATTATAGGGACTACAAATTCATAATGTGTTATTACAAGAAGCTTAATTGATAAATACAAGTTTGTAGGAACCTGGATGTAACATTTAAATAGGATATATACAAAGTAAAATTCAGCTAAACAAAATATTTTATTTCTGCCAACTAATATGAAAAGATATTTTCATTGTTCCGATGGCATCATTTTTTGGTAAATATCACTAAGAAAAAATCTTTTTTGTTTTCCTAACTAAAAATAGTACCAAATACCATCATTTTTAAGGGTGCACTAACATTATCAATACATTTATCAATTCGGTATTTTGCAGAATAACAGACAAAAAGCGATATATTTATTAATAAAAATAAACAATGTGTTTTTCTCAGCCAGAGCTAGTGCAATTAAATGGTGTTGCTGAAATGCACAGAAAAAAAGCGTTTGTTTGGGTTTTTTCTTTTTGCGTAAGAGTTATAACTCCAAGAGTACAACAAAATAGCTGTAGAATTCATTCTAAACAGTTAAAAATGGGTTTTGTGCATTAATATTAACTTTTAACGTTCGCTATAGTAAAGTTTTTCAAGATATTTGCCAATTTACAAACAAGCAACACTGTTAACGATGAAAGAGAAGTTGCAGTCCTGTAGAAATAACCCAACCTTATACCATTTAATTAAACTAACAATTTTTTTCTAGACATCTTATAATTTCGTTTGTTTTATATGGTTTTATAAACCTACTCATCTTCATGTTTGATATAAATTAAAAAGAACAAATTTTATCTGACATATTTGCATATTTTTGAAGTATATTTTTAACCTCACTTCTGTCAAGTGTCAGAAAACGACCCGTAAAGTTTACATGTACTATTGTGCCGATAAAAAACTGGGACAAGAGATTTACAAAAACAATGTAAGAAATACATATCCCCTAGACTATAAAAGGTGTCTAGAGCTAAAAAGGAAAAACATTCAAAATTTAAAAAGTAACCTAGGTTACATAATGGAATGTTTTGTATTTTTCGATACGGGGTGGTTAAATTTGAGAGACATCATATAATATGGATAAAGTAAATTTATTAGATTTTTTTAAAGTCAAATATTTTATAAATTATTATATTTACCATTACCACAAAATAATAAATAAAGCTAATACAGGTAATAAAATACATTTAATAAAAAGAAAAAAATTGCGAACACAAAGTTTGTCAAAACAACACAAAATTAATATTTGGTCATAGAACCATTTCTGTTTATTACTTTTTGGAGCCTTTGTGGCATACTTAAAACTAAGTTTCTACATAATTCGACAGTTATTTCATCCCAAGCTTGATTTATCCTATGACGTAATTCATCCCTGTTTCTAGGTTGAAAATCATGTTTATACATAGATTTGACCATGGCACCCCAAATGTTTTCTATCGGGTTCAAATCGGGACTCTTCGAAGCCCAGGGAAGAACTGCTATGTTATTTTCTTGGAGAAAATTTTGTACAATGCGCGCTGTGTGTATTGGAGCATTATCATGCTGAAATGTGTAATTTTGACCGTATACAGCGTTTACCGATGGTATCATCACTTCGTTTAGTATATTAACGTATACTGCTGCAGTTAGTCTTCCTTCGACGATTTTGCAAAGTCCTGGTCCTCTAGCGCTAATCCAGCCCCAAACATTTATGGAGAAACGCCCACTTTGGTTGGTTTTGTGGGTGTATCTCTCATCATACCGCATGCCGGAAGGCCTATACACCCGAATTATCCCATTATTGCATGACTGAAAAGTTTTCTCGTCAGAAAATATAACTGTTTCCCATAAATTTATTTGATTAATATATTCATGTGCAAATTCTAACCTGCCCTGTTTATTTATTTCCGTTAAAAAAATTTATTGGCAGCACAACGGCTTCGTATATCGGAATTTCGAACCCTGTCTCTAGCGGTATTTGCAGAACCTGGAAAATTCGTCTCTTCTTTTGCCTTGATTGTAGTTTCGAAGGGATGATCCCTTAGATAATTAACCAGTCTTCTATCATGATCATCAGTAGAAATTTTAGGGGGACCAGAACCTGCATTCCTAATAATAGTCCCATGTCTTGCTATTTTTTGTTTTGCCAATAGCACGGTATTCTTGCTTACTCCCAGTTCATCTGCAATATCCCTAATAGCAACACTATCTCGCAACCGACTATAAATAATTGCCTTTTGCTGGGGGGTTAATTGTGGCATATTTACAAATAATATATGATTGTATGTTTGACGAGTCAATCATAAAGTGACAATCTTTATTGACATGCAAATTTTCATGACATTTTACTTGTACCAGGCTTGATGTAAAATTATTCTTAATAGTCTAGGAGAAAATAGAAAAATTTCCTGTCCCAGTTTTTTATCGGCGCGATGGTACACTTGGTTTCTTTGTAATTAAAAACTGTGTTTGGTCAGTTTCTTATCCTAACTAGGATTGATATGAAATAATATCACTTCAGTTAATCGAAATAGCCCACTTTACTTTAGATAAACAAACCACTTTTATTTTATTATTAAAATCGCTAAAAGCGCTTAAAAATAATTTTTTAATAAAAGAAATTACAGTGCATTTACTCCGTAATTGTTTTAACGTACTGAATTGTCGCCAAAAGTTTTATTAAACTGAAACTGTTTCAGTTCAATTGTTTTCATTGTAATTAAGTCACAGCCAACTTCTAGCGGAATTTAATTGCAACCGCAAAGTGGGAAAGATATTTTCCAAAGTTCCTGAGTTAAATATCGCGTACAACAAACAGACCAAAAGAGTGTTTTCTCTAAGTATTGATTTTCCTTTTTGGTAACTTACATCTTACAGAGTGAATCAACCTTTTTATTTTAATGGTAACTAATTTTTACATAAGTAAGGAAAATCATATATAAATGCAATAAATCCTTCCCTCAACTGGTTATTATTGTTTATTAAATCCAAGAGCGATAAAATTTCTCATGTTAAATTGCGGTTTTCTTAAAGCGAATTACAAAGAAACTAAACAAATTAATATTTAAAAAAAAAATTTTTTTTTGATAACTTCCTCGATAATGGTTTTAATCTTCCTTTCCGGCATCGTTGGCGGACCCGGAATATAGATATAATTTCTCGTGGAGCTGGTACCTTTAGAGAAGAATTTAGAAATATTCTTCGCATGCCCTTAAGGGGAAAAATCAAGATCAACGCACGAAAAATTAATATGGAACCAAAATCCGATAATTTTATGGCTATTTTAGGCCCATGTTTTAAATAGGCTGATTTCACACATAAATGGTTTTAAGCAGTTTGGTTTAAAACACACTTTTGAAAATTACTTGATGTTTTGGATTAATTTATGTTTTTATATTGTTTAAAGTTATCAAAACTAAATTTTGTTATTTGAAAAACAAAAAAGTTTTTTTCTTTGGGTAATTTTAACCAAAAATAATGCCAATAGAACAAAAAAAATCCTGTTTTCACATTAATTGGGAGTAATAAAATGTTTTGTTTGGCTGAATTTGACTCCGTATACAGGGTGTCCCAGAGAAGGATGCACTTTACAGAAAGATCTCGTATGCCATATAACATACACAGATGGTTAAATAAGAAAGTTACACCCTACTTAATTCTGCAATGTTGTGTTTTCAAATTTAAAAAACTCCGAATCCTTTCAAAGATATTTGGCAAAACAAAATTTCAGCGATTTCATTTTTATTTTTTTTTGCTACGGCTCTTGGGTTACTATAAAATTGCAGGATTTTAGCTCTATATTAATCTTATGGGATTATTATCATCGGAGTGACATCGGTTTATCTACTTTGGTAACGTATATTTGCTCTTAATATAAACAAACCATTCTGCAAAATAATAAGAAAAAAGATTCGTAAATTTTGGATTTTTAATTTAATCAAGGTATATTCGAGTTCCTGCGCTTCGTCGGTCTATATTACAAAAACGAATGCAGACAGAATAATTTAAAAGTGCCAGCCTGACAAATAGAGTCTGCCACTGTTGGCTTTGCCCAGTTTTATTAAAAGTTTTTGTAGATTTTTCTTGTACATAAAGTTGTATTAAGATAAAACGACTTCTCCCTTCTCTGGTTATTTTAATTTGATTAGAAGATGTCCTTCGTATATTTTTATACAAAAAACTTTTATATTATTTAGCTGGATATTTATTTTGCTTCAGAGTAAATTTGAACGAATCGTTGCTTGTTTATTTTTGTTTATGCTTAGCGTTCTGCTCAAAAGTAGAAACTTATATTTTTGTTTAATTTAAAACTATTTATTTTTCCTGATTGTAATTATAATAGGTTTTTCAGTTACCTACAGAGTTTTAGAAATTACCATAATAATTAAAATATTATACGAATAAAATTGTATAACATATAAACATGAGTGGGAGTTGTTTTTAGTAAATATTTTTCGTTATACGATCTGATATACAGGGTGTGTCAGTAAGGTGTCTGTCTTAGATAGCACCTAAACTATCAAAGATAGGGAAAACAGTGTAATACAAAAATTAAAGGGTTTTTTAGGATACATAATCTAAAAATATTTTCTAATCTACAGGGTGGTCCTAAAAAGTGGTACTAAATAATAAAAAAGAAAATTAAATGGGACACCCAGTATTATTTTCTAGAGTATGATTCAATGGAATAAGGACTTTGCAACCCTATTAAAATTTTAAAAGTGAAATGCAACGTTGCCAAGTAATTAATTTTTTTCCGAAATTTTAGCAATTTTAAGGGTATCGTTAAAAAATCATAGCAATCCGTGGATTAACCCTGGGCAAATATAATTTACGTTGTAAGTACTTTAAGGTACGATATATTGATCTATATTAATGTTTTTTAAATCTCCTATACAGAGCGTTCATTACAAGTTGGACAACTCGAGAGTTTTAAAAATGCTTTATCAATTTTTTTAAATGGGACCCCCCTAATTTTTTTAGGCAAAAGAATTTATCTTTCAAAAACCTTACTTTTTTGTTAAACATGTCATACCGGGTGTTGCAACGTCGAGCGGGACATAGGAAATCCCATGTAATTTTAAATGGGGTCAATTATTGGCTTCCCTAATTATTTTAGAGACAAATTCTATTTAGGTTTATTAAAGAGCACTAAAACCCACATTCAAAAGAATAACTTTAGATATTTTTGATGAGCCCGTTTACGGGTTATCGCCGATTTCTTTTTAACTATTTCTCCTTTTTATGGCCCCGTATTTGCGGGCACCAGTCAAGGTAAAAGATGACTGTCAAATAAAGTTGTCATTTTGAAATGTGTGCTTTATTTTTATAAAAACTCGTACATCGAAAATATTAGCCATGAGTTACACTTCTGAAGAAAAAATATTGATGATTAAATGGTATTATCAAGGAAATAGTTATCAAAATGTGTCAGACATGTTTGCTGCTCTGTATCCGAATATACCGATACCTGCAAAATCTACAGTCAAAAGGACTATCAAGAAATTTGAGACAAAAGGCACTGTAATAAATAACTGCTGATGTGAAGAAAGGCAGGAACAAAGAAGAGATGCAAGAAATGATAGGGACTTGCACGTTTTATTGTGCGTGGAAGAAAATGATAGGAAGATCGGCACAAGGAAACTTGAGGATGACGTAGGATTAGATCACATCACAGCGTTATGAGCTTTAAAACGACATAAATATTATTCATACAAATATAAAAAGCACCAAGAGCTAAGAGATAGGGACGAAATACGACGACAGGAGTTTTGTTTTGGTATGATTGAAAGAGCAAACATGGATAGGGAATTTTTAAAAAACATTTGTTTCACTGACGAATGCACATTTACCTTAAACAATGAACCCAATGTTCAAAATTATCGATATTGAAGCAAAGAAAACCAACACAGGTTTGTCGAAACAAGGACGCAATATCCACAAAAAGTTAATGTTTGGGCTGGGATTTTCGGAGAAAATATTATCGGGCCATTATTTTACACGAAATTTAAATGCAGAATATTTTTTGGAACTACTTGAAGTTCATATTTTACCTACTTTACATGATGCCGCCAGGGAAAATCAGGAAGTTTGGTACCAAATGGATGGCTGCCCGGCACATAGTACCCTGGCTGTCCGGGAATATTTAAACCGTGCTTTTAATGGAAATGTTATTCGCTTAAATTTTACAGTAAATTGGCCAGTCAGGTCTCCTGATTTATCGCCAAATGATTTCTTTCTCTGGGGCCATTTAAAAAACAGGATATATAAAGATAAAAATACCCAAATCTAGAGAGTTAAAAAATGCTATTTCTGCCGAATGCAATAGAATTTCCGTTTACCAACTAGCGAATGTAAGAAGAGAATTTTATGATCGCCTCGGTTATTGTCTAGCAGTCAATGGAGGAATATTTGAACATCTGCTTAAATCCTAAAGTTCTAACAATTTAATAGTACCTACCTATTAATTAGTAAAATATTGAAACATGTAAAATGTCATAATTAACCTTGTAATTGGATACTTTATTTTAGTTTCATTCAGATTAATTTGTACTCATAAATACACCTTTAATATTTTTGATGTACGAGTTTTTATAACAATTAAGCACACATTTTAAAATGACAACTTTATTTGACAGTCATCTTTTACCTTGACTGGTGCCCGCAAATACGGGGCCATAAAAAGGAGAAATAGTTAAAAAGAAATCGGCGATATCCCGTAAACGGGCTCATCAAAAATATCTAAAGTTATTCTTTTCAATGTGGGTTTTAGTGCTCTTTAATAAACCTAAATAGAATTTGTCTCTAAAATAATTAGGGAAGCCAATAATTGACCCCATTTAAAATTACATGGGATTTCCTATGTCCCGCTCGACGATGCAACACCCGGTATATCTAAATATCATAGTTTTTGAAATATTTTTGGATTTGTCTTAAATCAGGGTAAAAAAGGAAAGTTCTAATTAAATAATTTCGTCAAGATTGCTTTGGAACAAAAAATAAATAATTTTCTTTGTCACAGCTGTCATTGCAAATTTATTTCGCCAACATTTTGTGCTTAATAACTATTTAAAGTTTAGTTTCCCAAACTAACTTTATCGAAATAGAAAAATGTCAGAATTCTTATAATGGTTTTCAGCTGGTTCGTAAGTCTTACGTATGGATCCCCAATGAAGCTTTTACTGTGGTGTCATTCCTGTCTGTTGCTCCAGTGGATTTTGTGTTTACTCCTGATCCATCGCTTTATGGCATTTCGTACTGTACATCTTGGTTCTTCGAGTGCCGGTTCTGGACCAATGAATGTATTTTCGAAGCATTTTCTTGCAAGTTTATCGTTTTTTTTTAAATTTCCTGTAATATCTTCGTGTCCTGGTACCCACTGAAGTATTACTTTGTTTACTTTTGCCAGGGCCTCCAGTTCCTCTTGACATTCCCATACCAATCTTGAAGTTAACTTGTTGCATATTAGCGATCTAAGGGCTGCTTGACTGTCATGAAAAACAAATAAAGACAATGCCAGTCCAAAACTCTTCTATCATTGTCTCCAACCTTCAAACAGACATCAGTTTTTTTTAAATGAAAAAAATAATTATTTACAATCTATATTCTCTTGTTACAGTGGAATTATAATAAGCTTACTAAAAAGCTAAATATTAGGTTAACAAAATCTTGAATAAAATGGCTATTGTCTTCCTGCGGTAAGGTAAATGAATTCATAAATTATAATTATTACAACCCTAATTTAATCTTGATGGTTAAGAACAAATCTTAATTATCTCATCATATAACAAAAACGAGCTAGCTAAGTGACTTGAGGTCCCTTTCCACGGCTTTATAGCTTACCTCTTCCATAAATAGGGTGCATTGGCTGTGGTAACTATTTATCAGCACAATCTGTAGCTTTACCATTAGTATGCCGCCACGGCGCGGTCCTCGTCGGAAAAGATATACGGCCCAGATAACCTGGAGAAATAAATCCAAGGATTAGGCGACGGCGGCACGATCAAGTCCCCCAACTAGCTTAGGCGGTTGCTCGATGGAAATAGACGCCATCTGTTAATGGCATTTGCCTTGTATAGGCCGGAATAATTGCTAATCCCAATTTAAAGTTATTTATTAGGTCTTTAAAACAGTTGTCGAAAGATACATTTAAAAGGACTATTTGCCATAATGTAGGATAGCTTAAAGCCCAGGTTGGTTAATTACGAACTAAAATGCGTTTATAAGGTAAGAAATAAGAACACAAAGTCCTCCTTCCTCCACTGTTATATTATAGAAATGTTTTAAGCAACTAAATCTCTACATGTCTGTTTGAAGGTTGGAGACAATGATGTTTCTTGAATGATAGAATAGTTTTGGACTTGTAATGTCTTTAATTTGTTTTACATCACAACGTTTCAACTGGTAAGTATCTCCAGTCGTCTTCAGGTGAATACTAAATAAGTAAAGTAACTACAGTTCTATTTATACTAGCTAGATGTACTGGAGCATGACTGAGATGGGTGCAGTCATGCGTTTAATTCTTGTGCGGTATTTTAAGTTTACATCTACTTAACAAAGGTTTCCAGATATTTCTTATATCTAGTGAGGGCTTACTAAAACAATTTGGGTTCTGGTATATGATAGCAGCTTCCTTGAACTTCCTCTTCCTCCAATGTGGTTCTTTGTGCAGGATTCGAGCTTCTGTCCACTTAATGTGATGACCGTGTGTCCAGGCATGGTCACTGAAAAGACACTTTAAGAAGCCACCTGACGAAGACGAAACCAACAAGTCAAAAAGATAGGAAAAACTGTGTCTATCAGATTCCCTGCGAATGTGGCAGATCCTACATTGGTGAGACTCTAAGGCCACTTGAAACTAGGGTCAAGGAACACAGAAACAACACGCTTAAAGGAGAAACCGAAAAATCAGGGGCAGCTGACCATGCCTGGACACACGGTCATCACATTAAGTGGACAGAAGCTCGAATCCTGCACAAAGAACCACATTGGAGGAAGAGGAAGTTCAAGGAAGCTGCTATCATATACCAGAACCCAGATTGTTTTAGTAAGCCCTAACTAGATATAAGAAATATCTGGAAACCTTTGTTAAGTAGATGTAAACTTAAAATACCGCACAAGAATTAAACGCATGACTGCACCCATCTCAGTCATGCTCCAGTACATCTAGCTAGTATAAATAGAGCTGTAGTTACTTTACATATTTAGTATTCACCTGAAGACGACTGGAGATACTTACCAGTTGAAACGTTGTGATGTAAAACAAATTAAAGACAATGCAAGTCCAAAACTATTCTATCATTCAATAAATCTCTACATGTTTCGAACGCAGAAGCATTTCAACATGAGGTTTACATCCTGTTAGGATCACATTTAATTAAGAAATAATTTTTTAATAGTCATCTTCCACACATTTACATTCACTTCTTCTCCATATTTTTTCAAATGACTGGCCAACAATTTTCTTTCGCTTAAATGACTATTCCCATTCAATTCTTACATCGAACCTACAATTTTATTGCTCAGTTAGGGTGATATCTATTGGTTTTTCTTCTTTTATTTATTCTCCTAAAGGTACAGAAATATTTACCTGTTAAAAACTAATTAATTCAAAAAATTCCCTATAGTACGGGTTTTTGGAAAAACCAGAATCATACAGTATACTTATGATGTAAATTCTGAACAATAGGAAAGATATAAAATGGTTGGAAAATACAATATTTTAAAACAGAATTTACATCATAAGTATACTGTATGATTCTGGTTTTTCCAAAAACCCGTACTATAGGGAATTTTTTGAATTAATTAGTTTTTAACAGGTAAATATTTCTGTACCTACAACTTTATTGTCAATTCCATTTCGAGATCTGACGAAGTAGCAGTGCTACGAAACATGTCATGTTTTTGTTCTTATTTTTAATATAAAAATAAACAAGCTTATGTGAAGATTTGAAACCTTAACGTTGTTTCTTTTACGTATTTATTTAATCTTTATAGCTTACTTGTTTATAATATTGAAGTTACAAATATTTGGCATTAAATCCATAATTTTTCGCGAAATAATTAAGTTAAACCAGTCCTTTATCCCACCCACTGCTTCCTTAATCTTGGTTTTGTATACATATATTACATCCCCACAAAATCACAGGGGTTAAATCTGTTCTAATATAACTAATTCTGGGATTAAGTTAACTTTGGGATGAGATAAAGTGAATAATCCAGGATTATATCTAATTGTGCATAATTAGGTGGAATATAGGCACAGTGTTTTTTGCAGGAAGTATATGTAGGTAGAAGGAGTATTTTTAGGATCTGTGTAAGAGTAAGAGCTGATTTCTTACAGTTTCTTCTTAACATTTCGCAACACAGATGCGATATTGGAGTATCTAAGCAAGTTTTAGCTTTTTTTGTAAAACCTAGAAGGAGTTTTCCTAGTTCTCTTTGATATTTTATCTAAGACAATCTCTTTTTATGTAGGTTTTTTGCATATTTTATAGTAAATTAAATTTTTTGAATCAATATTCAATATAACTTCATTGGCTTTGGTCTTCAAAAAAATATTATTTCATAGGAATAAAGTAGGTACTTATTAGGTTTTGAAGTTGTACATTAGAGAGTTTTTGCAAAACCAATAAAACCCAGCTATTCCAAATTTGAAACGGTTCGCTAAAAAGAATAATACTTGTCGCTGATTATGAAACAGGTTTTTACTAGATTGTTTGTGTAGTTTTAGAAAAATTTGTGCTTGAAATATCGTTTAGCGGGATTTTAGTGACTGGTAAAAACTGGTTACTATTGTATTATCAATCTATACTTTATTTTGTAACAAAAATATTTAACGAATTCTCTACTCAGTAAACATACTGCTTTAAATTTATAAATGAGTTTTTGGTTTATTTTTTATTTTTTATTAAATAAAATACAGAATTTAGCAGAATAATGTATACGGGAGCTTACCAAAAAATGAAATATATAAGATAAGGATATACATTTTAATTAAATTGTTTTTCCTTACTTACTTACTCAGTTTTGTTAAATTAAGTGTAGAGAGGCCATTTTTAACTTTATTTATTCTTCTAAATGCTGGTTTAAAGATTAGTCAAGACTAATTATATTTTAGTTGACTACAACAAAATATAAATGATAAATATGTGCACCGAACAATATATTTATTGTCAGGAAAAACTGCCAGATTTCCTGCGAATGTGGCCAATGTTATATTGGTGAGCTATTAAGAATACTCGAAATAATGATCAAAGAACATAAAAACATTAATACGCGCATCCGCGTGTTTCCGATTGGTTTAGAACTAATTACAAACTTACTGTCCATAATTGCTGTAGGAGAGCAAAGCTCATAAGTGCGGTATACTGTAGCATGAGCAGACACTCCACAACTCAGCCTTGAAGTATAAATTATTTTCATTATTCATCTAAAATTAAATTTTATACCTTAAAATTCATTTTAGGCCGGCTGCAGTCTGGATATATTATATAAAAATACTACTTTGTAGTATATAATTGACGATATATTGACTATATTGTGAAAAAGAAGTTTGATCCGTAATGTATAATATATTATCAGTTTAAAATTGTATTATTAATCAATTAATAACATACTTGATATTGTAGTTATTTATTTATTTACAAACATAACAGATTTATATCCAATTATAAGGTAGGGTAGAAATTGACTGGAATAGTAAGTCATAACCAAACAAATTGTACTTAACAATGAATTCTATCTATCCTGCTAAAATATTTTACAAAGTATTGATTTAAGCTTACTCACTGAGCCTATATTCCATATATCGAACTCTAATCGTTTTTGATTATATAATTTGCACATTACAATTGTAGGTGAGTTTCCGTAGTAGTTAGTACGGGTATTATCAATATAAAAACTTAAAGGATTTTTTGTTCTATATGCTGGAGCATGAAGGTTAAGTCGAGCTAATAAGTCAGGAGCATTTATCATGTTATTTAGTGTTTTATATAAAAAAAAGGATGGCAAGAACATTTCTCCGACTTTCAAGTGTTATCTATATCTATTTTTGGTATAACCCTGTTTCCTTATAATGTATATATCTCATAAATTTATTTTGAATTTTTTCTATACTATATTTATGATTCTCATAACACGGACTCCATAATATAGAACAATACTCCAATATACTCCTCACATATTAATCATACACATGACACATACTTTATTTAGCTCTTTACTATTTCTAACAATAAACCCATACATTCTAGATGATATACTAATTATATGTGACTTCTAAATGTTAGTTGAGTATCAAAGGCCACCCCAAGATCTCGCATTTCTACCACCCTTGCCCGTGTCCTATCACTGATTCTGTAGGCAAAATTGACTTGTGTTTTCTTCCTATTAAAACTAAGTATAAAACAGTTGTCAATATTAAATGCTAATTTGTTTTTTTATGACCATCGATACATATTGTCTAAATTTGGTTGACTGTGTTGGCAGTCATTGTAGTTGTTAACTTTTGCGTATAGTTTTAGGTCGTCAGCAAACAACAATACTTCCGCACCACCTATTTTATCAACCAAGTCATTAATAAATAATAGAAAGAGTACTGGTACAAGATTAGAGCCCTGCGGAATACCTGAAGTTGCATAAAAATAATCAGAATAGTAACCCCTAACATTAACCCTTTGCGATCTGTTAAACAAATATGACTTTAAGAATTGTACTAGATTATCATGAAAACCAAACTCATGCAACTTGGCAAAATCTGTGTATATTACACCAACCTGACTACCTCCATCAAGGCTCTCAAAAATATACTGAGTTATCTCACATAAATTATTAGACGTAGACTTTTTATTTTAAAAACCGTGTTGTCTAGTTGATATCTGTTGTATTGAAAATAAGGTATAAAAAGCCTTCTCACATTTTACTAATCGAATAAAAGAATCTTTGAATATTCAAACAATCAAATAATCTTTTTTTTATTTTGAATGGTCATATAATCGATTATTTTGCCCAGCCCTAGTTCTCACAAATGTTATGCATAATTTTGCATTTTTTATCAGGCAAATTATGCGAAAATGGCTTCAAAAAGTGCACTTTTCTATTTGCTGCGTTTGAAAACTCTATTCCAGGATCCCTTTGACTTACGTTTGAGAAAATTGCGAAGAAGGTTATAATTAGAAAAATACAATAAAAGTGTGCATATTTGGTAACAAAAAATACAGGATGGAATTACGCTTATTAGAAATTATCTTATATTGGATGCCTATAAATAATTTCGTATTATTCCAATAATAATATCCTCAACTTAATTATTGGCTTCTAAAGTAATTCTTGTGTGGAATATCAGTTAATTAATGGACGTTGTTCACGTATGGCTTAATGAAGTTAGTGTTTCATGCTCTGTTAGCGTAATTAGTTTTTGTTTCGATATTCAGGTTATTTCTATCGGTGAAACGGAAGTGGTTTGTGAGGTTTATTCATATCTTTTTGTTTTTAATAACGTTTTAATATGCGCTTGAGTGTGGCAAGATTTTTCTGTTTATGATATTAATTTGTCTTTGTTCGTTTTTATTTTAATCTAAACATTTTTTTTGCTTTAGTTGTGTTTTGTGGGTTATTCTTCTTATTTAGCCACATAGTTAAGGAACCGCTACTATTTTTTTTTTGTTTTAACTCAAGCATTATGATTAAACGTGTCCATTTGTATAAAGATTTTCAACAATATTTAATTACCAATAACTTTGACATTGATTGGCAGAAATAATTTTCTCTCAATCGCAGTTGCACTATACCTACTAGGTGATTCCTAAGTTGATACTTCTTTTTTAGCTGTTTAGAGAAGGCATTAAAATAAACAACATTTTCAAATACCTTTTTCAAAAAAAACTCAGAAATAATGTACTTACATTCATTTATTACACTATGGATGAAATACGGTTCTGCCTAACTTGGCCGTTGAATAACATTAAAAAAAACTTCTCGGTGTAATTTTCCGAATCATATTTAAAAAATAGGAGTCAGTCTCTAGCTTATAGCGGAGTCAAGTCTATCGAATATCTCGCGAAACCTAGAATTCCCCAAGGTTCCATCCGTGGTCCTCTTCTATTTAAGTTATTTATAAACGATATTTTAATAGTCTTACTATTTGAACAGTAGTAGAGTTTTGGACTTGCATTGTCTTTATTTGTTTTGACTCACAACGTTTCAACTGGTAAGTATCTCTAGTCGTCTTCAGATAAATATTCACTACCGCCGTTCAAGAAACGTCATTGTCTCTAACTATCAAGCCTTACCATTTGTTATCTCCTGTATGCAGATGATCTATAAAATTTCTGTCTAATCTGGAGTTTAATTGACTAAAGCTGTAGCGTAATTCGGACAGATTGTATGATTGGTGCACCAAAAACAGATTAAACTTAAATATTGCTTAATATAATGTTATGACATATACAAACAAAAACAGCACTTTTGATTTCGACTATACCATGGTAACATCCTGGAAATACCTACTATATTTAAGGATTTAGGAGTTATTTTGGATAGGAAATGATCCTTTGTTCCTCATATTGATCACGTAGTGTCCACAGCTTATAAACTACTTGGTTTTATTCTTAGAACTACTAGGATTTTTGGTCACTTGATCCCTTAATAACTTTGTATTGTTCTCTTGTTGGATCCAAACTGGAATACTCTTCAATGATTTGGTCTCCGTTTTATAAAATCCACATTAATAATATTGAAAGTGTTCAAAGATTTTTTTTAAAAGCTTTGTGGTATTAATAGATCTGATGGAGTTTATCCCGAAAGATCAGCTGCTGAAAAGATTCTCGTTTGTTAAATATGTGACAAACGCACATGTTCTACGCAGTTATTTTTACATAAGCCGAGAGCTGCTTCTCAAACTGAACTTTAGAATTCCTTCCCTAAATTCCTGAAATTTAGATACATTCTACTTACCACTTTCACGAACCAACGAATTTAAATTTCCTCCCTGTACTTGTGTGTTACAATGACAATGCCCACGCCTAAATTGTCCTTAATTGTAGCTTGAGGGCAGTGAAAATACATTGCTATCACTTACTAGTTTGCTATTTAATCTATGTGATTACTTTTTTTTGTAGGGTACCTATTATTACCACTGTATTGTTAGTTTTATAAATATAGATATTGGTAATCTTAATGTCAATTGTTAAATAATTTGTTTTTATTTTACCTAATTAAATTCTGTTTTCTACCTGGGAAACTGTAAAACAGTGATGGAATAAATAAATAAAAAATTTGCATAGAATTTCCTATGTTGCGTGGATCGATACATCACCCTCTAGAACGTATCAACATTTATTTATCCTGTTGTCATTTGTATTACATCGATGAAAGTAAATTATTGCTAAACCACAAATCTGTAGCAGCCAAGAAGTAGAATTAAATTAAAACACTTTTAGTGTCTAACTGGCCTCATTTCGTAGTAAAGAAAATTCAATATTTATATTCTAAGAATTCGAGTCAACATTTTCTTAAATTAAAATTCATGGAGAAGTACTTTTTATTAAATTTATAATGCTTCGTGCACTCACCGTAGATTAAAATTAATTCCATAAATAAAAAAAGTAAAGCTAAAAATCTGAGGAAGAAGTACAATAATTAATGTTGAAAGTGATCGTGAAACTTTAATGAAGCAGACTTAAAACTTGTAAACTAAAAACTTAATTAAAATTTCTAAGATAATTTGTAAATTCACCTTAATTTTTTTCTTAATAAAACAAATTCTACAAAAAAAAAAACAGATTATCTATATGAAAAAATGTAATTTAAAATTTACCACAATATGAATGCTAGAAATCAAAATTATTTGGTCATACCAAATCATTAGGTATACCAGGTGTTGCATCGTCGAGCGGGACATAGGAAATCCCATGTAATTTTAAATGGGGTCAATTATTGGCTTCCCTAATTATTTTAGAGAAAAATTCTATTGAGGTTTATTAAAGAGCACTAAAACCCACATTCAAAAGAATAACTTATATTATATATTTTTGATGAGCCCGTTCACGCGTTATCGCCGATTTCTTTTTAACTATTTCTCCTAGATAGAATTCTTATCTAGCTAGCATTTTTGATCTCTATCGCCAAATTCGAGTACTTGGTTTTTTTCTCCGATTCCGATATTTATTACAAAAGCTTTCTTGGACGTCTTTTTGATAAGAAGAATATCCGGATGGTTGTGGTCTACTGTTCTATCCGTTATTATTGGTCAGTCCCAGTATAAGAGATATTCAGGGGATTGAAGGACTGGTTCGGGTGAGTATTGGTAGTATGGTGGGAGATTTTTCTCTAGACCTAGTTTATGAGCCAGTTCCTTGTGGATGATGTTTGCCACCTGTTATGTTTCTCTAGATAAGCGTTGGGTGCCATAGCACCACAACCCGCTGTAATATGTTCTGTCTTTACTTGGGGGCCCTTGCATATTCTGCACATATCTTCCAAATTTCTTTTCAAGATAACCTTTTCATTTCGAGTTCGAATTACACGAGATTATAAAATCTTATGTTTCAGCATGAAGCTGCCTTTTTTCTAACCAATTCACTGACATTTCTCTATAGCTATATGAGTGGATTTTGAAGTGCAGTAGGGTATTTCCCATATATTAAATAACTTTATGATCTAATTATGAATTTTTTAGCTTGCTTCCCGCCTAATGTGCATTAATTATTGAAGTTATTATTAGAACATTATTGTGCCGCGCTTATCGTAATCCTTATTATCTTTTTTACAGTAAGCTGCATATAGAGTAGCTCGGTAAGGCAGTTCAGTGGTAGAGCTATCGTATAGGATTGGATTACGGCTATGGACACTTTTAATCTGGACGTCAAGATCTACAAAATACTAAAATATCAGAAAAATTAACCGAGAACTGTTTCCCATAAGCGTTGTGAGGGGTCCTTTGTAATATATAATTTCTTGGGAATAAATAAAAAACATGAAGTCTTCCTCCACTGGTTTAATAAGGTAATAAAATTAAAATATGGTAGACATTCTACATGTTTCGGGTGTAGAAACACTCATCATCAGGAATGAGATACAAAGAGAAAAAAATAGTTATATTAAATGAGAGGAACAAAATTAAATAGTAGTGAACATCGATGGAGCTCTCCTGGAGCCATGAAAGATATAATATGAAATGAGTTAATGATTAAAGAATGGGATACTTAATTCTTAACACTGACCATGGGCAACAGGTAACAGTGATAAGAGGGGCCCGTCTGGGCAAAGAGAAAGATATAAGAAAAATGGAGACTCACAGGTCAAGAACTTTCATCCCGGAAACCAAGGGGAGAAAGAAAGGTTGTTTATTTAACCTTTTTTATAGAAAAATTATTAAGAAAGTAACTAATTGTTTCACTGTATATTGTATGAATCTTAGTCCATAACTACAGGGGGAAATTGGTTGACAAGTCCGAAACGGACTGGCACCCCAGTGGGTTTTAATTTCAGCATTGCTGGAATTAAGTTGTTAAAAAAATTTTTAAAAAAACTTTTAGTAAAACTTTGAAAAAGGTCTAGAGAACAGAAATTGTTTGTTAGACTTTCGTTCGACACGAGGTCAAGAAGGAAAAAAAGTAATTTCTTGCTACTTTTATTATTTTTATTTCTTTTTTAACATAGAGAAATAACGAAATGAATATTTTTAATTAACCCATAAACCCAGTTATTTTAAGTAGGTAAAAGTAATCGGCAGCCTATTTTAATTTAGAAACACTGGTTAAATTAGGCACGTCTCTAAAAAATATATAGTATAAAATTTTTTGTACAGTAAATACTATATTTTATGGTCTTAAACTAAATTGAAGTCTCTTCTTTTAGAATTATTAGAAGGTTACCCATTTCAAACTATAGCACTCTCTTACGTGTATTTTACTAGTATTTACTTAGTTGCAATTCACAGATCTCTCCAGAAACGTATTTAAATTAACTTAATGCTAATTTATTCCTACACCACTGAAACAACAAAGACTCTGCTGGTAATTTAAGACTCTCTCTTTACGAAATAAATCAACTTTGTCTAGTCGGCCCCACAATGTCTTGGTTTTATATACATGCTATAAACCCTACAATAATACCACAGGCTTGGATTTTAAATACGAGGTACTCAGTAAGCTACATGGGTTTTAAAAAAAATAGGGGAGAATTGGTCAAAACGGGATACCCGCTAATATTTCATAGTAAGCAGCTTCATCTCAAGACAGGTGGCGTTAATCACTATAAATAACGTTTGTTTTAACGTAGCACGTGGTTATTCTGATTAGATCTTGATCTGTGGTGACTGATAAGTGATAGTTTGAATGGTAAGACTATGGTATTTAGGTTTATCGGTAGTTAAACAAGATTTTTTTAGTTTAAACAATCAATTAAATGACGGTATTTTTTATCATTCTGTAAATAATTGACTTTGTTATGTGATATTTGTCAATGTATCTTTTGTGTAAAAATTTTGTAAAACATTTGAACATGATTGTGTAGTCGGACAAAATGGGATACCAAGCCATCGCGTCGGGTAAAACTAAATACTATCCGGTTTTGTCCGACGCTATACATTGTAACGAGAAATTTAAATTTTATTTTTTTTACAGGCTTATTATAAAATGGAAAAGTATTAAAAAACAACTAATCGGCAGTCCTGGAATAAGGAAAGCATGCACCGAGCTATGGAAAAGGTTCCTAATGGCAGAATGGGTTATCTTAAGGCTTCAAAACAATTTGGGGTACCTCGGACAACTATTGAAGTAAAATATTTAAAAAGGGACTCTCGAACGAGAAAATTTAGCAGAAAAGGGACAAGGGGTCACAAACCGGTTTTCTCTGCGAGTTCAATATAAATGCGCCCCTCCCCCTGTTTATACATCGCGAAATTTGAAATAACACCTTCACAATCAGTACTACTTCCTCACGTAGAAAGGAAGATTAATGATAAAAGATGATGAAAAACGGCAGTGCTAACTTCAACACCTTATAAAGAAGAACTCGAAACATCTATAGGGGATAAGCCTATTAAAAAGCCTAAACTGAACTTAGAAGAAAATCAAAATGTATGGAAAAACAAAGGAAAAAAATAAAAATAAAACATGTGTTACTAAGCAAAGAAAAGAAAAGAAAAAACAAACAAAAAATACATCAGTTCAGAAGAATAGGACAACGACGAAACTTACATATTATTATATTGTTCAGAACTGTTTTCTAAATCTAAGACCGACGACGGCTGTGTAATGTGCCATGACTACTTTGTGCTCACGAAGCTGCGCTTGCGTGGAGAACAATGATGAGCCGTACTCGAGAGATTTTTGTCGGTGTTAAACAGTTAATTAATGTTTAATTTATTAATATAAGACTCATAATGTGGCCTGTTTTCAAGTCAAATATCTAAATATATATTTCTTTCGTATATTTATTTTTTATTCATGTCCCAACATTCCATTTTACCCGATCAGATGGACAAAACAGAATAATTTGCCTTTTGTTTAAATATGACTTTTTTCATGTTAATGTCAAGCTATGCAGTAATAGTTATACGTAAACATAGAAAAGGTTAATGGAGAAGTTACAGTTAAGAAACAGTACATATTAATAGCACAGTTAGGGAGGTTCGAGTCGAATAACGGTAGCTATCCCGTTTTGGCCAACTCTCCCCTATTATTTCTTTAGACTGAAGGAATTTTATTTTTGTTTAATGATATTTACTTGCTGTATTTCTATACAAAATATTATGGAATGGAATATCAATTTAAACCCGTAAATCCTGAACACGCCTCAGAAAAATATTCTCCATTTTTTTAAATTATGGCTTGACGGTACCACCACTGAAGTAGTTCTAAAGAAAAAGTACAGTTTGTTTTATTTAAAAAGTAAAGTAATAAAGGGTACCCGGGTGGAGGACCCGCGATTTCCAGTTATGTTACCTGTTGTAAGTTAATAAATGAAAATTAAACCTACCCCAAAACCCCAGGCAAAAGTAAAAATGTATAATAATAATAAAAATAAATAATCAAAAATCCAATCAACAATTAAAACTTTTGCCTAATTTCACAGTACACGGCGAATTTATTTCAAAAGAGGGTTCCCCGCTGCCCCTCAGCTTAATTTGAGAGTTAGATTAAAATGTATTAAATCAAAATTATATCGTACATTTCAAAGAATAAAACATTACATTTTTGACACAATTTTATTTGGCAAATTATTGATATAAATCCTATAATCTTTTAAGTCATAGGTTAGACACCCTCTAGCGGCATATTTAGGAACTTAAAAATAGTTTTCAGCGATATCTCTTGGCCGATTATATAATGCATTTTTTTATTCCAAAACATTGTCACAAACAATTTCTGAGATATGGCCTGCGTCCATTCTTATTTGGCTATCCGATATGTTGCTGTAAGTTCTTGCTGTTGTGGATATTCTGGACGCTTAGATAGACATCATTACCTTTAAAAAAATATTGTTATTCAATTTAAAAAAAAATAATAATTGTAAATTGTTAGTAAATAGCACTATGGTAAAGTCGAAATAGTAATAAACACTTTAATAATAGAACAATATCCTTTGTTTCCATTGTATATACCAACAATGCAGTAGTAACTTATGATATTATAGTAATTAAGTATATTAGTTCGGTTATGATTTTAGTTGAATAAGCTACATTCTCTGGGGAATAATTCCTTTAATATATTCATCTCTCTTAGTCTATGTCAGTAGTTACTAGAGATGGGAAATACTGTCACCGATATGGAACATTCCTTTCCATACCGCGACTAAACAACCGTTATTTGGGAACAAACTAGAATGTAATACCGAGAAAATTCCTCTGATCGATCAGAAGTTTTTTTTTATTTAAAGTTTTTTTTGCTTGTTTCCGAAACAATTTTTTCGATTAAAACCACTCTAGTAACTAATAAAAATTACCAGTCCTCTTATTTGGTACCTGTCCCCATGCACAAAACTATTTTAAGTCTTTAATATTAAAATATTTTAGTCAAATTGACAACAATGCATTCAACTTCTTAAGTAATTTCTTTCATCATCGATACACGCCAAAGGGATCCTCGAGACCGCGTCCATTACAGTGGCGGCTCTTAGGTGAAGTAGGTGAAGGGGCTCTTCATCAAAAAAAAAATAAAAACAGGAGGAAAGTTTTTCGACAGTATTAAATATTAAGGTACCAATACAGCTACCATTTTAGCCTCTAAAAACTAACTATGTTGGTATTAATAATATGAATTTAATCCGAATGTAGCTATGCATAATAGGGCCACGATTAACTCTGATGGACAATAATTATAAACACTCGTGCATTTTGGCGAGGCCCAGCGGACCGTGTTCGTTAGCTCAAAGGAAGTGAAGACCCAACGCCCAACATGGCTTTGATATTCACAGTTGCTATGGTTACATGACGTCAATCACGCAAACAGCACACACCATGTAAGATTTTGCATTATGATTAAGGGCAATTTAAAAATAGATCAGTCCATTGTCAGCACCATTGTTTTAGCATTAGTTCACCTAACCTTAAGGTATTTATTTTGAGGCTTCGCGAAACTTACGGTTATAGATATCGTTTTTACGTGATTTACTGTGTTGTTGGAAGTTCAGTGGACAGATGAGGATAAAAGAGACGTTTTATTACACAAGTTTTTAGTAAATGTTTGTTAAGTACCCGCACTATACCTAGCTCTTCACCATTTTTAAAGACCGCAAGCCGCCACTGGTCCATTAAAAAAATACTATACCACTGTGGCTACCTTGCAAGCAAAACACCGGCACCGTAAATACGAGTCACACCAACAAAATCAAACGGTCCCACAACAGTTCCCTCAGCAACCTTTCGTCCCCGACCAGAAAAAATACCTTTAAACGACAAGATATCGTCAACCACGAGACTGTTACTGTTCTTCAGATTTTGGCCGTTTCGCGCTCTACAACGAAAGGCTGAACAGGCCGACCGCTGTCGCTTTCTCTAGGTTTGCATCGCAGCGTGTAGTGACGAAGGACGAAATCCTAGTCACTCTTAAAAATAACATGGTATGGATTACTAAAATTTGGTTCTGACAACTATTTATTTTCATGAAATCGGACTCAACCCAAAAATTAGTTTGTACAACCAAAAAAAATTGTCGTTATTGAACTGTTGAACTTATTCTTATGTACAACCAAAAAAAAATGTCGTTATTGAACTGTTGAACTAATTAATAACATTAACCAACCCAACCAACAAATTTTAGTTGTCACAACGAAATTTTATATACGGATAACTAAATTTATATGGTACTCCCGCTTTTAAAATTAGTTGTCACAACTAATGTGTAAATATGGAAAATTGAAAATTTTTTTTCAAGGCAATATTGTTTTTGTTAATGATGCAATCTACAAATATTGCCAAAGCAATCATTTATTTGGGCCAAACTTGAAATTTTCATAGAGTAACAATTACGTATGTAGTCACAACCTTGTGTTTATTATCTTTTTTCTGTACTTTTTAATTGTAAGTTGAATCATAAATAAGTAAAAATTTTATATTTTTGTCATTGCAGTTGCACATTAGAAAGTTTGAATGAACTGCTTATAACGCATGGCAAAATTAGCAAGTTGATTTGATAGAAATAACTTTAAAAAAAGTCTCTTTCATTTCTAAAAAAAAATGTCATATGTAATTTAAACTTAGTAATGTAATATTCGTTCCTAGGTTCTACTCTATTAGGTATGCGTAAACTAATTGGAATAAATTATCAGGGATATTATGGTTTCTTTAAAAAAATTATTTCCAATGTTCTTGTTCTTTCATCTTCTTTATAATACATACTTATGCAATACAAAACAGAACCACTAGATTTTTAACTTATTTTACTCAACCTTTTGGGTTGTTCAATTGGTTATAGAACTGAATAGTCCTTATTTAAATTTTCTTATCTGCAACTGCCATTATTAAAAAACAAAAAATATCCCCTGGACTTTCTATTTAAAACATACAGCTATATGAAATTTGTTGTACTTGGTCAGATTAAAAAGTCATCAATATGACGTTCTTTTATAGAAATGGAACATAGAATAAAAACAAAACAAAACAAAAAAATATTTTAAAGTTATTTCTCATCGGGTCACCTTGCCATGCTTTATAAAAATCTTATTTAAACTTTCTAATGTACAACTGCAATGATAAAAAATAAAATGTTTACTTACTTATGATTTAACTTCCTTCTGCCAATAAGAACGTACACAAGAAAGGCAATAAACACAAATAAATTACACCAAATATTGTCACATCCATTGTCCACACGGGTACGGCCATGAAAATGGCCAATAATTGCCATAAAACACGAAAAAATGAACACGGAACCGCAAAAGCACCCTAACATAAACATAACCTCCTGACAGTCCTGGCTAGAATGATGTCACATGTCACCCACCGGGCAAGGACGTCAAGTCTCTGTTGATGCCGTTAGTTATAAATATAAAGAATAATATTACTTGAAAATAAAAGTTAGTTCTGGTAACTAAGAATGTATCTAAATCAAAATTAACAAAATGATAGGGACTACAAATTCATAATATGTTATTACAACAAGCTTAATTAATAAATACAAGTTTGTAGGAACCTTGATGTAATATTTAAATAAGATATATACAGAGTAAAATTCAGCTAAACAAAATAATAAGAGTAACTGATTGCTTGAATGACGGTATTAAAAACTACCGTTTCAAAATAGGAGTTACACAGATACCGACTCATCACTAGTAGTTACCTACATCAGTTGTGTAGAATAATAAAAACTTTACTGCCAGCACAAATGCATCCATTTCAGAAATACATATCAGTAACATACATTTAAGAAGATCGTGAAATTACCATACCAAAGGAAAAACTTGCGGGAAACTTTCAGCAACATTAAAACAAAACATTTAAGATTTAGCCTGGTTTATGTGTAATTATGAAACGAATACCGAATTTAAATTGTTCTAATTACTGCTCTTAGTATTTAGTTCTAGCAAACTAGAAAACTTTCTCCTAGTTGCGGCCATCTACGGGGGTTTTGCTTTAGGCCACGAAACTTGGGTTTAAGGAAAAGGCAATAATGCCATGTAATGACCCGCTTTTTCGGAATAAATTTCTGAGCCAGGACAAGCATTTCAAAAGCTTTGAGGTTATATATAATAGATACAACTTAAGGGCTTGTTCTATTTTACAGAAGCTCCTGTACTGTTCTAGGTTGTTTTTAAGACATGAGTCGTGCTCCAAAAATTCGATTTTGGTATAAGCTAATACCTTACCTTTATCTGATATATGTCAAACTCTCATATTAGTTGGGTATACAGGGTCCTGCGCCTCACCTCCCGTCTTCTGTAGCTCACTTATTAATTAAGTTAGGATTTTGATATTTTGCAGACTTTACCTGTATCCTAGGGCGTATTTCAGAAAAATATTTTTGTTTATACAGGGTGTTCCAAAAAAGTGTGACGTCATAAGGATATGTTTTTTTAGATTACATGTCATATATTTTCTTACTTATTTGGATGCACCCCTAAAATTTTAATGAAATCGGTTCAGTATTATAGGCGAAAAAAAATAAAAACTAAAAAAAAATCAGTTTTGCACCACTGGTTTTAAAAATTAATAAAAAATAAAAATAATGCCTCGTTATTAAAATTCTACAAAGGTACTTAATAAATAAGGTCCTTAAGTCTCATTAACCCAGTTTGATTAATACGAATTGCACAGGGTGTCCAAAATTTAGTGTCAAACATTGCAAACTTTAAAGCAATTTATTTCTCTTATTTCAAATTGGAACCCCTGTATATTATTATGTCATTCGATGCAAAATTACAATTCAAACATTTGTTCTAATTACAACCCTATCGCAATTTCTAACGCATTAAGACTTATTTACAGAAAACTCCTTTTATCAACCTTTCCACCAGTCATTATTATATAATAAATATCAAAGGTGGCTTTGAAAAACAATTTATTGGTATTAAACGTTATTAAAGTGACAAAAGCCAATTTTGACTTTAGTTATTTTATAATTTCAAATATTATTAGATTAGTATTAATTATTTAAGCTATATTATTTTTTGTAATGGAATACAACCAAGAAAAGCTCGTAGATATGATTTTCATATTAGGAGCATGCTAAAAGAATTTTTATTTGTCCTTTTAGTAAACTTTAATATTAATAAATTGTTTTTAAAAGCCACCTTTAATATTTATTATATAATAATGACTGGTGGAATAGTTCATAAAATGAGTTTTCTGCAAATAAGTCGAAATGCATTAGAAATTGCGATAGGGTTGTAATTAGAATAAATGTTTAAATTTTAATTCTGCATCGAATGATATAATAATATACAGGAGTTAAAATTTGAAATAAGAAAAATAAATTGCTTTAAAGTTTGCAAAGGTTGACACTAAACTTTGGACACCCTGTACAATTCGTATTAATCAAACTTGGTTAACGAAACTGTGAGACCTTATTTATTAGGTAACTTCGTATAATTTTATTAACGAGGCATTATTTTTAATTTTTATTAATTTTTAAAACCAGTGGTGCAAAACTGATTTTTTTTAGTTTTTATTTTTATTCGTCTATAATACTGAACCGATTTCATTAAAATTTTAGGGGTATGTAAGCAACTACAAGATGCATCCAAATAAGTAAGAAAATATATGGCATGTAATCTAAAAAACCATATCCTTATGACGTCACACTTTTTTTGAAACACCCTGTATAAACAAAAATATTTTCCTGAAATGCGCCCTAGGATACAAGTAAAGCCTGCAAAACGTCATAATTCTAACTTAATTATTAAGTGAGCTACAGAAGACGGGAGGTGAGGCGCAGGACCCTGTATACCTAATATAGACCCAAAGTCACGGTCTTATTTAAATTCTTTTTAGTAAATATAAGGTTATGTGTTTCGCTAAATCTGCGCATCATCATACCTATTAATATTATTACGTTAGTTATACTACAATATAACTAAGGAAAATAATAGTATATTACGTATTAAGTGTGATAAAAAGCATATTACACACGAATGGAAAAATTGCGAATGAGCCCCGTAACTCTTCTTTAATTCCGAAAATGACATATTGTAAACGTCAATATCTCAAAAACTATTACTATATATATAAATTTAGACATATAATATTTTATACAAAACAAAATATAAGTACGTGAAATTTTATATGGAATTAGAAAATAATGGGTGTTCCATTTAGAAAAATGCAAGTTTAATGCGCCAAACTTTTTTAAGCAACCCTGTATAATGTAAAATATTTTTGAAATATGCTGCTTTTAAGTCTATACCTCATACCGGTATAGCATTTTTGATAAGTTCCTAGATAATAATTTAATCTTTCGTCCCCGCTTCGTTGGCGGACCCGGTATATTTGTCAATAAAATGTAAATTTTTTATTCGCTTCTTCATTTGCCCTTTTGTTTACTCAGCTATTTTCCTTATTAACTAGTTGTGCAAAATAAGGCAATCAGAAATGCACCTCGCCGATTTCTAAGCGCAAACCCATGTTTATATAATTTCTATCTTATTTGCATCTTTGTATATTTATAAACACAGCCTTGTTAAGACTGTGTTACTGCATTTCATGTCAAGACATAATATTGTGTGTTTTAGAAGTCTTAGTTAATAGCTTATGCTTTTAGTCTACTAGTTTATTATATTATCTGAATAACAAGTTTGGAATAATATTTATTTGTGAAGACTATGAGTGAATATTGCAATGTTCATTTAACTTCAGGTATGTGTTATACCTTGCAACGGCAGGATAACTAGTGCATACACGTGGTTCGTATCACACGTTAAGCTGTAGGTCCCGTCTGGCTGACATTACCCAGACGATAGGGGATACAATGGACCTCATATAGGCCTAAGTATACTGGCTCTTTCGCCAACCCCGAAAATAAAAATGTGTTATACCTTTATAGTAAAGTAAGTAAGTAGTAAATTTGTTTATTTACTCCTATTAAATTATATATTAATTATTCAACTGCTTTTGAGCAATTAATAGTATCTATGAGTTATAATAACTCACTGCTATAACTCACTATAATAAATCGAAAAGGGGGCTTGGAATTATTTACGAACCGAATATCAAGATGGCTCTGTACTTCTGTACAAGTCGATTGGCCGAAAGGGAACAGTCCATTTTGACGTTTTCAAATTAAGTTAATACCTAATTGTTGTAAGTTTTGTGCTGAAAATAATGAATTCAGATAGTGAAGATGAATTATTATGTACACCTCCAGAAATAAGACAACTAGCTAATGTGATGATACAGAATTTATTGCCCGAAAAATCCAAAAACAAATATAAAGGTGTATACAAGAATTTTCAAAATTGGTGTAACAGTAAGAACATTAAGTCATCGTTTACAGAAAATGTACTTTTGGCATATTTTAGTAAACTTAGCACTAAATATAAAGCATCGTCTCTATGGACTTTCTACTCCATGCTAAGAAGCACACTCAACATAATTAATGGAATCAATATAGAGAATTATTTAAAGTTACGTGCGTTTCTTAAACGTCAATCAGAGAAACATGTAGCTAAAAAGGCAACAATTTTTACGCCAGAACAACTTAATAATTTCATAAACGAAGCTCCTGATGAGAAATATCTGGCGACAAAGGTAGTAGATCTCACAATAATTCAATCGTTTTTATCATCTAGTCAATTACATAATTTATTTTAGGTTGCTTTAATAATGGGCATTATGAGTGCTTGTCGTGCAGCAGAATTGCACTCTATGCAAATTACAGATTTGGAAGATCATGGATCTATTTTTATGGTCAGTGTACCAAATACAAACACAAAAATTGCCAGAAAATTCACTATTACGGAAAGTTTTTATACCATAGTTAAGAAATATTTAAATCTGCGTCCTACCGATGTATCGCAAACGATATTATTCTTTAAATTTCAAAATGGAAAATATCGCTCACAAAGAATTGGCATTAATTAATTGGGAGCAATGGGGAAAGACATTGGTACATTTTTAAAATTACCAGACTGTAATTTATATATAGGGCATTGTTTTCGCCGCTCGTCGGCAACTTTATTAGCAGATGCTGGAGGGGATATAACTGCACTGAAACGCCATGGCGGTTGGCGATCAACTACTGTGGCTGAGGGGTATGTTGATGATTCCGAAAAGAATAAGACAGATACTGCAAATAAAATATACAGTTCTATAACACCTCAACCAGTTAGTACATCAACAACATATACAACAAAACCAAAAAGAAATAATAAACTTGCATAATTCGTTCCCACATATTCAGTTTACTGGTTGTTCAAACTTTACAGTTAATTTTATTAATAAACAAAATGAGTAATTACAACTAAAATTTGTATAGCATTGTTATAGGTAACTCTCAAGATTTGTGAATACATTTTTTTCTCTGTACTTGTATCTTAGTATTTATTGCTATAGTCGTAGATAAAGTATAGTATTCAACTTGCGGTAATGGTCATAACTCACTTGATGAATTACAGCACTCGCCTGCGGCTCGTGCTACAAACTTCATCTGCGTGAGTTATGACCTACATTACCGCTCGTTAAATAATATACTATTAAATGCTAATTCTTGGTTTGATTAGTGGAGTACCTCAAGAATTTGTAGTCCTTTACTATTTTTAACCTTTATAAATAACTTATTTAAAATACGTAATAAAGATTTTACTTAAGACCCTTCCATACCAGCGTGAAGCGCGATATCATTTCCTGGCTTGTCGAATTGAAAATGTAATACAAACATTTTAATAAGGGGTTCACAAGAACTTCTAGTTTGGCGGATGATACCTTAGTTTTTGTCAACATTTTTTTAAAGTTTATATAGGTTTAAATTACAGCATCCGCCATGCAGAACATAAAAAAAATTATTATTTTCCATTAAAATTGCAAGCGATGCCTTGATATTATCTTGAAAATCTCCACTGACGCCGCACTACTTAATTCTCATGAAACTGTGACGTATTTCTTCTTTAAGTATTGTAAATCTATAATTTCTGATTTAATTTTTTTTTTAAATAATGTTCCAGTTAATAATAGAAAAATTTAAATTATAAAATATTTAAAAAAAAACGGGTAAATTTATTATTGAAACAAGCTTATTACACAGTTAATGGATATTTTGTTAATAATTATCTATTATAATTATTCACAATTTGTCATATAATATTTTAATTTGTACTACATTAAAATTTCTGAAACCTTTGCCGTTTTTCTGAGCATATTTTTACTTTAATTTTAAACAAATTACTTTTGTCAAAGTTATCTTATTATTGTATGAATTTTATTCATTTTGCTATCCAAATTAAATCCTTTTATATTTTAATTTTGTTGAGGCAGTCAATTATAACTTTTGTCAAATAATTCTCTACATTTTTATTCTTTGTATATTATTTTACGAAGCTAGACTTATTAGCAAAAACTTCAATATCCTGCACGAACCTAATTTTAACTAAACTAATTTTGAGTTCAATAAAAGACTAAGCGTAGACCTTCTTCTCGTGTCGCAAAATTTACCTTTAGCAGCGTTTCAAATAGAGACAAAGCTTGTCACTAATTATGTTTAGCTATTTTCGGGACCTCAGACCTTTATAATTGTTTGACAGAAAGGTCTTTGCGGAGACAAACCCTTTATTACTGGGTTTTGTACTGTTGTTGTATCATATACGTGGACTGTTTCTCTTACCTTCATAAAATATAATAGTCACTGACAATCCTTTTTGGTAATTATTGTTGTTGGAAAAACTACCCTAATACTTACTATGCGATTTTAATATTAAAATTTATTATTTTATTACTGCTTAGTTAAAATGTACAGTATTTGTGGCGATGTGGTAGATAAGAGTGCAAACGGACCAAAAATTTAATAATTGTTTGACACTGAAAATCTGAAAATATAAAAATTCGTTACATGAAAAACACACAAAGATGCATTTTTTAATATCTTAAAACTGAAATCGAGTATTCCAATTTGAAGTATATTAAAAATTGAACTTAGTTGATTGATAATATGAATGAATGATGAATATGAATAATATGAAAAATCTATTTAAAATTAAGCTTAAATTATGAAAAGTTGGCTAAAATTTGTAAGCTTGTGAATATCACTGCAGGCTAAAAAGTTACAACGTGTTGACGCGTGTTGGCTGTTGACTTTGCGTGTCGGATTAAAACTTTCGGGCAATCATCTAATTCTTATTTATACAGGGTGATTCCTAAATTGATTTTTTTTTAGCTGTGTATAGAAGGCTTTAAAAAATAAACAACATTATCAAATACCTTTTTTCAAAAAAATTTAAAATATGCGACATACAGAAGTAAAAAATCTAAATAAGGGCCTGGTCATCCAAACTTAGCCTGCTATACTTTATGTTGTTTTTGTCTTATTAGACATGCATGGTGGTCAGTTATTTATTTGCCAATCCGTTGCGGTGTGGTGTGGTTCTCTGAAGCAAGTTAATTTTAAATTGGTGACACGTGAAAATGGTAAATTTTGAAAACAATAAACTGGTAGATATGGTGCTATTTTACGGTGAGTGTCGTCAAAGTGAGGCTGCTGCTTCGAGATTATACGCAGAACGCTTTCCTTTGCGGGCTCATCCTACACCCAGAAGTTTTCTTAATGTTATTCAACGGGCAAGTTAGGCAGAACCGTATTTGATCCATAGTGTAATAAATGAATGTAAGTACCTTATTCTTAAGTTAAAAAAAAGGTATTTGAAAATATTGTTTATTCTAATGCCTTCTTGACACAGCTATAAAAAATATGAACTTAGAATCACCCTGTATATACTGGTGATCTCGCAGAAGCGTTGTATCGTTGTAGCTTGTGAGTTTGTGAGATTAGTGAAAGTTTGCTTTTCTTTACTCTTTATGATGGATACATTTGTTATAAAAAGGCCAAGATTAAATTCAGAATTACCAAAATGTTTGGATGTTTTTTAAAGGGACCGAAACCCTATACTGAGAATGAGGATATAGCTTTCACTTCAACATGTGCAACTGTGCAGACTCAGCAGTCGGTAAAACACGGCTATGAATTTGATTTTAATTTCCATAAATCGGTTTCACTTTTTTACAAAATGTTTTTTTTTGGGTTTGTGAATGTATTGGGAAAATCCCTCCCAGAGAAAACTTCTCGGTGCACCACTGGCCGACAGAAAATAGCTCTATTTAATATCCGGTAGTGAACTCCTAATAATTTAATTTAAATCGATTGAACATAAAAATGTTCCTAACATTTAAACTTAATCCATAAAATACATGAGTTTGTAAAATCTCAAAATCCTTGTCTACTCGTCTGTTCAGAACGATAAATCGTTATCCCCAATTAATACGACTGCGACTCTGTGAACGCTGCCTTTTATTTTATTGCAAGTAGTAAAATAGATGAGAGCACATCAAAGAAAATGTCCTTTGTCCTAATGCACAAAAAAGATATTCATTTTTTATTCGCAGGTCAATTTATCTCATTTCTTTAAGAAAAAATGTTTAGTGCAGATCGAGAGTTATTTCAAAGAAAGTTCTAAATAGTCTTTTCAGAATTTTACAAAGGACAAAAGAGTATGTTTGTTGTCAGTATTAATTTGTTTGGAAAATGCATAAAAAATACTTTTCGAACCAGCTGAACGTTCCTTATAATATAAGGTAATTTTTTGTTAACACTGTGTCAAAATACAAATTAGATTGCACCAAAAAGAAGTAAGACTTTACTATTGGTGAAATGCAACTACCTGCAGACCGGTTTCGAACTCAATCGTTCTCGTCTGTTCAAGGTTGGTCAACCTTCTAGGGTTGTATATAACTTTTAGTACCATCTCTTGGTAGCCCCGGCGGTATTTTTGATTATGTCAATACTAAAACCATTTAAATATTACAACTTAGATGTTTGGCTAAACATCTGCACCGTAGTGAACAGTCGTTTGAAGCGAGAAAAGAAATGTTTCTATATACAAAGAAATAGTATATTTTATTTTTAGCCATGTATGTAATATTGACATTCCTGTCTTTTTAGAAATTTGAAAATGTCACATTTCTGTCTTCTTACTTCCGATCCATATTTTCCATCCTAGGACGGAAAATGCCTTTCCATCCTAATACATTTCAATCCTCATTTTCTTGCCCCGTATTTTTGAGTAGATCTTATAACAACGGGGTAGAATAAGAGCACAGCAACGATCCGATTCTTTATTTATTCATATTTTTATTTATACACGTTAATTGTTAAATTGGCATTATTATTTATTACAGAAATTTTCAAACCCTCTTGAAGTTGAGTTTGATTTGAAATTCGTATTTCTTGCGATGCAGCTTCACTTGAAATACTTGGTAAATCAGCAGTTTTAGAGGAAGATGATAACTTAAGATAAATTTGGATTAGACAAAATATGTGATGTTTAGACAAAAAAATAAATTATTTAGGAATCCCCAAATTAGAATTAATAATTCAAATATTGAGCGGGTAAGCAAAATCAGGTATTTCGGATTAATTATAGATGATAGATTAAACTGGAAAGAACATGAAAATTATATTCAGAGTAAGGTTATGCCTATGATAACGGTGCTTTATAGAATTAGGGGTTATATTAACAAAACCACAAAAATGAGCATCTACAACAATTTCTGAAAGACGTCAATCCAATGTGGGTCACTTATGATGAAGGATCTATTTATATATTATGTCTTCTTATCAGAGATTTTCATGACGACCTTTTCTTGCTAAACATTAACATGGGAAATTTTCATCTTTACTAGTTCATCACTCCTGCATGCTCCCGAGACTCAAACAATAGGCGCAATCTTCATACACAAAAATTCTTCAGGTGCTTTAACCAAAAAATCTCCGATGTTTTCTCTTGAAAAATTCTTGTCTTTTTAGGCCAAAAGCCTACACTTTTTCGCTTCAAAAAAGCCACAAGTTTTGAATGTTTGGAAATGTCGACCTTTTCTCTAAGTTTCAGTATACTTTTTATCACACTGTATGGAGCCCATAAACTGGAATATTTTTTTTCTTTAGAAATCTCACCAAAATGGACCAATAAAACGGTCTCTGATGTAACATTGGTTGTTCCTTTGCTGCTGCACCATGCTTGGAATGTATTAAAGGCTTTCTCATAACGTAGCTTACTTTTTGTAGGTAGCAGACTTTC
Organism: Polydrusus cervinus; assembly: GCA_935413205.1. Taxonomy (NCBI): domain Eukaryota; kingdom Metazoa; phylum Arthropoda; class Insecta; order Coleoptera; family Curculionidae; genus Polydrusus; species Polydrusus cervinus. The sequence goes on along the minus strand of OW284514.1, from coordinate 20,932,741 downwards.
TTCAATCTTATCCGCTGCTTCTTTCAAATCAGATGGAGTACAGCTAATTAACTCGTTGTCACTATCGGAGAACATCTTTAATCTGTATTCTTTTTCTTAAAAAAACCCTGACTTAAAAAATGTTAAGCGACAACTGCTGTCAACTGGTGACAACGACTAACAATGGAAATGAAAAGTAATAAGGCCCATATTATCCAACTTCTGGTAACTTTACCAGCCAGATAATTTCTATTAAAACAATTGTCTCAACAATGGTTTCCTTGGAAATTATCTTGCTGATAAAGTTAATAGGAGATGAATAATATGAGCCTAACCGGTGCGACAAAATTTATTATATCAAAAAAGTCTATCGTGCAAAAATACTCAATGTTTACTTGAATCATAATGTCATGGCTGAAAATAAAATAGTATACAATCCTCGACGAAAATTTTCATTTCGGTCTCGAGATTATGGTTTATCTTGACTAGCAATGATACATTTTCCGTCTTGTATTGTAATATACTATTTCAATATTTTTTACAATACAATTAAATTTAGGAATTGCATTTGTTCATTACTTTTTCTTCGATTTTTTTTTTTATGAAATTATTGTATACATTATCTCCTATTAAAAGACATGTTTACATTTACTTTATCACTTACAAAATAATTTAATTACGATTCCAGCGCCCATGTCTCGGTAGCCTGTTTACGAACTCTAGTCATAAGAAATCCTACAAACACCTGGCGTAGACACATTAAAAGAAAAATTTATTGTACGTTACCCTAAAAGAATATTAAGAATCGAACGAGCAATAAAACACACTTCTCATTTTATATAGGCCCCAAAAACAAGATAAATATTTTGGGGATTCACCACGCAAAATAAAACCTGATTTATACCCAGATTTTTAGTAATTTATATCTGTAATTGCCCGAGTTGACGCCTTGCTGAATTTCAACGTATTTAAAGTCATTCCGTTGCTATTCCTTTGTTAAGTTCTTTCATTTTTTGAAGTCTCTTCTTGCAACGACTTTTCAAACTGCAGTAAAAACTTTTGCCTTAAGGGAATGTGAAAGATCGACCTGCAAATAAAAAATAAATTCCTTTTTTGTGCATTAAGACAAAAGGCATTTTCTTTGATGTTTGTTCATCTATTTTATCACGTGTCATAATCTAGAACATGATAAAATTATTAAAGGAGCTTTGGAGCATTTTTAGAAACAAATCATAATCGAAACTGCAAGGGCTTGGAGTGACAGATGCTCTTTTGGCCTGGATCAGAAGCTATTTAATTGATCGATCTCAAATCGTGAGGGTAAATAATTGTTATTCGGTAAGTATCAGGGGTGCCCCAAGGCTCTCACTTGGGTCCTCTATTATTTAACATTTTCATAAATGACATATCTTCATGTTTCCTCTTCAGTAAATTTTTATGCTTTGCTGATAATCTTAAGTTTTTTGCAATGACTACTGACATGGAAGACTGTCTTAATATTCAGGAGGACCTAAACAGGTTGGTAGAATGGTGCGTGGCAAATGGCATGGAGCTTAACGCTGCTAAATGTAAGGTAGTCTGTTTCTCAAAGGGATGCAATCCAATCATCTTGAACTATTACCTCAACGATATACAAGTGACTGAGATCAGAGACTTGGGTGTTACCTTTGACTCAACACTGTCATTTATTCTTCATATAACAGATATAGTCTTTAAGTCACTGAAAATGTTGGGCTTTCTAAAGCGTTGTACTCGCAGTTTTTCCAATATCTTGCCCATAAGACTTCTTTACTGTGCACTTGTTAGACCGTACTGGGAATATTGCTCTTCTCTTCTCTTAGATGTATTCAATAAGAAACCATTATTTTATTGTACTCTACATGTTTCGAACGTATTAACGTTCATCTTCAGGAGAAGTATAGCTTATGATGGAAGAAATATTAGAAAATTGTTAGTGACACCCTCATGGAACTTTTGAGAAAGTTAATTTATTAAAGAAAAGTGATGACAAACTTCCATAGAAGTAGGGGAGAAAAACATACTACCAAGTTCTATAAATAAAGATGGGAGAATGTTCTTCATCACTTTTCTTTAATAAATTAACGTCCTCAAAAGCTCTATGATGTTGTCACCCACATTTTTCTAATATTTATTCTAACATAAGCTATACTTCTCCTGAAGATTGACGTAGAGTATTATTTTTCCCCATTTAACTTGCCACTTCACTTTAAGTATGGACTACATAATTGTTTTTATATGGCAGTCGGTAGGAGTACATAATTTTTTTTATCTATTATCTTAAAAGAAAGAAGGTATAGATACGCGGACATCCGATATAATTAAAAATTTGTTTAAGGTTTTCTGTGCTAGTTTTCTTTTTTTCTAAATAAGCTTCGTATCGCTATTTTAAAAAAGTTGCCCTCATTTGCTTAAAAAAATAACCCCGTTTCGCGAGGAAAATTCGAGTTAGGAGAATTTGTTTGTCCTTGGTGGCGGCTTAAAAGGTAAAATATTTTTGTCAGCGGCTTAAATGTGAAAAGTTCTCAGTTAAAATTCCGAGTTTAGGATTCGAAATCAAAAGTCACATTTAATGCCACCAAAGAAAAACAAGTCGTTTGCAGATTTCGATAAAACTTTAATACATATTTAATTTGTTTTATAACGTAAATTTAAAGATATATAATACCTATTACATTGGCAGAAATAATTTTCTCACAATGATAATGGTCCGCTTACATTAATTTTTAATTAACTAATCAGGCACATTTGATTGTGAGTTCATAATGCCTGTCAATGTCAGTTATATCACAGTCAAACTTTTTTTTCTGAAGGCCCGTCCGTGCACTGGATGCACTTAGGCCAGGTTTGGCCCATTGTGCTCACCCTGTTTAGTTGTTCCAACTCCGTGATCCCAGTTCCTTGCACTAGTTTGTGTAGGTCAACTGGGGTAAAAATGTCCTCTGGTTCCAGTTTTGGTTGCCCGAGTATTCGTGCCTTTTCCGATCTAGTGACTCGGAATGGTAAACTATGTGCTGTACAGTTTCTTTGTCTTGTCCGCATAATCTGCAGTCAAGGTCTCCATTGTACAGTTAGTTGCATTTTATGCAGATGGTTCTTGACAGCCATGTGTCCTGTCAGAATTCCTGTAATGGTTCTCAGCTGGTTGCTGTTTATTTGAAGCAGCTGTTTCGTAAGTCTTTTGTCTGGATCCCCAATGAAGCTTTTGTTATGGGCTAATCCATGTCTGTTACTCCAGTATATTTTGTGTTCATTCCTGATCCATCGCTTTATGGCATCTCCTTCCTTCGTGTCCTGGTACCCACTGCAGTAGTACTTTGTTTCCTTTTTTCAAGGCCTCCAGTTTCTCCTGACATTCCCACACCAGTCTTGAGGTTACCTTGTTGCATATTAGCGCTCTAAGGGCCGCCTGACTGTCAGAATATATATAGATCCGCTTATTGAGGTAAGCCCTCCAATTGTTTTCATACGCATATTGCAATATGGCTTAGATTTCTGCTTGGAACACTGTGGGAGACTTTTCCAGAGTGAACAACGAGTTTTTCTCCGGTCTTACTCCGTGTATCCCCGCTTCGGTACCCTCTTTGGTTTTGTGTACCAGATTATTGCCCCAGGAGTAGTATCTGGTGATTTGTTTTTCAATTACGCCCTCATATGCTGGTTAATTAATTCTAGCTAAAAATCTTCGAGCAAACCCAACATAAGTGTTAACATTTATTTATTTAAAGATATTAAGAGTTTATTTTATACAGGAAACTAATCTAATTATTTTAGCAACAGCAGCTCAGCCTGCTAGTAAAACCTAAGTTTGAATATAAATTTAATCGCTGAACCTATTTTATCTAGTAACCATTGCAAAGTTTGCCATGCACCTATAAAGAAGACGACGTATATTGGCTTTTGTTTTTATAACTTTAAACCCCACGTTATATTTGAGCCTTTATAACTGAACTTCTCCATTTACCTCTGTATGCTTATTCGCAGGACATTTTGTAGAAATCATCTGTTCGGACCCAAACTGGACAGTGTTAATATTATAGGGTTAAGTTCAGTCTCTAAGGTATTCCAATTAAACACCCCTGGCATATAATATCCCTTACCCGAAATAGAGCAGATGCGCTTATTAATTAACGAACTAAATTTATATAAAAGACCCTCGTAATATAATTAGAGTTTAGAAGGACGCTGAAATATACTGCTCAAATAATGAAATCAACAATCAAATTTATTTCAATAGAGTCTGCCTTTACTTGGTGGAACTCCATAATTTAAAATATGAAGAAAATACTAATAATGTGTTAAATTGTTCTTTATTTTTTTTGTTTTTTTTTTTTACGGTTCGCCGTCTACGTAGGCCATCTTGAACCGGTCATCGACCACAAATGTGATCTACCGATTGGGGAGTGTGAAACGGCACCTTTATCCTACGAGATATCCGATCTCATCCGGCCTGTCCGGCGTGAATAGGATGGCTAGGTGTCGATTCATTTTACACTCTTCCCTGAGGCAAGAGCACGCCGTGTTCCCAAGCGGTCACCCGCCCAAGTACTAACCGCGCTCGACACCGCTTAACTTCGGTGATCTGCGGGAACCGGTGCTTAATATGTCGACAGGCCCTTGCCCTTCTACTTTATTTAAAAACAATATTAAAATAGTTGTTGACTCAACATGTTTCACTATACAGTAGCTTTATCAAGAGTACTAAATATAACTTAAGTGTAGTCTTATACAGACAGGGTGTTCCTTAATGACGTGATAATATTTTAGGGTGTGATTTCTCAAGTCATTTTATGAAAAAAAAAAAGTTTAGATAAACATATGTCCTAAACAGCTTAAATTTTTTGCTACAGGGTGTTGAATTTTTTTTTATGAGTTTCTGGTAATATCTCTGAAAGTACTTTGGATAATATTTTCAATTTAAGTACGTGCTAATATGGCATAAAACTACATATTTTAGTTATAAAATTTATGTTTTTGTCTCACCAGTGGCGTCCCTGCAAACATGTCCTCTGATATTTTTCCATGTGGATATTATTTCTGATTAGACTGGTTAATTCTACATAAAAATGGTCTCTTGCGTTTTTATCCTCAGGAATACCGTTCTTAATTAAAATAACTAAATTAAATTAGCTTCATGCATGTTTATTAAGTGAAGGTGGTCATTTCGAACAATTTTTATAAAACAAAATTTAGCATAATCAATGTTAATAATAATAAATAGTAGAGCTAATTTAATTTAATTATTTTAATAAAGAACGGTGTGCCTGAGGATAAAAACGCAAGAGACCATTCTTAGGCAGAATTAACCAGGCTAATCAAATATAATATACACATGGAAAAATATCAGTGACGTACCACTTTTTTCTAAATAATATCAGAGGACATGTTTGCAGGGACGCCACTGGTGGGACAAAAACATAACTTTTATAACTAAAACATGTGGTTTTATGCCCCATTAGCATTTGTCAAAAGTAAAAATATTATTGAAAGTACTTTCGGAGATATTACAAAAAACGCATTACTAAAAATAAAATTTAACACCCTGTAGCAAAAAATGTAAGCCGTTTAGGACATATGTTTATATGAACTTTTATTCATAAAATGACTTGAGAAATTACACCCTAAAATATTAGCACGTCTTTAAGGAACACCCTGTAAAAACAAATAAACTACCTATATCGGGGATTCCCTTAACAATAAAATTCAAAACATATTCAGCAAGGGTGAGTTATTAAGGGCTAATTGACAATTTAAAAGGTGGTTTGTATTTTTAATTTTATTTATTTCTAGGGATTCCAGCAAATTAAGTTATTACCCTTATTTTCGGTATAAAGAATTTGGAAATTATGATTAAAATTATGTAAACATTTGGATAAATGATTTGCATAAAGAGATTCAGTTTTTTTAAAAGTAAAGCAAGAACTATGTTCTTTAATTCTTTTGAAAAACTTCTACCAGATTGGCCTATGTATGTTTTGGGACAATCTTGATATAATAATTTATAAACACCCCATTTAGACAGACACCGTTCTATTTTGCTCCCAACACATACAAAATACTCTTTGCAAAACAGTTTAGCACTGTTTGTCTTCTTCTGCACTTCCGCAGTTGCACGATCAGACGTCGAATATACTTCACGGAAGATTCGAAAAAGAAAGTATTTGACCAAATCACATAGTATTCTGTGCACAACATCCTAAACATTCCTAACCTCTACTCTTCTAAACTGTACTTTGCAAGGTGAAAATGAAGAATATAGTAGTTATTTACATTACTAGATGCAAAAGTTAATTTTTGGTGTGAGGAGGTTTTTGAATTGCCTAGGCGAAGCCGAGGTGATTTAATACCTCCGACCACCAAAAAAGGCTTTTGCATCGTGTAATGTATTACATTTTTTCTACTACTGTTCTCTAATCAATATATTATTAAGTAATAAACTTTGATTTTGTTCAAATTAAAATGATAAAATAAGTTTTTTTTTTCACCTAATACTTTAAATAGCTAGCAACGCTGCTTTACATAGCTAGCAACGTTAATATTCAGGTAACTCAAATGTTTTCTTTCGTAATCTGTCGTGTTGCTAGGGCCCGAAAGTTAATTTATTTATACAGTAGTAGAAAATAGTTATTTATGTACCAAGGCAGTAAAGTGATTCTTTATCGGCCGAGTCTGAAATTATGAGATGAGCGAGCGAAGCGAGCAAGGCGAATAACAGGCGAGTCGATAAAGACACTTTACTGGCGTGGTGCATACAAAATTTTATCGCCGACCGTTCATCATTATTTTATGTAAGGCAGACCGCTCTAAGAAAGTAGATGTTTTTTCCCCATGTTAAATTAATAGAAAAGACGAGCTGCAGCAGACCTATTTTAGAATCGGGTCTACGTAAAATATTTAATAGTTCTTGACTTATATTTGGTCAAAATGTAAAGTAGAAGTTTCATACCACCTATTCCATCCCATATTCAATCTCGAAAGGTTAAAATAGCTTCACAATCCGACGACAAAATAACCCATTTTGGTCTAAATTTGACACATCAGAAAATTTCGGCCGACCACGTGCGTATTCCAAAGCACCCCTCAAAAAATTTGACCTACTATGAGAAATGGCAGGATAATACTTTATCCGCTGCATACAATAAAATAAAGTGTACTTTTGCTGCCGGAAATCACTCTGATAATGTACGGCTTTACTGTCGGTTGGCGATAAAAATAATTATTCTAACTAGTTGTCTCTAACACGTTCAAGTAAACAAACCGATATCAACATCTTGTCACAACACTAATCTCAAAATATTAACAGTCCGATGTGTATCGTGAAGGGGTGTCAACGTCTGTCTCCATTCACGTAGGCCCCTTCAAAGACGTCCCTGCATCGAGATCACTCAAAGTCCACAAATGAATCGGCAAGAGATTATGTCTCAATCACTTTTCTTACATCGAGAAGGCAATGTTTTTTTTTAAATTGTCTGTTATTTTATTATATCTCATATAAATACACAGACGAGATGTTTCGTTTTTAATGAGATACGCTGTTTTCTTTTTTACAAAGAAAATCTCTTTAAATAAAAACTTCCATCCCAGATTATAAAAATATGTATCTTATTTTATACCATAAAAGAACTTTAATCCCATTTAATAAAGTGCGGTAACTTATCGAGCGAATGATTTATAAAATGATCCCATTTATTATGCGGAGATATTCATGAGTCGAGAGTGAAAGAAATATTTCCACTGGATGTAATTGATTGTATGGAAAAGACGGCGTTTGATCCAGACGGAATTATAAAGATTTATGCTTAGTTAGCCCCCGTCGTTTTCTTTGTTCGGAAAAGAAATATTTTTAAGTGAAATTTTAAAACTTTTTAGTAAATGTTGCGAAAAACCTTTAAAAGCATCTTAAGGTGATTTTTATTTTCCAACTCTCGAATAAGGAAAGAGGCATACATAAATTATGGCCATGTGCATATTGAAGTTATAAAAATTGAGTTTTAAAGTGTTGTTTACTGTGAATGCGTACATTTGAAACATACTGATTGAGCCATATTGTGTTCTACTTAAGGCAAGTTTAATAAAATCTACTTCGATTTATGCTAGTTCGTTGTATCTACAATATGCTAATTCAACTATGTCAAAAAGATCGATAAAATAAAATTCAATGTTCTTTAAATTGTATAAAATTAAATCAGATATCAAATAAAGAACTTGTAAAATGTTGTTCATTAATTTTTAGCCATCAAATTTGTTTAAACAATTCATAGTATTGTAGCCCTTTACCCCTAACTACAAATCCTTAGTCTACCGAAGAAACATTTTCAGGTGGTCATATTTTTTTATTAATTATCTAACAATGTAGAACAATATTTAATGTAGTTTATTTAGTTTAAAATATTTTTACCTTGATGATTTTTTCTATGAATTTTTTATGACCACTCTAAGAAAGAAAATTTGGTAAAATCATTGATTAAGTTTTTGCCATTAGGCCCAGACTGCCACAACATTGGTTGGGGGGAATAGAAAACCAAGGTTAAAGCGAGGTATAGTTTAAATCGAAGAAATGTCAAAAATGGTAATTTTATAATATGGGATTGATAGCAAAGTTCGAGGAACAGTGTGGTCGGTTTGTTAATACTGAGCAAATTAAGATAGGCAACCAACAACTACCGTTTGTTGATAATTTCAGGAATTTGGGTCTAGTAGTCGACAACTCTTTCGATCGCACATTCTAAAATGTTTAAAAAAGACCTATTTGCTTCCTTAAATTTTTATTTCCACACAAGAGAGTATTATCTCGTAATGTAAAAACTATGCTTTGTGAATCACTGGTCTTATCATGCTTTAGCTATTGCTTCCCGGTATTCTTTTCATGCCTGGACAACGCATTTATGGGTAAAATTCAAAAAGTGTAGACTTCTTGCATACGGTATACAGGGTGATTTCTAAGTTGATACTTCCTTTTGTTGTATAAAAGGCATTAAAATAAACAACATTTTTAAACACCTTTTTTTTTAAAACTCAAAAGTATTAGTACTTACATTCATTTATTACCCTACGAATCAAATACGGTTCTGCCTAACTTGCCCGTTGAATAACATTAAGAAAACTTATGGGTATAGGATGAGCCCGCAAGGGAAAGCGTTCTGAGTATAATCTCGAAGAAACATACGCACTTTTATGACACTCACAGTAAATTAGCACCATATCTATTAGTTCATTGTTTTCAAATTTTACCTATTTCACGTATAATCAATTTAAAATAAACTTGATTCAGAAAAACACACTACAGCGGATTGCTCAACACCACCCGTAAATTAAACGACTAATAAGAGATAAGAAAAACAACAGAAACTATAGCGGGCTATGTTTTGGTTACCAGGCCCGCAATTAAATTTTTTATTTCTCTATCTCGCCTATTTTTAAGTTAAAAAAAAGGTATTTGAAAAAGTTGTTTATTTTAATGCCTTCTATACCCAGCTAAAAAAGAAGTATCAACTTAGGAATCACCTTGTAGGTATAGTGCAACTGCGATTGAGAGAAAATTATTTCTGCCAATCAATGTCAAAGTTATTGGTAATTAAATATTGTTGAAAATCTTTATACAAATGGACACGTTTAATCATAATGCTTGAGTTAAAACAAAAAAAAATAGTAGCGGTTCCTTAACTATGTGGCTAAATATGAGGAAGAGGTTTAATTTACTTAGTCTTTCCTTGTATCATTCGGTTGTTACCCGCAAGCAACCTAAATATTTATCTAAAAAAATAAAATTTAGAACAGATGTCTTAAATGTCAATATTCGCAACAAAACGTCTCCGCTTATAACATCACCTAGATACCCCACTGCGCTTTTTCAAAGATCCCTTAGTTATCACATTTATAAGTCATACAATTTCATACCAAATTACCTATGGACTATGCAGAATGAAAACTAGTTTTGTTGTATTACGAAGAGGGAAATCTTCTTTTTAAATCAATATTAAGGAAAAATTAAAAATTGTTTCATTATTTTAGCTATCGCGAAGATAGCCACATATACCTAATATTATTAGTTTTGTAAAAATTATGTACAGGGGAGTTGAAAAAGTAACAAAAAAATTATATAATCGTTAATTATATACCTACTGTGCCCTTTAATTAAAAACTACAATTATAAACAGTGCAATTTATTTTAACAATTTTACTACCAAAACCTAAAAATACAATGGCATTTAGTCTGATAAACTATTTCGATAATGAAAGAAAAAGTGGAAATTTGCAAACCAATATGCAGGAAACCGTAATGAAAACACTGGGAATTAGTTTAAGGACTATGCAGAATAATGTGCATGAAAAAAAGCATAATATAATACCCAAGAATACTAAAAAATGTAAACGAAAAACACCGTTTATAATTATATCTTAAAAACTCTCATCGTCACTTATAAAATCTGAAAAGTCCTAGTCGTCTGAGTCGTCTTCGAATGGAGCAATTATCATTGGCGCTACTTCGACATCTAGTACTTGTTCTCGATCTTACCAATCCCTTATTAATATTTCTGTATGTTCCACCGATTTCTTCCAGTACTCTTGTGTAATATGATCTAACGAATCTTGCCAAACTATTTGTACTTGGTCGGATTTAAGACCATCACCTACATGTTTTTCATAATAAGACTTTGCACCAGCCCATATTAATTCTATTGCGTTAAACTGGCAATGATATGGTGGCAGTCGTAGAACCTCATGACCATATTCAAGCAATATTTCATCTACCGCGTATATTTTGGGTTTTTTAAGAGACTTTGCTATTGATAGGAGTTCCGATTTAAGCATATTTGGTAAAGGATTTTGGTTGTGTTTTTCCAGCCACTCATAAATACCACTTTTCCTCCAAGATGAAGTAGGTTGTTTATTTAAAATTCTTGAATGATATGATGCATTATCTAATACAATTAAAGACGGAGCATCCAAATTTGTTATCAATTAAACTTTTAACCATTTTTCAAACATTTCGCAATTCATATTATCATGATAGTCAGTACTTTTTGATGTTGAAGAAAAAATTAAACTCGCACCTGCAATATATCCTGTTGCAGAACCGGCATGCAAAATAATAAAACGCTTTCCCGTACCGCACCCCTTTTTCCTTTTAACACTTTTTACAGACTCATCTTGCCAAGATTTTGAACCACTTCCATTCGAAAATATCCACGTTTCGTCTAAAAATACTACTTTTCTAAATTTCGATTTGTAATTGTCCGTATATTTTTTTAAAAACTGAACACGCTGACTCACTATCTGTGGCTGCTCACATAAAAATCTTCGGTTACAGTCTTTTTTATAGCGAAAACCTAAATTTTTTAATAATTTTGATAACGCTTCAAGTCCAATTGCCAAAACACCCCGAATTTTTAATGTTTTTTATAAAACTGGAAGAGTTACATTGGTTTTTGATTAGTATAAATCGAAAATCACATTTCGAACTCCAATTTTAATATTTTCGCTTACATCCTCAGTCTTTGGCTTTCTTCGTTTACACTTTTTAGTATTCTTGGGTATTATGTTATGTTTTGTTTCATGCACAATTTTCTGCACAGTCCTTAAACTAATTCCCAGTGCTTTGGCTACTGTTTCCTGAATATTGGTTGGCGAATTTCAACTTTTTCTTTCATTTTCGAAAAAGTTTATCAGATTAAGTACCATTTTTTTTGATTGGGGATGCAAAACCCCAGAAAATTGTTTCATTTTGTCACAAACTGTCAAAGTCACAAAACTGGCATATTTAAAATAAAACGCAGCTGGTGCTATTATAAGCTTTTTTAGAATCGCTGGAAAGTAAATACATATATTATATCCTTTTTTTTTTTCATGTCAAAATGGAATAAGTCTGTCTCATTTATCTAACGTATTTTATTTAGAGGGTAAAATTAAACGCAAGTAAAGAAAAGAAAAACTGAGAGTATGTCTTTCTTGAATCGTGTGACCCGCACGATAAGACCAGATCCGACTATACAAATTTTTATTAACTATGTTGAAATTTTTATAAAGGTTAAGTGTAAGAGCGGGGAGAACACAATGTGTTTACACCTGAACTTCACCTTTGGTTGTGATAATTGATTGGTTAGACTATATTTTTATTTATTTGTATTTTTTTCTAAATTAAGCAACCAATAAAGACAGTTTAATATTATCAATATTATTATTATTATTATGTTTGTAAAATGTGGTTAGGCAGAAATAAGTTAGATCATAATATATAAGTTCCATAATATGTGAACATTTTCATGTAGCAATGGTGCGGTGCAGGTCAGTAAATATTTAAAACAAAATATTTGCTATATGTTTTGTTTGTATAAATTTAACATATTATTTTCCAACCCAGTTCGTATAAAACTCGTTTTAAAATCAAGCTTTACCCTTTAATTTACATGTATTTTATAGATGTGTGTAGAAAATATTTAAGCTTTGAGACCGTTGCGTGGGTTTAAGCCGTATTGACGGTAAAATATTTCCATTTTGTTTATGTTGTGTTAAGCATGTAAATTAAATTCTCTCACAGTGGGTCATAATAACCAATTTACTTTGTGCTCGTATTTGGAAACCCAGAATAGAAAAAAAAGCTTTTAAATTTAATGTTCAGCTAAAGTTTTGTGAATACAGGGTGTCCCATAACTTATGGGCCGTATCGTAGCTGGAGATACTCCACATCAAACTAAGCCGATTAAGTCATATAAGTTTTTTTTTTGATAATTAAAATATTAATTTAATTATATACTATGTTTTTTTATGCTTTGGAATGTTTAAAGGGAAATATCTCGAAAACCGTTAAAAATATTAAGATCAATCAAGTACACCTTTTTGACTCAGAAAATGCCCTTCTTTAAGAAACCATAATTGAAAAACACCTAATATCGCAGGTAAGAAAAAAAATCATAGATTTATGAAGCCCAGTGTATGCAACTGGCGCCCTCCAGTTTGAAACTTAAAAATTTCTACAAATTCTTATTTCTTGCTCATAAAAACATAGTATTGCCAACTTGCAATTCGATTTATTAAACCCTTTTAAAATTATGGCTTATTTTCGAGAAGAAACTTTTACTTTCAACACCCTATATCTTTAGAACGAGTAACAATCTAAAAAAACTTATATGACTTAATCGGCTTAGTTTGATCTAGATCTAGTATCTCCAGTTACTCTACGGCCCATAAGTTATAGGACACCCTGTATAATTTTTAATTACTAACCTAAATACGACTGGAAATACTTACTATTTAAAACGTTGTGATTCGAAACAAATAAAGACAATACAATTCCAAAACCTACTGACGTTCAGAACTTTTGATAATATTTTATGAAACAAACGAAGGTATACGATGACGTAGAATTACAGACTTTTGCCTTCCCGCCAATCCAGTATTTTATGACTATCTATAAAATTAAGTTAATATCAAAATTCAAAATACCTTACATTTGACAGGGTGTCAAAAAAGTCTAATTTATTAAAAATAATTAAAAAACTACTAAATTCGGCACATCCGTATAGTTAAAATTGATATTTCCAAAATACAAAGCTATGAAAATTTAATTTAATTATTACCTAAATCTAACCGACAAGAATAATTTATGTTGAGTAAAGAAATTGTCTAAAAGAAAATTATTTTAAAATTAATATCTCGACAGGCAAAACGGTTTTAAAAATAGCTCTGGATTAAGTAAAGCATCATATGAGGATCTGGCCAAGCCAAACAAGTCCTATTTCCTTACGCGTCAGCAAGAGAGGGCGCTATATTTATTGTGGTGTTATTATCTCTCTTGTACGCGTTTAATATCGGGTGAAATACAGAGTTGGCCGGAGCAGCGTGGCGGTAAGGAACTTTGGCGGCGTTATCCGCACTTCAGGGAGTTTTTGCATAGTTAGGCGTTATCAGATAACAACGTCTTAAACTATAAATTATTAACATTTACAAAAAGAATGAAGCGCAGAGAGACAAGGTAGGTAATAATAATTCTAAGTGTGAAATAAAAAGCTTGGTATACAGATAGGTAGGGTTATGGCACTGTGGCCCCACTATACGAGCCGCCACTATTTGTGAGATAAACAAAGCTTAAACAATCTTCTTGATAATACTTTTACCTGAAACTGCAGTAAATCATACCTTAAATATTACATATTTTTAGAAATACCCCGGACACTAAAACTCGAATTAAACAGTTGGGGAATACTTCTTGGTAGAAAATGTGACGTTTAATTTTGATGATAATTCCAATTGTTGTCGGACTTGCAAGATCGGCATAAACTTGGTCATCCGGCCACAATAATTTCCAATTCCGGGTCGCTGAGTAGATAAGAAGAATGTTAATTAATTTAAAACTTGAATTGAAATAAACTTTTGCGATAATAAAACTCTTAAGGGCACGTTTACGTCGTTTATATTACAGAAAAATCTTTGGCTGCTTTTGAACATTCTCATGAAGAAACAAACTAGGGGGCTTTTGGTTAATAGCCATACATTATTTTGATAACGAATTATCAAGGGTAACTGTAGTTATTATTGCAATCCATGAACATTAATAATTTAACACAAATAACTAATATAATGTTTTCAGACGAAGATTTTATACAGATGCGTAGACATACAACTGAGCAAAGAATCGCCAACGGTTAAAAAAATATTTAGCCCGGGCAAATTAATTTTTTGCTTTCTTCTCTATAGCTTCCCTTGCAAGTTTAAAAGATGTGATAGAAGGTGCTAAAAAATTCAATTATACCGTTTGGAATAAATGACACATCCAGAAAAAGAAAATGTCAGTGTTTATACGAATAATTATCACTGGATAAATGTTCATATATAATGGAGCTTTGGAATTGAATTGTCTTTATTCGCTTATAAATCACAACGTTTCTACTGATAAGTATCCCCAATCACCTTCAGGTGAATACTAAATTAGAATAGTAATTACAGCTCTATTTTTACGAGCTTTTAGAGCCATAGCCCCCTGTTCGCAGATGACACTTCTTTTATTACTTCGGCTTCTAGTCTGGAAAATTTAGAGTTCACAACTGCTTCTGAAGGACGCGGAAAGGTGGTTTTCTTCAAGAGCTTGTTGTTACTTACAATTGAATGTTGATTAAAAACAACACATGTAAGCTATTAGGGATCACTGTAGATAGTTCGTTGTCTTGGGTAGCTCACATAACTGAATTGGGACAAAAGCTATCGAGTACGCTATTCCTTCTTAAATATTTGCGTAAGGGTGTAACATTTGACGTTTTAAAATCACTTTACTTCGGTCTTTTTCATTCCCACATTGCGTTTGGTGCTATACTGTGGGGAAACTCTACAAACGCATTACAGATTTTTCGATTACAAAAAAGAGCCGTAAGACTTATGGCTAACAGAGGCTATAGAGAACACTGTCAGCCCATTTAAAAAAAAATTGTTGTAATGCCTCTGCCGAGTATTTATATCTTTCAAACTGTATTAAAGTTACACTCCCGCAGGGGTGAACTCACTAGGCATTCAGATATTCATAGCTACAACACTCGAGGTTTGCTCAAGATAATCGCGTACCGATTCAGATTAAATAAATTAAAAAAACAACTCTCTTAATCACAATTTATATAATAAAATCTCGGGACGGTACCCCTCGATGATGTCCGATTTAAAAAATACGTCAAACAGCATTTTTGCTAGATCACTGCGTTTACTCTTTGATAGAGTACCTTGTGGCTTTCTAGTAGGCGTTGCCTGAAAGCTGTGCATTAGTGTGGTTTTGCCAGTTATGTCTTATGTAATCACTAATCATAATTTTTTTATATATTTATGTGTGCATAATTTGTTTTTATCCCATTATAAGTAATGTTATGTTACACTAGATGTATAATTATGTTAAATTCTATATTTATTGTGACGTGCTATAAACCATTTGTGTAAGTAGCAAATAAAACTTTGACTATGACTTTATTTTCCCTGTGGGCACGTTTATACTATTAATATAGATATTAGCAAGGAAAGGGTTGGGTAATATTATTTTCCGATTTTTAGTAGTCATGTTTAAAAGGATTTAGTAACTGAATACACACATAGACCTGACATGAGCGCAAATAATTTGTTACAAAATACAGCAGTTGTTCGAGCATGCAAAACATGCGACAAAATGTTTCTATCAATCATATGAAAATTGTTTACCAAGTGGAGTAACTTTACAGGGTGAAATAAATCACCTTTCTTATGTTTCGTAAAGGGCTTTATACTTAAGCTGATTTGTCACGTAAGGTTTTATTGCCGTCTATGTTAAATAAGACGTAACGTCAGGTAAAAAGCTACGTTATTAGCTGTAACTTGATATAATAACTTCTATAAAATATACACGGTAGGGAATATCTATCCATTAAAATTATTGGTTATATTAGTAAAGGTTAAGAGGTCGTAAAATAAAATAAAAAATACTCAAGTTAGTACAATTACTGGCTGGATGTGGTAATTTTCGATTCGAGTCGTGTCGTTGATAAACTCGTATATTTTTCAATTATATCAGGATTAAATAAAACTTTAAAATGAGCTGAAGAAAGAGACGTATTTTCATAGTATGTTCCAATTAATTATTATTATCGCCAACAAATTAGTTTTACCACGTAAAATTAAAGTTCCTCGAAACGACAAAGGTTGTCAAAACGAATTTTACGTCAATTAACAGGACGATACTTTATTTTTTGTTTCTGTTATGATTATGTATTTGCGAGTTGTGACGTGCATCCAGCAGTAGTTGGATAAACTATAATTACCTAATTATTCTATAATAATAATATCTCTAAAGTTATTATAGATGTTCCCAAGTGGTCACCCATACTTGTATAAATCCGATATCGCATAATTTCAGTGGTTGAACAATACATGGTATATAATGGAAAATTAAGAATTTATGCAGCGCAAACTTCCAAATTTCGTTGATTTTCGGTTTTTAGGTAAACTTGCAGTTAGAAAATTAGTGTGGTTAAGTTTGATCCAACCCAGCAAGAAAATCGTTTCTAAACGGTAATTTCCAGCCGATCAAATGTATTTTGAATTTAGCAATAGATTTTGCGATGGTTAAGCGACTGGAAATTACAGTTCGGTAACGGTGTTCTTGCTGGGTTCGAACAATGCTATAGAAGTAACACTAATAGTGATTGAATTCAATATTTTTTATATTTTGTTCAAATACTTTTGACATTTCTCCAATAATTTTACTTGTTTCCACTTATTATTAGGCAGATAATAATTGCGCATCGTGTTAAATTGTTTATTGTACTCATACGGATTTTTTTTGCTGTTGAAAATATAATTCTTAATAAACGTTTCTGTGTCGCCTTAAAATAAACTCTCATTAAAATTGAAAAATAAAGCTGTAGTACTGAATACAATTGAATCCAAAAAATTGCCCGAGCGTAAAGTACTCTAATTTTTAATTTTAGATATAAATTGTATTTCTAAAAGTTGTTTATAATTAAAAGTAATGTCTGAATACGAAATCACGATCTTTTATGCAATAAAGAATATAATACTTATTTGTTGGTTTACCACAAGGCAGCATATTGGGTCCTTTACTTTTTATAATTTATCTAAATGATTTGCCAGGTGCCTGTAGTAAACTTTTTTCTTTGATTAATTACGCTGACGATACAAATATTATTATACGCGATAAAATCATAACTAATTTAATAAATAAATCGACCGAACAATTTTTATCTATTAAGGAGTGGTTCCATGACAATGGTTTGATCCTGAATGCCGATAAGTCTCAGTGCATTATATTTCGAACACAACAGAACAAATCAAATGTTCCTGAAACTGTTGCTCTCGGTGAAAGTGATAGAAGTGTTGCGAGCCAGAGTAAATTTTTAAGTTTGTATATAGACTCATGTTTAAAGTGGCGTTATCATATTGAAGATCTATGTAGAAGACCATCTAAAACTTGCTATTTACTTATATGCCTCTAAAGCGGTTTCTTTTAGTAACTTTTTGTCGATTTTGAGGTATGGTCTAATATTTAGGGGCGACCAAGTTTCTAATCTAGAAAAGCCCTTTGTGATTCATAAACGCGCTCTCCGATTAATTTTAAATTTAAACTATAAGCAATCTTGTCGCGGATTATTTAAAAAGCACAATTTCTTAACCGTTCCGGCAATATTTATATTTGATAGCATAATGTTTATTAAGAAACACCCTCAAAAGTTTTCTCACTTTAAAATTAACCATGCATACAGCACTAGACGTAAAAATATTGATTATAATTTTCCTGAACATAAACTAACCTTAAGTGAGAAAAATTGTATATATTCTGCAATTACTTTTTATAATGCATTACCTAACAACATAAAGAGTCTCGAAAGATTAGATATATTTCTGTACAGTTATTTGTGCAATATAGAGCCTTATAACATATCTGATATATGTTTTTTTTATAGTGTTTTATTAATTTTTTGTTATTTGTCGTATTTCAAACTTTGTCATTGTACAAACCTGTTTTGAAATAAATGCTTCTTATCTTATCTTATGATTGTCATTAAGAAGTTTACAAAATTTCTGTCCAAATAGAAACGTCACAACTATTATGTCTATAACTAACAATAAACTTTAAACTTATTCTACAATAAGTCTGTGATGATGGATACAAACAAAATTAGACTAACTTTCGTCTCAGTTTAAACAATTAAAAATGCGGAGGGGACCTAAAAGTATAATAACCCTTTTACTACACAATGAGTAAGTTTATAATAAAATACAATATTTTAATATATTATGCGATAGGGTATTTCCCTGTCTTTTTTGCGAAAAGAGCAGAATGTGCCTCTTCTTCTCCTTTAGCAGACAAAGGGTTAAAAAGATAAACACTTCTACATTAGGGATGCGATTAAGTTATAAAGGTATCATAAATGCCTCAAATTCACCCGAGAACATAAATACAGAGTTAATTCAACGGCTTAAGAGGGATTGCTCTGTAGAGAGTCAGTAATTGCGCGGCTCGTTATACAACGGTAAACCTTAAGTACGTTGTGGCGTGTGTAACATAATATAACGAAAAACGGATTATTGAATAAACATCCTGCAGAACAGGGAAATTTTCGGAAAAAGGGCTAATTTGCGATAATGTCAACGGAAAATCGAACCGACCTTTTAATTTTGTCATTTGTCGGAAAAGTAATTAAAAAATAATAACTCTTCACAAACATGCCAACCAGTCATTAACTATAATCAAAATAGAATGTGTTTCCCGTTATAGCACAAATACTGGCCATAACGTTTTCTTTTTTCTTATTGTTGAAAAGGTTATAAGCTTATTTTGATAAATTATTTGCTTGGAATAATGCATTTTCCCAGTTTATATACATACCGTTGGTTATAAAAAAGATTTTTAAAATACCTGTGCCCTAACAAGTTTAATGGGTAAATTGAAACTATTTCTTAACAATCATTTCTGTGAAATGTCTTTTTCGATACGAAAATGTAATCTCTAATTTTGAGGTATAGTATAAGTATTCCATTTATCAATACCGGTCGTGCATCATGAATGGAAATCCCATGCAAGTTTTAGACCGTGCAAATATTTGCTCCCCTGTTGACTTTAGGGCAGGGTTGTAGGGAAGGACTTTTTTAGAGTCTCTGTGTGGTGATTGCACATGCGGAGTTTGAACAACCCTTATTTAAATAGGATTGCGCTTGATTTTCATTGGAATTCAACAAGTGATGCTGGGGTCACCAGCGTTGATTGGACTTGTTCACCTGTGATTTGTCATTGTCAAATGTAATTTGCCAATGGTAGGCTTTTTAAAAATCTTTAACAGATACATTTTTACACTGGATTGGGGGTTAATTCGTCAACAACCTTTTTTTTGAAATAAGTGCTCTTTACACTTGCCTAAAAGATCA
The DNA here is from genome assembly GCA_935413205.1 of Polydrusus cervinus. Taxonomy (NCBI): domain Eukaryota; kingdom Metazoa; phylum Arthropoda; class Insecta; order Coleoptera; family Curculionidae; genus Polydrusus; species Polydrusus cervinus. The sequence continues at coordinate 20,912,854 of OW284514.1, read as the reverse complement.
CATTTTAAAAATAAATGTTCTTTGACTAAATTTCTCTTATTTATTCCTATTTCCAGCTGCTTGTAGAAAATTTCTCTTCGAGTCTCGTATGGTAAGAGGCAGTGTCTAAAACAGTTAAGTTCTAAACCTTTTAAAAGTTTTTCCTTGAACGAAACTCGCATTTAAAACAACCCCTTCTGCATTGACGGCATGCATTAATATACATTTTTTTTTCCACTACTTGCACGGGTACTGGAATAGCGATATTTCGAATCATCCTGCCAAGACGATTTTGTTGAAGTTCCGTTTGCAAATTTCGCCAAGAAAAACAACTTGACTTGACAAATCCGATTTTAAATAATCCCTTAAAAAAGGTAGCTTGTACTTATTAAGATCAGCTTGTTAAAATTTTGTTGTAACTATGGAAATACAGTAATATTGAATTGTCGAGCTTAACACATTTTAGTTTACAAGTAGCCGTACAGAAATAATATTTCCTTACAGTACAATAATAAATATTTTCTAACAGTTATATTCCGTTGCCTAGCAGCGACTAAGTGTAAGGAAATATTGACTTTTTCTTTCAGAAATGTTATCAAAAATGTCAATATTTTCGATCGATTTTCGGAAAAATACTTATCGCGCTACATAACGCGTGATTCTAAAATAATATTGTTTTGGAACCGCTGATTTCGCCCACTAACATTTTGCCGAATACAGTTAACCAGTGGGATGTTCGTTACGATCAAGTACAGCGAATGTATTCTAACTTAACCGACTTACTGTTGAAAAAGCGATAATATCTTTTGAAGATTTAATCCGATATCGGACTTCATACAACAATCCACAATGGGTGATTCTCCGGATAAAAATTTTTTTACACTTGTACCGAAAAAATACATTTAAAGGATTTTTCTGGGTTTTAAATCAGCAAACAATAATTTTGAGTAGAATAACAAATTTTTTTTAACTTGTCGGGTCAGGTAGATGCCGGCCGAGCTGCTTGATGTCGGCCATCCTTTATAAATGAATTTTCAAAGGTTCCTGCTATAACTAACTTATCTTTTAAACTGTATCTTGTTTTTGACGTATCTAATGAATTTATTAAAATACTTTGTTCCAGTACTGAATACTGCATTAATCCCAAATGATCTATTATAATTATAACTTGGTAATTATAAACTACAAAATACCAACTCACGCCAAGTGAATTTGTTATTTTACTTATGATTAAAAACCCTGTTTAACACGTTCTCTGCACACATCTAGTTTAGCTAAATTAAATTTTACGCTCGGTGATGCCGTGACACTTCGGGTAAATTAAATTATTTTTCAAGCACAAAAAAAGTGTTTGGAATCAATTTATGCACGCGTTGTGCGCTGAACAAATTAATTTTCATCAAACGTAAAGAGTGTATGTAGTTGAGTAAAATTAACGTCGGCCTAAAATAAAGTTTTAATAAAGTAACGAATCTGTTTCCTTAATTTTATTTTTTATTTTTGGTGTGATAGTAAAGTTCCATCAAAACAAAAATACAAGAGAAATTTGAAAATAGACCAATTATTTTATTCATAAGCTTATTTTTGTGCAATTCCAGAGTCAGAAAGGCGGGGGGGGGGGGGCAACTTTATTCCCTTCCCGAGCCTTATAAGATAAGTGTTTTGTTTACGCCTTAAAAATTGAAGGAGGTACATAAGTAGTAATTTTACACGAAATAAGTCAACAGTTTAGTTTCTAATAGTACATTGTATACCTAATAGGAAAATCTGAACATTCCCGAACGACCGTAAAGATTGTATGTCGAGGCGCAAACCGAGACTAACAATACGGAGTCCGGGAATGTGGCTTTTTCTACGAGGTATACATAGTACTATTTTTCCGTAAATCGAAAATTATTAAAAGGACATAACTTATTATGATCAACTTGTTAAAATTTTGAAATAAATATTATTAACTTCGTTTACAAATAAAGGATGCCATTAAATATTTGTGTTGTAACTTTAGAAACACAGTAATACTGAATTGTCAAGCTTAACATATTTTAGTTTACAAGTAGCCATACAGAAATAATATTTCCTTACAGTACAATAATAAATATTTCCAAACAGTTATTTTCCGTTGCCTAGCAACGACTAAGTGTAAGGAAATATTGACTTTTTCTTTCAGAAATGTTATCAAAAAGTCATTATTCCGATCGATTTTCGGAAAATTATATTTCTTGTTAAATTCAGTATAATTAATTATAATTTGAAATAACATAAGGAATATTTAAAACATCCAAAATGGGTTAAGTGCTTGGAGTAGCTACTCCAGCTACACTTTGCCTTCTTTGTGGGTATTTTAATATAGATAAATTATTTATTATTATATCATTATCATCTTACCGACCACTTAGTTGTACTCTTTTTCCAATTAACCGGTTAGGGACAACTTTATTCAAATATTATCAATCATTGTACGATTAATGTGGAGAAGCATTATCCTGTTGATGAAACCATATTAGATCGTCATGATTATCTGCATCTGCACGAAGAGGAAATTAAAGAACCACAACTGCAATAATGTTTTCTAAAAAAAAATAACTGCTAAATATTTATTTTACTCTACATGTTTCGAACGTATAAACGTTCATCTTCAGGAGAAGTATAGTTTATGTTGAAATAGATATTAGGAAATTAATTTTCACACAAGCTCTATGAGGGTGTCACTGACAACCTATTAACTATTGTAATATATTTTAAAATAAATTCGTTTGCCTTTTTTTTTAAAGAAATTATAAAGGCGACCCTTTTGGAACATACCCAAGAGCGATAATGGACTCTTAAGTCGCGGTTTTCCTAAAATTATGCAAGAACACCGACCTGCTTCGCAGCAAAATTAGCAAAACGAGTTTGACGGTCTAATAGCATAACAGTGTTAAGCATTATCCCAAATGCTGTAGTTATAAATATGGATAAACGTTGGTTTAAATGTAAACTGGAGCAGAACACATAAAAGCAAACAACCTAATTGTTGTGTCAATTGACGGAATACAAATTTCTGAAAGGAAACAATTAGAATATCCGGAATTTGTTTTTGTTGGTTCGTTAAGGACAATGTAATGACAGGTAGTTCATATTCTAACACTGCTGATTATTTATCGTTGTCAGAAAACTGTAAAACTTTTCAAAATTGTTGTTCTTACAGACTTTGTCAGGTTCTGATGAAGACATAATACATGTTGTTTCATTTCATTTTTAAGGATAAAATCATTACGTTTAGGTATTTTTTAATTGCGCATTGCATTTACATTATAACGTTTACTCAAAAACAACTAAAGCGATTGATTCTTGTTTCAGGATGTTAAATATTGTTTCTAAATTTTTATCATTAATGGAAGCAATGTTTGTACGCTTGTGTAATTAAGGATGCCCAAGATAAATATTTCTTTCATATTTTGTTACAAAATATCAGTTAATTTAAATGAGGACGATTTCGCCGCGGTGTCAAAGAATACCACAGTAAATGACAAGACCCATACCACTACAGTGGTAGAACTAGCGTTTTATTTTGACCGCTCACCGGCACATTAGCCACGTGTTGTGTGTTACCTGTTCAATTGTTGTGCTGACCTCGACTGTTGTTTTGACATATTTTTGCAGATTATATTCAGAGAATAATAGAAATCGCACCGCGCCGGTATTAATAGCCAAAAAGATGGAACTCTGTATACCGCTTCGTATCCACCGACACCGTCACTACTACCGCAGCATCGCACCGCGGTGATTTGCGGGATCCTTTAATAAGACGAACGGTAGACCAATGGTAGCTCAGTGATTGATTATCGGGAATTCGACCATGACCGTCGGAGTTCGATCCTGGGAGAGGCCATAAGCTTAATAAAAAAAGTATAGATGATAGGGAATACAATGGGCCCCTAAGACCCAAGTAAACTTGCTCTGGTGAAACTGAGGTGGCAATATGACTTTCTTTGGAAGAAAATTATTTCTAAAGATGGCGTTAGTATTAGCAAGAATTATGACATACATATTTTGAAAATGAAAGTTAAATCTGTTAGATGCAAAAATAGATATTTCAATATTAATTAACCTTAGTAGAAGTCTTTTTCCAATAAAAATGTATCTCTAGCGAATTTTACAGAATGTCACAAAATTGCAATGAACACCAAAGAATGATGAAGATTCTAATCTAAAACATAGTTGATTTTTAAAGTTTAAGTCAATGTTATTGTCTTGTCATAAACAAAATTAACTTTAAACTATTTAGTTTAACCCCTGGTGGCTGATATGGAGGACACCATTACAGTTAGTTTTCTCTCTTTTTCTCTGTCTCTTTCCCTACCACAGCTCCCCGATCACTGGATCTGTCAAGGTGGGAAATCTATCTCACTCCTACTGCATCGAGAAGGCGATAGCTAATAATATTTTATCTTTTTCATATAATAAATCAAGATGAAAAACAAACTAACTTTTGCAGACCTAATTCAGTACAATAGTATAATGTGATAAGTTAATAAAACCACATAATAAACTCACATAGTGAGAATATAAATTTTATAAGCTAAAGAGGAATGAAACTAAGAATGTCGCAATGCCGTTTGTATGTACTTTCAGAAGTAAGGACTCGCCTTCTCCTTAAATGTTTTAAAAGAAATTCATGGGCTGCGCTTTAGCTAATCTAGATAAGCTAATTCTCTTAGTCAGTTTATGAACATGGAAACTTTATTAATGGTTGATTTAGTGGTAGCATGCTATCATGCTATGTAACATGTCCAGAATTTTTATACCCCCATATGTTTAACTAAGCGACGCGTCTATCATTTTTGTTTTTTTTTGTTAATGGCAAACTTATTTTTACATAGGAAACGAAAAACGATATTTTTAAAGCAAATTGGCCATCTTCACTTAATCGACCTTAAAAAAGATACGAGTTAAACCAAAAATTATCTACTTAGTTTTGTTAATAGAAACAAATGAAACTGTCAGTTGTCTATTAATAAAACCGTTTTCTTCTTCTTGGTTCAAGTATCATTCCAAGTCACTCATTGCTGGAAGTTTATAGGGCTAAATCATATTTAATAGTAACATTTTTTTTTGGTGGGGTACTTGCGGACCTCAACATAATTAGAATCGCTCACATGTTGATTCGTCTATACTCCATAGGTACTGAAACATTCGTTTAATTGGACCGAAAACTTCTAAGACACCCAATAATACGCGATGCCATCAAGACTTATACAGGGTGATTCCTAAGTTAATACTTATTTTTTTAACTGTGTATAGAAGGCATTAAAATAAACAACATTGTCAAATAACTTTTTCCAAAAGAATTTAAAATAGGCGAGATACAGAAGTAAAAAAACTACGTGCGGGCCTGGTTATCAAAACGTAGCCTGCTACACTTTATGTTGTTTGTCTTATCTCTTATTAGTCATGCAATTTACGGGTCGGTGGTCAGTTTGTTATTTGGCAATCCGCTGCGGTGTGTTTTTCTGAAGCAAGTTAATTTCAAATTGGTGACAAGTGAAAATGGTTAAATTTGAAAACAATGAACTAGTAGATATGGTGCTAATTTACTGTGAGTGTCGTCAACGTGCGGCTATTGCTTCGAGATTATACGCAGAACGCTTTTCCTTGCAGGCTCATCCTGCAACTTTTCTTAATGTTATTCAACGGGCAAGTTAGGCAGAACCGTATTTGATCCATAGTGTAATAAATGAATATTAATATTTTATTTTTGAATTTTTTGAAAAAAGGTATTTGAAAATGTTAATTATTTTAATGCCTTCTATATACAGCTAAAAAAGAAGTATCAACTTAGGAATTCACCCTGTATAAGTCATTTCCATTAAACCTTGTATTAAAGAGATGTAGTACATAAAAGTAAATAAATGCATCTAATGCATGAAGCTATTTTTTGTTTATTTTTGAAAATAAGGGTTACAAGCCTCAGTTTTGGATGTTCATTATTTTTATTTGTTTTAACTCAGAACGTTTCAACTGTAAGTATCTCCAGTCGTTTTCAGGTTAATACTTACCAGTTGAAACGTATACAAATAAAGACAATACAAGTCCAAAACTCTTCTATCATTCAAGAAACATGATTGTCTTCAACCTTTAAACAGACACAATTTTTTTTTGTTTAATTAATTTTATTGTTTAAAAAGTATAGGGGAACACAAAATCTGATTTCCATTAACTTCAGGGGATAACAAGCTATGTCTCATATTATTATCGACAAAAAACCAAATAACATTTACTCTTGAAATATATCCACTGGGAAAATAAAAATGATGTCTCAATACTTTATGCGATATGATTTGTGGAAGTAAAAACGTTTAAATAAATGATTTAAGGAATAAAAATTTGAATTTGAGTGAACTCTGGTGCATTTTTGGAAAGGTGCACTTTTGTATAGAAAATAGCCGGATTTACTGCAAAAGGACTTTCAAATAAAGATCCCGTTTTGTCGTGAATCGTTTCTTCAAGTTGAAAGGCAATTGGACATAAAAATGTCATTTAAAATTCAATTTAAATAATACATTCGAATCGGAATAAAAGCGGTTTGGTCGGTCATTGTATTAAGGTACTTTCAAAAATTTTAATTTTAATCAAAAAGCAGTGGCGACTCCTGGGAAAAATTTTCAGGTATTCTGCAATTTTTGCACAAAAAAATCAATTTTTTATAAATTAAGTAGATATATTATACGTTCTTTTCTGTTCCAAAATTTTGTAATCACTTTTTCCTATGATCTTGGGAAAAGTTACTTTTCGGCATGATTTATCGTGCGGAAAGTACCACTTTTCCGCACGATTTTACTTTCCCGCACAAATTGTTAAATTAATGAATACCTTATCCAAAACACTCAATAAAGTAAAATACTTGCAAAATAAATATTTTTTTTTGCCAGAAGCTCTATAATTTTTGTAATTACACAGTATATTATTACGAACCTAATTGACGTTTATCTGAGAACGATATCGATCGTAGGAAAACTTTTGTACCTAACACATGCGGGAAGTGTCTTTTCCGCCCTTGACGGCTTGCCCGAACTCCGCTTCGCGTCGTTCGTGCAATTGCCGTCGCTTGCGGAAAAGTACCACTTTCCGCACTTGTTGGGTAATTAACTATTTCCTACGACCACCCATGAAAATGAGAAAAAAGCACGATTAATTTGGCTAGAAAGCGCCGTATATTACACGCGTGTTAAAATACAAGGTACACTATTTAATATAAACATATGGTGCCAATTTGACAGACCACCCCTATTTATTAAAAAGAATACATTTTGAATAGCAGTTATTGTATAATGTTTAACATATTTATCATATACTTGTCGAGTGATTCAGAATTAAAATGTGAAAATACACCATCTGAAATTATAAAAGATGTTAATTATACTGGAAAATCAATTACCAGAACAAACAAATCGCGTTGAAAAGAATGGCATATATTAAACAACAAATCCTATTGGTAGCCATCGCGTAGAGAATAGAGCTCTAGCCTACAGATCGCAAGGTCACAGGTTGAAATCCCATCAAGAGTATTTGACTTTTTTTTTATAAAAACATTAAATAATTTATAGAATTAGTTTGAATTAAAATTTTTCTTGTTGGGTTGATTTCTTAAATTTATATTTAATGCATCTTTCCTTGATTAAATTTAAAATTTTTCATTCTGGTTAATCTAGAAGTGAATCCAGGATTAGTTCTTCCTATAATATATAAAAAAGTTATAATACAAATAAAGGAAAAGCCTATTGACAAACTATGAAACCAGATATTAAGTGGAAAATAATCCTAAGTATGCTAATTTCAACACTAGTATTGATATTTTTTTTCAACACTATAGTTGAATTTTTTTTTCTCCAAATCAAAGGCTTTTTTAATATTCTTTGTGGTCGTAGGAAAAATATTGTACATTACTGTACAGTACAGAGCTAATCTAAGGTACATAGTCTCATGTTTACAATATACAAAAAATCGTAAAACCAGCTCAGACGTAATCAAAAAATGTTTAGCTGCTAAATTTAGTGCCACCAATACAACAAGTATAAAATCCCTATCGATTTTTGACAGAAAGTCGATTCTAACGATGACATCCGAGTTTAATATCGACACTTGAACATAATACGATTATTTATAATTATTGATACCGATATCGCTAGAAATAGATTGCTTTGGTTTTTGAACATAGGTGCACCCCTGGATAATCACTGGCGGCCTAAATTTAACTCTAAACCAAACCGACCATTGTGAAAATTGCTTCTTGACATGTTATTGGTAGATCCTGTAAAGAATTTCTTTCTTAAAAATATCGTAAAAATACAAATTTTCATTTCACTTTTATAAAAAACCAATTTTAAAAGTTGCAGAATAAATATATGCACGCTAACAGCGGAAAAATTTGAAGCTGTGTCGGGTTAAAGCTGTCAACGCCACTCATCCCTAAGTAATGCTTTCTCCGCCTCAAATATATTTTGTTGTCAACTGAAAGTGATGCCGCTGATATTATACGATTTGGCTTGTTGAAGTAGCAAATCTTATTATAAAGGTTTAAAAGCCTAAAACCTCAACTCTAGTACTTTGTATATGTTACGTAAAAGTGCGGTTTTATATATAAAATACCAGAGATCTACTTTAAAGAGGATTACCGAATAAACATCCCACTTTGTCGTAAAGTGCCTCTTAACAACAGAGGAACTGAAATGTGTTTAGATAGTTTGCGAGATAATAAGGGCAAGTGACATTAAAAGTCGTGTTCAATATAAAGTCGTTATTTATGGACTACATAAATCAAGGGTTTTTTAATTAATTACTTAATTTAAAATGCTCGAGAAAATAATTTGTTAGCTTTGTTAGTTTTATACAGAACAATTATACAGGGTGCGGCACCTCACCTCCCGCCGTCTATAGCTTCCTTATTATACAGGCTGATTCCTAAGTTGATACTTCTTTTTTAGCTGTGTATAGAAGGCATTCAAATAAACAACTTTTTCAAATACCTTTTTCGAAAAACGCAAAAATAAGGTACTTACATATATTTATTACACTACGAATCAAATACGGTCCTACCTAACTTGCCTGTTGAATAACATTAGGAAAAGTTCTGGTTGTAGGATGAGCCCGCAAGGAAAAGCGTATAACTGACCCGTAAATTGCATGACTAATAAGACAAAAACAACATAAAATATATCAGGCTACGTTTTGATGGCCAGGCCTGCACTTTTTTGCTTCTGCATCTCGCCTATTTTTAAGTTTTTTGAAAAAATTTATTTGAAAATGTTGTTTATTTTAATGCCTTCTATACACAGCTAAAACAGAAGTATCAACTTAGGAATCACCCTGTATAATTCTAAACCAGTAGCTTATGTGCAGTAGTCCTGAAGGTTTGTATAATATTAGAATTTTCAGTGTTGTAATAAAATCGATAAACTATTTCCATTTATATTTGAAAATGTAAGTATGAAAAGACCTTTAATTCCTTGGGCTTTTCTTTTCGTACGGTCATGTTTGTCTAGTTATGTAGCCCAACCTTAAAAGAATTTCACAGGAAATACAATATTTGTAATTCCAGATACGTACTAGGCACACCACTTTATATCGACTTTTCTTAGACTCTCAAAGATGTGAACTTCTTTGATATCTTTCGTTTGTTCTCTTATCCTTTGATTTCTATAGCGTTCCAGGCATGAAATGTTCTTTTACCTTTTTACGCCTCTCTGCTAACACGCGAAAGTAAATAAATGGAAAAACTTATTTTGTAGGTAGGTACATTAAGGTAGTTTTCACCTTTTACATAGAGATGTAATGTTTAGTTTGGCAAATTTAAAGTTATGTATTAAATTTGAACTAATATTTTATTGTTTATCATACAGAAAACCATTTGTCATTTCTTGCCATTCTTTCGAATTGGGCTTTTTTCCTCTTCGTTTGCTGCCAGGGCCATTCCCGAGAGGACCTACAGCTTAACGTAGGTTTCGAACCACGATTCTCCATCATGCGACATCCCCAAGGGATATTACGCCTTGGGTTCTTGCCTGCATGACCTACAGATTGTTAAGTGTGTATTTTCTTCCGCACCCCACCAGATGTCCGATCTCATCTGGCCTGGTTAGCGGTATTCTTAAATCCACTAAATTTCGTACATACCTTTTTTATTGTACGTATGCCCACTCCGGAAATCGAACCCGGGTTGCCACGGTCGAATTCCAGTAACTCACCTCTAACCACAGCCGCGGTTTACAGAAAACCAAACATTGTTATTTTTATTGTTTTGTAAAGATTACTAAGCATATTCATATCTAAAGCTATAACCCATACCTTTAAGAGAAAACAATAGTCGATGAGTAATCACGAATACACTGTGCGTTTTTATCACATTGCGCGTGTTGTAACTTTTTTTTTTTTTTTACGGTTCGCCGACTACGTAGGCCATCTTGAACCGGTCATCGACCACAAATGTGATCTACCGACTGGGGAGTGTGAAACGGCACCTTCATCCTACGAGATATCCGATCTCATCCGGCCTGTCCGGCGTGAATAGGATGGCTAGTTGTCGATTCATTTTACACTCTTCCCTGAGGCAAGAGCACGCCGTGTTCCCAAGCGGTCACCCGCCCAAGTACTAACCGCGCTCGACACCGCTTAACTTCGGTGATCTGCGGGAACCGGTGCTTAATATGTCGACAGGCCCTTGCCCACCCCGCGTGTTGTACCTGCGTCGGGCCATGGCTATAAAACTTTTTTATACAAAATAATATAAAAATGAATTTTACGGTAAGATAAGAAATTAGCATAAATAGCCTCAATATTTCTATGTTTATATTCTGCATGGCTGATTTGAACCTATATAATTAAAACTTTAAAATAAATATTTAATTTTTTTTTAAATAAGGTGTCATCCGTCAAACTAGAAGTTCTTGTGAACTTTTAGTATAATTTTTGAATAAAATTTTGTCTTTTGACAAGACAGGATACCATACCTCGGTTCGCGCTGGTAAGGAAGGCTCGTAATATATTTAAAAAAAAATGTTATATTATTATCGTACGAGGAAGTAAATTGCAGTAATAAAACCGCCTCTAAAATAATACTTTTTTTATACCGACAACAATATTGTGGCCACAGAGTGACGTCATGCGCAACGTCGTACGAAATTGGATCTCCAAGTAGTTTTATCTTATTAGTAATAGTATCATTGGCGTCACTTGTAAGCCGCGAGAGGGGTGAGGTTTAGTGTGCGCTAGCCGTCGCCTCGATGCAATAAACGTTTATTAAGAAACGCCAGTGGCCCATATTATAGAACTTGTTCATACATGACGCACTTACTTTGCTCTTGAAAAACCCTGATAAGGCAAACCACCAATAAATCATGAATGAATGAATGAATAAGCAAAAAAGGATTTAATTTAAAAATACTAATTTGATGCTTCGGTTTTAGCTGTGTATAGAAGACATTAAAATAAACAACATTTTCAAAAAACTTAAAAATAGGTGAGATACAGAAGTAAAAAATCTAAGTGCGGGCCTGGTTATCAAAACATATCCGGATATACTTTATCCTGTTTTTGTCTTATTAGTAGTTATTAGTCATGCAGTTTACGGGTCGGTGGTCAGTTATTTATTTGGCGTCATGCTGCGGTGTGTTTTTCTGAAGCAAGTTAATTTTAAATTGGTAACACGTGAAAATGGTAAAATTTGAAAACAATGACCTAGTAGATATGGTGCTAATTTACTGTAAGTGTGGCAAAGTGCTTTGAGATTATACGCAGAACGCTTTCCCTTGCGGGCTCATCCTACACCCAGAAGTTTTACTAATGTTATTGTAGTATCCTTATATACCGTGTGTAACAGGATCATGGTATATCCGTTAGTTTTAAAGGTAATTGATTGAAACTTGGGATATCCCATATACATAATAAGCGGCATTTTTTGACCTACAAATGATTTTTTTTCACCTCCGGTTTCGCCGGAAGTGACACCAACTTTCGATTTTTAAATGGAACACCCTGTATATTATTACATTTTTGAATTCTGCATAATTCTCTGAATCCAATGATACTACAAAAGTGACATTTTAAGCGTAAAAAATATTTATTATTTAATTTTTAATTTTCCATTTAAGTGTGCCATGACGGTTCCGATTTATTCCAATTGATCTGTCTAATGCTAGAAAAATCAAAGTCCCGTCAAAAATACCAAATTGCGTTTTTTATAAGCAAATAAAATTCATCGTAATCGTTTTTGGGGTAAAACTCAATTTTTCCAAATGGAACCATATTGGTACCGTGGTACCATTTCTTAGTACTAATTATAAGGAATTTATTCATACCTGGTAATAACATGTGCAATAAATACAATCAAAATAACAGCTAAAAGAAAATACAATTATTTTGTTCTAATTTAATGCTAAGAGATTACTGAAGTGATTGTATTTATTGCACATGTTATTACCAGGTATGAATAAATTCTTTATTAATAGTACTAAGAAATGGTACCACGGTACCAATATGGTTCCATTTAGAAAAATTGAGTTTTACCCCAAAAACGATTACAATGAATTTTATTTGCTTATAAAAAACGCAATTTATTATTTTTGACGGGACTTCGTTTTTTCTAGCATTAGACAGATCAATTGGAATAAATCGGAACCGTCATGGCACACTTAAATGGAAAATTAAATAATAAATATTTTTTAAGCTTGAAATGTTACTTTTGTAGTATCATTGGATTCAGAAAATTATGCAGAATTCAAAAATGTAATAATATACTGGGTGTTCCATTTAAAAATCGAAAGTTGGTGTCACTTCCTGCGAAACCGGAAGTGAAAAAAAATCATTTATAGGTCAAAAAATGCCGCTTATTATGTATATGGGATATCCCAAGTTTCAATCAATTACCTTTAAAACTAACGGAGATACGGGGGTGTACCATGATCCTGTTACACACGGTATATCACTATCACTATTTGGATCACTTCTAATATCATAATAACAACGTTCTTATGCAGACAATGCTTACTGGTTCTCGGTCGTATATTGACTGACTCTCTCGTTCAGTCGTTATGCAACGCAGGGAAACACTGTCTTCGTCATCTTTATTTATACCTGTTTACTATTCAATTTATGTAATACACTAGTTATTCAACGGGCAAGTTAGGCAGGACCGTATTTGATTCGTAGTATAATAAATGAATTTAGGTACTTTATTTTTGCGTTATTTAAAAAAAGGTATTTAAAAATGTTGTTTATTTTAATGTCTTCTATACACAGCTTAAACAGAAGTATTAACTTAGGAATCACCCTGTATTATAAATGAAACTTATCAATAATTATATGGATTTCCTTACCGCTCATTATCAAATATCTAGAAAAGTACAAACTTAAGTTTAAAAAGGAATGATGTCTCAAAACCTACAAATTTCAACTTTAAAATACATTTTTTAAGACTTTGCCATAACCTAAAATCAAAATTTCGTTTTTATATTCCTGATATATCTTACGTATAAGCATATCAAAAATCGCGAAACCAACATTTCAAATATATATGAAGCGTATACCCTCCATTATTACGATCAATATTTTTGAACTTTCAGAGATTCTAAACTCTTTGATCTTCTTGTGCTTTTATTTTCTGGTTTCTATATCGTTCTAAATGGCGAATGTTCTTTTTACTATTTACATCCCTTTACCTACATATGGAAATCCGAAATACGCATAAATAAATTGGAAAGTTGAGTAGTAAAAGGCACATTTACAAAGTACATTTTTAAAGCAATATACAAAAGAAACATAAGTTATGCTGTTAAAGATCGGATATAAGGCACAACAAAATCTTGTTTTTGGTATTTTATTAAAAAAAAAATAGAGTCGGTTGATACTTGGTGGAAATACATAACTAATATTTGGGTTAGAAAGAAAAACTCAAGTTCAACTAACTAACCTTCCACTATAGTGACAATATCTTGACATTTTTTGGTGATTCCTAAGTTGATACTTCTTTTTTAGCTGTGTATAGAAGGCGATTAAATAAACAACATTGTCTTTATTAAATAAAATTCAATTGCATACATTCAAAACTAAGTAAGAAAATGATATTGTTATAAATTTAATAAAAACCGAAAAATATGACAAAGTTTAAACGGTCATATCTCATTAAAACTTCAACAAATTTTTTTTTTAATACATCATTCTGTAGGAAATTTAATATCCTGTCTTTTCTATAAAGTAATGCCTATATCTATCTCTGCTCAAAATAAAAGTTATTTGCATAAAAGTAAAAAAAAATTAATTAATTTTTTGCACTTTCTTGCTAAATTGTTTTTAATATAATTTGAACTGAATAGACTTGTGAATATTTTAATTACGCCATTTCGATAGAAAATCTAACTCTCTACAAAATTTTTCCTATAAAATACCCGCAAATTTTGCTTCGTTTTCGAGATATACTCAAATAACCGTAATGGTTGCATTTTCCCCCCTATCTTCAGCTTCCCCCCTTTAATTTAATAACACTCTGCGGTTTTTTCATTCTGAATAACCAATTAAACCATTATTGCAATAAAAACTTACACACTCCTTATGATATGACATAATCAATAGCCTAATGAGATAATTTGTTTCCCCGTCAGTGTCACATACGATTATGAAGGTTTCAAACTAACTCCGCTTATTTATCACATAAGAAGACTGTTCCTTAATTTCGAGAATTAGGCCTCAGGATGCCCACTAGCGGATACTCGGGTTGCCGGGTCTCCCAGTAGCCGCAACTTAGATAGCGCATTGTGAGTAGCGTCATCCAAATGTACATGGTGGGTGACCTAGTCGCGCCCCGTCTTTTAGTATCCAAACTACTACAGTTTCTTTTAAGTTTCCTTGTGTGAGGACTGCCTGAAGAAAATTTACTAAGTTAAATTTTAGTATTTCTTTTTGACTCATATTTTTCACTTTTTCATTATTAATCTCTGCTGAGCTATCAATCCTTTGTTTTACGCGTCACGGTATAACAAGCTATATACCGATTGAGGGATGTGTGGTTTCTCCTCCATACCTCAAATTTTAAAATTTTTCATATCTGGTTACCGGCGAAATTGAAATCAGTGGCAGCCCGCATTCCTAATTACAATAAAATCACATTCACACTTTTTTTAATTAAGAGTATATCCTGGCCAATGATGGGACTCGGTTTGTGAATGCAGGTAACTCGACCACTGAGCTACCACAGTGAACATAAATAAATCTGACTATAAAAACTAACTGGTACAAAATAAATTTTAAATTAACTAATGGCAGTTTTTATTTGTAAAATTCTTGCAGCACATGCTGCATTGATATTTGATTAGCTCTGGAAAAAATCTACTCGTTAATCCCTACGGAATACAAATTTTAAAGCAGTTTAAAGTCTTTTTAAGGTTATCCAACTAAAAGGGTCGTTTTAGAGTTATTTTTGAAATATGTTAATAATGTTTAGTGTATGTTTAAAGCCTGGAGACGTATTTGTTTAAAAAAAAATGATGTCTGTTAAATAATATAAGAATCTTGGATTTGCATTGTATTTAATATGTTTTTAAATTATAACGTTTTAACTGGTAAATATCTACAGTTCTCTTCAGGTGAATATTTAATAAATATAGTCACTGCAGCTCTATTTCTACTAGATGCACTGTAGCATAACTGGGATGGATACAGTCATGCGTTTAATTCGTACGCGATGTTATTCTAAGATAACTTTAAGGGCTGACTAACTTATATTAGTGTTTTTTTAGTATTAATTAATTTTTTAATTGACCAAAGTGCGCCCTACTTTGTTTTTGTGTTTTTGGACCTTATTGTCTCAAGCCCTGATGATAGCCCTTTTGACAGAAACGCGTAGGCATTAGTTTTGTTTATAATAAATTTAAGGAGGAAGATAGGGCTTTCTTTCCAAACCCCTTATTAACATTAAGGTTTACAAAAATCCCTAGATCTCAATTTAAAATATATAAATACCTTATAGCTCTTTTTTGCATAATGAAAATAGAGTGAACGAATTTTCCATAAAAACAATTTCCATATCTCAAAAGGGTCTCTAAATAAACTTAGAACTAAGAACTGTATTATCTACTTCATAAGAAAGTGCGCAGGGCATAGCAACTTAAAGCTATTTTTTTACGAAATTTTTTATTTAAAATCAGATTTTGAGTAATGTAAATTTCTAAAAATTTTATAAATGTGGAGGTGCTTATGGTTTGATTATCAAGTATTATTTAGGAAAGATTTTAAATTCAATATGTTGATTTTAGAAATAATAAATAAATGCACGTATGACTCTAACGTTTTAGCTTTTATTTAATATTCATCAAATATTTTAATTAATATATTTATAATAATATAATATTTACTATGCCATAGTATTAATGTATCGTCAGCAAACATAGTAAATTTACCATCTTTATAAGCACAATTATTGCAAGGTTATTTTTATCGGTTAAAAATAGTAAAGGACCAAGAACCGAACCTTGAGAAACTCCACCATTGATATTATTATTTTGTGATTTAATCCCATTTAACAATACTATAAGTATGCGCAACTAATTTTCTCGTTTTCCGACAAACAACAGTAATTTGTCATAGATCAGCTGATAACGCCCCCCCCCCCCCAGAATTTCCTCAGATTTTCAGTAAGCCGTAATTAGCCCATAAGTCACGGTGTAAATTTTGTAATGAAAAGTAAGCATACCAGAATGTACGTGTCTTGGACTCCATTTTGCGAGAGTACTCAAAAAATCCACTATACTTGAGATATTTTAGGCAAAAATGACTAAAACCTCTTTAATGATATTCCTTTAAAGCCATGAAGTTCAATTTTCCTTAAAAATATTTTGTGAGTGACACAATCAAAAGCTTTAAAAGTACCACAGCATAATTGCATAATCGGTTAGACCAAAAAGAAAGTTACACGCCAACAAGCAGACAAACAAAATTCCATTACAAGTAGAACTAGACAATTATTCTTTTTTTTAAAGTCAGTCAAAATTGCGTTTTAATCTTCATTCTTGGCTTCCGCATTGTTCATAACGAACAGACCCGCACTCAGTTTATTAAATTTATTTTAGGGGTCGCTTAAGATATCCTGCAAACGAATGTTAAATATTAACTCCGCCAAACCTAATTACTACAGTTTGCATAACATTAAGAGGAATATATGACACTGCACAATTAGGGCAAAATAGAAATTTATAACGATCATCCCTGACTAAGGGTGGTTTCGGTTGGCGCATTAGGGGTAATGTGGGATTGTCCTCGGTTAATCCGCATAATAAGATTCTTTGTCATTGTCATTGACTTTTAAAGAGCTGACTTTGTCCTTAATGCATCTCAGTGGTGTAGCTAGAAATTAAGCTAATAATAGTAAAGAAAATCTGTGTCCATGTAGTAAATTTAAAAATAGGAGGTAAATCAAGTCTTTCAAATAAAAATCAGTTAAGGAATATCGTAAGATCGAAGATAGGTTGCCAAGATTCAGATAGCTAATATTGTTGCCAGGAGCGGAGGAATTTAGGGCGCGAGGGTTATATAGTGGAAAAAAAATTAAACATAAGATGAGTAGATGTGTTTTCTACTTACTAGTATTGTCGCGTATCAAAATGATAGGCGACTGGGTTGTGTAGCTTAGATGGTTAATTTATGTTTTAGTTATTATTTAATGCACCCTTATGGTACGCTATCTGATCACTAAAATACTAAGGATTTTTTAAGAGATTTATTTTGATGAACAGCAAAGCGAATCCAGATTATAATAGTGCAACTAAAATACAATATTACGACATAAGATTATAAAATGGTGAATGTAGGTAGTTCTCTAATAAGAAGAGAAACTGTCCCTTTTTACTTACTTCAGGAAGGTGTCATTCCAGCAAGTTTAAAGAAACAATTTCTTCTTAATAGACAACTCGGACCAAAAATGAGAAGGATACAATTTAATAATTTAACATAAAGAACACTTACGCAATTGGTGCAAAGAATACTGGTTCTGCTTGCTGCTTCTTCATTGCTTGAATGATTTATTTTTTGAGTAGTTATTCGGGCAGAGTACACTTGAGTACTTTTTACAACACAAGTAAATGTTCCTTCGAGCTTCTATAAAGTTTTGCAACCCTTACCAAATGGAAGAAGGGGTTACTTTTTGCTATGGCAGCAATAATTTTTAACTTCAAATTATCATAGATACTTACTTGAAATTTCTAATGTAGGGAAAATCTAAAATTTCCCTCTCATTTCTCCAACCTCCCTAGAAGTAAAAAAAAATTATTACAAACTTTGTAGAAACTGGAACGTCGGTATGCTTTTAAAAGAAAATTAAAAATTCAGCCCCAATTTCTGTGCGTACCTATATTGTAAAAACACTAAAAATACCATAAAAGTAAAAAAAATATTTTTTTTCGAAAAATTTGTAGTTTTATTTCAGATTCCATAGTCTCCAACACTGCCTTGTTCAATGCAGTGTTTTGGTCTTGCTTGCTCGATTTTCTGCTCGGTTTGCTGGCGAAATTTTTGTCTTGTTTTTATTTTGACAGCAAGACGAATTTATAATTCTACGTTTAATGTGTTACTCAGTTTTGCTTCTTTAAATGACTGAAATAAAATGCCAGAAAGCATTTCCATAAAATTAAATTGAACTTTGGGGTGTACACTGGCGTACAGAGAAGTATTCTTGAAACTTTTTAGCACACTGATCGACCGCTGTAATTTTTAGGTTTGGAAAAGAACAAACTAAAGGTAAGTTTAGGGTTAATAGTGATAATATATATTTATTATGAAATTAACTTATCAAAAAAACACAGCCGTGAAAGGATTTGTGGATATAAAATAATTTAACTAACAACAAAAATTTACTTTTGAATTATGTGTGGTATCATTTCAGATTTTACTAATATTGTGAATAGCTTTTTGTGTTGCATGTTTTTTTAATTTCATTGATTTTAGTCAGAAAATTCCCCCTAACCTTTTTATTGGGCGCCTATGTGGTTGTATTTGAAAGTAACCAGAAAGTTTCTAATTAAAGTTTATTTATCTAAGAATATTTTCGTTTATTTTGAACTTAAGGATATTTCAAGGAAATTTGTTTGATATTTATTCTAGTTACAATATTCTACCCTCTTTAGAATAATTAAAGAAAAATAATGAAAAGCAAATAGAAAACCTACATGACTCTCGAATGCCAGTAAACATAACTCCTACATTTTTTAAGGTTCTAAGTACAAGATAGTGTATATTTAATTCAAAAAAAAAACCATGATTTTGATCAGCATTAGTATTGGAGTATAGAAAAGACCATCGAAAATTCATTTATAAAAAAAGCTTGCCGACATTAAACAGATTAGCCGACATCTAGCGGGTCCGACAAGTTAAAAAGATAGGTTATTCTATTCGATTTTTTTTACTGATCTAAAAGCCAGAAAAAAACGTTAAAATGTATTTTTTTGGGCGCTCCTGTAAAAATTTCTTGACCCATATTTAATATTTTGACATGACTGAGGTGTAGATATTGTCACATATATACATATATCAATATCCTATTTTTTCTAAAATTCCATTTTTATTATTTAAAGAGTTAATATTAAACATACCTACTGACCCCGTTATTTATTAATAAAACATAAACTACAAAGAATGCCATCTTAGCACAATACCGAGCTTGCACTTTGCTACAAATCAATAAACTAACCCAGTTAAGTAATATAAATTGCATACCGGTACTATGCAGAAGGGACCATTCAGGTCTCGACCATTAGGTCAATACTATTTAAGTAGATACCATTCGGGTCACCACCATCGGGTCAAGACCACTAGGTCTCGACCATTAGGTCGATACCATTTGGGTAGATACCATTCGGTCCAGTAGAGTCGGTCGATACTAGTCAGTAGCGGCCCCAAGTACGGGTCCGATCAACATCCCTTTGCCCCTAGAGAGATTGTCCTTAGCTGAAACATGTTTTTGTAAGTAGCTATAATTTTTGTAACTATTTAACAGCCTTTTCAGATTTTTGTACAAATAAAGTGTGGCTTTATGAAGACTTGTCCCCTTTAATTCTTCCCCACGTGACAATATTTCGATAAAAAAGTTTTTGCTTTTTGCTTACATGCGGCTTCATCGATAAAATGAATTTTCGATGGTCCCTGCGATGACTGCATAGCTATTTAAAGCATTTAAATATGACTTAAATATGACTAAAGGTCTAACAAAAGGAACTCCTGCTTTTTATTTCCAAGTTTTACTAAAATTTTTTTAAACTTTTTTCTAATTATTTAGTTCCAGCCATCCTGGAATTAAAACCTACTGGGGCTCCAGTCCATTTGTTTGGACTTGTTCCCCACACTTCTTCAATAATCTTAAACTAAGGTTAGCCCCTCATATATATAAGAAATTTTAAATAAATTATTCAAATGTTCATTTCAATATATATTAAACTAAATATATATATGTATAAGTAATTCTCTAGGTTATTTTTTAAATAAACAACTTTTTTCTTTCTTACTTTTCTTTTCCTCTTGACCCATGAGTCTCCATTTTTCTTATATATTTTTCTCTCTGCCCTAATGGGCCCCCTCTTGCCACTGTTACCTGTTGCCCATCGTCAGTGTCAAGACTTATTAACCTCTGATTTTTAAGTATACTAATGACAACTCTTTTCTCAACATTTCATCTTTCATGACTCGATGAGAGCTCCATTGATGTTCACTACCATTTAACTTTGTTCCTTTCACTTATCACTATTTTCTCTTTGTATTTTATTCCTGTTGATGGGTGTTACTTCACCCGAAACATGTAGAGTATCTACCATAATTTAATTACTTTAATAAATCAGTGGAGAAAGACTTCATGTTTTTATTTATCCATTCAAATATGTGTTTAAAATAAATTCGGGCTATAGTTAATTCTATTAAAGTAGGCGTATCCTATGATGTTTTATGAAAAGTGGTGGGGAGTGGTTAATGTGACTAGTAGTCAATGCTACTACTGACCCGAGCATTGACTAAGAGCTTCAGATGAAACCAATAAAAAAATGTAATATTGAAAATCTTGAACGCCAGTAGAGTTTTGGACTTGCATTGTCTTTATTTGTTTTGAATCACAACGTTTCAACTGGTAAGCATCTCCAGTCATCTTCAGGTGAATGAAAATCTTGTCTCGATACAGATAATAATAATATTCCAACTTATTTTTAATTCGTTCAGAATTTTTGCCCACTGTAAGAAGCACTTTTTCCCCAATCTAACTTTTATATTTCAAACGCGTGAATCAAAGGTATCAGATCGTGTTAACCCACGTACCTATTATCCTAACAGATACAAAAGAAACAAAAGCGATATATCAATCAGCACATCCAAAAGGATTTTAGTTTTTATTTGATAACGGTCCATGTATGTGTATAAATTTCTTTCTTATCAGAAAACTTGACATTTACAGCATAGCATGGGTAAAAAAATAGGACCAGAAAGTGGAAAGGTCTAATAAAATGTGCAAAGTTCTCAGTTCTCGTGGTAAAAAACAGGACGATTTCAGGAGGATTTTTTGCCTGACTTTGGCAAATAAAATTTTCTTCAGGGAAATTAGATTAGAAATCGCAAAGTTTGGTTCACAGAAACTTACCTTTGAATAATTTAGGTAACATAATTTTCTTTCTTAGAAGTATTTTAATAATTCTCTCAATGACCTAATGATATTTTTATTAAAACCCCGTAAGAATTTTGATATTTCTCTCTATAGGCCAAGCGATGGAGGATTTCTACTCGCAAAAGGTCGGAGAGAAATGAAATTTGGTGGGATGGTAGAGATAGGTTCCCTGATAGTCCACCTGAGTTTGCGACATCGGGGGGATGCCGCTCGAGGGGTAAGGGAATGAAAACTCTGACTCGCGGCGCTTGGTGCAAAATAGCACCCTTGGGATAGGTGCTATTGAAAAAAAGTTCAAATAAAATATGTAGAGGACAAAATTATGCACAACTTTGATACCTTGCATTTTTTGGCTCCGACCAATAGTTTTCGCTTCACGGTGCGCCAAAGTTGGGGGGTAGTTTGTAATTTTTAACAAAATCATAATTTAATCGCGGATTAAGACAAAGATGGCTACTAAACAATTCTGTAATATTTTTTTACTAGGAGAGTAAGGTTTTTTAAGTAAGCAGATGCCCGATTCGATACATTTGATCTTATATTATTATAATAAAAGATATGATTTGATATTGATTGAAGTGCGTCTTTAGGCCAAGCGATGGGTACAAATTAAGGGGTTCTACTCGCAAAAGGTCGAAAAGATATTAAATTTGGTGGGATGATAGAGATAAGTTCCCTGATAGTCCACCTGAGTTTGCGACCTCGAGGGGGCTGCCGCTTAAGGGGTGAGGGAATGAAAACACTGACTCGCAACAGGATTAGACACCATACACATATCAAAGGACCCACTCCAGAGGTTTTACTCAAGAGTATCTCGTGCAGATGCCAGAAAGGTTGTGGACCTGCTTGTGGTTGCCGTAAAGCAGGATTCAAATGTTCGGTTTTATGTTTATACTGTACTGGGACGTCCTGCGAAAACATTCTTGACCAGATTGTGCTAGACGACAACAATGCAGAAGACATACAGGCATAAAATACACCAAACAGACAACGCCGATCTTGCCGAATATGGCGCCGGACGCAAAGTGAAATCCATATCGACCGTGGAATAGGCCTCTTGGGGGAACTACATTAAAATAAAACGCGCCGATCAACTCTACCTCAAGGGTGGTGTGGAAACGGATTGAAAACTATATTTTTTGTATCATGTTTGCACAAAAATAAAAAAGTTAGTGTAGGTCAACAATAATAAGAAAATATTGACCATAGATCATGATAGTTAAAAAATGCCCATATCGACAGTATGTAAGGCGCATTTCTAAAAATCATACATTTTATTATATAAGATCAAATGCATCTGCTTACCTAAAAAAGCTTACTCTTATAGTAAAAAAATATAACAAAATT
This sequence comes from Polydrusus cervinus, assembly GCA_935413205.1. NCBI lineage: Eukaryota > Metazoa > Arthropoda > Insecta > Coleoptera > Curculionidae > Polydrusus > Polydrusus cervinus. The sequence continues at coordinate 20,889,873 of OW284514.1, read as the reverse complement.
GTTTGGTAGCCATATTTCTCTTAATCCGCGATTAAATTATAATTTTGTTAAAAATTGCAAACTACCCCCCAACTTTGGCCGGAGCCAAAAAATGCAAAGTGTCAAAGTTGTGCATAATTTTGTTCTCTATATATTCTATTTGAATTTTTTTTCAATAGCACCTACCCCAAGGGTGCTATTTTGCACCAAGCGCCGCGAGTCAGAGTTTTCATCCCCTCACCCCTCGAGCGGCAGCCCCCCGAGGTCGCAAACTCAGGTGGACTATCAGGGAACCTATCTCTACCATCACACCAAATTTCATTTCTCTCCGATCTTTTGCGAGTAGAACCCCTTATTTTGTACCCATCGCTTGGACTAGGTGGATTGGGATAGTTTTGTTTCAATCTGAAAATTAGAGGTATACAAATTTGACCCCTTTTAATTTTTTACTTCATGTTAGTCTCCTTTTATGTCGATTGTTTATCAGCAAATAAACTTTTTCCATTAACAAGTTCTCTTGGAAAGTTGAAGATTCTTTAAGGATATTAAAATAATTAAATTTTAATCAGATTCCTAATTAGGCTGCAAGCGATACTTCATAAAACTTTAAAATTTAGACACTAATTTTAGTTACTGTAGAAACTTTTGCAAAATTTATTGGTTTGTGTTAAAACAAGAGCTCTTTATCTTCATGCATTTTTAAATAATCATATATCCAGAAAGAGTTCTGATTGATTTCTAATTAAAAACTAAAAAGGTCATAAGAATATGGAAAAATTCCTTAATAATTCCTTAACAATTATCCAATTTTAACACGAAGTAACTTTTATATAAATATTATGGTAATGAGCGGTTTAGAATTTTTTTTGGAATTATTTTTCCCACTTTCAAATATGTATAAAAATTTGATTCATAGGAGAATTTTGTTATTGAAACTAACTTTAAATTATTTTCTTTTTATTGAGGAATCTTTAAAATGCTTGCAGATTATGTCATCTTATGGATCTGTAAAATGTCGGATTTCTGCCATTATAATGACCACGCATAGCGACTAAACTCTTCCCACTCTTGGGGTTGCGGAAAAACGATTTTCTATGAACTACCAATTAACATTACATCAGGAATACCTGCCATATTATGTTGAATGGATTATCTTGAGCTTATGTCTACAGTAGGTATTCAGGTAGGTCGCTGTTTCAGGTTTCCCATTTTTAAATGTGCGCCAGTGTTCTGCCCTTAACTAACTTTCTTCGGTCTTTTTAGTTGTTAGAATCCCCTGTGCCATTTTACACTCTTCCTTTTACTACTATTTCAAACCAAATATGTAGTTAGTTGGAGTTATTTCACCTGTTACATAGTCAGTCCTTTGTCATTGCTTATTACATCTTGTACAATGTACAGTTAAAGAAGGTGTGTTCTGCATTATTTGCTCCTTCATAGTATAGGTAACCATTCATCTCAGGGATTTGAAGATTGAAAAGCTTTTTGTCCTTTTAGTTTCTGAGTGTTGTAGAAGTCAATTTCTCCCAGCGATCTTTAAACCACGGTCTTATATTTCTTATTATAATCTATTTCAGAAAGGTGTAGAGTAATAAAATGGAAAATTCCGTCCAGTTCGACTCAATTCCGGTGTCGGCCATATTCGTAGGTATTTACTATTGTGCATTAAATTGTTTATGATAACTAACCAAAGAAAAAAAAGACGATAATTGGATAAGAAAGGAACTATTAGCAATAACAAATTTTATACAAACATCGTTTTATGAAATATGCCGTGGAAGATATAGCTGAAAAACATAGTGTAACTGTGCAGCGCACACCGCCATACATTGCGAACTAATTCCTATAGAATTTATATGTACAAGTGAAAGTATTTATAGCAAGACACAACACGACATTCTAAATGAAATTAAGCTACTGTTTGATCAAGCCTTTAAGGAAGTGAAAAAGAAGAAGAGAAAATGTGGGATCTTGACCACCTGATGGATCGGACCGTCGACCCGTTAATTCTAACGTCAACAGGAGATGACAGTTCCTCAGATGAAGTAGAATATTATGATTTTTTATAATTTAATTTCTGTATGTATTTTTTTTTATAATGTTTAATACACCTTTGTCACACCATTTTCAGTGTGTGTAAATGAATAACAATATTAGCAAACCCCATGGTACTACCTGCACCTAATGAAAATAAAGAATTTTGCTATGATATCAATGCCAAATTATAAAAGTGGTTTAAATATTCGTTGGGTCACTCTGTAGTCCCTTTGCGTACCTAATGAGCTTTTATTACTCTACATCTTTCTGAAATAGATTATAGCATGTTTGTATAGATTTATTTTCCGTCTATATTCTACCAGTCCTCCTACAATTTATTCAAGATAATGTGAAATCTCTGTTCTATAACTTACCAATAAATCTATTAAAGCGATTCCAGATATTACTAGTAACGCTATGATCGAAGTAGTTTTATATGCAAGCCCTTTTCTGAATTTACAAAGAAAATATATACGCTTTTCGCCATCGCGCTTTCCTATACTAAGGCACCATCCCGAAGGATCAAATGGACAATAAAGCACAATATCCTCTTACTTCCTTTTTTCAGCCCACTCCATTATGTTGCGTACGGAATAAGTACGTCACCAAACTACTTTAAAGATAATGTTTCAAATCTATATCTATGTATTTTATAGTTAGAACTCATTTAGTAATAAGATGTGGTGAAATCTAATAAATCTCCCGAGTAGAAAAACTTTACTATCGCTGAAGTTTAAAGTAAGTTGCACTTTTTGTTTTGTAAAGCTTCCTTAAAATATTACCGTGATATATCCATTTCGCTTGTGGGTTTTCTCTGTATTATTCTATGAAAGTTTTTGAAGTTTTATATATTTAGAAATACATTTCAATCGTCCTACAGATGACAAAAGAAATTTAAACTTATATTTCTCAACGTAAAGAATAGGCTTATAACAACAACTAAATACTGATTGTTTTGCTTTTTTTCAAACAGATAAATAACAGTCTTTATAGATCGTAAAATGGCAGTGCTTCGCAGTTGTACATAATATGTGAGGCGGTTTCGTCCTCTTCGCCGCAAAGTCTACATTTAATGAGACCATTGTAAATTCCTATTCGATGTAGATGTTTTCTTAAGTGGCAGTGGCCTGCTAGAAGGCCAACCACTTGTTTTAACTGGGTAGGTGTTAAGAGCAACATTCCAGTTGTTAGCTTTTTCGAGGGTTTCCCAATTGTGGCCCTCGCTAGGGATTGACCAGGTATCATATGCCATCGGGATAGGTGTTGTTGTTGTGCCCACCTGTCTGATGTTGCTTTGGTTGCCTATGTTAATATGTCAAGGGCGGGTTCAGGACCCCTGAGTATTTGACAAGGTCTAGCTCTAGATCTAGAACTAGATCATCTGACCAGGAACCCATAGGAATTCTATCCAGTTGTTCCTTGCTGCTATGTCGCGCTCTTTAGTAAGATATGGAAATCATATCCAATCTTGTTGTACAAACTATTGTAGTAACCAGAATTTTATTTATTGAGTAAACTATGCCTAAATAAGCTTGTGATGTTGCAAGAGTGGACTAATCAAGTAAATAAATACATGTTAAACATGGTATTTTCCTTTTTTACTAAATTAGTAAAAATAAATAGATATAGTGAAAAGTTTGTGGTAATGGACCCTTAAGTCTTGAGGACGAGGAAATTGTATTCTTGCGTTTTTTCAAGCGATATCTAAGTAAATTATGTCACTGTTCCTGCTAAATAATATCCTTCAATCTCTGGAACAATAAGACCGTAGTTTGACCAAGCTGTGTGCTAAAACACTCTAACAAATTGTGTAGCTTTGTTTCGTGCAAATTACCTGGCAATCTCGCAAGGATTTACTTTATTGTGGTGATAAAGATACCATATTGGTAACATTAGGTTTTAAAAATAGGTTTTTTTTTATTAGAGAAAAATACTTGTGGGCATATTACGTGCCACAGATCTTTCCACCCTTTTTAATATATTTTGTGCCGGCATGTCTCTTGTTTTTGTAAGTTTTCTATTGAAAAAGCTGGTACAGTATTGTAAGTAGCCATCAAACATTGTATTAGCCACGTTTAATTATTTATCTACTTTCATTTAGTAATATGAATTTTACAGTTCTGTAAATCGTTTTGTATGCCTTTACAGCACTAGTGCTGTAATGAAAAAAAAAAGTTTTATTAAAATTTTGCTGTTAAATAAAACCACACTTTTTAGAAGAATGATTTATTATTAACAATTATTATATCTTGATTTTTCTTGACTGAAATCATAGTTCTCAACATTGAGTAGCGAGTCCATAGTGTAGATGGTTTCTGGGAGCGTTGCTTTACGGAAAAATAACCCAAAAGGATTTTCTCAGACACCTCCCTTATTTTGTTAGCTTTGCACCAATCTTCAAACTTCTGATACTCCAACTCATACCGAGCCTTGGATTTTGTCGGAACTAAACTTGAGATCGCTTCGTTTGCCGCTGCTTCTATATCAGAGGGTAAACTTCCAGCAGAATCGCTCATTTTGAAAAACGCTTTTTATATTTTTGAATTTGTTTGACAAAGTTTCGACAGTAACCATGTGAAACATAAACTATGCGAAAGGTAACATAAAAAACATGATTAGTAAATTTAATTGCAGGTGCATTTTTATTTTTAAAAATGCCTTTTGCCAAATATTTTCATTCATAGATGAAAGTAGATAAAATTTTGTACAAGATTCTTGTTGTAAATTCACATTACTACACTCGATGTTTTATTAAACTCGGCTGACGCCTCATTTGACAACTTTAACATCTCGTGTTGTAATATGAATCTTTACAACACTTATATCGTAAATAACTATTTTATGTTCTAATAAAATTTTCCTACTCCCACATGGATATTTGTTGTTTCCTTTATTACACTAAAGAGACTGGGTAATTGGAAATCCAGTTAACTGAATCGATATAATTTCTTATTTATTTTTATTAGTATGAACAGCATTGCCACTTTTAAAAATAAAATTTCCAATTTTAAAAGATCCCACGAATGCACAAAATACCAAAAAGTCCTATTGATTATATCCTGGAATCACAACCACAAGTGGTCCTAAACAATATCCTACACATACCAGAATGACAATCGTTCACGACGCCCATGAACCAATTCTGATGATACAAGACGAGGAGCAATTAAAAACTACTAAAAATATATTTTTGAAATTCTGTAGGTTTAAGTTTATCGATATGCTCTCTTAAACTAAAATATTAACATGTTTCTGTCACTTCCGGTTATACCGGAAGTAGCGTCAACTTTCATTTTTTAAACACAATAGGTATAGCATTTATAATATATTTTTGGTTTTTGCATTAAATTTTATGGAACACGTCTACTAATTTCTGAGATATCTGCATATTTTGTAATTATTTTGTAAATGCATAGCGATAAAATTATCCGTATATATTTTTGCCTTAGCCCTTGGACTCAAATATTTTTTGTAATTGTATAGTTAAAGATCAACAAATCTCAAAAAATAATTAGACTTGGCATAAAATATACAGAGATGTCACCATTAAGGGCTTATTTTGAAAACTTTAAACATTAAAAACGTTCTTATTTTAAATGGAACACCCTGTATATTTTTATTTTATATAATGATGAATGCTCCTTAAAACTGCTATAGCATATCGATAAACTTAGACCTATAGATTTAAAAAAATGTATTTTCAGTAGTTTCCTCAAAAGTTCTAATGCAAGCTCGTCGTAAATCACCCGGTATATAAGTTACTATTATATTTCACTGTTACTATTTTTTCTACTCTCGCTAACTTATTTATTTTTCCTTTACAGTAAAGGAATTGGATAAGTGGGCTATTCCGGTTAACTAAACCGATATAGTTTTATATTCATCCTAGTTAGGATATGAAACTGACCAATCACAGTGGTCAATTACAAGGAAACCAAGTTTACACGTAAGAAATTTTTTGATATTAAACAAAAGTAAGGTTTAAAAATATAAATAGAATATAATAAATTTGAAGAAGGAGTAGGGTTAGGGACAGAAAGCCCTATAGTAGGATTAGGAACAGAAAGCCCTATAGTAGGATTAGGAACAGAAAGCCCTATAGTAGGGTTAGGAACAGAAAGCTTTATAGTAGGGTTAGGAACAGAAAGCCCTATAGTAGGATTAGGAACAGAAAGCCCTATAGTAGGGTTAGAAACAGAAAGCCCTATAGTAGGGTTAGGAACAGTAAGCCCTATAGTAGGATTAGAAACAGAAAGCCCTATAGTAGGGTTAGGAACAGAAAGCCCTATAGTAGGGTTAGGAACAGAAAGCCCTATAGTAGGGTTAGGAACAGAAAGCCCTATAGTAGGGTTAGGAACAGAAAACCCTATCTTTCTTCTTACAAATAATTATTTTTCTTTTCCTAACCCTACTTTATCATGTCCCTTCTGAAGAGTAAATACGACTTCGTTATAATAAATTTGGTTTGTTTTATATTTAACTCAAAATATTTATCTCAGAACCTATGCATACACCAATTTTGTCCAAGCAGTTGCACAAAATGGTGCGAAAATTGAAGATATACCTATAAAAAATTATTTTTTACCGAACTATTCTCAAGTTTTTTCTGACCGCACGTAATATTTGTGCACAAATGACCTTTTCTTTTCAAAAATCTCCAGTTTTCCACTAATTTCTAGACAATTAAGTACTACAATATTTAATGGATAAAATGTATATATAAAATGAACATTTGCACGTACTTGCCTTGTTGGTTTTTTGAGATGACGGGACTCAAACCCCAATCGACCTTAAAACTTTTATTATACGCAACAAATATAGAAAAATTAATCTTTCTTAAATGGTGGAAAATAAAGATAAGTACATATAACTAGATAAAACAGACCCAAGTATAAGGTTTTTAGAAAAACATTTATTTTTTTAAAGTTACTATCTTATTCTGGACTACCTACTAATTATTTTAATATTATGTTTTTTTCGTTTTGTTTAGACAGAAAAAAAGGGTTTGTTCGGGTTTGTTACTCAAGCAGGCAAAGGTTATGATTTAGAAAAATTTTCCATTTTTAATAAATAAAATATCGCTCTTTGTCTGTTATTCTTCAAGAGGCCGAATATGAGGAAGTGATTTTTTTTTAAATATAAGAAATAACCCAAATCGACAAATATGTTTGTGGCGTGATTTGGTCTATGAATTTTCCAACGAAATGAATCAGAAAGCCAACCGTTGTTGTTAAAAATGATTTGCAGACTGTTGGAAATCTGTGATTCAAAGTTGAAACCTTGAAATTATATTAAGTATAATTTAATGTTTTTGTAAAATTTAATTTCGGGGTCGGGCTAATTTGATTTTTATTATATACCGTGTGTAACAGGATCATGGTACACCCCTCTCCGTTAGTTTTAAAGGTAATTGATTTAAACTTGGGATATCCCATATACATAATAAGCGGCATTTTTTGACCTACAAATGATTTTTTTTCACTTCCGGTTTCGCCGGAAGTGACAACAACTTTTGATTTTTAAATGGAACACCCTGTATATTATTACATTTTTGAATTCTGCATAATTTTCTGAATCCAATAATACTACAAAAGTGAAATTTCAAGCGTAAAAAATATTTATTATTTAATTTTTAATATTCCATTTAAGTGTGCCATGACGGTTCCGATTTATTCCAATTGATCTGACTAATGCTAGCAAAATCGAATTCCCGTCAAAAATACTAAATTGCGTTTGTTATAAGCAAATAAAATTCATCGTAATCGTTTTTGGGGTAAAACTCAATTTTTCCAAATGGAACCATATTGGTACCGTGGTACCATTTCTTAGTACTAATAATAAGGAATTTATTCATACCTGGTAATAACATGTGCAATAAATACAATCAAAATTACAGCTAAAAGAAAATACAATTATTTTGTTCTAATTTAATACTAAGAGATTACTGAAGTGACTTTGAAATACAAAAAATGAACAGAAACTATTACATAAATAATTAACATGTCCACTTTTTCATCTCTTGTAAAAATGTGCGGCATTTTGAACAAAAATAATAACAAACGTGAAGACTTTTCCAATACACAATAAAAACACCGATAAATCACCGAATACTTATTTGACAATCTGAATAATTTCATTGTTTTCAAAGCCTCCTTAGTAATCTCTTAGCATTAAATTAGAACAAAATAATTGTATTTTCTTTTAGCTGTAATTTTGATTGTATTTATTGCACATGTTATTACCAGGTATGAATAAATTCCTTATTATTAGTACTAAGAAATGGTACCACGGTACCAATATGGTTCCATTTGGAAAAATTGAGTTTTACCCCAAAAACGATTACGATGAATTTTATTTGCTTATAACAAACGCAATTTAGTATTTTTGACGGGACTTCGATTTTTCTAGCATTAGACAGATCAATTGGAATAAATCGGAACCGTCATGGCACACTTAAATGGAATATTAAAAATTAAATAATAAATATTTTTTACGCTTGAAATGTCACTTTTGTAGTATCAGTGGATTTTGAAAATTATGCAGAATTCAAAAATGTAATAATATACAGGGTGTTCCATTTAAAAATCAAAAGTTGGTGTCACTTCCGGCGAAACCGGAAGTGAAAAAAAAATCATTTGTATGTCAAAAAAATGCCGCTTATTATGTATATGGGCTATCCTAAGTTTCAATCAATTACCTTTAAAACTAACGGAGATACGGGGGTGTACCATGATCCTGTTACACACGGTATATTATTATTATTAACCTGTACTTAACAGAATTTTTATTAATTTATAATGCATAAATAAATATATCCGATAATCTGTATCAAAAAATACAACGTACCTTTATTAAATATATTAATGTTTTTACAAAGTTCTAAACTTGCATGTTGCAATATGTACAGTAGTTGATTTCTGTGGGTTTTCCTCTACGAGAAAAAATACTGTTTTAAAATGCTATAAATCTTTGGTTAAGGCGGGTAAAACTTTGCGAACGGTAAGATCTCAAGGAAGTTTCGGTTTTTGAATGAGATTTTTTAAAATATTGCTGAAAAATACACATTTCACAGCCATGCGGGTACCTTCCGTTGAGAATTCCACAACTTTTAATTTCAAATATAATTCTTGAATAATAATTATTATTTCACTTTTAACTGGAATTTCTTAGAGTTTTTGAGTACAGGACGCTGTACATAAACGCTGTAATAATATATTACATAACAAGTGATGAAAATAATACTTTTCCAACGAGGAGCTATTTAGCAGAAGGCGTCAGCCGAGTGCGAAAATTCTCCGAGTTTTAGAATAATCACGTTCACACGAGTAATGTAGACTATTTTTCCTACGACCACAAAGAATTGTTAAAAAAGCCTTTGATTTGTGAAAAAATATTTCAACACTAGTGTTGAAATTAGCATACTTAGAATTATGTTCCACTTAATATTTGGTTTCATAGTTTGTCAATAGGCTTTTCCTTTATTTGTAGTTTAACTTTTTAATTTTTTCATATTTTATACATCATAGGAAGAACTAATCCTGGATTGACTTCTAGATTAACCAAAATGAAAAATTTTAAATTTAATCAAGGAAAGATGCATTCAACATACATTTAAAAAATCTAACCAATAAAGAAGATTTCAATTCAAGATAATTCTATAACTAATTTAATGTTGTATAAAAAAAAGGCAAACCCTCCTGGTGGGATTTGAACCTGTGACCTTGCGATCTGTAGGCTAGAGCTCTATTCTCTACGCTATTGGTACCAATAAGGATTTGTTGTTTATTACATGACATTTCCTACAGCGCGATAAGTTGTTTCTGTTAATAGATTTTCCAGTATATTATTAAAATTTTTTATAATTTCAGATGGCGTATTTTCACACTCTAATTCTGAATCACTCGACAAATACATGATAAATAAGTTAAACATTTTACAATTACTGCTTTCTAAAAGTTGTTCTATTTAATAAATAGGGGCTCTCTGTCAAATTTGCACCATATGTTTAAATAAAATAATGTGCCTTGTATTTCAACACTAGTGTTAAAATATGTTTTTTCAACAAGCGTGTTATATAAGGCGCTTTCTGGCCAAATTAACCGTGTTTTTTTCTTATTTTTATGGGTGGCCGTAGGAAAATATTATTTACAGAATGGCTTTTTAAATGGGTAAGTATCAATTTTGCAGGTGGTATGCAAATTACCGTAATAAGTTTTTCCAAACTAGTAGTTAAATGGACATGAGACGGAGTCAAGTCTACCTAAAAAAGGATATTTTATTGATAAAAAGCTTAATAGATGTCAAACACAGTCAAATCTGCATTGAATTTATCTATAAAAAAAAGTTTAAAATACACTTTTTTTTCTGATTGGGACTCTTAACAACAATAACTCTTGACGTTAAAAGTTAAAAACTTTTACAAAATTTACTGAATGCGAGATCCTGTAAGTTTTCTTAAACAAAAAAAAATAATGTTTTAAAAGGTAATAAATCTTGGGCAAGCTGAGTTCAACTTTATGAAAGCCAACACATCAAATAAGTTTAGGTTCCGGAGTAGGATTTGTGAAATATGGTATCAAAATACACATCTCGCAAGATTTTCATATCTTTTTAATTTATATTGGATTAATATTTTAAATACCTCTTTTACTTTTTCGGAAAAAATAATGTATGTAGTTCAGACGTACTTTGTTGGTGACATTCTAAATCTAATATCGGTGTAAGAAGAGAACTACACAAAGAAAAAAACTCTGATATGCATTAATGTTAACATCAAATTAAATGACAGACTAGCCATGATACCTCAAAAACCCGATGGACGTACCTATCGGTAAACGAAACAACGAAAGGATTGATTAGCGGAAGAAGACAGGGCATACCGTTGTTAGCAGTGAGTCATATCGACCCGTAAACTGCCATTCCCCACTGACAAGGTGAGGGGACAGCGAGTAATAGACGAAGGGATGCACAGCACGGCAAACCCCGGACGCTCAACGCCGTGGAGAGCTACCAATAAACTAATCGTTTACCGATAGGTACGTCCATCGGGTTTTTGAGGTACTATGGCTAGCCTGTCATTAATTTGATGTTAACATTCCTTGCCTCATTTAAAATGAGATGTGAGGTCATCCTTGTTTCTAATTCTGGGTGCTCATCAGTGATCTGGCTTGGCATGTGACACGTTCGATGTCCAGTTATCATTTTGAATATTTTTGTTATATGTTTGCCTGAAACTGGCACATTAGACCTTATAAACAGTTAATAAATGTTGACATTGTTTTTAAAGCTAACATAAGCGCACTACAATAACATAATAAATACTTCACTTACCTCTTTTTTACACGAAAGCATTAATTTTTTTTATTTTACAATATTTAGGTCTAGGCTAAAGCAAAAACCATAGAACTTAAGATTTATTAATTTAATAAATAAAATACTAATAAAAAATAGAATGACTTCTCATGTTTTAAAACTTACGTACTTCCTAAAGAATTGTTAGGGTAAATCTTACTGAAATATTAAACGGCCTAAACACCATAATTTCCTGTAATGTAATTTTAATATTCAAGTAATCCTAAAAATAATTGCCAGAGCCGTAATAGTAAAGAAACAAAACGTTAAAATTTTAAAAACGTTCATATAATATTGAATTTCTAAAGCTTAGAAGTCCCTAAAACTGTTTTCAAAATTCCAGGTCTGTATTAAAAAAAATTGAAGTGAGGTTGATATCTAAACAACGAAACGTCAAATTAAAAAACTAATAACGCTATCTAGTAGAACATAAAAACGGCTATGAATAAGTGTTTTTTGTTTTTTTCCCAAGTCAAAAATGAAGAAATAAAAAATTTATAACTAAAACCAAAAATTTCGGTTTTTTTTCGGATATCTCCGAAGTCATTCGGAATATTTGCAATTTTCTTTTACCAAATTATTAAGCCCCAACAAATGCAACTTTGCCTTAATTTAACCATCTTCGTATCTCTTACCGTTATCGAGATCAAATATGAGACCAATTTGAAAAATAACATATTCTGTAATTTTTAAAAATATATGTATTGGCAATATTTCAGGTATGTTTGACACCCTGTATATCATTAGTACATACGGCGTAGATAAAATATTGTTCATTTGATTCTTTTATTTTAAAAATAATAATTTTGGATTACAGCCAAAGAACGAAATTATTTCTTGAAAGGTGAAAACTTTAGCAAAGTTTATTGAAGACGAATTTCTCGGAAGTATCCCTAAAGAAGAAAAAGTACAGTTTTAAATTGAAATAAATCTTCAGCAAGGTAAGTTAAACTTTGTGGAAGCTAACATTTCAAGTAACTTTATATGCCTGAACAGAGGTTTTGAAATATTGCTTAGAAGTACATATCTCTTGCGATTTCCCTACTATACTGTTTTATGTTAGGTTCAAACATACATACCAATTGAGTTTTTGAAAAACCAAACACTTTGCATGGTTTTTATTTTCTTGTACAGGGTGAGTCAACAATGGAGTAAATTTCATTTTCGCCTTTATCTTAAGAATTAGATAGAAATTCGAAAAACAAAGTTGTAGAGACCTTTGAGGTGCACATTTTAAAATAATGCTTGAATATATGGGGTGGCCCAAAAAAAGATGACGAATAAAACATGGGATTATTTTAAGGAACACCCTATATATTGCATTTTTATCTGATTCCCCACAAAATTCTACGCTTATATTGTTATTATGATACGTCTACGTTTAATAGTTTTTGAGATATTGACGTTCAAAATATTACATTTCACACTTTGAGGGACTTTAACATTGGAACGGTTTATCTTAGAGAAAAATGGTTTTCACCTCCCTATTTTGGTTTTGTATTCTCTATCCAAGGAGGCCAACTTCCGATTTAACATGTTAATCCAAGTTTTACAGTTTAACATGTTAAACCGGAAGTTGTTACTTTTAGAACGAAAGAAAAATCAAAATCAACATGTTTTTTTTTTTCACACGTCAATTATTTTATAAAATTGCCTGTACGACCTGACCTCTTATTCTGTTCAGAAATGTTTATGATTTCAGAATCTTGAAGTTAAAGATATGCAGTGCTATTCAAACAATTCCAATGAGTTTTAAAGTTTAGTCAAGTTGAGGTTTGTCAGCAATTTTGTATTTTCAACAAATGTTAAAAATACGAGATTTGCGGTCTCTCTTAATTCATCCTCTGTCAAACAAGATAAAAATCAATTAGATCGGTCTATAAATAAAAAAGTTATTATATAAAAATCGGATTCCTGTTTTTTTTTTGAACAACCCTACATAAATGAATAATTTTCACACATTGAAAATAAACCAGGAATTTTGGTATATTCAAAAATCTGAAGAGCTTAGATTAAGTTGCTTTGTATGCAAAGACCGTCTTCGGCGTCCTTGTTATGCGAAGACTATCAAAAAGGACAAAATAGTTTCAAATTCCTCAGGCACTAATTCCTTTAGTTATTTTGATGCATCTGTGTGTAATTTGGGGAGTTCCTGAAAACAAAATAAAAAGCATAATTCCTGTCCGTTTACGTGATGTTTAAAGCTAAATATTACATAGCAAAAAATGGAAGTATTTTTAATTTTATGACGCAAACCTCATAAGCAGTGCTATGACTAATAACCATGAGAATTTTGACGATAAGCAAACCATTTTTTTTTTTGTAATAATTTACAGGATATAGCAGAAAATATTTATTTTATTTTTTTTAGTCCATACTTAAAGTGGAGTGGAAGTGGAAAGAAATAAAAAGTCTTCCTCTCCACTGTTATATATGAAATATTTTTGTTATAAAATATAATTTCTCTACATGTTTCGAATGCAGAAGCATTCTATTTAAAAGTACAAATAAACTCTTAAAAATGACTTGGTATTTGGTACTAATTTTTATTTGTTCTCGTGTTTACGTTACCAAAAATAACTATTTTTAGTTAGGAAAACAAAAAAGATTTTTTTCTTGGTTATATTTACCAAAAAATGATGCCATCAGAACAAAGAAAATATCTTGTTTTCATATTAGTTGGCAGAAATAAAATATTTTGTTTAGCTGAATTTTACTCTGTATAATATATCTTATTTAAGTGTTACATCAAGGTTCCTACAAACTTGTATTTATCAATTAAGCTTGTTAGAATAACACATTATGAAATTGTAGTCCCTATCATTTTGATTAAGATACATTCTTAGTTACCAGAACTAACTTTTCTTTTCAAGTAATATTATTCTTCATATTTATAACTAACGGCATCAACAGAGACTTGACGCCCTTGCCCGGTGGGTGACATGTGACATCATTCTAGCCAGGACTGTTAGGAGGTTATGTTTATGTTCGGGTGCTTATGCGGTTCCGTGTCCATTTTTTCGTGTTTTTAAGGCAATAATTGGCCATTTTCATGGCCGTGTCCGTGTGGAAAATGGATGTGGCAATATTTGGTGTAATTTATTTGTGTTAATTGCCTTTCTTGTGTACGTTCTTATTGGCAGAAGGAAGTTAAATCATAAGTAAGTAAACATTTTATTTTTTATCATTGCAGTTGTACATTTAAAAGTTTAAATGAGATTTTTATAAGCAAGCATGGCAAGGTGACCCGATGAGAAATAACTTTAAAATATTTTTTTTTGTTTTGTTTTTGTTCTATGTTCCATTTCTATAAAAGAACGTCATATTGATGACTTTTTAATCTGACCAAGTACTACAAATTTCATATAGCTGTATATTTTAAATAGAAAGCCCAGGGGATAATTGAACAACCCAAAAGGTTGAGTAAAATAGGTTAAAAATCTAGTGTTTCTGTTTTGTATTACATAAGTATGTATTATAAAGAACTTGAGAGAACAAGGACATTGGAAATAATTTTTTTAAAAGAAACCATACCTAATATCCCTGATAAATATGAGTGAAAAATCGGATGAATCAGATATGGAACTGGATAATACTCCACCTGAAACTACAAATATTGCGAATAGTATTTTTGGTCGTGGAGAAAATATAGTCTGCTACTCGGTTAGAATGAAAATTCGATACTCGTGGTTCCTCTCGCTCGCTACGCTCGCGTTCGGAATCTTCCACTGGGATCAAATTTTCATTTCAACCTCGTTACAGAATCTACTATTCTATTACTTAAAAACTTATTTAGGTTCATCATTAAGTGGATCCGACCTTGCTTAAATTGTCCGTGTTAACTTGCGGTTTTTTTGGCCAGATTTACAAAAAAAATAAGCAAATTATTGGATTTTTTTACAAATGGGAAGGCGGAATATATTTGCGTATGAAAAAGTTATTTTCATGCAGAATAAAAATAAATAAGTCATTGAAAACCTAAAAATAATTCCTAAAGTTCAATGTATTGTAAAAAATATTAAAACCTAATTGTTTTAATGAAAATAACTTTCGGCCAATCTATAATATATGTAAAGCACAAATTTAAAGAGTTTTTAAAAATTCATCAATAAATATGGCCAGGAGTCGGGCTAGGAGGACAAAATCTAATTTTACCGACCGCCTTTTACGCTGCTTACTCAGAAATATATCTTATTTAACTCTAAAGCCTCAATATTCAATTCGCAGTATAATCCTCGGGTAATATTTAGTAGGAAAAAATACTGATTTAAAACGCTATAAATCTTTGGGCCAGGTAGGGTGAAAGTTTGGGAACGCTGACGTCTCAAGTAAGTTTCAGTTTTTCGGGTAAACTTATTTTAAAATATTGCTTCAAAATACAGATTTCGCTTGCGGAACGCCGCCGCCGCATTAAATTATCCCAGATTTTGACGTTTAATATTAGTATTGAGAATTTCTTTAGCCGTGCAAAAAACTTTGAAATATTTTATAAAATACCTTGACTTGAGAGAAAAGAGATTTTATAGGCTCGATATGCCTTAGAGATAATAAAGCATTTTTTAAGAGTCGTAAATTAAAAGTTTGAAACATTTTGATCCAGTGTAGTTCATTGATTTCTATTTAACTGGATCCCTAAACAATAATCAGTGGCGTAGTGACACTCTGGGGTCGGATTGGGCGAAATTATTTATGGGCGCCACTTAATACAGCGTGATCAGTTAAGGGTACGGAGCGGCCATATCTCGGAAACTACTGGGCATAGAAATTCAGGAGAAAAAAATGATAACCAAAGTGGCCATGAGAAAATCCTGTAAATAATTTTTAAGTTCCGCATTTTGCCGCAAGAGGGCGTAATTGAGAAGTAAATTTTAAAATTTTACATATCTCCGAGAATCCCATATTAAGGTATATCTTTAATAACACCATTAAAAAGCTTGGACAATTATCCATCATTTTGGTCTTATGCTCATTGGCGTACCGACTTTAATAAGAGGAGGGGAAGCTGTTGAAAGTGTAATCATTTAAATCACTGTAACTTATAAACAACTTATCCGATTTTAGCAAACCAAAAACTGGTTAGAAGAGAAATATATGCACTTTCACCAATTGTATTTAGTTGTACATAATAGTTCTAAAACAAAATGCTAGAAGGCGCAATTTGTAATAATAACACATTTTTTGATTTTACTCTGAAAAATTAAGATATAATGAATAATTATGATACCATAATCAAAAAGTAGATGAAATTTGCTAGAAAAAATATTAAAACCGCAGCTCGCTATCTTTGTTCGTTTCAGCGTTATCGCCAATAGAATAATTTTTTAAACTTTAAATGAAGAAGCGAGTGGGACGCCACTGATATTTTTCCATGTGGATATTATTTCTGATTAGCCTGGTCAATAAATAAATTGGCGCAAGCATGTCTATTAAATGAAGGTGGTCATTTCCAACAATTTTTATAAAACAAAATTTTTCATTATGAATGTTAATAATAATAAATAGTAGAGCTTATTATTTTAATTAAGAACGGTGTGCCTGAAGAGAAAAATGTAAGAGACCATTTTTATGCAGAATTGACCAGGCTAATCAGAAATAATATCCACATGGAAAATATCAGTGGCGTCCCACTCGCTTCTTCATTTAAAGTTTTAAAAATGATTCTATTGGCAATAATGCTGAAACGAACGGCGATATGGAGCTGCGGTTTTAATATTTTTTCTAGCAAATTTCATCTACTTTTCGATTATGGTATCATAGTTATACCATATGATTTATTTTTTCAGAGTAAAATCAAAAGATGTGTTATCATTACAAATTGCGCCCTATAGCATTTTTTTTAGAACTATTATGTACAACTAAATACGATTGGTAAAAGTGCATACATTTCTCTTCCAACCAGTCTTTAGTTTGCTAAAATCGGATAAGTCGTTTATAAGTTACAGCGATTTAAATGATTACACTTTCAACAGCTCCCCCCCCCCTCTTATTAAAGTCGGTACGCCAATGAGCATAAGACCAAAATAATGGATAATTGTCCAAGCTTTTTAATGGTGTTATCAAAGATATACCTTAATGTGGGATTTTCGGAGATATGTAAAATTTTAAAATTTACTTCTCAATTACGCCCTCTTGCGGCAAAATGCGGAACTTAAAATATATTTCCAGGATTTTCTCATGGCCACTTTGGTTATAATTTTTTTTCCTCGAGTTTTTATGCACAGTAGTTTCCGAGATATGGCCGCTCCGTACCCTTAACTGATCTCGCTGTATAAGTTTCTCAAATGTTAATACTGAAATAAAGTAGTGTAAAATATGTACTTATTCAATCACCAAAAAAGAGCTACTTCTTTTACTAAATATTTTGTACCTACTCATTACTAAAATATTTAATAATAACTATTTATGGTTAACCCCCACATTCTCACATAACCAAATTTATAACCAACTTGTTTGCAATCTAGGAATATCCTAGATTGCCAACATTAAAAATATATACATCGATGCCAACAATAAGTAAATTTTACATATACTTATTACAAATAAGTATGTGTAAAAATTGTCTCAAACCTTTAAATTTTTTAAGGAAAAAGAATTACTTATTTTTATTCAAAAATAACAAACATTTCCTGAATCTAAAACAAACAAAATAATCAGGACACGATGGTATTACAGGAAATGAAAAAACCAGAAATCATGGTAATGGTTTTCATGTAAACTGCTGGACAATTGCTTTCGAGCAAGAAAAATTTCGCCTAAATTTAATAGTTAATATTTTCTGAACCAGACATGATATCGACCTATGGTTTTGAATGGTTTATAGATTCATCTCTTGGGAAACAATTGTCAATGTTGCATTTTCTTTATCTATCAGAAAATTTTATATACAGGGTGTTAAAGACGACGATGATTTTTGTTTCAATTTTAATGACGTGTAACTTTCACAATAATATTTTTAAATTTTATCACTCTACGTCAATTGAATCACTGGTTCCTAGCAAAGACAGAAATTTTTCATATCGCACTACAGGTATATTATATAGTGTGTTTACAAAATTTTAACAAAAATAATGATGTAAGTTTAATTTTAGGAATAGTGTTAGAAAGTTAGAAATGAATAGATACATTTTTTCCAAAAATTAAATAAAAAAAATTTTCTTTGTTAAAATTTTGTAAACACTCTGTATAATATACCTGTAGTGCGATATGAAAAACTAAAAAATAAGAAAAAAATTACCAAATCTAGGGGCAAGATACTCATAAACTATAGACATAGGTATTTATAAGTACGCCATTGTACATCAGAACATTTAGGTACAACTATTGTTACTGCACATAATCAAGCTTTTCATAAGGTATAATAATCACTCGCAAAGTTTGCATGATATAACGCACAATGAGATCTAGCTACCAATAAGTTGAAATAAAGCAAGGTTTTCCAAAAAAATCGGTATTTCTTAAAATATAGCAGATATTAAAAATTTGACAAATTGCTTTCTTTGCTAGGAACCAGTGATTCACAATTGACGTAGCGTGATAAAATTTTAAAATATTATTGTGAAAGTTACACGTCATTAAAATTGAACCAAAAATTATCGTCGTCTTTAACACCCTGTAAATAAAATTTTCTGCAGTTAAAGAAAATCCAACATTGACAATTGTTTTCCAAGGGATAAATCTATCAACCATTCAAAACCGTAGGTCGATATCATATCTGGTTCAGAACATATAAACTGTTAAATTTAGGCGAAATTTTTCTTGCTCGAAAGCAATTGTCCAGCAGTTCATATAAAAATTTCACTTTTATACTAAAAGAAATTAGATTTTTTACCAAAAAGATTAAATTATCAATATAATATTTTTTTATTATAAAACAACAAAAGTTGCTTTTGTTAACAAAGTTTTACTACCAACTTATTTTCCTCGACTAAATAAGAAAATCACCTACTTTTCTTTTATTAACGATATATTTTACATAAATCCCCTAAAAAATAGAGGTGCGCGTTATCACACAACATTACCACGGGAATTATGGCAATGAGGGTGTTGAGTATTCCTTAAATTATTTGGCAGAAGGATTTGGTCTGAGTTGTTGGGTACGAAAAGGTCCAGACATAATGTTTATTTTACCTATTTTTAGGGTAAATTGCGAAAAATGTAGCTATCCGTTTTTAAAGATAATAAAAACATTGATATTTGAGGATGGCAAAATTTATACAATGTGATATTGTGAGTTACACGCACATTGACACAAGAACCAAAAAAGAAGCAACACAGAATAGTAGTTTATACTACAAAATATGATATCCCTACCGTAAAAGGAAGTAAATTGAGCACGAAGCCCCAGGCGGAGTGCTCAAATTTCCGAGCGCAATATGAACAATCCACTCAAGTTGTACAGTATATTTTGTTACGACTCGGCTTCAGAATCTCTAACTAAGAATTTTTTTAAATCCGGCCTTAAAACTTGTCACTTTAATTGGCCGCGACCTTGTGAGAAAGATAATAAAATATTATTAAAGAAAAATTAATTTTGTTGGCAAATCCACGAATTAAATGACACCGTAAGATATTTGACGTATTGAAGTACAGCGAGACTGTTCTTTTAAGGCATATTTAAGAAATAAAAACCGCGATGAAAACCCAGTAACACCATCAGTAGGAATCAACTCAATGCAAAAGATATAGCAATCTAACGTGAAAACATAGAACTAATAAACCAAAGTACGGTGGCCAACAAACACCAGTATAGGAAACTTTTACGCTTCACTAAAAAATTTTCTACGGGTTTGTAGATTCAAATATAGATCGCGCCGTGGAACCCACTGGCGGTGCGGATCCATCGGATCAGATCGGTACTTTGGTTTATTAGTTCTATGTTTTCACGTTAGATGGCTATATCTTTTGCATTGAGTTGATTCCTACTAATGGCGTTACTGGGTTTTCATCGCGGTTTTTATTTCTGAAAAATGCCCTGAAAGAACAGTCTCGCTGTACTTGGAGTTGCTTACAGGTTATGACTTTCTGATGAGTTCTAACAAGAACGAAACAGCCTGTCATTGTCTACCTGTGCCCCAGGGAACCCATTACCTTTGGCGTCCCTGTGTACTTTAATGCAAAAGATAGATGCACCACTTTGTTCGCCTACAGCTAAAAAACTTTTTTCTATTTACTTATACGGACTATAAACTCTCTACTTTATTTTCCCATTATGTTTAATTCAAAATTTTGATAGGTGATACGTTTTCATTATTGCAAAACCGTCAATGTCAAAAAATAATAATTCTGGAAATTGGCCAGCAATATTTTCAAAAATTTCCATTTATTTATATTTTTAAATTTTCAGTTAAATTTGCACAAAGGAAATTTCCGGAAATAATTTATGCTTTAGGGAGATTATAAGAAGTAAAAATATGTACGCTTGAAATTCCAGTACATTTTTACATATTCCAGAAAAATAAATCAATGGTCGCAGTGTATATTAAACTAATCTCTTTTTAATAGTTCCCTTAAATTATTCTATTTGCTAATAACCATCAATAAAACACTATATATGTATACAATTTTACGACCTAAAATTCATTTAACGTGTTATTTCCTGTAAATAATTTATTATTTAGCTGTTCTCTAAAATAAAATTATAATACGTACTATTGTTAACACATTATCAGAATAAATTTTACCGGTAACAGAAATGCAGTCCAATTAAACTATTATTGATTTGCCTACATAAAATTACATTTATGCATATTTTACCTAAAATTAAGCTAAATGGCGCCATTTTAAATTAATACTATGTATACAGGGTGGCCCTATCTCGACGCAGGGTTCCATAGTATCTAAACTACTCAACCTTTTAATATTTTTCAAAAACAGAGTTATAACGAGGCATAAGATCTACAATATAACTTTATCTTTAATTATACAGGGTGTCTCAAATAGTCTGGACATATCCAACATACATTTTTTATAATGGAATACCCTATATCAGCGTTTCTCAAACTGGGGTCCGCGGACCCCTTGGGGGTCCGCGATCAACCCGTTAGGGGTCCGCGAGTTATGTAACCACTGAAAAAAAAAATCATGGAAAATTGAATAAGGCCGCAACGCCACTGCAATTAAATTACGTACTTATCGTTTAAGCGCCAATGACAGGCCTAGACTTGTTTGACAGCACGATATAATAGTTTTATATTTTAGTCATTAGACGTAACCGGTTGCAGTTATTTTAAGTTAATACAAGTTAGAATATTTGGTTAAATACGATATTGTGTGGGTTCGAATAGGTTGTGAAGGCATTTTTTTTATATGTAACATGGATATGTGGCTAAAACGGCCATCCAAGTCCCCTGCTAAGGAATTGGATCAAATATCCGAAGGTCCAAGGTCAAATCTTAAAAAGTGTAGGTATACTATTTTTTATTTACGTTGATTCATTTCCAGCATTAAAACAGTTTTGGGAAAAAGAATTAGAGAGGAACATACCCGATCAACTTTTTAATGAAATCTATCAACATTTAAATGACGTGCTTTATTCAGTAAACGAGTACTTTCCAGAGAGCCAGGAAAAAAACCTTCAAGAATATAAATGGGTTCAAAATCCCTTTGAAGTAACTGAAAAGCCAACAACCCTCCTAGCAGCTCAGTATGAATCGTTGATCGATTTAACGTCTGATTCAGTTTTAAAGACGAGACTCATAAAGGAGCAATTGGTAGATTTTTGGTGCAATATTGAAGGTGAATACCCAGATCTGACTCAACAAGCAATTTCAGTCCTACTGCCATTTGTGACAACATACTTATGTGAAGGGGGATTTTCGACATATGTTGCAACAAAAACAAAATATCGTAATCGACTTAATGCAGAACCAGACATAAGGCTGCAGCTTTCTTCAATCAAACCCAACATAAGGAAATTATGTGGAAGTAGAAAGCAGATCCATCCATCTCACTAAAAACATTCACTGCAACCAGCTTACTGCTTACTGATGTTTTTTGCTTTGTTAAAAAAAATAACCTTTGAATAAAAATAATGTAAATGTAAATTATTGGGAATATCATTCTGTACTGTGTCATTTTGTACTAATGTAACAAGCGCGGGATGGGGGTCCACAACAAAATTCCGAAATCAAAAGGGGTCCGTGGTCAAAAAAGTTTGAGAAACGCTGCCCTATATAATATAGTATTTTATAATTTTCTATAAATTTGGAAAATGGTTTTCAAGAGAGAGACATTTTTCTATCTAAAGAGGTAACGTGTTAAACCAAAAAGATGGTTTTACTGTTTAACTTGTTAAAATTGTAGTTGTAATTTTTAGATAGAGAATAAAAAACTAAGATAGGCAGATGAAAATTGATAACTATAGTCTATTTCAGAAAGGTGTAGAGTAATAAAAGCTTATTTAGGTATGGAAAGGGACTACAGAGTATCGTAACGAATATCTAAGCCACTTTTATAATTTGGCATTGATTTCATTGCAAAATTCTTTCTTTTCATCAAGTCCAGGTAGTGCCACCCGGGTTTTGGTCTATTTATGGATTTTGCCTATTTTTATCCATTCAGAAACACTGAAAATGGTATGACATAGGCGTGCATTATGTACATAGTATTACGTACACTTTTTTTATTAAACATTATAAAAAAATACAAAAAATACATTATACAGAAATTGAATTATAAAAAATCATAATATTTTTCGTCATCTAAGGAACTGTCATCTCCTCTTGACGGTATAATTAACGGGTCGACGGTCCGATCTATCAGGTGGTCAAGATCCCACCTTTTGCTCCCCTTCTTTAATGACATGATGGACTGCTTTTCGCTAGTTCTCTGGTGTCACTTTTTTAATGACTTGATCGAACAGTCGCTGAACGTCTTTCATTTTTATTGATGACATCACCAATATTTGAATAGTGCGGCACTGAATTAGACCGTATTATATTTTATCTACTTTTATTTAGTAATATGAATTTTACAGTTCTGTAAATCGTTTTGTAAGGGCATATATTACAGTACTAGTGCTGTAATGGAAAAAAACGGTTTTATTAAAATGTTGCTGTTAAATAAAACCACTTTTTAGAAGAATGATTTATTATTAACAATTATAAAATTAATTAAGAATTAAAATATAACACTTTAACTTTGGACTTTTTGGCCTTGTAACCCTCTGAACTTCTTTTCAAAAATGGGATTAGTTGAGAAAATCTGCCTATATCTTGATTTTTCTTGACTAAAATCATAGTTCTCAACATTGAGTAGTGAGTCCATAGTGTAGATGGTTTCTGGGAGCGTTGCTTTACGGAAAAATAACCCAAAAGGATTTTCTCAGACACCTTGTTTATTTTGTCAGCTTTGCACCAATCTCCAAACTTCTGATACTCGAACTTATACCGCGCCTTGGATTTTGTCGGAACTAAACTTGAGATCGCTTCGTTTGCCGCTGCTTCTATATCAGAGGGTAAACTTCCATCAGAATCGCTCATTTTGAAAAACACTTTTTATATTTTTGAATTTGTTTGATAAAGTAACCATGCGAAACAGTAACTATGCGAAAGGTAACATAGAAAAACTTGATTAGTAAACTTAATAGCAGGTGCATTTTTATAGGTGCATTTTTATTTTTAAAAATGCCTTTTGCCATATTTTTATTCATAGATGCATGAAAGTAGATACAATTTTGTACAATATTCTTGTTGTAAATTTATATTACTACACTCGATGTTTTATTAAACTTGGCTGACGCCTCGTTTGACAACTTTACCATCTCGTGTTGTAATATGAATCTTTACAACACTTATATCGTAAATAACTATTACCTCTGTACTCTGTATATGTTTGACTATGGGCCGCTTTCTAATTAAAATGATTTTGTCTATTAAGTCACTGAACATAATTTTGAATTTTTTTATTTAGGTATTAAATTTTACTTCTAGAACTATTTTCTTTTTGGTAAACCAACTTTTGTGAGAAAAATATCGTTAAATAATGTCTCCTAATATGCAAACGGTTCTTTAATAGTAAATATGTACCCATTATAAATTTAAACTAGTCAAAAGCTTCGGCTTATAGCAAGGTTTATTTATTTGTACTTAATTAACTATTCTAAACTAAATTATCGCCGCTGTAACATTTCGCTGGAGTTGACTCATCATTATATAAGTTTTTAATTAACCTTTGGTTAGGTTTCAGTTAATTACACGATTAGTTAAACTCTTCATACTTCTATAGGTTATTTCTAAGTGACTACCCTGTTTTTAACTCTATACAATAAAAAATTTTCTTTTATTTTATCAGAACCATTTCTAAACGCGCTTCGCCATAACATGGCTCTTCAGTAGAGCTATTATCCGACGAAAGAAAAAAAAAATTGTCTACTACATAAACGATCTATGGTGAAATCCATCAGCAGGACATTGTATAAGTACTAGTACCGTTGTTAGATACTTATAAGGCAAACCAGCACCTCTGATAAAGTTATTGTAGATATTCCGAATACCTTCGAAGATATCCGAAAAAATCCGAAACTTCTTGTTTTAGTTTTTAATTTTATTATTTCAGAAAGTTGTAGAGTAATAAAATGGAAAATTCCGTAAATTTTGGCTCAATTTAGGCGTCGGTCATAGGCGCAGGCACATTTTGTGCATTAAATTATTTATGATAACTAATAAAAGAAAAAAAAGAAGATAATTTGATAAAATTAGCTATAGCAAATTTACACAAACATCGTTTTATGAAATATGCCGTGGAAGATATAGCTGAAAAACATAGTGTAACTGTGCTGCGTACACCGCCATATCATTGCGAACTAAATCCTATAGAACTTATATGGGCGGAAGTGAAAGGATTTCTAGACACAATACCACATTCAAAATGAAAGACGTTACGCTACTGTTTGATCAAGGCATTAAGGAAGTGACACCAGAGAACTGGCAAAAAGCAGTCCATCATGTCATTAAAAAAAAGGAGAAAATGTGGTATCTTGTCACTTGATCGATTGGACCGTTAATTATAACGTCAAGAGGAGATGACAGTTCCTCAGATGATGAGGAATATATGATTTTTTATAATTTAATTTCTGTATAATGTATTCTTATATTTTTTATAATGTTCAAAAAAAAATAAGTGTACCTACCTAATACTTTGTACATAATGCACGCCTTGGTTACACCGTTTTAAGTGTTTGTGAGTGGATAACAATCGGCAAAACCCATAAATTGACCCAAACCTGGGTGATAGATGCACTTGAAGAAAATAAAGACTTTTGCAATGAAATCAATGCCAAATTATTATGCCAAAAAATTATGAAAGTGGCTTAATTATTCGTTAGGTCACTGTGTAGTCACTTTGCACACCCAATGAGCTTTTAATACTCTACACCTTTCTGAAATAGACTATAATACATTGCAAACAAAGAAACAAATATAGATAATTTTACTTTGGTTGAGGGAGATACTCATATTTACCGCGTTAAAAAGCCATGCACCACGTATAAGATAAAAATTCATAAAAATAACCTTCCCAAAGTATTTACGCGCTTCGCAGAAATAAAGTACAACATTACCTTTTTACAAAATATGTAAATTATTTTTTATTACACGGACCCTCCGAGGTATTTTACAAATTAACAATTTAATCATTGTAACGAAGGTATTTCCATAATACGTGTAAAATATGGCCTAATCTACTCCTAAAAAGTAATAATGAATAAGTGACATAAAACGTTAATAAATTACGGTTATATAAGAGTACGGACTTTCATTGCCTGTTTCAGGTGCTCGTTTAATATTTTAGAAGGTTTTTAGTGTACATTTACAAGGAAAATGTGTTACCGTCTGGCTTGGACATAAGATAAATTGCTGAAGAGGCGTAATAATGATATATAGGGTGGATCACGCCCCCAGGATATTTCAACCCTAACGCGTCCGATTTGTCCTGATTTGCCTGCTAGATTGCATTCGACGTCTGATTTACTTACGCGATTGCATTAAATTTATACCGATAATAAATCTACGTTTGTTGGATTTTTGCATATTGTATTCTGCACTACACGATGCGATCGGCAATTGGTGAAATAGAAATATTATCGAGGAAAATTTCATTTAACGGTTTTTAGAGGTACAATTCTTCCAGCTGGTAATAACTGTCCTTATTTACGAAGTTATGTAACATGAGATAATAGAGCAATTATTAAGTGATAACACAACAGAAACAATACAAACAGTTTATTATTATTATGTTTTTAATGTTATGTTTCACAGCTTTTTGTTGGTATTTTTGGTGTTATTTATTCAAATCACAGCAGCAGTCACAAGACTTATACAAACTTAGTACAAAGTACATCAAAATATACATTACAACAAGTATTTTATAACATACAATACGCTAACAATATATCTTAGTAAATAGTAACAATAATACTAATAAAATAACAATTTAATTACACTTTAATTAATTTTTTAAAACGGACTAAGAAGGGCATGCCCTGAAGAAAAACATTTTCAGGGAGTACATTCCAAATTCTGACACCGACCCCAACCAGCGAGTTAAGACCAATATTTGTCCGACATTTAGGCACCCTAATTTTAAAGTGATGGTCATTTCTACTTCTATATAATGGTGGTTGAAGAGAGTTTTTAATCCCAACATACGCTGAATTTCCGTTATAAATTTTATACATGGCGATCGCAATAAAGTATTTTCTGTGTTTTAGAAGAGAGTTCCAGCCCAGGGCCGCTATTGCCTGAGTCGGACTAAAGACCCTACCAAAATTTAAAAAGACCCACCTAGTAGCTCTTCTTTGCACTCGCTCAAACTCGGCAACAAGGCCAACTTGCCATGGGTGACAAACAATACAACAGTATTCCAGAAGGGGTCTTATCAGAGTCAAGTATGCTTTTATTCTCGCCTCCGGCCTGGCATTTTTGAGGTTTCTCATTACGAAATTAAGAGATTGGTAGGCATGCGCGACCGTCTAATTTACATAGTACTCTTAACTCACATTGGAAGTAAGAAAAACTTCCAGATACTTAACAACCCCGGAAGGCCACAAGATATGCTGCCAACAGCATAATCATAAGATACATTTTTTACACCGAAAGGAATTTGTTGACTTTTATTTGCATTAATACTCATTCCATTCCGAGATACCCAATGTTCTATTGATCTAAGGTCCCTCTGCAATCGGTACAGAGAAGAAATTCACCTTAACCTGTACTGTTTAGAAACTTCCGTACTATGGCATGTTTGTTGAATGTCGCTTTTCTGAATTTGTTGGTATAAATAACCTGAAAGGCCCAGTTTTTCCAAGTTGGGCTTGAAATTCTTTGTCATAGCTCCCTCCACCGTTATTATGGTCGGAATGATTTCTATTTTGTCTAGCTTCCATATATTTTTTTAATCTCTATCGCCAAATTCGAGTCCTTGGTCTTCTTCTCCGATTCGGTTTAAGAGAGGTTGTGTGTTAGTGGGCAACCTATATCTATTATGAAAGCTTTCTTGGTCGTTTTTTCGATAAGAAGAATATCCGGACGGTTGTGGTCTACTGTTCTATCTGTTATTATTGGCCTGTCCAAGTATAAGAGATATTCAGAGGATTCAAGGACTGGCTTGGGTCAGTATTGATTGTATGGTGGGAGGTTTTCCTTTATACATAATTTTTGGGCCACTTCCTTGTGGATGATCTTTGCTACCTGATTATGTCTCCCCAGATAAGCGTTGAGTGCCATAGTACCATAATCCGCCGTAATAAGTTCTATCGTTTCTCCGGGGCAATTGCATCTGCACACATCTTCCACATTTCTTTTTAAGATGACTCTTTCATAGTTTCATGTTCAAGAGACACGGTCTTGTATAGAGACCATAGAGAGATTATAAAACCTTCTCTTTTAACGTGAAGCTGCCTTTTTAACCAATTCAGTGAGATTTCTCTATCTAGTGAATTTTAAAGTTCAGTAGGTTATTGGCCATGTCTCTTGCCAAGTTACAAGCGGTTGACTTGGTGGCGCGGGGTGGTGTAAGTAATCATTTTTGCTTTAAGTTATGGGCTGTATATCCCGTGTCTGCTGCTACCATTTTTAGTAGAATTCCCCTATTCGACCCTTGGAAGAATTTTCTGATAGAGGTCTCCTGCGAGTTGCACAAGTTATATATAGAGCTCGTTCTATATATAAGTCCTCATATCATAGGATTTATGCGTCAATTCCATAAAACCCTGTACTATCACTACTTGTACTTTAATACACCGAAAAAACTTATCTTAATTCTCTTGGAAGAGAAATTCTCTTATGTGAAGAGAAATATTTACTTTATGCGAAGAAAAAAAGAGAAATATATTTTACGGGAAGAGACTATAACCCCTATAATTCTAAGGCTTTTGAAACACTTGCAGTAAGATAAATTGAAAAATAGACGTCCAAGAGAACTTTGAAGGTTTTTCAAGAGAGCCGTATTTAGTAACTCAAGAACTTTTCTCTTGTGATAAGAGAAATTATCTTATAGAGAGATAATTTTTCTTGCCTCAAAGAATTAATATTCAAATGCGCGGACTAATTTGGACCAAAAGCAACTCTTTTTAAGTGTAGTAATTCTAAATTACATACTTTTCTTAAAAAAAACTAATCTTGGATTTATTTTTTAAAAAGAAGTATCTTTTAACCGATGTGATAGATCACCCTTAAAAGTAGTTCCCTGCGGATATGAGCACAATAAACCGGTTATTGCAGTCAGCATTTTTCAAGGCAAGGTTAAGCAATTTACGCTGTGATGCTGCGGAATAATTCCGCATCCAAAGTTCATTTAACTTCATTTTGTATAAAAGTTAGATTAGCCTTTATATTAGCCTTTATAACTTTTGCAGGAGATTGTGGACGTGCGCTTACCTCGGAGACCCTCGCCTTTCAAAATGCAAAGTAAAATCACCTCATTTTTTAGCATACATAAGTACGTACTAGAGCTTTAAATGTTAATCAAATCGTGTACTTATAACTTGGTAAATAACTTAGGAACTACATTTCTGGGTAGATTGCTTAACATTAAACTTTATGGTGTGAAGTAAATAATTTTTTTGAGACGTAACAGCTGTTTAGAACCTAATGAACCCGCTGAAGTATTACTACTACAAAAGACAGGAATGGGTATAGGTGGATAGTTTTTACTTGATTTAAATGTAATTAATTAGTAATGTAATTAAAAAGTTGTTGTTATTTTTCAGTTAATTCAGTAGTGTACGTACCTGCTTAGTCATGTGTTGTAAAAATGAACCCAATTAATGACATAGTTTGTAATTTGTTGAAAACTCCATTCAGTCGTTGGACAGATGAGGATAAACGAGACGTTTTGTTACACGGGTTTTAAGTCAATGTTTATTTAAGTACCCGCACTATACCTCTTCACCATTTTTTAAGACCGCGAGCCGCCACTGCTACAAACCCGCTCTAAAGACAAGAGCGGAGTAAATATTTGGATTGTTTAAAACTTGCATGGGATTTCCTGTCTCCAATCATGATGCACCACCCGATATTCCTTCAAAAGTATGGTGATTTAGATTTATTATGTTGAATTAAATAAGAAAGTAATAATACGTACAAAGTATAACTACATACATACCAAACATATAGTTTATTATAAACTGCTGGACAATTCAAGCGGACCGAGCTAATTGTTAGGTGAACTTTGGAGTAAAATATTTTACGAACGAATAAAGCTATCGATGCGCGGTTTGCAAAATTTAAAAGAGAATTTAATTCTTAATATGCACATTTTTTCCGATTTTTTTTTACTTCTAACCTTTAACTGTCTACAGGGTTCAAAGAGAAGTATGTTTTTTTTACCAAAGTTTCTAAGTACCGGATTTCCACAAAAATAATTTCAAACTATTTTGGATGGCATTTTCTTTATCTCCTATTTATAGAGAACAAAGTAAATTCTCAAATTTTTGATATCCCTCTTTGTTTATGAAATTTCGTTTTTTTTTCTCAACCCCTGTAAATTTCAGGTATTTTTGTCATTAGGCCTTACAATGTTTTGTAAGAACGGGTTTTGGTAAGTGATTATAACTTCTTAGGACCACCTCTTTTGCAACGAGTACATTTTAATTTCTTGCGTTTCGTAGTGACCAGTTATCTTGGCACGAAACACACGATGTGTGGAAATGGAGGCATATAAAAATAAAAAAATAAAAATAAAACTGATTATGGGTAGGTACGCCACTGGTCACGACGAAACGCAAGAAATTAAAATGTACTCGTTACAAAAGAGGTGGTCCTAAGAAGTTATAATCACTTACCAAAACCCGTTCTTACAAAACATTGTAAGGCCTAATGACAAAAATACCTGAAATTTACAGGGGTTGAGAAAAAAATCGAAATTTCATGAACACAGAGGGATATCAAAAATTTGAGAATTTATTTTATTCTCTATAAATAGGATATAAAGAAAATGCCATCCAAAATAATTTAAAATTATTTTTGTGGAAATCCGGTACTTAGAAACTTTGGTAAAAAAAACATACTTCTCTTTGAACCCTGTAGACAGTTAAAGGTTGGAAGTAAAAAAAATCGGAAAAAATGTGCATAATAAGAATTAAATTCTTTTTTAAATTTTGCAAACCGCGCATCGATAGCTTTATTCGTTCGTAAAATATTTTACACCAAAGTTCACCTAACAATTAGCTTGGTCCGTTTGAATTGTCCAGCAGTTTATTATTATACTTTTACCCTTTCCCAGCCCATTAGAATAAACAAGTCCATTTTTTAAATAATACTTGCGATAAATTTATAACAACATTTTACAGTGTAGATTATATAAACTGCCTTTCTAACCAATAAAAGAGATTGACGTTTGGGAATTTGGGAGACAAATTGGTGATATAATACTCCCAACCCTGACAACTGCGACCCTGATCTGTTACAGTTCCTGTGGGATTGTATTTGAAATCTCAAGCGACCGGCTTCATTTACATTCTGAATAAATTCCATATAAAAATTACAACGAAAAATATATCTTTGGTTTTTTAACATTAAAACAACGAAAATAACGGAACGTTCTTTGGATAAGTAAGAGATTTAAATATAACTGAACATGTTTTTAATTAACCCATTATGGCATAATGTATCTTGAAATGGACACACGTATTCCTGATTGCCAGTATGTACCTAAAAAAAATATCAAGTGTTTGCATATTTGCTGCTCTTCTAAACGGTGTCGTTAGTCAGTTCTCTTCAGTGGGCAGTTGGATCCAGAAGCAGAATTTGTTGTTAGCGCATTGTTATGGATCCGCAATTGTACTCACAGCGAAATGGCGGGTAAGTTTTTTTTCTATTAATTGGAAATTATAAATATAGGTGTATTTTTTGTGAATAGTTTGTTGACTCCACATAGAATAGTATTCTATGTCAGATAATTTTTTGTGACAATTTTTTCTAACCTAAAAGTACCCATATTTCTTGGGTCTCTTATAATGGACACTATGCATAATGGCAACTCTTTTCATTTTTATTACAAAATCTTGCTAAAAGCGAACTTAATGTTGTATTTGACCAATTGACCAGCCAGAAATGGTGACAAATTATATTCATGGAATGGGTGGTATTGACAAAATGGATAATTTCTTGTCATGTATAGAACCAGAATCCGGCAACG
Organism: Polydrusus cervinus; assembly: GCA_935413205.1. NCBI lineage: Eukaryota > Metazoa > Arthropoda > Insecta > Coleoptera > Curculionidae > Polydrusus > Polydrusus cervinus. The sequence goes on along the minus strand of OW284514.1, from coordinate 20,857,872 downwards.
ACAATGGCCTAATTTTGCCTATTTGCTCGACGTCTAAATTTCCAATGCTTGGTTACTGATGAAAAAACTAATGTCCAAAGATGCTTATTGCGAGAAATGCAATATAGGTTGACATCCTAAAGAATGTTTCAAACTGTATCATACTAAATGAATTATATCATGTAACTGAAAACTATTTTTATAAATATATTTCTAAATTTTGTAAACATTTCTTAATTACAAAGTGACCCAGCGTATACTCTCCATTTTAATGGACCTGTCATTCTGACAGACTGAGAAATTAAGACATTTTTTTTTGGGTTTCACTTTTATTTTTTAAATATTATACATGCAAAAAACATATTTTCGCAGAAAATAGAAAAAAAATAACCTCATGCACTAACGTTAACGAAATTAAAATCACAACGTAAGGTTGCTAACCTCTATCGAAGAGCAAGCTCACACGGGGTTGTGAACAGCTGTCAATATTATTTCAGATACCTAACATAATTTATATTTCAGTTTGGCCAATTATAATTCAATAAACAATAATTTATTTTTCTAGAATGTAAATTATTTCAAACGTATCTTATAATTTACACACGATTTTTCACTGTCTGTTTTTGAAAATGTATCTTATATATTATTATCCTGAAATGTACAGGGTGATTCCTAAGTTAATACTTATTTTTTAGCTGTGTATAGAAGGCATTAAAATAAACAACTTTTTCAAATACCTTTTTTCAAAAAACTTAAAAATAGCCGAGTTACAGAAGTAAAAATCTTAGTGCGGGCCTTGTAATCAAAACGTAGCTCTTTACTTTATATTGTTTTTCTCCGTTTTTTGTATGTTAGTCATGCATTTTACGGATCGGTCGTCAGTTATTTATTTTGGCAATTTCTGAAGCAAATTAATTTTATTAAATTGGTGAAAATGGTAAAATTTGAAAACAATGAACTAATTATGGTGCTAATTTATTGTAAGTGTCGTAAAAGTGCGGATATTTCTCTACACCCAGAAGTTTTCCTAATGTTATTCAACGGACAAGTTAGACAGAACCGTATTTGATTTGTAGTGTAATAAATGAATGTAAGTACTTTATTTTTGGGTTTTTTAAAAAAAGGTATTTGAAAATGTTGTTTATTTTAATGCCTTTTGCACGCAGCTAAAAAAGAAGTATCAACTTAGGAATCATCCTGTATAGTGCTCGCAGGAGTTTGCACCATATAGAATTTTTTTTATGTATTTTTTTTTTAATTCTGTCGGTATTAGGTTCTGTCTCGTATTCTGCACGACCCAGATCAAAAAAAAAGTTTAACATTTTTAACTTGTGATGTACGTTACGCTTGTCAAATGTCATTTGAAAATTTCAAACTGGGGTGTGTAATAAGATATGAAATAAAGTTATAGGAAATTATTATTTTACATCTTATTTTAAGTAAAAATTCAAATTTTCAATATTTTTTTGTTTAAAAGTTAATAGATAATTATCGAATAATATTTACTCTAGCAAATATTTAAGGTAAGTTTAAAAAAATACATTTCCTAATACACAATCGTTTTTTTTTAACATAGTTTTTGTAAAAAAAATCAAAAATATGAACTACACAATATTAAAATATTTGGAATACATCACGATACACCAACACCGGTGTAATAATGTTATTAAATTCTCTATCTCTCTCCCACATTGTGACGTCACCTAGGAGGAGGCTTTTAAGGCGGTTTATATTGCAAGTGCAAGTAAATGATTTGTTTTTAATTCGATTTGAGAATTCTATTATAAACGATATACAGGCTTAAATTGATCTCAGTTACTTCTTTTAGAAGATAATTACGAAATGTTACTACTTACCATTATTTAAATTTATTTGGTACCTCTTTCGCAAGCAATAAACCAAAGTTTTGCCAAATCCTTATTTTTTAGAAAGCCAAAATATTTTATATCTAAGCCTTTTGTGTTTTGGTTGTAATTGTTAGGAATCGCCACAGCACTATTTGGCATTGTCAATATTCAAAATCCCACACAATTTTACAATGAGTATAAAGGATCCCTCACACTGACGCAAAACATTGACTTTGCAATTCTTCTGCAGCGGAACATTCGCAAGCACCAGGGCCGTAGCTAGACGTTATTTATGGGGGGGGTTAGGTTATGAATTTTTAAAAAAGTAGCATTTTTTGAGTGCCACGCCCTTTTATCTCTAAAATAGCGCCGAAGGCGAAAAATTTGTTCACAAAACAAAATCGTAAGGAAAATTTATAAAACAGGAAGACGATTTTTGAGTTGGGTAGTTCCGTCAAGTCATATGTCATAAGGGGGGGGGTTGAACCCCTTAATCCCCCCATAATTTAAATGCATATGGTACAATTTGTTATTAATTTGTTCAATATAATAAAATCTAGACGCATTTATAATAGATTTATCAATTATGCAACCTGCTGAATGTGCATACAAAATTAATTTCATGTAGCATCATTTATCAGTTGGTTTTTCTATAATCACCAAACGCTTCAATAGTCCAGACGTTAGAGCGTTGGACTATGGAACCAATGGTCGTGAGTTCGAGCTCGGCAACCTACAAACTTTTTTTTTACATTTTTTAGCATAAGGTCGTAGAAAAAATATACTGTTCAACTCGAATGGATTGTCCATATTGCCCTCGGAGGTTTGAGCACTCCGCCCATGGCGTCGTGCTCAATTTACTTCCTCGTCCGATATGGATATCATATCCACTCTTGTTGTACAAACTACTATTTCCTACGACCACCTATGAAAATGAGAAAAAAAGCACGGTTAATTTGGCTCGAAAGCGCCGTAATCACACCCGTGTTAAAAAAAATATATTTCAACACTAGTGTTACAATACAAGACACACTATTTAATATAAACATATATAGCCAATTTGACAGATCACCCCTATTTATTAAAAAGAACAAATTTTAGAAAACAGTAATTGTAAAGTGTTTAACTTATTTAACATTTATTTGTCGATTGATTCAGAATTAGAGTGTGAAAATACGCCATCTGAAATTATAAAAAATGTTAATAATATACTGGAAAATCTATTACCAGAACAAACAAATCGCGCTGAAGAAAATGTCATGTATTAAATAACCAATGTTTATCGGTAGCCATAGCGTAGAGAATAGAGCTTTAGCCTACAGATACCAAGGTCACAGGTTCAAATCCCATTAGGAGTATTTGACTTTTTTTTTATAAAAACATTAAATAATTTATAGAAATATTTTGAATTGAATTCTTCCTTGTTTGGTGGATTCTTTTAAATTTGTGTTTAATGCATCTTTCGTTGATTAAATTTAAAACTTTTTATTCTGGTTAATCTAGAAGCATTAGAAAGCATTAGTTCTTCCTATGAAAAAGTTAAACTACAAATCAAGGAAAAGCCTATTAAAAAACTATGAAACCAGATATTAAGTGGAACATAATCCTAAGTATGGTAATTTCAACACTAGTGTTAATTTTTTTTAAAACTAGTGTTAAAATATTTTTTTCATAAATCAAAGGCTTTTAAATGACTCTTTGTGGTCGCAGGAAAAATAGTGTCCCTACATTATTCGTGTGAAAGTAATTATTCCAAAACTCGGTGAATTTCCGCACTCGGCTGACGCCTCGTGCTAAATATCTTCTCGTTTGAAAAGTATCACTTTAATCACTTGTTATGTAATATACTAATTAAATCCTACTTCCTGAAATGCAATTCACAAACATCTTAAATTTCAATGACACTAAGTTGACAAAATTCAAATGTTACTCTTGTTTTCTTAAACATATATTAAGAATAGTAGTTTAAAACTAATGGAAACATTGATCAATAATAAATCAAAAAGAATTTAGATCATTTTTGAATATAAAAAACTATAAAAATAACTTCCGTTATTGGCCAAATGATCTACCCCTTATTAGCTCATCATATCATATCTAAGCTCAATTATTTACGGATACGAATAACATTTTTACCAACAACAGCAACAAAAAGGTACTAAAAATGAAAAATAAATCGATGATCCGATATCCCTTACCCTGAAAGCGGCGACACTGATTGGCAACGATTCCTGGGAGATCGTATCTGAAGTCTTTCGGGGCTGATTTGATTTGCATTTCGAGGAGATTTACATTTACACAAAAATCATACCACCGAAATATTCCCCCTTTTTTCTTTAACGCTAAAGAATAGGGAATTGTGGGAATGAATTTAAATTCAGGGTTGATATCGACGTTATTGGAAACCCCTTTTATTAAATGCATGTTTGCTATTCAATTTATTATTGCTATGTGTTGTAATAAAGTATCATTAATTAATTCATATAATTCGCAGATTCTCCAAATTTAGGCTCCTTACAGAGAAAAAAATTCAGATTATTATCCTTACAAATCGATTTTTTTTACCTTAACACTTAATATTGACCATGGTTAAAAATAAAAACAATTTATTTGAAAGCAAGTAACTATACTTAACATATCAGATTCCTAGAGATATTCGATGCTGTAAAGTTTCGATACTATAAATCAAAAATATAGGCTACTGGGAAAAATACTGTGCCATATTCAATATAGTCTATTTCAGAAATTTGTAGATTAATAACGTGGGAAAATCCGTCCAGTTCGGCTCAATTTCGGTGTCGGCCATAGGCGCACATGGAAGCGAAGAGGGATTTTTAAAAGAAGGTTTTCTAACCTCTCAGTCGTTCAATACGGGAGATTACCACGAGGACGTAAATTCGAATGGTTTTGATGACTATTTTGGTGAAATGATAAAATATCTTCCAGCTGAAGCTCTAGATTAATAACGTGGACAAATCCGTCCAGTTCGGCTCAATTGCAGTGTCGGCCATAGGCGCACATGGTAGCGAAGAGGGATTATTAAAAAAAGGTTTTCTAACCTTTCAGTCGTTCAATACGGGAGATTACCACGAGGACGAGGATTCGAATGTTTTTGATGACTATTTTGGTGAAATGATAAAATATCTTCCAGCTGATTCAGTAGTAGTTATGGATAACGCAAGCTATCATTCATGACGCACAGTGAAGACTCCAACTTCATTTTAGAGAAAACAAGAAGAAATGAAGTGGCCGTTCCGTGCTTGATTTATTTAGATTTATTTATATTTCTACGTTTTCACGTTAGATGGCTATCTTTTGCATTGAGTTGATTCCTTCCGATGGCGTTACTGGGTTTTCATCGCGTTTTTATTTCTTAAAAACGCCTTGAAAGAACAGGCTCGCTGTACTGGGGGTCGCTTACGGGTTATGACTTTCTGATGAGTTCTAACAAGAACGAACCAGCCTGTCATTGTCTACCTGTGCCCCAGGGATTCCATTACCTTTGGCGTCCCTGTGTACTTTAATGCAAAAGATAGACGCACTACTCTGTCCGCTTGCCGCTAAGCTTCTTTTCTTTATATATTCTAACGGACACTAAATTCCATTATTTTATTAATAATACTCTCTAAAACTAAGTATCGTGTAAATGTATTAGTGGTAGAAAAAAATTATATTAACCATGGTTTAGACAGTTATACTCTTATAGCCCTTGCATCTTGAACCCCTCGTAGCTCTGCTCCTTGTGATTTAAACTCGACGTTCGGGTAATAATAGCTGTCTAAACCTTGATTAAGTACTATTACTTAAAAGTTTTAGGTACTCTAATTTACTGAGTCTTTCTTGAAACAAAGTTTAAAAATATTTTATTTAAATTCAAGCAATTAATTATTTAATAAATTGGAGGATGCTTTCGCCAAGAAAATATCAATTCCACCAAAATTAATTTGCTGACGTTCTTAAATAATGAAATATTTTATTTCATGTGTTTATATTTACTTCTCAGGATAATGTATCTTATAATTTATGGAAATAAATAACTACTTAGGATACTTACTCGAATTCCAAAAATAACCTAACGTATCTCGTCAATATATCAGCAGGCTGGTTGTCTTATTATTATGTAACCAGTGCTTGAGTTGTGTGAAGCTGCAAGTTAGTAGTGACTTGGCTGCAAAATATTTTAAAAACATTGGACTTGAAATATATCGGATGAGTAAAAAATGTAATACTCCTAGTGTTTAAAATCTTTGTGTAAGTTGATTTTATAATATATATTGTTATAATGTGAAAGTTTAGTATGAGGACATTTTTTAACTCCTTTTCTTTATTTTATAGACCGTGACACTGCAATATCTGGCAGGTGGCTCTCGGATCCATATTGCCGCAACTGGACTACGTTACAAATAGAACGCAAATTTTGCAGTATTAAAAATGTTGGTAATATTATAACGTCATATTGCGAAAATTTCGCAAAACGAAACGAAACAAGGAAGAATCTTATGAGAAGTTAGAAAGAAGAGATTTGAAGAGAAACGTTGTCTTGGTTTGCGCTACGAGACATAAAATGTACGAGATTTATCGACTCGTGAAACACTACTTGTTCTATAATATATTTTGACACAACCATACCATGCTTTTTGACTTCTGACAAAGTCAGGAAGTCATCACAGTTTTTCTTTTTCTATCTTTCTAAACATACTACAAATCCAAAATTAATTAATGTAGCTATTCAGAATGTTAAGTTTACCAATTCACAGTAAATTTAGGTAATAACGTCTTATTGTGTGACGAATACGCAAAGCTTGAACTTTGCGACGACTATTGCACATTAAATGGTTTATTCAAAACTCTGTCATACTGGTCACGTAGGTCACCAGCCAGACATGCGACACACTTTGCTGGATTTGATTGAGGCATTCAATACGATCACAATATAGAACTTCATGGTGTGTTTACGATAAAGTACAAGAATTAGGGTAAACAATACGTGAGAGTTGGTGGCGGAAAACATTTGTTAGAAAAACGGGAGCAGGGTGAATGTAAGAAGTTAGTGCAAAGACGTTTTTTAAATCATAAACCTAATTCTAACAGATCTTAATTTAATAATGGCTCAACTTGCTAATTTTGGGGAAGAACACGGTCCGAATGCATATACTTAGTTACGGTAGTTCCGGTTATTTTCACCTTCTCATCTTTATTTGCTATAATAATAAATATAAATTAAAATGTAACTCAACTTCTTCTGGATATGATTTTATTGCGCAATAAGCCATTGCCACTGTAAGTTGATGTTGATATTATTTATTTATTTTAAAATTACCCTTAAAAGGTATACTTTAAAAAAAATAACGGCCCTGGCTGAAGTCCACTAAATGGAAATATGTTATTCACACTATTTTAATGGTGTATAAGTGATTACCTACGGGTAATAGTGATGTTTTAATTATGGAGGAAAAATCGAGCCAGAATTAATAGGGTAATTTATATATAATCAGAATATAACATTTGTCGAAATATACGAGTTTAAAATTAAAATAAATGCTTGACTGGACCGTGAGGCGTTGACGTCATTACCTCCCACAGTTCGTCTAATTCGAATGTAGAAAAAATATTTTAAGATGGCAGAAACGCGCCCTTGTCCGCCTGTGAGATAAAAGGCATTGGCAGGCATTATTTAATCAAAGTCAAAGATACCTTTAGGCTTTCTTTAAAAAAAAACGGTAACTATCCATTGCCGTTAATTACGATGTTATTACAGCAAAGGTAAATTTGCTGTTTAACAATTTAATCATCCAACTCTGACAGGGATAATTTTAATATCTATTTTTTTAAAGTAGTATAAATAAAGAAAATTGGAAAGCATAAAATATAAATTATTTATCTGCAAAAATACAGCATCGTTATTAGGTTTAGAAAAAGATCTCCGCCGCGCGGCGTACTGGAATATTATGCAAAAACCCTCCCATACAGATTCGAGCCTTATATTATATTCGTATAGGGAACAGTTTATTTCTCCATAAAGTCTGTTTAGCGTAAAGGCACCCAGGGCGAAATATGATAACAACTGCTTTTCCGTCTGTATATACACCTTTTATTGAAAATTATTTAAATTAAACTGGTTGTATTCGGGCACAATTTACCATTTTTTTATGCGTGTTATGTGAAAAAAATATTTAACTTAAATAAACGCTTGTTCTTTTACATAATTGGAAATGGGCTTCCAGGAAATATTTCTCTTTAGCTTGGTTGTTTTTATTTTTCATGTAGAAAAAGTATGTATTTTATTTTTGTTGAAATCGCCCGCTGTTTCAGAATACTATTATAGTATTTTACGTTACAAGGCCGGTAGGTGACTTATTACAGTACGAGTTGGTTTACGGACGAGGCGACGTAAGAGCCGAGTTTGGAATATAAACGAGTGCTGTAATAACACCTAACGGACGTGTATCGTATGATATTTTATTTCATCCTCTGTCGTTATAATCCTTTTTAAAAAGAATAAATAAATAGGTCATATTACCTTTTAAGTGACAACTTGTCAAAGATCGAAAGTAACCAGTCATTGTTTCTAAAATCATACCATTATTGCTAGGGGCAACCCATTACAGTATCTGATACAGTATCTGATACTGTAATGGGGTGTTGTACAAACTACTATTAGAGTGTATTAGTTTTAACTGGCACCGATAGTAAACAATAACCTAACTACAAAACGCTCCGCGCGATAGATACAGGACTGCATTTAGCTTTCGCATTTGAACAAACCCGTTTTTCAATTATATTGTAACCTTATTTTACACAACATTCTGTTCCATTATTTTAAAATTAATTTTAATTTTGGCATTGTGGAATTTGCATAGTGCAGTGTTTGTCTTGAGGTACAAGATACAGCTACAATGTAATTGGAAAACGGGCTTATTTAAATGCGATAGCTAAATGCAGTCCTGTACCGATCGCATCGAGCTTTTTGTGGTTAGGTTATTGTTTATCAGTGCTAGTTGAAAATAAATACACTTCTGACGCTCAATGTTTTTATACTACATATCCCGTGTAGGTAGTACAATATGTAATTTTTACAAGAAAGTAAGAGTTTACAAGAATTTAAGTGACCGAAATAATCAAGGTAGTTCATATTTTCTGGTCACTTTAAATATACGAACATTTTAGATAGTTAAAGCAAAGTAAACAAAAAAAGGTAAATTTTCAAAATCGCTTTTTATTTGCATCTTTTTTAATTTTATCCCTAATATGTATAAGAACTAGTGATAGGAGCAATAAAATTTGCAAGTATTAAATTCTGTCTGTATTTTCTTGTTTTATGATAAATCTCAAACGTAATGGTTACCCAAAAATGTCGAAAAAAAATAATAAAAAGCCACTAAAATAAGCCAAACAAAAAATGTATTATAATAATAAAAGCTGAATGACCTCGGTCGATGGCCATTTAGATTGTATTTTTGTATTGAAGTATAGTTTAATAAAGATTAAGTAAGTAATATGCAAGAGTATACAACAACATGTTACAATGTATTTTTTAACTAGTTTATTCTAAAAATTTGCATTTTTGTATATAAAATTGTTCATTCTCAATTTAAATTTTTATACTGCTTTACACCTTTAGCTTGGGAAGCTAGGAATATAAATTTGACAATAAAATAAACGTTTTGCCATTGAGACCCTGCTAAAACAGCTATCGGAAATCTTCGTAGACCCGCTGATGGCTGCAACTCGATAGAAACGAGAGTATTATCAAGATTGTAAGCATTTAACTTAATCTGGTAAAACGGTACGAATTCTTCGTTATATAGTATGATACTATTACTAATAATAGTATCATGGCTATTAAGTATAAATAATGGTCAATGGTTCAGTACAAAAATGCAATGCGTAAATGGAAAAATACTGTACAGCAGTAGTGTTGTAATGTACATATATTGCTTAAAATTAACTTTGGCTATACCACAAATTACAACAGAATTAACAAAGTTACAGAATATTTTTAAGGATAACCTGGTAATAGCATTCTCGCAAGCAAAAGGTTCCCAGTTCGATCCTGGACTAAATTAAGTAGAGTTAATTATTAGAATTAAGTAATACATACTGGCTTAATCTCAACGCCAACAAATGGAGCTGAAGCGAGCTTTCGATACGACATGACGACGAAGCCTCTGAGCTTAATCCTTAATGTTCAGGCATGATGTGGCGAGTGAGCTGCAAATAAGCAAGGTGGTGTAGACAGAGTTTCATACGGATGCCTTTCTGCCATTGATCTAGATAGATTAAGGTATATTATGACTTAAAGATTTGTAGAGTGCAGTTAATGTTCTAAAGGGAGACAAGTCTGGTATTGACCCCGATAATATCCATCCTTTGAAGTCTGTAACAAACCGTATATGAGGCAGAATTGAATATGATACCGATGTTTACTTTATTATACTCTTTCTAGCAACCGCCGCTACATTTTTTTAGTTTAAAAAAGTCGCTATTTTTGCGATCTATGGCTACGAAAAGCAAAACTGCTAACATTAACAACGGATCTTCTGCAAAATAGTCATGCTGATCCTATAAGTTGATTCTTATAAGTGTTTGATGCAAGAAAGGAATGTTTACTGCAAAGAAATTAATTTAGTAACTAAGTTAATTCTGTAATGATTACTGCACACTACTGCACAGTTTTGGGCTAGTTAGTAGTACTAAAAAGAAGGCTGACAAGTTATGTTTCAGAGAATATAAAAAAACTGTGGAGTGTAGAGCGTGTTGATCTTTCGTGGCTTAAATCACCCAAATAAACAAGCAGGTGTATTGTAGGGTGATTCCTAAGTTTTTTAGCTGTGTATAGAAGGCTTTAAAATAAACAACATTTTCAAATACCTTTTTCTAAAAACTAAAAAAAAAGGTACTTACATTCATTTGTTACACTATGGAGCACAGGATTACGGTTCTGGCTAAGTTGCCCGTTGAATAAAATTAAGAAAACTTCTGGGTGTAGGATGAGTCCGCAAGGGAAAGCGTTCTGCGTATAATCTCGAAGCAGCAGTCGCACTTTGACGACACTCAACGTAAATTAGCACGATATCTATTAGTTCATTGTTTTCAAATTTTATCATTTTCACGTGTCACCAAATTAAAATTAACTTGCTTCAGAAAAACACCCCACAGCGTATTGCCAAATAACTCACCTCCGATCCGTAAATTGCATAACTAATACGATATAAGAAAAACAACATAAAGTATGGCAGGCTACGTTTTGATGACCAGGCTCGAACTTAGATTTTTACTTCTGTATCTCGCCTATTTTAAAGATTTTTGAAAGAAGGTATTTGAAAATGTTGTTTATTTTAATGCCTTCTATACACAGCTAAAAATCAACTGGGGAATGTATAAGGATTGTACTGGCCTATTTCCGTAAATGTTAGGCCTTTCACTCTGTGGTACTAGTATTACAAGATCTGGTAACAAAGCAACTAATATTAGTATTTTCTCTCTAAAGCTAAAACAAGGAACAGTAAGCATACTAAAAAATATTCGTTATCTTACATCTATTTTCTCATCTTATCTTTTTTTATTCATCAACTACAATCGACTTTTGGGAAGCCATGTATAAATGAGTGTGTTTAATAACTCATAATAAGGCCAAATGTATAGGCAAAATTAATAAACTCAGTATTTAATACTCAATTTTCACACATTACCCAGCACTTAAACAGAAATTAAATTTAAATTTTAAATGTGATATTTTACCGTCATTGAGGCATTTAAAGGAAATTATTAAGAGGTTAGGCTAAAGTAAATTACATTGATGCCAGAAAGGGGAATTTATGTCAGCGCTAAACCTTATACTATCCCGGAGGTGTCGATTGCAGACATTTATTTTGATATATGAGAGTTTGGCGTCATAACGAAAAATAATAATTTGTTTGTGTCGAAAGCAGAAATACTTACTAGATAGGTGTTTTGCCTACGAAAAAAATGTAGTGTCAATAAAAGCAGGCGATATACAAGGATCAAGCACATCATTTTCTTTATAAGCGCATTAAACACGATATATGCTAAATGCAAAGATCTACCGGGTGTCCACGGAAGGTGGCTCGCCCCTATAAATTTTTTGCTTTTAATGTTAGTGAAATGAAAATTGGAGGATTTATATATGACGTAAAATTGCAGTTTTTGATAAGTGATTTATCTTTATGAAACTTCCGGTTTAACCGGAAGTGACATAACATTTTTATTTTAAATGGGACACTTGGTATATTTTCCCTTTTTTTAACTCTATATGACGTTCTAAATACAACCATGTGTCACTTGTCACTTTTTGTCACCAAAATTATTATTATTCTTTAAATATATTTTTTTATCTAGAGGGCTATAAATACGTTTAAATCACTTATTTCAGTCCTAAAATCTTTAAAAAAATACAACTTGACTGTTTTGGTCAAAATCTATCTGCTGTGTGAAATTTAAAATTTAAACTTGTTTTACTCATTTTTTTAAATGACAACATGGGGGCTCGTCAGAGGAGAAACAAAGAGGACTTTATTACGATTAATTTGATACCACACACTATTAGGTTTTAACCAAATTTTTATTAAAAAACAAACATCCTTGTTGAATTAAATACGCTTTAAATGCATCGAGTAGCCTGTGACTAAGACAACTACTCGATGCATTTAAAGCATATTTTATGCGAAATTGTTGGTCACAGGCTACTCGATGAATTTAAAGCGTATTTTATTCAAAAAAGATGTTTTTTTAGGGACGTTCTAACGTTACATTTTTAAAGTTTTTAAATGGAAATTTGGTTAAAACCTAATAGTGTGTGGTATCAAATTAATCGTAACAAAGTGCTCTTTGTTTCTAATCTGACGAGTCACCATGTTGCCATTTAAAAAAAATGAGGAAAACAAGTTTAAATTTTAAATTTTACACAGCAGATAGATTTTGACCAAAAACAGTCAAGTTGTATTTTTCCCAAGATTTTAGGACTGAAATAAGTGATTTAAACGTATTCTCTCCTCTAGATAAAAAAATATATTTAAAAGAAAATAAATCATTTTGGTGACAAAAAGTGACAAGTGACACATGGTTGTGTTTAGAACATTATATAAAGTTAAAAAAAGGAAAACTATACCAGGTGTCCTATTTAAAAATAAAAAGTTTATGTCACTTTCGGTTAAACCGAAGCTTCATAAAGATAAATCACTTGTCAAAAACTGCAATTTTACGTCATATATAAATCATCCAATTTTCATTTCACTAACAAAAAACAAAAAAGTTATAGGGGCGAGCCAGCTTCCGTTGACACCCGGTATATTATGGTTCCTGAAATTAACTTTCGTATACAGTTCCGGTCCAAAATTACTGTCAAGGTCTCATCGCTTTCATGTCGGGAGCAGCGGGCTGTACTAAGTCAGAGAAGAAGTATGTATACAGGGTAATCCAAATTAATCCACTATTGGTAACATTGTTATAATTAAAAATACGAAATTGGTTCAATTGACAATCTAGTAGTATTCTTACAGCTCTTTATGATGCGAAAATAAAAAAATAATTGAGCATCGACTTACATATTATGTTACCTGTTAATAATTTACAGCTAGAGAGAGAACACGAAACATTATACTATAGCTTTGTTCCAACTTAGCAAGAGAATTGTTACTCAACCGTAATTTCCAGTCGCTCAACAAATTTACCATCGCAACAATCAATTTCTTAATTCAAAATCCATTTGATATAATGAAAATTACTGTTCAGGAACGATTTTTTTGCTGGGTTTGAACAAAGCTTTTATAATATTTATTGTCTAAATAATAAATAAAAACGTTATAGTATATTTCAGAAAGGTGTAGAGTAATAAAAGCTGATTGAGTATGCGAACAATACAAAGCGACAAAGAAAAAAAACAGAGTGACCCAACAAATATTTAAGCAATTTTCATAATTTGGCATTGATTTCATTGCAAAATTCTTTATTTTTATCAAGTGCAGGTAGTACCACTAGGGTTTGGGTCAATGTATGGGTTCTGCCTAATATTATCCATTCACAAACACTGAAAATGGCGTGCCTTGCATTAAATACATAGTATTAGGTACACCTATTTTTTATTAAACATTATAAAAAAAATACAAAATACATTATACCGAAATTAAATTTTAAAATATCATAATATTCTTCGTCATCTGAGGGACTATCATCTCCTCTTGACGTTATAATTAACGGGTCGACGGTCCGATTGATTAGGTGGTCAAGATCCCACATTTGCTCCTCTTCTTTAATGACATGATGGACTGCTTTTAGCCAGTTCCCTCGTGTCACTTCCTTAATGGCTTGATCAAACAGTAGCTTAACGTCTTTCATTTTGAATGTCGTGTTGTGTCTTACTACAAATCTTTTCACTTGCGCCCATATAAGTTCTATAGGATTTAGTTCGCAATGATAGGGCGGTGTGCGCAGCACAATTACACTATGTTTTTCAGCTATATCTTCCACGGCATATTTCATAAAACGATGTTTGTGTAAATTTGTTATAGCTAATAGTTCATTCTTTATCAAATTATCTTCTTTTTTTTCCTTGGTTAGTTATCATAAATTCAATTTCGGTACATGCCAAGTACGCATAAAAGTCCAGTTTCCAGAATAAATGGTTTTTAAATTTTCATCAGTGGCGTCCCTGTTAAACAGATAAATAAAATAAAGTAATAGATAGGCATAAAAATACGTTTTTGTATTTTTAAAAACATAACTATTTAAAAAAATTCAATTAATTAACAAAATTTACCTGCGCTAATAGGCGACACCAAAATTTAGCAGAACTGGATGGAATTTCCCATTTTATTACTATACACCTTTCTGAAATAGACTATAGAATTATATTAGATTTATTGCACAATGGAGCGGGGTCAAGAACAAGAGAAAGATTGCCCATCGCCCTCTCCTCCTAGCTAGAACACCGCATATACATCGACAAAAAAATTATCCAATTACTTTTAGTAGTAAGTTGTGGAGGCCACGATAATCTAATACGTCTTAAGCACGCAAACTGATTTTTGTTAAACATCGGTTTTCTAGAATAAAGCTCACTTATGCGGGGAGACTATAATCGTGTTCACGACAATTCAGTAATACATTCAATATTTATGTGTTACAAACACCGATCAATGAAAAAGACACAAGGAAATTTATTTAAGAGCCTTTCATATCAGCGTGAAACGCGGTATCGTTTCCTAGCATAACTAATTGAAAATTTAATACACAAATTATTGTATTAAGGGGTTCACAAGAACTTCTAGTTTGGCGGATGTTACCTTATTTTAAAAAAATTGTTTATTTATTT
Source organism: Polydrusus cervinus (assembly GCA_935413205.1). Taxonomy (NCBI): domain Eukaryota; kingdom Metazoa; phylum Arthropoda; class Insecta; order Coleoptera; family Curculionidae; genus Polydrusus; species Polydrusus cervinus. The sequence goes on along the minus strand of OW284514.1, from coordinate 20,842,716 downwards.
TAAAGTTTCAATTATAGGGGGTGTAACAAATTCGTGTGCATACAAGGGGATCTCGAAAACAGTAAGAGATGCGAAGATGGTTACATTATGACAAAGTTGCACATTTTAAGGCTTATTAATTTGGCGAAAGAAAAATGTAAATATTCGAAATACCTTCGGAGATATCCGAAAAAAACCGAAATTTTTAGCTTTAGTTTTTAATTTTTTGTGCCTTCATTTTCGACTTAGGAAATAACAAAATACACTTTCTTATAGCAAATTTTTATATTCTACAAGATGACGTTATTAGTTTTTAAATTCAAAGCTTCTCTTTTTATATACCAACCTCAAATCATTTTTTTTAAAACACAGATCTGGAATTTTAAAAACTATTTTGGGGACTTCGAAGCTTAGAAATTTAATTCAATTTAAAAGTTTTTAACATTTTAACGTTTTGTCATCAAATAACACATAATTAGTATTTCAAATTATCCTTTCTTTACTATTACGGCTTTGGCAATTATTATTAGGATTACTTGAATATTAAAAATACATTACAGGATGCTATGATATTTAGGCCGTTTACTATTTCAATAAAAAACACACAACTACATAAAGGTAAGGCGATATTTTGACAATCAGGCAGCCATTAGAGAGCTAATATGCAACAAGGTAACCTCAAGACTGGTATGAGAATGTCAGGAGGAACTGGATGCCCTGGCAAAAGTAAACAAAGTAATACTGCAATGGGTACCTGGCCACGAAGGTATTACAAGAAACGAAATAGCCGACAAACTTGCGAGAAATGGCTCCAAAAACACATTCATTGGTCCAGAACCGGCACTCGGAGTGCCAAGATGCACAGCAAGAGATGTTATAAAGCAATGGATCAGGAATGAACACAAAATCCACTGGAGTAACAGACAAGGATTAGCCCACAGCAAAAGCTTCATTGGGAATCCAGACCCAAGACTTACGAAACAGCTGCTTCAAATGAATAGGAACCAGCTGAGAACCATCACAGGAATTCTGACAGGACACATGGCTGTCAAAAACCATCTGCACAGAATGCAACTGTACAATTGACTGCAGGTTATGCGGACAAGACAGAGAAACTGAAAAGCACATAGTTTGCCATTCCTAGTCACTAAATCGGAATAGGCAACAAATACTCAGACAATCAAAACTGGAACCAGAGGACATCCTTACCCTCTCCTTAGTTGACCTACACAAACTAGTGCAAGGAACTGGAATCACGAAGTGGGTATAACAACCAAACAGGGTGAGCACAATGGGCCAAATCTGGCCTAAGTGCATCCGGCACATGGACTGGCCCTAAAAAAATAATAATAAAGCAAAGCTGCTTGAGGCAATTTAAAAAAAAGTCACGTCAAAAATGTAATTTAAGTATTTCATATCTTTGCCGTGTTTATTAGTACGTATATAATTATTCCTTGGCAAAACTATGCATTAAACTGCATTTTGCTTGTTAGATTACTGCAATTAAAATGTGCCCCATTTGTAAAAAAACTCAAAAGCCGCGCGCGACTGTGAGGCCGATAGATCTAAATAATTCAAGGGTCTAAATTATCAACCCCTTTAGTGAATAAGGATGACTGTGTCTTTAACTAACACAATCGTGTTGGTGTTGGGGGAAACATAACAAAAATATTCAGTTTTTTTTTCAATAGGCCATTGACTGTACCAAAAAGGCTTCTGTTTTCTTTACTCAGACCATTGGAAAGTTATTATTTTGTAAAGCGTTGTTTTTAAAGGATAATACGATGTGAGAAAAAAGTGAAAAACAAAGAGAGGAAGAGAATGAAAACACTTGATTATCCCATAATTCTTTTTTTGTTTAGATGTGACCCAGTTCTTTAACAGGAAAAATCCTAATACAAAAAAATAAGCTGTCTACAGTGGGCTTTTTTTAGGTTTATAGGACTTTGCTGGTTTAGTAAAGTGTTTCTACTATTTTTGTTAATCAACGTGTTTGAAATACTAACAACTAACTAGGCATATTTGTAAACAACCTTAAACTTGTGTCTGTTTAAAGGTTGGAGACAATGACGTTTCTTGAACGGCAGTAGAGTTTTGGACTTGCATTGTCTTTATTTGTTTAGAATCACTACGTTTCAACTGGTAAGTATCTCCAGTCGTCTTCAGGTGAATACTGTATCCAAGTCCAAAACTCTACTGCCGTTCAACAACCTTAAACTTTTTAGTAATTATTTTTTTTAAATCGATTTGAACGAAAAAAAATCTAAGAAAATTATTAAAATTAAATTATTAAAATAAAAAAATACTGAATTTTATTATGTATGTAGTGATTTACAAGATGTTTTCATACTCACTAAACTTATTTAAAGAAAAACGGTTAAATTCACACTTCAAAATGACCGCAATGAGATTTTTTTATAATTTAAGAAGAAACAACAAAAAATAAATTCGTTTCATTTTACGTAATTAAAATGTTGGTAATGATCTGTTATTGCTACACCACGCCAAAAAATGATGATTTTTTAAGGAACGATGTATTTTAGGGCGTAAATTACAAATCTAAATACCGTTTTTGTCGGATTTAATTTTTTGAAATTCAATTTTAAAGAAAAAAACTAATAAAGGGGGCAATATTTGATATTCCCGTAATTTTAGGCTATTTAAATCAAAAATATAACCAAATGCAGAGCCGAATACAATAAAATACTTTTACATGTGACAGTCCAAAAACCAATGACAACCAACCTTGTGTGTAGCTATAATAGATAATTACCAAAATGTTTTATCATAAAGAAACATTTTTAGATTTCATATTCTAATAACTAACACGTTTTTTTCTCTTTTTCCAGATACAATCAAGATTCCTCCATAGACTAAGTATAAACCATATTTCAATTCAATTAATCTACCATGCAGTTTTTCTAACAGAAATCTTTGGTAGGGTTCTTCAATATTTCTTAAATGAAATTTCCAACATTACGATTTTTCTACACTTATTCCACTAGTACATGTTTTCTTCAATTTTGCACCACTTTCTCTAACATTTGGCGATGTACTTCCTCATCTTATTATAATCTTGTTTGGTATGATAACAGTTACTAATAATGCCTTAAAGACTATTATTCGTTTAAAAATAAACTTTACAAGTCCAATCCTGGTATTTACGTCAAATAATACCAAGATAACACACTGAAACTAACCAGCATGTCATTCATGTCACGTGATTGGGCCATGATCTCGCGAGTTCTTACAAAATTATTACTTAAATATAAATTGATCGCTGAACCAATTGAACTTTCAAGCACTAATTTTAAGGTTATTACAGTACCTACCTAGAACACTATTATTTGGAATTATTTTTTTATCAGCTGTAGTAGGGTAAGTCGAGGAGAGATGGACCAGTAGGAGAGTCGGACCACCCGCGATTTCTTACATATTGTAGCAACAAGGCTTGCTATACTACGTCGTGGGATGAGGCAATAGCGTCAGTCGCCGAAAGGCAGTAGAAGTGCTTGCGTTTGTGTGCAGTTGTTCAAAAGTTATCGGGATATTTCGTTTTCAATCGTCACACAACAGTAAATTCACTTGAGGTAAGTTTTAGGCAAAATTTTAGACATGTTATTGACAAATACGTAGTCTGGGATGCATTTAAGCTTAACGTAGCGTTCACTTGGTTAACAGCTTAAGAATTTACTGGTCCATCTGTCCTTACATTTTAGGAGAGATGGACCAGCATGGCATAGGAGAAATGGTACAATGTTTTATTTTTACAGGATAATGCCTAATAAATACACCCCACAAGTGAAACGTGGCTAATAGGGCCTCTTGGTCCGCAGAGGATTTATCATCTGCCATCAATGTAGTAGTATTCGACCAAATGGGTGTGAACGCAGCAGCAAGATCATTCGGTATTCCAAAAACAACTTTAAAACTTAAGACTTACAGCTAGCAATCTGGATAAAACCGACTCCTCTTTAGAATCGGATGGAGACGTAATTTTGAACGATTCATCTAGTGGAGAAGAAACCCCTGATGATTTAGAAAACCAGTGCGTCCGGTGCCTCGAAGACTATCGCGTTACTAAGAAAACAGAGGACTGGATAAAATGTACTCTTTGTTCTAGATGGTTGCACGATGGTTGCACATCCTATATCAACACGTATCAACTTTGTGCTACCGCCCCCAAACTAAAAACGGGGAAGAAAATCTAAATTAGTATACGGGTCCATCTCTCCTATTTAGTTTGGTCCATCTCTCCTATGCCATCTAGGCGAGATGGGCCATTTTTAATTTTTACATTTTTATTTTTTGTAAATATTTCTTACGTTACGTTAATATTTTAACTGTGCCAAACATATCACAAAAGTTTATGTTTACGTTGTACCGTTTAGCAGAGCTCAATTTATACAAATAAAGAATTTATTAAAAACTTTTCAAAAGGTGGTCCATCTCTTCTCGACTTACCCTATATTGAAATTTATATGAGAATAATTTTCGTTGGTCTAAAAAATGCTTGTACTCAGGGGCGGACTGGAATCATTTGGCCTCGGTGGCTGCTCTATGGCCACAACCCTCAATATTTTTGCTATGATGGCCATTTCATCAACTAGCGGATTTTATAGCGAATAAATATTAACGTATACAGAAATAATTTTAAAGCTTATTTGAAATATAGGTAGGTGGCATAAGCAAAGTTCAAAATAAGTTAATATAATAAAGATGTAGTAATAGAGTATCTACGGTAAAGGGCAGTAATAAAAAACATGGCAGAATATGTCTTCATTTCATTTATGGAAAACATTTAAATTTATAAAATTGAAAAAAAAAATTTTTTTACGGTTCGCCGACTACGTAGGCCATCTTGAACCGGTCATCGACCACAAATGTGATCTACCGACTGGGGAGTATGAAACGGCACCTTTATCCTACGAGATATCCGATCTCATCCAGCCTGTCCGGCGTGAATAGGATGGCTAAGTGTCGATTCATTTTACACTCTTCCCTGAGACAAGAGCACGCCGTGTTCCCAAGCGGTCACACGCCCAAGTACTAACCACGCTCGACACAGCTTAACTTCGGTGATCTGCGGGAACCGGTGCTTAATATGTCGACAGGCCCTTTCCTGAAAAATATTTTAAAGTTAAATAAATAGAAAACAATGCCCAACAAAAATGAACGTAACTCAATGAACAAAATTAAAATCTTAATAAGGGTGATAGATGTTTCGATTCTGATGCAACATAATCAATTATTTTATTGTAATCAAAATCGAAATCTCTTTCCACGTTTAACAAAATAAACGATTTTAACAGCTCTTCTCCAAGGGTTGATCTTCATCTAGTTTTTATTAGTTTCAGCGTAGAAAAAAAACGTTCACAAGATACCTTGGTGCAAGAGAGTGTTAATATACATTTATATGCGATATTATATAGGCTGCTATATATCGAACCACTACTCTGATCCTGCTTATGTTATTATTATGCATAGGTGGAGAATAATGTTAATTTTTGTACATCTTTTTCTTAAAGTTTTAACATTTTTTGAAAAAAAAATTGTTGTTTAAATGTTTGGCCCAATTGGCCCCCAAAGGCCTTCTGGCCACCCGGCTACCCGCTCCAGTCCGCCACTGCTCGTACTGTAACTTCCTAATCGTAAAAAAGTATTATTGTATACCTTCCTTGCATAAATATTTATTTTTCTACACCAGAAAGTATTTTATTTTTCTAATCCAGATGATTTAGCAATATATCTCAAGAAAATATACGACCCGCTATGTATTTCATCGGTTTTTGTCGAAATTCGTTCAGTATCAATTCGTGTCAAAACGGATGTGAAATTTTATTTCCAGATTTGACGATTTGCCAACAAAAAGCTTTTGGAATTGATGAATAGCGAAATTTATAACAGCCATCTTCATGATCTGAATACGTAATGGACTCGTGTCCAGTTTCGTTCCTTTTAGTCGTGGCGATAATCTAAGATATGTATATTTTAAATATTTTTTTACTTCCACATGGATATTTAATGTTTCCTTTACACTTAAGTGACAAGAAAAGTAGACTATTCCAGTCCAGTTAACTATACGGCAAATTTTCGTATTTTTACTGTTCAGTGCTGCACAGTGTTGCGACCTTTAAAAATAAAATTCCTATTCTTAAAAAAAAATTCCACAAATGCACGCAATACTGAAAAACTCGTTTTTAGCAGATCTCAACCTCAAGTGATTCTAAAGAATATCCTACTAATATAACACTGTGCGTAAACATTTTTTTTTAAATCACAACGTTTTAACTGGTAAGTATTTTTAGTCGTCTTCACATGAATACTGTATTTAGTAGTAATTTGTTCAATATAACAAAATATATACCCATCTATAATAGTTTTATCAATAATGCAACCTGCTGAATGTGCATAGAAAACTAATTTCATGTACCATTATTATTGAGTTGGTTTTACCATAAATTCTAACATGATCATGGCCGACACAGCAAAAGGCGAACCTTGGATCAAATTTTTTTTTTTTACAAAAATGCGCATCCACCACCTAGGGTTATTAGCGCATGAGGTACTTAATTTTGAATTTTACTGTCTCTAGGTTATATTTGGTCAAGTAGGCCGCAGTCTTTAAGAAAGTTTAATGTCTTTTGTAAGTTTTTATTAAGAACGTGTTGTAAACTGTCTTTTATGTCGTGTTGGTGCCTAGTCGCGTCAAATTTGGGGCACTCGATTAAAATGTGTTTTACCGACAGAGGCACTTGGCACTGGTCACAAGACGGTTGATTTTCTTTTGATAAAATGTAGCCATGCGTGAGCTTTGTGTGTCCTATTCGGAGGCGATTTATTGTCACTTGGTCTTTACGAGTTTTTAGGTTGTTCTCGCACGGTTTGACACTACTTTTACACTCACGGAGTTTAGAGGTCGAATTTATCCACTCAATTTGCCATGAGTTTATAATATCTGTTTTAATGAAACACTTAAAGTCACTAGTGATTGTATTTGGCACTATAATAGAATCTGCGTCTTCAAATGCTGCCCTCCTCATTCCCTGTAATTCCGATGTGTAATGGTACCCATATAAAACAGACTTCTTTTCCTGAGTTGTGGATGTCATGGAGGACTCTATGTACCTTTTGTACCAGAGGGTGCTTAGAGTATTTGTGGTTTTTTTATCTCACTTAAAATTGAAATTCCTGTAACATATTATTATAGTAATATGAAATGTATTATTTTTTGCTATGTTTATATTTAAAATGAATTTTATTTTCATGTATTTAACACTAAATTAAATTATTGTATAAAAGAAACAGAAAAAAATCTGTAAATTACATTTTTTAAAATTTATATATTAATCAAATTTACCAATAACATTAAAACCCATACATAAATAAAAATAAAATATCTGTGGTAAACGAAACAAGATAAATAAACATATTGTGCAAAATAACTGTCCAAACTTTAGAGAACAACGTATCCATATAAGTATGCGCCGCTACAAAATTGCTAATTCGGTAAATAAAAGTTTTTTTTTGTTTTGAAAACTTCGTTTTCAGCATATTTATTTAACATTCAGGTCTTATGCCCGCATGGCCCGATGTTATCAAGTTTAAAACTGGTGCAATCATATTACCCAACTCTAATATTGATTCGCATTTGAAAATTTAGTTTTATTTACTACCCTCCAGTTGCTTTAATGTACTTTTATTTATTTATTTGCAATGTAGATACGGCATGGATAAATAAATTAAAGATATACACAGTGTTCTGTATACTTTTATATGGGGTGTTATGGTATTGGCGCATTATACAATGTGATTCCTAAGTTGATACTTCTTTTTTAGCTGTGTATAGAAGGTATTAAAATAAACATTTTCAAATACCTTTTTCAAAAACTTAAAAATAGCCTGCTATACTTTATGTTGTTTGTCTTATCTCTTATTAGTCGTGCAATTTACGGATCGGTGGTCAGATTGTTATTTGGTAATCCGCTGCGGTTTGATTTTCTGAAGCAAGTTAATTTTAAATTGGTGACATGTGAAAATGGTTAAATTTGAGATCAATGAACTAGTAGATATGGTACTAATTTACGATAAATGTCGTCAAAGTGCGGCTGCTGCTTCGAGAGTATACACTTTCCCTTGCGGACTCATCCTACACTCAGAAGTTTTCTTAATGTTATTCAACGGGCAAGTTAGGCAAAACCGTATTTGATCCATAGTGTAATAAATGAATGTAAGTACCTTATACCGGGTTAGTATAAAGTACCGGAACGCTTTAATATCTTCAAAACCGCTTAAGCTACAATTAAAAAATTTGGCATTTGGAGGTTTGAAAGTATGGCGAATTGAACAATGAGATCGACACTGTTGCCAGATTTCCCACCCTAAATTTTTAGAATTTTATCTCTACTAGTTCCTGAGATATGACAACACCCCATTTTCAGTAAAAAGTACCAAAACGCTAAAAACGCTAAAATATCTTCAAAACCGCTAAACCTACGCTTACAAAATTTGACATTTGGAGGTTTTTGGATATGCGGAATTCAACAATGATATTTACACTGTTGCCAGACTTCCCAATTTTCCGCGACACATTTTTATTGCAATGATTTGGGCGTCTCGAACTTAGTAAGATCCTAAATTTTCAAAATTCTGTTTGCGCTTTCATTATACTAGTCAGGAAATTTCTGGGATTTATTTAAAAATAAGCATTTTTTAAACTAATCGGAAACGCCCGAAAATTGAATACCTTATGAACAAGTAGGCGCTGATTCATTATTTTTGGTAACAATCGCCGTCGCGTCGCCATGCTACAACAATTACAAATTAAACACGTCCCTGTCAGTTAAGCAGCCTAATAATTGTATTGATTATTAAATTGAAATTGTATAATGAATTTTGTTCTATCAGAGACCCAACGTATTGATATTTTGATTTTTCGTGGATATGGAAATAAAACAAGGACTAATCAAGAAGTCTGCGACTTGTTTATTGACCGCTATCCTAACAAACCCATTTAAAAGTCCACCATACACAGAACTTGTCGACGTTATCAGGAAACAGGGTCCATTAAAAGTTTACCTAAAACCGGACGCCCTAAAACTGCTACCAGTGCTGAAAATAAATTAAATGTTTTATTACAAATAGAGGAAAATCCCCAAGTAAGTACCAGTCAGTTAGCTTTAAATGCTGAAATCTGTCAAAAATCGGTAAGGATTATCTTAAAAGGAAGACAAATTAAAGCCGTACAAGATTCATTACACCCAAGAACTTTTAGAAGATGATCCTGACCGCCGCAATGAATTCGCCCCAATCATGATGGAAAATATTAACGAAAATCCATATTTTGCACACAAAATTGTATTCAGCGACGAAGCTACTTTTTGCTTGAACGGCCAAGTTAATAGGCACAATTGTAGAATTTTGTCTAGAGATAACCCCCATTGGATGCAAGAACTTCACACCCAATATCCTGAGAAAGTTAATGTCTGGGCTGGAATATTGGGTGACAATATTATCAGACCTTTTTTCATAGAAGGTACATTAACAGGACAGAAGTACTTGGAGCTCCTTAGGGAACGTATAGTTCCTGCCATTCAACACAATAGAAATTTATGTGAAATATGGTACCAACAGGATGGTGCTCCACCCCATTATTCAAAGGTAGCCATGCAGTTTCTCAATAACCAATTCCCAGGGAGGCTGATTGGAAGACGTGGAACATTAGAATGGCCACCTCGATCCCCTGATATGACTCCACTAGACTTCTTCTTGTGGGGTCATTTAAAGAATCGTGTCTACAAAAGTCGTCCAGCAAATTTGTATAAACTCCGCGAAAGAATCCGCCTCGAAGCTGCACTTATAACACCGAATATGTTGAGTAACACACTGCGAGAGTTTTATGATCGACTTGGATACTGTCTGGCAAATAATGGAGCCCACTTTGAACATTTAATTAAAAACTAGTGTCATTAAAATTATAATTTTTTGTGTATAATAAAAAAAATCCTTCTCAAACGTTCATTGTATAAATGGGGCATTCCATTTGAGATAACGAAACGACTATGTGTCGCGGAAAATTGGGAAGTCTGGCAACAGTGTAAATATCATTGTTGAATTCCGCATACCCAAAAACCTCCAAATGTCAAATTTTGTAAGCGTAGCTTTAGCGGTTTTAAAGATATTTTAGCGTTTTTAGCGTTTTGATGCTTTTTACTGAAAATGGGGTGTTGTCATATCTCAGTAACTAGTAGAGATAAAATTCTGAAAAATTAGGATCTTACTAAGTTCGAGACGCCCAATTCATTGCAATAAAAATAAATTGGGCATTCCATTTGAGATAACGAAACGACTAGGTCATAAAAATCTTGTATTGCCATGATGCGTTTTACTGAAATAAACGAATAGGTTTTTTTTGTCTACTATCATAAATTCATCTATCTGGTGCTTATTCCGGTGAGACTGGGAGGGGAAGGGAGTTGCAGTTCCATAGCCCCTTAGATTTGCAACTGATAATGCGACAAACGTTTCTATGGTTAAATCTATAACCATTAATTTGTTTATTTTTATATTGATTGTAAAATAGTGTTGTACTGAAGTTTTTTAATATCGTTTGTTTATTTTGTTATACCTACATTTATGACGTTCTGTCAAATCTTATTTCGAGATAATAAAAACTTTTAGTAGTATTTTCGTGCTTTCTTGGTGTATATTCTTTTTGTGTTAATGCAGTTACAAGTTTTAATATTTAAAGGCAAATAAATACTTCGTTAACCTCCGCTAACCGTTAGTTTGGTTTATTTTTTATTAATAATAAGACAAGAAAGAGTTTGTAGACCATGATTTGACTTAGATGATTAAAAAAAAAATTTAGATATAGAGGAAGAAGTTTTAAAAGTTATTTCCGTCTTGTGTCTATAGAAGAAAGCCATGCTAAACATGAGAAATTGTGTTTTAATGTTTTAATTTCACTAAAAAAAAGTAGTAAGATAAGAAAAGTGACCGCGTAAACAACACGTTATTTTAGTGATATTAAGTACAATAAAAAATTATATAAATCTAATAAAGGAGACCAGTAATTTGCCACCAATAACATAAAAAACATTTGAATGTAGAAGAGTTTTGGATTTGCATTGTTTTTATTTGTTTTGAATCACAACGTTTCAACTGGTAAGTATATCCAGTCGTCTTCAGGTGAATACTAAAGAAATATGATAAACAGGTCTATTTATAATCGCCAGGTACATTGACGCACAACTGAGATGAGTCAGGCGCATATCTGAGGAGTCATACGTTTAACTCTTATGTGGTCTTGTTAATTTTATCTTAGATTTCTTGTAGTTATGGAACTTATTACTCATACCGGATCTATACCTGGCTTCTAGTGTCTTAGACGACTGAAGAAACTTACTAGTTGAAATATTGTGCTTTAAAACAAACAAATACAATGTAAGTCCAATACTGTTCTACATTCAAGAAACATCATTGTCTCCAACCTTCCACCAGACAACGCTACTTTGTACCTGAATAAATTCATACTGGTGCTTTCAATCGTTTTTCCAGCAAACACCTAGCAATTAACCTTTAGGAAAACAGCGATCATGTCACTACAAATTTTATAGGCAAAAGCTAAAGTAAACCCTTTCATGGCAGTATAAGGGGTTACCGGAACTGACCGATTGTAAAAAATAAAAGTAATTTTTATCACTACCTTATGGGCCAACACCAACCTCGCCAGGGCGTTTGACTTGGTGCATGTCCTGGTCAGCAGTGACCAGTAGAACCAAATTAAAATACTATATTTGTGTATGATCGTGTGTTTGTCATGCCATTTATACAATTATATGTGTTTTTATGTAGAATAAGATGACAACAACAAAAACTTTGTAATGAATAAAGATATTTTTAAAGTAAAGTAACCAGACAATAAAAAACACTAATATATACTTTTTATTAGTAACAAAATTTAAATCAATTCAACATATTACGGTCCTTATGCTGCCATTTATCAGGAAATTTACATAGCAACATTACTACAGCAATAACAAAAATGCATTTCTGCTTTCATACAATTTCGGCAAAATTGCTTTTGTGTTTTTAAAGGGGTCAATGTGATAAAAATGTAAACTCGAAAAATGAAAAGCTGTTTTATTGTTCTGTCCAATAAAGTCAGTTAGTGTGCCAGAAAAACAGAGAACATGTTAATCAATAAATTGTTTTCTATGGGAAGCAAAATGTTCTAAAATAAATCAACTGAAATTTTATATAAAAAAGGTAACTGTAAAATTTTAAAAACTTCTGAATATTAATTTTTTTTTTTAATTTTTTTAATTTAATCTTACCTTTTTTACAAATTTTTCAGATTCAAATAATTACATTTTAAAGCTTAAAAGACAATGCCTCCAAAAAATAGGGCAAGACGTTTCCTCGATCGGTATATTAATATTATTAAAAACTATATACAGGGTGTTACAAATTCGACATACCAGCATTGGAATCTCGGAAACCATAGGAGTTAGAGACTCGGTTAAATGGGGGCAAAATGGTGCAATTCGATGCTGATTATAATACCGCTTTAAAAGTTTTCAAATTCCGAATACTTCCGATTTTATTCGAAAAAAAAAACAAAATTTTGCAAAATTGTTTTTATTTTTTCCTGAACTCAATTGACTAGCTATTTAAAAAAAAATTACACTTTGTTATTGCCACTTTTTCTCCTCTACAAAATGACGTTACTAAACTTAAGATATGCCGTTTTGTCTCTGAGCGGCCATCCCAACTTTACTTTTTTAAATACGAACCTGGATTTTTTTTTAACCGATTTTTAAACCCTCCTACCCTCAAAATGTAATGGCGATATTACTTTCTCATAACGATGAATTGTCCTTGCTTATTTTTTTAAATTCATATTTTTTAAAATCGCTATGCAAGTCGGCTGTCGCCAAAATTGGAAGAAAAATCGATCGTTTTATTGAGCAAAACGTCAATCTCTGTGACATTTAGAAAATTAGGATTTATAATTAGTAATCAATAAAGAATTCTTAAAACATTCTTATAAATAAATTATATTACTTATGTATGAATGTTTTAAATAAAATAAAGTTTTTAATTGATATTGTAATTCGTTGCCACGAACAGACTGACAAGAAGTGTAAAAAATTAGAAAGATATTAGGGAACAATTAAAGAAAAATTCATTTCGTTGGCTAATCTATGAACATTTCCTATATGTACATAGGCGCTGATTCCGTGGGGGCTCTGGGGGCTTGGGCCCCCAGAGCCATATTTCTTAGGGGCGTAGCCCCCATAGCCTAACCCTCACAGTACGTTTACATAATAATGATACTAATAGCAATTCGTTTGCGAACGTGCGTTACTTCAGATTTGATAATTTAATTTTTTTCTATAAAATTTATCTGCAGTTGTCGTTTCCTTTTTTAATTTAGCAGATTATCATATTTAGGAAAAAAATATTTTGGCTTTGAAAATTAAATTATGCTAGATCTGGCAACCCTGGTCTGCCACTTTGCTTAGACCACGTAGAGAATTTGGAAAGTCCCTGGTCTCAAAGTCTCAAGGTTGTCAGGTCTGGTGAAATTTCACTAGATTTAATGATTTCGAAACCAATCCAAAGTGATTTAGTGAAAACTTTCGTTAAATGCCCCAGTTTTAGTGATTTTTCGGATTTTGTAGCAAATAAGACAAAGTCGTCTAAAATACAATACAAAAATGCAATATTTTAAAAATATTTTTTTCAAAAACACGGCTATTTTTAATTATCCGCTCGATCTATATTTTCTACACGTTGGCAGCCGTGATGTCAGATCTGCGCATCATGCAGATCTGACATCACGGCCTAGTCAGCGATGTCAAGCATCGGCGCGGTCAAGTTGGAGCCAGTGTTACCAGATCTCCTGTTTTAACAGAAGATCTACTGTTTTCACTCTTAAACTACTGTTCTACTAACCTAAAAAATATTATAAATTTATACCTGCCACCTCTAATCGTTGTTAAGTTTATTATTAGTATTTATTTATTATTTATATTATTAACCGCTTGATATTATTCTTTTAATTTTTTACTTTTGTTTTTGTAAGTATGTATATATTTTTTGACTATTTCATTCCAGCCATTTTTAGCCAAATTTGTTACCTTTGAGGTTTTAGAAATATGTTATTACTAACTATTACATTTTATTATGTGTATATTTAATAAAGGATTTTGTTTTATTCGTTAAGATCCGGGCTCCAAGTCCCCAGAGCAATTCTGAAGTTCCGGCGCCTATGTATATGTAGGTACACCAAATCACTTTGAATAAATCAATCTTACTGGTATTCGGTCTCTTGCAGAATAATAGACAAAAATCGATATACAGGGTGATTCCTAAGTTGATACTACTTTTTTTAGCTGTGTATAGAAGGCATTAAAATAAACAACCTTTTCAAATACCTTTTTTCAAAAAAACTTAAAAATAGGCGAGATACAGAAGTAAAAAATCTAAGTGGTCTTCAAAACGTGGCCTGCTATACTTTATGTTGTTTTTGTCTTATTAGTCATGCAGTTTACGGGTCGGTGGTCAGTTATTTCACAATCCGCTGCGGTGTGTTTTTCTAAAGCAAGTTAATTTTAAACTGGCAAAAAGTGAAAATGGTAAAATTTGAAAACAATGAACTAGTAGATATGGTGCTAATTTACGGCGAGTGTTGTCAAAGTGCCGCTACTGCTTCAAGATTATGTTTAAGTTAGGTAGGACCGTCTTTGATCCATAGTGTAATAAATGAATGCAAGTACCTTATTTTTGAGTTTTTTGAAAAAATGTATATGAAAATGCTGTTTATTTTAATGCCTTCTATACACAGCTAAAAAAGAATCAACCTGTATTTCTTAATAAAAATGAACATTTCTTTTTCTTAACCACAGAGTTTAATTAAATTTTTCTGCTGAAATGCTCAGAAGAAAATAGGGTTTGTTCGAATAAGGGGTGCACCCCCCCCCCCCCCCCCCCCTCCTACTGCGCCACTGCACCACTACTATCAAAGAGTCGCCATTTCAAATATTAAGAAGAATTTTCGTAATACCCTGTATAGTATTGGGGCTAATTAACCCATTTTTATTATGCTTTGATATCCCTTTACGGTCAATATATCATATCTTTATTTTTCCCTTATTTTGCTTATTATCAAACGTATTTATTTCATCCCGTATTTCCGGTATAAAATTTTACCTAATTACATATTCTGCGGTTCAAAAAGACATGAAACAAATCACACTGGGAGTAATAAAGGGGCGCCGCGTTTTTTTTGCTTGTATTTTTATCAGAGTTTTCAAGTTTAATTTTGTTAAAAGTTTGGATTTCATCTGATTAGCCTTTTGGGAACAAATGTTTTTTATGGTTAGAAATGTGTTTACATTAGGTACACGTGATTAACTTAATGGCTTTTAGTAAATTATATTAAGTTTTTTGTTTTTTTTATCATATATTATGATTTACCTGCCTGGCACTTCTACCTTTAACCTACATTTAAACTATGTATTGTCTTTATACAGGGTGATTCCTAAGTTAATACTTCTTTCTTAGCTGTGTGGCATTAAAATAAACAACATTTTCAAATACCTACTTTTTTTCAAAAAACTAAAAAAATAAAGTACTTACATTCATTTATTACAGTATGGATCAAATACGGTTCTGCCTAACTTGCCCGTTGAATAACATTAAAAGAACTTCTGGGTGTTGGATGAGCCCGCAAGGGAAAACGTTTTGCGTATAATCTCGAAGCAGCAGCCGCACTTTGACGACACTCACCGTAAATTAGAACCATATCTACTAGTTAATTGTTTTCAAATTTTACCATTTTCACGTGCCACCAATTTAAAATTAACTTGCTTTAGAATACCACAGCGTATTGCCAAATAACTCACCACCGATCCGTAAATTGCATGACTAATAGGAAATAAGACAAACATAAAGTATAGCAGGCTACGTTTTGATGACCAGACCCGCATTTTACTTCTGTATCTCGCATTAAGTTTTTTGAAAAAAGGTATTTGAAAATGTTAATTAATTTTAATGCCTTCTATACACAGCTAAAAAAGAAGTAATAATTTAGAAATCACCCTGTATATGATTTAACTGCCTGGCACCTCTACCTTGACATTTAAACGATGTATTGTCTTTATATAAGCACAAGGAAACATGAGCTCAAATGCAAAGGTCTATCTATACTATAATTCCAAAATTACTGTCAGTGATTTAATAATATACTTAGCGAAATAGATATTGCACACAATATATTTATTCTATATTAAAATAAATACAAGTACTTTTTCTAGAGAAAAATCTATTAAAACTCAAAATTTCAACTTTTTTTAAGACTTGATATAGGAATTGCAAATTGTATCTGACATCAAGCATCAGGTGAACTTATAATAACCTGCCAAGTAAATCCCGTCGTCATCGTCAGTGTGATTCATAATGTTCCAGGGTAATACTGTCGGGATGCCTATCTATCTTTCCGGATTCCGGCTTAGGAACCCATAAAGCTCGGTTTTATTAAAAAAAGAAAATTTGCTTTTTGCCTCAATAAAAAGGGAAAATATTTTCACAAAGCACAGGGGTGAGGATTGTGATGTCCGTGCAAATAAAAAAATATGCCTTTTGTGGAAGATGATGAACAGTGCTGTAGGGTGTTAGGAGCACAGAACCACTAAAGTCTAAAATTAAAAATTAAAACTTTTTAAAAATACATTTATATTTTATATAAAATACGAGACCAAGAACGAAAACATCCATGCTCAATAGAATTACCAAATAAATAAAAATATTTATTTATTTATTTATTTATTTAATATTACCACATTCTACAGAATCAGATATCCAATTATCGAATGGGATATAAAAAAAAAGTTTTAACATAATACAAAGCATTATAAAAAAGAACAACATAGATAATATAGTAAAAATAATTACACAATGATATATAATATGTAAATAATTACAGAGTCAGGCGTTTAACGGAGGCCACAGTGCAGGCATGTATATCTAACTGGTTTTGAATTTTATTATAATTTCACATATTTGATGTAATGGAGAAAACTTTAGTGTATTTGTCCTTGGAGTTGGTAGAGTAAAAGTCAGGTAATTACGCGAGGTTGGCCTTGGCACCTGAAAGTGCAGGGACTGTAAAATATTCCCAGCATCAATTTTTCCGAAAAGTACGTTATGTAGAAAGATAATTTGAGATTTTGTTCGCCGTGTTTCGAGGCTTTCCATTGAAAATCTTGCCAAGAGACGATCGTGTGGGAACCCTATTGCAGGGTAGATTCCGTCTAGCTTAAAACTAGTGTACTTTAAAAAGCGTCTTTGAATTTTTTCCAGACTACTAATGTGGGTTTGATAGAAAGGGCACCAAATAACCGAGGAGTACTCAAGGCGTGACCTAACAAAGCTATTAAATAACAACCTAAGTGTGTCCCAACTCGTGAAATCTCCAGCGTTTCTTATAATAAAGTCCAGCAATTTTAAACTTTCTCCAACAATTTTAGAATAATGATCACGGAAAGAGAGCTTTGAGTCCAGCACCACACCAAGATCACACACAGACTCACACCGTTTTAACATATCCCTATTTATACTATACTCATATACAATCGGATGCACTTTTTTTGTAAAGTTAATAATACTGCACTTAGACACATTTAATAATAATTTATTTTTCTCACACCACCTATTCATTTTCTCAAAGTTATCTTGTAATTTCATGCAGTCCCTCTCGTCTCTAATTCTAAGATATAACTTGACATCGTCGGCATAAATTAAATGATCGACATCTAGGATAAAAATAAGGTCATTAAGAAATATAATGAAAAGTAGGGGTCCCAGATGTGACCCCTGGGGGACACCTGAGGTGGCAGCAAACTCTCTGGAATTTTGACCATGGCATTGAACATATTGTAGGCGGTTAGTTAAATATGACTCAAAAAATGCAATAAGTCTTTGTGATAGACCAAACGTAGCCAATTTATCGAGAAGAATACCATGATCGAGCCGATCAAAGGCTTTGGAGCAATCAGTGTAAATGACGTCAGTTTGTTCACCCGCATCAAGAGATTCCGCAAGATCCTGAGTAAGACAAAATAGATTTGAGACGGTTGAGCGACCCTTCATAAAACCGTGCTGTTGAGCAGATATGTGAATGCTAATTGAATTATATATATTCGTGTAAAATAATTTTAAAAACTTTCGAGAAATTATTTATTATACTGATTGGTCTATAGTTGGTAATGTTACTGCTGTCCCCTTTTTTAAAAAACGGAGTTATGCGGGATATTTTCAACAGGTCTGGAAATGTAGAAGTTGAAAGTGATAAATTAAATAGAATTGCAAGCGGACGAGCAAGAACAATCGCACAGTCTTTCAGCAAGAATGCAGGGATTTTATAATTTTGGTAATTCTACACAATAAATATTTTATACAAGGTACTACAGATTGTGTGTGATTGAGGATCTCTAAAACGGTAAGAGAGATTGATTTGATGTCAAAATTTCTTTATTCATTTATATTGTATTCTACTTATCATTTTGTGTAAGTAAAAGAGAGGAACACTGTTAAACTAAGGTAAAGTTACTTGACTTTGATACTTAAATATAAACAAAAAATTTGTAAAGATTCCGAAAACTTTCAGGGATATCCGAGAAAAACATAATTTAGGGTTTTCGTTTCAATTTTTTTGTCGTTAGATTTGAGTTTACGAAAAGTAAAAGACATTCTGATATATGATTTTTTATGTTCTACCCGATGCTTATAAGAGTGTTAGAATTTGACTTTACGGGTGTTAGATATCATCATATCATGTTCATTTATTGTGTATCTCGCTTTTTTTTTAATATTTTTGAAAAAAAGGTATTTGAAAATGTTGTTTATTTTAATACCTTCTATACACAGCTAAAAAAGAAGTATCAACTTAGGAATCACCCTGTATACAAGCTAGAATGCATAAAGAATAAATTGGACTACTTGCAGCCTCTTTATTTTCTGAAAAAATACAGAACTACGGGGCTACGTTTATTTCTAGTTTGGCATACTTTTTTCGTGTCTTCATAAAATCTACCCCTCTTTTTGGGGTAGAAACCAGTCCCAATTTTTTTTTGCAAATGTAATAGTACATTGTATATCTAGTAGAAAAAGCTGAACATTTTTGGACGACCGTAAAGATTGTATGTCGAGGCGCAAGCTGAGACTGACCATACGGATTCAGGGAATGTGGCTTTTTCTACAAGGTATACATACTATTTTTCCGTAAATCAAAAATTATGAAAAGGACATAACTTATTACAATCAACTTGTTAAAATTTTGAAATAAATATTATTAACTTTATTCACAAATAAAGGATGCCATTAAATTTGTGTTGTAACTATGGAAACACAGTAATATTGAATTGTCAAGCTTAACACATTTTAGTTTACAAGTAGCCGTACAGAAATAATATTTCCTTACAGTAGGTACAATAATAAATATTTTCTAACTCTTATTTGCCGTTCTCTAGCAACGACTAAGTGTAAGGAAATATTGACTTTTTCTTTCAGAAATGTTATCAAAACTGTCAATATTTCCAATCGATTTTCGGAAAAAGTATTTATTGTAATAGTTCGTTGGAAAAAGGAAAAGGGAATATGACCCACTTTTTTCTTGCATTTCGGTAATCTAGAAATCCAGAAAACACTCAACACACAATTTTTAGAGAAACTTAGGCAACGACTTATACACGAAATTTGTCAAATAACCCTGGTTATGCTACATAATGTCAAGAATAAATTCTACTTTAGATTAGGGGTTTGTCAAGAAAAAATGGGCAACATTTAAAACAATTTTTACAATAAAACAAATTTCGTCCACTTTCCGAAAATGCAAAACTAAATAGTTGGTCCTAATCCTTTTTTTATGCCTTTCACAATACATACCTTTACGTTTAAAAAAAAATTGGGGGTGGTTTATACCCAAAAAAGAGGGATAAATTTTATGAAGACGAGAAAAATTATGTCAAACTAAAAATAAACGCCACTGTAGTTCTGTATTTTTTTAGCAAATAAAGAGGCTTTATATTACAGAATTTATTCCAGTTTAAGAATTCCACCCTGTATATGAGTTTACAAGAACATTAGGGTTAAGTAGTTTTAACATTTTTCCGGGTAATAAAAGACAAAGGGGTAGCTGTGTATGTCAAAGACTGATTAAAGTATTTAAAAATTTAAAAAAAAGGTAAAAATATATAATTAAAAATTAATTTTATTGACTTTATTTAGCATTCAATTGACAATGTAAAGTTGTTAAACTTGTTTTTAGTTTTTTTGTATCGCGTTAGAAACATGATAGCTACTTGTATTATTATTTATTTATTTAAAGTATCAGTTTGTAACAAGGGTTTGCCATATGTCGTTTAAAAATTTATTACAATTCTACGACTTGTCAGAGAGCAAAGTAGTGTCCAAAAGGACATACAATTTTAAAATGTTTTAGTGTGCAGTATTAATGAACAAGGGCAAGTTAACAAGGTACTGTTTCAACCAACCCTAAAATATAATTATGGAGCTAAAAATATTTAAAAAGGCACATGCTGTCATATACATTAAATTTCAGTTAGTTTACCTGGAAAAAAAATCGGTAGAGGAGAGTCAGCTAATCGCGCGCGGCGGCTAATCATGCGCATGTCTTTATTTCCATAACCGGCGGTATATAATTCGAAATCGGTATTCGGGCGCCATCCTTTGCCAAGCCTGTGTACTATGACATATGAGTCAGTTGGATCGCTTTACTTATCCAAAATGGTCGCTTCATTGTTTACGTATGTCGTGTACTAGAAGATGCATCGAAAAAAATAATCCGTAAGTATTTCCATTTAAAAATTTTTTGATAATCGTGTACGTTAATACATTGCTTAATGAGTCCTCTTGACACTGATATATATAATTTAGGCAAAAAAATCTTTTATATTGTTTTAAATAATGTAAAACCGAATCTGTCACTTTCGGTTAATCGGGCGCAGTGTGCACGATTAGCCGCCATGTATTTAGCATTGTTAAGAATGAGTTGTAAATAACACAGCCACACAAAACGGGGTCAGGCCACGTTTACTATATGTTTTTGGGGGCGCTAAATCCAAATCCGAGGTCCAAAAAAGTCAGCACGTCAGAGTTTTGGCATAACCGCAAAAGAACCCATAATTACAGTCTTAAATATCTTAGATTGTAATATTTTGCATTTTTGCAGATGCCGAAGTACCAACGTAAAATAACAAAGGCGCAATGGAATCAAGATATCATAATTCAGGCTATAAGAATAAATTAGTATAATCTTAGCTTCAATAAATTATTTTATTCGTTTTCCTTTTCAATGCGCACAATTATTCTATCCATGCGCACCATTAGCCGCATACGTCGGGTGAGTGTGCGCAGTGTCATTTTTTGAAATTTCGAATTTTAACGTCACAATGTGCATATTTATTTAAAATTAATTACATAATATTAAAGCCAAATCATTAGAGAGTCTTGATAGCGAACCTAGAAGTCGAATATTTTGTCATTTCGGAAATATTACAATTTTGGCTTAGGTGCGCACCAATACCCGACTCTCCCCTACACCAAATTAAAACTTTTAATATTAATTAATTATAAAATGTGGAAATGAAAAAACCTACGCCGTCGACGTCGCGTCAGCTAGTGCCATTTACATCTATAGAAAGGACAGAAATATAAAAAAAATTAGCTTTTTAAAACAAAAAAGCAACAAAAACCATAAAGGCTCGTTCTATTTTTTTTTAATATACACGGAAAAAGTATAGAGTCACCGTAATTGTTTTCAATGCACTTATACAGGGTGTTTCATTAAGAATGGCCACCGGTGATATCTCGGAAACTACTGGATATTTTTTTTGTTGGTAATGGGGTTGGCGAAAGAGCCAGTATACTTATTTTTTTATTTTTTTTTTATGATAAAACACCTGCTGTAGGAAAAATCCTTTAGGGCACTCTGGGAGCGGTGCGTGTGCGAAGAAAGCGATTAACGTTGGTCTTGAAATGTTGAAGATTGTATTCATTGAGAAACACGACCTCAGGAAGATCATTCCACAAAGATGATGTTCTCCAGATGAAAGAATTCTTGAATAATGAAGTTCGAGTACTAAGCTGAACAACATATGGATGAGCGGCAGTGGTTCGCCGTTAATTTCTGTTTTGCATTGCTCTAGGTGGAATCAAGTGGGCAATGTCAGTCGAACACCTGCCATGAAAATATCTGTAAAAGAGAGCCAAATCACCAACCTGTCTTCGATGCCCCAGGCTATCGAGGGTCTTGGTCAGCTCTGGGTCGCCGATCAGACGAACGGCCCTCCTTTGAATGGAATCCAGTAGCCGAAGGGTGTGCTTGGGTGCAGAGCTCTAGACATGAGAGCAATATTCTAATGATGGTCGAATCTGGGCTTTGTAGAGTGTCAAAAGTTGATAAGGTGTGTACAACCTTTTGGTGCGGAAAAGTACACCAAGTTTCTGTGCAGCTGCCTTGGCAATTGCGGCAACGTGATCATGCCAAGACATATTACCTCCCAGATTGACCCCCAGCAAATTAATAGACGGTGTCAGGGGAATTGCGTGTCCTGCCATGACTATATCCGGTTCTGCAATGTTAACCTTTTTGGAGAAGACTGCTGCCTGGGTTTTCTTAGCATTAAATTCGACTTGGTTACTGTCACCCCAAGCCAAGATTTTTTCCAGGTCATTGTTGAGGTGCAATACTTCATGCTGCCTGCGAAGATGTGCGTCGGCAGCGGATGTTTGGGGAGTCAAGGTAAAAGATAAGACAAGTGTTCTGTCATCAGCAAAGATATAAATTGGATTTTGGGTTTTCACTAGAAGGTCGTTAATATACAGTAAAAAGAGGGTAGGCGACAATATGGACCCTTGAGGAACACCGGCATTGATGGTGAAGGTGTCTGAGAGAAACCCGTCAATCGCCACTTACAGAGAATGGTTCTTAAGGAAGCTGGTTAACCATAAACAAAATCCATTAGGCATACCGTAGGATCGCAATTTACTTAGAAGCCCATCGTGCCAAACACGATCAAAAGCCCTAGAGATGTCCAGTGTAACAGCCCGGGATTCTCCATGATGTTCGATGGTGTTGCTCCAAAGATGGGTGACATATGCCAGAAGGTCACCTGTTGATCTGGACGAAAACCGTATTGATGGTCGCTGATGATGTTAAGCCCTTCCAGATACTTTAGGAGTTGTTGGTTAATAGCTTTCTCCATTACTTTTGAAATTACTGAAAGCAATGCGACGGGTCGGTAGTTGCTTGGCAGGGTCTTTTTACCTTTCTTTGGAATGGGCTGGAATGGACTTAGGCCTATAAGGCCCATTGTAACCCCTGTCGTATGGGTAATGTTAGCCAGATTGAACCTAATGCTTAGCGTGGAATCCGAAGCACGTGTAAGCATTAGTTAACCCTTTTTTCTCCCCCAGAGGTCCTCGGCGCTCCTCTCTCTAGGTCCCGCTATTAGAGTTCACTAATAGCATACTGCCTTCTTTTATCCACTTAAGTTTCCAGCATACTCTTTTTATTAAGCATATGCCCACTCCGGGGATCGAACCCGGACGCCACGGTCGAATGCCAGTAACTCGCCATGGGTCACTGCCGCAAGGCCATAGAAACACAGGGAAAAAAATCCTGAAAATAATTTTTTAAGTCAATTTTTTTACATACGGACCTGAAATTTTAAATACAGTTTTAGGGATTTCTAAGCTTTAGAAATTTAAGACAATATACAATTTTTTAAATTATCTTTTTAATTTCATTACAGTCTTGTACATTTCGAGCCAAAATAAAAACAAAATATTTCTGATTCAAAAAATCGGTCCACTTTTACTCTAAGAGGTTTAATATTTTATATTTTGTGTTGAGAAAAGACCCGAGTCAAGGCCTCAAATATCTAGGTCTGTTTATTTTTGTTTCGTGTTTTGTCTTCTAAACAGTAAAAAAAAAATGCAATTGTTTTTGAAACAAAGCGCATTACAGTAACATAACTAGACTAACACTCCAGTTTTTTCTTCACTCAGAAGTAATATTTTTTTTTCTGTTTTACAGTATTTCGGTCTAGGTCTAAGCCCAAAACTATAGGACTAAGATATACGTTATTTTAATAAAATACTAATAAAAAATATAGTCACTTCTCATGCCTTAAAAACTTGCTTACTTCCTAGTCTAGAGTATTGTGATGGTAAATCTTATTTAAAAAATAAACAGCCTAAAGCCCGTATTATTCATCTCCTGGTAACTTTGCCAGCCAGATAATTTCTATGAAGACAATTGTCTTAACAATGGTTTCTTTGGAAATTATCTTGCTGATAAAGTTACCAGGAGATGAATAATACGAATACCATAACTTCCTGTTCTGTAATTTTAATATTTAAGTAATCATAAAAATAATTGCCGGGGCCGTAATAGTAAAAAAATGGTAATTTGAAATGCTAGTAATGTGTTATTTGATGACAAAACGTCAAAATTTTAAAAACCTTTAAATTTTATCTCTAAAGATTAAAAGTCCTTAAATTTGTTTTAAAAAATCCAGGTCCGTGTTTAAAATAATGAATTGAGATTGGTATCTAAAAAACGAAACGTCCAATTTAAAAACTAAAAACGCCATCTTATAGAACATAAAGAACGGATATGGGAAAGTGTTTTTTGTTTTTTTCCTAAGTCCAAAATAAAGGCGCAAAAAATAAGAACCAAAATTATAAATTTCGGTTTTTTTCGGATATCTCCGAAAGTATTCGGAATATTTACAATTTTCTTTCGCCAAATTATTAAGCCCCAAAATACGCAACTTTGCCTCAATCTTCGTATCTCATGCCGTTTTCGAGATCCCCTTATATGCACACGAATTTGTAGCACCCTATATAGACAAAAGAAGCAGGCCATATTTGCAGCGGATTAAGCTAGCCGGCCTACCGCAATCGATTTTAAATAAAAATATATAAATTTTTAAAACCATGATGGTTCGTCTTTTTATTACAGGTTCATCTCATTTTTAGTCAAGTTTACATGAATTTTGCCTGTTCTTTTTTGTGCCTTTTATTTGGGATTATACAGTGTACACACTTGGCAGTTTATAAAATACTTCTTATATTTTAACTTTTGAAAAGTATTTGTCATCTCGTTGGTTTAATTTGCTTATGATGGTAATTTTAAAATACACAAAAAAAAAGTAATCTTGAGAAAAAATCTTTTAACTTAATAAAATAGGTCTTTTTTAAAGCACGTTTTATTATTTACATAATTCTCCTGTAATACCTTTGTACTTTTTAAAGGAATATAAATATTAAATTTTTGAAGTCAGTAATCCCGGGAATTATTCCGCAAAGAAAAGTTTGTATGAACATATGGTCCCGATAGCGTCGTTAAGAAGATACAGGAATAATGAATGTAAGTATTTTAAAAAGTTTATTTAAAAAAATGTTTGTTGCTTTCGCAATACGGGAAGTATGAATTATGAGTACGAAAGAGCCGGAATTTAAAAAATATAAACCAAGGTAATATTGTTTTAATTTAATTTAAAAGAATTTAATAAATTTGAAATAATACGTATAAAGAAGAGATAATAATGTTTCTTGAATGATAGAAGAGTTGCAAATGCATTGTCTTTATTTGTTTTACATCACAACGTTTCAACATCCCAAAGCATAAAAAACATAGTAAATAATAAAATTAACAAAAAAAACAAAAGTGACAATCCGAAAAAACTTATATGACATAATCGGCTTAGTTTCATGTCTAGTATCTCCAGTTACTCTACGGCCCATAAGTTACCGGACACCCCGTATATTACTTATATTCTGCTGTATGCAATAAAACCTTAAATAAGTGCCAGGTAAATATCTCCAGCCATCTTTACCTGGCATTTATTTAAGGTATTATTGCATACAGCAGAATATGAGTAATATACAGGGTGTCCCGTAACTTATGGGCCGTAGAGTAACTGGAGATACTAGACATCAAACTAAGCCGATTATGTCATATACGTTTTTTCGGATTGTTACTCGTTCTAGAGATACCGGGTGTTGAAAGTAAAAGTTTGTTCTCGAAAATAAGCCATAATTTTAAAACGTTTTAATAAATCGAATTGAAACTTGGCAATATTATGTTTTTATGAGGAAGAAATAAGAATTTGTAGAAATTTTTAGTTTCAAACTAGAGGGCGCTAGTTGCATACACTGGGCTTCATAAATCTATGATTTTTTATCTTACCTGTGATATTAGGTGTTTTTCAATTATAGTTTCTTAAAAAGGGCATTTTTTGAGTCAAAAATCTATACTTGATTGATCTTAATATCTTTAATGATTTTCGAGATATATCCCTTTAAACATCCCAAAGCATAAAAAAACCTAGTAAATAATTAAATTATCAAAAAAAAAGTGACAATCCGAAAAAACTTATATGACAATCGGTTTAGTTTGATGTCTAGTATCTCCAGTTACTCTACGGCCCATAAGTTACGGGACACCTTGTATTATGTAGAAAATAAATTAATAGAAAAAAAAACAGCAACAAACACAAAAAGTTAAACACTTCTATATATTAGGTGTTCAAACAGGTGTCCTTCCTCTCGAATGCATTTTTAAGTAAGCCTTCACTATTTAAATATCGCCTGCTGAACTTAAAAATGTGACTATACTCACTACATCTGTGAACATAGTTTAGCCAAATAATCAAATATAAAGTTTCCGTTCTAGCCACATTTGGTTTGTTTCACTTTATTTCATGCTTGTTATAATTTATATAAAATGTGTGGCTGGATTAAACTTTTTATGTATTCATTATTTGAAGAAACAGTCCATACTTAAAGTGTAGTGGAAATTTAGAAGGTAAGAAATAAGAACACAAAATCTTCCCCCACTGTTATATTAAAGACATATTTTGATTTAGGAAACTTCCCTACATGTTTCAAACACAGAAGCATTCATCTTCAGGAGAATAAATTTAAAAAGATAAAAAACTAGTAGATATCACCTTAACAAAGCATCAAAATTGTAGGTTTGATGTAAAACGGTTGTTAACCTACAATTTGGATGCTCCGTTAAGGTGATAGACTACTAGTTTTTATTCTTCTTTTTATTTATTCTGTTAAAGATGAATGCTTTTGAGTTCGAAACATGAAGAGAAGGTTTTTAAATCAAAATATTTCTTTAATATAACAGTGGAGGAAGACTTTGTGTTTTTATTTCTTATTCATTATTGTTTTTAAAATATAAATAAATATTTTAAAATAAGTCAGATAAATTTAAAAATCAAATATTCAATTTTTTTTTTTTCGAATATTTTAAAAAGTAAAAAAGAAGTTGAATTGTTTTTTTACAATATTACTGGACACAAAATTCCGCAACTTTGCGACCCTTGAACTGAATTTGGGTCACTCTGTACAAATGGCACTTAGGTATAGATTTTTAAAACTTATAAATAGCTAGAAACTTTAAACAGTTATAAACTTTGATAAAATAACTAAAAGTTATTGCTGCTCTATATCTCAACAAAATATCAAGCTGGCTGAAATGTAAAAGGGTATTAAGCTATTTAAGTTGTATGTGGAAAGGAATATTATACAGAGCCGGACTCACTCATTTAATCGGCCAGGGCAAGTAACTTTAACAAGCCCTCAAAAGGATTCCCCAGACCAACGCGGTGACGGTAATGGTGACTGTTTCGTCGCGGTGCCATAGAACCCAGAGGTAAATGGCGCGACCTACACCGCTGCGGTGCCGAACTCTCATTTTTACACAAGAGTCTGTGGATTAGACGGAAAGGATCACCGAAAGAAGCCGAACTCCGGTGCCGATCGATCGAATCGAAAGAAAACCGTTTGACATAACTTATTGGCGCGAAATTCATGTGTTGTCACAGGAACGTTTGATAAACGCGTACCTATTCATTGTGCGTCTTGTTATTTAGTGTGAAGTGCGACCTGTGCGAGAACAATATAGGACTATAAGGTACATTATATATATTTTGAATTATATAGAAGTATACAAATGAGATGCTGGCCATTTGGTTTCAACCAGAGCCATAAAACCTAATTACACACACACACACACACAGAAGTATACAAGGGGGGATTAAAGCCACTACTAACTTATATACATTTTTTAAATGGGAGATATCTTTGTTTATTTATGAACTTTCTCAGGATGAAACCTTTGATGTTTTCTAAAGTACGTTAACGCCTAAATTTTGACGAATTGTATATTCAAAATTATTACCTGTGTACGAAACAAGAGCTCACCGACAGCGTACTTTAATTAAAAATTTATTTAGTGTTACCATATTTGTAATGTATCCTCGTGTTAACTTTCTTTCTAAGTTGACTGGATAGGTGTATTGGTTAGAATTATTTTATGGTTAGAATAATGTCTATATCAGTCTATCATTTTTGAATGAAAGTTTATTCTACAGGGTCGTGCATCTCACCTCCCGTCTTCCCTAGCTCACTTAAAAATTAAGTTAATATTTTGACATTTTGCGGACTAGACCTGTATCCTAGGGCGCATTTCAGGAAAATATTTTTGTTTATACAGGGTGTTCCAAAAAAGCGTGACGTCATTAGGATCTATTTTTTAGATTACATGCTATATATTATGTATCTGTGTGTGCATATGTCAGTTTTTGTGAAATTGATAATATTCGCTTTAAAAGTTTAAACTTTTAAATAGTTAATAAATGACATAAACATTTTTTTTGTTTTTGTAAAATGGGGTTTAGATAATACTAGGGGCTTCGACATTTTGCCCTCATAAAATTTACATTTTTTATTAGTACTTTGGCATATTTATCTCAAAAACGCAAAATAGTGACATATAATATGCACTTCTTGTACCAAGCCACAAATACAGGGTGGAATTTTTAACTGGAATAAATTCAGTATTAGAAAGTCTCTTTATTTGCGGAGAAAATACGAAAATACGGGTGCCTTTATTTTTAGTTTGTTACACTTTTTCGTCCCGTCATGAAATTTACCCCTCTTCTGGGGGTAGAAACCGCCCCTAACTTTTTTTAATTACTTAAATTTGTACTACTACCATAATAATAAACAATAAAAATAGAATATAAATATAAATAATAATTTATTTAATACCTAATATCGTTTTAAAACAACATGTAAACTTGTAAATACACCTACATTATTATTATTGTTTTTGACGACATGTAAATGCACATAATCTCGATTGACACCGGCGTTCGGCTTCTTTCGGTGATCTTTTCCGTCTGTTCCACAGATTCTTGTCATTTTTACAACGCTATCGGAACTGTTTTGGATGCTTACCGGCACATCAGCAATGTGCTTTGTGTTGCCTCTTCGATTGTTGTACTAACTTCGACTGTTATTTTGACATATTTTTTGCTGGTTATATTTACAGAATAATTAGGCAATCCAACAATGTGTTAAAAATGGCGGTTGGATGGCAAATATGCTTTGTAATTGGTACATGTGACCAAAAAAATAACAGTGCTGGTGGCATTTACCGGGTGACTTAATGCTTTTTGCAATCCAACCGCAATCACATGGTTTGGTTTCCCTAACTAGAAAATACAACCACGTGATTTAATATGGCGGTGGATATCAAGAAGCATTGAGTCACCTGTTAAATACCACCAGTAATATAATTTTTATTGTTACGTGTACCAATTACAAAGCAGTATTTGCCATCTGCAGCTATTTTTGACATAACGTTGAATTACCTAATAGAATTCGCACCGTGCCAGTATGTCAAAAAAGAAGGAATTCGGTGTACCGCTCGATGTCCACCGGCACCGTCACCGCTACCACCGCACCGCGTTGGTCTGGGGGATTCTAAAATGATAACGTATTGTTATATCTTTTAATATACTATTTATTTTATTCCCCAATCATGTGTTTACACGTGGTGACGTGGACTTGAACCAAGGGCGCATTTAATTTCTGGTCATGGAGGTAATAATTTTTAGGAAAAATAAGTGGATACTTTTTTCTGAATAACGACCGACTATTAATTCAGTTGGTATAAGATGGAATAAAGTGAAGCTGGCAAAAATTTTCGAACAATATTTATTCGAGTTAAGGGAATTGAGTAAAAAACGATACCATCTCAGACTTATTTATGGTACTATTTGAGTACTTCTAAAAACTTACAATTTAACACACAATATTAGTGACTGCTCGTCAGGTATGTGAAGGGGCTATTCGCCAAAAAAATAAATAAAACCAGAAGGAAAGCTTTTCGACAATATTAAATACAGATACCATTTTAGCCCTTAAAAAATAATTATGTTCGAAATAATAATATTAATTTAATCCGAATGTAGCTATGCATAATAGGGCCACGGTTAACTCCGATGGAAAATATTTATAAACACTCGTGCATTTTGGCGCGCCCCAGCCGACCGTGTCTGTGCACTACCCTCGGTTCCATGAGCTCAGAGCAGCCAGTGAAGATGAAGACCCAACATTCAAGTGGCTTTTCACCGTTGCTATGGTTATGTGACGTCATTCACTCGAGAGCATGTAACAATTTGCATATATGGTGATAAATGGCAATTTAAAAATAGATCAGTCCTATGCACCATTGTTTTAGCATTGGTTCGCCTAACCTCTAGGTATTTGTGGCGCGCGAAACTTACGGTTATAGATATCGTTTTTACGTGATTTACTGTGTGATTAAAAAGTTTTGTTTTTATTTTTCAGTTAATTCAGTAGTGTACGTACCTACTTAGTTGTATGTTAAAAATGAACCCATTTAATGACATAGTTTGTAATTTGTTGGAAACTCCATTCAGTCGTTGAAAAGATGAGGATAACAGATACGTTTTGTTGCACGGGTTTTTAGTCAATGTTTGTTTAAGTACCCGCACTATACCTAGCTCTTCACCATATTTTAAGACTGCGAGCTGCCACTGCACTATTTCTTTATTAATACATATTGACATAATAATAATAATTGTAATTTTGAGGAATGTATCTAGCTTAGTGGACTATTTTAAAGCAATTATTGTTAAACCGATGAATGCGACTTCTCAAGCGCGATTGCTCCATCTTCGGCGGCTTTTCGTGTGATCGACCGGCGCCCAGTCCGGCTCTGATATTATATTTTAAACTTGGGGCTACCCAACTTAATGCAGGTATTTTAAGTTTAAAGAAATAATATTAAAGTTTGCTATTATATTCATCATCATCGATTTTGCCTTCAGCAAGTTTGGTGTATTTTCAATTACCTAATTACAAAGTTTTAACAAGTTTTAAAAGTAATTTTAAAGGTTTTAAAAAGATATTATTCATATTGCGGACTTTTAAAGTTACTAGTGACTTCATCGCTGGATCCATTAATTATAACGGAGTAGGCAAGGCTATTTTAAAAACTTTAAAAAATTCTAATTTTCTACTTAAAATTCTTAAATTATATTCTAAAAGGTTACAAGAATACAAATAATACAACCCTTAAAAACTGTTATAATAATAATATAATACCAGTGAAGTCATTTTACTGTTTTTGGGTCATGAATAAAAAAAATAAAAATTTATGCGGGAATATTCAAAATTTTGAAAAAACTGATTATGAAATTCGTGATGTCGGGTTGCACAAAGAACTTTAATAACAATTAACTAACCAGCAAGTTTGACGGTGATATACGTGACATTGATAGAAATAATTTTCCTTCAATCATAGTGCCCCGCTTACCTTAGTATAATCTATTTCAAAAAGGTGTAGAGTAATAAAAGCTCATTAGGTATGCAAAGGAATTACAGAGTGACCCAATATATATATTAAGGCCATTTTTATAACTTGGCTTTAATGTTCTTTATTTTCATCAAGTGCAAGTAGTACCACCCGGGTTTGGGTTAATTTTTGGATTTTGCATATTGTTATCCATTCACAAACACTGAAAATGGTGTGACAAAGGCGTGCATTATGTACATAGTATTAGGTACACAATGCACAAAATTATAAAAAAAATACAAAATACAAAAAATACATTATACAAGAATTAAATTATTAAAAATCATAATATTCTCCGTCATCTAAGGAACTATCATCTCCTCTTGACGTTATAATTAGCGGATCGACGCGACGGTCCTATCGATCAGATGGTCAAGATCCCACATTTTCTCCTCTTCTTTAATGACATGATGGACTGCTTTTCGCCAGTTCTCTGGTGTCACTTCCTTAATGGCTTGATCAAACAGTAGCAGTCTTTCATTTTGAGTGTCGTGTTGTGTCTTGCTATAAATCCTTTCACTTGCACCCATATAAGTTCTATAGGATTTAGTTCACAATGAAATGGCGGTATACGCAGCACAGATGTTTTTCAGCTATATCTTCCACGGCCTATT
The DNA here is from genome assembly GCA_935413205.1 of Polydrusus cervinus. NCBI lineage: Eukaryota > Metazoa > Arthropoda > Insecta > Coleoptera > Curculionidae > Polydrusus > Polydrusus cervinus. Next base: position 20,810,340 of record OW284514.1, on the reverse strand, counting down.
TCATAAAACGATGTTTGTGTAAATTTGCTATAGCTAATAGTTACTTCTTTATCAAATTATCTACTTTTTTTTCTAATAACAAAACCCATTTTGACTTTAGTTATTTTATTTTTAAATATTGTTAGATTAGTATTTAAGCTATATTATTTTTTGTGATGGAATACAACCAAGAAGAGCTCGTAGATATGATTTTCATATTAGGAGCATACTAAAAGAACTTTTATTTGTCCTTTTAGTAACCTTTAATATCAATAAATTGTTTTTTAAAGCCACCTTTGATATTTATTATATAATAATGACTGGTGGAATAGTTGATAAAATGAGTTTTCTGCAAATAAGTCTTAATGCGTTAGAAATTGCGATAGGGTTGTAATTAGAACAAATGTTTGAATTTTGATTCTGCATCGAATGATATAATAATATACAGGGGCTCCAATTTGAAATAAGAAAATTAAATAGCTTTAAAGTCTGCAAAGTTTGACACTAAACTTTGGACACCCTGTACAATTTGTAATAATCAAACTTGGTTAATGAAACTGTGAGACCTTATTTATTAAGTGCCTTTGTATAATTTTATTAACGAGACATTATTTTTAATTTTTATTAATTTTTAAAACCAGTGGTGCAAAACTGATATTTTTTTGTTTTTATTTTTTTTCGCCTATAATACTGAACTGATTTTATTAAAATTTTAGGGGTATGTAGGCAACTACAAGATGCATCCAAATAAGTAAGAAAATATATGGCATGTAATCTAAAACAACATATCCTTATGACGTCACACTTTTTTGGAACACCGTGTATAAACATATATATTTTCCTGAAATGCACCCTAGGATACAGGTAATGCTTGCAAAACATCATAATCCTAACTTAATTAATAAGTAAGATACAGAAGACGGTAGGTGAGGCGCAGGGCCCTGTATCCCATTTTATTACTCTACATCTTTCTGAAATAGACTATAATCAAGTATATTTATTGTGAGTACATAATGAAAGTCAGTATCATTTATATAATATTCAAACTTGCTGGTTAGTTAATTATGGTTAAAAATGTCTGTGCCACTCAACTTATGTGTTGATAAGTTTGATCAGTAATTTGAAAATTACAAATTTCTTACACAACTAGTAGTGTAATGTTTTTACATTATATATTGTGGTAATAAGTTGCCAACGATAAATAGTGTAATTATCTTCAATAGTGTAGTGTTTCCTTGTCTTGTCTTTTAAAAGTGGTATTTAAAAATGGATACCATGACGTCATCACCGTTGTAGCCGCAGTAATATGAAAATAGTATTTAAGTCTTTTTATTCAAAAACTGCAGCTATACTTTGTTATTTCTTGCCTTAATGTACGTAGATTATGTGCTCACCGCTTTTCCAAATTCTTATATTTTTAACTTGATATATTAAATACCAATAAATTTACCATTCTTTATACCACGAACCAATACCATCAACTACCTCGATCAAATTTCATTACGAGTTGCAGCTGATGTAATATATATTATTGGCAAAGTCACAATTTAGAGCTTTATCCACTGTGGCCAGCCTATATTTCGACTTTATAGCTGACTTTTTCATTTTGGGTCAAAAGAAGGTTTTCTAATACCCTTTAAATGTCCAAGTTTAAGATTTATGTGGAAGATGGATATTCTTGTGAAAGAACGCGTCAATTTATTTTGAAAGTTTTGGTATAGTCGTATATAGTATTTATCACGGAAGTTTTTAATGGCCGCGGCTGACACACGTCATTTCTACTAACTTTTTTTTACAGAACTTAAAGTTTGGTCAGGGCTGGAATTACATTTTTTTTTAAAATTACGATACAATTTTCCAACAACCATAAATATATCTAAATAACACAAAAATGTATCAAAATAATACCAAAATGCGATCTTGAAAACACCAAAAACAACCACTCTTTAATCTCATCGAGTTGTTGATAATCAAAACCGTAATGCAATATTACAAAACCAATGGATGGTTTCTTTCTTACCGAATTTATTCCCGTTTAAAAATGTACCTCGTAATTAAAATAAAACATATACAGGGTGTCTCTAAAAGGTGCGGAAAAAAAGCTACTACAAGTTCCTGATGCGTAAATATGACGATCTAACCCAACTTACCTTAGTCCAAAAGTGGATGATTTCGGAGATACAGAGTAACAAAAGTTCAATTTGGTTTTAATTTTTTAAAAATAATTTCTTAAATAATTGGTGTATTATCACAATATTTGGCCTGCGGGAGTTTTGTGGGGTGAAAAATTAAAATCTGCTCCCATTTTTATTGTAAAGTTTAGAGGGCGCCACCTGGGGTACCTTACACAAAGTTAAAGCAAAATAACTTTTTTGAGCCACCCTATATTTAACTTTTAAATACAAATTCGGATTCTCCAACGTCTTTTACCTAAAAAAAATACGTGGTAAGAGTTGATTTGAGCAGCTGTTTTTGAGATATCTGGATTTAAAAAATTCACTTCGTGTATGGCCAGGTCTAAATTATTGTAATAATTGAACACATTTAAAGCGTGTAGGGGGTAAATTAAAATAACGTCACTAAAAACTGACTTGTGTACACGAAGTGAATTTTTAAATCAAGATATCTCGACAACAGCTGCTCAAATCAACTCTTACCACGTACACCTTTTTTAGGTAAAAAATGTTAGAGATTCCGAATTTTTATTTAAAGGTTAAATATAGGGTGGCTCAAAAAAGTTATTTCGTTTTAAATGTGTGCAAGGTACCGCAGGGGGCGCCCTCTAAACTTTACAATAAAAATGAGAGCAGATTCTAATTTCTCACCCCGCAAAACCCGTCCAAGCCGAATATTGTGACAATACACCAATTATTAAAAAAATTATTTATAAAAAATGAAAACCAAATTGAACTTTTGACACTCTGTATCTCCGAAATCATCCACTTTGGGACAAAGGTAAGTTGGGTTAGATCGTCATATTTACGCCTCAAGAACTTGTGGTAGCTTTTTTTCCGCACCTTTTAGAGAAACCCTGTATATTATTATTTAGATGTCAGCAAACTATCTCGATCCTCTGGGAATATTTACCCTCATCCCGATGGATGTGAGGACCTTTAAGTCAACATCTTTAGATACAGAGCGAGGAAGACCTACGCGGCCCGTTCGCAGTGGTCTGTGGTTAATAAACTCGACAAAACACGAGGCATTACATTACTTATCGATGTTGCACATAAAAACTATGAAATGTGTTTTTAATTTAAACTCTGACACTTCCCAAGATCCTTTTTTCTTTATAATTAAAGTAAAAATAAACAAATTTGAAACATACATATATAACTGCTACCCTATAAAGAGAATTTAATATCTCTCATTACGTCCCACAAAAAGAACTAAAATAGACGGTTGGCAACATATTTGCCGCTAAAATTTAAGTGTTATTAAATCTTTTGTTCAAAATTTCTTTACAAAAGCGCGCTCTTTCCGCCATCTAATATATTATTTCTAGGTTCACGTCCCGTCCTCATGGGACCAAGTCTGCTGCCTTTGTTTCCTTTTATACAGCAATTCTGTTTTCATATCTTTCGCTATCTTTGTTGTATACAAGGTGGTCTATTTAAAATTTCAAAGGATCCCCAAGAAAGTCAATTAAATCTTGTTTAGCAAGCAACCATTTAGCGATAAATTTTAAGTAGCTTCCAGATTTTCTTAAATCTTATTAGCTGCTTGACGCAATAAGTTTTAAAAGGAGTGTGATAAAGGTATATACACTAGTGTTGATATATATATTTTAATCTACTCCCACATGGAAACTTGCTGTGTCCTTGACACTTAAGTGGCGGGTAAAGTAGGCTTTTCCACTTAACTGTGCCGCAAAATTTCATATCCATCCTAGTTAGGTTATGAAACTGACCAATCACAGTAGTCAATTACAGAGAAGCCAAATATACATGTTATAAATTCGTTTTTTGACAGTTGAGAGAAGTTAGGTTAACAATATGATTAAAAAATATGCAAATCTGTCCATGTAGGTACACACAATATTTTTCTAAAGAGTATATAAAATGGTGCGAAAATTGAAGGTATAATAACAAAATTAATACCAAAATATATTTCTACCAAATTATTGTTATTTTCTGACCGAACTAAAGATTTGCTCACAGACGCACTTTCTTATTTCAAAAATATCTTTATTTTCACTCATTTCTAGACAATTTCTACCAGCATTGCATAAAATGTATATATCTACCAAATGAACGTTTCCTTACTAACCTTGGTTATTTTTTCCATATAAATAATATATTATTATAAATATTTGTGCACGGGGATATTTTCCGATATATTTTGAACGGGGATCCAACCCCAATTGATCTTAAAACTTTGATTATACGCAACAAACATAGAAAATTAACTGGTAATTCTTCCTTAAATGGTGGAACGTAAAGATAACCCGATAAAACAGACGAAATTCTAAGATTTCTAGAAAAAAATTAAAATTTTTAAGATTATGTTAGTTCTACTTATAGTATTGCCACCTATTTCCACGTTAACAGTGTGGCTAGTTTGTAAATTGGCGATTATTTTGAAAAATTTCACCATAGCGAACGTTAAAAATTCATATTAATGCAAATATCCATTTTTAACTGTTTAAAACGAATTCTACAGCTATTTTGTTGTACTTTCCGAGTTATAATTCTTATGCAAGCAGAAATAAACCCGACAAACCTATTTTTATTCTGTGCATTTCAGTAAAACAATTATTAATCAAAATACCTCGTTGAGAAAATAAATTGCTTGTTTTTATTAATAAATAATATATCGCTTTTTGTCGGTTATTCAGCAAAAAGCCGAATGTGGGAAAGATAGATATATTCAAAAATGGGTTTGTTTAAATATAAGAACTTACCCAAATCGATAAATATGTTACAGTGTAATTTGGTCAATGGGTTTGCCATCAAAATAATTTTTGTTCAAATGTTTTTTATTACCGTTCTCACAAGTTCATAGCCAACTTAAAAGACAAGTTATGATGTCTAATTTAAATAATAAGAATTGTTTAAAATTCTTATCATGAAGTTCGAAAGTTAAGTCGTAGAAAAATATACTGTACAACTCCAGTGGATTTTCCATATTGCGCTCGGAAGTTTGAGCACTCCGCCTACGGCGTCGTGCTCAATTTACTTCCTCGTGCGATGTAGACATCATATCTACTCTTGTTGTACAAACTACTATAAAAGGAGTGTGATAAAGGTATATGTTTAAGTAAAAATTGTATATTTCGATATCAATATCGAAGCTCAACAGCGATAAATTCAATGAATGTTTCTACATTAATAGCAATGACTCATTTGGATGTGGTTCAAATATGAAAAGGCGTAATCACAACCTAAGAAAATATATTACTACTTAGATCAGATCAAGATAAAACTTCCTTCGACGATGTGGAAAATATCGTTGACAATTTCACAATTAATTAAAATTGTCAAAAATAATTAGAAGACTAGGGTTAAATACTGTTATGTGTCTACTATTTTCACCGCCATCATAGGACATTTAATGTCCTTTCCTAAGTGACCTTCTTTCAAAGGTTCACTAAGTTTTCAAATATTTTTAGTAGTTCATTAGATAACTTGTGTTTTTGGAATTATAGGATTTTTCCTTTTATTGCTGTTATTATATATTATCCAAAATGGGAAATATAATATAATATAATATTACAATATAATATAATAGTATATTTCAGAAAGGTGTAGAGTAATAAAATGGGAAAATCCGTCCAGTTCGGCTCGATTTCGGGGTAGGCAATTTTGTGAATTAAATTATTTATGATAACTAACCAAAGCAAAAAAAGATAGTTTGATAAAGAAGAAACTATTAGCCATAGCAAATTTACACAAACATCGTTTTATGAAATATGCCGTTGAAAATATAGTTGAAAAACATAGCGTAACTGTGTTGCGAATACCGCCATATCATTGCGAACTAAATCCTATAGAAGTGAAGGTGACAATACGACATTCTAAATCAAAGACGTTAAGCTACTGTTTGATCAAGCCATTAAGGAAGTGACACCAGAGAACTGGCGAAAAGCAGTCCGTCATTAAAGAAGAGGAAAATATGTGGGATCTTGAACACCTGATTGATCGGACCGTCGACCCGTTAATTATAACGCCAAGAGGAGATGAGTTCCTTAGATGACGAAAAATATTATGATTTTTTATAATTTAATTTCTGTATAATATATATATTTTTTTTGATAATGTTTAATAAAAAATAAGTGAACCTAATACTATGTACCTAATGCACGCCTTTGTCACACCATGTTCAGTGTTTGTAAATGGATAATAATAGGCAAACCCATAAATTGACCAAAACCCGGGTGGTACTAGAGATCATATCGCGATAGAAAATGGCGTTTCGACAGTTGAAAGCCACAGATGACATTCACAGCTGATTCTAGTTCCGCCGAAAAGTTACTAGATTTAGTGTGGACCGTAACAAGTTCACATATCAGTTCGCGTTCTATTATTTTCGTTGTTTTTTGGTGTTTTTTAGTATTTTTGTGGCTGTTTTTTATATAGTCTATAAAGAGTTTTCTGATTGAAAGTTAGAGTCATAACTAAAATGAAGCATAGTGATTGTTTTGTATACCAATATTTTAACCATATATACCATGTTTTACGTATTCTACCTAGCTGGTGCAGTATTACCGGCATTTATTACATTCTTTAATATTCACGAGCAAAGGAGAGTAGTGTGTCGATAAGTTAAATTTTTTCAAAGCTTTTTCGATAATATTTATGTTACTAGTACATTACTTTATTGTAAGTAATTCCTATCACAATATCTAGGTAGTATTCAGTGGATACCTAATAGGTTCTGGACTTCTGTTCCAATTTGGATAACATCTCCAAAAGTTTCTTGACAACTTTAGTTAAAAACGATGATTTAAATAGAAAAATTTGTAAAGTCTTCTTTGATAAATTAAAATGGGAGATAAGGAACTTAATATTTAAATATTTTTTTTAGTTTGTTAATGGAACATAAAAATAGTCCGGTCCTGTCTTTTTAGCCAACCTCTAAACGTAAAATAGACCAGACGTCAACAGGGTGCCATAAATGACAAGTGACTTGGCGTTTTCTTAAAAAAATTTTACTCTACTTGCACTTGATAAAAATAAAGAATTTTGCAATGAAATCAATGCCAAATTATGAAAGTGGCTTAAATATTCGTTGAATCACTCTGTAGTCCCTTTGCATACCTGATGAGCTTTTATTACTCTACACCTTTCTAAAATAGAATATAGTAAGTAAATATCCCAATTTTTATTTATATAGTGGTTACATTCACCTTGTTATTGTAAATAGTGTCATTTTCTCGGTAGCAATATTTAATTTAAGGTTTTAACCTCTGTTTTAACAGAGAAAGAAATAATTATGCACACTTCAAAAAATTACTGTAAAATTACTATTTCATAAAATGTTCATGATTTTTACCCCATATTATTTTCTTTTTATTTAAATTCCTCCTACCAAACTATGTGGAAAATAAAATCATAAAATAGTTAATTTCACAAGGTAAAATTAACTAACAAATTATAAATATCATTTATATTCCAAATTATTTTTCCAACTTAATAACAATTTGTATAATGTTCTGTAAATCGGCCATGCCGCTCCTCTACAAATCAGTTCTTAAAGGAGTCGTATAACTAATGAGTTTTATTGAAAATGACGCCACAATTAAACGCAAACCGGCAAATAAGGCTATATTTCATCTGAATCGTGATACAATTAACAAACATTTTGTGTAGTTCGTTTTTTATAAATTTATTACATTCATTTGTATATAAACTTTTTTCCCTTAATATAAGTCATTGGTTCAACCTACCTTGATTGAGTTATAAGATAGCTCCCTTTAGCGCCTACTTTAACCTTTAACGGCTACGGTAAATAAATTTCCTTTAACCGCTACAGAGTGGTCTCATAGACACAGCGTTAAAAATATATATTTCAGTTCAAATTTTTCTCTTATTATACCTAAAATAGGATTAAAATGAATTTAAAAAGAATACAACATTATATTTATACAAAAAAATATTTACTTTATTTCTAAACTTAGCAAAAATTCAAATTAGTAGTTATAATATTTTTTACATATTTTAATGTTCGCAACATTCTAAACAAATTTTTCGGGAACATTGCAAACAAATCGGTTTTTTACATCTAGTACATAAATACCAAGTTTTTCTTTTTAATTTTGAAGAACATATAATATAGCATAAACAACGAGTTTCCAGATGACCCTCTTCAGCTGCTATTTCACTTATTGCAGTAGTCTTACTTACTCGCTCTATGGCATACTTTAGTTCTCTAGGTATATTCTTATTTTGCAATCGTATTTCCATAAATGGAGATACTAAAGTCTTGGCTCGGCGTTTCAAGAAGTTCTTGCGGTCTAACTTGGTAGCATCTTTATAGCTTTGGTGCATAATATATGCATTAATCGTGCTAACATCTAACATTTGAAAAAATACTACCATTGACCATCGGCTAGTCCTTCTGCTGGCACTATAACAGGCACATTTTTTGTCTAAAGAGTCAAAATAATATTTTAAACAATAAATATAAACCAGGACTACTGTTACCTCTAACAACATAACAACAAATAGCTAAATTATAAGTGTAATCACAAATAAAAAAAACTTGCCTAATCCCTACGCTTTGGTCTAACCGACCACTCTGTATCTAAGTCAAATAAAAAATCACTAAACACACCATTGCATTGAGGTTCTCGCGTTATTGATGTGGCCGACGGACATCGACCGAGAGGTACACAGTCCCCCACCCTTTAACACACAAGCAATTGTAAAATAATCGAAAAAGGATGTCGCGTGGTGTCTCGCAGACCAGTCTGTAGCCGTTAAAGGTTAAAAATCATATTGTCATAGTTTATATAGTGGAATATAGAGTAAGGGAAACCCTTTTACCAAAACTAAGTTTACTGAATTATGTTAAGCCAACCCGGAGCTATGAGCATTTATTTAAAATAATGTTCAACCTTCCCCACCACTTTATTTTAAAACGGAGAACGACGTTTCATAAGTGAATTTTGTTCAGAAAGTCTTAAAGTATACGAAAATGGTACTTTCAATACACTTTAATAAGTCCACATTTTGAAAATACTGAGTTTTTCTTAATATCGTTACGGTTGCGCCCCCTAGCGTTCGACTGAGAAACTTGAAAATAATTTCCAGCAATTGCTTATGATCACTTTTCCTATAAAAAAAATATCCGCAGGCCATACGACTAACACTTTCTGAGATACGGCCGAGAGCCATTCTTAGTGGGACACCCGGTACTTATAATTGTCGATTATATATATTTAAAAAAAACATTTTTAGTTAAGAACTAAAAGACCAAAAATATTTTTTATTTTCATTATCAACTTGTATTTAAAATCCAAAATTATGTACAAATAAAGCCTCCGTACGGTAAGGTAAGTTTCCTCTCAATGGAAATAAGGGGTTAGGAAAGAAAGCCCTATCTCTCTTCTTACATTTATTAAAAATAAAAACTAGTGCCTACGCGTTTCGGCCAAAAAGGCATCATCAGGACATGAGGCAATAAGGTTCAGAACACACAAAGACAAAGTAGGGTACACTTTGGTCAAGTAAAAATTAATTAATACAAAAAAAAAATACATCAGTGTTTTGTCGGACTGTTTTTATATTTAGAAATAAACCACATTAAAAAAAAAAGACCTGAAAACAATTATATTAGTAGCAAAATACAACTCTCTCTCTACTAGTATGGTCCTCATCAATTAACTTAAGCTTTCTTTGCAACTGCCAAGTGTTTTATCTAGAAAATCTTTAACGCTCAAGGTTTAGCAATACTGTTTTTATTAAAAAAGTAAATGTTTTGAAGAAACAAGAAAATATGTCTTGTAAACATGAGGTAAGCTTAACGATAATTTATCACTCACTACCGTAGCGTAGAACAAATTCTCTTTAAATAAAAATAATATATTTAAAAAAAATTAAAAATATATACATGTTAATCAATAATAATTCTTCTTTAGTATATAGCTCTACGATATAGATTGTTTGTTCTGGGTTACTGATGGCCACTTGTCATTTCGAACTTTCAGCCAGTGGCTCTTGGACCAACAGCTTAACGTCGGTTTTGAACCACGATCCTGAGTCATGCTACACCCCTCAAGAGCTACCAACCTTTGGTTTATTGCCATCGTATGACCTATCGATTGGCTAGTATGTACCTTCTTCCGCACCCCACGATCTTCGATCCGATCTCATTCGGCCTGGTTACCAGCGTGAATGGGGTGCGTTGGAAGATGATACATTTTACACTCTTCCTTGCATTCTTAAACCTGCTAAATTTCTGACTTTATTAGTTTTTTAATGTGCATATGCCCACTCCGTGGATCGATGTCGTACCGCCACAGACGAATGCCAGTAACTCACCTCTGAGCCACTGCCGTGGTCACCGTTCACCTTTGATATAGATCAGAGGACTAGTAGAGTAGGAAACCTGACTCGAAACCTCAGTCAGATAATACATGTTGCGGCGACTGGAAGACCCGGTAACTCGAGTATCCGTGACTCAGCATGCTGAGTCACGCTACTTTAGGCTTTTGAGTGACAGTGCCGCTTTTAGCTCGCGACTGCGTGACTATAGTATCGCCCGTGTGAGGATACAACTTGAGTAGCCTAATCGCCCAGTATCCTAGTTTCCAGCTACTACAATTTCTTTTAAGTTTCCCCGTGTGATGACTACCTTACAGTTCATCGTTTACACAGCGATCGGCCACTGCTGGGAATTGGGTAAAGGTCAAAATCAAAATTTATTTAAAAAAACCTATTATGACGCTTACAGTGGCCGTTGGGGAAAAAGGGGGGGGGGGTGAATAACGGTGTTTAGATACGCCTCTGTTGAAACCGGAGATTAAAGCTCTTTTCTAATTAAGGTTCAATATGGCCAACAAAAGGGGCTAAATAACAAAATAAACTTCGTTTATAACAATACTTTTTTCTTAGCCGATTTATCCACTGGGATTAAAATAAATGTCAGGCAGACCCTAAAAATAATGTGGATTTGCTAGTTAAAGTTCTGCTAAAGCCCACCTTTGTCCCTTAAAAGCTTTTCCTGTTCGTGAACAGTTTTCCGGTATTTACTGGCACAGATGGAAAGTTATGTTCTCAATAACTTCCTTTACACTAAAATCGCTTACCCTATTTTACCGAAGTATAAAAGGAGAATATATGATTACCTCAAAGTTAATTTATTGTAGATAAGAATTTTCTTTTTCTTGACGTTTAGTTTTTATTGAATATTGGTAGTTGTCCTGGTTGTGGTATCTCAGATATCTATAATACATCGAGAAAAGTATATGGCCATCCTAACTATATACAAGGTCCTGCACCGCACCTCTCGTCTGCTATACCTCACTTATTAATTAAGTTAGTATTTTGATATTTTGCAGATTTTACCTGTATTCTAGGTCGCATTTCAAGAAAATATTTTTGTTTATACAGGGTGTTCCAAAAAAGTGTGACATCATAAGGATCTATTTTTTTTAGATTACATGCTGTATATATTCTTACTTATTTGTAAGCCTCTTATAGTTGCCTTCATACCCTAAAATTTTTATAAAATCGGTTCAGTATTATAGGCGCAAAAAAAAACTAAGAAAAATCAGTTTTGCACTACTGGTTTTAAAAATTAATAAAAAATAAAAATTATACAAAGGTACTTAAAAAATAAGATTAAACAGTCTCGTTAATCAAGTTTGATTGATACGAATTATACAGGGTGTCCAAAGTTTAGTGCCAAACTTTGCAAAGTTTAAATCAATTTATTTTTCCTATTTCAAATTGGTACCCCTGTATATTAATATGTCATTTGATGCAGAATTAAAAATCAACATTTGTTCTAGTTACAACCCTATCGTAGTTTCAAACGCATCAAGACTTATTTGCTAAAAACTCATTTTATCAACTATTCCACCAGTTATTATTATTAATAAATATCGAAAGTGGCTTTTCAAAATAATTTATTGGTATTATAGTTTATTTAAACGACAAAGGGCCATTTTGATTTTAGTTATTATATAGTTTCAAATATTGTTGGATTATTAATAATTATTTAAGCTATCATAGATGTGATTTTCATAGGAGAATGCGAAAATTATTCTTTTTTATCACTTTAGTAAAAATGAATTCCAATACATTGGTTTTCAAAGCCACCTTTGATATTTATTCATAATATGACTGTTGAAGTAGTTGATAAAACAAGGGCGTCGATAATTTTTTCTTTTGGGGGGGGGGGGTAACAAATTAACAAGATACCTTTTCAAAACATTTTTATTGTTTGTATTCCTTTGCCCCTTGGCATATTGAGGAAAAGAATTATAAGGTAACAAAACTTATAATATTTAATGTAAATAAACATAATTCTTATATTCTTCCTAAAGTAACCTTTTTTAAAAAAGTTTTGAACTAGAAAATAATATATATTTTTACATGAGGATAAAATGTATATTTTTATATATGAGGAAAAGTGATAAAGCACATAAATTTTGCGCTACTGAGTTGTATCAGTATTTTCCTTCCTAATTGTATAATATTATTCATTAAATAAGTTGTATAAGTCAAATTTTAATAGCAAGTAAAATTGTTATTAAAATTTAACTTATACCACTTATTTAGTGAATATCGAGGTGAATATAATCATACATCTAGGAACGAAAATACTAGAATAACTTAGTAATACAATTTTTTTCAGTTATACATACCACTTTTCCTCTGAACGGCTCATATAAATAAGTTGCACAACCAAACAATAACATACGAACATCTTTATACTATCCTAATACTAATCAAATTATAAAATCAGAATGTCTTTTTTTTATTTTTGCAAAGTTATCTAAAACTTTTTCAATATTTATTTCTACATCCCTATGTACATGTAGCAATGCCAATCCTACCACTGGTAGGCAAAAAACTTTTTTTTGTCAATCTTGGGGGGGGTAATTACCCCCATTACCCCCCCCCCCCCCCTTATCGACGCCCTTGAGATAAAATGAGTTTTCTGCAAATACATTTTGATGCGTTAGAAATTGTGATAGGGTTATTGTAATTAGAGCAAATGTTTAATATTTAATTCTGCATCGAATGTCATAATAATATAAATAGGGGTTCCAATTTCAAATAAGAAAAATAAATTGATTTAAAGTTTGCAAAGTTTGACACTAAACTTTGGACACCCTGTACAATTCATATTAACCAAAGTTGGTTAACGAAACTATTCGACCTTAATTATTAGGTGAAGTATAATTTTAATAACGAGGCATTATTTTTATTTTTTATTAATTTTTAAGACCAGTGGTGCAAAACTGATTTTTTTTTGTGTTTATGTTATTTCGCCTATAATACTGAACCGATTTTATTAAAATTTTGAGGGTATATAGGTAACGCATTCAAATAAATAAGAATATTTATGGCATGTGATCTAAAAAAATAGATCCTTATAACGTCACACTTTTTTGGAACACCCTGTATAAACAAAAATATTTCCTCAAATGCGCCCTAGGTTACTACAGGTAAAGACTGCTAAAAATATCAAAATCCTAACTTAATTAATAAGTGAGATGACGGGAGGTAAGGTGCAGGACCCTGTAAATGGTAAAGCAAACAATACCTACCAAATAGTAAAGACATAGCAATACATGTTATCAGAACTACAAAGTTTTTTTTTAGAATTATTTTTGTTACTATTACAAAGTCTTTTTGATACTTTTAAAATAAGGGCTTACCTACGCTAAGGAGGCAATATGACACTTCCCTTATTTTTTTAATTTAATTTAATTATATGCACAGTTATACAATTCTAACCGTGGTAAAAATCAGCAACATCGCCAACACTGTTGCTTCGAAACTCCACGCGAAAGGAGAAGAGTGAGCCTTTAACTAAAATAAGAGAAGAGAGTTGTGCGCTTCAGTCAAAAGACATACACGTAATGAAACGATCATTGATGATAAGACGAGAAATGTGCACTGCAACATGAATTTTTGCGATTGTTGTTTGTTTTGCATAGAGTAATAAATAAATCTGTCGATTGGCTTAGATTATATAAAATAGTTTTTTTACAATAATCCTAGGATTAACCTTAGGTTTAAGAGTACTTTATAAAATTGGGAATAAAGGAGAACACAGTATTATTATAGATCAAAATGATTTTCTAAACATTATTATTGCACCTCTGGCTTTAAAGTTTTCTATTTATAATTTTTTTAAAATATATACATGAACGATTAGTTACCGGATTACATAGAAAACTAAAATCTAAATTTGACCATAAAATGAGCTCCACTTTGCCCTAACTAATATTCCTTAAGATCCAGAGAAGTGTCAGGCAAGAAGTACAAACAATGTGGGTTTGCTAGTTAATGTTCTCCTAAAGCCTATGTCAGTTCTCTCCCAAAGCATTTCAAAAAGCTTTTCTTGTTTGGGTACAGTTTGCGGATGCTTGCCGGCCCCCTTAGACACCCTGGAATTATCTTAATTCACTTAGGAAGTTATGTTGTTCTGGAAAAGTTGTTGTTAGGAGAAATAATAGGCTAAGCGACTTCAGGTTGATTTAAAATAATTTAATTTTTAAAATGCATATTTATTTTTCTATTTGTAGTTTTATCAATTTTTTTAGGCATTTCTTAGGAATATTCAAGTATTATAAAGTGAAATCGAATAGGCAGCGCAGTGCTATACAGCGTGTCCGCTAACTTATGGGCCGTAGAGTAACTGGCGATACTAGACATCAAACTAAGCCGATGATGTCATATAAGTTTTTTCGGGTTGGCAACGTTTTTTTTTTGGTAATTTAATTATGTACTATGTTTTTTATGCTTTAGGATGTTTAAAGGGAAATATCTCGAAAACCGTTAAAGATATTAAGATCAATCAAGTACATCTTTTTGACTCAGAAAATGCCATTTTTAAGAAACTATAATTGAAAAACACCTAATATCACAAGTAAGAAAAAAAATCATAGATTTATGAAGCCCAGTGTATGCAACTAGCGCCCTCTAGTTTGAAACTTGCAAATTTCTACAAATTCTTATTTCTTGCGCATAAAAACATAATATTGCCAACTTTCAATTCGATTCATCAAACCGTTTTTAAATTATGGCTTATTTTCGAGAATAAACTTTTACTTTCAACACTCTGTATTTCTAGAACGAGTAACAACCTGAAAAAACTTATATGACGTAATCGGCTTAGTTTGATGTCTAGTATCTCCAGTTACTCTACGGCCCATAAGTTACCGGACACCCCGTATAATAATAATTGTTAAAATTTAATTTGTTCTTAATATTATGGTGGTTAATATACAGGGTGATTCCTAAGTTAATACTTTTAGCTGTGTATAGAAGGCATTCAAATAAACAACTTTTACGCAATCTATAGAAAAGTCAACCAGCAGGATATTGCATATAGCGACATCTATAATATATTTATAGTTAAGCTACACTACAAAAATGTAGCTTAGCAAAAAAGACACAAAGTCTTATACGTATATTTTTGATGCATGTTTCGTCCTTTACGATTTATACAAAACAAATTTAATACCTGTTATAAATTAGGAATAATAAAATTTTCCTGCATTATTAAAATGAATAAAATTAATTATTTACTTGAAACTTAAATATTTTAAGACCAATTATTATTATTATTATCCCTTTCTAACCCTAATCGAAAGTGTTCTTCAATGTAAATGAAGCAGAAAGCAACTAATTTGCTATTATAATCCGTTACGCCGCAGCGAATAAATGACACATCAAGTGAAGTGTCAAGCGAGAGATACAAACAATGTGGCTCCGCTAGTTTAAGATCTTTGGGAGCTTAGGTCCGCTTTATAGAGCTTCTCTTGTTCAGGCTAGTCTACGCGTGTTTACTCGGTCCCTTGTTAATCCACTCAACCTCGAAAGTTATACTATTTAACGAGTTTTTGTTCTATTTAGGTCGCTGATTACACTGGTTAACAAGATTTTTGTCCCAAGCGCAAAAATGTCTGATTTCAATATAATTTTGCATGCTGAAATCAATCATGTTTTCAGAATTTCTCCATCACCCTTAGTTTTTATGTTCCAGTATATGTGATTATTTACCTATAAAATGCACGCATAGGTCTGTACTATAAGAGTCATCTAACAAAAAAATTGTGTCAGGCATTGCTATTTTATTATTTGTGTATTGTAACAATAACTTGTTGTGACTAGAAATAACAAAGTGTGCTCTGTGTGTCACGCGGAACATGTCTTGGCTAGTTGAGACCTGCAAGCAGTTCCGAGTCCTACATAACATTTATTGTTGTTTTAGTTATCGGCTAGAGCTCGGTGAATGAACATATACGCAGACTTTTTTAACGTTTTGAAGAATGTGCTGTGGTGCATTTTAAACTATTGCAGTGTAACTCACCTGTAAAAATGCCAAGAAATTGTGTAAACCACCCGAACTCTTTTTGCTACATCTGCGGTGAATTGACATTTAAATCTCAAAAACGGTCTTTCACGCCTCTCGTTAATAAATGCTATGAACAGTATTTCAAGTGTAAAGTCGGCGATCAAGACAAAAGCTGGGCTCCCCATATTTGCTGTGTTACGTGTGTCAGACTTCTTACAGCGTGGGCAAAAGGTAAACGACATATGCCTTTTGCTATTCCCATGATTTGGAGGGAACCATCAGACCATATTACCGATTGCTATTTTTGTCTTACAAATATCAGTGGTATAACTTCTAAATCCAAACATACTGTTAAATATCCTCATATTCCATCTGCACTGAGACCAGTGCCGCACAGTCCGGAATTACCTGTGCCTGACCCCCCACAAAATATGACACCGAGCGACGATGAAACTGCCGATGACGAAGTAAACAACGAAAGTTTTTCAGCCGAAAATATTGATCTGGATCCAACATTTACACCAGATTCGTCTTCTTGTGCGCCGCATCTTCTAAGTCAAGAAGAACTTAACGACCTTGTCCGCGATTTAAACTTGTCTAAGAAGCAAGCCGAACTTCTAGGTTCTAGATTAAAAGACTGGAATCTTCTACAGAGTGGCACAAAAGTTGCTTTTTATCGTAAGCGCCATGCAGAGTTTGAAGAATTCTTCTCTATGGAAGACGGGCTTGTATTTTGTAATGATGTATGCTCTGTTATGAAGGCACTTGGGCATGACTATGATACAAATGAGTGGCGTTTGTTCATTGACTCTTCCAAATCAAGCTTGAAAGTGGTACTACTCCACAATGGAAATAAGTTCCTCTCTGTTCCTTTGGCTCATGCAGGCAACATGAAAGAATCATATGACAACATGAAGCTTCTTTTGGAAAAAATTAAATATATAGACTTTAAGTGGAATATTTGTGGCGATTTGAAAGTTGTTTCACTTTTGCTCGGCATGCAACTCGGTTACACAAAGTATTGTTGTTTCCTATGCGAATGGGACAGTCGAGATAGGAAAAATCACTATGAAAAGAAAGAGTGGCCTAAACGAACTTCCCTGACACCAGGAAATAAGAATGTCAGTGGTATCCCACTTGTTGATCCCCAAAAAATTTATTTACCACCTTTGCACATTAAGCTTGGGTTAATGAAGAATTTTGTTGTGTAAGTTCCCTAAAATCAGTGATGCCAAGATAAAGGAAGGTATTTTTGTGGGACCTCAGATCAGAGAGCTACTTCGAGATGAAAACTTTGGTGAGGCTCTGAATGGAGTTGAAAAAGCAGCATGGTTTTCTTTCAAGGACATTTGCAACGGCTTCTTGGGAAATCGTAAATCCGAAAATTACGTAGAGAATGTTAACAATTTATTAGTCTCATATAAAGCCATGGGTTGCAACATGAGTCTAAAAATACACTTTCTTTATTCACACTTGGACTTTTTTCCGAAAAACCTTGGAGCAGTAAGTGACGAACATGGCGAGCGATTTCACTAGGACATTCTGGACATGGAGAAGAGATACCAAGGCAAATGGAGCCCCGCTATATTGGCAGACTATTGCTGGACGCTGAAGAGAGATGTTTCTGATGCAAAGTACAGTCGAAAGTCATATATGACCACATTTTCTAAGTAAATATATCACTTTGTACTTTATTTTTTCATAACTTATACCCATATTATAATATATACGTTCACAAAAATTCATTGCTTTGTCACTTTAAAACCCTGCGTGATGGAAAAATTCTGAAAACATATATGAAATATGTTTAAAAAGTACTACCAAGTACACCCACTTCAGCTCGTGGGACAAAAAAAATCTTAAATTGTGTTGACCAGTGTTATAGAAGGTTTTAAAGACTAAAAAATTAGTGATGTATTTATCGTCCAGGGGCTCGATCACTTACACCTACCACGGTATGCCTATAAGCAAACTGAAATTTGAACCTCTCTGCGCATGTCGTCACATATGAGAACGTTGCTTAGTAACCGTTTGATGCGAGTGACAGTTCTAACCTCACATTGCTTGTCATGGTAAAATGCGGGCAAATTTTCATTAGCGGCCTTTACATGGAAGTTTTTAACCGCGCGAATTTAGACGCGGGCATTCATTCCCACGCAATAACTTTTTTTCCGAAAATCGATCGGAAATATTGACATTTTTGATAACATTTCTGAAAGAAAAAGTCAATATTTCCTTACACTTAGTCGTTGCTGGGCAACGGAAAATAACTGTTGGGAAATATTTATAATTAAACTGTAAGGAAAAATTATTTCTGTACGGCTAATATACAAATATTTAATTTCATTCTTTATTTGTGAACAAAGTTAATAATATTTATTTCGAAATTTTGACAAGTTGATTGTTATAAGTTCTGTGCTTTTAATAATTCCGTATTGTCAGTCTGGGCTTGCGCCTCGACATACAATCTTTACGGTCGTCCGGAAATGTTCAGCTTTTTCTACTAGGTACACAATGTACTATTTCTATTCTGTGGCTGCTATTTTTTATTTTCAGTTTGAGTTCGAATAATAATAAGTATTATTAACTAAGGGATATTTATCAACTAGGTTCGGTACCCTCAACGAGGGTATATAGTGCTCGGTTACGTATTTATCATGGTGGTAGAAAAAAAAACTAGAAAAACAAGTAGTAGTGCCGCAGTGAATCTGTGTTCTTTTTCTGCAGTTTTATAGTCATTGTAAAATTGTGTAGGATTTTGTATATTGACAATGCCAAACTATGCTGTGGCGATTTGTAACAATTTTATACAATTGTACTACTAAACATTTACCAAACATAAATATTTATCTGAAGTAACATCGCTTCTAGTAATTTTGAGAATTATTGGATCTTATATTCGCCCACACTAAGGTGACACTTACAGTTCAAATTGTGGGATTGTCACTTAACTTAAAACAATTTCATATCGTATTTCCATATTTTATAAAAAGTATTAAAGCACCCACATAATTTTAACAATTTCGATTCTTACTCTTCTTCCTAAAAAAATCCTAAAACCCTCTTTTACAATAAAAACATTACTTATCACAATGCATTTTAAGGGACAGCACAGCAAAAACACTGCTTGTTATCTTGTAAGTCTGCTTTTACAAAATCTTCTGTTATTCAGGCAAAGTTTACCTCTGTTTACCAGTTCCCCCGATTATTTTCGAATTATCTTAATCCCGATTAAGAGCTTTTGTATTTTAAACATCTGTTTATGTGTTAAGAAGTTTAAAAACTTGATACAGTTTAAATTCAAGTAAGAATAATAAGAAAATAAAATAATGGCTAAACAAATCTCATAACAATTTTAAGAATAATATTATTAATAATAATAATCATAATAAGATTTATATATATTTGTATATAATATTTAAAATTAATACATAATTAAATTTCCTAAATTAACTAATACCAAGTCTGATGTACTCACGAAGTAAGATGCTTGTTGTGAGTTAAAAAAGTTAAATTATAATAAATAAAATATGATAAGATGCATTTTATCTAACAAGATTACAATGAAGATATTTTATAATAATTGATAATCAGTCATTAAGTTCAAGTTAATGATTTGGAACTATAAAAAATAGAAATAAGAACTTACTAAGTTAAATTTTGCATTTTACTTTCTAACCAACAATATTAAAACTAACTTTATCAAAGTTAAATTATATTCTTCCTAATACTTCATAATACCATTCTTTATAAATGTGTTTGACGGTCATAATTTACAACTTTAATGGATTTGGTCTAAGTTTTAAGTCCAAGTAAAGATACTTTATGAAACTGAGGAGAGGAAAATATACAAAATTTTAAAAAATTCTAACATTAACGTCTTTTTTTAAACTACCACTTTTAATGCGTGATAAAAAAATTTCATAGGAACATAAGGCACACTGTAAAATAAAAAAAAATTGCTATTAAGGCCTAGAATTTGAGTAAAAGAACATGCGATAAAACGATGTATAATACTGGTATGTGATGCACTCTATTACACTCGTCTTCTTTATTGCTTTCGCTCGCTATGCTCACTTAACCATAAACAACGCTTCCAATAAGGTTATGCCTTATGTACAAGGTACATAAACTTCGATTAATTTCCAAAATTTATTATTTAATCACACTTATCAATGAGAAATATTGTGATGGTTCTCAACAATGTGTATTTTTTTATCGATAAACTTTTATTCACTGGAACTTCAGTAAATTGTATATTTACTAGCGGTAATGACAGTTATTTTCAAGAATGAGGATGAGCTGCAAACGATATCTAACATCACTATATGAAGAAATTAATATACAGAGTGCTACAAATTCGTATGAGTACAAGGGATCTAGAAAACGGTGAGAGATTAAATCAAGGCAAAGTTGCGTTTTTGGGGGCTTAATAATTTAGGGGAAGAAAATAGATAATATTCCGAATACTTTTGGAGATATCCGAAAAATACCGGCATTTTTATTTTTGGTTTTTAATTTTTTGCACATTTATTTTCGACTTGGGAAAAAAAACAAAAACACTTACTCGTAGCAGTTTTTATGTTCCACAAGATGGCTTAATTAGTTTTCAAATTCGACGTTTAGTTCTTTAGATACCAACCTAAAGTCATTTTTTTAAATACGAACCTGAAATTTTAAAAACAGTTTAAGGGACTTCTAAGATTTATAAATTTATTATATATTAAAGGTTTTTAAAGTTTTAACGTTTTGTTATCAAATAACACATCATTAGTATTTTAAATTATCCTTTTTTTACTATTACGGCCCTGGCAATTATTTTTAGGATTACTTAAGTATTAAAATTAAATTACAGAAAGTTATGGTGTTTAGGTCGCTTATTATTTCAATAGCATTTACCATAACAATACTCTAGGAAGTAAGGAAGTAAGGTATGAGATGTAATTCTATTTATTATTACGCGGCTCGTTCGGAATTTTTCCTCTCGTGCGTAATATTCTTTTTATTACACTTAATACGTAATATACTATTACATTAAGATGATCATGTTTTGTCCATGGGCACCTAGCAAATTTGGTCTGATTTTAAAGGCACACACGTTTTTAAATGGTCGAGTAAAAAATACAGATATGGAGTATTTCTCTAGGACATACACGAAGTTACTGATTTTAATTTAAACCCCAATACAACACCGAAACAAACCCGAACAAACCCACGTTTTGTTAATTTTTAAGAAATATAATAAAGATTACACCTTTTAATCTCTCAATGCTTTCCAAAGCAATTTTAGTTTCCCATTTTGAGACATGGTGAAAGTTCAGAAAAACGGAAACAATTAAACGGATTAAAACTAAAAAACGGATAACTTAACAATCTAATTGAAATGGCTTCCATTACGAAAAATCCAATCTCGGCAATTTTCGGTATTCAAGAAAAAGTTTTCGGCAGTTTCCTCTAGCCGGCAGTAATTTTCTTTATTGTAGTTCTGACACTTTGTCTGCTTTTTATAAATTGTCCTATCTGAGAAAATTTTCTTCCTACAAATCTTAAAGTGTAAGAAAATTTTATATTTGTAATTTGACGACATGGCTAGTCAAAAATAAATAAACGTTAAAAAATAAATTTTGCAGATAATTATTTTGAAACCCAAACAAAAGCATATAACTAACTTTTTATAATTTTTATTAATTTAATCATTTCGTTTAGATTTATTTGAAAGAATAAAATTATTTTAAATATGTTAAAACCTGAAAAATATAATGAAAGCTTTAAATATGAATGTATTATTATTACTTTTCAAGTTAAATGGGCCATTGTAAGACTAACAATTAAAAAAACATAAATTAATAATATGCCATTAAAGTTGCTCTTTTATTTGACAACCTACGAATAGCAGTCAGGTATATTTACACAACTACAGCACAAATTGCTAAACCCCACATCTTTTTTTTATAGCCACACAATAAACAAATAGCATACAATCAAATCATAAGACCGATTTTGATATATGCTGCACCGGCTTGATACAGCATATCAGACACGTAATTCTACTAAGACTACAGGAACTACAAAACATAATGCTACGACATGTCCTTTTAGTAATACGGATAACAACACTCAGAAACTTGTATTAAAAGACAAATATACCTTACATAAGACAGTTTATATGCGACTTATCGATAAAAGTCTATAAACACAAATAGAAAACGCACTTATTACACAAATCATAACACTCACAAGATACACAGATAATCCAGTATACAAGTATATCTATTAAATGCTTCCCATTTTTCACCCAGATAGATAAAATCAATAAATTTACAATTTTCTTTTCTCAAAACACGTGTACCATTCGACTCAAATCCCACCTGCCTAGAAATTATTAACAATTTTTGAGGATAATGGCAAAACGCGTAACATGCACCTGAACAAATTAAGTTGGTTTTTTCAAACTTTTTTCAAATTTTTTTCCAGCAAGCCCTTAGCACAAAAATTTGAAAAATCAGTAAAAAAAAGTCATAAAACCTTTCAAGCGACATAATGCAAATCAAACTCTCTCATGGCAGCAGTGGTGTGCATACAATATAGGCAAAAAAGCATTGCCTACCCTGGGAACAATGAAACAAACTCATACCAAAATTATTATTTTATATTTAACTTTTTATCCGTGTAATATCCGGCAGTAAATCTGTATATGGAAAGAACCAACCGGGACCGAAAAGTTAATTGTATATTAGTTAAAATCATTTCCATGAACACATTCGTAGCCGATTAATCGTAAGTTGTATCGCTGTACAAGCATCCCGTATAACCGTTCGAAAAGCAGATGATTTCACATTATATTAGCCCCTAATGGAAAAGCAAATTCAATCTCATCAAGGCATTGCATTTATGCTTATGCTAGTTGGTCGCTAGCAGAACCAATAAATATATACCGTCGAGCGGGACATAGGAAATCCCATGTAATTTTAAATCAATCAAATATTGGCTTCCCTAATTATTTTAGAGAAAAATTCTATTTAGGTTTATTAAAGAGCACTAAAACCCACATTCAAAAGAATAACTTTAGATATTTTTGATGAGCCCGTTTATGGGTTATCGCCGATTTCTTTTTAACTATTTCTCCTTTTTATGGCCCCGTATTTGCGGGCACCAGTCAAGGTAAAAGATGACTGTCAAATAAAGTTGTCATTTTGATATGTGTGCTTTATTGTTATAAAAACTCGTACATCGAAAATAATAAACGTGTATTTATGAGTACAAATTAATCTGAATAAAACTAAAATAATGTATCCAAATACAAGGTTAATTATGATATTTTACATGTTTCAATATTTTACTAATTAATAGGTAGGTACTCTTAAATTGTTAGAACTTTGGGATTTAAGATGTTCAAATATTCCTCCATTGACTGCTAGACAATAACCGAGGCGATCATAAAATTCTCTTCTTACATTCGCTAGTTGTAAACTGAAATTCTATTGCATTCGGCAGAAATAGCATTTTTTGACTCGTCTAGATTTATGTATTTTTTATCTTTGTATATCCTGCTTTTTAAATGGCCCCAGAGAAAGAAATCATTTGGCGATAAATCAGGAGACCTGGCTGGCCAATTTACTGTATGATTTAAGCCAATAACATTTCCATTAAAAGCACGGTATAAATATTCCCGGACAGCCAGGGTACTATGTGCCGGACAGCCATCCATTTGGTACCAAACTTCCTGATTTTCCCTGGCGGCATCATGTAAAGTAGGTAAAATATGATCTTCAAGTAGTTCCAAAATATATCCTGTATTTAAATTTCGTGTAAGAAATAATTGCCCGATAATATTTTTTCCGAAAATCCCAGCCCAAACATTAACTTTTTGTGGATATTGCGTCCTTGTTTCGACAAACCTGTGTTGGTTTTCTTTGCTCCAATATCGATAATTTTGAATATTGGGTTCATTGTTTAAAGTAAATGTGCATTCGTCAGTGAAACAAATGTTTTAAAAAAATTCCCTATCCATGTTTGCTCTTTCAATCATACCAAAACAAAACTCCTGTCGTCGTATTTCGTCCCTATCTCTTAGCTCTTGGTGCTTTTCATATTTGTATGAATAATATTTATGTCGTTTCAAAGCTCGTAACGCTGTGGTGTGATCTAATCCTATGTCATCCTCAAGTTTCCTTGTGCTGATCTTCCCATCATTTTCTTCCACGCACAATAAAACTTGCAAGTCCCTATCATTTCTTGCATCTCTTCTTTGTTCCTGCCTTTGCAAGTCCCTATCATTTCTTGCATCTCTTCTTTGTTCCTGCCTTTCTTCACATCTGCAGTTATTTATTACAGTGCCTTTTGTCTCAAATTTCTTGATAGTCCTTTCGACTGTAGATTTTGCAGGTATCGGTTTATTTGGATACAGAGCAACAAACATGTCTGACACATTTTGATAACTATTTCCTTGATAATACCATTTAATCATCAATATTTTTTCTTCAGAAGTATAATTCATGTCTAATATTTTCGATGTATGAGTTTTTATAACAATAAAGCACACATTTCAAAATGACAACTTTATTTGACAGTTATTTTTACCTTGACTGGTGCCGGCAAATACGGGGTCATAAAAAGGAGAAATAGTTAAAAAGAAAACGGCGATAACCCGTAAACGGGCTCATCAAAAATATCTAAAGTTATTCTTTCGAATGTGGGTTTTAGTGCTCTTTAATAAACCTAAATAAAATTTTTCTCTAAAATAATTAGGGTAGCCAATAATTGACCCCATTTAAAATTACATGGGATTTTTTATGTCCCGCTCGACGATGCAACACCCGGTATAATAAATAAACATGTTTTAAAATGAAGGAATGAACAGCATAGTGATAATAAATTTAATTACCTATAAATAAATCTTCTAAAGAGACATCTTAAGTAATTTTAAACAGATAGACATACAACACTATCTATAGAGACTAGTTTTCAGTAATTCAAGGTACGAAGGCAACTGGTGTAAAGATAACTACGTTTCAAGTGCAGGGTGAGGAAAACTAAAAGACGAATCGACAAGAAAACTTTCTGAGGGTGAATTTAATCTAGGAACTCGCGTGTTTGCGGATTTTCAAGTAGTGTTTCGGTATTCTCAGTGGGTCGCCGTGCCCGTCTCATTAGAGAAGAGAGCAGGTCGCCCGTGTTTCACACAGAGGATAACGAAGCGGTGATAAAGCCCTCTTTGATAATGGAAACGGGATTAGTTTATAATTTCGTTAGCTGCGCAACGGTAAGCCGTCTCTTGCCATAAAAATTGGTAATATTCCTTTTTATTTCAGGTGAATTTAAAATTAAAAATAAATTGGGCGGATACAATTTTTCTCGTTAAAAGTTGGAAAGGGAAATAAAAATTTGATTTATGTATGCAGTTTACGTTTGGTTAAATAAAAAACCTAAAATTTTTCCGGTTACAATAATTCAATATTTTAGCGTATGATATACATTTACTGGTGGCGCATTGTTATTTCCAATATAATAAAATATGACCAACCACTTCTCATTATGGCTTCTGTCATCTTTAATTTATGATTACTATAAACCAGTGTTCCAAATGTATTAAGAGCTTTTCAACAGCTTATCAGATTTTAGTTTGTATTTATTATGTTAATTTTTATATATAATTTATAAAGCCACTTTATTGGACTTAGTTCTATAAAGTATTAAATTATGGCAATCAAACATAATCACAAACAATGTCAGTATGATTGTGTTTGACGATCAGAATGTATTATTTAGTGCACTTTATTGGACTGGACTTTTTAATTGACTCGCAGTCACATTATGCCTTATGTACTGGTACCATAAACCCATTTTTAATACTGGCAACAAGAGGACTTGATTTTGTTAGTTGTGCGACATTGATAACTTCTCTTCCCGTGCCAACAATTTTTTTTTAATCCAGGTGAATTTACAATTAAAAGTATATAATTTGGGTTGATAGAAGAATTTTTCTCGTTAAAAGTTGGAAAGGGAATTGTTTCGTTCAATATAAACTTTTGATTTATGTATGCAATTTGTGTTTGGTAAAATGCAAAATTTAAAAATTTTCCAATTAGATTTCAATATTGGGGCGTATAGTATGGACTTTTTGGCCATAAAACGTTCTTCCCAATACAGGGTGACGATTTTTTTTGACTAGGTACAGAAGTTATTAAAATACAAAATTACGGGTGAGAGCTCTCACAAAATTATTAAAGTCTGCTTTGCGATGGTGTAATCCGTGTCTGTTGTCCCAGGTAATTTTGTGTTCACTCCTAATCCATCGCTTTATGCAATATCGTACCGTGCATCTTGGGACCCGTT
Organism: Polydrusus cervinus; assembly: GCA_935413205.1. Classification (NCBI taxonomy): domain Eukaryota; kingdom Metazoa; phylum Arthropoda; class Insecta; order Coleoptera; family Curculionidae; genus Polydrusus; species Polydrusus cervinus. The sequence goes on along the minus strand of OW284514.1, from coordinate 20,783,544 downwards.
CTGAACCAATTTTCCAAACCTTTGTTTACAAGTTCGTCGGTTATTCGTTCCCTGTAATACTTTGTCCTGGTACCCACTGCAGTGTTACTTTTTTTTCTTTCGCCAGGGCCACTATATCCCATTGACATTCCCATACCAGTCTTAAGATTACCTTGTAGCATATTAGCGATTTGCAGCCTGCATGACTGTCAGAGGGTCGTTTTATACAGAGTCTAATTTTTTTTTTTAATAGGTCAGTTACTGGCCAACTAATGGCGTTGTGTTTATGTTATAAGAGTATTATTTTGCTTCAAATAGTTAAGACGTAAAAATGGACCATTAAAAAGTAAGAAACTAGTGGATACTATGTTGCTTGTTTACAAAGATTGTTGACAAAGTGCGGCTGCTGATTACGCCCCGTTATGGTATAGTTGTTATATGCGTCTTGTAGAACGTGTGTTTAACATAGATTTAACTTAAACAGGACCGTTTTGGAAACGTTTATAATTTACAAGCAAAATTCCTTGAAAGTTTTAAAAAATTTACAATTTTCAAGCTGATTGCTCAAGTCTCAATTTCTGGTTCATCCTCTAAATGCCACTGTTTCGATTTTTTTAAAATTCATGATTAAATAAGAATCCTTTTCCTCTTCAGTAACAATTATTATCTCGGACCTGAAGTCCTGACATCCTTCAAGATGTTTGTGGATAATTTGGAAGGCCAATTTTTCGGTATTGTGGGAGTTTGTTGCTATGCGATCTCCTTCAGCTTTATTCGACCATTTTCCATAACAGCAAGTTCCACTTCACCGCTTTGTTTATCGTCGCGTCACTTCATGTGTCAGGGCATTCATAGTTTTTAATATTCGACAATATTCAAAAAAATTTGATGTCTTTACTTTCTCTTTTAACTACAGCAAAACCACTGTTATAAATACTTGTTTTTTCATCGTCAATTTAGATATTAAGGCAATTTAATAGTTTAAATGATACCTATTTGTTTATTTATAATCCTTTTTTACCCTTTACAAATTACAGCTAATATTTATCATTTTAACCAAAACACATAAATATGCTCAAGTACGTGCCGTTTGGTATCTACAAACTCTAAAATATTTGCTTATATAATAAAAAAGTAGCCCCTTAAGGATACTACATAGATAAGACTGGAAAAATATGTGTCGGTGATATAAAGTATAACAAATTCGTATCTAGGGAAACCATACTCCCGAGGTAAATTAAAATAAGGCTTAGCCGGAAGCCTAACTTTTATTTAGCTTAGTTGTTTGTCATCTACATTTTATTTTTATTAATACGTCATTTAAAAGCTGATTTGCTCGCTGTCTAAAACCCAAATATGTAAAACTAAAGATAAGTAACAATTTTTTTTAATTTTATGGTTTAATTTTTTCTTTTCGTTCGCTGCCAGGGCCATTCCCCATGGGACCTATAGCTTAACGTGGGTTCCGAACTTCCAAGGACTATCAACCCCGGTTTCTTGTCGTTGCATGACCTATCGATTGGGGAGTGTGTACCTTCTTCCGCACCTCACGAGATATCCGATCTCATCCGGCCGGGTTACCGGCGTGAATGAGGTGCGTTGGAAGATGATAGATTTTTAACTCTTCCCTGCATTTTTAAACCTACTAAATTTCGGATTTCCTTTTTTATCGTGCGTATTCCTACTTCGAGCATCAAACTCGGACCGCCACGATCGAATGCCGGTAACTCACCTCTGACCCACTGCTAGGTGTACTGAACTATCACTGGAATGGGTGCAGTCATACGTCTAAATCATGCGCGGTATATTCCTAAAATTACATTTATTTAACAAAGGTTTCCAGTTATTTATTATAGCCATGGGTTCTGATGCATGGTAGCAGCTTCCTTGAACTTCCCCTTATTCCAGTTTGGTTCCTTGGGCAGGATTTCTGCTTCTGTTCACGTAATGTGATAGGCATGCGTCCAAGTATGGTCAGCTGAACCTGGTTTTTCGGTTTCTTCTTTTAGCGTTCTTCGATTCTTATTTGAATGCTCTTAGTGTCTCACCAATAAAATAATGGCCATATTTGCAGGCAACGTAGAAAATCTCAAAGTAAGAAGTTTCCAACTTTATAAAACAATAACTTAAAAACTAGTGATATGATTGGATTATGGCCATGAACACATTTAATCAGGACGTCAAGATCTAAAAAATACTAAAAGTTCAGAAAAATTAGCCGAAAGCTCTTTGCCATAAGCTTTGGGAGGGGCTCTTAAAAAGGCGAACTACTGCGGTATTTAAAATATTTTTTTTGTGAAATTTTAATTAAATATCATAAATCATTTCTAAAACGGTTGACACATTTTAGAATTTAAAGAAATATTTGATATACCAATGCCACCATCATCATATATTATGATCGTTTCCCGTAAAAATGTCATTTAAATAGTTTAAATCACACTTTTCATTCAATTGCCGCGAAAAAAGTCTTTTGAAAAGATTTTATTATTTTCTAGCAGTCGCGAGAGACATTCGTTCGCTGGAAACGTTTAGAAAAACACCATTAATTTTTCCGAGTTGTCGTCAAAATGCGTGGCATTTTCTGCAAATAAATGGAATGGAATGTAAGTGGTGAAACCGACACGATTAGAGGTTCAATGATAACAAGGTTGGTCGACGACTAAACGCGAACAAAAGCGGGGTCTAAAGGGAAAGAGCAGTCCTTGTTATAGCCGAGCATTGTTTTGTTGATAAATGGATGTTTCCTGGAGCCTAGATTAAGCTATCAAATAAGAACAAACCAAAAAGTTTGCTAATGTTCTTACGTACGAGTAAAGCTAAGAAAATCTTTATATTCATTTATTCTCTGATTAACCCTTATTTTAAAAAACTTGTTCGTAAAAGTCGCAAAATCATTTTTCATTTATTATATGCTGCATTTAAATTGAAAACATTCATATTACCGTAGAGGGAAATGGTATATTACATAACAAGTGATACTTTTCAAACAAGGAGATATTCTTCGAGTTTTAGAATAATCACTTTCACACAAGTAATGTACGCTATTTTGATTTTGACAGCCAGATTTGTAAAAAAATATTTCAACACTAGTGTTAAAATTAGCATACTTAGGATTGTGTTCCACTTAATGTCTGGTTTCATAGTTTGTCAATAGGCTTTTCCTTTATTTGTAGTTTAACCTTTTCATTTTTTCATATCATAGGAAGAACTAATCCTGGATTGACTTCTAGATTAACCAGAATGAAAAATGTTACATTTAATCAAGGAAAGGTGCATTAAACATAAATTTAAAAAATCCACCCAACAAGGAAGATTTCAATTCAAAATAATTCTATAAAGTTTTTATAAAAAAAAATCAAATACTCCTGACGGGATTTGAACCTATGACCTTGCGATCTGTAGACTAGAGCTCTATTCTTTATGCTATGGCTACCGATAAACATTATTTGTTGTTTAATACTTGATACTCTTCAGCGCGATTTGTTTTTTCTGGTAATAGATTTTCCAGTATATTATTAACATTTTTTATAATTTTAGATGCCATATTTTCACACTCTAAATCAGTCGACAAATACATGAAAAAAAAGTTAAACACTTTAGAATTACAGCTTTCTAAAATTTGTTCTTTTAAATAAATCAATCAATCAATCAAATTGGCACCATATTATGTTTAAATTTAATAATGTAAATGGATATTTAAAATTTTTTTTTGGAATTTAAAATACTCAAATACTCAAATATTTATTTCAGAAATTACAAATACAAATGAGCTAATAATAAACATTGTTACTTATACAAAAGAGGGCCTCATTTCAAGTGCCAACTTTTCAGCGTGAATATCTGTAGACAGACGGACTAAAAATCCGTTGATAAAGAAGGTAACTTCTACGATAAATGGTGATTTTTCAATCAAAAGTGACTTTTAAAACAAACATGTACTATTTTTGAACCATTTTGTTTTGTAAACACTTTTTATAGACTGTCACAGAAATTCGCAGAAATGATAGGCTTATCCGAAAATCCGAGCTTATGCATAACTAGTAGCGACTGATGCGACGCGTCATCGCAGCTATCTTACGAATCTCTCTCCCCCATCCACATCCGTCTAATTTAAACTTAAAACCGACAGCAACAAGCAGAGACTAGGAAAGTTCTCGCTATGTGGTCTATTATTGGTGACATTTTACCTACCAACAGAATCCCGCTAATCAATTTTTCAGGCGCAAAAATCTCGGAAGTGATTCCTACAGCCGGATTATCGACTCGCTGGAAAGAATTTGCCGCTGAATAGGGAACTGGTTTATTACCTTAAAATTTTACGTTTTAATTTATAAAAAGATACTAATGCATATTAATATTTTAGATACAATTAATTTGAAAAATTATTTGTATCTAATATCCCAAACCAATTGTATCTAATACTTGGTTGGTTTAAACAAAATTATTTATTTTTAAAAACTAAATTCTTAATTTTATAATAGTATTGGTAACCAAGTCAACATGTGGCAACCAATGAATATTAGCTTACCTAGTTCACCTAATTAGTTTAAATAGATCTTAACCAAGCCGCATATTGGCAACATTGCGTATAAGTACGCGAGATAACGCAATTCACAGTGTCTCGTCAACTGCTAAACTCTGCCAACTTACCTGTTATAATTTTTTTAATTTAGGCCGGCTTTCGAAATATAGTGCATTTGTGTGTGATTTTTAGGCAGCCCGGTGAGGCTTTTTATGGGAGATATGGAAATATGACACAAAAAGCTTCTATTCCCTTAAGTTCGGACATACGTTAAACGACAATTTTGTTAACCCTTAATTGTTCATGGACAAGAGCATTATTATTGTACTCAAGCTATATAATTCAAACCTCTTTTTACTACATTATATCATTATAATTATACAAATCATTCACGTTACAAGATTGTAAAGAAACATTACTATAATTCTTATAATTAACAACAAAATTCCCTATAACCAGCAAATAATATACTCTTTGAACTAACAAACAAACCGAGCATAAAAAATATTCGATTGAGCAAAAATAATCGATTTTATTGAAAAATAATCGTTTAAAAATCAGCATCCCTAGTAGTGGACTCTAGGTTATGCAAACCCGCGCAAAGAAACATTTCATATAACAGAGGCCTACGAGTTACATAAAGCAAACAGTAGTTCTTAATTTATTCCCGGGAAAAATTTGTTGTATCAGTTAATATCTGCAGTCAGAGTTAGGGTTCCCACCTCTCCCGGTATTCCGGGGGTCTCCCGGAATCGGACCTTAAAAAGCGTCGGTCTCCCGTCTCCCGGGTCTTATATAATTTCTCCCGGAAATCCAGTTTACAAAACACTGCACCTTTCATACAAACTTTTCACCACATTTTTTAACAAATATAAGCTCCATGCAAGCGTTTTTGTTCCTTTTTTGGTGAGGGAACACAGCGCGCAAAATTTTGTCACCTATTAGGCCGAATGATCTTCTATTTATGTCTTTTTTTTAGAGGTCATTTTTCATTTGGGTGCCGCCAGTGATGGGGTTTTTGTTTATTTTATATGTAAATAACCATTTTTGACATTTCTTCGATTTAAAATTGACGCTCAGGTAATAACGATAGCTGTCTAAATCTTGGTTAATAATAATACTATTAATATATTTTTTTATCTACTTTCATTTAGTAATATGAATTTTACAGTTCTGTAAATCGTTTTGTAAAGTGCTGTAATAGATGACCTTACAGCACTAGTACTGTTATGGAAAAAAAAAACGGTTAAAATTTTGCTGTTAAATAAAACCACACTTTTTAGAAGAATGATTTATTATTAACAATTATAAAATTAATTACCAATTATTAATTAAAATATATCTTGATTTTTCTTGACTGAAATCATAGTTCTTAACATTGAGTAGTGAGTCCATAGTGTAGATGGTTTCTGGAAGCGTTGCTTTACGGAAAAATAACCCAAAAGGATTTTCTCAGACACCTCCTTTAATTTGTTAGCTTTGCACCAATCTTTAAACTTCTGATACTCCAACTCATACCGCGCCTTGGATTTTGTCGGAACTAAACTTGAGATTGCTTCGTTAGCCGCTGCTTCTATATCAGAGGGTAAACTTCTATCAGAATTGCTCATTTTGAAAAACGCTTTTTATATTTTTGAATTTATTTGACAAAGTTTCGACAGTAACCATGCGAAACAGTAACTATGCGAAAGGTAACATAAAAAACTTGATTAATAAACTTAATAGCAGGTGCATTTTAATTTTTTTAAATGCCTTTTGCCAAATATTTTTATTCATAGATGAAAGTAGATAAAATTTTGTACAATATTCTTGTTGTAAATTCATATTACTACACTTGATGTTTTATTAAACTCGGCTAACGCCTGTTTGACAACTTTAACATCTCGTATTGTAATATGAATCTTTACAACACTTATATCGTAAATAACTATTACATTTTTATTTTTGGTTATTATCATGATTGAATTTACGGGTACCCATGCATGCATCGGCGCACAAATAATTTTAAGTTGTGAAACTAGCCGCATTGAAATTTTCGTAAAACTATGACGATTTGTTTGAATATATTGTAGATGTGACAAGAATTAATTATACCCTTGTTTTTTAAGATTGCTTTTTTAAATAATATGCAAAAGCTGTGGTGTGTTTTAAAACATAGTTTGTAACACTTGTTGCCAAAGTACCTGTTTAAACTATTTACGTTTAAATATAATACCTTGTAATATCGACCACGAGTCGCCACAGGTTTCGACCATTTAATTTTACTAACAATAATAAATGCTAATTTAGGATCAAAAAGATTCAATACAATTTATGTACAGGGACATTATTTTAAGTTTCTCACCCGATTGACGACGTTGCTATCGACCACAATAAAAAAACAATTATGTATTCCCTAACAGCTTTTAGTAAAGAATCCAAATTTGATGTAAAAAAAAATCATTGTTTACAAATTTGACAGATACGACGCCATATTGGATTTTCTTAAATGGCAACCCTACCTTATAGTAAGCCAGCTGCATTCACCTATTTGTTCCAACATTAAAAATGTATAATTGTCAATATTTATTTTCAGCCGTTCCGGAGATACGAGGCTTCGAAGTTGGTGATTTTGTTATCATCGAATTAACAGGAGCTTTGAGATAAGAAACTCAATTTTTTCTGGAGATACGTAATTTTTTATGGCGGAGCCACCCATGCTATTGTCAAATATATCAGATGCCAGAAAATGACAGTTACGACGCCATTTTGAATATTTTTAAATGGTAAATTTAAAAAAAAAATTTATAGTTGTCAATATTTATTTCCAACCCTTACCGAAGTAAGACCGTATTTCATTTTCTGACATTTGACATATATGACAATAGCATGGGTGGCTCCGCCATAAAAAATTACGTATCTCCAACAAAAATTGAGTTTTTAATCTCAAAGCTTCTGTTAATTCGATGATAACAAAATCACCAACTTCGAAGCCTCGTATCTCCGGAACGGCTGAAAATAAATATTGACAATTATACATTTTTAATGTTGGAACAAATGGGCGAACGCAGCTGGCTTACTATAAGGTAGGGTTGCCTTTTAAGAAAATCCAATATGGCGTCGTATCTGTCAAATTTGTAAACATAGATTTTTTTTAGACATCAAATTTGACTTCTTTACTAAAAGCTGTTAGGGAATACATAATTGTTTTTTTTATTGTGGTCCATAGCAAAGTCGCCAATCGGATGAGACACTTAAAATAATGTCCCTGTACTTTATTATCTTTTTTCCTTTTGGGTTAGTAATGAAATCGCACTAACTCCATATTAAAATAAGTGCCGACTAACCAGAAAAAATTACAATAATTAAACGTTTAAACCTCGAAAAATCCATTAGTTCCAACAACTTGGAGACTAAAGCCAATATTTGAGTAACAGATTGCCCATAAAATGATTTTCCGATTCTCAAAGATAGTTTCTTCAACCAATTTGCAGGCTTTAGCTTTCGTCCATTGACTACTTTTAAACAAGTGGACAAAGGTATTTTCTCCAGTTCCAAGGAATAATTCGAATTACTTGGACCACATTAAAATTTTATTTATCATATATGTTTTTTAATTAAAACTGAAAAAATAAAAGTATCACATTCTTTTTAAATTATGACATTTCCAAGCACATTTGGCACACAAGGTTGCATAATATAATTGACAAAAATACACGTCTTCCTACATACAGGGTGGGTACTTTAACTGGAACAAATTCGTTAGAAAAATGTGTAAAACATAACCCAACTAATTTTATTTTACACTGATCCAGTCCAACTGAAGAACTGCAAAGGTAATTTTATTGATTTGCTCGTCCAGCTAACTGAATAAAAGTAAAATTGGAATGTTTATTGGTATCAGTTCATACCGAACCGTTCAACGCTAGATTGCCTTAAGAGACCGTGGCAGTCGGTATGAGAGGGCTCTGCCAAATTACCCTTCTTGTCAAATAAATAACCAATAATAAATTAATAATAATCTTTGGTCTGTCAATAACCTCACTTTACTAAACATTTTTAAAAAATAATAAAGAACAACCATACTCCTTGTAATACTTGCCGTCAATTTATTTGAAATTGCAAACTGCATGTAATAATGTAAAAGTTCAAGTGGGGGACGTGTGTTGTATGTAGACAGCGTTGCCAAACTCTCGGTAATCACAGAAATTTATCAATTTTATCCTATTATTATAGGTTGTCCAATAGTCGATAAAAACCATTATCTACCAATCCCCAAGTCGTACATATGTCGTAAGCCGCCACGATTAAAAACGAAGTTATTTTAACATGTTGCAGAACTTTGAATAGAAGATCCTTTAAAAGATAAGACGTTTTTGATGAAAACAGTTTATTTTCTTAAATAAATTACATACATTAAACATTAAATATGATTTACGAATTAATAAAATTTGAATTTTAGTGAATAAATTTCGGATCAATATTATTAACATTTATAGTAATTACCATTACAGCAAATTTACATTCTAATTTTATACGAATTTACATCTATATAAAATATGCTAATATGGTAAAAGTATACTGGGACATAATATTCCATAGGCCGTATCGTAGCCTGCATATAAGTTTAACTTATACATGTTAAATTTAAAGGAAATATTTAAAAAGTTTACATCGTATTTACAATAAAATTTTACCTTGCATTAGAATATAATAACCTTATTATTTAAATAAATTACGGAGTTAAAGAAGACCGTGCAATAGTCAATTATTAAGATATACAGGATATACCGGGTCCCCCAACGAATCGGGGCCGGAAGATTAAATCATTATCGAGGAACTTATCAAAAATGGTATACCGGCATGAGGAATGGACTTAAAAGCGACATATTTTTAAAATGCTTTACATTATACAGGGTTTCGTTCTTTAAATACCAACCTCAAGTAAATTCTTTTAAATACGGACCTGGAATTTTAAATACAGTTTTTCAAGTTATATTTTTATGTCATTACGGTCATGAACATTTACAGCCAAACCAAAAAAAAAATTCTGATTTAAAAAATCCCTCCATTTTTACTCAAAAAGGCCTGATATTTGATATTTTGTAAGAGAAAAGAGCAAAAGTATCGGCCTCAAATATTTTTCTGTCTGTTTATTTTTGTTACGTTTCGCTAGAAACTGGTATTATCAGACCGTATAAACAGTAAAAATAAATTTAAAATCGTTTTAGAAACAAATTTAAGCGCATCACAGTAACATAACCAGATTAACACTCCAGTTACCTTTACTTACTTACTCAGGAGCATTAATTTTTTTCTGTATTACAGTATTTCGGTCTAGGTCTAAGGCAAAAACCATAGGACTTAAGATGTTATATTAATAATATACTAATAAAAAATAGAATAACTTCTCATGCCTCAAACTTACTTACTTCGTAGAGTACGGTAACGGTAACTCTTATTGAAATAAAACGGTCTAAACGCCATACCTTCCTGTAATGTAATTTTAATATTTCAATTATCCTAAAAATAATTGCCAGGGCCGTAATAGTAAAGAAAGAATAATTTAAATTATTAATGCTGTGATATTTGATCACAAAACGTTAAAATTTTAAAAAATTTTAAATTGTATTAAATATCCAAAGCGTAGAAGTCCCTAAAAATGTTTTTAAGTTAAAAATAAAATATAATAAAGAACATCTATGAAAAAGTGTTTTTTTCCGAAGTCAAAATCTAAGGCGCAAAAAATTCAAAACCAAAACTAAAAATTTCTGTTTTTTTTCGTATATCTCCGAAGGTATTCGGAATATATATAGAATTTTCTTTCACCAAAATATAAAGCCCCAAAATACGCAACTTCGTAACGTTCGAGATCCCCTTGTACGCACACGAATTTGTAGCACCCTGTATACAGTCTCCGAAATAAAAGTGTGTACCATTAAGAACTTTTTTATTAAGTTGATTTTGAAAAGTCTGCCTCGGGCATTAGATTCTACCTGATTTACCTTCTCGGAAAAAAATATAATGAAAAACAAAAAAAATTAAACTTTCACCATTTTTAAATTTACAATTGACATTTGACAAGGGTAATAATACAGGTCATAAGTAAAAACATTTAAGGTTTTTTTTGTTCTTGCGGAACTTAATGCCGACCGCCGATTGCATCCCATAAGGTGCAAACTTTTCTGCGAACATCATATTTTCTAAAAGGTATAAATTAATCGGCTATTGCACGTTCGCTTCTTTGCTTGTTACTTCTCTACATCAACTACAAGAAAATTGTGTACCAATTCAGTTAAGAAATACCAAGAGGCATACCCACAGTTTGACCCCAATTCCTGTATCTGAAAAATATTCGTTTTTATTTCTTATATTTGATGTTTGCCTAAAATATTGTCGGTGTGCCTCTCACCAAAAAAACTTGCATACCACGTGCGACTTACGGTCTTAAAGTAGAAAATATGCTTCTTATTGTAAAACGTAAAGATATAAAGAATACACCCCCAAGTGGCATAGACTGAATAAGAATAAGACATGGCAATATATTGTTCGGTCGAGTAAAGCTTGGCGCGCACTTATGCTCGCCGAATTGCGCCGAAATGTGAGGATAGAAATTTTAGCATGGAGTTCGACGCGCCGCACTTCGCCAGAGTCCACGGACTAACATTGTACCACATGCGATAAATCCCAAATGGGGAAACTTAAAAGTAACTCTAGTAGCCTGAATACTAGGAGACTGGGCGATTAGGTCTCATTAAGCATGTACACATTTGAATGACGTTACTTAAGTTGTGGCGACTGAGAGATCCGGCAACCAGAGTATCCGCGATTCGGCATGCTGGTTACCACGCTACTCTAGCCTCTCGACTGCATGACTTTAGTATTGGCCGTGTGAGGATAAGAGGAAACTCGAGCAGTCTAGTCGCCCAGTCTCCTAGTCTTTACGTTACTACAGTTTGTTTTGGGTTTTCCCGTATGACTTGATTTTATATTTTTGCTATTTTGTAACGTCCCTTGGATCTGCGCGCATTATAGATTATCCTTTGCGCACGCTGTCGAGCACAACATACTACCCATTTCACTATAATAGCACTCTCAAGGCATACAGCAACGAAAGTGAACAAGGGTTGGAACCAAGTAGCGATCGCTGTAGCGATTATGTCATTATTAACACTACATCGTATTATATTCTTATTGGTATAATACAATTTCTCTTAAGGTAGAATATTTTCTTGTAGCCGATAATTCTCAAACTTTTATTATACATTTTTAAACGAAACTGGAATATCTTGAAAGAGGAGACGTTAAGTCATAACTTTAAACTAGGTTACTGTCATAATTTGTTTTCAATAATTATATCCGTTTCGATATAATATAATCTTTTAACTTGCAGTTTTATAAATTACCTCTTTTAAGGATAACTTTAAATCAAAATTAAATTTATGATGTTTAGGGTTACGATTAAGTAATGCTTAATTTTAAACTAGGCGTATATCCTTAATTTCGAGAGTTACTGGCTTGCTTCCAATTTCAAAAGTTAAATACAGATGCATACAATAGTAACAGATCATTGGTAATTAATATGACAAACATTTCCAAAACCTTGGATATAATAATGTGCTCTTGAAAACTGTATTTTTTTGCATTGTGTTTGTTCTTTTAATTTTAATTTGACTAAAACCAATATTGATTGAATACGTTTCCCCTTATAAAGATAAAGATTTTACAGAATAATACCTTCTAAAGACTAACTAATTTGCGAAATGCGTTAATTTAAAACAAATCATATTTTATGAGTTGGAACTTTTTGCCGGTCTCTGTACATTTAGCTAATAAAGAAGGTAAAAATAAGAACACAAAGTCTTCCTCCACTGATATATTATAGAAATATTTAGTCAAATTCTCTACATGTTTCGAATGCAGAAGCATTCATCTTCAGGAGAAAAATTAAAGAAGAAAGGGCCAGCAGATATCACCCTAACTGAGCAACATAAATATAGGTTCGGTGTAAAATGAATAAAGAAAACAATACACATTGCATTGTGAATAAGAAAAGTATAAGGGTTGAGACTTAAGGTACTGTGAAAACTTTAAAGGTGGAGTGAAAGATTTAACATCTTTGTGTGGAAGAACTGTCGAGAAATCAGAATGAAGTAACAAGCTATTAGCTAGTCATTAGAGAACATATTATTTTGGAGAAGTAAATAAAAGTGTGAGGAAGAAGACTATTAAAAATTCATAGGAAATTTAATTTAATTTAAACCATAATTGTTGGAGGTAAACCTGAAAAAGAGAAAGATATCTTTTTAGGATACATCCAGTGGCCAAATATAGAAAAATCTTACCTCAAAGGTTTACGAATAAACGTAATTAAACTGGATAAATAAGCTTATAATTTTATGAAATTCTAACATTTTTGCTTTATGGAAGAAAAAATTTTTTTTTTTTTTTTTTCTTCCATAAAGCAAAAATGTTAGAATTTCATAAAATTATAAGCTTATTTATCCAGTTTAATTACGTTTATTCGTAAACCTTTGAGGTAAGATTTTTCTATATTTGGCCACTGGATGTATCCTAAAAAGATATCTTTCTCTTTTTCAGGTTTACCTCCAACAATTATGGTTTAAATTAAATTAAATTTCCTATGAATTTTTAATAGTCTTCTTCCTCACACTTTTATTTACTTCTCCAAAATAATATGTTCTCTAATGACTAGCTAATAGCTTGTTACTTCATTCTGATTTCTCGACAGTTCTTCCACACAAAGATGTTAAATCTTTCACTCCACCTTTAAAGTTTTCACAGTACCTTAAGTCTCAACCCTTATACTTTTCTTATTCACAATGCAATGTGTATTGTTTTCTTCATTCATTTTACACCGAACCTATATTTATGCTGCTCAGTTAGGGTGATATCTGCTGGCCCTTTCTTCTTTAATTTTTCTCCTGAAGATGAATGCTTCTGCATTCGAAACATGTAGAGAATTTGACTAAATATTTCTATAATATATCAGTGGAGGAAGACTTTGTGTTCTTATTTTTACCTTCTATATTCCCACTCCACTTTAAGTATGGACTACTTCTTCAAGTTTTAGCTAATAAGTTAAAACTTGGTAATGAGACGTAGGTTTTCAACCACAACAACTTTTACTAATTACTTTTTATCCTATCTTTACACATAAGGGTACTTTGTTCTTAGCTTTTTTTTATATTTTTCTAAATTCTGAGCATCCGGTTTATAATTTTAAAAAAATAATATGCTTTTTGGTCGTTTGAGAACAAGCAGAAGTTTTTATGAAAAATAACTTTTTTTCATAAACCCACAAATAAAAAAGTTTTTCCTCTTCGATAGTCAATTCGTGGACACACTGTATGTTTACCTAGTTCTTCTTTAAGTTTTATAAATAAATCTATAGTTTGTTATTCTAAAAAACTTAATTAGGTATCTTGCAGTAACATATCTTATGAAAATATCAAATTTCAAAATATAAACTTGTTATGCTATAAATGAATATTTTATTGATAATCTGTAATAATTATTTGCTTTTTTAAAATCTATTATTTTAATTTATACTATATTATATTTTTTTGAAAGTCAAAGTTTCTAAATTTCTTGTCGATAAAGAAAAATTTCTTTCTCACATTAAAGCGTTTTTTGACTTAGGCCTTTACTTTAAAACAAGCCAGAAACTTTTGAAATTGTACTTTCTGGATTTTGAAGTAAAAGTCCCGTTGAGTGCGTTAGGCTTACTTCGACAAGAAATGAAAAAATTAAAATTATAAAACGTAATATTAATTAATTTAATAAACTTCTTAACATTTCAATTCTTTTACACAAAAAAAACTTTTTACTACCTGCATGCCCTTAAGGAATATTTATTAAAAAACAAAATTTCCATGGTTAATTAAGGATCTTTGAATAACGGTAGATAAATTTTAATACATTTTATCCAAAGAATTAATTTCTAAAATTCTGTACATACTTTAGATCCTGTAATTAATTTTATGCTTAACCTTTTCTCTCTCAAAACTTATACAAGTCTAAATTTTATGATATACTTCTAGGCTAAAAAATAAATAAAATAAAAAAATATTTTTTGGCATATACCTAGCCAAATGTCTAAATTCGATCACAGGGATTTTTAAATTTTTTACATAAAAATAGTTTTTTTCATAATAATTTCGCTATTAACAAGATGTTAAAAAAGTCTTATTAATAAAATATTTGTATTTATTATTACATACATTACTTACGTTTTATAAGAAACAGATCCTACTCAATAGTTTGCAGAATTATTTATCTATTCTATAAATAATTACGTTATTAATAACATTTTTTTTTTAAATAAGAACTTTAAGTTAATCACGCAATGGATTTCAAAAATTTAAAGATAAATAAAATTTTGTGTATATTTTAGTGTACCTAAATGAGTGTCATAAAGTGTATAAATTTAAAAGTAAAAAAAAAACAAGCTGATAATTTTTTTTGTCACCATGGTACTGGTTACTGCCATGTTAAATATGACAGAGAGAAACCAATATTTCGATAAAAAAAAATTAACTTTACATGACGTCAAGAAGAAAATGTTATCCAGCCAAAGTTGAGTAAAGCTCATGATACAAAAAAAAGCAATAATAAAAATTTAGTAGTAACTTGTCGCTGACTCTGGTTAATAATTGTTAAGTACATGCATAATAAGACGGCGCCAAGATAGTTTTAAGCGAACCATTAAGTGGCTAAATTGGAAAACATGAATTCGATAAATACTTAAAATCCTACTTTTAATTTACACATAGAAAAACTATGTAAAAAATGATGTACCGATTGGTATGTTCTCAGAGTCCCATGAAGTAGAGAGTATCTTTTGAGCAGCGTTGGAAACACTCCAGGTCGCATTCTCGCTGGATTGTCATATTATAACCGATAGAATTCGCCAAAAGTTAAATTGACCTCGTGGAACAACATTTTTTTACAAAAAACAGTCCTCCTATTGCATCATCAAGTCTTCACTCCAATTAAAAGCGACTTCTGAAAAAAAAAATTCTCCGTCGCCGCCACTTCTTCGTTTTCCGCTCAAAAGTGACTTACCGCCGATCCTACATACAAATTTTTTTTTTACTCTATGGCACTTTTTTTCTCTTTCATATATTTTGTACATTTTATGATTTATTATATATCGGAAAATGTTTTTTTTAGGTATATTATCATCCAAGACTGAATACATTTAATAGATCCTTTACATGATTACAAAAAGGTCCAAATTTACTTACATCAGGCTGCACAAAGGTTTTTTAATAATAATTAACTAACCAGCAACTTTGACGGTGACCTACATGATATTGACAGATATACTTTTCTCTTAATTAAAGTGATCCGGTTACTTTAATTTTATATTTACTAGTCAGGCAACTTCGAGTGTAAGTAAATATGTCTGCCAATGTCATTTATGTCACAGTCAACGTTGCTGGTTACTTAATTATTATTTGAAATGTTGGTGCAACCCGACATTAGTCTAAACTATAGATGTATCAAAAATTTAAAATTATACGTAAATATTGGCTTGGAAATGGTAATAAATGTTATTTTTACACAAAATGAATGGTAACTTCTATAACATGTTAGTAAATATTTTGCCTAATATACACAGCCGTAATTACTAAACTCTCTTAATCAAAGTACTTTTTAAAATCTTGTTAATTGACTCTAGAAACTATATACCTAAATTTATAACATTATGTACAACAATATTTTATTACAAGTTAGCTATAGTGAGATTTTGGTAAATGGGTGATAGTAAAAGTTAAATAACGTAGTGCAGAATAAGCAAGTATGTCTTACCAAAGACAAATAAAACAGATATACTTACTTCATAAAAGCTCTAATTAAAAGCTCATATAAGAGTTCACATCTCGCGTGGCAAGAAATTGTTTACAGGTGTTTATTTTGAGATTTTTTTTTATATTCCTGAATTACCACGTTGATATTATTTATTAAATATACAGGGTGCTACAAATTCGACATACCAGCATTGGAATCTCGGAAACCCTAGGAGTTAAAGAAACGGTTAAATGGGGGCAAAGTTGTGCAATTCGATGCTGATTATAATGCAGCTTTAAAAGTTTTCAAATTCCGAATACATCCGATTTTATTCGAAAAAAACCGAAATTTTGCAAAATCGTTTTTATGTTTTTCTAAGCTCATTTGACTAGCTATTTAAAAATAAATGACATTTTGCCATTGCCACTTTTTCTCCTCTACAAAATGACGTTACTAAACTAAAAATCCGCCGTTTCGTCTCCGAGCGGCCATCATCAACTTTACTTTTTTTAATACGGACCTGTTTTTTTTAACCGATTTTTATACCGTCCTACCCTAAAAATGTAATGGCGATATTACTTTCTCATAATGATGAATTGCCCTTGATTATTTTTTTAAATTCATATTTTTTACACTTCTTGTCAGTCCGATCCTGGCAACGATTACAATATTAATTAAAAACATTATTTCATTTAAAACATTCATACATAAGTAATATAATTCATTTTATAAGAATTTTCTAATAATTCTAAATTTACTAATTATAAATGATAATTTTCTAAATGTTCAAAGAGATTGCCGTTTTGCACAAGTAAAAAATTTGAATCATATCACTTTTTCTTCGTTGAAAAAAACATTTTTGTGTAGAGAACTAATAAATAATCGCCTTTTTGATACCACAGTTTGACACTAGGTAGAAATCATCCATATTTTAAAATTTGCTTAAACGCGTTTCTTAGATTCATAAATCATGGCACACTTTCTAAATGTTCAAATAGTCAAAATTCTTTTTGGGTATTACATGTGTTATTACTTAGGTAAATAGTACCTAACATGAACTTTAGACAATTTTTTTCATTAAACTTATTTGTAAAGGTTATAAATAAAATAAAGTTTCTAATTAATATTGTAATTCGTTGCCAGGATCGGACTGACAAGAAGTGTAGAAAATATGAATTTAAAACAATAATCAAGGACAATTCATCATTATGAGAAAGTAATATCGCCATTACATTTTGAGGGTAGGAGGGTTTAAAAATCGGTTAAAAAATCCAGGTCCGTATTAAAAAAAGTAAAGTTGATGATGGCGCGAATTGTACAACTTTGCCACAATTTAACCGTTTCTCTAACTCCTATGGTTTCCGAGATTCCAATGCTGGTATGTCGAATTTGTAACACCCTGTATTTAATGAATTTGAGAATATCTCTCAAATGTCTTATTACATAAAAAAAAACATTATTAGAACTATGTTTGAGGCTTAGGACGTTTTTATATTTCAAAGGGAGATTTTACAGGAAACTAATGGAGGTTCTTAAATAATATTTATTTTTTATAATTAAATTATAACAAGACTCTCGCCATTAATAGGTGACCTTCAAAGACTAGCGACCGTATACAAGTGTACGTCTTTATACCACACAAACTAATAGGAATGAATAATAATTTTGAGATTAAGAGCGTAAAATTTAGCCAGGGGTTTTGCTAGTTTATTTATCATTCATTTCTTTTTTAAGACATACTTGTATATTTTGTCCAAATATTATTATTCAGGGGCTTTTTTTCATAGAAAGGGTATTCTAATAAAAAAATTATGGGCTTATATTTGAGGAGAAAAAAAGGTTTATATAAATCTTTAATTGAACTCTTATCGAATTGTATTTAAATCATTCTTGGACAGATATTCCTTGTAGATAATACTTATAAACTATTTTTTATGTTTTCGTATATAGAATCTTCCTTTGAAATATACGAACAATGTTTTCGGACACCCTGTATAATTAATATTTAATAACAGTTTTTTTTCCATAAATATATTTTTTTGTTTAAAACAATCGATTTGGTGTCTTTATAATATAATGTAAATTTTAACGAAAATGAACCTAAATTTTGTTTTATTAGTCTTTGTTGAACCCATCTTAGAGAATTTTACCACAATACAATGTTGTCTTTTTTTAAATTCTGTATTTGAACTACCTATGACTCAGTACTTTGTAATTACATATACCAAGTAAGTTAGGTATCATTAGAATATGTTTTAATATTGATTAATAACTAATGGGTGAAACTGCAATAATATAATATACACTGCGTCCAATAATTATGGACTAAATAAAAAATTATTTAATTTTCAAAAACCCATATTTTTATTAAAATTTAATTAATCCGCTTTCTTTCCAGTTTATTGAGTAGGCCTTAGACTACTAACTCCAATGTATGTGACTTCACTTTAAGTTTTTTATATGGCTAAAATATCAAGCTGTATAAAACCTGCTGATTTTAAAATTAATATTTCCAGAATACGAAATTATGAAACATGAATTATTCCGAAAATTGTGATATCCCCAATTACGCTGTTATAGAACGCTTTTGCCCTTCGTTTCCGAGGATGAAAAATTCTGAATAGTATAAAATATTGCTTTGTGTTAGGTACTTACGGTTCCTTTTATAGCGCAGTATCGTTCGCGTCAAACAAACAAATAAATAAATAAATTCCAAAAATTGTTTATAGGTATTTCCAATTACTTATGTTACTATAAGGCATAATTGGCAATATAACGATTTTTGAAATTTAATTTTTGTTTAATCGACATGAACGGCACTAAGTTGTAATGGGTACAATAGGTACCTAACATAAAACTGTGAACAAAACTTTTGCGTATGTAAAAAATGTAAAATAGAATGGATTGATTGCATTTTGATGAAAATATGGGTTTTTAAAATTCAAGTTTTTCATCTATTTCATAATAATTAATGTTATTTAAAAGACAAATAAACAATATTTGATTTTATAACAAACTATTTTGTTTATCATGCTATTAAACGTGTTCTAAAATTATTGACAAATATTCGAAAATTTTCTCTCTGCCAATGACTCGTAAAGTACTTGGTATATTTATATATTCCAGAAACAGAATATTTACTGCTACTAAATATTTCTATTATTTACAAACACGATTTCAAGCATTCTTAGAAAAATTTAAATATAATATACCTTGTTATAAAACTTACGTTTTTTTCTATATTAATACTCATTCCCCAGATATATATTATGGCAAATATTTGTTTTATAGATAATATAGCATAAAATTTAAATATTGTTATCGATTGGAAATAACAAATAAAAAAATTAAAAGCTTATTTTTTTCTATAATAAAAGTCGTAAACTTTTGCTAATTCACATGAAATTTTTAAACGTATAATTCTGGGATAACTAAAATGTATAATAAAATTTATATTTTAAATTTCACGCTATATTTAAGTGAGTGGTATAAATATATAAACAAATTTAAGTTTTAGTTTTTTCAAAAGGATTTATAGCACGACTGATATGAAATATTATAAATGGAAGTTCAGCTACACTGATATGAAGATATTTAAGTTATACTAAGATAAATTATAGAGGTTTTAGTCTATACCATTCTGAATCCACCATTTTTGTTGACGTAGTATAAAAAATAAATTCAAAATTTAAAATAGTTAAAATATTTTTAAAACTATATTAAAAATTTTCATGTATTTTTCTATGTACATACAAGTGTTCCTCACACACATATTATTAAAATGACCATAATATGTTTCCATTTTTTGCCAAAGCTTGACATATTTTAGACAATAAAATACATATAATTTATCTTAATAGACAGATGTCATTAGTTATGTATAAAGATATTAATTTAAATGGTACTTCTAGGATTTAAAATTATGAAGTTATTTAAGAATAGCAGAACGTTTTTACATGTGTGAAAAATCTATAAAAATGATTGTTTCGTATCTTTAAAAAGCCGGTCATATAAATCTAAAATTAAAAATCAAACATAATTTCTTTTGACTAAGAATTTGGTTCCTACAGGATGTGTTAAGAGCAAACGGTAGTCGATGAGTCATCACGAATAAATAGTGCATTTCAACCATATAGCACTTACAGTGGCGGTACCATGCTGTTTAAACCAGGGTAGGCACAAATTAGATTTAAGGCAAAAACTTACCTTCCGGAGCAGTCACGCATCTAAATTTCAAATTTTGTCACAAAATGTCTTGTTTTTGAGTTTGTAGAAACAACACTGTGGCAGAAGAAGAATATAATGACAATATTTGTATATTAGTTCAACATGGTAGTCTTTACGTAAAATTCTTTTAAGACATAGTCATAATAATTGGTTTTGCGTTTTAAATCTTGCAAAAGGTCGCTATCCAGAGAGATTTTTGACATAAGTGCTGCACTTATGTCTGACGATGGAAATTAAATGAATTTTTTTTATATACAAAATATTATAAAAACGAGTTTCACAAGAATTAAGTGGTGCCGCGTCAGTAGAGATTTTTAAGAAAATATCGGAGCATCGTTTGTAGTTTTAATAGTAAATACGAAATTAACATGATTAGCGGCAATATTTCTATTTCCATGTTCTGCATGGCGGATGATATAAGTTGAACCTATCTAATTAAATCTTTTAAATACATTTTCAATTTTTTTTTAAATAAGGGACCCCGTAAAAAAATTTTTTTTTACATTTTCAATTAGATAAGCCAGGAAACGATGCCGCGTTTTACGTTGGTATAAAATTATCTTAATTGTTGCATGTAATATTAGAAGATAATACTAAAATTTATTCCATTTATTTAAATCGAAATAAATACTTCTTTAATTAATTTAGGTGACTAAAATTGAAAAAGTTAATAGGTGGAAAAAACCAACGACGACAGACTAAAAAGACCCAGCATTTCATTCATAAAACTACTTTTTCGCCAAACTGAAAGACATGTACATGATCACTTACTTGGTAAAAGAAAACACTGGTATTATAGTCTATTTCAGAAATGTGTATAGTAATAAAATGGGAAATTCCGTTCAGTTAGGCTCAATTGAAATGTGAAATGATAAAATATCTTCCAGCTAATTCAGTAGTATCTAGTTACGCAAGCTATCATTTACGACGCACAGAGAAGACTACAACTTCATCTTGGAGAAATCAAGAAATTATCGACTAGTTAACCATTAAAAGTATTAATTTGAAGATAATTTGATAAAGAAGGAACTATTAGCTATAGAAAATTTACACTAGCATCGTTTTACCCGAACAACCCCGAACAGTATAACTGTGCTGCGCACACCGCCATATCATTGCGAACTAAATCCTATAAAACTTATGTGGGCGCAACTAAAATAATTTGTAGCAAAACACAACACGACATTCAAAATGAAAGACGTAAAGCTACTGTTTGATCAAGTCATTAAGGAAGTGACACCAGAGAACTGGCGAAAAGCAGTTCATCATGTCACTTAAGCAGAGAGAAAATGTGGGATCTTGACCACCTGATCGATCAGACCGTCGACCCGTTAATTATAACGTCAAGAGGAGATGATAATTCCTCAGATGACGAAGAATATTATGATTTTTTTCATAATTTAATTTTTGTATAATATATTTTTAATATTTTGTATTTTTTAATAAAAAAATACGTGTACCTTATACTATGTACATAATGCACGCCTTTGTCACGCAATTTTTAGTGTTTGGGAATGGATAACAATAGGCAAAACCCATAAATTGACCCAAACCCGGGTGGTACTACCTGTACTTGATGAAAAAAAAGGAGTTTTGCAATAAAATTAATGCCAAATTATGAAAGTGGCTTGAATATTCGTTGGGTCACTCTGTAGTCCCTTTGCATACCTAATAGGTTTTTTATCTACACCTTTCTGAAATAGACTATAAATCAGTTACTTTAAAGACCTGGGCTACTGTTTTGTAATATCGTTGTATTGTATTGTTCATACAACACGTTAAAAGGTTTTAATTTCACAAAACCTCATTTCGAGAAAAATAGTTTACAGTCATTTAATTACCGATTTAATTTTTTTTTTTGGATTTTCATAATTCCTAAAAATTATTAATTATTTAATCCTTCTATAAATTATTCAACATCCTATACCTATTTTATTTCAGTATAAGTAAAAGAAAACTTAAGGCCTACTTTTCCACCAATAAAGAGAAATAAAAAAGTTGATGGTTTTTAAGAAACAAGTGAAAACTCCAGAGAACGCAGAAAATTGCAAAGTAAGAAGTTGCCAACTTTAAAGGGCCATAACTCATAAACTAGTTATAGAATTGGATTACGGCAATAAAAACTTTTAATCAGGATGTCAAGATCTACAAAATACTAAATATTTAGAAACATCGAAACCCATTTCCCATAAGATTTGTAAAAGGTTCTTTAGGTTGTTTTAGTTTCAGCTCTCCACCATCTCTGTTATTACAGCGAACTTAGAAATTAATAATTGATGTATTCATTGTTGATGCTAGAACCAATTAAATAATTATTATAGTACGTGAAAAGTTATGGGATGGGTTAAGCATTTCCACAGGAGTTTTATCAATAATTAGGTTGTGGTGTCTATCTATAATTAAATTAACAAATTTGACTGATGAAAAATAATTCATTAATTTTAAGGTCTTCTCTATCGAACAAGAAATCACCAAAAATATGATGCGAGATATTCTTCATCTTAAGAAATAACCATAAAGTTTTCATTACAGTTTTTTACTTTATGCTTAATGTACACAAAAAGTATATTATATTAACAGACCCGAATAAACAGAGCTGGCACGACATTCCTTTCTAAAAATCCTCCAGAGAAGATGGACAGAAGAAGAGAAGTTTCAATTTTTCTGTCTTCGGGAGAAGGAGTTCTTTTTGCTATGACCTCCAATGTCAGGAGGCCCTCAGGCCCAAAAATAGGTCGAAAACTGCACAGAATGCAACTGTATAATGGGGACCTCGACTGCAGATTATTCGGATAAGGCAGAGAAACAGTACAGTACATAGTTTGCCACTGCTAGTCACTAGATCGTGATAGGCAACAAACACTCTGGCAACCAAAACTGAAACCAGAGGACATTCTGACCCTCTCCAGTTGATCTACGCAAAGTAGTGTAAGGAACTGGTATCACTGAGTGGGTGTGAAAAGTAAACAGGGTGAGTGCAATGGGTCAAACCCGGCCTAAATGCATTCGGCATATGGACGGGCCGTCGGACAAAAAATTAAAAAAAAAAACGGGAGTAAAATTTTCCAACATTTTTTACGGCTTGTTAGTTAATTGTCTCTAAATAGTGCATTTTTATCAACTTAATCATCGCTGAATCTCTGACCGTTTATAAGATTTAGTATAGTGAGTGTAAATCTTGTAATACTCTGTATAAACGAGCACCTTACGGGCTAATTTTTTTTATCTTTTAATTAGGTGCTCTATAATTATACATGTATCGATAACCAGTTGTAAGGGTAAAATAAAAAGCTTAAGCAATTAAAAGAGGAAGGTGACGTTTAAATGAAATATTTATTTTTTGTTTGTTATGACGCTGTAATAATTAAGGTATATTTTTACTCACGCAACTCAGTAAAATATATTTAAAACACGAATTAATTTATATAATTATATTAATTAATTTGTTTTCTTCATTTTCATCATATAATACGTAGAGTTATTGGGTCTAAAAGGCAAATATTTTTAATAACTTAGACATTTAAAAAAAAAATCAATAATACACTTGCGTACACAAAAAAAAAAACTTACAAAATGTTAAAGTTGTAGGCTGGATAACTTTTTTATTTTTAGTCCGATTTTAGTAATTTTTTTAGAGGACTATCAGTTTTAACTTGAATTTTACAAATTTTAACTAACATTGGTTATTCCATATATTATACAAAGATAATTGAAATATTGTTTTTTTACCTAATTTAAAAACCTTGTCAAAGTCATTTCAAAAAACAAATTTTCGTTTGGAATCATCTATTCCTTATATTTTGTTTTTTGGTTCACGTCAATGCTCATGGTCCTGTCATTATTCTCACACAAATGCAATATGATCCTTTTCATCAATAATTTAAATTAATGCATGAAACAAATTAGGAAACTATTTTTATTATAAAAAAAAGGTTTAATCACAAAATAAATTAATTAAATATAAATAATGGGTATGACCCCCTCCTGGCCTAATAACCTATCTTATACGATTAGGCATAGATCTAATTAATTTTGATAATGTTTCGTCTGAGATGTTCTCTTCTTCTACTGCCACAATAAGCTCGGAAATTAAGGTTGGGGGTATAAAGTCTAGCACGAATTGTTCGTTTTAGCTCATTCCATAAATGTTCGATCGGATTTAGGTCCGGACTATATGCTGGCCACTCTATATTAATTAGGTCAAAAAACATTTCGATTATCTATGTATAATCTGTCAAATAACCGATGTTAATTAACATTTGTTAAAGTCAAGTTAAAACTGATAGTTGTACCTACAGTTCTCTAAAAAAATCACTAAAATCGGACTAAAAACAAAAAAGTTATCAAGTCTACAACTTAATCCAACTTATATAAGGGCCGTTTTTTATGTACGTAAGTGTATAACAACTGATGGCAATGATACTCCATTAAATTTTATAACGCTTCGCAATAAATAAGAATACAATACATTTTGATGGTTTTCTTTTTGTTTCAACATTGAAAAAAATTCAAAATTATAGAAATTAATTATTTAAATTACTCATATTCGTTCATTATTCCTTTTATTTTTAAAATTTTATTTCACTGCGAATTTGTCGATCCTATTTTAATCACCCTGATTAACAAATATAGGTTAATTAAGGTTGCGTCATTTATAAATAATCTAGTTAAAATAAGCTACATTTGAAAACTATATTTGATTATCGTTGTTTTGGTTTCAAATTTTCCAAACCCATTGTACACCTGCAAATTATAAAACTTTGTGATTTATTATTGATGCTTAAATAATATTAATACTTCAATATTTGTTTGTATTTGAGTTAAACCAATTTAATAATAATTACAATACTGTTAGCGAGTGAGTTTTGTACCAGAACTTTTAAAATTTTTTTAACCTATATTTAATTTATCTGTACTATTAATGTCGTAATTTTGTGGGTAGTGAATTTATTTTAAAAGTTTATTACTCATTTTTTTTGTGTGATAGAGACTAAACTTAATATGGTAACTAACCTGTCTTGTTTTTAAAAATACATCCCTTTAAGGGGAGAGGGAGAGGGTTAATTGTTTTTCTTTTTTGAAAAGACAATTTTTCTTTACACCCCCTTAAAAAAATTAAATAATAAAAATTGTCGGTCGTTTTCGGTCCACTCTAGAATTTGAGCATTGAAATCTAGGAGTTTGTAAGAGCAGTGTATCTTTTGTAGCTTTTGAAATTAAAAAAAAAATAAAGAAAATTATGAGTTTTTGTTTTTTGACGTATTCTAAGCGCTAAAGAAAACCAGAATAACATTGTCAAGGCAACTTTTTCTTCTCCATATTGTAGTATTTTTAGAATATAGATACAATCTTTCATTTTTGTTAAGGTATGTTTTTTATTTATTTTTTTAAAATTTCTTTAACCCCTAAATTTAATCATGTATCACATTAAATAGTTCTTTAGACGTTTTGGTGTCATCTTTATATCATTAAAAATGTGATAATTATTTTTTGATAAATATGGCTATCCTTTAAGTAATGCGACAACTAATGGTACCTTCATAACCTGGATCTTTACCTTTTGCCATGACATCCTTGCTCTTGAAATTAGGTAACCTTAATATAAGTTTTACTAGTTTGACATCGACTCTTTTACTCTAAATCTATTGTTGGTATGACTTATACTGTTTTACAAAGTGACCCTCCAAATATTTTGTTAACTGGTTTTTATGTAATATACATGGTGATTTCTAAGTGGATACTTCTTTTTTAGCTGTGTATAGAAGGCATTAAAATAAACAACATTTTCAAATACCTTTTTTTTTTAAACTCAAAAATAAAGTACTTACATTCATTTATTACACTACGAATCAAATAGGGGTCTGCCTAACTTTACCGCTGAATAACATTAAGAAAACTTCTGGGTGTAGGATGAGCCCGCAAGGGAAAGCGTTCTGCGTATAATCTTGAAGCAGCAGCCGCACTTTGACGACACTCACCGTAAATTAGCACCATATCTACTAGTTCATTTTTTTAAATTTTACCATTTTCACGTGTCACCAATTTAAAAGGAACTTGCTTCAGAAAAACACACCGCAGCGGATTACGCAACACCACCCGTAAATTGAATGACTAATAAAATATAAGAAAAATAACATAAATAATATTGGGCTATGTTTTGATGACCAGGCCCGCACTTAGATCTTTACTTCTGTATATCGCCTATTTATGAGTTTTTTGAAAAAAGGTATTTAAAAAAGTTGTTTATTTTAATGCCTTCTATACACAGCTAAAAAAGTAGTATCAACTTAGGAATCATCCTATATATTATTTGCGACAGGTTATAGTTTTGGAGTGACCCTACTCCCACCCCTTTACTGCGTTACACTAAAATATTTTTTTGGAAATTTTAAACTCATTTTTTAGGCCATTAATGTCAATAGAGAGAGCTGAAAAAAATAAATGTCTCTAGTTTGTTAATTTACCACTTGGAATCATACAAATCAAGATAAACCAACTCTATCGGTTTTTCTATTTTTAAAAGCGATTGGGATGATAAACATGCGATCAAAGGGTCGAAGTCGATCAAATGTTTTTATTTAGAGAAATTATTCCCACAAAACCAAAAATTGTATTACAATTTCATGATTATAATTTGTTAGTAAGGGCTAGTCGGCGGTATGATTAAGTGTTATTCCAAACTGCACTATCGATAAATTGAATTTCTCATAGGGTAAAGTTTGTTGTGAACTTTGCGTTACTTGATTAATAAACATAGTTTAGTTAGGCTTAACAAAATTAGTTTATTATGTGCTTCAGAACTTCTCAAAATATTTCAGAGGCAAACATAGCTTCTCCTGTAATTTTCATGAACCAAACTTAGCGAAAGTAGCTAAACTACCGAAAATACCATAATGATCGTAAAAGCTGCATTGGGCACCTATTTGTCCGTTAAAAAAAAATATATATATTTTCAGGTGTAATATACTATTTTTAATTAAATAACTCTGAAGCCAGTTTTTTTTCCAATAATAACCAATGTTGATTAACATCTATTTGCATGTGATACACCATTCATAATATTTGTACAATTTGTCAAAGTACGACTCTTTATATCCTAGGTTTTGTAACAATTTCGGTTATTACGATTCACGCATTTTATTTTAAAATATAAAAAACTTAATGGGAATGTGTGGTAATATACAATTATTCGATTACGTACTATTGAGTAATACATAGATTTATCGTTTTTTACAGAATATGTTAAAAATGTTCCAAAACAGTTTTATTATATTTAAGTTGCGTTGCACAAAATTTTATAATCACAATTAACTAACCAGCAAGTTTTACTGTGGCATAAATGACTTTGATATCACAATCAAAGATAACTGATTAGTGAATAAAAAATTAATGTAACCGGGGAGCTATGATTGTGAGAAAAGTATTTCTGCCAATGTCATGTATGTATGAGACACTTGCTGGTTAGTTAGTTATTATTAAAATTCTTTGTGGAATCCGACATAAATTAAATACCTTATTTTAAATGGGGAGAATACAGTATCCTCCCCAAATGATTACCCAAACGTGATTACTTACTAATTATTTAAATCGTTTGAATCAAACCGTAAAGAAAAATATTATAAAAGTCCAATTTCATAAATATTTTCATAGATGTGCCTAATGTCCCGATGTACGGGTTCCGAAAAGTCGTTTAAAGTTTTGAATCATAAATGTCAATCTAGTACAAAACCAATATTATCCAAACATTTAATAGATTACTTCAGTTCAAGTATGGACTACTTCTTCAAATTTAATAGATTGTTCAAAAGCACTTTATTTTTATCAACCAAGTATACATAAATATTTAATATTTTTCCTACGACCACCTATGAAAATGAGAAAAAAAGCACGGTTAACTTGGCTCGAAAGCGCCGAATATCACACGCGTGTTGAAAGAAAATATTTCAACTCTAGAGTGGAAATACAAGGCACACTATTTAATTTAGGCATATGATGCCAATTTGACAGACCACACCTATTTATTAAAAAGAACAAATTTTTTAAAGCAGTTTAGTTTATTTATCACGTATTTGTCGAGTGATTCAGAATTAGAGTTTGAAAATACGCTATCTGAAATTATAAAAAAGTTAAGAATATACTGAAAAATTTATTACCAGTCAAAACAAGCCCCGCTGAAGAAAATGTCATATATTAAACTTAAGCAGAAAATGTTTATGGGTCGCCATAGCCTATAGACTAGAGCCATGACCTACGAATCGAAGATCGCAGGTTCAAATCCCATCAGGAGCACTTAACTTTTTTTTATGAAAACATTAAATAGTTTATAGAATTATTTTGAATTGAAATCTTCCTTGTTGGGTGAATTTTTTTAATTTATTTTTAATGCATCTTTCCTTGATTAATTAAAAAAAATCATTCTAGAAGGAAGATTTCAATTCAAAATAATTTTATAATTTATTTAATGTTTTTATAAAAAAAAGTCAAGTACTCCTGATGGAATTTGAACCTGTGACCTTTCGATCTATTAAATTGGCATCATATGTTTAAATTAAATAGTGTGCCTTTTATTTCCACTCTAGAGTTGAAATATTTTTTTTCAGCTCTAGAGTTGAAATATTTTTTTCACAAATCAAAGGTTTTTTTAATAATTCTTTGTGGTCGTAGGAAAAATAGTGTACATTACTCGTGTGAAAGTGATTATTCTAAAACTCGGAGAATTTCCGCCCTCGGCTGACGCCTCGTGCTAAATATCTCCTCGTTTGAAAAGTATCACTTTCATCACTTGTTATGTAATATACTATAAACGTATCTTCATTTAGAGAACTTTAGCCCCTGTACATAAATTTTTCCTAGACGTACCATTAAAAGTTACAACTTTATACAATAAATAAATATGCATTAAGTATTAACTACTTTCCAGAAATACAACAGAACGATAATAAAAGCTCCGAAAAGAACTATTTTTACGAATAAATAAATTTTCATGATACAACAAATCACATGTCAAAATGACAATTAAAAAAACGTTGGCGTAATTAAATAGCGGCAATGCCATCTAGCAGGAATCAACTCAAGGCAAAAGATAAATCCAGTAAAGATGGGAAATAAAGAAAATAAAGCTCCCCACAATAGTCTGCAATTTGCAACGCCACAAATTAGTATGTAGCGACTGTCTAAAAATAGGGGAAGTCTGGTATCAGTGTTACACTTTTTTTTAAAGTCGCAATAGTTACAAATTTATATACAATTTCGCATTGTCTTTTGTGTCGGCTTATATCGTAGAATAATGCCTACATAATTTTGCTAACATTTTGTCCTTGAAAATAACAAGAGCAAAAAAATATATAATTAAACGAAAAAAGATAAATGTAACACTGTTCCTTTCCCATGTGTACAGTGTTACACATGGCAAGGGAACAGAGTGACATACCTTGTTTAGGTGATTTTTAAAATATTTATTCAAAACAAAACTTTATTTAAGCATATTACCATAGAATACATGTGTAATATAACAAAAAAACAAAACATTAAAGAATACATTCTTGTCGAAAATGGCACCTAAATCTTCTAAAGGCCTTTTTACATCGGGTGACTCGAGTTCGTCAGAAAAAACCTTTCTTATTTTATAATTTGGTTCGTATTTAATCTCTGCGTTCTCTTGTGCATTACTCAGTTTTGCAACGTATCGTTTTAAGGTCTGATGACACATATTGTGAAATTTAGCTACAGCTTTAATAGACCACCCATCTAAAACTTTTTGAACAGCTGTTCTCATTATCTGAGGGTCGATTTTTATTAATTTCTTATTGGTTTTTGCTCTTCGTGGCATATTTCTGCAAGAAAATAAGAACACCAATTTAAAAAATAGTTTTCGGAAACACTGTTGCAATGTCCTTAAGGTACAGTGTTACACATCTGCCGTAACACTGTACCCCTTGAATTATTGTAACACTGTTCCCAAATGTACACACGAACAAAGACGCCATTTTTGCAAAACTGGCTTGCTATAATTGAGAGCTGCTTACATTAAATTATCCTTTAAACATACCTGTTCAAATCAGCCACTTCAAATCTTATTTGGGAAACACTATTTTTCAAAATTATTGCTTTATAATAGTCAAAATACTTATTTCTAAGACCACAAAAAACAAAAATGCATATACACACCACACGACTGTTACAGGCCGACTGAAACTAATATGAAGTTGGCGATATAAACTACCGATCGACATTGAATAAGCCGCGTTCCTCGATAGCGCAAGCGTAGAGAGTTCCGTAAAATGTAACACTGATCCCAGACTTCCCCTATGCATAGGTCAAATTGGTAGAAATTTTAGTAGAATAATAATGTAGCACTAAAATAGTTTTATTAAAAACCAAATTAATTATAATTATGGTATTCACTTACTCGAAAATCAACATAACTTCAATAAAAACTTTAAAATATAATGTACTGTGAATTAAGAATTAAAATTAAACTTCTTAAATTCATGGAAATAAAATAAACTTTTTTTGGAAAACCCTCCTAATTACTGTTTTAAATTTGATTTAAATTACTAAACGTTTTTGACTAAATGGTCTGAAAACAGTTATTATTATGAACGGCAGTAGAGTTTTGGACTTGCATTGTCTTTATTTAATTAGAATTACTACGTTTCAACTGGTAAGCATCTCCAGTCGTCTTCAGGTGAATACTGAATACACTAAAATAAAAAACAACAAATAAAGAAAATGCAAGTCCAAAACTCTACTGCCGTTCAAGCAACGTCATTGTCTCCAACCTTTAAACAGACACCAGTTATTATTATATTTTACCAAGTATAAATATATTCTAAATATTTCACTTAGATGACGGGGCCAGAATGGGATCTGGTTTGGGGTAGCTTTGGCCCTTGGATTCCATATCAACCCCGCAGGTTACACTAGGAATATGTCGTATACTTTTTAGTTGATTTCCCTGAAAAAATTGCCCCCAAAAAACAGTTTTGAAGGAGAGGAACATTGTAGGCAGGCAAGTATTTAACAAAAATTATATCACACTGTGGAGTCATACATTTTTGTATTAATGAAGTAAAAAAAGATGGAAATAAGGTAAAACGACAAATGAATTCTAACCGTCAAAAGTTTTGTCTATATAAATACTTTTAAAAAAAAAGAAGGTTCTCAATATTCGTCATTTTTTTTATTTTATATGTTTTGTAGTAATTAATGTATTAATCCTGTCTATTTCCAAGGCCAAGCCGGACGACCATATTTTCATTAATTTATTTACAGCGAGGCGTTTTCTTACATAGAGTAAAATTTAATATTCCATACATTGCTACCTGTTGATTTTACGGCTTGGTGTTGTCTCACCTTCCCTTGTCCCAAATCGGCTAAAATTATTGACTAATGCATATCATTTAAATCTCTAATTTAACCTTTTCTATAAGATATGTAAAACTTCGCAAATATGTCTCGGCCCGTAATCGGACCCTCACAAATGAATTTACCATTTAACACTTTAAATAATTATAGGCTAAAAGTTTATGTTAAAGCTTTCACCAGTCAAAAGCAATTTTGAATCATTCATCGTCTTGAACGTAGAGTTTATGGACCTTAAGAAAGTTTTAAAAGTTATTTAAATCCTACGAAATAAAACTATTCAATCAGAAAAGCCTTTAAACCAGGGGTAAGATCTTGAACGTTAAAATTTATTTTCTTGATGTTTCTGCAAATAAACTAACAAATTAATTCTGTGTTTTTAAAGAAACTACTCAATGGTAGATAGTTTTAGATAATGTAGTAAATAATTGTTAGGAATAAAAGTTTGTCGTACACCATTACCTTTAATTTATTTAATATGTCACCATCTGAGTATAAGAGTAGAACTATTAAGAGCAAACAATAGTATATAAGTCATAATGAATAATAATACGATACCGCGGTTCACGCTGGATGGAAGGCTCTTAAGGGGATTCCGTAGGTACCTGTATTTACAGTTTTCTTTGTATTTATTCCACGGCAGTTCACGGTAACCCACTGGGTGCTGCACCAATCCGTAATACAATGCCGTGTTTAAAGTAAGTAAAAATAAAGTAGTACCTACTAAACCTATTGCTTTATTTTTAAACACGGCATTGTATTACGGATTGCCCAGTGGGTTACTGCAGCGCGATCTATATTTGAATCTACAAACTAGTAGAAAAAGTGTAGGGATGCGCAAAAACATTTCTTATACTTATATGTTGGCCTAACGTACTTGTTTTATTGTTGTTTTTGCGTCGATGGGTATCTTTTGCTTTGAGTTGATTCCTATAGATGGTTTTCATCATATATTTATTCTCAAAAATATCTTGAAAACATATTTTCGCTGTACTGGGAATTGCTTACAGATTTTGGTTTTTTGATGTCCTAACAAGAACGAAACAGCCTGTCACTGTCTACCTGTGCCCCATTACCTTTGGCGTCCCTGTGTACTGGTCAAAAGATAGATGCACTTGTCCGCCTGCCGCTAAAAAACTATCTTTCTGGTAAATTTAATCTACTTATTTGTATTTATGACTGTAAGGCACATCCCTGTTTCTTTGTAGAACCTGGGACTCCACGGAAATCGACATTAGGTAGCCGGATATTCCTTCATTTGTTCAACTTGTGAATTAGAAGATTCGTAGAACAACGTATGAAGCTGGTTGAAATGACTTTAGTAGAAAATGTTGCGAGCTTTTGCTCTATCGGGCATATTTAACATTGTTTTTACTGTGTACGAAGAAGCGCAGTGGTCACTACGAATTAAAAACAAATTGGGATCCGTAACAAAGGTTATTTGTGTAACAGGATATTAACATTATTGCGGGGGATAAAACCCGAAGTTGTGTAAGTGCCAAAGACCGACAAAAGTTAAAATGTGGGTCCAAGAGGGACTAAAGGAACTCTGACCGCATACGGCTCTTGTGTAGGTCGATAGTTCCGTTAGCAAACAGAGCCTTTACTATTTTCCTATTTATTACCGAAAGTTCTATTTCTGTGTTCACGGAAATTTAATTATACAATTATGTTTGAAGTACGACATACACCTAGATATACTGTTATGCTTACTGTAATTTTTTTTTTTAGTATAGAAATATATAATATTGATATAATTTTAGTTTACTCAAAGATGTTGGGTAATAATTGACCTAAATTGTATTTATTTTCAACTGGCAGCGACAGTAAACGAAACGATCGATTTCCTCGGTACAGGACTGCATTCAGCTTTTGAATTTGAATAAACACATTTACTTTAATATTGTTCGATTATTTTAAAACCTATTTAGATTTAGGCATTTTGGATTTGCATAATGCTGTGCTTGTCTTATTCGTCAGATTAAATTCCATAATGAACTCTTACCACCACACTGAATCTTTTTTCTACTTTTCCTATTTTCAATGGGTCAGCTTATCGGTTAACTTATATGTATATGGCAAGGCGTCAACATCACCAAGCCATTCATGTGTGAAAGTCGCTCATGTAATAATAGCAGGAACAACTTGGGGCTGTAGATGACGAATCACATTAATTTCATGATTAAAACGATTTTTTTTATCCTATACTTCTTGAAACTTAATTTTTAGGTATTAAGCTTATGTAATTATTATGTTTAAAATCAGAACTTCTGTGAAATACACAGATCTATAATAATAATGTAAATATATAAAGTTGTTTATGTATATAGTCCCAACAATATCTGGCTTGAAATTGTATATTTTTAAAATTCTATTAATAATTGAATTAAACTTCAAAATGCGCATTTGTTCTTTTGCTAATTAATGAGACATACGTGACTTTTGGCAAACCAACAAACTCCCTCTAAATGCTATTTTAAACGTAATTTCTTCGGAATCCACACAAACAATTTTGTAAAAACCTGTTTCATATTCAGCGACAAATATAATTATCTCCAGCGAATCGAGAAACCGGTTTTAAGTATCAGCCAGCGTGGAGATTTTAGCAGCTGAAATATTGATTAGCGAGATTTTGTTGATTGGCAAAATGTCACCATTTTTTCAGAATATGTTCCATTTTTCGCTTTCAAATTACTTTTAACACGAAGAATTATAGTTCTTAAAATGACAAAGTTTGTTAGAACGAGTTTAACGTCACTTGACAGGACCCTTTAATTAATTATGGAGCTACTTTATTTTTTGTTTCTGTTATGAATTATTTGCTAGTTTTGACGCGCATTCATCACGTAATGGGATGAATTATATTAAGGTTATGTCAATAGAAGTTAATTAATATACTTCAAACTATTATTCTTGACGAAAATGCATATACCTAAATATTGTGAAGTTCTTACTATACTCCAGATCCAAAAATGATGTCAGTGACTTATCGGTTTCATATCGAGAGCCGCACTGCCCTGCTAAGCTAAAATGTCCTATCTGACTCTCGGGAAGTTTTGAGATATTATCGATTCTTTATTTTCATATTTTTCACTATGTAGATATTTTGCAAAAAAAAATGAAATTTTGGCATATTTTACCATTTAGGAATATAAAATAGTACATATACATTTCAAATCGCCTAGTTGTTCAGAACTTTGATTTTTATTAATTAGGACGTTTTTCCTTAGCAATCTGAACTAAATAAAACACATAGGACAAAAATACAATGTGAAATATTTTTATTTTTAATAATTATCATAACTTCTACTCAACACATGTGAACAGAACATATTATAAGTAAAAAAAAAAACAGAAATCTCTACATTCTTATAGATAAAAGTAATAGTAAGGCGGGATTAAGAAAATATATTGTTTATTTACTCATCGGAGTCGTCTTCGTATGCTTCACAAGTCACACTTAGATCGTTCCAGAATTGCAATCGGTTCCCTGAGATAATTGGTTTTAGAGTTGTAATAATTTGATTTTTTCTACTCTCATCTACACCTCTGTTGCGTGTTCTTTCAGCGGGTCTTTGAGCCCCATTTTTACTCGCTTTGTTGTTTAGGAAATCAAGGAATTCAAATTCTTCTTGTCCAAACGCCTTTTTATATTTAAAGTTGAACATGTTTCTTAAAAAATTAGCCAACACCAGGTCTTTAAAATAAAAGTGACTCTTTTTTAATTTAAATTTGGAACTCAGATCATTTCAGTTGTAGAACTGCCTACGGTTCATGCTAAAAATGTCAGTTTTTCCACCATTGCCAGATGCAACACAGGATACAAAATCATCGAAATCAAAAAATTGTTTGACTCTTTTCATTGACATTTCTACCTTCTGGTGAAAGTGGTCGGCCGACATAAACGTGTGGCCTGGCTCAAAGT
The DNA here is from genome assembly GCA_935413205.1 of Polydrusus cervinus. Lineage (NCBI taxonomy): Eukaryota > Metazoa > Arthropoda > Insecta > Coleoptera > Curculionidae > Polydrusus > Polydrusus cervinus. The sequence goes on along the minus strand of OW284514.1, from coordinate 20,747,728 downwards.
ATTTTATAGTCAGTTGCTTCAGATTTACTTCACTGCAATTGACTATGTAGACAAAAAGGAATATAGTGCCCAATTTTTGTTCTGCGCAGAACAATTATCTAACCAGATGGTTATATGCTCAACATCCCGATTTCTTTTTTTAAATGCGTAAAAAGCAGAAACTATTTCTAGTTTGTTGCGTTTGGCAACTTCTTAAGCTGAAATGTCCTAACTGATACATACGACATTCCGCTTCGTAATATTGTTTGATGTCATTAATTTTTACTAAACTAAAACCTCCTATCTACGTAAATAGGACAAATTTGCTTAGTAAATCACGATAGGACAAATCTTCTTAGTAATATTGTGTTTTTTTGTAGATAGGACGGAATTGAATGCATGAAACAAGTGATTTTTGATGTAGTTAGGACGTTCTATTGTAGGAAAATAGTTAGAGATGTATGTTTGGACTATAAATATGCCTTTAACACGAAATCTAAAATTTTGTCAGATAGGACGTTTCAACTTAGTAGGGCAGCGCAGATGTCAGTCACTGTCACTGGACTTGTTTCCTCTAAATTATTTGTACCTACAACCAGCTGCAATCTGTATAAAATGGGAGTAATTTTGGACTTATATACTATGGTATACACATTTGAGAAAAAAATATATTCAAAAAAGGAATGAGAAATTTTGACAAAATTAGCAGGACTTGGTGGTTCCTCTTTTTACGATAATCATCTTAAAATTTTTACGAGTTTAGATAATTTAATTTAACTTTAGAAATTCGTTTAACCCGTTATATTAACACATCCTGTAGAAAAATATTTCTACAATTTTTATGTCTCAATTAGTTTTAAAAAAAAATTTTCGCTATGCCACAGCTAATATTTTGACGCAAACCTAAACCAAATAAAAGTCTTTATTTCCTTGTTTTTTTAAAAATATGTTAATATTTTAAAGACATTTTCGTCTAAACAATATACATGAGCAAGGAATGTACATATAGAAGTCTAAACTATACTAGCTAGGATATTTCTAATATTAACATAGTAGATATTAATAGACACACTTTAATAAAGTCTTTAACATTTTTATATCTCACAGAAAAAACCACTTACGTAATATGCAGTTTTTTTTAGACAAGTAGCTTTAAATAAAGCCAAGCGATTATCATAATCCTTGTTATCGACAGCGTTGCGGAAGAAGATGTTGCTGTTGAACCTGCAACAAAAGAAAATAATAATTATTTCATTTGTAGTATAGTATTTTCCGTCGGTCAACGAGAATTCACACCTATTCGTATAAAACCTGTTTCTTTTGTTTTGGATTGCAATTTATTATAATAATTAATTTAAATTGTGAGAAAATTATTTCTGCCAATGTCATGTATGAATGATAGAAGAGTTTTGGACTTGCATTGTCTTTATTTGTTTATTGTTATTATGATATCTCTTGTATCTATTAGATGATAGAAATAAAGGAAACCTATGTTAAGTATATGTAAACTTAAAATACCGCACACGAACTAAACACATGACTGCACCCATCTCAGTTGGTCCAGTGCATAAAACTAGTATAAATAGAGCTATATATAGTTACTTTACTTATTTAGTATTCACCTAAAGACGACCGGAGATACTTACTAGTTGTAACGTTGTGATGTAAATTAAATACAGACAATGCAAGTCCAAAACTCTTCTATTGTTTAAGAAACATCATTCTCTCCTTTGAATTTCAATATTTAAAGAACGACCGATCAGTGCAAAAATGTGGCAACCGTTTTTGGAGATAAACTAATGCTTGTCTCCGTTTTCTATCGATTTCAGACACAAGATGATGTATTATTTTACGCAATAAATGACGGCGAGCTCCGACGTCACGTCGGTTCTTACGTAGCGAACTAATCATAGTTCGCGTATCTATTCGGCTTTCTTTACATGTTGAAATTTAAAGTTGTCTCCAACCTTCAAACAGACAATGTTCTGTATGTCACAGTCAAAGTTGCTGGTTAGTTAATTATTATTAAAATTCTTTGTGCAACCCGACATCAATGTATGATACACCATTGAACTTATAGGTTCATAATTTTCTATCTTGTCTTGTAGTCCGGTCAAATTAGAACAAAAAATGATAGTGAAGGTACATAAATTTACAACAAGCTGAAAATCAGTAAAAATGTTTAAAATACAAATATAAATAAAATTTGAAAGTTCCCCAACATTCCCGTGTATGGAAAAAATTTGACTCGTGGTCAAAGGTCAAAAAAATTACTTTTTCGCGATATTTAGCAAAACGGTAAGTTTTATCATAAAAATACTTTACACAAAAATTGTAGATAATAAAATTTGACCAGATCATTGCGTAGGTGGCTCCGATTTACCAATTAATTGTGTTTGTATTAATTTGCCTTCGTAGAGATCGTTGTCAGTTCTTCTTAATAATTTATATTTAAGTACTTTTTGGATTTTAGTTTTTTTTTTATTCCAGAGGGAATTGAACTTTCGAACAGTGTTCGTGTTTTATAAAATTTTTTACTTTTAGTGTATTAATTATTTATTTTGGGGAGTTAAGTATACCGGATCCCTTGTAAAAGTTTCCAGTCAAACTAGATATGGGTTTCGACCGTGATGCGAGAATAACTCTCATGGGCTTTTGGAGGCCACAGAAAAATTGTTGTAAATGTGCTGATCCCGATAATTAAAATGAATTAGAGCAAACCCGTTTAGTAAGATTTAGGCGATTATTTGAATTAAAAAAAAATTAAATCATTCGCAACTTTTTAAATCTAAAATTATTTTAAATTATACAGGGTGTCCCAAATAGTCAGGGCTTATTCTACATACCTTTTTATACAGAACATCCTAAGTAATATATAATTTTATAATTCCCTATAAATTGTAACTAATATTATTAAATTTAATTGATTTTGAGATATTGACGTTTAAGGCGTTTTTAGAATTTACCCGAATGTGGGATTTAAAAAGCGCATCTTAGAGTAAAATGGTTTTCACCTCCCTATTTTTGTTTTTTAATCTCTATCCAAAGATACCACTTTCGTTTTAACATGTTATAGCAAAAAAGTTGTTTTGCGGTTTACCATGTTTAACCGGAACTTGTAACTTTTAGATAGAGAACAATAACATATTAATATGGGGGTGAAAACTATTTTTTTTTAAATCGACCTGAAAACAAGCACTTTCTAGATAATTTTTCGAACGCAAAATATCCGGTCTAGACCTGAAAGTAATAAAAAAGGGACCGATAAAGTACTTTTCCGGTCCCTCTTTTTTGCAGGAGGATCAAAAGTGGATATAACATCACAAACACCCTATAAAGATGCATCAAAAAAGTTTCCCGTCATGTCTACAATTCAATACCTCACAAAATTGTACTTTCAACATAACAATTCAAAAATAGATATTATCAAATAGAATTAAGAACCTACGTACCAAATTGTATTTATTATAGTTATTATTAAACATAATTTTATAGTAAGCCATTATTAACATTTTCTCGTACGCCAATGGTGTCTGGTGTCGATTGTAAAAAAAAATATTGTACGTCACTCAACCGAAAAGTTAGTTAACAGGACTCGCCTGGGGCTGGTCCTGGAAATTGCCGGCTTCTTCCTGTAAAATAGTACTTTCCGGTCTTGTAACGTAATATACTATTGCTCTAAGATGCATTTGTCCAATGCTACAGCATGTCAAAGTCTGAAAGCGTAATTTTTTAAACGTCAATATCTTAAAAGCAATTAAATTTAAACATATGATATTTTTTACATAACATACCTAAAATTTTATAGGGAATTAGAAAATAATGTAATACATAGGGTGTTCTATATATATAAAAAAATTATGTTAAATAAGCTCTGACTATTTGGGTTACCCAGTATAATTTAAAATAAATTTGAATTGTAGTTATAATGCCTACTTATAACTTGTTTTCAAAAAGTATTAAAAAGTTGCGTATTTTGGATGCTATCGAATGCTGCGTTGGGAGCAGTCCACCCTGTATATGGTAAATTTATGATGTGTTCGTTTTGTCGAGAAGTTTGTATTTAAAAACTAATATTTTATTTAGAAAATTAATTAGATCTGTTTCTATATGATTGCGAGTAAAAAATGGAGTTATAAAAAGCAAGCCAGAAATAAAAATGAAAATATGCCCAGATTTAGCCATTTCCTTAAGTAAGATAAAGCGATAGGGCACCGAAAAATACCTCTGCTTAAAGAATCACTTTTCAGCCACGCGTCAAAAGGTAAGAAATGCGATTGCAAAAATACATTCTAAGCGCTTGCGCTATTTGTAATACAATTTATGATAAAAATTAGCTTTCGAAATTTGGCAACTACATCGCATAAATAACTGAAACTGGTTCCTTTAAAAAGTTCCCAGATCAGTAATGGGCCGTAGCAAGCCCTTACAGAACTAATACACCATAGATCGATGATCTTAAAATAGCTAAGACTAGTTTTCTTGCGCCTTGACCCCAATTATTTAAAAAAATATTTTTTAATAATAAAAAGGTTCTGAATGGTAAATAATGATATAACTACTCCGCTCCGTTTTAAAATTACGGAACATTTAAAAAGGTAAGTCAATGTCCACCTAACTTTTTTTTTATAATAAATCACCGGTTTAAAAAACCATTATTTACAAATAGGTTGTTTGCGGTTTACAAAATGTCATTTTTTACTTTTTGTAGTTGAGTTATTAAATATATACATTTTTGACCTTTCAGTTGTTAACAAATCAAATTGCGGAAATAGATATAACAAAAACACATACCTAATAAAAATGTGCTTATAAGAAAAAACATTTTTAATAAAAATATAACATTTTCTTTCTGTAATAAAGAGCCAACATTTTTTCTTGACTCTTATAAAGCCATGCTTCATAGGTTAAATATTACGACCTTAAAAAATTACCCTTGACTGAGGTTTTCTTGCTTTATTTTATGTTTTATTTAGTTTATTTGAATGCTTGTATTGAGTATAATAAATATGGAATAATAAATCTTTTCAATTTTTATTTTATGAAAGAAATAAACTTAGTCTTGTTTATAAATGTGGAAATTATCTCGTAGTTTAATAAAGAAATCGTCCATAATTCTCTACTTTGTGTCTTTTTCTTATTAATTGAGAATTTATTGTTGTCTAGGAAACGTAACAGATTTTAACCCGGAATTTTTATTGCTAATAAGGGCTCTTTGCCGTTTCATTATGCAGGAGTTTTTTTTTGTTTAATAGAATCATACCAAAGGACACTGCAATAACAGCATTTATCTACGATAATACTTGCCATCTTCTTTGTGGCATTTTTACTCGCTGCTTGTATTTCTATAAATTATTACTTATATAATATGTCGTAGGCATATAGCTTGGTGAAATATTGTTACGCTATCTGCTTCGGCTTTTCGTAAAAAGCCTAACAATTTTAGTCATATTGTAAACTTATTATCGTGAAAAGACGGTATATTATCAGTCAGATAGTCTTTTTTTTTGTTGTTGCTGGGGTTGGTGGAAGAGCCAGTATACTTAGGCCTATATAAGGCCCATTTTATGTTCTATCGTCTGGGTAATGTCAGCCAGACGGGACCTATAGCTTAGAATGGAATGCGAATCACGTGTATGCACTACTTTATCCTTTTTAGTCCCCCTCGGCGCATCTCTCTCTAGGTCCCAATATTAAAATTCTCTAATAGCATACTGCATTCTTTTTTCCAAATTCCGAGCATACTTTTGTTATTAAGCGTATGCCCACTTCGGGGATCGAACCCGGACCGCCACGGTCAAATGCCAGTAACTAACCATGGTATGGATTGTGTAGTTTACTATATTACTAAAACTGTTTTGGCTTTGCACGAAAAGCCAAAGCAGATACCGTAACAATAATTTCCTGCACTATATGCCGGTGTTTTATGAAATGACTGAGGTCACAATATGACTGTGACATATAGGGGAGACCGGGGCAAGAACATCCCCCGGGGTCAAACGATCCGCCGCCAGTTTGGCGCTACTGTTTGCATAAGAATAGCCGTAGACTTGGCAGCATGTGCCTTTCAATATGGCGGTGCAGTAAAATGATTGACAGTGACTAGTGCGTAAGTAATTCGTCAGTGTAAAGAAAATTGTCGTTTTTTCTGACTTAATAATGGGTAAGCATTTTATTTTATTTATGTTTATCACTAAAAAACAGTTAGGTATTTAAATATTCGATAGTAGCTATGATAAAGTATGATGTAGTGAACAAATTGAACCATAGTTTTGTAAATTTTATGTCAATTAGGGAATCCAAACCACGTAATTCAATATGGCGGTTCGCTGGTAAAAAGCATTGAGTCACCAGTTAAATGCCACCAGCAACATTATTTTTATGGTCACGTGCACCAATTACAAAGCAGTATTTGCCAGCCAGCCGCTATTTGGACACATCGTTGGATTGCCTAATTGAAAAAAGTTAGGTTAACTTTATTATGCCTCTTACAAATGGGGCAAGAGGATCCCTTTAACAATGGGGCAAAATGATCCCCCAAAGGTCTAAAACAATGGTAGCGGGGCAAAATGATTACTTTTAAGCATTCACATTTTTATATTTTCAGCGTTTTATTTAGTTTTTAAATTAGTTAATTAAATTAAGTTAATAAAATTACTAAGAAAATTACTTTAAACAATTACTTTGCATATGTCTACATACTGGCTATATATATAAAACTAGATGCTTAAAAAAATACAAACTCCTAACTGCACTTCGTGGATCTGACATCTAAGGTCAGAACTATTAAGGGGATCTTTTTGCCCCGGTATCCCCTACACATTTGAAAAATTCCATGGAACCAAGAGACAAAAAATTAGCTAATTTTACATAAGTATGATAAAAATTACGTCCTATCACAAAAATGTTCTCCCATTGCTGGATAATATTTTAATTAAGTTAGTTTAGCCAGAAAATTCTCACCATGAGAAAAAAAAGTAAATTTATTCATAACAGTACTTCCGAAAAAGTGAAAAAATAAGATTTCATTATCCCTAATATTTTATTTGTTTTTATGGGGTACGGCAGCTTTGGCATAACACTAAAATAAAGCTACCTTATAACAAAATTTCTCAGTTTTATTTTCCAGGCAAAATTTCCAACACAATAAAAGGGGACGGTCGTTTTTACGCTTACAGCCTATCCTCTGTTTTCATATAACCCCGAAACTTATTTACCGCTTGTTGTGTCCTGAAACTGGCTTCAGCTTGGTCGATGCTGCCGCTGAAACGTTTCAGGTCCCATGCAGACCGTAAATTTTTTAGTAGCCGGATGGTGCAATGCAGAAAATTTATTTATGTATACTTGAGGTCTTATTTTAGGAAAACATATCCTTCCGTAAATATTTAATGTTTCTTTGACTTTGCAAATTGACTTACGAGACTTTATATTTTACTGTGACCTTTGATGTTCCTGCTAAGATCCTTTTTCATCCTGTGCTAATAAACTAAGTTAGCAAACAACCTAGCTAGGACGATATTATGGTCTAATATAAATATTTATACGAAAAAAAAAAGTGTTGACATTAGCATAATTATATTTTAATATAGGTTTACAGACTTTTCTGGTATTTTTTTTTACAAAATTTCGATTTTCGTTTCAGTATTTAAAGGAACAATAAAATGTTTTGTATTTTAAAAATAAATAATAAACACGAGCCTTATTAAATCAACTTGACAATATTGAAAATGTTCTCTAAAAATGTTATTTATAATACCAAGAAATGACATATAACCTACCCTACCTAACCCGAAATAAATTTTTCAAAACGGAAAATGTAAAAATATTATCATTATATTTTATTGGAATTTGAAATTTTAAAATTTTCAACGTCTTTATTAAATAAAGCAAATATCACTAGCAATATAACAAGTGCATAATAAATTTCCGGAAGTTTTTAAAATGCTTGTTAAAATCTATTTTTTTAATAAAAGCATAAATGCATATTGCCTGAAAATATCACGAGCCCGCAGCCGACTTTTGTTTATAAAAACGAAATTGCCAAAATTCAGTTTGCCCAAATATCTTCGGAATGATTCGGAATTTTTTATATTTGAAAACAAAATTTTGCAAAATTTAGTTTTCAAATATAAAAATTTTTTCTAAACTAACCATCTCTGTATCGTCTATTACTTACGAGATCCCTATAGAGTACATCCTTATCTAGAACACCCTGTATACAGGGTAGCACGCTCTAAACGTAGAATTCCGTAGCAATAGTTATACTTTTTTTTAATGAAAAATTCCACCGTGGCGTATTTTTAGAAAAGAATTAATTCCCCCCACCACTTTATTTTACTAGATCGAAAAAATTTTGTAGGAAAAAAAGTATTAGGAAATATGTAAGGATTAATATACAGAAAATTTTTATACCGGTCAATTAGTCAAACACGATAAAAATCCTAATTTTAACCTTGGTCATGGCTGATACGCCCCCTTGCGGGTATTTTACAAACTCTAAAATAATTTCCAGCATTTTCTCATGGGCATTTTTATCATAAAAAAATTTACCCGGTTGCTGTACGATTACTAGTTTCTGAGATATGGCCGACCATCATTCTTAGTTGACCACCCGGTACAAAAGTTTGAATAAATTTTTTGTATTATTTATTATTATTATTATTATTATTATGTTTTCAGTGTTCTGTTTCTCAGCTTTTTGTTGGTATTGCTGGTATTATTTACAGTACAGAGAAGAAATTCATTTTAACCTGTACTGTTTAGAAACTTCCGTACTATATGGCAAGTTTGGAGGATGACGCTTTTCTGAATAAGTTGGTATAAATAACCTGAAAGGCCCAGTTTTTCCAAGTTGGGCTTGAAATTTTTCGTCATAGCTCCCTCCACCGATATTATGATCGGAATTATGTCGATTTTATCTAGCTTCCATATATTTTTTATCTCTATAGCCAAATTCGAGTACTTGGTCTTCTTCTCCGATTCGGTTTTAGAGAGGTTGTGTGTTAGTGGGCAACCTATATCGATTATGAAAGCTTTCTTGGTGTTTTTTTCGATGAGAAGAATATCCGGACGGTTGTGGTCTACTGTTCTATCCGTTATTATTGGCCTGTCCCAGCATAAGAGATATTCAGGGGATTCAAGGACTGGCTCGGGTGAGTATTGGTAGTATGGTGGGAGGTTTTCCCTTAGCCCTAGTTTATGGGCCAGTTCCTTGTGGATGATATTTGCCACCTGATTATGTCTCCCCAGGTAAGCGTTGGGGGCCATAGCACCACAACCCGCCGTGATATGTTCTATCGTTTCTCCGGGGCAATTTCATTTTCTGCACACATCTTTCACATTTCTCTTCAAGATGACCTTGTCATAGTTTCGAGTTCGAATGACACGGTCTTGGATAGAGATTATAAAACCTTCTGTTTCAGCGTGAAGCTGCCTTTTCTCTAACCAATTCAGTGACATTTCTCTATCTATGAGTGGATTTTGGAGTGCAGTAGGGTATTTGCCGTGTAGAGCTTTCTCTTGCCAAGTTACAAGCTGTTGACTTGGCGGCGCGCGGATGATGTTAGGTAATCCGTTTTGCTTTAAGTTAAGGGCTGTATATCCAGCATCTGCTGCTACCACTTTTTTAAGAATTTTCTCATTCGATTCTTGGAAGTATTTTCTCATAGAGGTCACTTGCGACTTGCACAAATTATATATATTAATGATAACTCTTCCTCCCTCCTTTCGTTTTAGGTAGATTCTTTCAAGTGCAGAGCGTGGGTGGTGGAATCTGAATTTTGTTAGCAGCCTGCGCGTAAGCCTATCTAGTTCGTGCAAATCCGTGTCTGAATACTTAAGGATTCCGAATGAGTAGGTAAGTATTGGTATTGCCCAGGTGTTGATGGCAGTAGTAAGGTTACCAGCATTCAGGTGAGTATTAAAAAGCTTTGTTAGTCTGCTTTTGTATTTGTTTTTAAACTCCCTTTTTAGGCTTGTGTGGTTTATTTGTTGGTTTTGGGAGATGCCTAAGTATTTATGTTTTGTCCTCATCTAGTATATCTATGCCTTCAAGCAGTCCACGATTTTGTTCAGTTTATTATTATTATTATTATTATTATTATTATTATTATTATTATTATTATTATCATAATTATTAATATTATTATTGACTTTGTAAACCTCCAGTATTTTCATCATAAGCCGCCACAGGCTATGGCCGTGCAGACTCATTTTAAATATTACCAGAACTAAAACCAACACAATCACTTAAATGCTTAACATTATTAAATAAATAAATAAAACATGATTCCATTTTTGTATTACCTCTTTATGGATGAACATGTGTATGTACAACGAGGGCTGTTAGCTAATGAAATTGTTTTTTTTTGCTTCCACACAGTAATCCAGATAAATCGTCGAGGTTTATTGTTACATATTTATTACTCTTAATACAATCAGTCGGACGGTCTCCCCAACGAAAATCAAGAAAAATCGAGAATGAAGAACGCTATCAAGACAAAATAATTCCCACAGGTCATTATTCCTAACCTGTGATGTGTGGTTTCATGAGGCGAATCAGAAAAACGGGGATATTTATTAGTTTTTCTTCCGGAAAATCAAGAAAAGTATTTGACGTTGGATACTGTTCTTTTTGGCAGCATCAAGACAGTCAGGTTTTTAAGGATAGGGTTTTGTAATAGTAAATTTAAACCTAAGCGAGTGTCCTCAATTTCGATAATTTATAGATTGTTTTGAGTATTGCTAATAGTGCCTTGTGAAATTCGTTGTAAATCACGGACTGTTTATTAAACAACCGTGGTACTACTCTTAGAGTCCAAAGATTGGCGCTTTTAACCCAAGTAGTCAGTGCTTTTAAACGTTAACTCTTTGGGACAACAGAAGTTCTCTTGTTCAGAGATAAGAATAAGAGAAATTATCTCTGAACAAGAGAAAAGGTTTTGAAAACGTGAAAAACATTCAAAGTTCTCTTGGACGCTTATTTCTCGATTTATATTGTTGCAAAATCCTTTCAAAAGCCCTATAATTGAAACTAATGGCAAACATGCAGGATAATCCAAATTGGTAAGTTATTAATAAAGGTATAAAATCAGTTAAATTTGCAGACTGTTTTTAATTTTTTGGCCACTAGGTGCCGAAATGTTTTAACTAAATCGGGGAGACCGCCGACCTCACGGCGATTGCTAATACACGGGAGAAATAAGTTTCTGATCCGGAAAGTCAACAGCTAAAGTTGTCTTGTTGGCGGGCGTTCGGGCAGGGCCAGCGGCAGCATGGAATTGACGCTTTCACGGTCAAGGGAGTTGCAACGGGTGTATGGCATGGCATGAGCCCAAATAAGGACTGCCCTGAATACTTATTGTCCCATTATTTGGGAATTCCGATTTTAATTCAAGAACAAACTCTTTTGTAATAAGAACCGACATTTTCGTGGCTCAAGAACAAACGCTCTTGGATGGTGATATAAAGACTTTTAACCAAGAGAAAAAGTATTTATTTCAGACTCTTATGGGTACTTTAGGGCAAGAGAATAACGGTTTTGAGTCAAGAGCGATTACATTTGGAACTATTTAAAAGCATCAATCTTCTTGATTAAAGGCGTTTTTCCCAAAATATTAGTTTTCTCAGTGTACCATCAATAATATTTAAATTCTGTGCAAGCGATTAAGTTAATTTAGAAGTAGACCTTACATGATCAATAATATTGACATCAGTATTAATAACACAGCTGTCAATCCTCATACTAACCAATCCCAATAAGTGGACCTTACGTGATCAATATCATTGTAATATAAAATAAAATTATTTAATAAATCATAATAAAATAATTTAACCCAAATGTAATAAAATACTTTTACTTTTGACAGTCCAAAAACAAATGTCAACCAACCTTGTGTACAGCTATGACAAATAATTACCAAAATATTTTATCATAAAAAAACATTTTTAGATTTCACGTTCTAATAACTCAAACGTTTTTTTCTCATACAATTAAGATTTCTCCATAGACTAAGCACTAAGCATAAACCATATTTCTACTCAATTAATTTATCATGCAGTTTTTCTAACAGAAATCTTAGGTTAGGTAGGGTTCTTCAAATTTTCTTAAATGAAATTTCCAATATTACCATTTTTCTACATTCACTTATCACACCAGTTTTTTTCAATTTTGCACTACTTTCGCAAACATTTGGTGTTTTACTTTCTCATCTTATTATAATCTTTTTTGGCATGATAACAGTTACTATTAATTAATTAAGTCCAATCCTGGTATTTACGTGAAATAATACCAACATAACCCACTAAAATTAACCATTTATGTCACGTGATTGAGCAACTGGAGATGCTAGACATCAAACTAAGCCGTTTATGTCATATAAGATTTTTTTTTGATAATTAAAATATTAATTTAATTATGTACAATGTTTTTTTATGCTTTGGGATGTTTAAAGGGAAATATCTCAAAAACCGTTAAAGATATTAAGATCAATCAAGTACACTTTTTTGACTAAGAAAATGCCCTTCTTTAAAAAACAATAATTGAAGAACACCTAATATCACAGGTAAGAAAAAAAAATCATTCATTTTTGAAGCCCAGTGCATGCAACTAGCGCCCTCTAGTTTAAAAATTTCTGCAAATTCTTATTGCTTGCTCATAAAAACATAATATTGCCAACTTTCAATTCGATTCATTCAACCGTTTTAAAATTATGGCTTATTTTCGAGAATCAACTTTTACTTTCAATACCCTGTATCTTTAGACCGAGTAGCAATCCGAAAAAACTTATATGACTTAATCGGCTTAATTTGATGTCTAATATCTCCAGTTATTCCACGGCCCATAAGTTATGGGACACCCTGTATATCGCAGTCGCTATCCTTATTTGAATTAATCATAATCGGTTAAATTGTATCATGAAGAGTAACATAAAGATTTTCTACAGTAATTCTTTGATGGATTCAATTTTTTTAAAACCTGGAGTAATATCATTTTATTATTAATTGACACTATAACTTAAAGATGGAGAAGTATTTTCTGACCTAACAATTATTGATTTTACTTTGTGCCACCATGTGCTTCATAATAACATAAATGATATTGCAATATAACAACATTTCCCGTGAGAAATAGGGATTGACATTTAATCTTTCAAAGTCATTATAATCTGGCTACGAGATTATTATTTATTTTTTACTCCCACATGGAAATTTGCTGTTTCCTTCAGTGGCGAGAAAAGTAGGCTATTCCGGTTAACTGTGCGGGAATATTTCATTTCCATCCTAGATAGGTAATTAAACTGACCAATCACAGTGGTCAATTACAAGGAAACCAAATTTACATGTTACAATAGGATGTACAGTGTTGCAACCTTTAAAAATAAAATTTCCCATTTTTATAGAAAACTTTCACGAATGCAAACAATACTGAAAAAGTTTTTTATTAGCAGATTACAACCACAAGTGATCCTAAAGAATATTCTACAAATATAACACTGTTTGTGAAAATTTCCCTTTTCCCTTTGGAGACAGCGCCGACCTATCATTCCTCTGTGCTTTGTTCTCATGAACCCGGAAATTTTCCATTAGTTGACAACACTGTTATGAAAATTACATTTCTTTATTTTCTTTGTGGTATACCTAAAAGCACTGACCAATCACAGTATATTATATTTACTGAAGCTCTGCCTTTTTTTTCAAGACACTAAATTATATAATTTAAATGCATATGGTACAATTTGTTATTAATTTGTTCAATATAATAAAATCTAGACGCATTTATAATAGATGTATTAATAATGCAACCGGCTGCATGCAAATTAATTTTATGGATCATTATTTATCAGTTGGCTTTTCCACAATTAGCTTAAGGTCTCGATAGTCGAGAGAGTTAGGGCGTTGTACTGTGGATCCAATGGTCGTGAGTCTCGTGAGTTCGAGCCCGGCAACAGGAAAACTTATTTTTACATTTTTTAGCATAAGGTTTGTAAGTTTGGTTGTAGAAAAAATATACTGTTAAACTTGAGTGGATCGTCCATATTGCCCTCGGAAGTTTGAGCACTCCGCCTACGGCGTCGTGCTCAATTTACTTCCTCGTGCGATATGGACATCATATCCACTCTTGTTGTACAAACTACTATTGCCACACTTAGCACCCATTTTATTGCAGTTATTAAATCGAAACCATTTATCGCGAAAAAGACCTTCTCCTCTGCATGACAAGTATGATTCACGGAGATGCAAAACAATACATTTTTTGAATAAAGTCTTTATTAATCCGCCCTGTATATTTTTAACTCAATCGTTGTTTGTTACAAGCCTTTATTTGTTTTTAATCATAGAAACTCATTCTTTTGCCATAGCAGTAGATACTGTATGACAGTTCTAACTCAATAAGGGTTGTTTTCCCATGTTAATCGCCATAAGAGAATTTCAGGTCTGTTCTGCATTTTTATATGGTTTCTAGGGCGTGGTCACTTATTCCCAGGCGACAGCTACAGAGCCTCTACTACAGGCGCCGAAGGTACACGGTGATAGAAGCCGCTGTCGCGGGACCCTTCACATATTTCGCGAGGTTAGCTCAGACAGGGCAGCGACCTAGAGCGCTACCCGCGACGCTCGACCATTTGAGATGTAAGTTGAACAAGGATAGCGATAATTAAGAACCCGGGACTTCATTCATGTTACAGCACGCCAAGCCGCAGCTCATTAGCGATGATGCCACAAACGATTAAAAATGAAACTATTATTATTACGAATATTAAATCTAAAATCCCATTATTTATTTAACAGAAAAAAAAGTTGAACCACCGACCTATGGATTGGAAGCCAACGCCTTAGTCCGCCAGTTGAACTCTTCTTGATCATGTAAACACTTAAAATAAATAAGGGTAGTCACCCCATTCAACCCCCACATATATACATTTTGATGTCAAATTAAGGAGAAAAATATAACTAACTCCAATATGCTATTATGTTCTATTAATTTAAAAAACGCAAAGACATAATAGATACTATTTTTAATTTCATTTCAATTTATTTTCTAGGAGGGTATTTAAAATTATTCACAATAATTATTACGCAAACTAAAATTATAGCTATAGATAAAATATTAACAGATGTTTAAAAGGTTAATTATAATGAAGTTATAAATGCATAAAATGCGGTCAAGGCAAGACAAATATCCTACCGTTACTATATGGATCAAATTTTTACAGAGTGTAACAATCACAATTAAACATTATTTTAGTTCACAAATCGTCAACATCAGAAGCCCTAATAGTGCCGTAATGACACCCCCCTAGCAGATATTTTTTTTGTATAACGGAAAAACACCACATTATTTTTTCAATAAATATTGTGATTAAATTTATAGTGTACACATAGCCTAAAAATAAGTTTACAAGTATCAAAATTAGTCATTAGGATACACCATTCAATGACGTAAACACATGCAACGATCATCAATATAAGGTCAAGGGTAGTTACCCTCTCAACCCTCGGTACATATACTTGTATTAACCTCTATAACAGGGGTGAAAATGGCAAATCACAGACGACGGCATAAATAGGGTAGTTAACCCCTAATGTACCACAGTTGTAAATACTTAAAATAGTCTAACCCCTAAGTGTATGGTAAGTACCACCGTTGAACGCATTAAAGAGTAGTTTGCCCCATCATCCCCCACACAATTGGACCCTGGCACCAAATAAATGGATAAATTTCGTTGTATTATTTATGTTTTTAAACCCCATTTAAAATTAGAAACCCTTGGGGTAAATAGTTCTTGTTTAATTTAAACAATTTATTATAAACGCATGAAAACGACCAGTTCTGGAATATTAATTTATACTCAAGATACACTAATTTTTAGTTGAAATGAGCATAATGTATAAATTTAATTACAGAGTGGTAAAAAAATTTATGAACTAAGGAGGCTTGTCTTTTTATATAAAAATAATGAATTTATGTAAACAAAAATGGTTAAATTAGATTAAAGGCCACACTTGAGGCTCACGAAATTTTTGATAGAAAATTTTGGGGGAAAACGTGAGGCCAATTAAGTGTAAGAGGTAAAAATATTATAACGAATAAAAAATGAATAGCACATGTATTGTAATATATATTAATATAAAAAGGCATAATAGCAAACAAATGGTAAATAAATTATATAATGTTATATTGGGGGGACGTTAGTAAACTCTTTTTTTATTTAATATTAATAATTTTGGAATAATTATACAACTTTAGTGTAAAATAAAAAAAGAATCGCTCCAGGATGCGAGTCGTGGACTCCTCCCCCCATGGCATCCCACTTTCGATTTTTATGGGGAACGAAAGTTTTCAAAAGCAAACCCCATGCCTTCTTTTACTGCATAACTAATATGGGCTCTTTTTAAAGTTATACAGGTTGAGTTATAGATATATATGAGTTAATATTTTTGGTCTTCTTTTAACTGCATAACTAATATGGACTCTTTTTTAAATGTTATGCAGTATAATTATATGAGAGTGGTAGTATGTTGATCCTCTTTTTAGCTGTATAACTACTATGGATTATTTTTACCGTTATACAGGTTAGATGATATGAGTTAGTTTTTTTTGGCCGTCTTTTACTGTATAACCACGATGGGCTCTTTTTAAAGTTATACAGGATGAGTTATGATATATATGAGTTAGTATTTTCGGTCTTCTTTTAACAGTATAACTACTATGGATTATTTTTACCGTTATACAGGTTAGATGATATGAGCTAGTATTTTTGGCCTTCTTTACTGTATAACAACGATGGACTCTTTTTAATGTTATACAGGATGGGTTATGAGTTAAGCAACTAAACAAATAATTTAACGTAAACTAAATCAACTTAAACAGCTAAAACAGCTCTGTTTAAAAACAGCCAAAACAACCCTGTTTAAAAACAGCCCTGTTTAAAAACAGCCCTGTTTAAAAACAGCCCTGTTTAAAAACAGCCCTGTTTAAAAACAGCCCTGCTTAAACACAGCCCCGTTTAAAAACAGCTAATATCAGCTAAAAAACCGCTTAAAACAGCTAAAAAACCGGTAGCAGTTTCTAAAAAACCGCTAAAAACAGCTAAAACAGCCCTGTTTAAAAACAGCTTAAACGGTCAAAATCTGTTAAATATTAATTGGTAACAAGATATATTTTTGTAAATTACCATTAATCTTCTTCCATAATACTACAATGTCCCCAAGGCAGCGTATCGGGGGATGTTTTAAATATTTTACGCTTATCATCATAAGGGTTGAGACCGATTTTGGTCTGTCGAATTGTGTGGAGATCATGATGTTTGGACCTAATTAATTTCTGTGATATAGACTTTTCTGAAAACGTTTCCAGACACGCTACATAATCCTCAAAGATAATTTTATTTTTTATAACCGATTTCTTAACCCCCTTAATCTTTTTAGTT
The DNA here is from genome assembly GCA_935413205.1 of Polydrusus cervinus. Lineage (NCBI taxonomy): Eukaryota > Metazoa > Arthropoda > Insecta > Coleoptera > Curculionidae > Polydrusus > Polydrusus cervinus. The sequence continues at coordinate 20,730,317 of OW284514.1, read as the reverse complement.
ACACCCAAGTTCGCTAACGCTCGCTCTATTTCTTCACGCTCCCTACTAGCTTTCTCTAATTTTAATTTCTCCTCTGCGATTTCTTCGGGCGAGTAAAGAAGTTTGGTTGCATACATTTTAGATCTTAGACCAACAAAATGTGTCATGATGCGACCGTTATTTTCATCCTTCATCATACCCAGAACCTTTTTGTTGACTTTTGGAATGTCATAGGCGTTATTTTCGGGGTAGTCAGATGTATCAAAAAACGCACGACAATCTTTTTTCATTACCTCATATATATTATGATGTTTAATCCCGTAAATCAGAGAATCCGTGTCGGTGTATAAAATTTTACAGCGATCTCCAAAAGTTTTGCACATGTAGTTGTAATGAAAATCATAAATTGTTGTTTTTGCCAAGTCCAAAATACACATACCCGCATATATCGGCTTGTTAAAAAATACCCGTGTTTTGGCCAATTCAATGATTACCATGTTTTCATTTATTATGGTAATGCTTTTAAATTCGGGTCGTGATATGAGGGCTTCTGCACCGTATCGCCCATCCCAATTCATAACTATTTTAACGCTCGAATGTTTCCTAATGTTTTCCATGGTCTTGCCAAAAACGGCATTATTCATGAGTTTGAATAGGTTTTTTTCAAAGTCATTTTTAGCTGCTTGACGTAGACTGGTATTTAAATCGATGTAAGTTTTAAGCCAGGGAGATTGTTTGAAGCTTAAAACACGGTGTATTTTAGTTAGTTTAACGCCCAATGCCAAGGCTTGTTTTAGGTTCCTGTAGTGGACGACGTACTCTGTCTTATTGTATAGTGTTGCCAGCAGCTTTTCATTCTTTGATCCGGGAGGCTTAGCATGCTGGGGACAAGGCGGAAGATCTGAAAACTTATCGTGGAGCTTATGGGGTATTTCTAAATCAACCTCTAGTATATAGCCATCGTTAGAGTCATCAGAGATCTCTGAAACGTTCAGCAGTGACCTTTCATCTTCTGAGAGCCATTTAAATTCTCCAAGAGGCAATTTTTGGCTCATGGCCCAGCCATACTGATTGTTTATATCAAAATATGTGAGATAAGAATCTTCTTTAGTCGGGTCATAATCGGGTAAAAATTTGTTGTTGGCTTCGGCATATCTTTTAGAGCATTGACTTAGCCCGCCTCGAATTCCTCGCTCAATAAAGTATATCATATCCAAATCAGTCATAAGTTCTAGTTTAGCGTGATTGGACTTATGCAACTGGAAAAGCAAACAAGACCAGGAATATCCAGGTAGAGTGTATGACCAAGCCGGGTCTAGTCCATACGTTTTGTGTGATGTGGTTCTAAAACGTTCAAATATATCAGCCAAAAGTAGAATATCGGTCTTCATATACAGCTCAGAATACTCTTGCATCGATTGACAATTAAAGCTAGTCCAAACTTTTTGAGCGTGCGCGTAGTCATCATCAGTTATAAAAGAATCATCCAAGCTGTTGTAAAATTCCGCCTTTGTAGGTAATTTAGGCTCAGTAAGTTTGGACCAACCGTTCATGAAATCATATGGGAACACTCCTTTTCTACATAGCAGAGAATGCTGTTCCTCGGTTAAACCAGCAAACTCTGATCTTAGAATGGGGTATTCAGGAAGGTTCTTAGCTAATTTGTCTAATCCAGACGCTAAAAATCTAAAGCTGTCGATGAATCTAAATTGAATTAAGTTACCGGGTATATGCTTAGTGAAAGATATATATTTCTCTTTATTTACGGGTAGGATATCGATCTGCCCTTCTACCTCGGTTAAAGCTTTTATAACCATATGTCCGTCATAACAACTTAAGTTATGAAACAGGACTGGTATTACACAGGAATCTTTATAATTTAGATTGCAACTTTCGTGGGCGGCATTTCTGAACTTAGCTGTCAAGTGCGAATGATCTCTGACCTTATTTTCGTCCGTAAATGATTTTTCGCATATATGGCAAACAGTGGCATTGTCAAATCTTTCCTTCTCGTCGGCTGTTAATTCGTTCATTGGTAAGTCGCATAAAAACACTGTTTCAGCGTTCTCGGCGAAATCTTGAAGCTCTTTAACAAACCACTGCATGCAATCCGGACCAGTATGCGACTTGTAGAATGAGAGGCTGTCGTCATAATTACATTTCACGTAATATCCTGCACTATAAGGTACATGATTTTGTATATTTTGTGTATTTTTAGAAGCATCATCCTCCACAGGAACCAACAAACACTCGGTATCGGCATAAATTACAAAGGGTGCAATTTCTTTATTTTTAAAATCTTTAAATTCAACCCATTTGTTGGCTTCAGTTGGTGCTTGTGGAACAACCCCTGTGTTAAGTTTTACACAGTCCTTGGCATGTAAATTTAATTTATTTTCAGAATGAAAGTAGTGCAAACACCGATCACAAATAAACTTTTGACCATCATGTTTGCTTAGCTGGGAGGAAAGTAAACGGGACAAGTTTTTAATCCAGACATAATGAAATTTAACTGGTGATAGGTCATCCAAGTTATTATCTGTGGCATATATATCCTGAAGAAGTAGCAAGTTGACGTGTTTAGATTGTTTATTTTTGCACAAGTAATAAGGAATAACAGTATAGTTTTTATTAGATAATTTTTCCAACCTATAAACATTGACCGAGAGATTGTTTTGCTTCTCAAAGCGAGGAATTTGCCCTACTGTCATTGGAAACTGAATTCCTTCTAAATTAAGCACGTTCTTGGGATCCGGGTATGCTGATGTTCTATTGACATTCGCAGCCGCCGGAAATAATGCAGATACAATACTCCACGCCCAACACATAACATCTTCGTTGCATACATTTACACACGCTTTTTTCCTGGCTATAGACTTAGGAAGCTCGATGTAACTTCCAGCACGTAGGGGGTTAAACTTGTTAATTGAAATCATAAGATTAACAACCCTACTTAATGCCCACCCCGAATCTTTTTCCTGGAACTCATCCAAGTCTGTTAAGAGAGGCTGTTTAATTTTTTCATCAAACCACGCATCTAAATTTGTATCTTGATAAATGGGAGCGTTAGCGGTATTTAAATATTTATTCTCTTCTACAATTTTATCGGCTTTACTAATTTGAAATTCCCCACACAATACAGCATTGACCTTTAAGGCGCAGTCCTTTTTTAGGGCATTATGAATTCTGCGTTTAAACAGGGCTGATGCGTCTTCTAAGAACGACATCGTATCAGTATGACGCATATTGGTAATAACCCCAGTTCTAACCCTTGACTGAAAGGCTGAATTGATATCGGACCATTTAACACGATGGGTAGCTGTTTCCGCCCTTCTAACCCCCGTACCACCCCCCACCTTTTTATCCTTTAAAATATGTTGAAACCCCTTAATTTGACTCAAACAAGATGTAATATGAGACTTCTCGGAAACCGAAGTGGCATGTTTTAGCTGTCCATTTAAATTGAAAATTGCACGAGTGCATTCTTTTAGAATCTTACCACATACTTCTAGGGTTAAATTATCGTTCTCTACCTGAACCTTAATTGACTTAACGTATTCACTTGGGAATGGCATTTTTTCTCTGTAACAAAAGAAATATTGCTCAAAACACGTCTGCTCTCTATGACGTACAAAGACAGAATGAACTTTACTCTGTACGGCACCCCTATTTATAACCTCGGTTGGGGGCGTGGTCAAGGTGTGTTCAGGGATGAATGTTTATGGGTTAGTATGCAGTAAAGACAGGCTCTATAATCGTCCAAATTTTACCCCCACCACTTTAAACCCTCCCAAACTACTATATTATTGTATTATTTCCCTGAAACAATTAGTCTTAGTTAATCTCTTGAAGCGAGCACAATGCCTAAAGAGTGTTTTTGGGGCCGTCCTTGTGACTGTTCCGATTGTCGTCCGGAGTTGAAGTCAAAATGCGATATTTGTTTAAACGGAGATGGATACACAGTAGATGGCACTATACGAACAGATCGAAAGGGGATAGCGGATTATGATTTTAAAACCTATTGCCAAAGCTGCTACCAGGAAGATATAGGTCAATACAAACAAGCACGATTTGAATTATTAAAGGCAGTCGTTGACGAGCAAACAAAAAATCCACCCAAATACGACTGTTTAAGGCCTCAGTCGGAAGAAGATATCCGGCAAAGACTTCGAGGTTGTTTTAAAGCGGAGTTAAAACAAATAACCTTTGCACGAAGTGGCACTCCAGATATTGTCAAGATAACGTTTTCCGTTGGTTTTTACGTCGGAAAAGAGAGAAAAAATGTCGAGTCTGATGAATTGGAGCTGATTAAGCGAGGAGATTTGATGGAATGGTTTGATAAAAATGTAATTGATTCCTTAATTGCTAAAATACAGAGTCACCATGGACCTATTACTTTTGTAAATCTTCAAGCACATTGTAATTTGCAAGGATGCCGATCATATACGGAAACTCCCCAAGAAGCGAAAAGAAGGGAGTGGTGCAGACGAAATTTGTAATTTAAAGCAGAGAGCTTGCTGTGTGTAGGCACTTTGTTGTTAAACGTCAAATAAGAAACATGGCTAATACATTACAAACAATTATCAACAATGTTGAACAAATATTTATACAAAACAAATATTACGCATCCTGTTTACCTGCAACTTTAATAGTATGGGAAGTGGCTAAAAAATATAGTATAAATGTAGAAGCCAAATATGGAAGTCTTGGCTATGATACAATTACTAGCAATATTCATTTTTGGAACGTCTTTGAAGGTCAAATTTATGATCCAACTATAAAGGTGATGAAAAGTATGATGCCTTCTATAGATCTTACAAAGTTCGAATATAGAGAAGGTGAATGGAAGCAAGGCACGGAGGGGGAAGTAATGCTAAACATATTCCAAAAGTTTCAAGAAACAAAGACAACTGCATTTTATTTTACAGAGGTTCCAAATAAACTAAAATATATGAGAAAAATTATTCATAGGAATGTATCTAGATGTGTTTAATAAAGTATTTTATGCCTATCTATGTTTTAAAATTAATTGAGATTAAAATATTTAATTTAAACATTTCTAAATGTAACCATCAATTAGTAATAGGATATGACACATTTATAATGCTGTTATCCCGCAATCCGTATTATTTTAATTTCCTCAATCACACGATTTAAAAATATATTATTGACCAATTGGTGTTTGATAATGAAACATACACACTATCCGACGGTTTGTTGGATTTATTAACGAGTATGCATCCTAAAGCATATTCTCAGAAAGACTTAAAGGTATACAAAGAATTAATCTTTCTTACAAATTTACATAAACCGATTTCCAAAAAAAAAATGGACATATTATATCAAGCACTAGCTGGAAATATACAAATTTAATTTCAAAACTGTTTCCGTTCCCAATGCCAGCTAGTTTGAATAGATAACATTTTCATTTACCAAGATAAAAATAATTAATAACCATAATGTACTAATTGATTATTTCTAAAAGATTAATAAACAACATTAAATAATGTAATAACAGGCTTCTATAATTAAACTGTAATGCATCAGGTTAAACGGAAATATATAATTATCTACTTTAAATAATAGTGGAACATAGGGTATAAGGTAACTATTTTATATGGTTCTTTTGAAAAATACTATACAATATTGAATGCTTTATTTGATATTAGTTACAGTTCTAATAACTTCTATGCATGCTCTATAAGTGTTCTATGCCTGCTCTATAAACGCTCTATAGCTGCTCTATGAACGCTCTATAGATGCTCTATAAACGTTCTATGAACGCTCTATAGCTGCTCTATTGCTGCTCTATGAACGCTCTATGAACGCTCTATAGCTGCTCTATTGCTGCTCTATGAACGCTCTATAGCTGCTCTATGAACGCTCTATAGCTGTTCTATAGCTGCTCTATTGCTGCTCTATAAAAATAATTGCACTTGTTAATAAAGTTAGTTTAGTTTTTAACATCATTGCAATAGGATGTATGCACGCAAGATAAAGTATCTTCTCCTGGAAACGCCCAATGTTAAATATGGTATTCGAAAAGAGGGTTCTAATATGTTCATTGGTAGTAAGTCTGTTAAGGTAAAGGACAATACGCTTAGAATTGATAGCAATGAATTTCCATTAACCGAAGGACTAGTTAATTTATTGACTACAAATCATCCTGTCGGGTATACAAATGAAGATCTGAGTAAATACAAAGAAATTCTACTTGAAACGAGTGCACACAAGCAAGGATTCTGTATAGATAATAATATACGAAATTCTTGAAAAATATTTCGATAGTTAGAAGGAAACTATTGACGAGTATAGATGTTTTACGTCTCAACCATTGCCTATACAATTTTCAGCGATATTCTTATCTGGAACTATTCGCATGTATGCCAATATACCGACACTGAATCTACAGAATGGTTTAAGCAAAAAGTTCTGTCAATTTTAGTGAAAAAGTTGTAAGAATATACTGGACCTATCACAATGATAAGTTTTTATTTAACATGTAATATCTGTTTTATTTATTAAATGTACATATTTGTAAATTGTTTTGATTATTACTTGCATTCTTTCTTGTATTATTTTAATGCCTGCCATATACCTTTTTAATATTATTATAATTAGACCTTTTTTTAATTATTTTGTACTTAATACATCCTGTATCGTTGTCTTCATTGATATTTTTATGTTATTTCGGTGCCTCACTGACCTTAAATACCAGAAGTTACAAACGTGTGTAGTTATAAGATTGCTAAAAGTCAATGTACAATATTATTGTTAAATAAATAATTTGTAGAACTCTTGAGTTTTATTTTTATAATTTACATGGTAACTAAACACCAACCTATTGATAGAAATGGGTATGACGTTGAATATTAATCATAATCAGTTACCGTCGATATGGACAATAATTACATATTTTCCGCTTCATAATGGTCGTTAATAATAATTATCTTGAATATTAATGGACTACGAGTGTAAAGGATGTTTTCCTTCCAAGATGACGCAATGTATAAATCCGTGACATTTAATATTATTTAAACAGCAAACATACGCATTATATTAATTATCACTTTTTTCGTGTTGAGACATGAAACAGTCTGTTTTAAGCAACTATCTATGTTTTCTATACATTTCGGTGCATGTACCACATTGTGTTTTTCCACTTAACAAACCTAAAAAGGCCTTTATAGGATGTTTTTCAAATATATTCTTAAAAGGCGCCCTTTGGCATCCGGAGTACCGAAGGTACTTTTTTCGCTATGTGCGCATAATTCTATTTAACTCCTAAACACCGATTTTGGCTTCTGCGCATTTCCAAAATGTCCTTATTTTTTTAATGCGGGGTTCTATAGGTATGGCTTAATAATGGATATATTAGATAAAATTATAAAAATCTGAGGCGTCGTTTTGACAGTTATTATGGATTTACTGATAATTTGAAGGCTTGGAAGTATTTTGATTATGCGGTTGTATAGGTATGGATTATTAATGCAAATACTGAAAAATTCGAATTTTTAGATGTGTCCTTTTGGCAGCTTCGGCGATTTTACTGATATTGTATAGATATTTCCTCCTGGAGCTATATTAATAAAAGCTGCATATCGCCTGATCGGCAACTGGCATTGCCTCTAAAGGTAAAAGTCTTTACATAAAAGAAGTTAATTTTTTATTTTTTTTCATTTTTTAAATATTTTGTGTTATTATATTATTTACTTTTGTATCACACTCCTGCGGACTGTGATGTGAAAACATATCGCCTAATTTGTTGATATAAAACCTGTCAAAAAATATTTACAAATATTTCATTTAAAATTTATGTATTTCAATCTTAATATAATATGAGGACTGCACCCAACAACAAAATATTTTTTTATAAACGCGATTATTACACATAAAAAAAATGACAAAATTACAGCTGTCAGTATATAGCAAAAACAACCTCTTTTTCAACACACAAAATCTTTGTTCCACACAATAACTCATTTTTCATTCGTATGCCAAATTTTGTTCAGACCAGATAAGTAGTTTTTAATTCACGCTTTAACTTCTTCGGATATATATTCGTGTTTCTAACGTATTAATAGCAGTCCATATAAAGATTGAAGATGTTTTATAGGACGAAACGTTGCTATTTGGTTAAAGCAATATTGCACAAAAACGTTAGAAGAAGCAAGATTTACGAAACTGTAATACAAATTACAAGTTTATATTTAAAAATAAAAACCTGATGATGGTATCTAGATGACGAAACGTTTTACTCGAATTCTGATGACATCATATGATAGGAAACAAAATACGGCAAAGTAAAAGTTAAATTATTTTTTCTTTCTCTAGACAAATAAAGTCATAATGAATTAAAACTCGAAAAAAATCTAGTCGTTAATTTTCGGCTGTTCAGAATATCTCCCAGCATAGAATATTGATAAAGTTTAAGGTATGCAGACCAATATTAAAATGAAAAATGCACCTATAAATACTCTATTTGGACCTATCTGTTATATAACACTGTATTGTAGAAGTTTCGAGCTATCTCTTATCCCAAATTTTACAGCGCGAATTGCTAAAATAACTTTAAAACCTTGCGATGAAATATACCATTTTCGGCCTTTTTTGACAGTTCATATTTTTAATATCCACGATGACGCTAAATAATTCCAAGGCAATCTTTTCGAAAAATCATAATTCTGTTAAAATGAAACTTTTACGGAAATTGCGGAGCATTTTTAAAATTGAAATTTCGGTAATAAATTGGACATATGAAGCTTTAATTTTGGTCTCATTAAATTGTACAAGTCTCAAATAATCTATAACGTTCAATTTTTAACTTCAAAACGCTAAAACAACTTCAGAATCTATAGCCGAAAACACTCATTTTAGGCCAATTTTGACAGCGGTATTTAATATCAATAGATACTGACTTGAAACAAAATATTTCAAAGCACTCTATTCATATCCAAGTTAGTTTGAGATTTGAAAATTTTTCCTATCCGCGCTATCAAAATGTTTATTTTTCTCAAATTAAAAAAATAAATTGATAAATTAAGATATGGGGGGGGACATTGAGAAAAGGTTGTAGAATAAAATAAGCCTAAAAGGAACTGTGTAAGGATATTATTGTAAAAATATAGTCGATTAAGTAAAACTTTTGATATAAAAAAATCTTTAAATATGTAAAAAACATTTTTTTAAATATGAAATGTATTGCTGGAGGAATCGCATTGTGTTAAATTTAAAGTCTACTTATCTCTTTAGACAATAGAACAAAAAAATTCAAAAAGTTGAATACAGATTATCAGTGGCGGGTTTGAGCGTACCAGTAACTTACTGAAAAAAATTCAAAAATTTTACATCAAATCGTTTATTGCTCTTTTAGTAAAAAAGATTTAGTATCCAAATAATACATTTCCGGCGTATTTCGACGAGCTCTTTCGGATAAGGGCTATGCCATTTAAATAAAAAATGTATTTAACACGAAAAAAACTTAAAAACCGAAAAAATTTTTAGTCTAAAATCGTCATTTCCAGTTTTTCTCAAATTTTAACGATTTAAAAAAATATTAGGTATAGAAACATGTATTGTGAAAAAAAGTATTTGAGACGGCCTATCAGGCTGTCTACGCGAAAGGTCTGTCCGATCATTTTGAATATACCCTTCAAAGTGGCTCAAAATGACCCTGCATAGAGCATTTTTCGATTTTTAAAGATATAAAAAAAATACTACACATTTTCTAATCTTCTTCAAAAACAATAGGGTTCGGAAGCTGCCGGTCCTCTCAAACCTCCAGAAGTAAAAATCGAAAAAAATAATTTTTGCGACCTGAAATGGAAGACAGCGAATTTTGCATATTTTTCGACTTTGGCGTTTAATAACTTTTTTCCGTCACACCCTGTATATTTGAATTTTTTACTGAAGATACTCCTATTATTTCCCTATAAACCCAGAAAGTTTGAATATTTCAACTTTATCCGTTTTCTAGAAAAAAATCAGGGAACAGGAAAATGTCAAATGTGACACAAATTTCCAAGATAGAATACAATAGGAATCCTAAGATAGGGGATATAAACATATCGCGCGTTCGCGATATGTAATAATCATTGACAATAACCATTGTATAGAACCAATTTTACATATCTTGTGTTAAGGCCCTAATCGTTTAATACGTATAGCTCCGTTATTAGTTAAGATATTTAAAAAATCTTTTACTACTTGATAGGTTCTATATACCTCTACCTATAGCCAGAATTTCTGCACTCCACTTCGAGGCATAAGGACACTAATCGCAAAAACTGTATCTCCCGAACTAGTCAGCCGATCGACTTACTACGTCACCCATGCCAACTTATATAATTTTAAATTTGACATGCGACAAGTTTTAAAATTTTACCGTTGTCCTGTTATTCTAATAAGCTCCCTAAAACACCTCGTATACCGAAATAATGCCTAATATATATTTTATAATTTATCAAGCGCATTCACCAAAACGATCAAATCATTTTACAGTTCTTGCACTGTTATAACTTAACATTTTTGGTTTATTTTTTCACCGATTGAAAGGTCTTTTTAATATTTGTCTATTACAATATTTCAGTATTCTCTATCAGTAGTGCCTTAATGGTTTAATACATATGGCGCCAATACCTTTTAAGGCTTTAAAATAATTTTTTCACTGCTAGATAGCTCCTATATACCTCTGTCTACAAACAGAATTTCGACGCTTCGTCTCAAGGCATATGGGCACTAATCGCAAAAACTGTATCTCCCGAACCAGTCGGCCGATCGACTTATTACGTCACCCATGCCAACTTATATAATTTTAGATTTGACATGTGGCAAGTTTTAAAACTTTAGCGTTGCCCTGTTATTCTAATAAGCTCCCTAAAACACCCCGTATACCGAAATAATGCCTAATACCTATATATTGTATAATTTATTAAAACATTTGCATACATTTAAAATATATTTTTGCCATCCCTCAAGAAGGCGTTACTATAATATTTTACCACGCCAAAATTAAAAGTTACTTACCTTTCTGGTTACAAAATCTGATCACACGTACGCACTGACACACAGAACCTAAATGACTGAAGCGTTGTTTTATCTCAATATTTATCGTCGATAATTATTATTTGCAGATGCTTGTAGCAATATACAGGGTGGAACTAATTTTGAGCTCGGATCTTTTATTTCTATAATTAACGCATGTACTTAACATACGACAATATTTAAGTTTATATATATATATATATATATATATATATATATATATATAAGCTTGCCTAGCGCATTCACCAAAACGACCAAATCATTTTACAGTTCTTGCACTGTTATTTATAACTTAACATTTTTGGTTAATTTTTTCCTCGATTGAGAGGTCTTTTTAATATTTGTCTATTACAATATTTTGGTGATCTCTATCAGTATCAGTTAAATGGGGTTTAAAAACATAAATAATACAACGAAATTTATCCATTTATTTGGTACTAGGGTCCAATTGTGTGGGGGATGATGGGGCAAACTACTCTTTAATGCGTTCAACGGTGGTACTTACCATACACTTAGGGGTTAGACTATTTTAAGTATTTACAACTGTGGTACATTAGGGGTTAACTACCCTATTTATGCCGTCGTCTGTGATTTGCCATTTTCACCCCTGTTATAGAGGTTAATACAAGTATATGTACCGAGGGTTGAGAGGGTAACTACCCTTGACCTTATATTGATGATCGTTGCATGTGTTTACGTCATTGAATGGTGTATCCTAATGACTAATTTTGATACTTGTAAACTTATTTTTAGGCTATGTGTACACTATAAATTTAATCACAATATTTATTGAAAAAATAATGTGGTGTTTTTCCGTTATACAAAAAAAATATCTGCTAGGGGGGTGTCATTACGGCACTATTAGGGCTTCTGATGTTGACGATTTGTGAACTAAAATAATGTTTAATTGTGATTGTTACACTCTGTAAAAATTTGATCCATATAGTAACGGTAGGATATTTGTCTTGCCTTGACCGCATTTTATGCATTTATAACTTCATTATAATTAACCTTTTAAACATCTGTTAATATTTTATCTATAGCTATAATTTTAGTTTGCGTAATAATTATTGTGAATAATTTTAAATACCCTCCTAGAAAATAAATTGAAATGAAATTAAAAATAGTATCTATTATGTCTTTGCGTTTTTTAAATTAATAGAACATAATAGCATATTGGAGTTAGTTATATTTTTCTCCTTAATTTGACATCAAAATGTATATATGTGGGGGTTGAATGGGGTGACTACCCTTATTTATTTTAAGTGTTTACATGATCAAGAAGAGTTCAACTGGCGGACTAAGGCGTTGGCTTCCAATCCATAGGTCGGTGGTTCAACTTTTTTTTCTGTTAAATAAATAATGGGATTTTAGATTTAATATTCGTAATAATAATAGTTTCATTTTTAATCGTTTGTGGCATCATCGCTAATGAGCTGCGGCTTGGCGTGCTGTAACATGAATGAAGTCCCGGGTTCTTAATTATCGCTATCCTTGTTCAACTTACATCTCAAATGGTCGAGCGTCGCGGGTAGCGCTCTAGGTCGCTGCCCTGTCTGAGCTAACCTCGCGAAATATGTGAAGGGTCCCGCGACAGCGGCTTCTATCACCGTGTACCTTCGGCGCCTGTAGTAGAGGCTCTGTAGCTGTCGCCTGGGAATAAGTGACCACGCCCTAGAAACCATATAAAAATGCAGAACAGACCTGAAATTCTCTTATGGCGATTAACATGGGAAAACAACCCTTATTGAGTTAGAACTGTCATACAGTATCTACTCATAGCTAACGTTCAAAATCTAAAATAAATACTCCGGGAATTAAAAGAAATTTATGAATCAAAACACTTTAATCAACAGTCAGCACGTAAAAAAATTAATGACATTGTCCAAAAGGGCTCTTTAATCACGAATCGGCACGTAAAATATTAATACTCTTGTCCTAAATGACTCTTAACGTCAATTAAATTTATTACGTGATTTACAGCGTTGTGAAACCCAGCATTGATATCGTGCAATCGCATACTTATTATTGTGGTATCATTTCTTTACGGGAATGATAGCAAAAAATTCACTTTTTGTTTTTATTTTGTTGGCTTTGAAGGATAGTACTAAACGGATAAAAAAATCTGCAATTTTTTTTTAGAAGAATAAAAAATTCATAACTTAAGGTTCTGTCAAAGTGCGATTGGTAAAAAACAGAAAATAATTAAAGCATGCTCATTTTTTTGAATTTTTAATTGAATAATTAAATGGCCTGAAGAATTTTTTTTTAATGATAATTAAAAGAAAATATGAAATTGTCTATAAATTATTCTCTTCACTCGTAACCTATAAAACGCCTTTATTTATTGATTATTAACCCTAGAAATCTTTCTTTACCTTGATAATTATTATTGAGTTCGAGCCCAGCAACAGGAAAACTTTTTTTTACATTTTTTAGCATAAGGTTTGTAAGTTTGGTTGTAGAAAAAATATACTGTTCAACTCGAGTGGATTGTCCATATTGCCCTCGGATTGTTATTATTGAAAACAATTTATTTGAAAGCAGGTAACTTGATTTTTAATTCCACAATAATAATATGGAGACTGATTTCTTGTGTGTAGGCAACCAGATAGGTAATAATTGACAATACATATTTATATTCATAAAGATATTAGATGTTATAAAGTGTGGATGCTGTAAATCAAAAACTATTAGAACAAAAAAATGTGCCATATTCATTAGCAAAGTACTACTCGGGTCGTATTAAAGCCTAAAAATTGACGTTGTCACTTCTTCAATCAACATGTTATATATTTTTTGGCGTCATTAATAATTTGATTAATAAGCGCGGTGAGCAATAAAAAGGTACTAATCGGAGTGACTACCTATTTATCACTTAAATTAAATAGTAGTACAAATACGATGAAACGTTTTAGGTACTAAGTAAAAAAATATAACTTGTTTATGTTATGATTTTTTTTTGCTGGGGTCCCCTATCGTCTGGGTAATGCCAGCCAGACGGGACCTACAGCTTAACGTGGAATCCGAACCACGTGTATGCACTAGTTATTCTTTTTACGCCCCCAGAGGTCCATGACGCCCTTCTCGGTCCAGATATTAGGAATTACTAGTAACGTACTGCATTCTCTTATTCACTAAATTTTGGACATACTTTTTTTTTATTATGCATATGCCCACTCCGGGGATCGGACCCGGACCACCACGGTCGAATGCCAATACCTCACCTCTGAGCCACTGCCGCGGTCTTTATGTTGTAATCAGAGACCTATTGTAGAAGTAGTAAAATAAATAATATTTTTTGAAGATATATTACACAACAAAAATTAAAATTTACAAAGCCACCCGATAGACAAAATCAAATTATCTTGTCAATTCCACAACATAGGTAACTTGACTAAAAAATGTTATAGAAACAATCTTTAAGGCTAAATTGTAAAAATCCTCTTAAATCTAAATTTAAACGAAAACATAATTCTAAAATAGTAGAAATGTCGGAAATGGTCGATTTATAATATGAGATTGACAGCAAAGTTCAATTTAAGAATAATTGACTTGGACATAACTTGTTAAATTATGTTACATATATTAAGTTATGACTAGCTAAATCACTTATATCTCGACTTGGCTGTTAATCCCATAATGACCATTTTTAACATTTCATCGATTTAAAATTGACGCTCAGGCAATAACGATAGCTGTCTAAATCTTGGTTAATAATATATTATTAATATATTTTTTATCTACTTTCATTTAGTAATATGAATTTTACAGTTCTGTAAGTCGTGTTGTAAGGGCAGCACTAGTGCTGTAATAGATGCTTTTACGGCACTAGTGCTGTAATGGAAAAAAAACGGTTTAATTAAAATTTTGCTGTTAAATAAAACCACACTTTTTAGAAGAATGATTTATTATTAACAATTATAAAATTAATTACCAATTATTGATTAAAATATAACATTTAAGGTTTATTTTAAACATTAATATTACACTTTTTACGGTTAGAAATTTGTATACCAGAAGTGGATGTGATGAAGCCCTTTACATTCGAATTTCCAATCATTAAATCCGTGTCTGACCCCATGATCTTAGCCTTCTGCCGTAGAAGAGGATTTGCAGCCCCCATGACGCTTTAACATCTGCATATCTGCACCACCATCAACTAGAATGGTGGCTGAGGACCTCCTAAAACAATGTCCACTGTATCCTTCGGGATTATTCAATCCAAGTTTTGTTGCAATCTTGGTATACTTCCGAAACTATTAATTCCGACAGGCTGGGAGGTGCATTTTCCTTTTCCATAGAATACAAAAAACCGCCTGTGAGTTGCATTAAGAGGACGAAGTTTAGCATACTTTCGAAAAATACTTAAACAGTTGACACCTGTCAGATTTCCTTCTGTTATAACAAATTCTCGCATAATTTTGATTTTCGAGAATGGAATCACAATTTTTATATACAAATCATTGTGTTCAATATGATCCAACATTAACTTAGCTAGTTCTTCGCGCCGACAAGTCCCAAAAATGCCGATTATCATAACAACCTTCATAAGTAAATATGTTTCATCATCTGCAGTACTAAGAAACTTACATACGTGTTCCTTTGTGAAAACTTTGGACTTTTTGGCCTTGTAACCCTCTGAACTTCTTTTCAAAAATGCGATTAGTTGAGAAAAACTGCTAATATCTTGATTTTTCTTGACTGAAATCATAGTTCTCAACATTTAGTAGTGAGTCCATAGTATAGATGGTTTCTGGGAGCGTTGCTTTATGGAAAAATAATCCAAAAGAATTTTCTCAGACAACTCCTTTATTTTGTTAGCTTTGCACCAATCTTCAAACTTCTGATACTCCAACTCATACCGCGCCTTGGATTTTGTCGGAACTAATTTTGAGATCGCTTCGTTTGCCGCTGCTTCTATATCAGAAGGTAAACTTCCATCAGAATCGCTCATTTTGAAAAACGCTTTTTATATTTTTGAATTTGTTTGACAAAGTTTCGACAGTAACTATGCGAAAGGTAACATAAAAAACTTGATTCATAAACTTAATAGCAGGTGCATTTTTACAGGTGAATTTTTATTTTAAAAAATGCCTTTTGCCAAATATTTTTATTCATAGATGAAAGTAGATAAAATTTTGTACAATATTCTTGTTGTAAATTCATATTACTACACTCGATGTTTTATTGATAATTTTAACATCTCGTGTTGTAATATGAATCTTTAAAACACTTATATCGTAAATAACTATTACAGGGTTCCATAAATGTATATGCGTATACATTTGAATCTCAAAAACGGTAAAATATACGAAGGGAAATTTGCGTATTTTGGGCATTAAAGATTTGCTGAAATAAAATTGTAAATATTCCAATTGCCTTCGGAAATATCGGAAAAAAATCGAAATTTTGACTTGGGAATAAAAAAAAATCATGTTTTAAACTCGTTTTTATCTTCTATAAAATGTTATTATTTCCCAAATTCGAAATTTTGTTTTTTGGTCAAATTTTCTAAATACGGACATGGAACTTTTAACGCGGTTGTAGAAACTACTTATGCTTTCGAAATGTTAAACAGTTCAAAGTTTTTTAATAATAAAGAAATGTTAATTACATTACAAAAACCTTTGGTGTTTAAGCCGTTATTTATTTTAATAAACTTCTAGTTAAATTTACCATTATCACCCTTAAGGAAGTAAGCAGGTCAATACAAAAATTATAGTTTTTAAAGATGGCAAGTAATTTTATTTTTTATTTTGGTATTTTAATTTGTTATAAGATAAGATCTTAGTAATTGCCATTTATTAACAATATTTTTTTTAGTATCAAAAATATTTCAAAAAAAAAAAATAGTAAAACCATAACATAAAATTAAACATTTCCTAGCTTACACATAATTACTAAATATAATAAATCGTTACTTTAATTCACAAATATTCCTGATCAACACAAATATTTTCTACTTTGGTCCTAAATGTTCAAAGCCAAAATAATTTAAAAAGATAAATTGAAATGGGTTATTTGATAATTAAACGTTAAAACTAAAAACACAAACTTTAAATGGTTTTAAATTTCTAAAGCATAGAAAATTTATATATATTAAATGAACATTTAAATAATTGGACACAAAGGTAGTTCCCCAAGAATGATATAAATATGAAAATGTATAAAAGTGTTTTATAGTCAAGGCAACAAAAATTAAAAACCCAAAAATAAAAATTTTATTTTTTTTTAGTAATATTTAAAGGTAATTACAGTGTCCTTTAACCAAATTATTAAGCCTAAATTACGCAATTCTACTTATATTTACCAGGTTTTTCTTACAATCCTATAGTTCCACATAAAAGCATAAAGTTTGTTGTTCGTTTAATGTAATAATACAGTTACATTAAACGAGCTATGATTATTAGAATCTAAGAACTTTTTTACGCTAGCATATTACTGATATATAGAATAAAATGCTTACTTGACGTATGCACCCTATCTGCCCTAGATCCAGATGGTGCCACAGTGCCCCTACTTTCCAGAACCAGCCCTTTTTGTGGTCGTTCGCCTTCGACGCTTTCTTCATTGCTGACTAGATATACCGTTGCTATGGTAGCTAAACATTTTAGCTTCATGTTCCCGCGCTTGAAGTGTTTATGCCTCGCGACAAACTCTAAACCTAAAAGGGGAAAATTATCCAGATTATAATTGTCAAAAATGTTATTGAATATTTCCCTAACGTAATAAAAACCTCCAAAAGCTGTCAATCATAGTCAAATTTTGTTTTATTATTGTGTACTTAAGTTATATTAATATATATAGTGGAATTTAGTGTCCGTTAAAATATATAAAGAAAAGAAGCTTAGCGGCAAGCGGACAGAATCGTGCGTCTATCTTTTGCATTAAAGTACACAATAACGCCATCAGTAGGAGTCAACTCAATGCAATAGATAGCCATCTAACGTGAAAACGTAGATGGTTTAGGTTTATTTATTTCTACGTTTTCACGTTAGATGGCTATCTTTTGCATCGAGTTGATTCCTACTGATGGCGTTACTGGGTTTTCATCGCGTTTTTATTTCTTAAAAATGCCTTGAAAAGAACAGTCTCGCTGTATTGGGAGTTGCTTACAGGTTATGACTTTCTGATGAGTTCTAACAAGAATGAAACAGCATGTCATTGTCTACCTGTGCCCCAGGGAACCCATTACCTTTGGCGTCCCTGTGTACTTTAATGCAAAAGATAGACGCACTACTCTGTCCGCTTGCCGCTAAGCTTCTTTTCTTTATAACTATTATATATGTTTTATTTTAAAATCTTTGTTGAAATACTTTTGGGAAATATTTTATCGAATACCACTTGCGTATTCATCCAGATTAATTTTCATTGAAGTGGGTTATCTTCAAGAACAAAATATTATAATACAGCATGATTATGAAGCAGAATAATTGGTATTTTTGAAGCACTTGTAATATAACCCCATTAAGCTCCGGTTGTACAATAAGAACTTAAGTACGAGTTTTGTAAAGCTATAGTTAAAGTTGAACTCGGTTCTGCTAAGCTGTAATTTTTCAGGTAAGTTGTCAATTTTCTAGGCTTACCAAGTTATTAATGACTAATAACATATAACCCAATAAAACTTGATGAGGTTGAACACTTTTTGGATTTATCAGATGAATCGGATGATGAAGATTTTATGGATGTACTATGAGCTATAGAAAACATTTGAAGACGGCCCTAAAAGTACAGACCGGGACCTAATCATATTTAAATTTTCGTAATTAAATTTAGTTTTAATATTTTTCTAACATTCTATTTGTTCTTTATAAGTAATATTATCTGTTTTTTTTTTAAATTTACAAAGTACCATTAAACTCCTTAACAAAAGTTAATATCAGACATTCTTCTTTGAAAGTAAAATTTGCATATAGTTTTCTGTTAGAATACATAAAAAAAGTAGCGGCAAATTGTTAATACCCAAAACTTTGACAACAAATAAAGTTTAATGGTTTTTTGACAGAGTAACCATTGCCAGCATGGTAATTTAATTATTAATCCCACCTGTGCAGACCTTTATTTAGAAATTGATTATACAACAGAAATACATTTTTGAACCAAGTTCAACTTTAAGTAAAGCTTAACAACACTCGTACTTAAGGTCTTATTGTACAACCGGATCTAAGTAGCTACCAGAGCAGAATTATGTTTCAAAAAAAGCAAGAGTTAATTAGTAAATGTTTTAATTCTCCTTATATGGCCCCCTGAACAGAAATCTTAGACCTTACTGTTTTTACAATTTGTATTTTATTTAATTTTTTTGACAATATGATCTTTCTCTTCTGTTTGAAATTTTACCTTTTTTACCAGAATAGGCCTCATTATGTTTGTTCGTATTTTAAAAATTTAATTTTATAAAATTTAAATGCCCACCTAAAATTGTAGTTTCTAAACCCTCCCTTCCAGTAACAATAATGTCAGGTCCTCTTAGATACTTTGGATCTGCTGGTTCGCCGTTAATCATCCAGTTGAGTTGAGCGGCCGGTTTGGATCTTCCAGAAGTACAATTTACACTTACAGTATCACCGGCTTGGTACCTCGGTTTACCACCAGTTATTTTTGGTCCTGCTTCTGGTAAAGCTGAAACAAACATTTACTTTGTGTAATATAATAATCGACTTATTTGTAGTACAATTTAAATAGAACATGGAAAAAAATGTATACAAACAAAAATTTGAAATAGTTGTGATTTGAAAATGCACTTTAGTGTCATTTAGAATTGAAAAAGAATTATTTTGAAAGCTAACAGGAATCAGTTTAGCGATTATTTTAAAATAAAAATATATAATCCGATTTTGTACAGTATCGTGATGCTGTCGATGGCGGCGGAGGAGGGAAACCCTAAAAAAAGGCTACATAACTTTAAATTATTACTTTTCTTGTAAAAGTAACGTCTAGAGTCTAAATGATACTCCATGACTGGTCTTTAATGACGTCACATAACTTCGGAGAGAGACAGCCAACAATATCTCTATCGGCATTTACGTAATTGTACCTTACATGATTAATATTGACTCTAGTAGAAGTTTTGTGTCCTTGCAGAGTATTGTGGTGAAGCGCAAACTATCGTAACTAGATTTGTAAAGAAGCGTTGTATTGCTTTTCTTTTCATTATTTTTTTAGTGGATTTATCTTTTATATTGAATTGAGTGACTTCTGCTAGATGTCGATGCGGCCTATTTACTACTAACGTCGTTTCTAAATAAGTTTTAAATATGCAATTTTGCTGTTTATGAAGTGGCAGCACGTTATGGCTTTGCGATAGGGACGAATAGGCCAGTCATCATTCATAATACAAAGAATTAAAAATGTAATATTCAGAGGTTGTAAATATGATGAATTTAATTTCTAATCAAAAACATGAAAACACAATGGAAATTACCCTTTGTTTCTCGAGTTACTTACTCTCCATATGATGTCACACCCCTTGAATATTAGATTTGTAGTTCCTTGTATCATTGTCATGGTCTATCTGACCTCAGGGTATTCATTATTTCGGGTCCCTGCGTGCTTCAATGAAAAAGACAGATACACAACACTAGCTAGCTAGCAGGTAATTTCCTTCTTGGTAAAATAAAATTGAGAACAAATTTGGCAGCAAGGGCACCAACAAGGAGTAGATAAGTTACCTTTGTTGAAAGACACGCTATATTGTGGACCTATTTTTCCTTTGTGCGAGCAGTAAACGCCTAGTGGTAAATAGAAGAATAGCAAAATATTGCATCGTCATTACTTAAAGCTGAAATAGGTCAATGGAAAAATTACGGGTTAAAAATTAAGCCCTACTTAACGTCAAGTATAATCTTGAACGGCAGTAGAGTTTTGGACTTGCATTGTCTTTATTTGTATTGAATCACAACGTTTTAACTAAACTGCTGGACAATTGCTTTCGAGCAAGAAAAATTTCGCCTAAATTTAACAGTTAATATTTTCTGAACCAGATATGATATCGACTTACAGTTTTGAATGGTTGATAAATTCATCTCTTGGGAAAAAATTGTCAATGTTGGATTTTCTTTAACTGTCAGAAAATTTTATATACAGGGTGTTAAAGAAGACGATGATTTTTGCTTCAATTTTAATGGCGTGTAACTTTCACAATAATATTTTTAAATTTTATCACTCTACGTCAATTGAATCAATGGTTCATAGCAAAGAAAGTTATTTGTCAAATTTTTGATATCTGCTTATTCTAAGAAATACCGATTTTTTTTGGAAAACGTTGCTTTATTTTATCTTATTGGTAGCTAGATCTCACTGTGCGTTGTATCGTGCAAACTTTGCGAGTGATTATTATACCTTATAAAAAGCTTGATTATGTTCAGTAACAATAGTTGTACCTAAATGTTATGATGTACAGTGGCGTACTTATAAACACCTATATGTCTATGGTTGATGAGTATCTCACAATTTTTCACGATTGTTTTATATTGGAAAGTACTCGCCCCTAGATTAGGTTAATTTTTTCTTATTTTTTAGTTTTTCATATCGCATTACAGGTATATTATACAGTGTGTTTATAAAATTTTAACAAAGATACATTTTTTAATTTAAATTTTGGAAAAAATGTATTTATTAATTTCTAAGTTTCTAACCATATACTTATAAACCATAGACATATAGGTGTTTATAAGTACGCCACTGTACATTATAACATTTAGGTACAACTATTGTTACTGAACATAATCAAGCTTTTCATAAGGTATAATAATTACTCGCAAAGTTTGCATGATACAACGCACAATGAGATCTAGCTACCAATAAATTAAAATAAAGCAAGGTTTTTCAAAAAAATCGGTATTTCTTAAAATATAGCAGATATCAAAAATTTGACAAATTACTTTCTTTGCTATGAACCACTGATTCAATTGACGTAGAGTGATAAAATTTAAAAATATTATTGTGAAAGTTACACGCCATTATAATTGGAGCAAAAATCATCGTCTTCTTTAACACCCTGTATATAAAATTTTCCGACAGTTAAAGAAAATCCAATATTCACAATTGTTTCCTAAGGGATAAATCTATCAATCTTTTAAAACCGTAGGTCGATATTATATCTGGTTCAGAAAATATTAACTGATAAATTTAGGCGAAATTTTTCTTGCTTGAAAGCAATTGTCCAGCAGTTTAGTAAGTATCTACGACTGGAACTGGAACGATGTGATTTAAAACAAATAAAGACAATGCAAGTCCAATACGCTACTGCCGTTCAAGAAACGTTATTGTCTCCAACCTTTAAATAGACAAGTATAATCTTGAATGATAAAAGAGTTTTGGACTTGCATTGTCTTTATATGTTTTACATCACAACGTTTCAACTGGTAAGTATCTCCAGCCGTCTTCAGGTGAATACTAAGTATAATCTTATTATTTTTAATGCTAAAATTGATCATTTAAATCCATTTCGCGATACAAATATCGCGATCTCTGATAACAATTTAAAAACCTTTTTGCATAGATTAAAAGTAACAAAATCGTTTAACTTTCATTTCCGGCATTTATTAAACCGAAAAATGTTAATAGTGTTTGTCTAACTTTTTATTTTTGACATGTTTTAAAAGCATATAAAAGAATTTAACACAAAAGAGCGAAATCCCGAGTAAAACGAAAATGGTAAAAAATCCGCCAGATGTTGACCGATATTCACATACAGAATATCTTTTTGTGTCATTAATTATTCACAAAAAAATGAAAAACGTATCATAACTTCTTTACAATTGCCCCATTGGGATTGCCGACTGCGGTTCATTATTTATGACAACACGCTAAAATCTAAATTTGGTTATTTAGGATGTGCCGCGCGGTTATAAAAGGGATGAGGGAAATTTATCTTCAATACGATAAGCACTTTATTCTTTGTACTTTTTGAGGAAATGTTTTTTTAATAACTTCTTTTTAGTGTTGTATTAATACTCTTTAGACTAAAAAAGCCTCTGTAGAATACACATGATGCAGGTGGGAATACCTTTGATAAAAAATTCTGAAAGGGAGAAGTCTTTAAACAACACTTTAAAAACCGGTATGGTGTTTCAATATGGCCGACATTTTTCCGGTAAATCAATGGCTCGCGGTCTTAAAAAATGGTAAAGAGCTAGGTATAGTGCGAGTATTTAAACAAACATTGACTAAAATCCCGTGTAACAAAACGTCTCTCTTATCCTCATCTGTCCAACGACTGAATGGAGTTTCCGACAAATTACAAACTATGTCATTAATTGGGTTCATTTTTAAAACACATAACTAAGTAGGTACGTACACTACTGAATTAACTGAAAAATAAAAACAAAACTATGTAATCACAGAGTAAATCACGTAAGAACAATATCTATAACCGTAAGTTTCGCGAAGCCTCAAAATAAATAACTTAATGTTAGGCAAACCATTGCTAAGACAATGGTGCATACGACTGACCTATTTTTAAATTGCCCTTCATCATAATGAAAATTGTAACATGCTGTTGACGTGACGTCACGTAACCATAGCAACGGTGAATATCAAAGCTATGTTGGGCGTTGGGTCTTCACTTGCTTTGAGCTAACAGACACGGTCGGCTGGGGCGCGCCAAAATGCACGAGCGTTTATAATTATCGTCCATCGGAGTTAAATCAATATTATTAATTCAAACATAATTATTTTTTAGGGGCAAAAATGGTAGCTGTACATTAACATTTAATATTGTCGACAAACTTTCCTCCTGATTTTTTTTTTTTTTTGGTGAAGAGCCCTTCACCTACGTCACCTGACGAGCCGCCACTGAATGGTGTATCCTTGTAAATATATTTTTAAACGTAGTTATCAAACATTTTTTAGCTGGTTGTGTTTTATATTTATAATTTGGAGTCAATTTTCTACAAGGTCCCATTTTTGTCTTTGATTTTATGAATTCAATAAACTGATCAATTTCCTTAAGCATACACGATAGCATTACTTACTGGTAAAATGTTCCCCTGTCTTTCTTGTTTTTGGTCCAGGAACGACCGAATACAACTGACCATTTTCGCAGTCGCTTTCGTATAAATAGAGCTATAGTTACTAGACTCAGTTAGTATCCACCTGAAGACAACTGGAGAAAGTTACCAGTTAAAACGTGATGACTTAAATACAATACAAGTCAAAAACTAATTGTTTCCAACCTTTATACAGACACCAGAAATATGGTTGTTTCTACAAAGTTTCTTAGGCAGAACACCTAATCATGTTGCTGCGCGGTCATGAATTCTTAATCAGATTGAAATTGAACAAGGCAAACATACGCGAATAAATTATTACCCTCTATTCTATTTAAACTTAAATTTAATGCAGTTTAATGGAGCTACGCGGAACTAGAGCTCCGCGTTCTCAAGCTAAATTTATATATATTTAAATACACATCCTACCGGAAGAAACAGACCCTAATATTGTGGAGTAGTAAATCACTTCATCCGAATGTTCGTCCCATTTGCTGTTATTAAGAAAGCCTGTGTATCCAGTCCTGTTCTATAAAAATCCAAGACGAGGATAATGTATTCATTGATTCTAATACGGCATTTTTGTTTAAGTACATTTATTTTTGGTTAGCATAGAATCCAAAATGATGTTTAGAGGAAATCTGGGATACTGAAAGATTATAATGCTAAACTCGTAATATTATCTTGCAGGTGCTCAGGCTACATTATCAAAGTTTGCGATAGATTAATGTAATAAAGGGTTTAAAGAGAGTAAAACTGTGCTAATAATAGGATCTGTTAATAATTAGGTGTGTTAGAAAATATTTATAGAACTACATATAAGTTTTATCTAGCTAACCACCATCTAATATTTAAAAGACAGTTAGTAAAAGGGTTATCGCTATCCTACTTGCCTGGAATTGAGCCTCTCAATGAATTTTGGTGCCTATTATGAAAGCAATTGCATTGGGAAAAATATAACATGCAATCTTCTTAACAGGTAGGTTAGGTTAGAGTGGCAGACCTTTGGCTCTGACCAAACAGTCGTAGAACCCACCTTTATCAGATCTCTGATGATTAGTGCAACGTACACCGTAGAAGGATTTAAACAACTCATTTAAACCAGCCACTACTATTTAGAAACCTACTCAGTCGTAAAAGTTGTAAGTTGCTTAGTGGAGTGAGCAGTGAAAATTATTCTTGCGAGGCCAGGGCATTCACACAGAAAATGTTGAATAATTTTTTCCTCATCTCTGCAACTTCTGTAGGTAACAATATATTATTTTGTATCATGGAGAATCCCGGGCTGTTGCACTGGACATCTCTAGGGCTTTTGATCGTGTTTGGCACGATGGGCTTCTAAGTAAATTGCGATCCTACGGTATGCCTAATGGATTTTGTTTATGGGGAACCAGCTTCCTTAAGAACCGTTCTCTGCAAGTGGCGATTGACTGGTTTCTCTCAGACACCTTCACCATCAATGCCGGTGTTCCTCAAGGGTCCATATTGTCGCCTACCCTATTTTTACTGTATATTAACGACCTTCTAGTGAAAACCCAAAATCCAATTTATAGCTTTGCTGATGACAGCACACTTATCTCATCTTTTACCTTGACTCCCCAAACATCCGCTGCCGACGCACATCTTCGCAGGCAGCATGAAGTATTGCGCCTCAACAACGACCTGGAAGAAATCTTGGCTTGGGGTGACAGTAACAAAGTCAAATTTAATGCTAAGAAAACCCAAGCAGCAGTCTTCTCCAAAAAGGTTAACATTGCAGAACCGGATATAGTCATGGCAGGACACGCAATTCCCCTGGCACCGTCTATTAATTTGCTGGGGGTCAATCTGGGAGGTATTTTGTCTTGGCATGATCACGTTGCCGCAATTGCCAGGGCAGCTCCACAGAAACTTGGTGTACTTTTCCGCACCAAAAGGTTGTACACACCTCATCAACTTTTGACACTCTACAAAGCCCAGATTCGACCATCATTAAAATATTGCTCTCATGTCTGGAGCTCTGCACCCAAGCACACCCTTCGGCTACTGGATTCCATTCAAAGGAGAGCCGTTCGTCTGATCGGCGACCCCGAGCTGACCAAGACCCTCGATAGCCTGGAGCATCAAAGACAGGTTGGTGATTTGGCTCTCTTTTACAGATATTTCCATGGCAGGTGTTCGACTGACATTGCCCACTTGATTCCACCTAGAGCAATTCAAAACAGAAACACACGGCAAACCACTGCCGCTCATCCATATGTTGTTCAGCTTAGTACTCCTCGAACTCCATTGTTCAAGAATTCTTTCATCTGGAGAACGTCATCTTTGTGGAATGATCTTCCTGAGGTCGTGTTTCCCAATGAATACAATCTTCAACGTTTCAAGACAAACGTTAATCGCTTTTTTCGCACTCGCACCGCTCCCAGAGCGCCTTAAAGGATTTTTCCTACAGTGCAGGTGTTTTATCATAAAAAAAATACTATTCTTTTTTCATCACATAATTCTTGAGTGTATTTTTGTATTTGGAACTTCCATCAGTAGTAATAAAGGATAACTAGTGTATGCACGTGGCCCGGATTCCACGTTAAGCTGTAGGTCCCATCTGGCTGACATTACCCTGACGATAGGGAATACAAGGGGCCTTATAAAGGCATAAGTATACTGGCTCTTCCGCAAACCCCAGCAAAAAAAAAATTACCAAAATTTAGAACTTCGTTAGTTTTTAAGTAAATATAACATAATAAGTATTGATTCTAAATGCTTTAAAAGTTAAACTATTAAAAAAAAATTATCGGATTTAAAAACGAAAGCTGTCATACGGTACCGATCCAATCAAATTACTTGTTTTGTTTATTTATTTCTTTTCGGCATTAACAAAGACGATAAATAATTGTTCCCCGTTTAATAATATCCGTCAAAAGCGTGACAGATGACGAAACAACCGAACCGGTTCAGTCACTAATAACCGCCCGAACGTTTGCCGAAGCCTTTCGCAGGACGTGTAAATAATGGCGTAGATTTTGGCAGCAGGAAAGCAGGAGCCGGCTCGAGAGGATTATGCCAGGATTAACATAAGACACAGCACGGCTTAGTGTTGCCCTGGCATTGAGTAATTACGGGAAGCTTTTTCATTCACATCGTCGGATTTTTTAAATCGCAATCTTTGTCGTCGTTTATTTTAAGTGTTGAACTTAACGGGTTTATCCCTTGATCTATTTAAATGCCGCTGCTGCCTTTGCATTTATTTTTGCTAAAACTTTCTGGGCGTTTTAATATCAAATGGATAAAATTAATACGTATCTCTTTTATTGGTAGCAGGTATCACAATTATACCTATAGTCTATTTCAGAAAGGTGTAGAGTAATAAAAGTTCATTACACTCTTAAAAATAACATGGTATGGATTATTAAAATTTGGTTCTGACAACTATTTATTTTCGTGAAATCGGACTCAACCCACAAATTAGTTTGTACAACCAAAAAAAATTGTCGTTATTGAACTGTTGAACTAATTAATAACATTGACCAACCCAACCTACAAATTTTAGTTGTCACAACAAAATTTTATATACGGATAACTAAATTTATATGGTACTCCTACTTTAAAATTAGTTGTCACAACTAATGTGTAAATATGGAAAATTGAAAATTTTTTTTCAAGGCAATATTGTTTTTGTTAATAATGCAATTTACAAATATTGCCAAAGCAATCATTTATTTGGGCAAACTTGAAATTTTCATAGAGTAACAATTACGTATGTAGTCACAACATTGTGTTTATTATCCTTTTTCTGTACTTTCTAATAGTAAGAAAGAAGTTAAATCATAAATAAGTAAAAATTTTATATTTTTGTCATTGCAGTTGCAATTAGAAAGTTTGAATAAACTGCTTATGGCAAAATTAGCAAGTTGATTTGATAGAAATAACTTTTAAAAAAGTCTGTTTCATTTCTAAAAAAAATGTCATATATGTTATTTATACTTAGTAACGAAAAATATTCATTCCTAGGTCCCCATTTAAATAAAAAAATGTCTTGGTAATACTACTCTATTAGGTATGTGTAATCTAATTGGAATAAATTATCAGGAATATTATGGTTTCTTTAAAAAAAAATTATTTCCAATGTCTTTGTTCTCTCATCTTTATAATACATACTTATGCAATACAAAACAGAAACACTAGATTTTTAACTTATTTTACTCAACCTTTTGGGTTGTTTAATTGCTTATAAATCTGAATTATCCTTATATATATTATTTACTTATCTGCAACTGCGATTATTAAAAAACAAAAAATATCCCCTGGACTTTCTATTTAAAATATACAGCTATATGAAATTTGTTGTACTTGGTCAGATTAAAAAGTCATCAATATGACGTTCTTTTATAGAAATGGAACATAGAACAAATACAAAACAAAAAAAATATTTTTAAGTTATTTCTCATCAGGTCACCTTGCCATGCTTTATAAAAATCTGATTTAAAATTTCTATTGTACAACTACAATGATAAAAAATAAAATGTTTACTTACTTATGACTTAACTCCCTTCTGCCAAAAAGAACGTACACAAGAAAGACAATAAACACAAATAAATTACACCAAATATTGTCACATCCATTTTCCACACGGGCACGGCCATGAAAATGGCCAATTATGGCCTTAAAAACACGAAAAAATGGACACGGAAGCGCAAAAGTACCCTAACATAAACATAACCTCCTGACAGTCCTGGCTAGAATTATGTCACATGTCACCCACCGGGCAAGGGCGTCAAGTCTCTGTTGATGCCGTTAGTTATAAATATGAAGAATAATATTACTTGAAATGAAAAGTTAGTTCTGGTAACTAAGAATGCATCTTAATCAAAATTAACAAAATAATAGGGACTACAAATTCATAATGTGTTATTACAACAAGCTTAATTGATAAATACAAGTTTGTAGGAACCTTGATGTAACATTTAAATAAGATATATACAGAGGAAAATTCAGCTAAACAAAATATTTTATTTCTGCCAACTAATATGAAAACAAGATAATTTCTTTGTTCTGATGGCATCATTTTTTGGTTAATATAACCAAGAAAAAAATCTTTTTTGTTTTCCTAACTAAAAATAGTTATTTTTGGTAACGTAAACACGAGAACAAATAAAAATTAGTACCAAATACCAAGTCATTTTTAAGAGTGTAGGTATGCAAAGGGACTACAGAGTGACCCAACGAATATTTAAGCCACTTTCATAATTTGGCATTGATTTTATTGCAAAATTCTTTATTTTCATCAAGTGCAGGTAGTATCACCCGGGTGTGGGTCAATTTATGGGTTTTGACTATTGGTAGTCACACACTGAAAATGATGTGACAAAGGCGTGCATTACGTACACAGTATTAGGTACACCTATTTTTACTTAAATATTATAAAAAAAAATACAATATACAAAAAATACATTAAACAGAAAGAAAAAAAAAATCATAATATTCTTTGTCATCTGAGGAACTGTCATCACCTCTTGACCGTATAATTAACGGATCGACGCGACGGTCCGAACGATCGGGTGGTCAAGATACCACAATTTCTCCTCTTCTATAATGACATGAAGGACTGCTTTTGCCAGTTCTCTGGTGTCACTTTCTTAATGGCTTATTTAAACAAACGTCTTTCATTTTGAATGTCGTGTTGTATCTTACAAATTCTGTCACCTGCGCCCATATAAGTTTTATAGGATTTAGTTCGCAATGATATGGCGGTGTGCGCAGCACAGTTATACTATGTTTTTCCACTATATCTTCCACGGCATATTTAATAGAACGATGTTTGTGTAAACTTGCTATAGCTAATATAGTTCCTTCTTTATCAAATTATCTTTTTTTTTCTTTGGTTAGTTATGATAAATAATTTAATGCAAAAAAATTTACCTGCGCCTATGGCCGACACCGAAATTGAGCCAAACTGGTCGAAATTTCCAATTTTATAACTCTACACCTTTCTGAAATAGACTATAATAGCATCTACCTACTAATATATACCCAATAGTACCTACCTACTGCATGATCGTTCGCAAACATAATATTATGTTATCTCGCACAACATATACGTTCATATCGGACGCACATCTTGCGTGTCAGCGTTTGCAAACGTTCGTTTGGCGTGACCGCTGCATTAGAAGACACATTCCATAAATTCTAAGTATTCAAGTTTCATCGGTTGTTGGTATCTTCAAGAAAAAGTTAGGGTCTATATCAAATGATTCTAAATTTGCTGCCTAAGCCATTTTTCTTCCGCGGCGCATTCTAATCCTTTTCTTATTTCAGTTTATCATGAAGAAATGTAAAAGCGTTTAGTAAAGACAAATTTAATGCTAAAGCAATAGCAACGACTCTTAAGAAATGTTCCTTGAAAGAAATAATTGACTTCATGACCTACATTAGGCAGTGGCGGCGCGCGGTCTTAAAAAATGGTGAAGAGCTAGGTA
The DNA here is from genome assembly GCA_935413205.1 of Polydrusus cervinus. Classification (NCBI taxonomy): domain Eukaryota; kingdom Metazoa; phylum Arthropoda; class Insecta; order Coleoptera; family Curculionidae; genus Polydrusus; species Polydrusus cervinus. The sequence continues at coordinate 20,699,848 of OW284514.1, read as the reverse complement.
TAGTTCGGCTACTTAAACAGACATTGACTAAAAACCCGTGTAATAAAACGTCTCTCTTATCTTCATCCGTCCAACGACTGAATGGAGTTTCCAACAAATTACAAACTATGTCATAAATTGGGTTCATTTTTAAAACACACAACACGTACACTATTGAAATAACTGACAAATAAAAAAAAATTTTTAATCACACAGTTAATCACGTAAAAGCGATATCTTTTTTTTTTTTACGGTTCGCCGACTACGGAGGCCATCTTGAACCGGTCATCGACCACAAATGTGATCTACCGACTGGGGAGTGTGAAACGGCACCTTCATCCTACGAGATATCCGATCTCATCTGGCCTGTCCGGCGTGAATAGGATGGCTAGGTGTCGATTCATTTTACACTCTTCCCTGAGGCAAGAGCACGCAGTGTTCCCAAGCGGTCACCCGCCCAAGTACTAACCGCGCTCGACACAGCTTAACTTCGGTGATCTGCGGGAACCGCTGCTTAATATGTCGACAGGCCCTTGCCTAAAAACGATATCTATAACCATAAGTTTCGCGAAGTCACAAAATAAATACCCTAAGGTTAGGCGAACCAATGCTAAAACAATGGTGCATACGACGGAGTTAACCGTGGCCCTATTATGCATAGCTACATTCGGATTAAATTAATATTATTAATTAGAATATAATTATTTTTTAAGGGCTAAAATGATAGCTGTATTGGTACAATAATATTTAATATTGGAGAAAAACTTTCCTCCTGGTTTTATTTTTTTTTTTGGTTAAGAGCCCCTTCACCTACTTCACCTGACGAGCCGCCACTGACATTAGGATTTGTTGCGTCTGAAAGTCTTTGAATAGAGTACAAGTTGTTAAAAAGTTTTTATTTTAAATAGAACGTGCACTATTTTTTAAAGAATCAAATAGTCACTTAGAAAATAAATTCAACGATATAGGGTTCGATGGATTTATTCTTCAAAATGGCATAAGATATCAAATTTTAAATAAATTTACAAAAACACAATTTAATTTTTAAACTTTATTTTTTGTTGGAAAACGATTCATAAAAATAATTAAAATCAAATTTAAGTAAAAGAAGCTCGTTACCATTAAACGTTATTTAGTTGTTTATATAATGGTCCCAAGTAACTGTCATCGCTATCAAATACAACAGCGAGTTGTACGAAATTAGAGAAAACAACTACAACAGTGTATTTTTGATATTCTAATAGAACTAAAAATTTATTTCAATGGATTTTTTTCTTCTTCGTATAACCCGCTGTTCACCATATGAAAAAGAAGAGTCAATGACAGTAATTTTGAACTTTGATTTTAGGTTAACTCTTTTCAAACTTTATATTTCTAAATTTATCATGTTGATCGCTTGATACCTCCACACAATGGGCTCAAAAATTTAAAATATTTGTCCCCTGGTTCGTTTTTGAAACTCTAATTATGTGCTTGATTTTATAGTAAAATAAAGCAATAGTTGAGATAGTCTCTACCCCTGTAATCAAGATCCTTAAAGTTAACTGTGCTCAAATTGGACAGCATTAACAATTTAGGCAATTTCTACCGATAACTGATCCTTAAATCTTTTGTAAAAAATACAAGATTGTTGCTTTTTCGTTTTAGGAACCCCTTACGTTAATTTACAGAATTTTAAAAAACATACACATTTTTGATGTCAATGGGATTGTCCACATGATTGGATAAGACGTAAAAAAATTACTTTAGAAAGGTGGGCTATCCTTTAAAAAAATTGAGTTTTTAAAACCATTGATTTGTCATTAGATGGTCCATGGATAACTAGATATCAGCGTAATGCACGTATGTGTAAACCCATGCTACCCAACTTGTGTTCTAATTACAACTAGGATAAAAACTTACTCTATTCATACTGTGCAACGCCGGTTGGAACTATAATCCGGGTCGCACAAGTGCCGAGATGAGCGAAATTGGATGGAAATAAAATCTGGTTCTTCTGAACTAAAAAGTACGGAGCCTATAGATTTCCGCCTATTGAAAGAATACTGTCACGTCCATAGATTTTGTCGCTGGTTCAAATTCTTTAGTTCATTAAGACAGAAGATGATCGATACTTAAAAAATATTTATTTTCTTCGGTAAATCACAAATTATTTTATCATGTAGTTTGAATAGCAAAAATTGCACTATTGACACATCCTTAGGATTTTATAGAATCTTCGCGTTAAAATACTTCTTTTTCTGGGAGCGAATGACAGAAACACAAGTGAATTATGAAAAATATGAGCATCGAGCAAACACTACATGTCCGCGTCGGAAGTCCCTTTTTTTCGGGCACGGAATAAATTAGGAATCGAACTGTACTATATCACAAACAAGCAAGCATTGTTGTCCGTGTAAATTTCCGTTTTGGGTACGGAAGAATCGTCTGTACGTTACGAAATACAAGCAAGCACTGCTCCCTCCAAAAACTACCAACAGCTTGATTATCTACCCCGTTGCAATCCCTCCGCACAGCTCTAAATAGCCAATGAACTTAGTGGGTGGGCGATACTGCAGGGTATTCTTCGAAAACCATTACATTTCAAGTGTGATCTGATGTTAACATTAACCAATCAGCCGTTGATATTTTCCGTTGGCAGCTGTGAATTTTAAGTTATTTATGTCTTTTAATAAAAACGAACATTAGAAGAGTGCTCTTGATATTGCCGACTTTCGTTAAACTTGGAGAACAAAAGATTTCTAGGTAGGCTATTTTTATATTTTAAATTTAAACGCGTCGCAAGAGAATATTTTCTAGAAGGATATTTGGCATTATAGAAGATATTTTAAAACTACGTTTCTCCACGACCAGTACTGAATGCAATAATTTCAAAATCATTTTTGATAATAGAATATAAAAATTCTCGCTCTTGAGTTGAAATATTTATTCTGAAACACTTGCTTCTTATGCGTTGTGCGTGTATTTTCATTCCATAACAAGATACGGAATGAATATTCTGTAATTGATCTAAACGACATAGGTTGCCATGAATTTCGAAACTGTCAATGTCAGCAGACAAATTTTAGGGCAAGTCAAAATATGAGTGAAAAATCGGATAAATCAGATATAGAACTGGATAGTACTCCACCTGAAATTACAAATATTGAGAATAGTGTTTTTGGTCGTGGAGAAAATATAGTCTGCTACTCGGTTAGAATGAAAATTCGATACTCGTGGTTCTTCTTCCACTCGGATCACATTTTCATTCCAACCTCGTTACAGAATCTACTATTCTCCAACACATACTACGGGAAATAACTAATAATTTATTTGTCATTTTCACTCAACACGTTCAAGCCCAAAAACCTACTTTTAAAATAAACATCAAAATGGCAAATAAATTATTAGTTGTTTCCCGTAGTATAAATAGAGTTGGTTTCTATCCTAATTTTAATTAGAACACAAATTGGCTAAAATGTGTTTAAATATGCGTGTAACACTCCATATATTACCTAAACCAACTCATTCTATTGACAAGTTTTAGGTTTGCAACTACTAAATACATTTTTATTATATACCCATGGAAATTGCGTAAAGAAAAATCGACCAGAGGCATACCGTTTAGGAACAAATAGAGCTTTAAGGAAAAAAGTAAGAATAAGAAAGATATATAACCCAATAACTTGCACTAAGTTTTTAATTTGCAACATTATTTATACAGGGTGTCCCGTAACTTATGGGCCGTAGAGTAACTGGCGATACTAGACATCAAACTAAGCCGATTAAGTCATATAAGTTTTTTCGGATTGTTACTCGTTCTAGAGATACAGGGTGTTGAAAGTAAAAGTTTATTCTCGAAAATAAGCCATAATTTTAAAACGGTTTAATGAACCGAATTGAAAGTTGGCAATATTATGTTTTTATGAGCAAGAAATAAGAATTTATAGAAATTTTTAAGTTTCAAACTAGAGGACGCTAGTTGCATACACTGGACTTCGTAAATCTATGATTTTTTTTCTTACCTGTGATATTAGGTGTTTTTCAATTATTGTTTCTTAAAGAAGGGCATTTTCTTAGTCAAAAAGGTGTACTTGATTGATCTTAATATCTTTAACGGTTTTTGAGATATTTCCCTTTAAACATTCCAAAGCATAGTACATAATTAAATTAATATTTTAATTATCAAAAAAAACTTATATGACATAATCGGCTTAGTTTGATGTCTAGTATCTCCAGTTACTCTAAGGCCCATAAGTTCTAGGACACCCTGTATATAAAATGTTGCTGCATTTTCATAATTAAGATAAGTACTTTGCTTTTAAGGCAATTTAAAAAAAATACATTTATTTTGCTTGCTATAAAGTCGTAGGCAAACTCTGGAATATGCGTCTAAAGTTTTAGGGTATTTTTCAGCTTTTATCAAGAATAAAATTTTTTGAGAACACGGTGATAAAAAATGTCTTATATGTTGCATCGTTTTTGGGACACACTGTATAAGTAAAACTTATATAAAAAACATTTTATTAAAAATATATTTGTATTATGATATATATTTTTTGGTCGTTTATATCATATTTAAATATGCTTATTTATATAAGCTCCAATTTCGATGAGATAATTCACTTTTTATGTCGAATCATAAATTGTAAATTATTTGTAATTAAACAAACTAAATTAATTTTATGGCACACTGGTTAAAATATCACTCTATTGCATAAATTACTTATACGCTAATGAATTGAAATTATTGATATAAATCAAAATGGATTATAATAATATATACGTAATACCAAGATTTATATCAGTATAAATAATTATATTAAGCGAGACATTTGATAATCCTAATATTTTATTTCTTAAAAGATTTTTAAGAAAAAAATTTGCCATCAGTGTCGATGTCGGCTCGGACCTTAGAAAAAAGAGAGTTTTCCCATTTAATAACGTTTAGTAGGTACCTTTATTACTACTTGCAGCAGCACATGCAGTAAAAGGAGGTTTTTTGAGAAGCTATCAAGAAAGACCTTGTTAAAAAGAAATATAAAAGAAAGCGTAACGTCATCTTTGACGCTGGATCCCAGGATGCTTCATAGAAAACGAATCAGATTTATCCGTTGTGACAATTTTTTTCATTCTATTAACGCCAAATTTATTTATTTCTGACCGGTATATTACTAGCCTAGATCGTTTTGGTTACACGACCAATAAAGAGGGTAATAACTCCCTTGGGCTATTATGGAAACTTTGAGGGACTTAAGGATTCTCCTTAATACCCTCTTTCTTTTACGAGTAACAATGAAACACAATAAGTTTAAAAAGAAACATTTATGAAATAAAAATCAACAAGTACCTATCTAACTATTCTCATTTATTCACGTCATTACAAATATTAAATGTACAATTTTGAAATGTTTCCTAAAAGTTACTTCCATTATTAGAAACAGTTTTTAGTTTTGTGTGGCTGCTGCTTGTATTCAGTACCACATTAAGAGGTTCCTGCCTCTTCTGATGGTAAGGTAGATAATATCCTCGCCGTTTTATTCTTTAATTCAATGTTCTTCTCCAGATATTCCTCCACCACCGTACTTTACCATTTCTTAAAAATATGCAAGGAATATAGTTTCCTTGACATTTCCTGGCAAAACATTTTCCTGTGCCAGCCACTTCAGATCTAAGTATTTTATGTTCTTTTTGATATAGATTCTTACTTTTAGAATGAAGTAATGATTGTCTTGTTTTTTAATGTATACACCTTTATCTTTAACGTCCACGATCTTAGGTATGCCCTCTGAAGACTGATTAATGACCGAGCAAGCACTCATTTCGATTTCGTGCGGTTCCCCAGTGCTTAATCCACTGCCGGAAACATCGCCGATTTGAATTTTGCGAGCAATGAAAACTTTCTTGGTCACACTTTCTTCTAAATACCCTCTAGCAACCTTCGCCGATTCTCATCCACCAAGTTCTTGTAGGTCTAATATATCTCCTCCAGCATTAACAAGAAAATTAGCCGAAGATCTTCTAACGCAGTGACCAGTATACAAATTAGGATTTTCAATTGAGAGATACTTAGCTATTTTTTGAGGTATTTTAGAGAAGAAGTGAATGCCGCAGCCCTTTTCTATATTATACAAACAATGTTTGGTGAGTGACATGGTCTGGCCTTAACATTGCGTACTTTTTAAATAAAAGCACAGGATTGACTTCGCCGTCAAATATCACAGCGAAAATACGTTTCTTGTGGGGTTTTTAAGTCGAGAATAGTAACAATCAGCTTGTCCTCTAAAACGTCAACATCTTCCGTGGTCATCTTCGCTAATTCATTAGTTCGACAGGCTCCTCCAATTCCAATTAAACAAGCCACTTTCATCATTAAAAACAGTTGCCCAGTGCTTAATCCACTGCCGGAAACATCGCCGATTTGAATTCGTCTGAGGCAGAACACACAAATTCGTTGACTTGTTCTCTTGTAAATACTTTTAATTTTTTTACTCTATATCCAACATTTTTCTTCTTGATGAAACGTATTAAGGCGCCGTATTTGCCGATTTCCACTCTTTCCTTCAGTTCTAAAGTCGCTCGTAACATGGAATATTTCGGCCATAAGGATGAATCCGAGTATTCCTCAGAGAGTTTTGCGAAATACGCCAGCAAGCCGTTTCTTCTGCACCTTGAACATGTACTTTGTTTCGCCACTCACAAAACTGCCGATATTCTTTTTCATAATGGATTTTAGATTTGTCCGGAAGCAAGTTCAACTTTATAATGTTGGCTACAGCTAATATATCATCAGGAATATCAAAATCTTGCATGAATTTAATGATGACTTTTTGAAATGTCAAAATGAAATGACATAAAACCTTGTTTTTATTTTCGCATCACCGTTGTCAATGATACGATAAAGCTTTGAATACAACTCGATTATTAGCGATTTAACACCGTCTCGGACCAGGTAACTCGGCTGTTGCCTCGTCACCTAGTAATGTCCTCGACTATTATTAATCGCATAATAATCTCGTTATATTAATAGCTATAATGATTTCAGTCAATTAAATTTTTTAATTACATAATTTCAATTAATAATTTAATTATCAAATGAACATTTTAAATAGATTTTTAGAAGAAAATACTCTCTTCTCGGGGAAAAGTTCCTTATAAAAAAAAGTTTTGCAAAAACTTTCACTAAAATTTAAACTTGTAAAAAAGAAAATGCTGCTACGTCATACTACCTATTAGTGCCCAAAAATTATCGTTTCTACCTTCCAAACCCTTTTACAACTGAGTGTTACAATACTATCGATAGTAAGGTCAATTACAGTAATTTTTAAACGATAGTGATAGTTTTTATAATGTTATCGAAACTATCGATAGTCCCTCTGTCAATAGTTCATTACCACTAAATACCACTAAATTTTATATTTTTAATACGACTAAAAATTAATCTCTCTTCTGTAATTTTTTTTATAAAATTTAAGGTTTGTGAATGTATTGAGAAAACCCCTTCCCTCTCAGCGGAAACTTCTTGGTGCACCCCTGGTGCATTCAGCCAGTAATTGTAAGTACAACAAATGCGTTTTTTTAGGGAATAAATTTGAACGCTGCCACTTAAATCTTTTAAAAGGAATGCGCTAAATTAAAAACGTTTTCGCCTACAAGTAGAAGCTGAATCCGACTCTTGCTGAAAAGTTTTTCCGGTTATTTTTCACTCGGAAGCATAGAAGTTAATTACATGATTCCTTTTTTTGTTTGTTACTTGATACTTTTTGTTATTGTGAAATCATTAAATCACTAAATTTGTCAGTTAAACAGATCTACAATTTTTCTATACCGTGTCCGCTAACTAAACGGGGACGATTACATTTTTATAAAAGAACTTCTCTTAATTTCACTCTTAAAAATAACATGGTATGAATTACTAAAATTTGGTTCTGACAACTATTTATTTTCGTGAAATCGGACTCAACCCAAAAATTAGTTTGTACAACCAAAAAAATTGTCGTTATTGAAATGTTGTACTAATTAATAACATTAACCAACCCAACCGACAAATTTTAGTTGTCACAACAAAATTTTATATACGGATAACTAAATTTATATGGTACTCCCGCTTTTAAAATTAGTTGTCACAACTAATGTGTAAATATGAAAAATTGAAATTTTTTTTTCAAGGAAATATTGTTTTTATTAATGATGCAATCCACAAATATTGCCAAAGCAATCATTTATTTGGGACAAACTTGAAATTTTCATAGAGTAACAATTACGTATGTAGTCACAACATTGTTTTTATTATCTTTTTTCTGTACTTTCTAACTGTAAGAAAGAAGTTGAATAATAAATAAGTAAACATTTTATATTTTTGTCATTGCAGTTACATATTAGAAAGTTTGAATGAACTGCTTATAACGCATGGCAAAATTAGCAAGTTGATTTGATAGAAATAACTTAAAAACAAGTCTGTTTCATTTCTAAAAAAAATGTCATATGTAATTTATACTTAGTAACGAAAAATATTCCTTCCTATATCCCCATTTGAATAAAAAAAATGCCTTGGTATTACTACTCTATTAGGTATGCGTAAACTAATTAGAATAAATTATCAGGCATTTTATGGTTTCTTTAAAAAAAATATTTCCAATGTTTTTTTTCTCTCATGTTCTTTATAATACATACTTATGCAATACAAAGCAGAAACACTAGATTTTTAACTTATTTTACTCAACCTTTTGGGTTGTTCAATTGCTTATAGAACTGAATTGTCCTTATTTAAATTTTCTTATCTTCAACTGCTATTATTAAAAAAAAAATATCCCCTGGACTTTCTATTTAAAATATACAGCTATATGAAATTTGTTGTACTTGGTCAGATTAAAAAGTCATCAATATGACGTTCTTTTATTGAAATGGAATATAAAACAAAAACAAAACAAAAAAAAAATATTTGTAAGTTATTTTCATCGGGTCACCTTGCCATGCTTTATTAAAATCTCATTTAAACTTTCTAATGTACAACTGCAATGATTAAAAATAAAATGTTTTACTTACTTATGATTTAACCTTCTTCCGCCAATAAGAACGTACACAAAAAAGACAATAAACATAAATAAATTACACCAAATATTGTCACATCCATTTTCCACACGGGCAAGGCCATGAAAATGGCCAATTATTGCCTTAAAAACACGAAAAAATGGACACAGAACCGCAAGAGCACCCTAACATAAACATAACCTCCTGACAGTCCTGGCTAGAATGATGTCACATGTCACCCACCGGGCAAGGACGTCAAGTCTCTGTTGATGCCGTTAGTTATAAATATGGAGAATAATATTACTTGAAAAGAAAAGTTAGTTCTGGTAACTAAGAATGTATCTTAATCAAAATTAACAAAATGATAGGGACTACAAATTCATAATGTGTTATTACAACAAGCTTAATTTATAAATACAAGTTTGTAGGAACTTTGATGTAACATTTAAATAAGATATATACAGAGTAAAATTCAGCTAAACAAAATATTTTATTTCTGCCAACTAATATAAAAACTAGATATTTTCTTTGTTCTGATGACATCATTTTTTGGTAAATATAACCAAGAAAAAAATCTTTTCTGTTTTCCTAACTAAAAATAGTTATTTTTGGTAACGTAAACACGAGAACAAATAAAAATTAGTACCAAATACCAAGTCATTTTTAAGAGTGTTTGGTATAAACATAATTTCTCAAAAAATAAATGAATAGGTATTGATATAATATTTTTGAATAGTATAAGAAAAACTATAAATAATTAAACATTTAGAGCTTCATTAATATTTTGAAAGTCATGTTTCAAAAAAGAAGTTTTAAAAATAATTTGATCTCTTCAATCAGGGTAAGGCAAAAAATAAGTATTTTTTTTTTAATAGAAGAAACCGTAACATTTTACTCAGACAAACCTTTTAATTGTAAACAACTTTTACTAATAAAAATTGTATCTAAGAGGAAAAGTGAGAGTAAAAAGGTATTTATAATACACCCAAGAGTGTAAAGTGAAATTTTTGATAGAGTATAAATCTAATGCAAGGGGGGAGAGGGGGAGCAGTAGTCCCCTGAGTTCTATGCAAAGGCATACATAGCACCAATAGCCATTTTTTATAGGTCACTTTTGATAGAAAGTTTTGAAACGGTAAGGCTTTTTTTGAAGTCACTTTTAATAAAAGAAGATTTACGGTTATTTCGCTGGTTGCCCCCTTCCCAATGAAATGTACTCTATGGCGCTTACATTAATAAGGATAATCTCTAATTGCGGTATGGGAGAGAGGCAGAACGCTCCAAAAACTTGAAACAAATACTTTAAGGATTAGAAAAATAAATGGTTAAACACTTAAGCTAATGGTTGGGTATAGTTTGTTAATAATACTGCCACTATTCTGCTTGTACTTAAACTAGTAGCGGACCTTTTACACTAAAATTCAGAGATACATACAGCAAGAAATACACAAACACTAAAATGGTGCAAGTGACGGTTGTCTGGTAGGGAAGTGCTTTTAGGATCGCTATTCATAGCTTTATAATACTAATTTACTACTCACTTAAAAGTTCATTTCTGTGTTAAAAATATTGGTAAATAATGTTTGCATGAGTGTAAAGATATACACTCGCAATTTATACTACTCTGAAATGTTTTTTTTTTCTGCTCCCACATGGAAATTTGCTGTTTCCTTTACACTTAAGCGGCGGGTAAAGTAGGCTATTCCAGTTAACTGTGCGGCAAAATTTTATAACAATCCTAGAAAGGTAATGAAATTGACCAATCACAGTAGTCAATTACAGAGAAGCCATTGTTGTTCTTAAAAGTACTGACCAATCACAGTATATTATTTTTACTGAGGCTCCGCCTTCTTTTTCAAGACATTAAATTATATAATTTAAATGCATATGGTACAATTTGTTATTAATTTGTTCAATATAATAAAATCTTGCCGCATTTATAATAGATTTATCAATAATGCAACCTGCTGAATGTGCAGAGAAAATTAATTTATGTAGCATCATTATTCAGTTGGTTTTACGATAATTAACTAAACGCTTCAATAGTCGAGACGTTAGAGCGTTTTACTATAAATCCAATGGTCGTGAGTTCGAGCCCGGCAACCGACAAACTTTTTTTTTACATTGTTTAGCATAAGGTCGTAGAAAAAATATACTGTTCAAGTCGAGTGGATTGTCTATATCGCACTCGAAAGTTTTACTTTCTCGTGTGAAATAGACATCATATCCACTCTTGTTGTACAAACTACTATCACTCGTCCATTTTTTGAAAGATATCTATCAACCGACTTCAGACATACTGCATGTATTAAAAAAGTTCAAAAGACCAAACCAAACTAATAAATTATTTTCGAACCCTATACAGAAGAGAATTTTTGGAGACAGGTTTCCTTAAAAAGTTTAATAACATTTTCTACCATATAAATAATACAAATTGTTAAGTAAGTAAATTAGCCAACACAGTGGCGTATTTAAGGCATTTCCATAGGCTGGTTTTAGGGGTAGACAAAAACGCTTCTCTTGTTTTTTTTTTAGGAACCAGAAACAACCTTGAAAGTATAACACGTTTACAGCCTAGCGTCTAAACAAGGAGCCAATAAACGGCATGTTAAAGTAATGAGCATACATAAATGATGGAAAAGTTTTGGACATTATTTTATTTGTTTTGAACAAACCTGAACACGACTGGAGGTACGTACCAATTAAAACGTTGTGATTTAAAAATATATAAAGGCAATGCAACTCCAAAACTCTTCATCATTTTATAAATATCTATAAAAAACTTAAGAATTATCAACTTTATATTCAAGTAAGTAAAGTCCGCCAGTACGCCATGTTTTATATATCCTTTTAGTAGCTCTGCCTAATCGATCGATAATTTTATTCAAATGCACCGTTGATAATCAGACGTTTTCCTATATATTTCTCTTTTTAACTGAATTCGCTCTTTTTCTATTCATTGTGGCAATAAATGCGAATGCATTTAATTCAAAGGGGTGTGAATTTTGCAAAATGGTTACAGTAAAGGGCTCTTTGGGTTCTTTGAAATGTTAATATACAAGGATTCCTTTGTATATGTGGCAGGAGAATCTTATTGTAGAACGGCAGTAGAGTTTTGAACTTGCATTGTCTTTATTTGTTACTACGTTTCAACTGGTAAGCATCTCCAGTCGTCTTCAGGTGAATACTTACATACTGAATCTTATTGTAGATTATGTTTTGTCGGTACAAATATCGGTCAATTGAAACCAGTATAATAAACCTTACCCAAGTGACGAAAGGGGAAAAAAGACACTTTAAACAACTGGTACAAGATTAATTGATAATTTATCAATAAGTTCGCGGAAGTCAAAGAAAGGCAAGTAGACTGTGTATTTGAGCATTGTGTTTAATTTTCGTTTTTACCAACCACTTATATTGTGTCCAGAAATATCCGCAAAAGGTTAAATTTTAATATATTTCATATCATTTTAAAACATTTGCAATATTGTGTTATTTTACTACTTTCAGACCCATTCTTTTCAGTGCTTTTCCCACATATTGCCAATGTAAATTGACTACAGTCTCGCCAAGTGAAAAATAAAATATAATTTGGTTGTTTCTTTGTATACTGTTTAATTTTATTGCCAAAAAGACGCCGTTTTCATTGAAGCAGGGTCCAACCCTGCTAACCTTTCACCTTGTACACGCTACTGTCTCCAACTAGGGTAAAAGTTTGTTGATTAAAGTCCTGAATAAAATAAAACCAATAGAATCAGAATCACATTGTTTCTGCACTCTAGTTAATCTTCTTCTGGTATTATAGAACAAAGAGAGCTACAAAACTTTTCTGGCTTTTCAAATATAAAGTCTCGACGTCTTATAGAGAGTAAAAACAATTTAAATGACCATAACCTTGATTGGTAAATTACCGCAATATTGAAAGGGGTTTACATATTAACCCTTTTAAATTGACAGTTGAAGATTTAATATAACAAGTGCTTATAACAATAAGTCTACTCAATTTTCAGTATCCAGAGTGCAGGCGCGGATCCAGGGGCCTGAGCCTTACAAAATGGGTGTTTTTTACTTTACGTCTTTAATTGTAGGTCGTGTGAAAGGTCAGAATTTTTTTAGAAGTCACTTTTGAGCGTAAGAAGATTTTTAGAGCCGGGATAAGCTATTTTTTCTTAGAAGTAATCTTTTTTAGTCGCTTCTCCCCTCAATAAAATCCTGAATCCGCCACTGCCAGGGTGTCAAAAAAGTATGAAATATTGCACATAAACTGCGTTCATGAATTATGAATTAATTAAAAAAGTATTTGATTTTTAAAAGCCCATATTTTTATCTAAATTCAATCAATCCGTTCCATTTTCAGTTTTTTGGGTGGACAACTAAGTACAATGTAAGTTACTTTACTTTATGTCTTTTTATACAGGGTGACTAAAATATTATGATGTGTAAAATCTGCTGATTTTAAAATTGATATTATACTCAGGGCCGAAGAAAGGGGGGGGGGGGCTTAGATATTTCACACCTGACTAAGCTAGCAAACTGACTAACACCAGCAACCAATTATAATTACGAAGGATCTAAACGGTATCAAATCCAAAAGTAACTTCCTGGAGACCAAAAAGTGTAAATCTGGGGATTTTAATAGAAAGTTTTTTTTTACTACACTGAGAAAAATAAATTATAATCATTATAAGAATTATCATGGCGAATATTTAATACTATTTGGGACAGCAATACGAGCTACTACCAGTTATACACCAGATTTTGCTAGGACCATAAGGATAAGTAAATTATGTTATACTGATTATATGACACGGATGGTAGCCATGAAGATTTGTTCCATAGCGACTATAAAACGTACTTCTATGGGTATACACATTAGTTAAAAACGATTATACTGTTTATATGACACGGATTATAACCATAAAGGTTTGTTCTATAGTGACTATAAAACGCTTTATAACCAGTAAACACACAATTGAAAAGGAGTATAATCCAGTTTTATAACCGGTATAAAATTGTTTAGCTGCCAATATAAAACGTTTTTATACTGTTTGCCGATTCAAATTTTTCGCTTGAGCATTCCCAATATTAATTTTTTATAAATTTATCGATCACGCAAACTCCAAGCAACAAGCGAAATTTTGGATGATTGTATGTTATAAGACCAAAAAATAATAAAGGTAAAGAAATTATATTTTACAATATTTATATTGCATTGACAAATTTTATTTTTTGATTTTACCATATAACTACTGCTATTCTTCGCTTTAAAACATGTGCAATCGTATATCCAGAATTTTAAATAAACAGATAAATGGCCGATAATATAAAAAATAGTAAATAATAAAAATAGGTTAACATTTTAAAGGTATTTATTTAACTAAAAGAAACAAATAAGGGTATTTACCCTCAACACTTTCTTATCAAGAAACAACGAAAAATCTGAGATCATAAACACAGCTCTTAGGTTACAAAATACTGATAATTTTACACCACCACAAATAAGGCTTAATAATAACCTCACAACACTGTTCACAAAAAACAACAAACATCTGAAACAATCCGCACAACCGAATAAATGCAAATGGCCTCGTAAAACACGTCTTGATACGTCGAAATCTCCCCCACTCTTGCAAATTAAAAGTATGTTGCATAAGGGTAAATAAACGTTTAATATCAGATAATAATTTAACTAATACCCCCCAAAAAAGCGTTTTATTGTTGGTATAATCTTTATGTTGTATAAAACAATTTTTATTTCCAATAAGAGTAAAACACTTAAAATACATTCTTACAATTCTGGGCTTATATTCATAATTATTTCGTTTTATTGTCCGTATAAATAAAGAGGTAGCAGTTCTGTATGCTGGTCGTTAGTTAACTTTTTTGCTATAGTAATAGATTGTTTAATAGTGATTATTAAAAATGTTGCTACTGGTATAAGACTATTCTTAACAATTCTGTTTAATTAGTCGATTTTGCTCTGTGTATCCACTAACATTCCTCTATGAATCCGCCCCTGCTAAACCCTCCCCATAGTCAACGCGTAGCTACGGCCCTGGGTATACTTTTTTTATTAAACGTACGTAGATCGAGCCGGGTTCCCTGCGGCCGAATCCGACAGCTCTACAACTGAGCTGCCATACAACATGATGATGTTATTTGTGAAATAAGTTAAATATTGAATTTACCACCAGACACCCAAAAATAACTTAATATGGTATAAACGTAATATTAAAATTAAAGTAATTTACGTATACTTTCCACGAGGTATAAAACAAGTGCTGTAAAACTTCGCTTGATGTTTTGATGTTCTGAAATAAAATTTCGTTCTCTATACCGCAAGATCATGCAATATATACGATTCACGATAAACATAAACTTGTGAAAAGTCAAAAGTATAAGAAGTGTAGCCATAAAGAAGGTAAACAACATCATAGACATTGCGGGAAGGTTAAGCTTTTAGAGTAATTGAAAACTTTTTGAAATTATTATACCTGACACAGATTTGTTTTTTTCTTTAAATTTAACATAAAAATTGGATGGTAGATAAGTATATTATTCATATTACGCAAAATTTTTATTAACATAAAGTCAATTAAAATGTGTATAAACTTAAATGGTAGCATACTGGCTAAACTTAACACAAATAATGACAAATACAAGTTTTGTGTCTATGCACAATAAAATTTACATAGTACCTAGAACAAAAAATTCACCATATTTTTTGGAACAATTATTAATCGGACATCGTACGCTGTTAATAACTCGACTGCACGATGCGATATTTAATTATAGTATATTACACAACAAGTGATGAAAGTGATACTTTTCAAACGAAGATATATTTAGCACGAGGCGTCAGCCGAGTGCGGAAATCTCCGAGTTTTAGAATAAACACTTTCACACGAGTAATGTATACTATTTTTCCTACGACCACAAAGAATTATTAAAAAAGCCTTTGATTTGTGAAAAAAAACATTTCAACACTAGTGTTGAAATAAGCATACTTAGGATTATGTTCCACTTAATATCTGGTTTCATAGTTTGTCAATAGACTTTTCCTTTATTTGTAGTTTAACTTTTTCATTTTTTCATATTTTATATATGCTAGGAAAAACTAATTCTGGATTAATCAGAATAAAAAATCTTAAATTTAATTAAGGAAAGATGCGTTAAACATAAGTTTAAAAAATCCACCCAACAAGGAGGATATCAATTCAAAATAATTCTATAAATTATTTAATGTTTTTATAAAAAAAGTCAAATACTCCTTACGAGATTTGAACCTGTGACCTTGCAATCTGTAGGCTAAAACTCTATTCTCGACCCTAGAAAAATAAAAATCAATCTCTCTGTTACACATTATTAAAGACAGCTTTGATCTGCAATAATCAAAAAACCATTTTGAATAAAATATTGATAAAGATGTTTTTTATGGGATAGAAACGTTGACATTTAATAAAAATAATTTTGTATTAAGATTACATCGAATGTTAAGTTTATATAAATGCAATAAAAATACAGGTCCGTATTTAAAAAAACAAACCTAACGATGACACCTAAAAGACAAAACGTCGGACACGAAATCTAAGAATATTTCTTTATAAAAGATGAAAAGTGGCAATGAAAGTATAAAGTTTATTTTACATTATCTTTTTAAATAAAGCCATAAAAAGTTAAAAACCAAAACGGCGATATTAGTTTTTTTACGAATATCTTCGGAAGTATTAAGAATTTTTCTAATTTCTTCATGGCATATTATTGGTCGGTATAAATTGCGCAACTTTACCCCAATTTAAGCTTTGCTGTTTCTCTTACCTTTTATGAGAACCCAATGGTAAAGATTGATTTTGTAACACCCTGTATATTGTACAACAAGAATGGATATGATGTCCATATCGCACGGGGAAGTAAATTGAGCACGAAGCCGTAGGCGGAGTGCTCAAACTTCCGAGGGCAATATGGACAATCCACTCGAGTTGAACAGTATATTTTTTCTACGACCAAACTTGCAAACATTATGCTAAAAAATGTAAAAAAAATTTTCAGGTTGCCGGGTTCGAACTCACGACTATTGGATCCATAGTAAAACGCTCTACCTCTCGACTATCGAAACGTTAAACTAATTATGGGAAAACCAACTGATAAATAATGCTAAATGAAATTAATTTTCTAAGCACATTCAGCAGGTTGCATTATTGATAAATCTATTATAAATGCGTCTGGATTTTATTATATTGAACAAATGAATAACAAATTGTACCATATGCATTTAAATTATATAATTTAGTGTCTTGAAAAGGAAGGCGGAGTCTCAGTAAAAATAATATACTGTAATTTCAGTGTTTTTAAGAACAACAATGGCTTCTCTGTAATTGACCACTGTGATTGGTCAGTTTCATTACCTATCTAGGATTTTATAAAATTTTGCCGCACAGTTAACTGGAATAGCCTACCGTGTAAAGGATATAGCAAATTTCAATCTGGGAGTAAAAAAACAGACTTTTCCCTAACATATTCCACTACCCTTTATGTAATAGTATACATGGTTAAAGATGTTCTTCCATTTAAATTATACTTGTAAAACCATTTAATGTAATTGAAATTATCAATGACTTGTTACGTAAATTTACACTATTTTTATTTTACATTTTATTTAAGTGGTAGTTGTATAGTATATCCTTTTCTTATTATGTTCTAACTTTTATTACCAATGTGAAAAGTACTTTCTATATAAACAATAAAATTTTATTCTTTAGAACTGTCAGAAAACTTTGAAAGTGCCTTCCTTACACCAGAAGATTAACTGAAAGGAAAGAGCAATGTCATATCAATCCTCTGTTTCCTTTTTATTTAGTACTTTAAACAGAAAACTTTTACTTCGTTGTTAAAATTACTTACCAGTTTGTGTTATTTATCCCAAAATTTACTTAAAGTATTAAAGAACTTTTAAAACTCCTTTGGATTGTTTAAAACGTGCTTGAATAAATTTAGTTTGATTTAATATTAATCTGACATTTTAAAGTATTTCTGTTGCTTTATATCATAGGAAAGAGTTATGTCAATATCTGAAGGTAAGGAAATCAATTGTTTTAATTAATAAGTATACAAAAATGGAATATAACTATTTTTCACCGAATGCACACAATATTAAAAAAGCCTTTTTTAGCAGATCTCATCCACAAGTGATCATAAAGAATATCCTACGAACATAACACTTTGCGTATTAATTTCCCTTTTCCCTTTGGAGACAGCATCGACCTAACATTCATATGTGCTTTGAATCTTTATTTCTCACGAATCCGGAAATTTCTCATTGGTTGACAACATTGTTATAAAAATTAGATTCCTCTGGGTGCTTATTAAGTACTGACCAAACACAGTTAATTGTACCTATTTACTGAGGCTCCGCCTTCGTTTTCAAGACTTGTATGTAATATGTTTAATATAACAAAATATATACGCATCTCTAACAGTTTTATCAATAATGCAACCTGCTGAATATGCATAGAAAATTAATTTTATTTAAGATCATTGATTTGGCAAAAACGGTAAAACGGCGAACTTAAGATCGGTCGTGAGTTTTAGCCCGGCAGCCTGCAAACTTTTAAAAAAAATTTTAAGATAAGGTTCGTAAGTTTGGTCGTAGAAAAAATATACTCTTCAACTTGAATGTATTGTCCATATCGCACTCGGAATCTATTTATATTTGAGATATAGACATCATGTCCACTCTTGTTGTACAAACTACTATTGCATCAGTAAATGCTGTAGTTAAATTATTTTTTGGTTTTTGAAAGTGGAAATAAATACTCTAAAGCCTAAAAATAGTCAGTTATTATTTGCATGTGGACTATTAACGCGTTGCTCAACAAGACTTCTTAATAAATTAGAAGTAGAAGTCAAGCAAACACTCAAAAACCTTCACTTGTTCCTCTTGACAAGATTATTCAATTATTCTAAAAGGAAAGACTCATCACCATTCAATTTCTTTGCGGCTCTTTACCAGTTTTAAGGCTTCTTTCAACTTTCGTTACAAATTACACAACTTTTATATCCCGATAAAAAAAAACGTCTACGCAGTTCGAAACTTGTTTGGTCTAAAACTCTGTAAAAAGGTTAAAGTATTACTATTATACAAGTAGGTACCTACTTTTCTAAATCGGTTTGTACGGAGATGATGTTTTTCTTTTAAATATATGTATTTATTACGCCAGTGAGACGAGAACATTTTACTAAATTTTTTTTGTCAGAGTACCGAAAATTTTTTTTAATCCCGCATGGAAATTTCGTGGTTTCCTTTACACTACACAGAGCAAAATCGACTAATTAAACAGAATTGTTAAGAATAGTCTTATACCAGTAGCAACATTTTTAATAATCACTATTAAACAATCTATTACTATAGCAAAAAAGTTAACTAACGAACAGCATACTGAATTACTACATCTTTATTTGTACCGACAACAGATCGAAATAATTATGAATATAAGCCCAGAATTGTAAGAATGTATTTTAATAAAACACTCTTATTGGAAATAAAAATTGTTTTATACAACATAAAGATTATACCAATAATAAAACGCTTTTTTGGGGGTATTAGTTACATTATTATCTGATATTAAACGTTTATTTACCCTTATGCAACATACTTTTAATTTTCAAGAGTGGGGGAGACTTCGACGTATCAAGACGTGTTTTACGAAGCCATTTGCATTTATTCGGCTGTGCGGGTTGTTTCAGATGTTTGCTGTTTTTTGTGAACAGTGTTGTGAAGTTATTATTAAGGTTTATTTGTGGTGGTGTAAAATTATCAGTATTCTGTAACCTAAGAGCTGTGTTTATGATCTCAGATGTTGCTTTGTTTCTTGATTAGAAAGTGTTGAGGGTAAATACCCTTATTTGTTTTTTTTAGTTAAATAAATACCTTTAATACCTATTATACCTTTATAACCTATTTTTATTATTTACTATTTTGTATATTATCAGCCATTTATCTGTTTATTTAAAATTCTGGATATACGATGGCACATGTTTTAAAGCGAAGAATAGCAGTAGTTACATGGTAAAATCAAAATATGAAATTTGTCAATACCAATATAAATATTGTAAAATATTTCTTTACCTTTATTATTTTTTGGTCTTATAACATACAATCATCCAAAATTTCGCTTGTTGCTTGGAGTTTGCGTAAAGAGATAAATGATCAATATATAATAAATTAATATTGGGAATGCGCAAGCGCAAAATTTGAATCGGCAAACAGTATAAAAACGTTTTATATTGGCAGCTAAACAATTTTATACCGGTTATAAAACTGGATTATACTCTTTTTCAATTGTGTGTTTACTGGTTATAAAGCGTTTTATAGTCACTATAGAACAAACCTTTATGGGTATAATCCGTGTCATATAAACAGTATAATCGTTTTTAACTAATGTGTATACCCATAGAAGTACGTTTTATAGTCGCTATGGAACAAACCTTCATGGTTACCCTCCGTGTCATATAATCAGTATAACATAATTTACTTATCCTTATGCACTGGTCCTAGCAAAATCTGGTATATAACTGGTATTAGCTCGTATTGCTGTCTCAAATAGTATTAAATATTCTTATAATGGCCATAAGAATTCTTATAATGGTTATAATTCATTTTTCTCAGTGTACAGTGATTGGAAAAGTGGGTTATTCTGGTTAACTGAGCGGATTTCATATCCATCCTAGTTAGGATTTGAAACTGACTTATCACAGTAGTCAATTACAAAGAAACCAAATTTGCACGTTCTAAATATTACGACTCGTTTTCTGAGTCTTGACAGGAGTATGGTTAAGAATATACTTTAAAAATGGAAAATGTGTGAGATAAAATTTGTTCTTTTTTAATTTAAATTAAAACATTTATCTCAGAATCTATGCATACACAATTTTTTCCTGAAGAGTGCACGAAATTAAAGGTATAATATTAAAATTAATACCAAAATATACTTCTGCCAAACTATTATTTTTGACCGAACTAAATATTTGTATACAGATGCACTTTCGTATTTTTAAAATCTCCAACAAAATGAACGTTTTTTACTAACCTTGGTTGATTCTTTGCCATGCAAATATTTGTCTACCGCGATATTTTCTGATATATTTTAAAGAGGGATCCAACCCCAATTGACCTTAAATCTTTCATATATTAGGAGTATACCTATCCGAGGATCTAACCTTGCGTACGATCGAACGCGACTGCTCTATCACCGATGAGTCCTTTTTTAGATTTTTGGCACAAAAATATATTGAAAAAATAGTACACATTCATTATTTTCATCAATCTTATATAGGGACCAATGTAATTAGTAACGCAACGTCAACCCAATTACATTGACCAGTATCGTATATTTCAAATTAAATGATATTACTCAAAAGAAAATTGTATACGTATACATAAGCCTGGCAGCGACATAGTAATTCTCAAGACGGCTTAACTAAGAACACAAACTTACCAACGACCGTCATACGAGCGTGATCGGTGACAGTTTCGAAATAAGGAGCTTCCCCCGAGACCTCGCATCGATAAAGTCCACTTGTTGAGAGCTGAACTGACGATAGGACCACTGAGTATTCCGTCGAGTTGTGTAACTGCAAAAGAACATCAGTAAATTAAAAGATACCGGGTCTGTAAAAAACTTTTTTTAAATATTGTTAAACAAGGGTGGCCTAAAATTGTGAAACATGGTATAAATTAAGGAGCTTACATTGTCAATAAATCTTTAAAGTTATTAGGTTTTATGTGTAGAAATACTAGAGATTTCCAGAATATTATTAGTTTGAATACGGTTTACAAGGCTCTTGTCAGGTCATGTTTGGAATACCTTTCTTGTGTGTGATTACCATCCTATTTAATACATATCCAAAACATTGAAAAAGTTCAAAACAAATTTCTTAAATACATTTCATATAAATTTAAATTACCTGTTGACTCCTGTGATGGTCTAAAGCGAAGACTGAGCTTGGACTCACTTTCTGATCGTCGGATCAAATGTGATATATATTTTTTATTTAAATTAGTCAATGGAATAATCGAATGCCCTGACCTTTTACATCCGATCAATTTTCGAGTTCCACCTAGGGACACCAGAAATCATTTTCTTTTTGCTCTTGACCATCACAGATGCAACTATGGTAAATCTTCTTCTATATCGAGAATTGTTAACAAAGGTAATAGAATTGGCTATGATTTTTTTAATACTTCCCTCGCCTCTTTTAAGCGAAATGTTTCTCGACTTTTGCTGTAATTATTGTTTATAATTTAATATAGATAGAGTTAGTTTCAATCTGTTACATTATTAAGTAAAAAAAAAACTAAAGTTAGTTTGCTATGTAAAAACTGTAAATGGCCTAAAATTGTGAAACATGGTATAAATTAAGAAGCTTGAGAGTAAAACAGGTTATGCATCACTTATAAATTTACCAAATTGTTACAGTAAACTGATACACTGACGGCTCGAGGTCTTAAAAAATGGTGAAAAGATAGGTATAGTGCGGGTTTTTAAACAAACATAGCAACGGTGCAAATCAAAGCCACTTGACTGTATGTTGGGCGTTGGATCTTCACTTGCTGCTTTGAGCTCATGGACACGATCGGCTGGGGCAAGCCAAAATGCACGAGTGTTTATAATTATTGTCCGTCGGAGTTAACCGTGACCCTATTATGCATAGCTACATTCGGATTAAATTAATATTATTAATTCGAACATAATTATTTTTTAAGGACTAAAATGGTAGCTGTATTGGTACATTAATATTTAATATTGTCAAAAACGTTTCCTCCTGGTTTTATTTTTTTGGTGAAGAGTCCCTTCACCTACTTCACCTGACGACCCGCCACTGAGCTGATGAAGTTATTACAACTGTCAAATAATTGAGTTGTATTAATTACAACCATTTTTTATATTCGGCACTAACATCATGAACTAGAACCTATTGAAATTGGAAATGTATCTTAATAATAAAAATATTCCTAAAATATCACAAACATTTTTCAGAAACAATTAAAAACACGACGCGAAAGCTGGAAGTTTAAAAACGTAAGAAAATAAGTCATCCGTCGACGTCAGCCTATTAGCCGAACAATTCTTTTATTTGCCAGTCGTGCGATCGATTATATCGTTATCTCTGTTTCAATAAGAGTTTAGAGATAGACTTGTACCTAGGGTTCCCACCTCTCCCGGTAATCCGGAAGTCTCCCGGAATCGGGCCTAAAAAAGCGTGTCTCCCGGGCTTTATATAATTTCTCCCGGAATCCAGTTTACAACACGCTGCAGGAGCGTGGAGAAGGCGGCGACTTTTTTTTTAGGTTATTTGGACAAAAGGGCAGTATTGTATTGTTTGTCTTCTCAGCTTATTGCGTTACAGAGCGTGGGGGTGGCGACCTTTTTTTTTTCGACGTCGTCACTGGTGAGGCTTTTGTTTATTTCGTATGTAAATAAACGTATTTACCTTCAACTTTCTTTTTGGTTATTATATTAGACTCCCGGAATCGTTGGTAAGGAAGGTGGCAACCCTGCAGTCGTACCGTTACTCAGGTAGAAGTGCGTCGTTTGTAAAGCGATCAGCAGCTGCCATTGCGTGAAATTGTTGTGACGTGGGTAAGTTGTTTTGTGTGTTTTGATTAGAGAGCTTATTTTCTTTCATTATTTTCTCATTAAAGAAATTGAAGAACTAAAAAACTGAAACCGTAGAAAATTGTATTTTTTCTTTATGTATACAATAAGGTCAAAATCAAAATTTAGTGAAATTTCTCAGGCCATGACACAGATGAATGACATGCATTGGCGTAGCTAAGGAAGGGGAGGGGGCAGGGGGGCCTGGCCCCCCCTGGTGGTCCTACCCCCCTTGTATTATTCAATAAAAAAAATTGTATTTAATCCACCGTACACTGGGGCCCAGGCTCCTCCTGAAAACTAAGGCTAGCTACGCCGATGATGACATGTCAGCACTTGTAGCTGGACCGGAGAAGACGCTTAGGGTTCTGACTAATCATGAATTTTCTCGTTTTTTTTCCAATAGGGCAGAAATCATATTGGGAACGGGCATTTTCATTGGTGTCTGGTGTGATCTTATTTATCTTATTAGAATCAAGGCGGCTTAGTACTATTTCTAAAAATTGCAATCCTTCCTACAACGTTTGCTATATAATCCCACCACTTGCTTGCAGCGCGTATCAATTCAATTTTTGTAAATATTTACTGT
Source organism: Polydrusus cervinus (assembly GCA_935413205.1). Classification (NCBI taxonomy): domain Eukaryota; kingdom Metazoa; phylum Arthropoda; class Insecta; order Coleoptera; family Curculionidae; genus Polydrusus; species Polydrusus cervinus. The sequence goes on along the minus strand of OW284514.1, from coordinate 20,675,617 downwards.
CACGACCACTCATGAATAATATACCATTTTTTACTGTAGGTTTTGGCAAGCATTTCTATGGATAAGCACTAGTTTAAAGGTACGACGTTTCTTTTGGTAAATACCATCATCATGTCAAATCTTTTTATTACAAATTATGTTTTTTTTTTCTGCTATTTGTTATCTCTAAAATATTTTCCTTTATAATCGTGGTACAGGGTGTCCCGTAACTTAAGGGCCGTAGAGTAACTGGAGATACTAGACATCAAACTAAGCCGATTATGTCACATACGTTTTTTCGGATTGTCACTTTTGTTTTTTTTTTTGTTAATTTAATTATTTACTTTGTTTTTTTTATGCTTTGGGATGTTTAACGGGAAATATCTCGAAAACCGTTAAAGATATTAAGATCAATCAAGTACACATTTTTGACCCATTTTAAGAAACTATAATTGAAAAACACCTAATATCACGGGTAAGAAAAAATCATAGATTTATGAAGCCCAGTGTATGCAACTAGCGCCCTCTAGTTTGAAACTTAAAATTTCTACAAATTCTTATTTCTTGCTCATAAAAACATAATATTGCCAACTTTCAATTCGATTCATTAAACTGTTTTAAAATTATGGCTTATTTTCGAGAATAAACTTTTACTTTCAACACCCTGTATCTCTAGAACGAGTAACAAGCCGACAAAGCCGAACAGACCCGAAAAAACTTTTATGACATAATCGGCTTAGTTTGATGTCTAGTATCTCCAGTTACTCTACGGCCCATCAGTTACGGGACACCTTGAATAGATTAAAAAATGTTTTCACAAATACTTTTAAAAGCAACTAGAAAAAATGGGCTAAAAGTAAAAGGAATTGACTTTAAGAGTCACATAATCAAAACTTATTATTATATTTAAATTAATAAATACGACTTTTACATTTATGACCTCACAACTATTTAAGTCAATTAATTTTATTTCCATTCAATTATTATTTATATAATATTAGGTTTGCCTGTTTTGTTAGTTCTGGACGATTGAAATAAAAAAAATATATTAAGGTAAACAAACCACCATTTTTTAGGATTACAGAAAAAATTTTAATATTTATTTATTTTAATATATACAGATAGAAATTCAATATTTATTTTGATTACTTACTTGTGAAATGTTATACTGAATAACAAATAAATGCGTAGGAAAGGTTTGGTTACTTTTTGTTAAAACACTTTAAGTAGGATAAATAACTTTCATTCTAAGGTTTTATAAAATAAATATTTATATATTTAAAAGAATTGAATGGCATAGAATTAAGAGATCCGGAAATACAATATTACCATTTTGTTAATTAAAAATATTCAATATCAATTTTTATCCCACATATAATTTTTAAATACCTCAAAGCTTTTTTTTAAATAAAAATTTCTTAATATCTGGATTCTTTAGTTGTCTATAAGAATGATACACTACTTTTCTCACGCCTAAAATGACCTTGTTAGCTTAATTTTTTGCTTTTTCGGCTTTTTTTTCCTCTTCGTTCGCTGCCAAGGCCATTCCCGAGGAAACCTACAGCTTAACATGGTTTCCGAACCACGATCCTCGGTCATGCGACACCCCCAAAGGGCTATCAACCCTTGGTTTTTGCCATTACATACTTTTTTTTATTGTACGTATGCCCACTCCGGGAATCGAACCCGGGTCGCCACGGTCGAATGCCAGTAACTCACCATTGAGCCACTGCCACGGTTAGCTTAATTCTTAATTTACTAACTAGATAAGTTTGATTGTGAGTAAACAATTTTAGCCACTGACATTGGTGATATTTTGCCAATCAACCAAATCCCGGTAATCTATTTTTCAGGTGCTAAAATCTACGCACTGGCTGATGCATAAAACCGCATTTTAGATTCTCTGGAAAGAATTATAACAGCCGGTGAATATGAAACAGGTTTTTATAAAATTGTGTGTGTGGATTCCAAAAAAATCACGTTTGAATTATCGGTTAGCGGGATTTTGTTGGTTGGCAAAATGTGCCTAATATTGTAATAGTTAAAGTTAATGTGGGTTGTATGGTTACTTAATTGTTGTTTTTTTACAACATGAATAAAGTAAAAAAGATTAAATGGAGCCGGCAATTAAAAATATTTTTTTGATCTTTGCTTCATTTATTTTCATATAAATTACTCAAAACAAAATAATTCATTGATGACAGTCATATTTGTTGTTGTATTTTTTCTATAATATTTTATTAGGTATTCATTTTATGTTTACCTTTGTGAGATTTTAATTAAACAAAGCTTTTTATACATACGTATACGTTCTATTTTAAACATCAAGGCTTTGCAAATTTTGTGCTATTAAATATTATTTTTAAACGCATCCTAATAAATTATATAATAAATATATAAATTCAATAACATATTTTAAATTTTGGATAAAGTCACAGCAAAATGGAAATTAAAAAAACCTATTAGATATTAGTACGTAAAATTAATACTGAATTTTTTTTTAATTTCTCAAAATCGCAAAATGTCAAGTTAAATGTAAATATCATATTTTACCAGATAAAACTTTAAAAAATGCTGTTTTTAGGCACGTAAGATTAAACGTGGAAATTTTAAGTCGATTTATCATCAAGTCTGCGTAATAATAAGTGATATCTGTTGTATTTATTGACCATACCGTTTAGTGGCGGCATGAGACCTGTTAAAAAGACATACTGCAGAAATAAATTTTAAATGTACTCACAAAACTTTGCAAAACCTTCACTGTGTACAACATGAAACACAAATACTGACAGATTGGTATTTATAATTTTTTTTTTGTAATAAGGTTAGACGCTTTTGATTTTTAAGGTGATGTTTGATATTTCCCTGCAGTTTGGCCTTTTTAGCGAGATGCACTAAATCATCACACTGTTTATTTTTATCTCACAGCCACAGATCCAACCGTATTTTTCATATACAGGGTGATCCCTAAGATGATACTTCTTTTTTAGCTGTGTATAGAGGCATTAAAATAAACAACATTTTTAAATGCCTTTTTTTTTTAAACTCATAAATAAGGTAATTACATTTATTTATTCCACTATGGATCAAATACGGTCCTGCCTAACTTAAATAATGTTCTTAAAGTTGTTTCAGAAAAACACACCTCAGCGGATTGTCAAATTACCTAGCAAATAACTGACCACCGACCCGTAAATTGCATGACTAATAAGACAAACAACATAGAGTATATCAGCCTACGTTTTGATGACCAGGGCCGCAATTAGAATTTTTCTTCTGTAACTCGCTTATTTTTAAGTGTTTTTTTAAAAAAAGGTATTTGAAAATGTTTAATTTAATGCCTTCTATACACAGCTAAAAATAAGTATCAACTTAGGAATCGCCCTGTATATTTTTATTAAATTTTCTGGTATAACTTTTTAACCGGCTTGTGGAGGACACTTCAATATTTAAGTTACGCTTATAGAATGTCCGTTTTGTTTCATTTCAAGTTTTTCGTCAATGTTCAATCATGAAAAGTCTTAATATTTCGACATTAAACAATGAACCCAATGTTCAAAATTATCGATATTGGAGCAAAGAAAACCAACACAGGTTTGTCGAAACAAGGACGTAATATTCACAAAAAGTTAATGTTTGGGCTGGGATTTTCGGAGAAAATATTATCGGGCCATTATTTCTTACACGAAATTTAAATGCAGAATATTTTTTGGAAATACTTGAAGATCATATTTTACCTACTTTACATGATGCCGCCAGGGAAAATCAGGAAGTTTGGTACCAAATGGATGGCTGATCGGCACATAGTACCCTGGATGTCCGGGAATATTTAAACCGTGCTTATAATGGAACTGTTATTGGCTTAAATCATACAGTAAATTGGCCAGCCAGGTCTCCTGATTTATCGCTAAATGATTTCTTTCTCTGGGGCCATTTAAAAAACAGGATATACAAAGATAACAAATACCCAAATCTAGACGAGTTAAAAAATGCTATTTCTGCCGAATGCAATAGATTTTCAATTTACCAACTAGCGAATGTAACAAGAGAATTTTATGATCGCCTCGGTTATTGTCTAGTAGTCAATGGAGGAATACTTGAACATCTTCTTAAATCCTAAAGTTCTAACAATTTAATAGTACCTACCTATTAATTAGTAAAATATTTAAACATGTAAAATATCATAATTAACCTTGTAATTGGATACTTTATTTTAGTTTTATTCAGATTAATTTGTACTCATAAATACACCTTTAATATTTTCGATGTACGAGATTTTATAATAATAAAGCACACATTTCAAAATGACAACTTTATTTAATAGTCATCTTTTACCTTGACTGGTGCCCGCAAATACGGGGCCATAAAAAGGAGAAATAGTTAAAAAGAAATCGGCGATAACCCGTAAACGGGCTCATCGAAAATATCTAAAGTTATTCTTTTGAATGTGGGTTTTAGTGCTCTTTAATAAACCTAAATAGAGTTTTTCTCTAAAATAATTAGGGTAGCCAATAATTTACCCCATTTAAAATTACATGGGATTTCCTATGTCCCGCTCGACGATGCAACACCCGGTATAGGTATTTCCTTGTGTATTTTATTTCATATTTCTGCTAGTGCTGTAATTTGACAAGTGATTTTGGCTGTTAAGGTTTAACTGGATTAAAATTTATCGAATAGGTTAGTGGGGTTATAGCCACAAGGTTAATATTTGTAAGGCAAAGCAACTGGAAGGCGAGACCGAGAAAACGTATAAACAGAAAAATACTAAAAGTGTTCAACTTTTGAGTAAATGGTAGGGGAATAGATTGTATATAGAACTGCATAATCACACTCTAGGCTTGTTGGAAAAAGATAAATTTACATGACAGAGCAACCGGGGCAATGAAATTAAATTATATTATATATTGAAAACTAATAAAATTATATAAATTCCTATATAAACCTAGGAAATATTGTGTTTAAGAGTATGTTTGTATGTCTATTGGGTTACATGTACCGGGTGGTGCATCGTGGATGTAAACATGTAAGTTTTAGACTGTCCAAATATTTGTTCCCATGTTGACTTTAGAGCGGGGTTCTAGGGAGACTTTCTTAGTATCTCTGTGTGGTGAGTGCACATGCGGAATACACTGAACTTGTTTCTTCTAACTTGGTAGAACCCGCTGCACTCTATTTAAAAGCTATGAATCACTGACAGTATTTTTGGACTTATAGGGAATAGATTAAAAAAACTGTATAATTAAAAATCGTAGAAAAATACAAATAGTATATTACATAATAAGTAATGAAAGCGAGGAAATATTTAACACTAGGCGTCAGCCAAGTGCGGAAATTCTCCGAGTTTTAGAATAATCACTTTCACACGAGTAATGTACACTATTTTTCCTTCGGCCACAAAGAATTATTAAAAAAGCCTTTGATTTGTGAAAAAAATATTTCAACACTAGTGTTGAAAAAAAAATATCAACACTAGTGTTGAAATTAGCAAACTTAGAATTATGTTCCACTTTATATCTGGTTTCATAGTTTGTCAATAGGCTTTTCCTTTATTTGTAATTTAACTTTTTCATTTTTTCATATTTTATATATCATAGTAAAAACTAATCCTGGATTGACTTCTAAATTAACCAGAATGAAATATTTTAAATTTAATCAAGGAAATGCATTAAACATAAATTTAAAAAATTCGCCCACCAAGGAAAATTTCAATTTAAAATAATTTTATAAATTGTTTAATGTTTTCATAAAAAAAAATAGTCAAATACTCCTGATGGGATTTGAACCTGTGACCGTGCAATTTGTAGGCTAGGGCTCTATTCTCTACGCTATCGCTACCGATAAAGATTTGTTGTTTATTACATGACACTCTCTTCAGTGCGATTTGTTTTTTCTGGTAATAGATTTTCCAGTATATTATTAACATTTTTATCATTTCAGATGATGTATTTTCACACTCTAATTTACTCGACAAATACATGATAAAAAAGTTAAACACTTTATAATTACTGCTTTCTAAAATTCTAAATTGGTCGTAGAAAAACTAAGTATTATACTTGGTCAAATTTGGATAGTATAGAGATACATTATTTTACATTCATTTTTTTTTTAAATGTCACAGCCACCTACTACTTCCTTGTTGAGTTTCGGGTTAGTTGATTTATAATTAATTTTAACTTGCGAAATATTTTTCTGTTTTATTAAATTTTTAATTAAATTGTGTAAAATAAACATCAGAGATATTTATGTAAAGTCCTAAAGAAACGAAGTAAATTTAGTTAAAACCGAGAAAAATTGTGGTTGTATTTTTAGTACGCGAAGTGTTAACATACCAATACTCAAGAGTGCAAATTGGCAAAAGCAATATTGGTCGTAAGGTGGAGTGAAACGTTTCATGGAATAATACCTGGGAAAGCTAGAAAGTGTTTTTTAAAACAATCCTTAAAAATATTTCCGAGCTATCTTAACTTTTGAAGGTGCCCCAAGATTATGGAATTTCGAAAATTTTCTTAAAAATATATTTTTTTAATTTTTGGGAATATAATGAAATACGAATAAAATTAAGAATAACTATTCTCAAAGCAACTGTGAATTTTTTGGCTAACTTAACGTTAACGTTCCAGGTTTTTGTAAATATCGATTTTTTTAATACAAATTATTGTGTGGTAAATAACCTATTAGGATAACAAAATAAACTCTTTGTAAGATATTACCTTCTGTAATGTTTTTCTACCCATTTACTTTTTTAATGCATCGAGTCACTTGTTGCACCTCAAAAATTCAATCTATTAAATCGATCTTGTGGACACTTTTAAGTTAAGTGGTTGATAATCTTTTAGCAAGTCTTTCGTTTTAAAAACAAATTGCCCAGATTAAACTTCACTCCATATTCTATTGGTTAGCCGGAATTTGGTATCCACTTTATTTTAACAATATCCATGTTTATAGTTATTTCCTTGTTTAACTAATTGATTCTAGAAAGCAATATGCAACTATAAACTTAATATACAGGGTGATTCCTAAGTTAATACTTTTTTTTCAGCTGTGTATAGAAGTTATTAAAATAAACATTTTCAAATACCTTTTTTTAAAAAACTTAAAAATAGGCGAGATAATCAAAAAACTCAAAAATAAAATACTTACTTACATTCATTTATTACACTTTCAAATTTTATAAGTTTCACGTGTCAACAATTTAAGATTACCTTGCTTCAGAAAAACACACCGCAGCGGATTGACAAATAAATAACTGACCACCCGTAAATGGCATGACTAATAGGACAAAGACAAAATAAAGTATAGCAGGTTATGTTTTGATGACCACGACCGCCCTTAGATTTTTTACTTCTGTATCTCGCCTATTTTTAAGTTAAAAAAAAGGTATTTGAAAATATTTTGTTTATTTTAATGCATCCTATACATAGCTAAAAAAGAAGTATCAACTTAGGAATCACCCTGTGAATCGAAGTCAACATGTTAAAAAAAAAACATATCTTTATTTTGATAAGTTTAGGTGTGTCTGCCATATTGCTTTTTCAACAAATGTCAAAAATATGATATTATATTATAGCGATCTTTTTTTTCATTTAATAGAATTTTATTAAGCGTTTAAAAGAGCTTTGAGCAAAATAAACAATTAAGTATTTATATAAAACCCTGAATAACTAAACTATATTTAGTTCTAATTCGGACTTGCAAGTAAGGGTGGTGTTATTTTTAGTACGTGATTTACTAGCATCCATTACTAAATTAGTATAATAGGCATGAAGGATAGCCCTAAACTATTTTCAGCTTTATTCTTATAACGTAAAATTTAATTTATACTAAAATTTAAGACAAAGTTATTGTACAGGGTGTATTGAACGGTATGATTACAGTGGCGGTTAGTATATAAGAGTTGCAGAGCTGCTGCACCTATTCTGAAAATATGAAAATATTTATATAGTTCTATTTTTTGTGTATTAATTATCCTATATTTGCAAATCAAATATATATATATATTTTTTTAAGTATAATTTATATCCATGTCCGTTTGTCCTGTTTATAATCGAGGTAACCTATTGAATTCGATGCTACATGATACGTATTTTTTCTACGTATACAGTTCGTTCCAGAACTGGCGGAATATGTCACAAAACAAGTGGTGGACCTTGAGCCGACTAATGGCAAATGATAATTGCTTCTATACTGGGATATTTGCTGTAGTTTTCAGAACGTGTTTTACGTATATATACAGGGCTGCAAATTTTTTTAGTTTAGCCGCATGAAGCCGACCGCTTGCCGGTCTGTCTTTTGTGTTTAGGATATTGAGTTTACTGCTTGTTTTGGTTTTGCTCTTGATAAGTGAAAAAAGGATTTAAGGTAAATGTGCATTCGTCAGTGAAACAAATGTTTTTTAAAAATTCCCTATCCATGTTTGCTCTTTCAATTATACCAAAACAAAACTCCTGTTGTCGTATTTCGTCCCTATCTCTTAGCTCTTGGTGCTTTTCATATTTGTATGAATAATATTTATGTCGTTTCAAAGCTCGTAACGCTGTGGTGTGATCTAATCCTATGTCATCCTCAAGTTTACTTGTGCTGATCTTTCCATCATTTTCTTCCACGCACAATAAAACTTGCAAGTCCCTATCATTTCTTGCATCTCTTCTTTGTTCCTGCCTTTCTTCACATCTGCAGTTATTTATTACAGTGCCTTTTGTCTCAAATTTTTTGATAGTTCTTTCGACTGTAGATTTTGCAGGTATCGGTCTATTCGGATACAGAGCAGCAAACATGTCTGACACATTTTGATAACTATTTCCTTTACCATTTAATCATCAATATTTTTCCTTCAGAAGTGTAATTCATAGCTAATATTTTCCATGTACGAGTTTTTATAACAATAAAGCACACATTTCAAAATGACAACTTTATTTGACAGTCATCTTTTACCTTGACTGGTGCCCGCAAATACGGGGCCATAAAAAGGAGAAATAGTTAAAAAGAAGTCGGCAATAACCCGCAAACGGGCTCATCAAACATATCTAAAGTTATTCTTTTGAATGTGGGTTTTAGTGCTCTTTAATAAACCTAAATAGAATTTTTCTCTAAAATAATTAGGGAAGCCAATAATTGACCCCATTTAAAATTACATGGGATTTCCTATGTCCCGCTCGACGATGCAACACCCGGTATATGTTCTCTGTTTCCTTTATAAGAGTTTACATAATAGTCTGTAATATCCTACTTTGCAGGATCGAAATTTAATTTAGGTAAATCTATTTTAGAATAGAAATAGTCCTTAACTCACTTTCCAGTTGACATCGTCTAAATGGTAAGTCATATGGTAAACTTCCCGTCGGTGTATTGTTTCAAGTTTTACTTGGCATATTAACTTCACGGTAAAGTCAGTTTCAAGGCTGGATTGGATACTAAAGGAAATGACTGGACTGGAATCCACATTGTTAAAATAAAGTGGGACATAATTTGGCGTTGACCGTTAATGCTTTTAGAAAGTCCGTAAAATAGATGTTGCCTCGTGACGTATAAAAAACGGCCTGTTTTTCAGTTTCAGTTAGAAATAAGTTAAGGTTATGATATGTTAACGGTCTATAAAATTAAATATGATATTAGATGGAAATTGCAATTCCAATTAAAAAAAACCATTTTGTTGAGTTTGTTTATACATACCTATAATAAATGTAAGAGATGTTACCCTTGCAATGAGTTCTAATAAGGACGAAACGTCTATCTAGCGCCAAGAGACTCATTGTTTTGATGTCCCTGGATTTTTTAAATGGAAAAGGCAGTAAAGTGTATCCTAAAGTATATCGTCTTGATTTTTGCTTTTATTTAACTCAATAATGCTTCCCAGATAATAAAATGAGTCCCTTCTACATATTTTACTCTAGGCGTCAGAGGTGGACTTCAGGTAAATGTAAAAAAGTGATTATTTTTACCTATAATTACCATATAACACCGACCGACCCTTTTTTTCTATTCCACCCCTGGGTAGCCAGGTAGGTAGTAATGATAACATTTAAACACCTAATTATGTAGTGACAATAGGTATGCTTATATAAATGATTTATTAGGGGTAAAATTAAGACGATATACTTTGGGATGAACTTTACCTACCTTTAAGTTAAACTTTCACTATTTAGGTCACGATTCTGTAAACGGATTACCACGCACCCTAATAAGTTTTTTGGTTTATTTTTATATCTTTAAAAGTACAGCCTATAATGGCGAAGATGCTATCGTTCTCTACAAGGTGATTCTTAAGTTGATACTTCTTTTTAACGATGTGTATAGATGGCATTGAAATAAACAACAAAAAACTCAACAATAAGGTACTTTATTTATTACAGTATGGATCAAATACGGTTCTGCCTAACTTGTCCGTTGAATACCATTAAGAAAACTTCTGGGTATAGGATAAGCCCGCAAGGTAAATCGTTCTGCGTATAGTCTCGAAGTAGCAGCCGCACCACTTTGACGACACTCACTGTAAATTAGCATCATATCTACTAGCTTATTGTTTTAAAATTTTACCATTTTTACTTGTCTTCAATTTAAAATTAACTTGCTTCAGAAAAACACACCGCCGCGTATTGCCAAATAACTCACCACCGACCCGTAAATTGCATGACTAATAAGAGATAAACAACATAAAGTATAGCAGACTACGTTTTGATGACCAGGCCCGCACTTAGATTTTCTAGTTTTGTATCTCGCCTATTTTAAAGTTTTTTTTATAAAAGGTATTTGAAAATTGTTTATTTTAATACCTTCTATACACAGCTAAAAAATAAATATCAACTTAAGAATCACACTGTATACGTAGGCCTATCCTGCATCGTTTCTTTCTGACTTGTATCTTAATTAACTTTCAGTGCTTACCACAGGGTTCGTCATTCACTTAGTACTCTAGAATAATTTATAGGTTCCTAGGTATGGTGGTATTGATATGTTATGCTAGGGTTGGCAGAAGGACCAGTATACTTAGGTCAATGATGCCCATTGTATCCCCTGTCGTCTGGTTAATGTCAGCCAGATGGGACCTATAGCTTGCCGTGGGATCCAAACATGTATTATGCAATTTCTAGTAATTAGGTTAAATAATTTTTGGTCAAAGAAAAAAAAATAATGTTGTTACTTATAACTTTTTTAAAAAGAATGTTAAATTTACTAACCAGTTCTCTTTATTTAAATGTCACGCCCATGATAAGTTACTTGGTAACATTTTCCTAAACGTATTGTTACAGTTTCCATTTAGCCTATTAACTTTGCCGTGACGTAACTTTCAAGGCTGGATTAGAGTTACAAAAGGAAATATCTTGAAGAAAATATCAATTTGTTAAACTACGGTCTGACAAAGTTTCGGGTTGGCCATTATTATTTTCACAGATTTAGTAAAATGTATATCACGACGCGTAATACATTATATCGGTTTAAATTAGATATACAGAACTTATACCAAATTTGTATTGCTCCATAATGATCATAGTGTATCGGAAATTATTACAATCTCCTGTATGTATTAACATAATTTGTGAGATTTTTGGTTGCTTTCGAATCATTACACAGTTTTGCTGATTGTTTTTATTTTACTTCATCTGGAAAGCTCTATATTTTGGTTTATATTATAAAGTTGCTGGTGGGTTACGCGAAGATATTAATCAACAATTAACTAACAAGACAACTTTGATTTTTACTGTACCAATAATCAAATTGTGAGAAATAATTTAAGTAAATCTAATCTTAATTTTTAAATAATTAACTAGGCAAAAGCAAAAAAAATTATTGTAAATACCGATATAATATCATTCTGCTACTGTCATTTACGTCAAAATTAGAGTTGACTAGTTGAATACTTATTATTTATTTATTCCATACATTGTTTTACAGTTTCCCAGTTACAAAGCAGGTAGAAAACCAAATTTAATTAGGTAAAATGAAAAAAAAAATTAACAATTAACATAAAGATTAGCAATATCTAGATTCCTAAAACTAACAATACAGTAATAATAATAGGTACCCTACAAAAGAAAAAAAATTTAACTACATACGTCCGTAGCATAGGTACTAGTGATAAAAATGTATTTTGACAGCGATCAAGCTACAATTAAAGATATCCTAGGCACAGACATTGTTATTATAATATGTGAACATCCTATTTATGGGAGAATATTTAAATATCTTGGTTCATGAAGGTGGTAAGTAGAAGATATATAAATTTCGTAAATTTAGGGAAGGAATTCTAAAGTTCAGTTAGCTTAGCAGCTCTTCACAAATAATGTTGTTATTAAGCAGCTTATGTAAATAAAAATAACTGCGTAGAGCATGTGCGTCTATCACATAATCTAACAAATGAAAATCTTTGCAGCAGCTGATCATGAAAAAAACCTCTTTCGGAATAGACTTCATCAGATCTATACCACAAAGCTTTTAAAAACGTATTTGAAGATTCTCAATATTGTCAATGTGAATTTTATAAAGCGGAGACCAAATGATTGAAGAGTATTTCAATTTGGATCCAACAAGAGAACAATACAAAGTTTTTAAAGGGCCAAGTGACCAAAAATCTATAGTAGTTCTAAGAATAAAACCAAGTGATTTATAATCAGTGGACACTACATGATCAATATGATTCACTACCATTCACGCCGAATGCCGGTAGGTCAGATGAGATCGGACATTTCGGGGGGTATGGAAGAAGGGATACGCTCCCCAGTCGGTTGCCTAAATGGGCTTTTATTAAAAAATTGGAATGTCCTGCAAATAGTCCGGATCTTAATTTCATTGAATAATGCTTGGGTAATCTGAACGGCTGTCTGGAAGCGGCGTGCTTTACAAGACCTCAGTAAAGAATATTAAGCCATTCCATGAAAATTAATAAAATAAAAAATTTTAATTAAAAACAGTATGTTTAATAATATATTAGAAATAATACTGTTATTTCCTTATGTATAAGATAACAATACAATATAATAATATAATATGTTAGTACAATAATTATTCCTTATAAAGAAAGCCCTTGTAAAAGAAAACAATGATTACAATTTTTTTTTAAATATTACATTTCTCAATATTAAAAATTACTGTTAAAAACTTATTATTGAATAAAGCTCATTATATCATAAATGAATATTTTGTAATTATCTATCGTAATTGTTTACATTTTTTTTAATCCAAAATTTTCATTTTAACTGTATGTAAGTATTCTAATAATATTTTAATATAAAGCTTGGTGCTAAAAATGTTTCTTCTGACATTAAAGCTTGACTGACCATGAAAAATAAATTAACCCTTGCGCCCCCCGCCCCCACTACCTACGTTAGACTTCATTAATATTACAGCTAAAGATAACAATCCCATCTATTTTTTTAATAGGTTAAATTGTGTCTAGGCCAGCAAGATAAAAATAATTTTTAAATTATGGACTTGTCACTTCCCATTCTTTACCAAATTAAACTTCACTCAAGCCCGAAAAAACTTTGTTCACGGTTTCTAGCTGAACTATTAACTTTCGGACGCATCTAGCTTAGACTGTTCCGCAATTTTTTTCCTTTTCCTTAATTAAATTCTTTGTCTGCACGACAGTCAAATATTTCACGTTTCCCTTTAAAAAGAAAACTGTTAATTAAATGGAATTTATATCTTTTTTTATTACTTACTTAAGGTAAACATAAAGTAGAGCATAAAGTGATATAAGGTTGTTTGGAGTTTAATAAGAATATACGTTGTGGACTTTTTTAGAGGTGAAGAAATTTATTACTCTGAAAACAAACAAAGAAACGGGTATGGTAATGTGGACTACCTGTTTTTTTAAACCCAAATTACAAAAAAATACTTTGGGGTTAACGCTAATTTTATGTTTACTGCTAAGCAAATTAGACGTAACGCTACTTTTTGTACATTCCCGGTAATATTAAGGGTTAAAGCAAACTCCGGGGGTCTTTCGCTGGTGCTTAATAACTGACAGCAAAAGAATAGGTAACTAGAATATTTTTTTTTTGGGCAGAGGCAGTCGAAACAACATGTATTTCATAATTTTGTACTTAGTTAGGAAGGTGGAACGTGGAACAAGCAAAAAATACACGGGCCTCCCCCCAAAATGCGTTAAAAATTCATTCAACTACAATTAAATTTTAAAAATAAATTTATTACCTCTAACCCCTCTAACTAACTCATGGTTTGATTAAATTTCGTTTTGTAAATGTTTTTTTTCTTGAGTTTTGGACACTAAATATTATTCTTAACTGTGATTGGCAACCAAGTCGGCATATTGCAACCAACAGATTAGCTAACCTAGTTCCCACAACAAGTTTAAATATTTACCTTAACCAAATACACCGGGACTACCAAGAGATGGCGCTAATAGTTATATACATCCCTCGAAGGTTGATAATATTGTAATTTTTAGTATCAAGATTATCGTTTGGAAGGTATAGACACCAGTGTTGCCGATCGGTTACAATTGTAACAGATCTGTTACGTTTTCAAAGGAACTGTTACGCCTTTGCGTACGTTGTGTAAGGGCGTTGACTTTTTTTTTAAAGTCACTTTCGGATTAGATGAAGAGGGGATATTTATAATGCTGTTACTATTTTAGTCAATCTGTTACGATTTTTAAGCTAATCTGTTACGATTCAAAAAAATTTGTAGCAACACTGATAGACACCTACCCTGTACGGACAAGAACGATAGAGCTAGAAACTGCTCTGCAGGTCGTCGCATCCTACCAATAGTAAAGTCTTCATTTCTTAATGGTGCAATCTGATTTGTATTTTGATATCTAACACAATGTTAAAAATTGTTTTCTCGATTAAAATTTTTACTTTTATTTTTGTTTTCAAAAATAAATAAAGAACTAATGGTTGTAAATTGTTGTTGTTTTAAAAATATTTTATTGCATTTCGTTATATTTTTGTTGATTTAAAATAGCTCTAAAAAGGAGGAGACGAGACAGAAAAATATATAATAGAAAAATACTATAAAATATTATTCTTTTTACTCATTTTCCTTTAAAAATGCATCAAAAACCAATAACTAAAATGATATGCGTCGGAAACCTTAATCTCTATACAAAACAAAGCTCTTAGTAGAAAAATTTTAAAAACTAAGCGTTTCTGATAAAAACTGCTTTGTAATCTAAGCGAAAAATACATTATTCTTTATAAAGTCATCGATGGTGAGCATATAATAACAAAGAGCCAACTAAAATAATTGATTTTGTGCTGTGTAGGTTTTACATATTTTTAGAAAATAATCAAATATTTCAATTAAAAGTCCAAGCGTATTAGTAGTAGTTTTTTAAATAATAATTTAATTTTGTTTAAATAAAATTTTAAATGACCTTTCGAAATATTCTTATTTATCTTGTTGTGTTAATAAATATTTTTTTAAACCCTGTTTAAATAATTTTAAGCTCTTTTGTGTTTTAATTGACTTATTTAAATTATTAAATTCAATAAGCCCTTTATAAAATACCTATTTATAAGCTATGTTTTTTGAAAAAGTATTAAGAAAAAAATTATTGTTATTTCGTGTTAAATAAATATGATGATCGCAATTAAGAACAGTAAACTCTTTTAAATGTGAAGGTAACATACCATTTTGAACTTTGTTAATAAATATCAAAACCAAAAACAATATTACATTTTTTACATTTAACCATTCTAATTTTTTTAACAATATATTAATTTTTGAATATCTATCCATATAAAGTAAAATTCTCATCGCTTTATTTTGTAAAATTTGTAATCTGTTTATTACACCTTCATCAGCGTTAAACAAAATTTTAGAACAATATAAAAGATATGGCAAAATTAAAGTATTATAAACAATTTTTTTCGAATACAATTTTAAATTGAAACTTATTCTTTTAAAGCGGGGGGACTAAACATTAGGTTGCAATTAGACTTTTTGACTCAAACTCCTAGACTCTAGGGGGGGGGGGGGACCCGGCATCCCCCCTCCCTCCCCTGGTTGCGCTACTGCGACCTGCCCCGCCCTTACTATTACCTTAATATATTTAAATATATTCCAAAAAATTATTTCAACTAGCTGAAGGCAATTTAATTTAGGGAATTTTACTATGCTAATAATCACTAAGAACATTGATTATAAAGCCGTTATCGGCTAGTTGTTATGCTCGGCTACGTTCCTGGAACGTGATGGGAAACGAAATAAAGTAAGAAGGAAACTAAGGGATGACAAACATTGCTTTAAAAATTTAGTAATGGAATGGATCGACATAATGGTTGGTGACAAATATTTAAAAGGTATTACGTTTTATGTACACGAGACATTTCCGTCGAACAAGTGTAAAAAAGAATGAGGAACGGAAATCTTTGTATTGGAAATATTATTCATGATGGAAATTTAAACTTCCCTGATTTAATAAAGACTGATGGAATAAATTTATTTTGTAAAATAAGATAGCTGTTAAATGAATTGTAGAATAAAGGTTTCCTTGGGGTAAATTTTTTAATTCATGATTTGTAAAAGAGTTTAAAAAATTTACAGATTTTGTGTTTATCGTAAATTTTTCCATTTTTGGTCAAACGTCTTGACTGTTTATGTTCTACAAGACAGTGGCGTGCATATAATATAGACAATAAAGCATTGTCTACCCTGGGAACAATAAAACAAACAATTTTTTTATACAGAGTGTCCCATAACTTATGGGCCGTAGAGTGACTGGAGATACTAGACATCAAACTAAGCCGATTATGTCATATAAGTTTTTTTTGATAATTAAAATATTAATTTAATTATGTACTATGTTTTTTTATGCTTTGGGATGTTAAAAGGGAAATATCTCGAAAACTGTTAAAGATATTAAGATCAATCAAATACACCTTTTTGACTCAGAAAATGCCCTTCTTTAAGAAACTATAATTGAAAAATACCTAATATCGCAGATAAGAAAAAAAAATCATAGATTTATGAAGCCCAGTGTATGCAACTAGCGCCCGCTAGTTTGAAACTTAAAAATTTCTACAAATTCCTATTTCTTGCTTATAAAAACATAATATTGCCAACTTTCAATTTGATTCATTAAACCGTTTTAAAATTATGGCTTATTTTCGAGAATAAACTTTTAGTAACAATCCGAAAAAACTTATATGGCTTAATCGGCTTAGTTTTATGTCTAGTACCTCCAGTTACTCTACATCCCATAAGTTATGGGACACCCTGTATATTAGTTTTTATCCGTGTAATCCAACTTTGGCAATTTATCTTTACATTAATATAATAAATAATAATGTAGGACCAAAAAATTAATCCTATATCATCACCACGAACGCATTCTTTGCTTATTTATATAGTATACTAGATCCCTGTATAGGCATTTCGTAAGACCGTCCTAAAAGCAAAGATCTCGCTGTACATTAGCGTCTTATGCAAAAGCGAAATCACTGCTGTACGAGTGGAAGCAAGCGAGAGAGCCGGTAGGCAGTAGGGTAGAAAGAGATGTAACAAATAAAACCGTCGCAACCTTCCTTCATCTATCAGCCTGCGCCAAGAAAGCACGCGTTTGGTAAGTGTATTGGTGCCAATCTTAAAGTTTTATCATAGTTTGGAAAATACTTCGCTTTCTCAATATAAAATATGAAACACGGCTCTATAAGTTTTATTATTAATTAGTTTAGTTAAGATATTTTTAAATGGATAACGGATAAGGTATCGTAAAATAAGTAACACTTTTGTCACAATTAAAATAATTTTTGCTGATAGGTTAATAATATTTAACAATCAATAAGCTTATAATCATATTTTACATAATAATTCAGCTCGTTGTTGGCAACATTGGTTTAATCAGGTGGACGATAGATTTTTAATTTATAATTAGTGTTTTCGGCATTTTGCCATAGATTTCGCGCCGTCGCGTCGGTTTTAGGACAAAAAATTAATACGGAGGAGTTAATTGTTACTATTCCGGCTAGCAGCGCGTCCGCAGAACGATCCTTTTCTTAAGTGGAACCCTGCCACCAATCAAGTTTCAGGATCTGCCAATAATTTAAGTTTCCCTTAACTTTAAACGTAATATAAGTGGATTTTGTGTAAACATGCCCTTAATATTTAACCACGGGTAATAATGTAATTTCATTATTAGTTATTATTCAATTGATATATATTGCTGTGTTTTATTCTTATTAATAACTATTAGGCAATAAAAATATATCGGACAAAATATATCGAACATCATTACTTTTATTAAATACAATGTGGTTTAACAAAGTAATTTGATATTTACCGAAATAAATAGATAAATAATTATATTTAATTTTAACATGATTGGTTATTAGAAATATTAACTTAAATAGATTATAATATAATAGATGAAATAAGTAAATTTGGAAGACATTTTCTTATAAGAAATATTTATGATTTACAATGAAATTAAAAAATGTACTAAATTTAGGGTTAACTGTTTCGGATTGGTAGTAAATAGTAACATATTGCTAACCAACAAAATCCCGTTAATCAATTTTTTAGCCGCTAAGATCTCCGCAGTGGCTGACACCTAATACCATATATAGGTATATAACCAGTATTTTGCTAATAGCATGTACAGGATCCTATGAATGTGATCCCATGGACAACTATAAGGGAATACATCGTTTTCGAATTTACATAATTTTGTAGCTCATGTAAATAGTGAACGGGACTGGTATGTGAGGGCACTATATCAACCACAAGAGTTTATAAGGACACCCAAATAACACTGGTTAACAAGATTTTTGTCCCAAGCGCAAAAATGTCTGATTTCAATATAATGTTGCATGCTGAAATCAATCATGTTTTCAGAATTTCTCCATCACCCTTAGTTTTTATGTTCCAGTATATGTGATTATTTACCTATAAAATGCACGCATAGGTCTGTACTATAAGAGTCATCTAACAAAAAACTTGTGTCAGGCATTGCTATTTTATTATTTGTGTATTGTAACAATAACTTGTTGTGACTAGAAATAACAAAGTGTGCTCTGTGTGTCACGCGGAACATGTCTTGGCTTGTTGAGACCTGCAAGCAGTTCCGAGTCCTATATAACATTTATCGGCTAGAGCTCGGTGAATGAACATATACGCAGACTTTTTTAACGTTTTGAAGAATGTGCTGTGGTGCATTTTAAGCTATTGTAGTGTAACTCACCTGTAAAAATGCCAAGAAATTGTGTAAACCACCCGAACTCTTTTTGCTACATCTGCGGTGAATTGACATTTAAATCTCAAAAACGGTCTTTCACGCCTCTCGTTAATAAATGCTATGAACAGTATTTCAAGTGTAAAGTCGGCGATCAAGACAAAAGCTGGGCTCCCCATATTTGCTGTGTTACGTGTGTCAGACTTCTTACAGCGTGGGCAAAAGGTAAACGACATATGCCTTTTGCTATTCCCATGATTTGGAGGGAACCATCAGACCATATTACCGATTGCTATTTTTGTCTTACAAATATCAGTGGTATAACTTCTAAATCCAAACATACTGTTAAATATCCTCATATTCCATCTGCACTGAGACCAGTGCCGCACAGTCCGGAATTACCTGTGCCTGACCCCCCACAAAATATGACACCGAGCGACGATGAAACTGCCGATGACGAAGTAAACAACGAAAGTTTTTCAGCCGAAAATATTGATCTGGATCCAACATTTACACCAGATTCGTCTTCTTGTGCGCCGCATCTTCTAAGTCAAGAAGAACTTAACGACCTTGTCTGAAAAAGCAGCATGGTTTTCTTTCAAGGACATTTGCAACGGCGTCTTGGGAAATCGTAAATCCGAAAATTACGTAGAGAATGTTAACAATTTATTGGTCTCATATAAAGCCATGGGTTGCAACATGAGTCTAAAAATACACTTTCTTCATTCACACTTGGACTTTTTTCCGAAAAACCTTGGAGCAGTAAGTGACGAACATGGCGAGCGATTTCACCAGAACATTCTGGACATGGAGAAGAGATACCAAGGCAAATGGAGCCCCGCTATGTTGGCAGACTATTGCTGGACGCTGAAGAGAGATGTTTCTGATGCAAAGTACAGTCGAAAGTCATATATGACCACATTTTCTAAGTAAATATATCACTTTGTACTTTATTTTTTCATAACTTATACCCATATTATAATATATACGTTCACAAAAATTCATTGCTTTGTCACTTTAAAACCCTGCGTGATGGAAAAATTCTGAAAACATATATGAAATACGTTTAAAAAGTACTACCAAGTACACCCACTTCAGCTCGTGGGACAAAAAAAATCTTAAATTTTGTTGACCAGTGTAATTGTCCTAAATAGTTTCTTTGCATTAAAAATTCAACGAAAGACACGAAAATAAATATTAAATAAATAAAAAAACCTCACATTTTACATCAAATCTATAATACTTCCGACACCTTAATCTAATAATTTATCAAGATAAAAGTAGCAAATTCCCACAGCATTTTACAGTGTAGCAAATTAAAAGTATATTATTTTAAACTCGTATGAAAATTCTGTAGATTCAGCCATCTACAAGGTCTGCGGTTTCGCGAGCATGGAATAATCTATTCTAAGTATAACAATGACAATAGTAACATAATTAAACAACAACTTAATGTCCCATTGCTGCAATACAAAAATAGTATATTAGATGTATTCGTTCGTAAATATTTCTCTAAGCATTTTTCCAACAGCGAAAATCAAATTAATCTTAACATTTCTACAGAATTTCTGGATGTGAAAAGCAATTCATCATACTCGTAACGATCATCTAGTCGACGGGAGCACGTTACAAAAGATGTTCGTAATGGCGGCCTTCCATTCATATTACTTCTATTACTGGCTAATCTCGATGTAATTATGCTAAGAAGGGCGTGGAGATATTCTTATTGAATTATAAAAAAAAGTACCTACTAAAAATTAAGAAATACATATCGTACAATAGATATTTTTTACTTAACTTAATAGTATTTACCCTAAAGTCCGTGATACACTTAATTATAATTATAATGCCCTGCCCCCACCGATATTACGCCCATGGATTGGATTTTGTTACCTCATCAATCAACGTTTTTGAAAAAAATATTTAAAAAAATAATTGATTTATCAAAAAGACTTTGCTTTGACCCTATTTACCTGAAAATAATGTACCTGAATATTTTCAAACAAAATGTTATTCCATTATCTCTTACCCCCTGCATATAATTTTTTTAATGATATTGATTAAAATTGACTTCTTTGATCCCAGTAGACCTGAAAATGATATAATATTATCATTCAACACTTTTCGCAAAAATTATTTATACACCCTTACCACACTACTTTATACCTTTTATTGAAATTTAATGTTGAAATCTTCTTGACTCCAATAATCCAAAAAAAAAAAATGAGAAAAAAAGTATGGTTAACTTGGCTCGAAAGCGCCGAATATCACACGCGTGTTGAAAAAAATATTTCAACACTAGTGTGGAAATACAAAGCACACTATTTAATATAAACATATGGTGCCAATTTGACAGACCACCCCTATTTATTAAAAATAACAACTTTTTTTTATCATGTATTTGTCGAGTGATTCAGAATTAGAGTGTGAAAATACGCTATCTGAAATTATAAAAAATGTTAATAATATACTGGAAAATCTATTACAAGAAAAAATAAGCGCTGAAGAAAGTGTCATATACTAAATAACAAATCTTTATTGATATCAATAGCGTAGAGAATAAAGCTCTAGCCTACAGATCGCGAGGTCACAGGTTCAAATCCCATCAGGAGTATTTGACTCTTTTTTTATAAAAACTTTAAATAATTCATAGAATTATTTTGAATTGAAATCTTCCTTGTTGGTTGGATTTTTTAAATTTATGTTTAATGCATTTTTCCCTAAATAAATTTAAAATTTTTCATTCTGGTTAATCTAGAAGTCAATTCAGGATTAGTTCTTCCTATGAAAAAATGAGAAAGTTAAACTACAAATAAAGAAAAAGCCTATTGACAAACTATGAAACCAAATATTAAATGAAACATAATCTTAAATATGCTAATTTCAACAGTAGTGTTGATATTTTTTTTCAGCACTAGTGTTAAAATATTTTTTTGCACAAATCAAAGGCTTTTTTAATAATTCTTTGTGGTCGTAGAAAAATAATAAAAATAGATAATAACGGGTTTACCGCAAACATCATTCATTCTTTAATAAATAAAATACAAGGACAAATAACACTAAACAAAATATACCCACACATAAAATGTAATGAAAAAAGTAGATATACAAAAATAACAGATTTTTGTCCAATTTCAGATAAAATCGCACACATGAACCCAAAAAACAACATAAAATAGCATTCACACCAGCCCAAAAAATGTCTGAATTATTTTTGTATGCCAAACAAAAAACACCCCCACTTAAAAAATCAGGAGTTTATAGGCTAAGTTTTACAGAATGTAATAGTTCATAAATAGGTCAAACAGGAACAGATTTTAATATTAGATATAATAAACATAAGACTTCTTATTTGTTAAACAAAGAAAATTCCAATTTCACTAAACACTGTTCGGATACAAGTTATTGTTTCCCAGATGTGAATAATTTAAAAATTTTACATACTGCACCAAAAAAGCAAGAGGCTTAATATCTTAGAATCAATAGAAATTTACAAACATAATAAAAACCTGACCATAAACCTACTAAATAACCAAACAGACTTGTGGAATTCCCCGCTATTTACATTACTATACAATAGGGATTAATTACTAGATTAAGGGATAAATATTCTATTTTTAATTTAATTTATTTATAAGCACCCTTTGTCAAAAACCTATTAATAATTGTATAATGTAGTTTTAAGTTATTCAGTTTAATAATATAGTAGTAACGTACTACAAAACTGCCGTCACTAATCAGTAAATAAAGTGATATTATAACAAAGTAAATTACCCATATTGTTTTTGTTAATATGCAATATCACAAAGTAACGGACTACTCAATCCAATATTTAGAAAGTATTGTTAAATCTTAATTGTTGTTTTGTTGAAACAAGTATATCAAAATTAATGGAGGAAGTTTGTTGGGAGAAGTCAAATAAAACAAGGAAACCAATTAGTTTCAATGCCGACGTTTCGACGTTTATTACGCCATCCTCAGGGCCTGAAAAAGACAGTCGTCAACTGAACAATCTAACAACAATATCAATCCCTAAATATAACATTGACCAGGGAAGCCTGTCTTTTTCGTGCCCTGAGGATGACGTTATAAACGTCGAAACGTCGGCATTGAAACTAATTAGTTTTCTTGTTTTATTTGACCCCTCCCAACAAACTCCCTCCATTGAATGTCAAATTGGGTCACAATTCTACCACTGTAAATATCAAAATGTAATTTATTATTGCTCTAAAGTAAATTAAATAAGCACAAATTTCTTTAAAAAGTTTCTAAAAAGAAAAAAATAAATAAACCAACATATTCTTAGAGAATTTCTGGATGGGAAAAGTCATTTATCATATTCGTAACGATCCTCTAGTTGACGAGAACACGCTATAAAAGATGTTCGTAATAGCGTCTTTCCGTCCATATTACCACTATTACTAGCCCAAGTTGCTATTACCATTACCATTCTCAGCGAGCTCTAACGAAATTTATATAAAGAAAAAAAGGATAATATTTAGATGCACAAGGCCTCTCGTCTTTATAGAAAAATATCCGAAACCTAATTTAAACTTTATAAATTTGAGGCCAGTAGTTACTTGCATTTTTCTAACTACAATAATTTTAAATTAATTTCAATGCTTCTACGATCTGGTCGACAGGACCATATCATCATAATCATAGGACGACTATTAGTGACTAATGTAAATATAACTACAGAGTGAGGATTTTAAATGGAACACTGCTTACAGCGGCTCTGGGAATAAGACTTCTCTAAAATCCAAAAATAAGTCCTCAATGATTTTATATAGGCCTCGCTTTAATAATGTAAAAAAACGCAGGCATAGTCCTAACCAATTTCTTTTTTTAAATCATAGGATACCATTTTTGGCACATTTTTGAAAAACTTTTGGGGCAAGGAATTTGTCCCTATATATTTTTTTACATCTGGCAAAATTAATTTAAGGAACAATTATACTAAGCAATTGTTGAAAATGTGCCCCATGAATTGGTTACCACAGACCAAACCGTCGGTAGAAATCTTCCCTTACACTTTTTTACTCTTTCCAAAACTTCTGGCGTGATTAAACGTTTTTCTGCCACATATATACATACACTATATTGTTAATACTATAATTCAATAATGACACCACTGTAGGCAGATGATCAGGGTCCGTTGAGTGTGCGCAGCTCGGAAATTTGCTTCTTGATGTAAACATTTGACAGGACCGACTTTCTAACTATTTTTACAAGCTTTTATTTAAATTCACCCGTTAGTTCGGGTGTGTACAGTTTATGGTCAAATAAAACTAAGTAACCAATATTTTACAAACCTGAAATACCTTTATCCTGGTATTGAACCGCTATTCGTGCAAAAAGGATCATGCACTTTTTCTACTCATCTTGAGACACAAGTCGCTAACAATCACAAAATGTCTGGTAAAGTTTTATACCTAAATTGGCACCCAAAACTTAAAAATAATATCCACAATCACACACGGAATAGAACTTAAAAAAAGATGGAAACGACTAACAACTTACAAACTAACAAAAAAAATGTGTAAAGTAAAGTTTTATAAATATTAACATCCAAAACTTAGAAACTATTACCACACACGATCGAACGAAACAAAAGATGGCGACGAAATACAAACAACGACGAGCCGGTTCTGTTTGATATCGTGTGTGTCGGTTGCCTAATTTTTTACCTACTGCGCAAGCGCCACGGACCCAAACTTAGGTTATTTTGAATCGCACGATGGGTGTCTTCTCGCTTCGTACGGCTGCTTGTATTGGCAATATAGTGTATGTATGTGATCTCTGCCCGAATCCTTGCATTTAACTCTTCCAGATTTCTAGGTCTGGTGATATAGGTATACCCTTTTTTTTAAATCACCTTAGGTATAAATAAAAATCTTAGGGTGTAATACCCGGAGATTTGAGCGGCCAATCTATAAATCCTCGCAGTCCTATCCACGTATTTGGATATGTAACATTTAATAGTTCTCTTACATTTCTTTCAAAGTAAGGAGGGGCTCCATTCTGCTGGAAAAATATCCTTTGGTGTAGATTTCCATATTTAGGGTATATTCTTTGAAGTTCTTGTATTAAAAACCTTGCAAGAAATGTAAGAAAAATCTTAAATATTACATTTCCTAATACGTGGATAGGACAGCGAGGACTTATCGAATGGCAGCCCAGATTCCCAATATTACACCCTTAGATTTTTATTTATGGGACGTTCGTATGTGACGTTTAGCTAGTGATGATTGTAAAAAGTTTGCAAAAAATTGCGTTTCTATTATTCACATATCGATCATTTTAATTTAAATCAACCTATCATGTAAAAAAATAAAGTATGCAATTTAAAAGATCTAAACTTGTTTGTTTTATTTCTTGTCATCTGACCCCCTCAACTCAGACAACTTATCCTTCCATCAGTATAATTAACTAACTCTGGGTTTGATAGTTACATAATCTCACTGTAGATGGCGCCCGAATTAAATCACTGTGTTTATTAAACCAGAGTATGTTTGTGTGGTTTAGGGAGGGTCAGAGGGAAAAATAGAGAGCAGAGAGTAAATCCACGCTCATTGCGCCCCACTGATATAGCTAGCAGTAGGCCTCTTGATAGCTTGACAAGCCACTAGTAACATCAAGTAACTATGAGCAATAATAATTATTTATTTATTATGAGAATGATAAATTACATGTCCAGGAATTTTCTGAAAATGTTGAAATTAATTTGATATTCGGGGTTATAAAAATACGCAGTATTATCTATATGTTGATAACGAGATAATACTGTGTATTTTTATAACTATTTTTATAACAATTATTGTTATAAAAACATAGATAATTTAAGCAATATGTTGATAACGAGATAATACTGTGTATTTTTATAACCCCGAATATCAAATTAATTTCAACATTTTCAGAAAATTCCTGGACATGTAATTTATCATTCTTATAACGATCTTCTACGACGGGAGCACGTTACAAAAGATGTTCGTAATGGCGGCCTTCCATTCATATTACTACTATTACTGGCTAATGTGGAGGTAACTATGTTAAGCGAAACGTTATGGAATTGTTATAGAAAAAGCAATGTAATATGCGGAATGTAAACGCAGAGGCGTACTTACTATTTTAGTTAAAAAAAAGAGTAATTAAACTACCAAAACATTGTTGTTGCTAGTAAAGGCCTCTTTTAGGTGTAGAAGGCAAATTTTAACAACTTTGTGTGCTACAATTGTCAAACACACGTATGTCAGTGATATGAATTATTAAACTAATATTGTCAGTATTGTTCATGTCCAGAACATTAATTTCATTAGAAAAAAAAGTTTTTAGCGGTAGACGGATAAAGTAGTGCATCTATCTTTTGAATTAAAGTACTACTCGACCACTTTATTGATCTCAATATTTTTATCAACTTTATGGGTATGGAAAAGTAAATTGATATTCTTGTATTGATCAATGATCATCTATTTAGCAAGGTCGGCATGAGCCTAATACGAATAATCTTTGTAATTAATGGCTGCCGAATATTACTATAATCTTTGGCTAAGGGTAATAAGGGCAAACGAAGTTGACCCCATATTTTACAATGTCTTGATGGCAAAATCAAATAGTAGAAATTTAGGTTTTTACAAAAACCCACGCCTTTGTCATTTTATGTGTTTTTCTGTAAAAATGTGCCCCAAAAAAC
Organism: Polydrusus cervinus; assembly: GCA_935413205.1. Taxonomy (NCBI): domain Eukaryota; kingdom Metazoa; phylum Arthropoda; class Insecta; order Coleoptera; family Curculionidae; genus Polydrusus; species Polydrusus cervinus. The sequence goes on along the minus strand of OW284514.1, from coordinate 20,648,804 downwards.
GTTGAATAAGAAAACTCAAATTTGTCTTAATATTATTACAGGATTTGTGTTTATGAACAGCAATTCATCATACTTTCACCAACCGAATAGAAAATGCAGAATTCAATAGATGGTCTTAATGGGTACTTGCCATTCATTTTGCTACTATTTCTAAGTAAATTGTAATGTAAATATTAAATATGGAGTACTGTATAATTTAAATTATGAAAATTTACTATCGGAAGAATATTAAGATTAAAAAAAAAAACATAATTTTAACATATGGACTTAACAACATATATGAACATATGAATTTAAACATATGAATCTACGATATTTAAGTTTCACACAAAATTTAATACAAAAGAAACAAAATATGCATTTATTTAGCTGAAAAAAATAATTCTTTGAGTGTTTTTTTTTAGGAAGTTTGACTTTAAGCATGGAAAAGAATAAAACAAAAAAAAATAGGTGGCAATTGTGCCCTACTTTTATTAACACAATCTAGTAGGTCGAAAAACAATCCATTTATTTAATTCGACACAAAACTAGTTATCTGCCGTTTATGGTTTTAAAAATTGTTCGTTTAGGTTCTATCATCCTAGATCTACTCATAGAATAGATATTAATACAACAAACGTAGTGTGAATACTTAAGTAGTCTTTATTCCTACCTGACAACATACTTATTTGTCAGACTTAAAACATTTCATTAAAGTCCATTATACAGATTTGTCCATTTTGTTGTTATAGATTGTTATTACTATAATGAATTTAAACGATTTAATTTTAAGTTATGTTCAAGAGAAAGCTGTTTTAGTATGTTTAAATCTTTATTCAATAAATTTGACGCAGCTAGATAGCCTTGAAAAAATGGAAGTAAATATGTTTGTCGTCTGCTTAAGCCTGGACTTTACAGTACTTTAAAAATTTTAAGATATCAGATGTGTAAATTATAAAGATAAGGGGCCCGAGGATACCCCCTTGCGGACTGCCTGAAAGAAATTGAACTTGATCTGAGAAGTTATTATTACAGAACATTTTTTAATAACGCTTAGTAAAATATGACTTACTACAATTCAGGAAAGGGTCTAAGAAACCATAATATTTTAGCTTAGCATATAAAAGTTCATTATTCAAGGCTTCTGAAAAATCTAAAAGAATCAAAATACCATTTCATTTCTTATCAATAGCAGTCGTTATGTCATCAGTAACCTTGACCAATGCGACTGATGTACTAAAGTTCTTCCTAAAACCACACTGACAATCTGGTATATAAGAGTTTTGAATGCAATATTTAAATAATTGACGATAGAGAACCTTCTCAAACTTTTTTTTTAAGAATTGGCAAAATACTAATTATTATAATATCATTAAATGTCGAAGGATTATTTACTTTAGGTAAAAGTTTCCCTATAGAGATGTTCCATTGATCGGGAAAATAGTTTGACTCTAAACAACAATTAAATATATGTGTAACGTACCGATCTATACAAAGTGATTCCTAAGTTGATACTTCTTTTTTAGCTGCCTATAGAAGGCATTAAAATAAACAACATTTTCAAATACATTTTTTCAAAAAACTTAAAAATAGCCGAGGTACAAAAGTAAAAAATCTAAGTGCGGGCCTGGTAATCAAAACGTAGCCCTTTACTTTATATTGTTTTTTTCCTTTTCTTGTATTGTTAGTATGTTAGTCATGCATTTTACGAGTCGGTCGTCAGTTCTTTATTTTGGCAATTCACTTCTGTGTGTTTTTCTGAAGCAAGTTAATTTTTAATTGGTGACACGTGAAATATGGTAAAATTTTAAAACAATGATCTAAAAAATATGGTGCTAATTTAAAATGAGAGTCTTTAAAGTGCGGCGTTTGCTTAATGTTATTCAACGGGCAAGTTAGGCAGAACCGTATTTGATCCATAGTGTAATAAATGAATGTAAGTACCTACCTTATTTTTGAATTAAAAAAAAAGTATTTGAAAATGTTGTTTATTTGAATGCCTTCTATACACAGCTAAAAAAGAAGTAACAACTTACCCTGTAGGTATAAGGACAACAATATTTTAATATTTTTTAGAATAAATGCCATCCACTCCACATGCATTTCTTCATAGATTTCAGCTATTTTAAAAGAGGAATTAATATTATTATTGAAGATATTGTTGTTTAATCATACCTATTGTACACACAGGGATCTGCAAACAATTACACTAAGTACCTATATAAGCACACAGTCACGGTAATTTTTAAGATGATTTCTCTGAAATTGCTATTATTCAAATAAAGTACTGTTTGCTGTCCTTCGATACGTAAAGGATAACAAACACTCCTGCTTAGATAACAGATTAAATTAACCTACACTGTGAGTTAAATTAAAGTATCTAACCTCATTATGTTTACATATTATTATCCTGTCAACTAATCACATTTTTTATGGGTTTCTTTCTCCAATTAATTTATTGGGGAGTTTATCATTAAATCAAAACGAAATTATTTATTTAAATCAGAAAGTACTTTTTTAGTTTACAAACAGTTAAATAATGTTCAGATTTTCAAACTGAGTTTTGTAGATACTAGAAGTGGCAAATTCTATTATCGATATGGAGTATTCCATTTTATCCCGCGGTAGGAAAATACCGCGACTAAATAACAGTTACTTGGGAACGAACTAGCAAGTGCAAGGTTTTGCAAAAAAAGTTAATAATTTTTTTAAATTGAAATTTTAAACCAATAAAAATGATAAAATTTAAATCGCCTGTTAATTAAATTAAACGATTTTTGAGGGTAATTTTCGATGCGATATCCGCTATATTGGAAAAACTACCGGGAAAATTCCTCTGATTGGTCAAAACTTGAAATTGACTGAAAATTAAAAGTCTTCTATTGTAGTGCCTATCCCCATACATAAAACTATTTTAAGTTTCTAATCATATTAAAATATTTTAGTTAAATTGACATAAACGCTTTTCAACTTCTTGAATCGTTTCTTTCATTATCGATAAACCTTAAAGGAATCATCGAAACCGCTTCCATTAAAAATATTATACCACCGTGGCTACCGCGCCAGCAAAACACCGTCACCGTAACTACGAGTGGCAGTGGGAAAATCATCCCCCCAAGTCCCGCGAACGACGGCCGCAACCTTTCGTCCCCGGCCTGACAAAATACCTTCAACGACAAAATACCGTCAACCACGAGGCTTTTCTCCAGATACCGTTTGCAGTTAAGCATTCCACAACGAACAGCTGAACAGGCCGGCCCTTGAGAGGGAGTTTTCCTCTTCACCGGATAGTTCAAATACGCTTAACATAAAAAACTTTGATAACTCCACAATTGGCTATGAAAATTTAGAATTTTATTATAAACTAACCGATACCCATCCGCTTTGACGATCGAAGTTCACCCCATTTGATATATTTATTATTTTTATAACTTTTGTTAGAGTTAAAAATTTAAGAATTTCAGTATTTCCATTTCTATTGGTAACATTATTTAGATCTGCGAAATATTTGTTTTTCCTATTTAATCTGATTTTTTCAAGCAATAAACTAGCAGTTCCCGCTTCTTCGCTTGCGTAGTTCTATTGTTATCAATTTGCTATCCGAGCAAAGTCATACAAACTTTTATATCGATACAACTGATCCCATCAGCTATACCTCGGCCGATACTGAAATCTATCGTCGTCGTTTACAATTTTGTCAAGAAATGTATGCGTTTCAGTTAACTTTATAACTAGTTTCAGAATTAAAAATTTTTAATTTTTCGATAAATATTGGTAGCATTAAGTAGATATGTTAAAAATTTTAACTTCTTGTCTTAGCGCGAAGTGGGTGTTCTTTCTTGAACAAACATAATTCATTATTTACATGTAGTTGTATACGTACAGGGTGTCCCGTAACTTATGGGCCGTAGAGTAACTGGAGATACTAGACATCAAACTAAGCCGATTATGTCATATACGTTTTTTTGGATTGTTACTCGTTCTAGAGATACAGGGTGTCAAAAGTAAAAGTTTGTTATCGAAAATAAGCCATAATTTCAAAACGGTTTAATGAATCGAATTGAAAGTTGGCCATATAATGTTTTTATGAGCAAGAAATAAGTATTTGTAAAAAATGTTAAGTTTCAAACTAGAGGGCGCGAGTTGCATACACTTGGCTTCATAAATCTATAATTTTTTTTCTTATCTATGATATTAGGTGTTTTTCAATTATAGTTTCTTAAAAAGGGCATTTTCTGAGTCAAAAATGTGTACTTGATTGATCTTAATATCTTTAACGGTTTTGGAGATGTTTCCCTTTAAACATTCCAAAGCATAAAACACATAGTAAATAATTAAATTAACAAAAACAAAAACAAAAGTGACAATCCGAAAGAATTTATATGACATAATCGGCTTAGTTTGATGTCTAGTATCTCCAGTTACTCTACGGCACATAAGTTACGGGACACCCTGTATATACAATACATACTTCTATCCCGGAAGTCAATGCAGCTGTCTCTAGCTCAATCTTTTAAATACTCTTTTTATTTAGGTTTTATTTTCACTTACCACTTATATTAGCGAGTTTATATAATTTCGCAAAAAGTTGGAGGTAAAAACCCAGTATTTTATGTTGTTACTGTAAATAGTCATTTATTTTAAGTGGAAATGTTAACTCTCACACCGATAATTATGATAATGGTTTTCCTATTGCTAAAAGAGTAAGTAAATACATTAAATTCTTTGATATAATGTCGAATATAACTTTTTGTGCATTTTGTAAATTCCTCACAAAGCAGGGCAGGTACTTGCTTTGGTTCAGATATAAATTATAAGTTTCATGCTTTAAAAAACGGAAAATAATCCTTAGAAGACGATAAATGCTGTGGCAGATCAACTGACTTAACTAAACACGAATAGACGATAAATGCTGTGGCAGATCAACTGACTTAACTAAACACGAATAGACGATAAATGCTGTGGCAGATCAACTGACTTAACTAAACACGAATAGATTTATAAAAAAATTGTAAAAAATTGTAATAAATTTTAGGGGGGATTACAATAAATAAAAAATATGCATCTCTTTATACTATATTCGACGAATATAAAAAAATACCCCCTCGTACTATGCTATGAGAATTCCAATCAATAATACTTAACAACGCTTCGAAATTAAAACATAATGGATTTGCTGTTATGGGGCTTTTAGCACCCACTGCAAAATTAGACAATGTAACACAACTCTAAAAGCTACATTTAAACAAGTTATACTGCCAAAGTTTTAGTAAGTTTAGGTCGTCTAGAGCTCTAGTTTTTGGAAGTCAATTGTCTGCATGGCTACTATCTTTATTTGGGAAAATCGAATTAACTCCAAACAACTAAAACTATCCAACAGTTAAGCTCGGTGTGATTTCTGTTGTAAGGAATCCTCTAAAGTGCACTTGTACGGGTTTTAATGGGACCGTGTTAATTTATTTTGGGGTATTACGGAGAAAATAGCTACAAGTTATTTAATATTACTTTAAAGAACAAAACTCATCTAATACCAGTCGATTCTATACTTAGTATGTGAAGTAAATGTGAAAATGATCGCTTTAAAATTTACTTGAATTATACACCATTGGCAAACTCGAATCTGGAGTGCGAAATCTAGTCTAATGCAACCAAGAGAGAAGGCACATATGGGCAAAACCATTAGTTAAAAACACCTAACCACTCCTACATTACTACTGAAAAGGAGGATACTATGTGTGTAGTGTGGCCGAGTCGACGTATCGATTGCTCCCGTGGCTGCTTCGACCGCGTGTTCTAAGGAATGGAAGGTGGAAGGTAGGGGATAGCTTGTTCTCTTTTTAACGTGTTAAACGCTACTAATAATCTCCGTCTAAAGGCGGCATCCCACGGCGTGTGTATCGGCAAGCCACGAGCAAGACTCGCCGATACACGAGTCGTGGGACCGGGCAGCTATGGGGCAGCTCGTCATTTTTGGCGCGGCTTGGACGTACCCGCTTTTTGTCGGTAAACTTGACGATACTCAAAGGAAGGCGAGCCTCTTCGAGCTCGGCTCGTGTCGTGTTCAACCCGATCCAACGATCGCTCGAAACGAGTACGGAGGTTCGGTTCAGGTCAGTAGCGTCTTGACTTTTGCTGCGAATGGTTGGCAGGATGACGGAAAAAATAATTATGGAGTTTTCAAACGAGTTGGTGCTCGAGTTTTTATCTTTCTACGAAGGTGAACCGGCGATATAGAACCCAAGGGACCCAGACCACAAAAATAGGAACCTGGTCCATGAAGCGTGGAAACGAATTGAAGAACAAATGTCCAACAAGTTTACGGTGACGGAATTAAAAAAAAAGGGATAGCCTAATGGCACTTTTTTACATACAGAAGAATGACAGATACAAAAAAATAAAAGGACTAGTTTTCACCCCCCTCCCCCAGTATGCTATATCAAACTGTATTGAATTTAAAGGGGCAACCTATAAAAGTACTTACATATTGCGGCTTTTATACAAAGACACTCTCCACCAACGCCTTTTTTTTTGCCGTTGTTGCTGGTTCAAAAAATTACCCAACATGATGTAATAAGCGGCTGCAACACAAGCTGCCTTTCGTCTTCGTCGATTATTCATGTTTATGTTGCAACACCACTGGCACGACTAAAAAATAAATTTGCCAAACCAACACGAGCATTCTTCACGACCTTTCACGCGTCGTGGGATCGCATCCACTTGCCAAGCCCAGATTAACGAGCCAAGCCTAGGCGAGCCTAGACGAACTCAAGCCACGAGCCAGGATCGCCGATACACACGCCGTGGGATGCCGCCTTAATGCGTTTATATCGACACCCTAGATTCGAGTTTGCGAATAGTGTATACTACCCCTACAGTACATAATATGCATATCTAAAAATATACCCAGTAAAAAATTCAATTGATTAACAGCGAGGCATGTCTGATTTAATTTGTTTGATTTAATTTTTTGATTTATTTCTTAATCAATTTTTAAATCAGTGGTATGATTTTTATTGTTATTGAGACAAAATAATCATCGTGGATTACTTTAAATCGATACTAATTAATTGCATAAAATATGTCAATGTTTTAAATCATATCTGATTATGACGGATTTAAAAATGCCAAAGAAGTCGCTAACTTATGCAACAATCGAGCAGGTCATCAGTTGGCTTCGGTTATCGACGGGTTTGATTGTCTTTTGTCTAGTGTCTGTTTTTTGGTGATATGCGGGCTTTGTGCCGATTAATTTGTGTTTGTGATTATTACAGTACATAGTGATTTTAGTATTTGTGACATTTAGAATGTTAGTTAAACTTATATTCAAAGATACGAAAAAGTATGTAAAAATTGCAGTTCACAACTACGAACGGCTGCAAGAACTTACAAATACAGGTCAGTGGATACTTATATTACACGATTTTCGTGCATGCCGGTTGATTATAAATATTTTTGGGTACATTATTTCAGGCGCGGACCCAGCAGGGGGGGGGGGGCGAAGGCAGTTCCCCCCCCCCCCTCTGAGCCTTACCAAATGGGTGTTTTGATTTAAGGAAAAAGAAAAATTCAATTTTTTATTTTGTGCAAATATTAAATAGTGTATATTTTCTTTAGTGACCACACAAGTTACAAGCGCTATATCCCCCAAGACATGCTTATTTCCAGAGATGCACCGTCAACATGAACTCGAAACTATGAAAAGGTCATCTTGAAGAGAAATGTGGAAGATGTGTGCAGAAAATGCAATTGCCCCGGAGAAACGATAGAACATATCACGGCGGGGTGTGGTGCTATGGCCCCCAACGCTTACCTGGGGAGACATAATCAGGTGGCTAAGATCATCCACAAGGAACTGACCCATAAACTTGGGCTAAGGGAAAACCTCCCACCATACTACCAATACTCACCCGAGCCAGTCCTTGAATCCCCTGAATATCTCTTATACTGGGACAGGCCAATAATAACGGATAGAACAGTAGACCACAACCGACAAGATATTCTTCTTATCGAAAAAACCACCAAGAAAGCTTTCATAATCGATATAGGTTGCCCACTAACACACAACCTCTCTAAAACCGAATCGGAGAAGAAGACCAAGTACTCGAATTTGGCTATAGAGATAAAAAATATATGGAAGCTAGATAAAATCGACATAATTCCGATCATAATATCGGTAGAGGGAGCTATGACGAAAAATTTCAAGTTCAACTTGGAAAAACTGGGCCTTTCAGGTTATTTATACCAACTTATTCAGAAAAGCGTCATCCTCCAAACTTGCCAAATAGTACGGAAGTTTCTAAACAGTACAGGTTAAGATGAATTTCTTCTCTGTACTGTAAATAACACCAGCCTTACCAACAAAAAGCTGAGAAACAGAACACTGAAAACATAATAATAATAATGTTTTTGTTTTTATATATTTTTACGGAATTGGGTAGGTACCTATCTGTTATTTTTTGCAATCATACACTCTTTTAAAAAATGAATAAATTTTAAATTAAAACCAAATTAGAATCGACTAAATCCAGGTCCACACCGAATTTAATCAGTTTTGATTTAATCATAAATTAAAAGATTACCCACTGAAGCCAATTTAATCATTATTAACTAAAAATATTTAGTAAAAAATGATTAAATTATAATCAGTATTGTTTAAGACCGGTTAATCACAGGCTGTTTGATTTAATCAATAGGCAGAGTTAATTTTCTTAATCAATTCGGTATTACCCTGGATTTAGTCAATTCTGATTTGGTTGGTGGAGACCCCACAATACAAAGAACTAGAGTCAGAATTTACCATGAAAAGTACAGTGACATAGGTGTCCACCAGAGATATTGTTGCAACGATTGATGGTGTCACTCTTAAAACTGCGAGATATATAGACAAAAACCAGTAATAAAATATTACGTAGATGTTAATTACTAATAGAATGTTAATTATTTTAAGTTTCGAAGCAGCTTTCTAAACTTTTCTCCGTCGTCGCCTACAGCATTGTACTTTATATAATTGACCCTGACTCTAATGAATAGAGGCTGTGACATTATGTAATGAGTGAAATTTCTATTCGTAACCACAGAAACACAATAACGATTACTATTTGTTTCTAGGGTTATTATTTAATCATCAATCATGTCACAGCCTCTGAAAATCATGCCTGAGTAGTCGATGTATAATGGTGGACACCAAACAGAGAAGTAGTTGTCTTCTGAAAAAGATACAACCTCTTCAGAGAATATGTTCTTTCATTCACAGGAGATGATCATGTAATGGTATGATCCTATATGAAGAGCTTAAAAAAGTCTGCCCTGTGAGAGATAAAGCTATAGGTAATCGAATACACTAGATTAGATAAAATTTTACCTTATATCCATAGATCCATTAGCAATATAAAGAGAAGTATTACTAGTTAATAGTTGTTACACGAGTTCCATACTCGATTACGTAACAATTGCACCAATTCTAATGACGAATAGGAGCCAAACAGCTAACGCTATGTTGGAAAAAGAAGAAGTTAATTCAAATCTAATACTTACATCAACTGTCACACCCGGCAGCATAAAAACTTGTGATGGCGGCATATTCCTCGGTACATATCGATAAAATTCGTTACCGTCTTTGTACCATTTGACTGAGTATAACGTCTCGCCGTCCAAGTCGTAATGACATTCCATTTTGATACTTTGGTTTCGAATTGCATGACTGGGTATTCGTAGGTCTAGAAGCTCCAATGCGATAACTCCTGGAAATAAGAATAGTTGAATTAAAATTTCTCCGAATAAAGTTAGTGTAAATTTACAATTTTTATATATTTACTACGAATTGGGATAAATAACTTATGTTGAAAGATGTTGGTAAGTGTAGTCAGTCTCAATAAATAAGAGTATAAATTAGACCGACGTCAGTGATTAGTCCAGACGTCGCGACGCTATAAAAATAGGTACCTTGAAAGTATTATACAGGGTATTCATTAAGTAAGTAAAAAAATTTAAGGAATTAATCTCTGATTAAGGTGTTCAAAATTTAAACAAATTTAGGATTTTTCCATATATTTTTTGAATGGTCAGCTACTTCATTGAATCCTTTTAAATTATAACAAAGTTTTGTTCTTGGCTCTAATTTCATATTTTAACGAGTTTTGGATATAATCGGTAAAAATTTAATTTTTTAGGTAGAGAAAAATATCGAAAAATAAATATAACCTTATTTTTTAATATCGAGTTGCTAAATGACCTGTTATAAGTTTATTTTAGCACGGGCGTTTAAAATGTTTCTTATGACGTTGTGCACTGCTAGAAATTTTGAATATTATGGAAATATTTATACCTTTTTTTTATTAGGGCGGTACATTTTTTTTCGTCTTGGATTTTTTAGGTTGGTTCAATTATTATTTCTTAACTTAGAATATGACAGGTAACATTGACTAATCAAATGTAGAGCATCACTTTTTCTTTATAACTTTCTCAATGATGGTACCGTTGAGGCATAAATATTACCCATAGAAAAACATTTAAAATTAAATTTCTGAAATGTGTTTTCATTTTAGCAACTACCGGATTAAAATAAGGTGTCAATTCCATAACACTCTATTTAAAATAAAGAATGTTAATTGAGTGACAGCGGAGGATAAAAGTGGGTTTATTTCATATGGGGTGATAAATTCTTAAATAAAATTAGACAAAACAAACCTATATCAATTAAATTCACTATAAAAAATGGTTATAAAATACTAAAAAGAGCAATGATTTTATAAAATAAGAGCGCCAAAAACATGCAATAACGGCTCACATGTGACAGTATTGTAATAAACGACGAATTTAGCTGCATCCATTTGCTTGATAATAAATGGGTATTCACGAATTAAATATTTTTTTGTCACGAAACCTTGTTATGAATATTAATTGTCGCTATATACGCGGTCAAAAGTGTGCTCTAGAAATATCGCAGATCCATGAATATTATGTAAAATTAATTAAAATGGAATATGTAATTCCGGAAACGATTCACGCAGAGAAGCAAATTGTAATAGTTTTTCAAGTTATCAAACAGCACAAAACATGGCATAGTAAGAACGCTTGTGGATAGAGCAATTACCATCTGTAATTCAAATGAAGCCCTCAAACAGGAAACTAACTACATCAAGACCGACCTCAACAAAAATGGCTACCCCGGGCATCTAGTTGATAAACTATTGGAAAATCGCAAGAATGGGCCAAATACACAAAAGAAACCAGTAGAGTCACAATCAACACTCAACATTCCGTATGTCAAAGGTGTATCTGAGAAAATTAGAAGACTAGGACAACGATACAACATTAATACGGTATTCAGCTCAAAAGACACTTTAAGAAGCCACCTGACAAAAACGAAACCATCAAGTCAAAAAGATAGGAAAAACTGTGTCTATCCGATTCCCTGTGAATGTGGCAGATCCTACATTGGTGAGACTCTAAGGCCACTTGAAACTGTCAAGGAACACAGAAACAACACGCTTAAAGGAGAAACCGAAAAATCAGGGGCAGCTGACCATGCCTGGACACACGGTCATCACATTAAGTGGACAGAAGCTCGAATACTGCACAAAGAACACCATTGGAGGAAGAGGAAGTTCAAGGAAGCTGCTACCATATACCAGAACCCAGATTGTTTTAGTAAGCCCTCACTAGATATAAGAAATATCTGGAAACCTTTGTTAAGTAGATGTAAACTTAAAATACCGCACAAGAATTAAACGCATGACTGCACCCATCTCAGTCATGCTCCAGTACATCTAGCTAGTATAAATAGAGCTGTAGTTACTTTACTTATTTAGTATTCACCTGAAGACGACTGGAGATACTTACCAGTTGAAACGTTGTGATGTAAAACAAATTAAAGACAATGCAAGTCCAAAACTATTCAAGAAACATCATTGTCTCCAACCTTCAAACAGACATAACTTGTTATTTTATATTATAATTAAGTTATGACCTTATAAATCGTTTTTAACTTGAACTTTGTTGTCAATCCCATATTATAAAATGACCATTTTTGATATTTCTTTGATTTAAACTGGACCTCGGTTTAAATTATAGTGTTCTTTTATCCGATTTTACAATGTCGATATAAACCGAGGTTTAGTTTAAATCAAAGAAATGTCAAAATGGTAATTTTATAACGTGGGATTGACAGCAAAGTTTGAGTTAAAAGTAATTTACTTAATTTTTATATTATTATTTTAATAACTTAATATAATGTAACGTAACATAACAAGTTATGACCAGGTTGTTTACTTTTAAATTGAATTTTGCTCTCAATCCTACATTATAAATTTTTAAACATTTCTACGATTTTAGAATTATTCTTTGGTTTAAAACGAGAATTAAGTGGCGCGGCGTCAGTGGAGATTTTTAAGATAATAACGGGGCATCGTATATAATTTTATTGGAAAACATAAATTAAAATGAATAACCGCAATATTTTTATTTTTATGTTATGCATGGCAGTTGATATAATTTAAACCTATCCAAACCCAAACTAGAAGTTCTTGGGAACCCTTAGTAAAATTTTTGTATTAAATTTTCAACTAAATAAGCCATGAAACGATGCCGCCTTTCGTGCTTGGATAAAAGGCCCTTAAATAATAGAATTATGATAAATATTCGAATTATAGTCATAATAACACATCTTATTATATCATCTGATTTTTATTATTTATATTCAAAGATAATTTAGCAATTTATTGAAGTTTATCGAAGATTCTATGATCTATAAAAAATTTCTTATTTATCTTTATACCAATATAAAAATAAAGTGCAACGATTTTACTAAGCATTAAATTTTTCATAGAGCTATTTCAGATAAAAGGATGCTCAATGAAAAGTCGTCGTTAAATTTCCTCTTATAGTATGTTCTATTACAGAGTATAATAACTCAGGAAATTTGTAGAGCTGCAAATTGCTACCGTATGGTCTTTATAAACGAAATTCTTTACTTTAACTGGATCTTTATAAACAATTAAAATTAATAATTTATACTTTACCATGGATGCAGTCAAAGACACGTACGTTGTAATGTGTTTACTTTCAATAACACAATTCACAACGTAACGTGTGGGTTAATTATGGTTCACCTATAAGCTGGAGCAGTAGCGGCTCGTCAGGTGAAGTAGCTTAAGGGGCTCTTCACAAAAAAAAAATAAAACCAGGAAGAAAGTTTTACGACAATATTAAATAATAATGTACCAATACAGATACCATTTTAGCCTTTAAGAAATAATTATGTTCGAATTAATAATATTAATTTAATCCGAATGTAGCTATACATAATAGGGCTACGGTTAACTGGGATGGACAATAATTATAAACATTCATGCATTTTGGCGCGCCCCAGCCGACCGTGTTCGTTAGCGCAAAGCCAGTGAAGACCCACCGCCCAACGCGGCTTTGATATTCACCGTTGCTATGGTTACGTAACGTCAGTCACGCAAACAGCATGTAACAATTTTTATTATGATGAAGAACAATTTAAAAATAGATCAGTCGTATGCACCATTGTTTTAGCATTGGTCCGCCTAACCTTAAGGTATTTATTTTGAGGCTTCGCAAAATTTATGGTTATAAATATTGTATTTACCTGATTTACTGTGTGATTAAAAAGTTTTGTTTTTATTTTTCAGTTAATTCAGTAGTATACGTACCAACTTGTGTGTTTTAAAAATGAACCCAATGAATGACATAGTTTGTAAGGAAGTGAAAATAAAATTATCTAAAGAAGATGGATCAATCGTGGCCATCCCTCACGACACATGGAAAGGCAAAGACAAAATCATTAGATCATGGCACAGGATATTATCAAGGTTGAGTAACCTCAAGGATGTACCATCGCGCCGATAAAAAACTGGGACAGGAAATTTTTATAGTTTCTCCTAGACTATTAAGAATAATTTTACATCAAGCCTGGTACCAGTAAAATGTCATGAAAATTTGCATGTCAATAAAGATTGTCACTTTATGACTGACTCGTCAAACATACAATCATATATTATTTGTAAATATGCCACAATTAACCCCCCAGCAAAAGGCAATTATTTATAGTCGGTTGCGAGATAGTGTTGCTATTAGGGATATTGCAGATGAACTGGGAGTAAGCAAGAATACCGTGCTATTGGCAAAACAAAAAATAGCAAGACATGGGACTATTATTAGGAATGCAGGTTCTGGTCCCCCTAAAATTTCTACTGATGATCATGATAGAAGACTGGTTAATTATCTAAGGGATCATCCCTTCGAAACTGCAATCAAGGCAAAAGAAGAGACGAATTTTCCAGGTTCTGCAAATACCGCTAGAGACAGGGTTCGAAATTCCGATATACGAAGCCGTTGTGCTGCCAATAAAAATTTTTTAACGGAAATAAATAAACAGGGCAGGTTAGAATTTGCACATGAATATATTAATCAAATAAATTTATGGGAAACAGTTATATTTTCTGACGAGAAAACTTTTCAGTCATGCAATAATTGGAGAATTCGGGTGTATAGGCCTTCCGGCATGCGGTATGATGAGAGATACACCCACAAAACCAACCAAAGTGGGCGTTTCTCCATAAATGTTTGGGGCTGGATTAGCGCTAGAGGACCAGGACTTTGCCAAATCGTCGAAGGAAGACTAACTGCAGCAGTATACGTTAATATACTAAACAAAGTGATGATACCATCGGTAAACGCTGTATACGGTCAAAATTACACATTTCAGCATGATAATGCTCCAATACACACAGCGCGCATTGTACAAAATTTTCTCCAAGAAAATAACATAGCAGTTCTTCCCTGGGCTTCGAAGAGCCCCGATTTGAACCCGATAGAAAACATTTGGGGTGCCATGGTCAAATCTATGTATAAACATGATTTTCAACCTAGAAACAGGGATGAATTACGTCATAGGATAAATCAAGCTTGGGATGAAATAACTGTCGAATTATGTAGAAACTTAGTTTTAAGTATGCCACAAAGGCTCCAAAAAGTAATAAACAGAAATGGTTCTATGACCAAATATTAATTTTGTGTTGTTTTGACAAACTTTGTGTTCGCAATTTTTTTCTTTTTATTAAATGTATTTTATTACCTGTATTAGCTTTATTTATTATTTTGTGGTAATGGTAAATATAATAATTTATAAAATATTTGACTTTAAAAAAATCTAATAAATTTACTTTATCCATATTATATGATGTCTCTCAAATTTAACCACCCCGTATCGAAAAATACAAAACATTCCATTATGTAACCTAGGTTACTTTTTAAATTTTGGATGTTTTTCCTTTTTAGCTCTAGACACCTTTTATAGTCTAGGGGATATGTATTTCTTACATTGTTTTTGTAAATCTCTTGTCCCAGTTTTTTATCGGCACAATAGTATATTTCTTAAAATATCATGAAATACCTAAAACTATTTCTGCCAATGTCATGTATGTCACCGTCAAAGTTGCTAGTTAGGTTAGGTTAGAGTGGCAGACCTTTGATTCTGACTAAAGAGTTTCACGTAGTGCTATTGGTTCCGTTGAAATACCACACGTGTTCCGTAGACCCAATCTTCATCAGATCTTAGATGGTTATACGGCATACACCGCAGAAGGATTTTAACAACTCATTCAAACCAGTTACTACTATTCAGAAACCTGCTTAGTCGACCAAGTTGTAATTTGCTTATTTCCTTTAGGCTATTGAAAAACGATTCACCAAGGACAAGTCTTGCGAGGCCAGGGAGGGCATTCACACAGTAAATGTTGAACACTTTTTCCTCTTCCTCATCCCTGCAACTTGTGCAGAAGTCGTAAGTGGGTATTTGCAGACGTCCGGCAGGTCTATCGAAGAGGCAATGTTCGGTAACAACCGCAGTTATATTATTCACGTCGTTCCGAATGTGCTTCAATAGCTCTGCGATTCTCTTTTTAATGAAATATGAGCCACAGTTGCCTAAATATGCTACAGGTTATTACCTCTGTCAATCTGTTTTGTGCAAGCTGCTAGGCCGTGTAATCAATCTCCTCTTTGACTAATTTCAGAGGTTTGTTCACTGTATTGTCTGCTAGATCAGCTGGCATGCCTGCTAGTTAGTTAATTAGTATTACAAATTTTGTGCAACCCGAGATTTGAGCATTAAAATTTGGTATGGGGAATAAGGTTACAACCCTATGGTAGGGAAAATTCGAAAATGAACCAATTTTTAATCCTGAGATGATTGATATGAATAATGAAACATGAATAATTCGGTAAAATATTACTTAAATAGTAAATGGTTTTCTTCTAAACAGTTTATTGCTGAGGAGCGCACAGTGCTAATATTTGATGGCAAGTGAAAATTAACATGGAACTAACCATAGATACGGAATAATGTTTAGTTTGGAAACCTACAACCCTAATGAACAACAATGCATGGCCCAAAATATTTAAATTTATATTCGGACAACGAAATAAAAGGTCGGTATAGGTTTGCGTAAGCAATAAAACTCAATGAACAACCTACAAAGCTAAATTAAACCAATATTCAAATAAGGCCTTATTTCAAAACCTCAAACTTCGTAAAAGCTTGTTTTGTAACAAAGACACAATAAACCCCTAGTTTTTGTGTTACCATGTAGAAGAATTGACATTAATAAGGGTTTACATTGTACAAGTTCGGAAAAGGTAAAATGTTTTTGTGTTATGTTTGTTTAAAGTTTCCTTGAACGTTTGTTGAGTTTTAGGTCAAAATAATCAAAATATATAGAAGGGAAATAAAAGACCAACAACCTGAATAACCTTCATAAATAAAATATTGGGTAAATCATATTTCGTTTAAAAAAAAATATATTGTGTTGGAGAAACAGTTAAAATTATTTATGATGCCAACTGTACTTTTCATAAAATATAATTCTTTACTATGCAGTTAAATTTGAACATGTAAAAATAATCTACCTAGAAAACTTTCTTTATGCAAATTTATCTCAAATCGGCAATATTCAAAGAACTACGTTTGAAAAACGCATATAATTATTTCCAGTCCTACCAGTATACAAATTTTCAGAATAAATTTATCTTCACGGTTGCCAATATAACATATTAGCAACCTATTGGTCCACGTCACGACCGGGACCACCCTTATCACAATGGTTCCTAGATAACATCTCCCATCGACTAATTTAATTGCTTGTTGGCGGATTCTTCTGGGGGGGTGTTGGTTGAGGCTTCTTGGTTTTACGTTACGTGGGGCAGTGCTTGCTTGTCTTTTAAATAGATCAGTTCATTTTCATATTTCTTCCGCCCTGAAACCGGGAACTTTTAAGCGGAATTTAGTGTTTGCCCGTTACTTTACAGTTCAATTGTTGGTGCCCAAAAATAAAGGGACTTCTGACTTTGCTTAATACACATGGATTCGAACTCAGTCGCTCACCAAAAAATTACATATCGTTTAATGAAAGATTTCTATATGTCCTAATGATACGTTAACTCATTGCAAGTTTGGATATGTGACCTTAAGCGTAATATAATATGTACCAGTTATTATAGCAAATAGATTTTTGTCTTCACAGTAAGGTCTTCCTTTTATTAGCCTGAAATGCATGAACCAGAAATACGGCCTTTACAATCAATCTTGTACGATGCCCAATAAAAGTCTAAACCGGCATCGTACATATTGAAATTGCTCGAATTTTTTTTAAACCGCTCTAGCGTTCTCACATCGCAAGACAAATGATTGAAAAAAACTTGGTCTTTAATAATTTGCTGTGGGGAAATACTACAAACGCATTACATTTTTTTAAATTACAAAAAAAAGCCGTAAGACTTATGGCTAACGTAGATTATAGAGAACACTGTCAGCCTATTTTTAAAAAAAATGGTATATTGCCGCTGCATAGTATTTATATCTTTCAAACAGTATTGAAGTTACACTCCCTCAGAGGTGAACTCACCAGGTATTCAGATGTTCACAGCTACAACACTCGGGGCTCAGACAGAATAATCATGTACCGATCTGGATTATACAAATCAAAAAACAATTCTCTTAATCACAACTTATTCAATAAGATCTCGGGACGGCATCGAGCCCTCGATGATGTCCGATTCAAAAAATACGTCAAACAGCATTTGGTGGATCACTGCTTTACTGCTTGAATGAGTACCTTGTGACTTTTTCGTAGACGTGGCGTTAAAGATGTGCATTGGTGTGGTTTTGCCAGTTATGCCTCATGCAATTACTAATCATTATTTTTTTAATATATATATATATTTATGTATATAATTTGTCTGTATCATATTATAAGTAATGTTATTTTACACGAGATATATGATGGATGATATTACTTTATATATTTTTTGTGAAGTGCTATAAGCCATTTGTGTAAGTAGCAAATAAAACTTTGACTTCTAGGGAACTTTTTGTAGCAGCGAATATGGGGAGCACAATTTTTATCCTGGTCTCCAAATTTGCATCCAAAATACAAGTGGTAACCCTTTTTATTAAAGGTCGTTTTGTCGTACGTTTTGTTTCACAAAAGTCACTTGATTAGATATAATAAAGATGTTCCCACTTATTTACACAAACTCGGGGACATCTAGCTTAAAATTCTTTAACTTCTCAAATACGAACAGATCTTGAACAACTTGTGGTTAAAATACAACTAACAATTTAGAATATATGTTGTATGGATTTAAACTCGTTATATAATACATCTAGGTATGTTTCATTTAATGGTCGAATTATCCCATACATTAGGATTGGTAATTATCATAATTAGCATGGATCTATAAAACCGGAGTAAACTGAGACTTTGGAAAGACGGATTGGTAATTAATATAATAAAATAGGCATGATTTTGCTATTTTGGTCTTAGAAATATTTTTACTGTTCCCCAGTGTTATTGTGGTTTAAACCCCACGTAAAACTAAAGGCTTCATCTGACTGACATTAACCCTAACCAATACCGACTACATTTTTTAAAGAATATTTAAGAAACAAAGAACGTGATATATTTTTAGTTTTTATTCCATTTTTATTAGCATCTGATAATAATTCAACCATAACAAAAAGTCTTCAAAAGCAATATTTAGAAAGAAAATCAATTTTAAGCAATTTATTTCCAGAATTGTCCAAGTATTTGGAACAAGAACTGGTTGATTTAATAAAATCACTGATGTACAAAATTTTAAGGGGCATTCTTTGATCTGGTTCATTTTTCTTTGAGAAAATATGTTGAAATAGCTATCGGATATATTATCAATGCATATTATCGATTCTTTAAAATGGTAAAATTTTATAAAATCTCCATGAGATTCAATAGCCAGTCACACACGAAGACTGCGGGACGCGCGTAGATATGGGACGTTCCGAAGTCAGATGCCTTAAACGACATGCTTATGAGCATCAGCCAGGTATACACGAAGACCCCGGATTGCGCGTAGATATGGAACGTTCCGAGTCAGATGCTTGAAAAGGCACCCTCATGTGCAGCGGCACTCTAAAGACTTGCGATTGAAGCTCCAAACTCTTTTAAATGCTCAAACCCTTTTATCATATTACTTCACTTACTTGACACTTCTCTTGCGACTTCGGAACAGCACGGCTATAGCCAGCCACACAATACGACTCCGAAGCGTAGGATTGGAACGTGCCGTTCCGCAGTCACAACGAAGTGTTAAGTTAGTGGAGTGTCACGATAAAAGGTTTTGAGCGTTAAAAAAAGTTTGGCGCTCCAATGTGGTTGGAATGACTGTGATGAAATAAGAGGCTACTTTACTTTTGGGCAATTTTGAATTTTTCTCTATTCCTCGTATACAAAAATACTTTCATCGGATTAAATGGGTATATTATTATATTACGTTTCAACTGGTAAGCATCTCCAGTCGTCTTCAGGTGAATACTATTCACTATTGAAACGTAGTGATTCTAAACAAAACAAAACTCTACTGCCGTTCAAGATACTTTATGTTGTTTGTCTTATTAGTCATGCAATTTACGGGTCGGTGGTCAGTTATTTGGCAATCCTCTGGGGTGTGTTTTTCTGAAGCAAGTTAATTTTAAACTGGTGAAACGTAAAAATGGTAAAAATTTGAAAACAATCAACTAGTAGATATGGTGCTAATTAACGGTGAGTGTTGTCAAAGTGCGGCTGCTGCTTCAAGATTATGTTTAAGTTAGGCAGGACCGTATGTAATCACCTTATTTTTGAGTTTTTTGAAAAAAGGTATTTGAAAATGTTGGTTATTTTAATGCCTTCTATACATAGCTAAAAAAGAAGTACCAACTTAGGAATCACCCTGTATATTTGAGAAAAAACTATTTTTACCTTGGTAACAATTACAGAAAAATGATCAAAATTTTAAAAATAAAAAACTGAAAAAACGCAAAGAATTGAATTTTTATTGGCAAAAAATATAATTATTTAAATAAAATAACTACAAACACCTTAGCAATAAACTCAGACCAATTACTAACTATAAATAGTTTAGCTAGAATAAATTGCTCTTGCTGTAATATAAAACTGAATTTTTTTGTATAGCCCGCTTTATTTAAATTTAATTGATGAAAAAAATTAAATTTAGCACCAAAAGCAAATATCCACCACCACTCAACAAGTGGGTAGAGTTTTATTTGGTCAAGCGAATTTTTACCGCCAATTTTAATTTCTATATCATAGCTGGAAGAACATTTACGCTAGAATGTTTGCTTTGGTAATAAAGCTATGTTTGTAGTTGCAAAGTTAAATTTAACCGATATTCAAATAAGGCATGTCCTCGGTAATAAGCACAGCTTTGAGGGAGGCTGTTTTGCAACATTCAAAGCTTCCATGACCCTCTGGTTTTTGTGTTGTTATGTTAAATAGGATGATGGATAATTTCTAACAAGGCTGTTATGATGTTAATCATAAAAAATTGTTTGGATGGTATAAAATACAGAAATATTTTTACTACAGGGTGTTTCATTAGAGAAAAAATCCTGGAAATAATTTTTCAGTTCCACATTTTGCCGCAAGATGGCGTAATTGAAAAGTAAATTTTAAAATTTTACATATCTCCGAACATTCCACATTAAGGTATATCTTTGATAACACCATTAAAAAGATTGGACAATTATGCATCATTTTGGTCTTATGCTCATTGGCGTACCGATTTTAATAAGAGGGGGGAAGCTTTTGAAAGTGTAATCATTTAAACCGCTGTAACTTATGAACTACTCGATTTTAGGAAACTAAAGACTGTTTGGAAGGGACATGTTGGTTTACCAATCGTATTTAGTTGTCCATAATAGTTCTCAAAAAAATGCTAGAGGGCGCAATTTGCAATAACAACATATTTTTTGATTTTACTTCGAAAAAATAAATCATGCGGTATAATTATGATACCATAATCAAAAAAATTAGATGGGTGGAAGCATGCCTATTAAGTGAAGGTAATCATTTTCAACAATTTTTATAAAACAAAATTTTGCATTATCAATGTTATTAATAATAAATAGTAGAGCTAATTTAATTTAATTATTTCAATTAAGAACGGTGTGCCTGAGGAGAAAACCGTAGGAGATCATTTTTATGCAGAATTGACCAGGCTTATCTGAAATAATATCCACATGGAAAAATATTAGTGGCGTACCACTTTTTTTCTAAAAAATATATAATCGCTTCTGCATTCAAAGTTGTAAAAATTATTCTAGTGGCGATAACGCTGAAACGAACGGAGATATCGAGCTGCGGTTTTAATATTTTTTCTAGCAAATTTTATCTACTTTTCGATTATGGTATCATAATTATACCGCATGATTTATATTTTCGGAGTAAAATTAAAAAATGTGTTATTAATGCAAATTACGCCCTCTAGCATTTTTCTTGATAACTATTATGGAAAACTAAATACGATTGGTGAAAGTGCATACATTTCTCTTCCAAATAGTCTTTAGTTTGCTAAAATCGAATAAGTCGTTTATAAGTTACAGCGATTTAATTGATTACACTTTCAACACTTCCCCTCTTATTAAAGTCGGTACGCCAATGAGCATAAAACCAAAATGATGCATAATTGTCCAAGCTTTTTAATGGTGTTATCAAAGATATACCTTAATGTGAAATTTTCGGAGATATGTAAAATTTTAAAATTTACTTTTCAATTACGCCCTCTTGCGGCAAAATGCGGAACTTAAAAATAATTTCCAGCATTTTCTCTTGGGCACTTTTGTCATAAAAAATTTACCCGAATGCTCTACGATTACTAATTTCTAAGATATGCCCGGCGGTCATTCTTAGTTGACCACCCGGTACATAGAAAATTAATTTCATGTAGCATTATTATTGAGTTGGTTTTACCATAATTTCTAACATGATAAAATTTTTCTACTCCTATATTAGTGAACATTATTTTTATGTACAGTTTACTCTATAGGTAAATTCTATGTTCAATCGTGCGTAAAGAATAAAAACGCACAACTGTGTGTTATAATTCATATAAACACACAATTGTGTGCTATGATGCCTAACATAATAATTAAGTTAAAATTGAATTACTCAAATCCTGACATTTATCTATCATTTGATGCGTTTTGAATATTTAACAGTGACATTGTCATTATTTGAGATTTGATTTGAAATCGATACTTTATAATCTGATCTTTAATTTACTCTCGCCGTTACTCGGCTCGTTGCAATTAATACGTAATATACTCTTACAATAATTATTTTAGGTGAAGTATTGCCAGCAATTAATGTGGAAAATTTAGATCCAAAAAGTAATATTGTAGTAATAACTGTAACCTGTAAAAGTTCCACGATATTTTTTTTATAAATTACCAGGATTTTTTTGCAATTTACAAAATTCTGTAAATTCACTCAAAAGTGACTGTAAATAATTGCCCTTAATTATTATTACAAAATTTTCTGTACATTTCTTGAATGGTTAACAGACACTAACATACTTACATTTCTTTGATAATTACCCCATAATTTAAGTATTAATATAAAAACATCATACTTAATACCGTTAAAAGGTCAATAAGTATTAAAGGGCGCTTTTTTAAAAGGTTTTTATAAGGCAAAGAATAATGTTTTTATTCATTGTTCTCAAAGTCTTATAAAACAAAACAACACTTGAGAAGACTCCAATGTAATCTTTGAAAGATCCTTCTTTTTATTTTCTTTTGTTAAGAAGGCTTGTCGTCGGCATGCCCATATTTCTAAAAGTTTAAATTTTTACTTGGACTTTTTATGGCCTTGGGTGAATTATTATTTTCATTTAAAGGTGTATGTATTCATTAAATTAAAAAAAAACGAATAGAATAATAATGTATAATATAAACTAGGTCAAATATGATCGGAGTGCTTCAATATACAGTGTTATCCAAATTAAGTGTCCAACATTGGTAACTTTGTTGTTATTAAAGAGACAAAATTTGTTAAAATAGCAAACTAGCAGTATTTTTTCAGCTCCTTAAGAATCAAAAAAAAAATTGAGCATTGTGTTTTGAGGTTACAAGAACAATATTACTTTTTAAAATAAAAAATCCATATACAGGATGGCGCGACAGAGATATTTACTGGCAGCTCAGCTCTTTTTTGGAAAAACGCTTAAACCCGTCGATTTTGTTTTCGAGCGGGACACAAAATTGGCAAAAAAACACGTGCAACCCGGGGGTGGCAAAACCCCTTAAATCTACAATGGAAAGGGGGGTCGAGTGATACCTTATTTTAAAGGTCTTTTAATTCCCATTGTAACTGAACTGATGTACTATTGTGCCGATAAAAAACTGGGACAAGAGATTTACAAAAACAATGTAAGAAATACATATCCCCTAGACTATAAAAGGTGTCTAGAGCTAAAAAGGAAAAACATCCAAAATTTAAAAAGTAACCTAGGTTACATAATGGAATGTTTTGTATTTTTCGATACGGGGTGGTTAAATTTGAGAGACATCATATAATATGGATAAAGTAAATTTATTAGATTTTTTTAAAGTCAAATATTTTATAAATTATTATATTTACCATTACCACAAAATAATAAATAAAGCTAATACAGGTAATAAAATACATTTAATAAAAAGAAAAAAATTGCGAACACAAAGTTTGTCAAAACAACACAAAATTAATATTTGGTCATAGAACCATTTCTGTTTATTACTTTTTGGAGCCTTTGTGGCATACTTAAAACTAAGTTTCTACATAATTCGACAGTTATTTCATCCCAAGCTTAATTTATCCTATGACGTAATTCATCCCTGTTTCTAGGTTGAAAATCATGTTTATACATAGATTTGACCATGGCACCCCAAATGTTTTCTATCGGGTTCAAATCGGGACTCTTCGAAGCCCAGGGAAGAACTGCTATGTTATTTTCTTGGAGAAAATTTTGTACAATGCGCGCTGTGTGTATTGGAGCATTATCATGCTGAAATGTGTAATTTTGACCGTATACAGCGTTTACCGATGGTATCATCACTTCGTTTAGTATATTAACGTATACTGCTGCAGTTAGTCTTCCTTCGACGATTTGGCAAAGTCCTGGTCCTCTAGCGCTAATCCAGCCCCAAACATTTATGGAGAAACGCCCACTTTGGTTGGTTTTGTGGGTGTATCTCTCATCATACCGCATGCCGGAAGGCCTATACACCCGAATTCTCCCATTATTGCATGACTGAAAAGTTTTCTCGTCAGAAAATATAACTGTTTCCCATAAATTTATTTGATTAATATATTCATGTGCAAATTCTAACCTGCCCTGTTTATTTATTTCCGTTAAAAAATTTTTATTGGCAGCACAACGGCTTCGTATATCGGAATTTCGAACCCTGTCTCTAGCGGTATTTGCAGAACCTGGAAAATTCGTCTCTTCTTTTGCCTTGATTGCAGTTTCGAAGGGATGATCCCTTAGATAATTAACCAGTCTTCTATCATGATCATCAGTAGAAATTTTAGGGGGACCAGAACCTGCATTCCTAATAATAGTCCCATGTCTTGCTATTTTTTGTTTTGCCAATAGCACGGTATTCTTGCTTACTCCCAGTTCATCTGCAATATCCCTAATAGCAACACTATCTCGCAACCGACTATAAATAATTGCCTTTTGCTGGGGGGTTAATTGTGGCATATTTACAAATAATATATGATTGTATGTTTGACGAGTCAATCATAAAGTGACAATCTTTATTGACATGCAAATTTTCATGACATTTTACTGGTACCAGGCTTGATGTAAAATTATTCTTAATAGTCTAGGAGAAAATAGAAAAATTTCCTGTCCCAGTTTTTTATCGGCGCGACTGTACATGAATTTTACATCATTATAAAGGGAACTGAAAACACTTTAAAATAAGGTATCACTCGACTCCCCTTTTTTTTAAAGATTTTTGGGGTAGTGCCACCCCCGCCCAGGGGGCTGCACGTTTTAACGTGATTTTTTGCCAATTTTGTGTCTCCCTCAAAAACAAAATCGACGGGTCTAAGCGTTTTTCCGAAAAACAACTAAGCTGCCAGTCTCTGTTTCGTTTTCGATGCGCCACCCTGTATATTATATTTTTATCTATTAATACGTTAAATTTTAAACAAAAAGCTTATAATGGATTTATCCTAGGGTAAAAATTAAGGAAGTTATAAAACCCAAACTGAAACAATAAAAATAGATTTAGGTACACACTTTATTTTACCCATTTTTGTGCATGTTTTTGAGTTGATCGAACTATCTTTAGTACGGTCCTACTATAATCTCCTTTTTTTTTTTCTCTAACTGTAGTCTTTAAATCGTTAACGTTATTGGAACTTTGCTTGTTAAGTTTATTCTTTCAATAACCCAAAAAAAAAAATCGAAGTGTTAGGTCTGGAAATCAGGTAGGCCACTGAATAGGGTCAATCGTTCCTATTCATTAATAATTAAAAATACTACTTGCTGCTAAGTTCCTCTGTAGTTATTGGCTTGCAAAAATAGTTTAAAATTGTGTGTACTTGTAGGAAAAAAAATTGTAATTTTTTTTCAATAATAATAATAACTGACACACCAGAACATTTAAGCAAGAAACAAAATATTTCATATTTCACAGTCACCCTAATATTTATATCTAGCATTTGTAATATCGACGATGTTCAATTGATTTTTTGGTCTTGCATCTTAAAAAGTTGAGAAATATGATATATTTCATAAAATATGTTTCAAATTTTATGTGAAAATTAAAAATAGGCGTATCCATTTGAGAAAATAAATTAAACAGGAACTTGTTTTTAGAACAACCTTGATAATTATAAACTAAAAATATATATTATAACAGTCAAGCAGCCCTTAGATCGCTAATATGGAACAAGGTATCTTGTCAAGAAGAACTGGAGGCCCTAGAAAAAGTAAACAAAGTAATACTGCAGTGGGTACCAGGACACGGAGGTATTACAGGAAATGAAAAAGCCTATACATTTGCAAGTAAAGGCTCAGAAAATACATTCATTGGTCCAGAACCGGCACTCGGAGTAACAAGGTGTACAGTACGAGATGCCATAAAGCGATGGATCAGGAGAGAACTCAAAATCTACTGGAGCAACAGACAGGGATTACACCACAGCAATAGCTTCATTGGGAATTTAGACCCAAGACTTACGAAACAGTTGCTTCAATTAAACAGGAACCAGCTGAGAACCATTACAGGAATTCTAACAGGACACATAGCTATCAAGGACCGTCTGCACAGAATGAAACTGTACAATGGAGACCTTGACTGCAGCTTATGTGGACAAAACAAAAAACTGTACAGCATGTAGTTTGCCATTGCGAGTCACTAGATCGGAAGAGGCAACAAGTACCCGGGCAACCAAAACTGGAACCAAAGGACATCCTTACCCTCTCCCCAGTTGACCTACACAAACTAGTGCAAGGAACTGGGATCACGGAGTGGGTGTAAGAACCAAACAGGGTGAGCACAATGGATTAAGAAAACAACAAAATAAACTTTAAATACATTTTTTTGACATTTAACATTCGCGCTGAATTTATATAAAATTATTAATCATCAATACAGTTTATTAAAAAAATATATGTTCACCAAAATAAACTAAAAACTCTCTAATTTAGTATAATTAAACACCATGCAGTAAACGTAAAAAGCATTAAAGTTAAAATTTAAATGTTCTCAGTAGTCTTGTATACATCAAAAAACGCAAAGTGCAGCAGTTTCAAACAATCGCTGACAAACTACTCTGAATTGCAAAGATTCGTAAAAGCTAAAGGAACTAGAGCCAGTTGAATTATACATAAAAGACTGATTTTAGGCTAGCGAGAATGGATTTTAGTCGAAATAAGATTAAAGCCGAAACTATCGGGAATATTTAATATTTTATAAACATGTCAATACAGTATATCGTATTGAACAACAAATTTATGGTTTGCTGTTTAACACATAACTTACTAACTTATCAACTGCTAATAAAATGAGGTTTCAATATACTGGAAAGTTACTATTAGAATTATGGTGTAAAGAAAAGTGCCAAATTTAAAATAATTCTGTCAAATTTTATATCACTCTACCGGCTTTTACTTTGCTAGTAGTTAGTCAGTGGCGGATTTTGAGGGGGGCGCGCCTGCCACCCCCCCCCCCCCCCTCCTGAGAAGATTGATTAATCTTATATTTGATTTTAAAATATTATTATCTAAATAATAAATCGACATAACTTTATTTTGTAACTAACAAAATTATTTATTAATAATACGTTTTTGTATATGCGTAAAATGCAATATTATACCTCAAAATAAATAGTGCAAGTATTTGTATATACATATGGCAACAGCGCATACAATATAACACAATGAAAAACTATTGAAAATTTTAGTTAAAATACTTTCCCAATACTCTTAAAATGACAAATGACGACAGTCTTATTAATTCTTTAACAACAATAACGAAACGGTTGGGAGATCTAGGAAGCCCTCTGGTAACACAATTAATTAGTGAAGTACAGTTATACAAACAAAGCTCCCTCCCAACTGATAACGTGCTAGAAGCTCTTGAAAACTGTGATGCCAAGCCAATTATTTTCCGAAAATTAACATCTGTCTTAGACTTCTTTGTAAGTTTTCAATTTCTGTTGCCGTCGCAGAAAGAACTTTTCCACTCTAAGAATTTTAAAAACTTACCTGAGATCTACCATGCTAGAAGACCGACTTAACGGCTTAGCTTTACTATATATTAATCGAAGTATGGATGTAGACATAGATGAAATTATCAACCGGTTTGCAAGCAATAAAATGCGGCTTGATTTTGTCATTTAATTCGATCTTTGAATTCTTTTATACTTACAAAATGGTATGAAAAACCTTAGAGAAAATTTTTTGTTTCGTCTGTTATTTTTTGTCTACTCTTAAAAAAGCATTGTTTTGCTTATTTCAGTATTTTATTTTTTAATTATGTCTTAGAATTATGTCTTAGTATTATTTTTTTGTATTTACCTTTTTTTCGGCACAAAAGAGTTCTTTGTGCTAAACAAATAATACCGAAAAAACTCACCTCTGGTTTTTAATTTTATTCCACAATAAAGTTCCGTAAATAAATAGGAATGTAAAGGTTGTGTCTACAAATACTGAAATACACCTTTAATCGTGATTCTAAATGCAAAAAATAGACTGGCTGTGCGTTATAAAATAAAAAAAAGTTTTGTTTTTCCAGTTACTACTAAATTTGGCTAATTCTTGGCAAAATTAGGATGTGGCCCACAAAAAATTTTAGCCTGCGGCGCTTTTACTTTTTTGCGACTTTTTCGTTTTGCCCCCCCCCCCTAGACCAAATCCTCCTAAATCCGCCACTGAGTCAGATGACATATTGACAAAGATGACAATTGTTAACTTAAAAAAAAGTTTAGTGGTTGAATATACAGGGTGTGTCAGTAAGGTGTATGTCTTAGATAGCACCTAAACTATCAAAGATAGGGAAAAAAGTGTCATACAAAAGTTAAAGGGTTTTTTACGATACATAATATAAAAATATTTTCTAATCTACAGGGTGGTCCTAAAAAGTGGTATTGAATAATAAAAAAGAAAATTAAATGGGACACCCAGTATTATTTCATAGAATATGATTCAATGGAATAAGAACTTTGCAACCCCATTAAAATTTTTGAAGTGAAATGCAACGTTGCCAAGTAATTAATTTTTTTCCGAAATTTTAGTAATTTTAAGGGTATCGTTAAAAAATCATAGCAACCTGTGGATTAACCCTAGGCAAATATAATTTACGTTGTAAGTACTTTAAGGTACGATATATTGATTTATAATAATGTTTTTTAAATCCTCTATACAGAGCGTTCATTACAGGTTGGACAACTCGATAGTTTTAAAAATGCTTTATTTCAATTTTTTTAAATGGGACCCCCTAATTTTTTTAGGCAAAAGAATTTATCTTTCGAAAACCTTACTTTTTTGTTAAACATGTCATATATCTAAATATCATAGTTTTCGAAATATTTTAGGATTTGTGTTAAATCAGGGTAAAAAAGGAAAGTTCTAATTAAACTATTTAGTCAAGATTGCTTTGGAACAAAAAATAAATAATTTTTTTTGTCACAGCTGTCATTGCAAAATTATTTCGCCAACATTTTGTGCTTTATTACTGTTTAAATTTTAGTTTCCCGAACTAACTTTATCGAAATAGAAAAATATGAGTTATGATAAGCATTGTTTTGCTTATTTCAGTATTTTATTTTTTAATTATGTCTTAGTATTATTTTTTTGTATTTACCTTTTTTTCGGCACAAAAGAGTTCTTTGTACTAAATAAATGAAGACACAAGTGGATAAAGGTGTTATGTAGCATTTTTTTAAAAATGAGTTTTTCTAAATTTTATTTACTTTAAGATGTTATACTTTTATTCTGTCGTTACTTTGCTTCAAAAATCCTGTAAACAGCTGAGAATTTTCATGGATAAAGGTGTTATGTTCCGCAATTTTCATTTTTTACTCTGGATAAAGGTGTCAAGGTAACATGACACCTTTATCCACTGAAATTCGTCTAAAGCCCGGCGGTGCCTAAGTATACATGACACTTAAATTTGAGGTTATGTTGTTTTATTATTAGAAAATAAAACTGTTGTGTGGAATCGATTGCAAGAACTTGTTGAATACTCTTTAAAGAGCGTGGTTAAAAAGGAATGTCTCGAGGAAAATTTATTTTGTCATTGCTCAAGGGCCAACAGGAACAAAATGAATCACAACAAGGTAAGAAATTCTTTGATTTAACAAAAAATGCCCTTTGAGGTTAGAAAGAATAGGTAGGTACTATTTTTTAGAGATTGATATTAATCAAGTAAACATTGTGGTTAATTAAATTATTATCTGTTTTAACGTAGTTTTAAGGGGGCATCTATACTAACTATAGGATTTTAAATAATAATCCAATAAATAAAAATATGAAATTTTTTGTTAAAACAACATTTTTTACTAAAAGCATGCAATTAATAAAAAAAATCAATAAGACAAAAAATTAATTTTAAGAAAGGTAATTAAATTAACCTCACAATCTATTTGCTTTATTAGATAATATCTCCTTTTATAGCTTTAATACTTTGCAAGATTTATTTCAAATTTGTTTTAGAAAGCCAAAATGATTTTCATCACCTACCCAATACAAAAAAACCATACCATAATTTGCTTAGCCAACAAACAGTTGAGCCTGAATGCTCTGGACATAGCACGCCACCTACTTTATGCAGGGAATCAGTAGTTAAGGCTGAACATTCCATGCATATCCAAAGGAGAAACCAAAGTTTATCTAGTACTATAGAAATAATAAATGCTGAAACCTCAAATACTGCAGATGGAATCACATCAGGTAAAATATTAAATACAAATTTAACTATTTTCTAACACTGATTTTTGCACTGTAATTTTAGGTCTAAAAAGTTACACGCTGTCTCAAAGTGATTATAGTGATGAAGATGTTACATCGGGAAGCGAATACATACCCAGTGGAGGTGAATCCAGTGACGACTTAGATGATGAGCCATTATCCAATATTCGTGATAAGATGAATCGAATTAATCAGAACGCTGCTATGAACCTACCATGCCAGGGCTTGATTACACCAGAAAATAAAATTTTAAGCCATATTACAGCTGACAGTGATTTGTTGAAAGATTTAAATGAAGAACAAGTTTTTGAAGAAAAAAGACAGAAGGTAAAAAAAAAAATATTTCAACCTAATGAAAAAACTTCGAGGACTCGTTTAAGAAACCCAGATACCTGGAAAAGAAGGAAATCTGCCATTGCTAGACAAAATGGCGAAGAATATATTTCTCAAACAGGGAAAGTTATACCAGAAAAGAAAATTAAGCTGGGAATACTATGTAAAGGAAATTGTAGATTAAAGTGCTCGGAAAAATTTAATGAAGACCATAGAAAAGCAATTTTAAATAAGTACTATTCGCTGGACGTTAACTCCAAAAATGCCTTGTTGTTTAGTAGTATTAACATTCATCCCGTTAAAAGGCACAGAGCTGACGCAAAAAACAAGAAAACCTTTACCTTTACTTACTCGCTGGCATTTAATAAAAAAACAGAGCTTATATGCCGAGAAGCGATGTGTGCCCTTTATCAGTTTAGCCGAAAAAAAATTGAACGAATACAAAATATGTTAAAAAAAGGACAGAATGCGCCATCACCTGATAATAGGGGTCGACACGAAAATCGGCCTCATAAGATTAGTGAAGATGTTGTAGCTTACATCAGCAACCACATCAATAGATTTCCGGCAGAAGAATCACACTACTCACGCAACAAAAATTGCCATAAAAAGTATTTGTCGTCCCTTCTTAATATGACAGAAATGTACAAGATGTATATTCAGGAATGCGAAAACAATAATCTTGGGGATTCCTTTAAAGTTAAACTTTCGTCGTATGTCCATATATTTTCAACTAAATTTAATTTATCATTTGGTAAGAAAAACGTGGAGGGATAACAGTTGAAAAATTATCGAATTTGCGTGAACAACTTGTGTTTATTAAAGAAGAATATAAATGGTTTTATGAACGTATCTTGGAAGAAAATGAAGAAAACCCTAAGAAAAAAAGAAAAACCAAGTAAACGTTATGATAAGAATTTATTGTCATTTACATTATGTTTTGATTTAATAACAATGCAAATCTTGCTACCACATTGCACCTTATTCCATTTTAATAAACTGCAATTTTCTCTTATTCCTTCGTGGATAAAGGTGTCATGTTGATTAAACCCTTATTTTAATATGAAAAAAGCCTTTTTCCAAAATTTAAATATCATCCAAAAGAGTGTATCAAAATACTTAACAAAGTAATAAAACAAATATTTAAAATTTCTCTAAATAAAGAAAGTTCCGATAAAAAATGTTAAAACTTAATTATCTCAATAACATGATTTTGCGACATGACACCTTTATCCACTTGTGTCTTCAAATAATACCGAAAAAACTCACCTCTCGTTTTTAATTTTATTCCACAATAAAGTTCCGTAAATAAATAGGAATGTAAAGGTTGTGTCTACAAATACTGAAATACACCTTAAATCGTGATTCTAAATGCAAAAAATAGACTGGCTGTGCGTTATAAAATAAAAAAAAGTTTGGTTTTTCCTGTTACTACTAAATTTGGCTAATTCTTGGAAAAATTAGGATGTGGCCCACAAAAAATTTTAGCCTGCGGCGCTTTTACTTTTTTGCGACTTTTTCGTTTTGCCCCCCCCCCCCCCCCCTAGACCAAATCCTCCTAAATCCGCCACTGAGTCAGATGACATATTGACAAACATGACAATTGTTTACTTAAAAAAGAGTTTAGTGGTTCAATATTTATTTTAAGGCACTTTTTAAATTAAATCTGAATGTTTGCTCTCCTAGAAATAAATAATTGAATTTGTCTATGAAAATTTTGCACCCACGTTTTCTAACCAATCAAAAGGTTTTATTTTAAATCATTACCATGACGACACAAAAAATCCGGAATAATTCGTACTATTTCATTTTTTGGCTAAATTATACTTTACAGTTATTGTAAGGAATGGCGGCGCCAGGATTTTCGGGATGGGTGGGCACAACAAGCGGGCCCGATGATTTGAAGGTGGGCACTATACAAATCAAACATGACTTCTAAAAAAAAAGTCATCTTCGCCCTCTTTATCTCGTATTACATCCGTCTATAATACCATTTCTTTGTCATCAAAAATTTCAGAGTGAAATACCCCTTTTCCCACGGAAATTCCATTACAAAACCGATTTCCTCAATTTTGTGTGGGCACTAGGGTTTGCTCCCATGTTTGTAGAGTTGGCCAGTGCCCACCCTGGCAGGGGCGCAGCCAGGGAGGGGCCCGGGAGGCCCGGGCCCCCCCCGCAATTTTTTGACATGCAAACTACTGTACCTTTATATTCTTAATAGATACAAGTAATTACCTACCTGCTTAATAGATATACATTTTTAATTTTCTATTTAAAATTGAAATAGGTAAACGGTCGCGTCTACTCCTCGCGATTTAAAAAAGTTTTATTTTGCCTACGGCTGTGACTGTGCCATACTCGTCTCGTTGTCGCGGCGCGCAATTACTCGATTAGTATGAGCACAGCACGCGGACATTCGCGATGAACTTTCGACTTTAACCTTGAGTGAGGAGTGAGCATTCAGCTATTTCCGCATTCCGCATTAAAACGTCGTAACAGGTGCACTATTTTACTAATTATATTATTGTTTATTCGTAGAAGTAGAAGCCTTTATAGATTGACAAGTATTCTTAGGTAAGTTCAACAATAGGTAATATAGCGACGATACAATGATTTGTAGTATTTTTTCTTAGTAGATTGTTACCTATTTAATTTAAGTACAAGTTTTAACATTATTATTATTTCAAAAACAGGAAAAATAATAAAAATTAAAAAATGGCCATCTACAGGGTGTTTTAAAACAAGTGCAGCTGATGACGTAACAGATAAAGTTAAAGAAATAAGAGGCCTGGCAGATGATAATTTTCAAACTATTTTTAAAAAAGCTCAAGATCTACTTTCGGAATTCGATATTGAAATCAGAATACCTAGACTACCGCCAAGACAAATACAAAGATTGGTTATAAGAACAGATTCCGCGGCTGAGTATTTCAAAATAACAATTTTTATTCCGTTTTTAGATGGCCTCATAGCAAATCTCGAGGATCGGTTTTTAAAACATCGAGAAACCATTCAAAATTTTGAATGCCTTTTTCCTTATGATAATCAAGACATTGATAGTCAATTTAAATGTTTTTTGGAACTTCACAGCTTCTACAAGAATGAATTCCTTGAAGAGTTTTCCAACAAAACTATGTTAAAAGCTGAACTTGAGCTGTGGTATAAAAACTGCAAAAACAAGAAACTGAAGGAAGATCTGGACAAAGTGCACTCCGAATGTGATGCCAATATATTTCCTAATATAAAAAGGCTTTTACAAATATTTTTAACTTTGCCTATTAGAACTGCCACATCTGAAAGGTCATTTTCAAATTTAAAATATTTAAAAACATATCTGCGTAGCACCACGGGGGAGGACAGATTAAATGGTTTGGCAGTTCTTTATGCGAACCACGATGTAGATATTACCGTGGAAGAAATTCTGGACGAAATGGCAAAAACAAAACGAAGAATTTTACTTTAAAGCGATTACTTACAACTTACTGTATAAGGTTTTTGTTTGTTTTTTAGTATGAGTATGATTTATGTGTTATTTATTTTAAATATATTTTTGCTAATTAAAATGCAATGTTTAATTTTTTTTGATAAATAATCTGATAGGGCCCCCCCCCGAACAAATTTTCTGGCTGCGCCACTGCACCCTGGCCCGCCCCTGGCGCCGCCGCTGATTGTAAGTAAAGTCCGTACAATTACTGCCTGAATGCACATCACAACTCGCACATACATAATCATAACAGAAACAAAAAATAAGGTAGGTCTGTTATTAATTAAATGGTCCTGTCAAATTATATTCATAAATTCGTTTTGACAATCATTGTCATTTCGAAAAACTTTAATTTTACGTGTTAACAGCGATTTGAAAGCAAAAAATAGTTTAGACATATTCTGAAATTAGATAATAATATATTTATTTATTTAAATAATTCATGCTTTAGGAAAATTATAAGTGAGAATTCTGTCTTTTTTTCACGTAATTTGTAGTTGGTTATACTTTTATCATATCCTGTATGATCGGTGATAATTTTACAGTACACTGGCAACTCAGACGTTGGATATAACATTAGCCCTCCTATGATAGTAAAGTATTTACTACGAACTTCTTGACTCTCTATAGGTCCTTACAACGCCATAAAGCCTTCTTTGATTGAATCCGAACAATAAACGACCATTCGAAAGTGTAATCTTTTTTCCGATCAATTTTGTCGGGTAAAGGGCCAAAGCGACAAGAAGTCTAAGCATTTTTCAACAACTCGTTTTTATCTACCTACGTTGTCTGTTTTAACTCTTACTCGTATGAAATTAATTTTTGTGAGGAATTAGAAAATAATATATTATATAGGGTATTCCACTAAAAAAAGTATTTTTGATATGTCCTGACTATTTGGGACACCCTGTAAAATGTAAAATAATTTTAGATTGAGGAAAAAATGCTTCCTTATAACTTTGTTTTAAAAAAATATTAAATAGTTAAGTAGTATAGATGCTATGATATCCTGCGTTGAAAGTTGGTATATTATAACATCATTATATTTTCAACAGTAATATACCGATAGAGGAGGCGTCTTATCGGTAATACCGCTGTTTTTTACAAGAAATCGATTTTCTGATAATTTTCACGAAATATAATTTTTACTTATAATCTGATAAGATCCCGGGAGCTTTTGCTCGAGGGCCTTATCTTTGATTATAAGTAAAAATTATATTGAGTGAAAATTTTCTTAAAAAATCTAGTTTCGAGTGAAAAACAACGGTATGAAGATAAGACGCCGCTTCTAGAGGTGTAATTAATTTACTGAACCCGAAATAAAAGCCATTTGTGATAAAGGAAAATATGCAAACACATCATTATGATTTACTTTTAAGTTTATAAACGTGCCACAACTAACAATTGATTAAAAATCCAAGACTAAATCAGACGCGTGGAACGTCAAAAATCAAATTCGCTTTTTTCATCACGGTTGCCATGAAAATGCCAATATTTCTTAAGCTCACGTCAAAGCAAAGCACACTGGGTTTATTCTTGCATACATTTTGTCATAAAACATTTCTTTAAAAATGTCAAACTTAAGTTAAGTTTATGCCCTAAAATCACCTCAAATAGTGTTGTGTGTCACTTTTATTTTGTAGGGGTTATAATATTTATTTATTAAACTTGATTTCTTAAAATAAATTACTGTTTGTTTGACAAAAAGCTACAGTGGTCTTACCGAGCTAGTCGTAGGTCTTATCGGGTAAGACCACGTTACCAAGGTGGTTGCTATGAAAATTTGTTTTCTGATTGTTTCTATATGCCAGGTAAATTATCATTACTATTCACAATAATTATTATGGAAAATATATGTGTTATTATAGATTAAATGATTTAAAAAATCACAAAATAACATAAATGTTCAGTAATCGTAGGAATAAACATTCCGTCCCTGAAATATAACATTGAAATCGAGATATTGAGATTGAGATTTAACAAAAATATTATTTCTGCATTAAACAGACCAAAATATCAAATGGTATTAAATAATAATTACGAAAATTGAGAAGAATGAATTGTTTTCCTCGGCATACTTGACATAACTTCTCATGCCTTGTACGGGTCTAGAAATTACATTTATGATATTTTTGTTAATGGCCACTATTACCTAAAAAATAATTATTAACTCGTGATACACCGTTAGAAAAGAAATTAAATGAAGAATTTTATTAAAATAAAACAAAGATGGGTTGCCATTTGCAAAATTCTAGTTTCCATGGCCTACTCTTTACTACTTACCTTGTTTTATCAAAGTTATGAACATTTTAGAAAACAAAGGATCTAGGCGGGCATTTTTAAAATAATTAATAAAGTGTGATATGGTATTAAGAAGAGAGTTATTCATAGAATTCAAGCATCAAATAAAAATGGAGAGTCCATTTAAAATTTAAGAATTGACTTCACTTCCGGTTAAACCGGAAGTGGATTTGAAGTTTTGGATTGGCCGAAAAATGGTAATTTACACACTTATTACCTCCTCAAATGTTTAAATCTTTAGTTTTAAAATTACGGAAAAACTTGGGAGGAAAATTTTTCCGTATAATAATTAATAAGTATTGTCATATTATACAGGGTTGCCCAGAAGTCCGGAATAAAATTAATATAACCTGTAACTTTTGGGGAAAACGCTGGGACATGTCTACTTAGTTTTATATATGCTCACATTTTGACGTTATTCGTTTGTTTTTTTATAGACATTTGTCAAAGATATGATGACATCGATATTTTTTTTTAAATGGAAACATACAGCTCGTGATACATCATTTGAAAACTAATACCTCGTACAGTATGAATGCTTATAAATTTTGGCGCGATTTTGTGAAGCTATTTCAAAATGGTGTCTGTTAACAGTTTTAAAAAAAAAATCTATTTAAATAAGCGGAAATGATAAATCATTGATGTTTTTTTTTTAAGTTTCAAGGTAAAAAATATTCATTGTTTCACGTTCTGGCATTTAATGACTAAAACAATAGTTTGTTAATTTGTTATTTATTGTGTAAAAAAAATAAAAATGTAACGAAGCAAAACAAAACACAACAAAAAGGTGGCTTAACGTGGCAAATGCTGCAAACCATTTTTGTTTTGAAAATTGTAAAATAATACTTTGGAAAAACTTAAATTAATTTTATAAGTTCACAATATCACAATATGTCAGAACGTGAATCAATGAAGATTTCATACCATAAAAGATTTAAAAAAACATCAATGATTTATCATTTCCGCTTACTTAAATAGAGATTTTTTAAAAAGTTTTTACAGTCGCCATTTTGAAATTGCTTGACAGAATTGCGCCAAAATTTATGAGCTTACTGTACATTATATTAGCAAATGATGTGTCACAGGCTTATGTTTCCATTTAAAAAAAGACCGATCTCGTCATATCTTTGACAAATGTCTATAAAATACAAACAAACGAATAATGTCAAAATGTGAGCATATATAAAATTAAGTTGACGTGTCCGAGCTTTTTCCCCAAAAGTTGCAGGTTAGGGCTATGTTAATTTTATTCCGGACTTCTGGGCAACCCTGTATATCTATAAATAATACCAACTAATAAAAAAAGGCGTGGCATAATATAGCTTATAAGTAATAAGATATACAAGAGCTAGTATACAATAAATGTTTATTAAAAGCAACATTTAGAAAACGACATTTCAATACTAATACCATAATAGTAATAACATGTAATAATTATAATATAAATTATTTCGACCTAAGCACCATTTTTATAAATCATAGCATTATATTTATACAACAAATATTACCAAAAGTAATCCTTTATTGGTACGAAACAATTTCACCCCAGTTTAAAGTCTTTTACGAAAGAATATAAAGAATTTTTTAACTGATCTCATTTTGGTTTTCTAAAGTAAAGATATCTTGTACAGAGAACCAAATCAAAATGCTTTTGTCAGAATGTCATGTCTGCTTTCTCAACTTTATTATTTTTTCTTTATTTAATCTTTATCTGTCTTTATACTCGGCTGAACAATTACAGTCCGATCTCTTTTATTTCTTTATGTGCAATATTTATTTATGCTGTGAAACGACGAAGTAATTTTATTTTACTGTTTGTGTTTTCTCTTTAGAATACCTATCTTTGTTTTGCTATTACAATTTTTCATCCACAACAGTAATACAAAAAACCTTTTAGAATATTCTTTTGAAAGCAAAATTAATGTTAAATATGACTTCATTTGTATTCTAAGAGAAATTTTTGGATTTCCTGGATTCCATTGAAGTTGCTTTTCTTATCTCAAATTAATTTTCCCTTTTAGGTGTGCATTTACAAAATAAAACCATATTATTAAGTACTATTTATGATATTACAAAGAGTTAGTAACAATGGCTTTGGTTATTTTTACAGTCGCAAAGGTAATAAATAGAAAGTATTGTTAAATTTATATTATTCACACATCTTTATAAGAGGAAACATATACTATAAAGCTTTTACTAAGAAATACCTTCTAAAGACTAACTAATTTGCATAATGCGTTAATTTAAAGCAAATAATATTTTATGAGTTGTAACTTTTTGCCGGTCTCTGTACATTTAGCTAATAAGTCAAAACTTGGTAATAAGACGTAGATTTTCAACCACAACAACTTTTACTAATTACTTTTTATCCTATCTATACACATAAGAGTACTTTGTTCTTAGCTTTTTTTTATATTATTCTAAATTCTGGACACCCGGTATATAAATTTGAAAAAATAATATGCTTTTTTGATCGTTTGAGAACAAGCTTTTTATGAAAAAAAACTTTTTTTCATAAACCCACAAATAAAAAGTTTTTCCTCTTCGATAGTCAATCCGTGGACATACTGTATACATATATCCGTTTGTGTTCAAAATTTAAAAAATGTGTAATATTTTTTTTTGGATTTTCATAATTTTTTAAGAAACAAGGGGAAACAGACAATGCAGAAAATGTCAAAGTCAAAGTTACCAGCTTTAAAAACCCATAACTCAAAAACTAGTCATAGGATGGGATTACGACCATGGACATTTTTAGTCGGGATGTCAAATTCTACACAATACTAAAAATTCAGCAAATTAGCCAAAAGCCATTTTCCATAAGTTTGTGAGAGGTCCTTTAATAAACTAATACTAGTAAAATATCCTTCGTTTAAAACTACTCTGCAGTAAAAACTTCTTTTTAAATTGAAATTGAATAAATCTAAATAATTTTTTTAGTCGAATTAAAGAACGTATTTTCTGTCCCACAATGAAGCGACTTTCTCCAGATCATAGAGACGTAGCGTTATCTTTCCTACCCTTTATCTAAAAAGACGAGTCAGCGAGTGAATCTTATATTTACTATTAAAAAAGTGTTAAATTAGGAAATCAAGTTGTTATTTTCACTATACCAATCATTTAAAATTATTGTTAAAATGATAACAAATTTTATTAGTTACTGGTTGACTTAAGTGGGTTTAATAAAATTAACAAAAAAAAATACAGTGGACTTTCTGAGGCTTTAAAAAAACTTAAAATTTGATTGTTTTTTTTTAACAGTTGATAATAATATAACGAGTTGCCCTTTGCAATAAGGAATATTTATAATATTTTTTTTGAATAAGACATACAAAATAAGAATATTATTGAACATAACTCTTTAAATTTATTGAAAAGGAATTTCCATTATATGGAACGCAGTAAAAACCATCAGAATTAAACCATTTTTTAATTAAAATTTACCTCGCACCAATCCCGTCGAGAATTCGTATTAGCTTAATTTGCAAAACAAATGAATTTGATTGCATGAGATTTAAAGTGTCCACTTTGCTATTTAGATCATTTATATAAGCATTGTTAGAAAAAAATTTATAACATTTGACGTTTAAACATTTTGCGCACCAAGAAAAGAGTTTTCAAAACCGAACAAGTTCTCAAGTCTCCAGTCTTCTTTACCTCCAAAAACCACTTCCAACAGTGATTTTTGACGCACACTAAATTTTATATTTATCAAAAATTTAATGTTATCTATAAAAAAATGTTGTTGTCAATGTCATTCTTATTGATGGATTTTGAGCATAAAGACCACTTGTATAGGTTTAAACTACAAATGACAGTTAAACTTAAGTTTATGCCGTAATGTGACTGTATAAACTTAACTTAAATTTAACTGTCACTGGTAGTTTAAACTGAAACTATACACGTGTCCCTTAATGATTAAAAAAGTGGGTTGACATAAAGGGTAAACTTTTCTTTGCAATCAAGTATTTTAGAGGCAAATGTCAAAATACCACTGCGGTGTATGTTAGAAGTGGTTTTTGGTAGTAAAACTCTGCCCCCGGTGAGTATAATTCCTAGACGGTCAAACTAGATATTTTTTCCTCGATTTGGTTATTTTAGGTCTAATAGTATTAGTGAGTTTATTATTTTAAAATTTATATACAGAATATTTCACTTAAAATTTGCAATAATTAATGTTAATGAACAATGATGCTATCTTAAAAACGAACTAGCATAACTAATTATGTTACAAACGTTTTTGGTATGTGTCGTCGATCTCTATAAATTTGAATAAAAGTTGGATCGACACCAGTGATTGTTCAGA
Organism: Polydrusus cervinus; assembly: GCA_935413205.1. Classification (NCBI taxonomy): domain Eukaryota; kingdom Metazoa; phylum Arthropoda; class Insecta; order Coleoptera; family Curculionidae; genus Polydrusus; species Polydrusus cervinus. The sequence goes on along the minus strand of OW284514.1, from coordinate 20,607,594 downwards.
CACCGTAGTTATTTATTGATAGCAGATGCCTGACAGTAGTACATTTTAACGGTTTTGATTCCAGGAGAATCCTGTTAAACGCTACAATCAGAAATGTTAGAAAACTTCGACGCCTGTCATAGAACCACAGGGGGGTCTTCAAACAATTTGTCTAATTTATTATTTTTATTATTATGTTTTCAGAGTTCTGTTTCACAGCTTTTTGTTGGTATTGCTGGTATTATTTACGGTACAGAGAAGAAATTCATCTTAACCTGTACTGTTTAGGAACTTCTGTTCTATGTGGCAAGACCAGTAGGTCGGTGGTAAGTTATTTGGCAATACGGTGCGGTGTGTTTTTCTGAAGCAAGTTAATTTTAAATTGGTGATACGTGAAAATGGTAAAATTTGAAAACAAGAACTAGTAGATATCGTTCTAATTTACCGTGAGTGTCGTCAAAGTGCGGCTGCTGCTTCGAAATTATGCGCAGAACGCTTTCCCTTGCGGGCTCATCATACACCCAGAATTTTTCTTAATGTTATTCATCGGGCAAGTTAGGCAGAACCGTATTCGATTCATAGTGTAATAAATGAATGAATGAGTACCTTATTTTTAAGTTTTTTCGAAAAAAGGTAATTGAAAATGTTGATTATTTTAATGCCTTCAATACGCAGCTAAAAAATAAGTATCAACTATCTATCACCGTCTATAATATATTTTATTGTAAGTTAAAACTTCCAAAAGCTTTGTTGATAAGCATGTTACTCCCTGATATTAAAACATATTTTGACGTTAACTTACTCATTCACAATGAGTAGGTATGCCATGACTACTCCACTGTTTCAGTCAGTTACAGTTTTGCTGATTACGTCAAACGGTGAAGCTAATGGAAAAGTTGCATTAAAACGTAATAATTCCCTAGCAGCAAATGGAGTTGCTGCTCTTACGTAACATTTTACGTACACTTAGGCCATTCTGGTTTCGAGCTTTTGTTGCCTGTGCATATCAGCATACTAATGAGGTTCTTTCGTAAGACAAGTTAGCAAAGTTTAAACTAATTTTAACTTATTACGAACACATTTTTAACTATAAAAAGTATTTAAAATGAACTGTAAAATATACGAAAACTTCGTAAGTCTAAAGAATCTCTATTTGGAAAATGCATAGCCGTCTCTCTCAGACAGAGTTCTTACCCGTTTTATTCCAGATGGATCCAGATGCGGGGACGTCATTGAGAGGGACATAAAGGATAGTAATTACCTCCATGTTAGCGGCCAATCATGGCAAGACGTCAATGCGTTGATATCGGTTTGTTTAACGCGTTCTGCTTATGGAGCTTATCGTCATAGACTCCTATTAACTAGCCCACTCACATAATGGTCGGCCGGTTGATTTCGCTACACACAGTTGCACACACAGTTAAATGACAGGCCAGGGCCGGACGGCGGCTGTAGGTTGTTAAAACTGAACGTGAGAAAAGTGAACAAAAGAAGTACAAGCCAGTGTGCTACTACCACGAGCCAACACCAGCTCCAACGGGGCGTTGCCTTGTTGTGTTATCGATGTGATGTAATATCATTTATGTATATTATCTATGAGTTTAGTATCATTAGATTAGTTAGTAGTACCTGACAATGTAAAATATATAATAAATAAAGCGATTTTAAAAGTTAGTAAGTACTGAACGTGTGTAGTCGTTTGCCGGTAGGCATTGGACGGCAGGCCTACTTTTACTTCAGACAAAAGTTTAGTGATTGAAAATAGCTGAAAGAACTTAAAAATGTTAAAACATCAAAGATTTTATTGATTTTTACCGCAAACATAAATATTTGTGGAAAATAGAAGAATTCATATGCCAACAGATCTTTTGCGAACGAAGACTTATGAGGAATTACTTTTACTGTGGAAATAGTAGACGTTGAAGCTACTCTCTGTGGAATATAATATACATAATATGACAAGTGTATTCAGATTAAAAGGATTAAAATATCAAAAAGAAGCATAATTTAATAAATTATCGAAGTCATTATCATTTACCCTAAGAAAGTTTTTTAATGACTTTCACTCGATTCTCTGAGTACTCGTATAAGATCCATGTCGGAGTGCAACGTTTTTAATTCCTTTACTCAACTTGTGTATTATGAAAACAATTGCCGCTGCACACGTTTCCTTATGACATATTTGAACTGACGATAAAAAACTGTGCGTGTATAGTGAAATGAAGGCCGCAATCGAAACCGGCCGATTACTTCCGGCCATTATCAGTGAGCGAAACTGAAAGTATAGTGTGACTATCGATTACGGCCCGCCGGCGGACTGATGCCTGACTGAACGTGAGTAGACTCCTTTAGATGAGGCGACATTCGAAAGGTATACAGGAGGTGTTAGCTGCGCGGGTCGTGCCAAAGCGCACCTGTTACAATTCGCCGACCATACAGTGGTGCCAGGCGCTGTCAGTACACGTTGTGGAGAAGATTATTTTCTGCGTACAATGGCGAATAAAACTGGAAAATGTGTGCAATTAATTGAAAAGTATAAATGTCTTTATTACAATACCCTTCAAGAGAATGCCAGGAAAGAATATAACTCTTTTGCGGCAACAAATAACCTAATGTTACGTTTTTGAGTTTTCTAACGGTGAAGAAGATAATTCAACAAAGTAAGGTCCTCTTTATAACTTGACATCTTTACAATATTAAGTTTACACTACAAATAAAAAAGTGCAGCAGGCGTAATAATTATTGATAAAATATATTTTGAGGTTAGATTTGCTTGTCAACTTATAAGACGTTGAAGTCGATTTGTCTACTTAAAAATTTGTAGCAGCAGGCATAAACTGGCCTGTATATTGTATCTCACTCACTCCTCCTCAAATCGCAGGGGGGCTTGGAAAAATGTAATAAAATAAAAAATGTCACTGAGGAACGCGAACTGTTAAAGATCAATAGCTTTCGAGATGTTTTCACCGTCAGAAAAAAGTATTTGTAGGTTTGATGCCTCTTGACTGCTAGAGTAGGGAAAGTATTTGTTTAAACTGTATCACATACCGAGCAAATAAAATATAAAAAAAAAAAATTGGTGTAAAAATTGAAACAATTCGACATTTCATATTTCAAATCGATTTAAAAAATAAGTTATTACGGTTCATAAAGCTTTATAAGAATATTTAAAAGTTTATTACCATTCATTATTTGCCGTCCGCTGACATTAACTTTCTTCAAATTGGGACATACGATTTGCCAATTAAAAATACATATGCTTAAATTGTGTTCCTCGTGTAAAGGGGGTTTTAAAATTTATACTAGCATAAATGGGCCTCTTTTGGAAATTATTTTCCCCTAATTCTAACTAACTAGGTTTGTTAATAGTATATTACGTATTAAGTATGGTAAACAGTATATTCCGCACGAATGGATAAATTGCAAACAAGCCGCGGAGCGGTGAGTGCGGTAATTACATGAGTGTGTAATTGCTTTACAACACGCAATACGTACTATACTTTTTCTAAGACTCTTTCTAATAAATTAAAGATCGCTTTATAATTTATAAAGTATCGATTTAAACTTTAAATCTCAAATATTAACAATGTCCCTGTCAAACATTCAAAACGAAAGATAGATAAATGTCACGATTTAAATGGTTTAGGGCTTTATTCTTTACGCACAGTTGCGTAAGAATAAATATCACTTATACAAATGTGCGTTACTTCTATGCTATTGCCATAAAATATTGTTATGGTATGCCATATTATATTGGTAAAATGTGACAATATGTTATTAACTACGATAACAATTTTAATTTTTGATTTTTTATAGACATGACATAGACAACAATAATTTTAAATGATAAAATAGTTTTGGACTTGCATTGTCTTTAATTTGTTTTACATCACAACGTTTCAACTGGTAAGTATCTCCAGTCGTCTTCAGGTGAATACTAAATAAGTAAAGTAACTACAGCTCTATTTATACTAGCTAGATGTACTGGAGCATGACTGAGATGGGTGCAGTCATGCGTTTAATTCTTGTACGGTATTTTAAGTTTACATCTACTTAACAAAGGTTTCCAGATATTTCTTATATCTAGTGAGGGCTTACTAAAACAATCTGGGTTCTGGTATATGATAGCAGCTTCCTTGAACTTCCTCTTCCTCCAATGTGGTTCTTTGTGCAGGATTCGAGCTTCTGTCCACTTAATGTGATGACCGTGTGTCCAGGCATGGTCAGCTGCCCCTGATTTTTCGGTTTCTCCTTTAAGCGTGTTGTTTCTGTGTTCCTTGACCCTAGTTTCAAGTGGCCTTAGAGTCTCACCAATGTAGGATCTGCCACATTCGCAGGGAATCTGATAGATACAGTTTTTCCTATCTTTTTGACTTGTTGGTTTCGTCTTCGTCAAGTGGCTTCTTAAAGTGTCTTTTGAGCTGAATACCGTATTAATGTTGTATCGTTGTCCTAGTCTTCTAATTCTCTCAGATACTCCTTTGACATACGGAATGTTGAGTGTTGATTGTGACTCTACTGGCTTCTTTTGTGTATTTGACCGATTCTTGCGATTTTCCATTAGTTTATCAACTAGATGCCCGGGGTAGCCATTTTTGTTGAGGTCGGTCTTGATGTAGTTAGTTTCCTGTTTGAGGGCTTCATTTGAATTACAGATGGTAATTGCTCTATCCACAAGCGTTCTTACTATGCCATGTTTTGTGCTATTTAAGTGATTTGAGTTGTAATTCAAATATTGACCTGTATGCGTGGGTTTTCTGTACACTGAAGTATGGATGGTGTTGCCATTTTTCTTTACGTTTACATCCAGGAAAGGTAATTGACTGTTTTCTTCTCTCTCCATGGTAAATTTGATTGTCGGCGCCAGGCTGTTAATGTGGTATAGGAATTCCTTGAGTTCGTCATCGTTTCCATTCCAAATAATGAAGGTGTCGTCCACATATCTCAGCCATGTTTTTGGTTTCTTTTTTGCTTGTTTTATTGCTTCGGATTCAAACCATTCCATGTAAATGTTGGCGATTATTGGTGAGAGAGATAAGCCCATCGGTAGTCCGTCCACTTGGCTGAAAAAGTCAAAAAGATAGGAAAAACTGTATCTATCAGATTCCCTGCGAATGTGGCAGATCCTACATTGGTGAGACTCTAAGGCCACTTGAAACTAGGGTCAAGGAACACAGAAACAACACGCTTAAAGGAGAAACCGAAAAATCAGGGGCAGCTGACCATGCCTGGACACACGGTCATCACATTAAGTGGACAGAAGCTCGAATCCTGCACAAAGAACCACATTGGAGGAAGAGGAAGTTCAAGGAAGCTGCTATCATATACCAGAACCCAGATTGTTTTAGTAAGCCCTCACTAGATATAAGAAATATCTGGAAACCTTTGTTAAGTAGATGTAAACTTAAAATACCGCACAAGAATTAAACGCATGACTGCACCCATCTCAGTCATGCTCCAGTACATCTAGCTAGTATAAATAGAGCTGTAGTTACTTTACTTATTTAGTATTCACCTGAAGACGACTGGAGATACTTATCAGTTGAAACGTTGTGATGTAAAACAAATTAAAGACAATGCAAGTCCAAAACTATTCTATCATTCAAGAAACATCATTGTCTCCAACCTTCAAACAGACAATAATTTTAAATATACCTAACTGTATTTTTTTTCGTAACATTTTATTGTTAAAGAATAACAATACATTTAATTTGGTGCACTTTTTTAATTTAATTGTACTGGTGTTATATTTTGACCACCTGCAACTATTTTCGTAATATTTATTTTGTTATTCATTAATAGGACAAAAGCTACTTTAGTATAAACAAATATAACTTCAAAGGAATCCATTAGATTTTAAGGGGGTTTGAGTAAAAGTAAACGATATAAAAGTCGAGAGTGAAAAATCTCGACAAACGATGGGAGACACTTAAAATATATAAATTTATTGAGTTTGTTTTCTAAAATTCATTTGTGAATCATTGCAATGAGTGAAGTATTATCTTATTCTCAAAGTAAGACAACAGATAAATATAAGTTAAATTACATCAGAATCCATCTACTACTATTATTTAATTTGGAAAACAGTGGATGCTGTAAAAATGTATATTTTAAGAATAAAAAGAATTATTCCACTATACCTACTGCTATATGTACGCCACTGTACAAAATACATATTTCGATAACGTCGGGTGGAGCTAATGGAAAAGTTGCAATAAAATGAGCTGATACTCTAACATTAACTGAAGTAAGTGCTCTCACGTTATTTTAACATTTAACTTGTTTTATTTTAATACCTTTGTTTCCCATGCATATCAACATACTAATGAGGTTTTAAATTTGATAGATAACTTCAACAACAACTTTAACATAAATGATAATATTATATATACAGGGTGTCCCGTAACGTATCCGAAAAAACTTATATGACATAATCGGCTTAGTTTGATGTCTAGTATCTCCAGTTACTCTATGGCCCATAAGTTACGGGACACCCTGTATATAATATTACGAAGTACATTGGGACGCCAAAATAATTGGTTCCCTGGGGCCAGGGAGACAATGACGGCCATTTCTTATTATAGGAAAGCCGTAATCGGAAGCAACTCCACAGACTACGAAATCGCGTTTTTAATATTTATTTAATAATAAATATACAGTAAACATACAACCTACTGTCCGCTCTGTTCATTTAAATTTCTTGAATAATATTCAATTTTCAAGTATGCCAATATTTCTTAGGATCATGTTGAAAATTGAGAAGAGCGAGAATTTGTGCTTAAAAATTGTAAGTAGATAATAAAATTCTGACAACTCAAAAGTTTGATAGTCTATACACTTTTTATGTTTAATCCGATTTTTTTAGTTTTTATGTTAATAGAAAATATTTTAAAATTGCATGCAATGGCAATTTTATAAATAACTGAACATTTAAACATTGACAGTTATAATCAATGTAAGACAATCTTAATAGAAATACCTTTCTTTCGTGGGTTCCAGCTCTACTAATGAGCCAAGATATGGCGAAACCCGTCTAGGGATAGATCCAACGAAATGAAATGTAAAGTTTTATTCTGTTTTCATTAGTTTTCATAACTTTTAATCGTGCGGGTTGGAGCTGCCCAATGGGTCCCTTATAATTATGACGAGTGTTTTTGCAGGTCATTTACTCCTAACATTTTTACTTATTTCCATAGGTTTATTAGAGGTGCCGGTATACTTTAAGAGTATCTAGCAACGGTACTAGATATCACTATATGCAACATCTTGCTGATTGCTTTCACAAGAAAACTACTTAAGCAGTCGGGATCCTTCCTTTCTTTCGTCGGGTCCTAGCTCTCCTGATGAGCCATGATATAGCGAAATGCATATAGGGATAGATCTCACGAAATAAACGGAAAATCTTTACTCTAGAAACTCATTGGGTAAACATACGTCACAGCTTTTCTAAACACGAATCTCTTTAAAATAAATTAACAAAGTCTGACAAATCTTACACACTTTAACAGCTGCAAGAAATCCTGTATTCAAATTTAAATATTCGATCAGGAATATAAAGGGGGAGGTATCGATCGCTTTAAATTTGTTTACAGTATTTTTTATAAGATCACCAGCTTTTTATAAGGGAAATGCTTTTAGTGGGGCGCGTTATATTTAACTAAGATCAATTTAAAGAATCTTTAAACTAGTTTATTAATTTCAATTAACAGCTAACTACTTATTGAAACCTAATGCGTTATACGTTTCAGATCGTTAAAATCAAGCTCTTTTATTAATTATTGATGACCCAATACGTCGTTAAGGATTAACTGTTTCCAGTTTTGTTATATACTGAAAGCTGCTTTTTGTTTTGAAATAACTAAATAAAACTTTATTGATCGGGTATTAATTTACAGCAGCCTTACCCAAAAAAAAAATATTTCGATTAATCCGCATGTCGTTATTGTTGAGTATAAAATGGCATGATACAAAATTTAAAGATAATTTTGAATACAGGAAATTATCATTTATTTAAAAAAAAGCTTACTTACAGGGTGTTACGGAATTGACGCATCTGACAAAGAATTGGAAAATACTTTTTTACTATTTAAATGTTTATTATTAAAAAAACTATTTTATATTTCTGAAAGAAAAAGGCAATATTTCCTTACACTTAGTCATTTTAGGCAATGCAAAATAACTATTAGGAAATATTTATTATTGTACTGTAAGAAAATATTATTTTTATACGGCTACTTCTAAACTAAAATGTGTTAAGCTTGACAATTCAGTATTACTGTGTTTCCATAGTTATAACACAAATATTTAATGGCATTCTTTATTTGTGAACAAAGTTAATAATAAAGTAGTAGAGTTTAGTGTCCGTATAATTAAATAGAAAAGAAGGTTTTTTAGCGGCAGGCGGACAAAGTAGTGCATCTATCTTTTGCATTGAGTACACAGGAACGCCAAAGGTAATGGGTTCCCTGGGGCATAGGTAGACAATGACAGGCTGTTTCGTTCTTATTAGAACTCATCAGAAAGCCATAACCTGTAATCCGTACTGGGGGTCGCTTACCGGTTATGGCTTTCTGATGAGTTCTAATAAGAACGAAACAGCCTGTCATTGTCTACCTGTGCCCCAGGGAACATATTACCTTTGGCGTCCCTGTGTACTCAATGCAAAAGATAGATAGCACTACTTTGTCCGCCTGCCGCTAAAAAACCTTCTTTTCTAAAGTTAATAATATTTATTTCAAAATTTTAGCAAGATGATTGTAATAAGTTATGTCCTTTTAATAATTTTCGATTTGCGGAAAAATAGTAGGTATGTATACCTCGTAGAAAAAGCCATATTCCCGGACTCCGTATTGTCAGTGTCGGCTTGCACCTCGACACAAAATCTTTACGGTCATCCGGGAATGTTCAGCTTTTCCTACTAGGTATACAATGTACTATTAAAGTCGAGTTGCCAAAAAATATCTTTTTTGGCAGAGTGATTGAGATGTTATAAATTGTTAAAAAGTTAAGAGTACAACTTAGTTTTTAATACATTTTTAATATTCATCTTCTTCACACGTACATACATCTATTTCTTCTCCATAGTTTCTCAAATGACTAGCCATCAATTTTATTTTTCTTAAATGATTATTCCCATTCACTTCTGCTTCATACCTTTCAACAGTTTTTTCACACACAGATGTAAAACTTTTAATTCTACATTCAAACTCTTATAGTGCCCTGAGCCTTAAACCCACATATTTTTTTTCACAATGTGTACCTATTTTCTCACCGTTCTACTCATTTTTCCATCGCACCTACAATTTTGTTGCTCAGTTAGGGTGATATCTACTGGTTTTTCTTCTTTTTATTTATTCTCCTGAAGATGAATGCTTCTGCGTTCGAAATATGTAGAAAAGTTTCTTAAAATATTTCTTTAATATAACAGTGGAGGAAGAGATTGTGTTCTTATTTCTTACCTTCTAAATTTCCACTCCACTTTAAGTATGGACTATTTCTTCAAAGAAACAATTACCAAATGTAGATATTTAAGCGTTTCACCTCCTTTCCCTTTGAAGTCTTCTTTGAATAGTCCTTGGAGTTTGCTTCAATCTTTACAACATAACACTACATAACTCTATATCATTTTGACGCTTTAGCATTTAAACTATCTAGTCAAACAGACTATATTATGTATTATCTTGATTGTTACGAAACTCTGAACCCCTTAACAATTTAAATCTGCAATTATTACCAAAAAATCTGTTTCAATAAATGTATTATATTCTTTATAACTCTAATGAGTTGATCCATATTAACTGTTAGAATTTATTGTTGTCGATTTATTAATTCTAACCCAACCAGTAACTTTCTATTAATATCTGAAAATTCGAACAATACATCAATACCAAATAAACTCCGAGGATTTTTAGAAAGAATTCCTAATTCCAGGCTTATGTCGATTCCAAAAAAAAATCAAGATATTTTTCGGTATTTCCAAACCATTATTCAATAAATAATAAAAGGAATCTTTAAAAATACTTTTGTAAATCAAAAGGGACTTTAACGTTAAAAACTCATCTCTGAAAATGGATTTTTTTTTCATTTCTAAAAGTGTATCGCCGAAAGTATGACCCTAATTTATTTTTTACGATGTCTTTTTTAATCAAAAAGATGTTTGTCCTAAATATACTAAGTATATAAATATAAGTATATAAGTTAATCCTTGTGAAGATATATGGATATTTAAAAAAAAATTATTAAATGAATGTTACAAATTTAAAAAAAGTAATTTGCTCTTTAATACTATAAGGCAGTACATCCATAGCAACCAAAAAGGGTACTGGGGATACAGGAAGTCAGGCTAGAGAAAAAAATGGATCAGAAACAAACACTAATGTCAGGTTGTAAAATTTCTTTAACCAAATTCAAACTTGCTGGTTAGTTAGTTGTGGTTAAAAATCTTTATGAAATCAACATAAATCTACTGTGATAATTGACAGGGATTAAACCACAGCAGCTTTTTATTGAAGATTTAGACCCAATACACTAGTCAACAAAATTTAAGATTTTTTTTGTCCCACGAGCTGAAGTGGGTGTACTTGGTAGCACTTTTTAAACATATTTCATATACAGGGTGGCCCATTTGTCTGACAAAGTAATATACCGTCTCTACTATTAAAGATATCAAAAAAAAGTTTCTATAAAAGTTGTAAGGTATAAAAAAATATATGTTCTAAAATTATTTTTAAATATACAGGAAGGTCCAAAAAAGTAGGACAATAAAAATATACATTTTTTTAAATGGAACACCCTATATATTTTAGCATTTTTTGTTTCCTTACAAAATTATGCATATGACGCCATATTTAGTTTTATAATTTTTTGCAACGTTGCCAAACAAAATACAAAATTCTTAAAATTTTGGAAAAAACATGATAGTAAAAAAATACCTGTATTTCTCAATAAGAGTATCGAAAATCGAAAATTTCTTGTAAGCTCTTAAGTTCAGGGATAGAAATATTGTCTTAACTCTTTAAGTACCGAAAATTTTGTACAGGGTGTTTTCTGTTGACATCCAAATATACAAAATTTTAAAATACAATAACTCTGTTTTTTCAAATGAAACACCCTATATTTATTAGGCTCGTCTGATAGATATTGTAAGTATCTTTAATTATTGTTAAGTCATACCTATACCTAAATTTACTAGTTTTGGCAATATTTCGATTTTTATTTAAATTTTGGTGAAAAAAACTATAGTTTTTATTTTTCGAGTAAGCCATGACTAGCAAAGTCAAAACAAATGTAATTGAATATAATGTCATATTTATAATTATTATATTTATATTTATAATGTGTGTAAACTTATTTTCAATATCAAGTTGCGTAATAAAAACAAAATTTTATTAAATTAAATAAATACGTAACTAACTATGGTTATCAATTTATTTTAATATGGGATAATATTTAATGACATTTGTTTTAAGCTTGCTGGTCATGGCTTACTAAAAAAATAAAAATTATAGTTTTTTTTACCAAAATTTAAATAAAAATAGAAATATTGCCAAAACTAGTAAATTTAGGTAGAGGTATGACTTAACAATAATTAAAGATACTTACAATATCTATCGGATGAGCCTAATAAATATAGGGTGTTTCATTTGAAAAAACAGAGTTATTGTATTTTAAAATTTTGTATATTTGGATGTCAACAGAAAACACCCTGTACAAAATTTTCGGTACTTAAAGATTTAAAATAGTTTATCTATCCCTAAACTTAAGAGCTTACAAGAAATTTTCGATTTTCGATACTCTTATTGAGAAATACAGGTAATTTTTTACTATCATGTTTTTTCCAAAATTTTAAGAATTTTGCATTTTGTTTGGCAACGTTGCAAAAAATTAAAAAACTAAGTATGGCGTCATATGGATAATTTTGCAAGGAAACAAAAAACGCTAAAATATATAGGGTGTTTCATTTAAAAAAATGTATATTTTTATTGTCCTACTTTTTTGGACCATCCTGTATGTTTAAAAATAATTTTAAAACATATATTTTTTTATACCTCACAACTTTTATAGAAACTTTTTTTTGATATCTTTGATAGTAGAGACGGTATATTACTTTGTCAGACAAATGGGCCACCCTGTATGTTTTCAGAATTTTTCCATCACGCAGGGTTTTAAAGTGACAAAGCAATGCATTTTTGTGAACGTATATATTATAATATGGGTATAAGTTATGAAAAAATAAAGTACAAAGTGATATTATTACTTAGAAAATGTGGTCATATATGACTTTCGACTGTACTTTGCATCAGAAACATCTCTCTTCAGCGTCCAGCAATAGTCTGCCAACATAGCGGGGCTCCATTTGCCTTGGTATCTCTTCTCCATGTCCAGAATGTCCTGGTGAAATCGCTCGCCATGTTCGTCACTTACTGCTCCAAGGTTTTTCGGAAAAAAGTCCAAGTGTGAATGAGGAAAGTGTATTTTTAGACTCATGTTGCAACCCATGGCTTTATATGAGACCAATAAATTGTTAACATTCTCTACGTAATTTTCGGATTTACGATTTCCCAAGAAGCCGTTGCAAATGTCCTTGAAAGAAAACCATGCTGCTTTTTCAACTCCATTCAGAGAATCACTAAAGTTTTCATCTCGAAGTAGCTCTCTGATCTGAGGTCCCACAAAAATACCTTCCTTTATCTTGGCATCACTGATTTTAGGGAACTTACTTCTCACATATGCAAACGCACTGTTAGTTTAATCCATACCTTTAACAAAATTCTTCATTAACCTAAGCTTAATGTGCAAAGGTGGTAAATAAATTTTTTGGGGATCAACAAGTGGGATACCACTGACATTCTTATTTCCTGGTGTCAGGGAAGTTCGTTTAGGCCACTCTTTCTTTTCATAGTGATTTTTCCTATCTCGACTGTCCCATTCGCATAGGAAACAACAATACTTTGTGTAACCGAGTTGCATGCCGAGCAAAAGTGAAACAACTTTCAAATCGCCACAAATATTCCACTTAAAGCCTATATATTTAATTTTTTCCAAAAGAAGCTTCACAGCCTGACACAAGTTTTTTGTTAGATGACTCTTATAGTACAGACCTATGCGTGCATTTTATAGGTAAATAATCACATAGGTATACTGGAACATAAAAACTAAGGGTGATGGAGAAATTCTGAAAACATGATTGATTTCAGCATGCAAAATTATATTGAAATCAGACATTTTTACGCTTGGGACAAAAATCTTGTTAACCAGTGATACCAACGAAACAGCTGATTCAGATAAATGGGAAACAGCTATAAACTACTTCAGGAATTTCGACAGGAGACATGACTGTCCAGAATCTGTACAGAATGCAACTGTACAATGGATACCTTAACTGCAGATAATAATTAAGTAAGGGATACAGTACAGCACTTAGTTGGCCATTGCGAATCACTGGATCGGAAGACGCAAGTATACTCGGGTCACCAAAACTGGAACCAGACGACATCCAGACTCTCTCCCCAGTTGATCTACGCAAACTGGTGCAAGAAACTGGAATCACTGATCACTGAATGGGCGTGAGAATCAATCAATCAATAGGTGTAATGGGTCAAATTTGGCCTAAGTTCATCCGGGCTTCAGAAGGAAAATATTTTTTTAAAAATTCATTTAATTTATAAGAATATAATATAATCTATTCAAACCAAAGTAAAATTCATCAAATGTTAAAAATCTTATGGTATACGAGGAACAGTCAAAAATTTAAAATGGCCTTAATAGCGAAGTCTAGAGATGAATTCGCCATTTTATTTTTTGGTCAATATTTCGATGCCTTTTCGCTTTATTCAAAAAGGGGCCAAATACCCGTCCATAAGTAACAATTACCTACAGTTTTAGTTTAGTTAAGTCTTGAGTGATAAATTAATAAAAGAAAAAAATTAAAATTTGTGAAATTTGTACATTTTTCTTTTTCTGCTTTTATTACTTTATAAATTCAAACTTGTTTAACTTTAAATTGTAGGTAATTAGCTTAAAATATGGATATTTGGCCCTTTTTTGAATAAAAGGAAAAAGTAACGAAATATAAATTAAAAAACAAAATGGCGACTGCGTTACTAGACCTTAGTCTTAAAAGTAAAGTGCCCTTGTTTTATACTTTAGAAAAAAAAGGGTTTTAATTTTAAAGCCATGCTCAATATCAAATTAGATAAAATACTTTTGATTCCTTAAAAAATAAATTACTGGGTGCACAGTATTCAAAAACTTTTTGGTTTTCATAATATTTTTGAAACTGACATAATCAACTTCAATTAGGGAATCCAAACCACGTGATTCAATATGACGGTTGGATGGCAAAAAGCATTGAGTCACCAGTTAAATGCCACCAGCAACATTATTTTAATGGTCACGTGCACCAATTACAACGCAGTATTTGCCAGCCAGCCGCCATTTGGACACATCGTTGGATTGCCTAATAAAGTCTAGATAAATAGGATTTGCATACTATTTGACAGCGATCGATCTATCATTTATACAGTTTTATTTTTTATTTTTATTCACAGAAAAAGATTAATTGCTATTTTTTGTCAAACGTAAGTGAAATTTGATATTTTGGTATAATTTTAAAAAACTATTGTTAATTTTTTTCTATATAATAATATATAATAAATTAGTGAAAATAAAGGTAATTTACTTTAAAGTCAATTTTTGACTGTTGCTCGTATACCATAAATATTTCATTGGATTTGAGGGATATTATTCTAGTTTAAAGATATATTATGCAGAATTTTTTCGAAATAAAAAAATTATTAAATGCAAAAATAAAAAATAAACATTCCCATAATTATGCTGCGCACCTTTTGACAGTCACTGTATTATATGCCCAAGAAAACACAAAAATATATTATTTAACCAAGCATTAAATATATCTAATCACACGACACGGTCGTGGTTGCCGACAGCCTCCCGCATCTCCAGAATATAATGGATCTTATCGTTGAATATAGCACACAGTATGGTCTACACATAAACGTTGCCAAGACCAAGCTGGTTGTGTTCTCCAAGGCACCAAGACAGACAATTCTTCAAATAAACAACCAGGTCGTAGAACAAGTGCAGTCCATTAAATATCTTGGAGCCCTCGTCAACGAGAACAGTGACCCTAAAATGGAAATCAGATCAAGAATAGAGCAGGCCAGAAGGACTTTCATCTTCATGAAAAACCTCTTCACAAGTGGAGACCTAGATCTGCAGCTCCGCATACGTATATTGCGATGTTACATCTTCCCAGTGCTACTCTATGGCTCCGAGAGCTGGACATTCTGCCAGTCGATGGAGAGCCGCATGGACGCCTTCGAGATGTACTTGTATCGCCGTATACTGCGTATATCCTGGGTGGATAGGATAACCAACGAGGAAGTGCTAAGGAGAATAGGTAAAGGCAGAGAACTGTTGACAACCATCAAAGAACGAAAGCTCCAGTACATCGGGCATGTTATGAGAGGGGAGCGGTACGAGTTTCTCCGACTCATCATCGAAGGAAAGATAGAGGGTAAACGATCTGTGGGCAGACGACAGAACTCATGGCTGAAGGATCTGCGCCGATGGTTCGGACGGACATCCATAGAGATTTTCAGAGGCGCGGTTTCACGCACCATTATAGCCAGTTGGATCGCCAACCTTCGTAGGGAGACGGCGTCCTAAGAAGAAGAATCGACTGTTCATTTACTTTTAATTAAATAGAAAGAATCAATTAATATTTTGTCTTTAATACAAATACACTCATAATTAGGAAAAATTTAATTGGCAACAAATTGTTAAAATAAATAAAAGCCATTACTAGTTCGGGTTTTATTACCTACGTAAAACCAGAAAAACAAAATATAAACACAAAAAAAAACAAATCTGGATACACGCATTTCCAAGTTAGTAAAAATAATTCTAATAAAATTACAAAAAATATATCCCCTACAGTTTGCACATCAGTGTATTCAAGATTTCTAGCCAACAGACAGACAGAAATTGCAACAATATTGTATATACCATGGGATCAAAATGAATTAATTATTTGGCTGGTTATTGCCCATGAGGTTTTCCCTCGGCAACAATCTGCATATTAATGTGTTTAAATGGTGTCCACGCTGGTATATAACACGTTATTAAGAGTTTTTCCGTTGAATTTTTATTAAAAAATAGGTAAATCTTTGGGAACCCACCATATTTACGATTTCTTTAATATCACAATAAAAAGCGAAAACTGGTAACACTGGAAATTGAAACAAGTCTCTTTAAAAGACCTTAACAGGGTGCATTATAAAAATAAAAAAAGCGCAAAAGAAATAAATAATGCACACGCAAAATCACAATTATCTGCAAACTTTAACCAAATTATAAATTTGAATCTGTAGAAACCAAAAAATTTTAAAACATTTTCATTTTATTTCTGAATAAAAGTTTTGTGTGGTTTTTTATTGACAGTGAGATAAAGCTTTTTGATCCCGCAGTGATTATGCGTCAATCAGTGTAACATGACCAGAGAAACCCGTGAAAAAATTTAAATTTACGAAAATGTCAATTTAATTTCATGCTCTGGGAATAAAAATACAGGTTAATACAGAATTAATTTAATTTTAAAAATTATACTTGATAAAGGATTAAATTTAAATTTAAAAATAGGAATAGTATATTATTTCAATAGAGTCACTTTGTCATTTCTGGCCCTTCATTCAAATTAGGTTTTTTATCTCTTCCTTTGCTGCCAGGGCCATTCCCGAGGGGACCTACAGTTTAACTTGGATTCCGAACCACGAGTGTCAACACTCTCGGTCTCTTGGGTCATGCATGACCTACCGATTGAGGAGTGTGTACCTTCTTCTGCACCCCAGGAGATGTCCGATCTCATCCGGCCTGGTTACCGGCGTGAATGGAGTGGATTGAGAGATGATACATTTTACACTCTTCCCTGCATTCTTAAACCCCAGGGATCGAACCCAGACAGCCACTGCCGCGGTTTCGATAGAGTCAACACTCTCATAATATTATCAAAATATTAAGTATATAAATATAAAGTATCTCCATTTTTTATCAGTACATTATTCAACATACAGGGTGGGGACCTTAACTGGAACAAATTCGCCAGAATAAAAAAAAAATATTTTTTAAAAATGCAAAAACACGCCGATTGAGATTTTTTTGGACTTCACACTGATAACAAAAATGTATTTTCTTAACCCTCTTTGGGGGTGAAACATAACCCAACGTAATTGTTTTACAATAAAAGACAAAAATAAATTAAAAACAATTGGACATATAATTTTCTCTTTACAAGGGCTTTCCAAGAAGGTCTCATAAGTGGTAGAGATCATATCGCGATAGAAACGGCGTTTCGACAGTTGAAAGCCACAGATGACATTCACAGATGATTCTAGTTCCGCAGAAAAGTTACTAGATTTAGTGTGGACCGTAACAAGTTCACATGTCAGTTCGCGTCCTATTATTTTCGTTGTTTTTTGGTGTTTTTTAGTATTTTTGTGGCTGTTTTTATATAGTGTATATAGAGTTTTCTGATTGAAAGTTAGAGTCATAACTAAAATGAAGCATAGTGATTGTTTTGTATACCAATATTTTAACCATATATACCATGTTTTACGTATTCTACCTAGCTGGTGCAGTATTACCGGCATTTATTACATTCTTTAATATTCACGAGCAAAAGAGAGTGGTGTGTCGATAAATTAAATTTTTTAAAAGCTTTGTCGATAATATTTATGTTACTAGTACATTACTTTATTGTAAGTAATTCCTATCACAATATCTAGGTAGTATTCACTGGATACCTAATAGGTTCTTAACTTTTGTTTCAATTTGGATAACATCTCCAAAAGTTTCTTGACAACTTTAGTTAAGAACGATGATTTAAATAGAAAAATGTATAAAGTCTTCTTTGATAAATTAAAATGAGAGATAAGGAACTTAATATTTAAATATTTTTTTAGTTTGTTAATGGAACATAAAAATAGTCCGGTCCTGTCTTTTTAGCCAACCTCTAAACGTAAAATAGACCAGACGTCAACAGAGTGCCATAAATGACAAGTGACTTGGCGTTTTCTTAAAAAAAATTGACTAATATAGGCAATGTGTCAAAATGGCAGCTGGATGGCAAATACTGCTTTGTAATTGGTACACGTGACCATAAAAAAAATGTTGCTGGTGGCACTTTACTGGTGACTCAATGCTTTTTGCCATCCAACCGCCATATTGAATCAAGTGGTTTGGATTCCCTAATTTACAAAATTTAGGTTGGGTTACGTTTCACCTTATACAGGGGGTTAAAGAAAAATTTTTAGGTCTCAAAATGTAGCTCATTTTCAGCTCACTGTTCCCTATTTCTATTTTCTTTTGTCACCCGGTATCCCGGTATAATGAATGAAGTAAAAAATTATTTTGTTAAGAAAGCTTTAAAATAAATAGATTTAAAAACACTGGTAAATCTCTAAATGGTCAATTAAAAACGAACCCATTCCCCATGTTAAATATGTACCAATAAAACATCTGTGACCCTTAAGTTAGGTGCCTAATTAAAAAAAAAATGTATGTCTAAATGTTTCTTTTTTAAGTCAGTTGTAATACGGTACCCGACAAAGCTATACTATAGCGAAACATATGTTGTACAATGTTTTAATAAAAAGTGTAAATACTACGTAGTGTTTTATTTTTATAATTAAATTTCCATCAAATAGCGAAATCATCGATTAAAACTCGTATATTACTAATACTGGTATTATTACAAAGAGAAAAACTCTGAATATGTTTGGGTTTGTTGAATATTACATTATCAATGGCATTATAAAAATTGGATTGAATTAATTAAATTAATTAATGATGATTTAGAAAAAGTTAAAGAATGACGTGACTATAACCTACTTTCTTTTAATAGCACTTAAACCAGCATATTATTAACTTATAACGTTCATATAATAATATTTTTTTTTTCAAACTTATCAAGATTCCTTTTTTTTTAACATAATTTATTCATTTTAGCTCATCATAGCTTACATTTCAGGTTTCTTTACAATTTTATATTAAAGCTATTACATAACTTATTATCTAATTTGGTTTCTGCTGGTTAGCAGTGCTAGCCAGGACACAACAACGAGGCCTGTTGGGGCCGGTCTTAACTCAGGTAATAGAAGATCCTGTTTTCGGCCAGTTCCAGTGATCTTTTACTGCCATGAAAGAATTTATTTTGCGTTTGTTTAAAATTTATTTGTTGTTAAATTGTTACTGATATGAAAAATTTTTACGCTTGTTTCGCTATAAAAAAAACCGTACGAAAAAACCAGCTTTTCTTTTTTTTTTTCAAGATTCCTATTTTTACATTACTCAGAATGTAACTTTTAACATTATAGAAAAATTATGTAAAATTTAGCGTAAAGGGTACTTTTTCGCGAATCAGGTAATACAGTTCTTTAAAATCTTTATCTTATTTTGAAAGAATCTCTTTTGAGATGTGGAATGTATTCCTAGGCAAATTTATGGTAATATCGTCGGTCTCATGACGTAGTGGACTATCTCAGTTTTGAGGAAATCAAAAGAACGAACAAATTGACCTCATTCAAAATTTTTTTTATTTTTATATTACAGCGAAATACACGTTAACTATTTATTAGAGACAGTGTTATCTCACTTCGACACATGAAAAAGCATTTAAAATTAATATAAATATTATTAGTTCGAATTCGGTTTATCTAAAATAAATTTAAAGTTAAATTAATAATTTTATTAAAACTATTTAAAACAAATACCCAAATAAATTTTGCTAAAATTTATTGGATTTATAATTATTAATTACATATTCTGAATATATTGTACGGTTTTAGGAATATTTGCTGTCGCTATGGTTCTATGCTATACCTATATTTAGAATCTTTGTGTTGCTACTCAGCTTGTACCAAAAATATTTTATTTTAAGATTGATAGTACCTTGTCCATTTTTTCTTTTGGGGTGACTTAAATTTTAATTTTTTTGAGAAAAGCTACTACCTCAGGAGACTGGCAATATTTTATTTATCCTATTTTTATTTTGCAAAAATGAGCTAATATGTATATTTGTAAAGCAAGATCTATGGATTATTGTAATTGTTTGGGGCAAGGGCCTGTCGACATATTAAGCACCGGTTCCCGCAGATCACCGAAGTTAAGCGGTGTCGAGCGCGGTTACTACTTGGGCGGGTGACCGCTTGGGAACACGGCGTGCTCTTGCCTCAGGGAAGAGTGTAAAATGGAAAAAAAATGTAATTGTTTGTTTCTATGAATGTAAATTAAATTTAAAAAAGTAGCAATAAACCACAAAACATTAACAAACAAAATAAATTAAGAGTAGGGGAATAATACACAAAGTCTGCTCCACTAGTAATAATAAACCGATTGATGAAATGAATTTTTTTGCTCTTTTGATTTTAGTTGATATGATTCCTAATATTAAACTAAAAATGTTTCCGAAAGATCTATCATAATGCTTACTCTCTACTTCCTAATTCTTATAAAGTTTTAAAAAAATTTCAATTTTTTAACCTTGATTCTCAGTTTAACATGCAATGTTGAGGGTCTCTCTTTTTCAGTGGCGGTTCGTGATATTTATCGTAGGGTGTGCGCAGCAGGCAAAAAGCGCCGCAGGCGAAAATTTTTCGAGGTGCCACGCCCCTTTTCACCTTTGCATCGATTTTCTTTGTGCTTTTTATCCAAAAAAATAAAAAAACGCAGTTTTTAAATGGGATTTAAATTTTCTTTGTTTTAGCACCAAATTTATTTTTTATTTTTTTAAAATTTCCTTTGGAAATCGAATGTCGAAAATTTATTTATAATGTCCTCTACAGAATTTTGGTCCATAACTATATCACTTCGTGTGACACAATCCAAACTACTAGCCATTATTAATTTAAAAACAACACAAAAACATCCACAACACCGTCAATAAACTCCAAATTTAAAAACAACACAAAAACATCCACAACACCGTCAATAAACTCCAAACTTATCTAATCGCGTCAAAAACTCATAAAACAATCATATTAAATTATTGAAGTGTGTATTCAGATAGCGCACGGCGACGCCCTCTCATCGGGCGATTAACCGAATATTCCCGATCAATCCGCCTAAGGAAAATCGCACGAAAATCCATCCATAAGAGCGCCGAACGAATACACACTACAGTACAGCAGTACAGCACACAGCCGGTGAGTCTGCCCACGCGCTCGGTCGCACTTGAAGTCTTACGCCTTTGCCATTGTTATATTATACAAGTTCTTTATTTCAGTTTCCTAAATATTTTTTTAAATAAGTATAAATTTTATTTTTGCTGGTGCTTGACTTTCTTAGGCAGTGCGCGCGCACGAGCGCACTTGTTGACGAGCCGCCCCTGCTCTTCTTGTAATACATTAATTTCATTTCGCTGATGATGAAGGTTTTTCCTTTCGAAACATGTACGATACGATACTAAGGTTTTTCTAATAAGAAATCCTTCTTATAAACTAGTGGAGCAGACTGTGTGTATTATTTCCCTACTCATAATATCACTCCACCGAGAGATGGACTACTTCCACAAAATAAATTAAGTTTTTTTTTACTTTTATCATCCGTCTTCTGCAAATAACTCTGCTGTTAGCACTTTAAACAGTTTTTTTGTTCTTAAAACTTTATTTACTTATTTTAAGAGACCAAGCAATAACACTACTTAGTAAATAATGGTAATTTTTTATTTATATATTTACATTACATTTTAAACAAACTCTAATGGATTACATTTTCGACTTGAGTCATTTCTTGTTATCATATTATGATTATTTTAGAGAATATTCCCAATGTTGTCACGTTGTTGTTTTCATAACGTATATATTTATAAACTCCGTGTTCTTATTAAAACAGTTTTTTTCATACCCTTCTCAATTTAAAAAAGTAAGAGGGACAGGACTCCTCTAAGCCTTTAAATTATGCACTTTGGCGGAACTATGTACGGGGACATCTTGGAAGGGGGAACCTTGGGCAAGTAATAATAATAATAAACGTCTTTTATTCAAAGAAAAAAAAGTTTATAAAAAATCAAATCTTAACAAAGATATTCTTGATCGAGGCGATATTTAGCCGTAATGGCTAGTCTTACATAGAACCTCTAACTAAAATATATAAATATTATTAAGATATCTTAAAAATAAACAAAAAGCTATACAATAATTAAATAACAATCTTTTTTTTTATTTTTTTTTTCCACACCACAAACTTTACAATTAGAGTTGTGAGTATTTATTGGCCAGCAAGTAAGTGAGATTTATACCTCCGTTTAAAAGATAATGGGCTTGATAGTTCAAGATCATTTGGAAGTTTATTATCGGTGTGAGGAGCCTGATAACTAAAACATCGCTGAAACATGGCTGAAGAATGTTTGGGAATGCTAAAAAGGTCATTATATCGTGTTATGTATAGCGTTTCTAGACATAAGCCTATCCCTAAGGAAAGTAGGCAATCCCGTAAGAACAATTTTATGTAAAAAAACTGCAAAATGGAGCTCTTGTCTATTATTCATATTAAGCCATTTCAGTTCACGAATTGAACTTGAAACATGGTCATATTTACGCAGAGAGAAAATAAAGCGAACACAAGACTTTTGCACTCTCTGAATTTTTCTCTTTTCCAAAAGATTAAGATAGGGACCATAAACAAAATTGCAATAGTTAAAATGACTCAATACTAAAGATTCAGATAAAACAATTCTCATTCTTCTAGACAAACGTGTGATGATCTTTCCCTTGCAGAGCTCTTGGTTTTATTTCAACTGGGGTAGCCGAGTAGCAGAAAGTTGTAAAGCAAATTTTCTATTTTTTTGTATTGCGTCTCTATCACTGCTCAAATCGGCTCAAGTCTTGGTTTTTTTGTTTATTAATTTTCTTAGTGATGGCGTAAAAATATCAAACAGTAAAAACACAGAAAATTTGATGCTATGTTTCTTTATACACTAGAACCAAAATTTAGTCAAGAAGCCAATTATTGTGTTTAAAGAAAAATAAGAGATGAATCATAGTTTTTAAGCCGTAAAGGCTCTTATATAGGGTGATTCCTAAGTTGATACTTCTTTTTTAGCTGTGTATAGAAGCCATTAAAATAAACAATATTTTCAAAAAACTTAAAAATACGCGAGATACGACAGAAGTAAAAAATTTAAGTGCCGGCCTGGTCATTAAAACGTAGCCTGGTATACTTTATGTTGTTTGTCTTATCTCTTATTAGTCATGCAATTTACGGGTCGGAGTTCAGTTATTTGGCAATCCGCTGCGGTGTGTTTTTCTGAAGCAAGTTATTTTAAATTGGTGCTACATGAAAATGGTAAAATTTGAAAACAATGAACTAGATATGGTGATAATTTACAATAATTGTCGTTAAAGTGCGGCTGCTGCTTCGAGATTATACGCAGAACTCTTTCCCTTGCGGGCTTATCCTACACCCAGAAGTTTTCTTAATGTTATTTAACGGGCAAGTTAGGCAGGACTTTATTTGATTAATAGTATAATAAATGAATGTAAGTACCTTATTGTTAAGTTTTTGGAAAAAATGTATTTAAAAATTTTGTTTATTTTAATGCCTTCTATACACAGCTAAAAAAGAAGTATCAACTTGGGAAGGAATCACCCTGTATAATCATAAAATTATATTATTTCCCTAAAAAGCATTTAGAACATAATAGTATTTTTATAAAAAAATAAGTTTTATTAAGATTTTTTTAATAAGAAAAATATTAGCATTGCAATCGCACAAATCCTATCAAATTTCAAATAAATTACAAATTCCTAGGTTTATCGTGTATCTGTCGAAACACACAACTCCAAAAATCTTTAGGTTTTATAGCAACATAAAAGTTTTTGTGTTGGGTTTTTTACTGGCACTGAGATAAAGCTTACCGAACCCACAGTGCTTACGCGTCAATCAATTTTACATGAACAGAAAAGAAAGCGTGAGAAAATTTTAAATTTATAGAAACGCCAGTTTTATTTCTTCCCTGAGGGAGAAAAGGATATGAAAGGTTAAAGACAGATACAGATAAAATAGGATCGTAAAAAATTCTTGTTTGATATATAATTTGTTTTTGCTTTTAAAACACGTGGAACGATTTTAAGACGATGCTGATAAGAGAGCATGGTGCAAAGCATACTGATATTTTTATTTTTTATTAAAGGGAATTCGGGCTTTTCTCTTAGAATTGAGGTTTAATATTATTTAGACTTAGAATAATAATTTAGGAGAAATAAAGTAAATTGTACATTGTATACGTAGAGTATAAGAATGACTAAGAAACGTTAAATATTGGATTATTATATACCTTCCTTGTGTTGAGACTAATAAAGTGATAATATGCGAATGTGATGTGTTTTAATTATAAAAGTGATGTACGTTACATTTGGCGACGAGTTAAAAGTAATTTTGGCTAGAAGTGTCTTATACATTAAGTTCAAAGAAAGAAAAAAGGAGAAGTTACACAATTTAAATAAACAATAATTAGACATAGGTCCAAGTTGGCTTATTTGAAAAAATAGGCTTGTAAAATTGAACAAAGGTTCAAGTTAGCTTATTTGAAAAAATAGGCTTGTAAAGTTGAAATTGAACAAAGGTTCAAGTTAGCTTATTTGAAAAAATAGGCTTGTAAAGTTGAAATTTAACAAAGGTTCAAGTTAGCTTATTTGAAAAAATAGGCTTGTAAAGTTGAAATTTAACAAAGGTTCAAGTTAGCTTATTTGAAAAAATAGGCTTGTAAAGTTGAAATTGAACAAAGGTTCAAGTTAGCTTATTTGAAAAAATAGGCTTGTAAAGTTGAAATTTAACAAAGGTTCAAGTTAGCTTATTTGAAAAAATAGGCTTGTAAAGTTGAAATTTAACAAAGGTTCAAGTTAGCTTATTTGAAAAAATAGGCTTGTAAAGTTGAAATTGAACAAAGGTTCAAGTTAGCTTATTTGAAAAAATAGGCTTGTCAAATAAAAATTAAACAAAGGTTCAAGTTAGCTTATGTTAAAAATAGGCTTGTCAAAGTAAATAAACAATTGGAACAATGTCTAAGTTAGCTTATTTAAAAAAATAGGCTTGTCAAATTAAATAAACAATTGGACAAAGATCCAAGTTAGCCTTAATGAAAAATAGAAAAAATGTCAAATTAAATAAACAATTGATCGAAGGTTCAAGTTAGCGTATTTTAAAATTAACTTGTCAAAATAAAAGTAAAAATAAAAAACAATTAAAACACATCACATTCGCATATTATCACATCATTAGTCTCAACACAAGGAAGGGTCAGTATATAATAATCCAATATTTAACATTGCCAATACGTTTCTTAGTCATACGATTATGTCATCATTCTTAGATTCTACAGTATACCTAGTAGGAAAAGCTGAACATTCCCGGACGACCATAAAGATTGTATGTCGAGGCACAAGCCGAGACTGACAATACGGAGTCCGGAAATGTGGCTTTTTCTACGAGGTATACACACTATTTTTCCGTAAATCGAAAATTATTAAAAGGACATAACTTATTACAATCAACTTATTAAAATGAAATAAATATTATTAACTTTATTCGCATATAAAGGATGCCATTAAATATGTGTGTTGTAACAAACTATGGAAACACAGTAATATTAAATTGTTAAGCTTAACACATTTTAGTTTACAAGTAGCCGTACAGAAATATTATTTCCTTACAGTACAATAATAAATATTTTCCGTTGCTTAGCAACGACTAAGTATAAGGAAATATTGGCTTTTTCTTTTAGAAATGTTATCAGAAATGTCAATATGTCCGATCGATTTTCGAAAAAAGTAATTTTTTACTCACCTATAACACGACTTTTAACCGAGTATTAACCTTAAAAACCGGTTCTCTTTATCTTGCCAATTAAGATAGTTAACAATAAAAACAATTTATTTAAAAGCCGGTAACTTGTTTTTTTAATTCTACAATAATAACATGAAAGGTAATTTTTTGTAGGTAGGCAACCAGATAATAATAGATAATAAATATGAGATTATCAGAGATATTCAATGTATGTTTAAAGTATCGATACTGTAAATTACAAATATAAACTATGAGAAAAAATGCCTGTGTGAAGGTTGGAGACAATGATGCTTCTTGAATGATAGAAAAGTTTTGGACTTGCATTGTCTTTATTTGTTTTATATCACAACGTTTCAACTGATGAAAATATGCAGTAAAATATTTAATACATAAAATGTACTATATACCTACCAAATTAAGGTTTTTTAATAACCAAGGTGGGTTTTTTAAATATTTGCCCACCGCGATATTTTCTGATATATTTTGAACGGGTATCCAACCCAAATAAACCTTAAAAAAATTATTATAAGCAACAGATATAGAAAAAAACTCGTGAATCTGCCTTAAATGGTGGAACATGAAGTTGAATTTATATAAAAACAGACGAAATTATTATGTTTAAAAATAATTCTACAGGTATAGCTGTTGCACTTTTGGAAATATATTTCTTGTGCAAGCAGAAAAAAACCAAACAAACCCTTTTCTAGCAAAATTTAATCAAACTAGCTGTGATTTGGAAAAGAAAATTATTCATTTTTATTTGTAAATATATCGCTTTTTGTCTGTTATTCTGCAAAAAGGCGGATGTGAGATAGATATATTTTAAGTGATTTTGTGTAAATTAATACAAAAAGATTATGTAAATATATAAGAGATTACCCAAATTGAACAATATGTTACAATGTAATTTGGTCCATAGTGTGGAACCGAAATGACGTTTTCTTTCATTGTTTTTTATTATCTTTCTCACAACTTCTCGGCCAACTGAGATGACAAGTTATTGTATAAATAATTTTTTTTAATTTCTAATGTGAAGTTCGGAAGTTAAATCGTAGACAAAATAAAAATAATAAATAACTTAAGTACAGCTCGGAAGTACGAGCACTACGCCTACGGCGTCGTGCCTAGTTTAATTCCTTGTACTATATGGACATCATATCCATTCTTCTTAAACAAACTACTATTATAACAATGTAGAAAGAATGTTTAAATTTTACCGTTCTGTTAAGACCGTATTATTATTGTTACTTTTTGTAACACAGAACAGTTTGATGAACACCCATTTTAAGTACGGTTATTTATTACTATATTAACTAATGGAAAAATATATAATGGACATATCATGTATCAATCTGGCTACGTCCGAATCATTTTCTATACAAGTAACTTGATACTATCTTTAATGACAAAGCCATAAATACGAATCAATTGAAATGGATATGCTACGTCATACATAGAATGAATTGGATGTGGTAATTTATCTTCTCGTACATAACAAGCGGAACGCCTTTATGTGGAAGACTTCCTTGGCCGACGAAATAGATAGACATACTAACAGCAATCATAAAATACACGGTAAAAAATATTTGTATAATTTTATGGCATAAAACCGAAATTGTCTTTTACTTATATTAATGACTACTTTTTTATATATTACCGAGTAATAATATTTAATAATAAGTAATTTATCTCATTCTGTGTGTCCAAAAATATATGCAACATATGGGCATTTTTTATTACCGATTTCGCAGAAAATTTTATTCTTGATAAGAGTTGATGGATACTTTAATAGTATATTACATTATTACAAGTGATGAAAGTGATACTTTTCAAATGATGAGATATTTAGCACGAGGCGTCAGCCGAATGCGGACATTCTCCGAGATTTAGAATAATTTCTTTCACACGAAAAATGTACACTATTTTTCCTACGATCACAAAGAATTATTAAAACAGCCTTTAATTAGAGAACAAAATTATTTAACCCTAGTGTTGAAAAAAAATGATCAACACTAGTGTTAAAATTAGCATACATAGAATTATGTTCCACTTAATATCTGGTTTCATAGTTCGTCAATAGGCTTTTCCTTTATTTGTAGTTCAACTTTTTCATTTTTCATATTTTATATATCATAGGAAGAACTAGTCCTGGATTGACATTTAGATTAAGCAGCATGAAAAATTTTAAATTTAATCAAGGCAAGATACATTAAACATAAATTTAAAAAATCCACCCAACAAGGAAGATTTCAATTCAAAATAATTCTATAAATTATTTAATGTTTTTATAAAAAAAAATCAAAAACTCCTCATGGGATTTGAACCTGTGATCTTGCGATCTGTAGGCTAGAGCTCTATTCTGAGATAATTCTGAATCACTCGGCAAAAACATGATAAATAAGTTAAACACTTTACAATTACTGCTTTCTATATTTGTATAAATAGGGGTGGTATATCAAATTGGCACCATATTATTATGTTTAAATTAAATAGTGTGCCTTGTATTTCAACACTAGGGTTGCAATCTTTTTTTTCAACATGCGTATGACATTCGGCGCTTTCGAGCCAAGTTAACCATGCATTTTTTCTCATTTTTATAGGTGACCGTAAGAAAAACTATAAACGCATATTTCAGATTTTTCCTGCGGCTGATAGTGATTCCCAAAAATGAATGGTTACCAAGCGGTGTTTTTTTTATATCTGCAGTTTTTCCGCGGCGTCACTCGTCTTAAAGCTTTGATGTATGTCGGGGCGTTTCAATAAAAATTAAAGGATGCATTTCCATAGTATTTAACTAATTAACATTTTAAGGTTTTTTGAAGAAAAAAAAGACACTAGTTCTACACCCTAAAAGTATTTTGAATTATACAGGGTATCCCTAATAGTCAGGGCATAAGATACAATACTCTTTTTGTAATGAAACACGTTATATGTTAAATTATTTTCTAATTCCCAACAAAATTCTACGCTTATTTTGTATAAAATGTCATATGTCTAGATTCAATTGTTTTTGATATATTGACGTTTAAAATATGGCGTATTTCGACTTTGACTTCGGTTTATCTTAGGGAAAAATGGATTTCACCTCCCAACTTAGTTTCTTATTCTCCATATAAATACAACTTCTGATTTAATATAATTAAAGTAAAGAATTGGTTTAACACTCGGTTTAACGTGTTAAACTGGAAGTTATAACTTTTAGGTAAAAAAAAGTTAAGGAGATGAAAACCATTTTTCTTTAAACTAAACCATTCTAATGTTATCGCCTGTTATAGCCTGTCAAAATCTAAATATACCATATTTTAAACACTATCTCAAAACAATTGAATTTAGATCCGTAACATTTTATACAAAATATTCGTAGAATTTTGTGGGAAATTAAAAAATAATACCGGGTGATTCCTAAATTGATACTTTTTTTTAGCGGTGTATAGAATGCATTAAAATAAACAACATTTTCAAATACCTTTTTTAAACACCTTAAAAATAGGCGAGATACAGAAGTAAAAAATCTAAGTGCGAGCCTGGTCATCAAAACGTAGCCCGCTATACTTTATGTTGTTTTTCTTATCTCTTATTAGTCATCCAATTTACGGGTCGGTGGTGAGTTATTTGGCAATCCGCTGCGGTGTGTTTTTCTGAAGCAAGTTAATTTTAAATAGATGACACGTGAAAATGTTAAAAATTTAAAAACAACGAACTAGTAGATATTATGGTAAGTGCTAATTATTTACTGTGCCGTCAAAGTGCTGCTGCTGTTTCAAAATTAAACGCAGAACGCTTTCCCTTGCGGGCTCATCCTACACCCAGAACTTTTCTTAATGTTATTCAATGGACAAGTTAGGCAGAACCGTATTTGATCCATAGTGTAATAAACGAATTAAAGTACCTTATATTTAAGTTTTTTGAAAAAAGGTATTTGAAAATGTTTATTTTAATGCCTTCTATACACAACCAAAATAGAAGTATCAACTTAGGAATCACCCTGTATATAAGGTATTCCATAAAAAAAAGTATGTTTCATATGCCCTGACTATATGAGACACAATGTATAATTTAAAAAAAATTATTTTGTGGAACTCATTCCTTGCTATAACTATGGTATAAGATCCTGAGTTGACAGAAGGCCACCGTGTATATTATGACTTCATATTATATTTTCATTACTATTCACTCTAATTATGAATAGAATATTTGTATAATATATATTTGTTATATAAACAGTTTTAAGTTGCTCCTTTCTTTCATCGGATCTTAGCTCTACTGATGAGCCATGATACGGCGAAACGCGTCTAGGGATGGATCTGACGAAAATAATGGAAATTATTCTGTATATTATATTTATATGTTAATTATTAAATAAATTTAACGTAAATGGTTAATAATTAGAGGCATACAGATTCAGTCCCTATCAGTGTTCTATTGAAATTCTCTATTTATTATATTTCTTATAGGTAGATAACCTCACATTGCCAATGAAAATCATAGTAATATTATATCTAACTTTTTTACTGTGTAGACACATTAACAGAAATCACAGTATTGTGGGTGAGGACGAATAAGTGAGGGATGCTGTCCCTGACAATGCCAACTGGCTTGGCACTAAAAAGTTGAATGACTTTACAACCCGAATTATTTACGGTCTAGAGCTAAATTGTATCAATATTTTTTAGGGGAACCAAGAGGCGCAGTGTGTCTAGCTAAAGCAAGAGGTATATTCTTTAATCAGACTTTATTCATTATTAATCTGACCATTGATTGATATTTTGTAATCGGTAATTTTTACAGAGTTAATTAGATTAGGTTTAAGATTTAGTGGTGCCGAATTTTTTTAAATTCTTATGTAAAGAGTAAATTGTTAACAACGTCCAATTTTCATTATACACGCAGAAGCATTTAGTTTTAGAAAAAAAAAATTAAATAAAAAGTTGGAATTTTTTCTTTTCTACAAATTTGTCAACTTTTTTTTTAAAACAGAACTTAATTTATATGTTTTATTTCTCGGAGTACGTCTTACCCCAAATAAAACGATGATATCACTCAATATTTACTGAAGGTCCGACAAAAATCAGAAAAGTTAAAACTTTTATTCCTGAAAACAAAATCTATATTTTACTTAGTAATCTCTTCTTAATAAATGCGCAAAATATAGGAGTAATTATTCTTTACGCTCAGTTGTGCGTACGAATGGATTTACTTATAGAGTAACCTTTACGTAAAACAATGTTTACTAATATAGGAGTAAAAAAGTAATTTATTGAAACAAAGGATATTGGAAAACAAAGCTTAATACTATTACTACAAAAATGTGGTACTTTTAATGCTATTTAGTTTAACTTAAATTCCAAACTAAAAGGATAAACGGTTTTGTGTCTGATTTTCTACTCAATAATATAATGTCGCATGTTCAGCCGTTACATTATTAGCAATTTGTATTTTGCATATTGTATAGACGTACATGTCTTCCACCTTCTATGGATGCATTCCTTCGGGGAATAAAATCCATACAAACTTATCTAAGGTGACAATAACTACAAGATTTAGCGATTTGAAGCTTCATCGTTGATAGAGTGGCTCGAGATGAAAAATATAAATTGTTTGTTCGTATTTCTACAGTTATATTGAGATAAAAACCCATTTAAAATTTCCATTCATTCAAGTTGACATTATTTTATTCAAATAAAATATTTTATTCTTTCCGCAATATCCAACTGTAGGTCATTCACTTATATATTATATATATAGAGATATATAGAAGATAGTTTGAGTAATAAAATTGATATTTCTAATAAATTAAATTGTTCCTCTACTTCCAAACAAATCAATATAACTGATACAATTGTGGACTCAACTTTTCAAGGAATATCTAGCGTTTCTGATCAGCAGCAAGGTGGACCAGCTTCGGGAATTAATATTGGAAGCAATTGTTTGAACTTCACCATCAATTATTATTGTAACAAATGAGATTTTTTGGTAGTTGGTAATTAATTAGTAAATTTGTACAAAAAAATTCAATACATTTTTTAAAAAGTAATGTTTTATCTTTTTTTTTGTAAATCATTATTCCAGTTAAAAAAAGTCTTTTTTTCACTGTTAAAAAACAAAAGGTTTACGTATCGATAGCGATGAAAAAATGACAGTTGTACAAAAAAGTATATTATAAAACTTGACTAATTGTTGGGTTGCATAAGGATTTTTAATAATAATTTCTAATCAGCAACTTTGACTGTTACATAAATGACATTGGCAGGCATTAGATACTTACAATCAAAGCTGCCTGATTAGTAAATAAAGAATTACGGACCTCTATGATGTGAAATTATTTCTGCCAATGTCATGTATGTTACCGTCAAAGTTTAGTCAACTAACTAATTATTGTCAAAAATATTTATGCAACTCGACATTATTCTTATTTTTAAGCCTAATAAACGATATAACGCTCTTATTTTTACAAAGCTATTCGAGAAAATTACATGATTTTTCTAAATATACAGGGTGATTCCTAAGTTGATACTTCTTTTTTGGCTGTGTATAGAAGACAATAAAATAAACAACATTTTCAAATACCTTTTTTCAAAAAACTTGAAATTAAGGTACTTACATTCATTTATTACACTATGGATCAAATACGGTCCTGCCTAACTTTCTCGTTGAATAACATTAAGAAAACTTCTGGGTGTAGGATGTTTCCGCAAGGGAAAGCGTTCTCCGTATAATGTCAAAGCATCAGCCGCACTTTGACGACACTCACCGTAAACTAGTTCTACTAGTTTCAAATTATACCATTTTCATGTGTCACCAATTTAAATTAACTTGTTTCAGAAAAACACACCGCAACGAATTGCCAAATAACTAACCACCCACCCGTAAATTGCATGACTAATAATAGATAAGAAAAATAACATAAAGTATAGTAGGCTACGTCTTGATGACCAGGCCATCACTTAGATTTTTTCTTCTGTATCTTGCCTATTTTTAAGTTTTTTGAAAAAAGGTATTTAAAAATTATGTTTATTTTAATGCCTTCTATACACAGCTAAAAAAGAAGTATCAACTTAGGAATCACCCTGTATTGCTAATAATCAATGCACATTTCTTTTGTGACACTACATTGCTAATAAAAATCAAATTTCACCGTTTTTCATCGGCTGATACAGCTTAACTCTAATAATTCTTTAACATTATTAATCAATCAACATTTTCTTGCGTTTAAGGAAAATACACTTCCCCTTGTGTAAAATACCGGTTATTTCCAAACGAAGTTAAAAATAAACAAAAAGAGAAAAGCTAAAGGTATCTTAGCTTTTCTAATTTTCTGTCTGACTTAATATAAAAGTATTCCTTGGAGAAATAAGCGAAAATTAGGGATGCGCCACTGCTTTAATCTGCTAGTTAAACCCCTCGATAGTTACGCTGTTGTCGGAAAATCTTTCCCCTTGAAAAATAACACAATGCACCCGAGCCAAGCTAATTTGCCTTCCCATAAATTCTGGCTTGCTACACTTTTACCAGGAATTGCCTTAAAAGCTCTGGAAAACTGGAGCCCGCAATATATCTCTATCATATAATAAGTGGAATAACGTGCGGCATACGAAACATTTTCCTGGCACAAACCTTGTTGTAAAGGTAAGATTTTTCAATGCTTTGTTTTGAAGATGATTACATAAATAGGCCGCAATTATTTTTGAAGGGAAATAATTGGCAGATATATGGAACCAGGGGCAGGGTTTAAAAAAACCTATTTTACAAGTTAATGAAAAATCCCAAAAAGTGATATTTTAAAAATGTTTTTAAAACTTTGGTTTCGAATTATTAAGGTTAATTACCTTATAATTCTGATAACTAGAATAAGGGAAAAGAATTGAAACTATGTCTTCCTCCACTGATATATTCAAAAAAATCTTTTAGTTGGAATCTCTACATGTTTCGGGTGTAGACACACTTATCATCATCACGAGAACAACTTAAACTTTAAGAAGGAAAAGAAACTGATGTCTTAGCGGAGCTTTTATATAATTGATTTTTATACAGGGTGAATCCTAAGTTGATACTTATGTTGTCGCTGTGAATAAAAGGCATTAAAATAAACAACATTTTTAAATATCTTTTTTCAAAAAACTCAAAAATAAGGTACATTTATTTATTACACTATGGATCAAATACGGTCTTGCCTAACTTGCCCGTTGAATAACATTAAGAAATCTTCTGGTGTAGGATGAGCGTGCAAGGGATAGCGCTCTGCGTATAATCTCGAAGCAGCAGCAGCACTTTGACGATACTTACAGTAAATTATCACCTACTATATCTACTAGTTCATTGTTTTTAACATGTGTCACCAATGTAAAAACACACCGCAGCAGATCGCCAAATAAATTACGTGACTAATAAGACAAAAATAACATAAAGTAAATCAGGCTACGTTTTGATGACCAGGCCCGCACTTTTTACTTCTGTATCTCGCCTATTTTTAAGTTTTTTGAAAAAAGGTATTTGAAAATGTTGTTTATTTTAAAGCCTTCTATAGACAGATAAAACAGAAGTGTCAACTTAGGAATCACTCTGTATTATATTCTGAAATTTAAGAAAAATATATAGATAGGTACTTGTATTTTAAAAAAGAAAGAAACATACTGTCAAAATGGTTAAAATAAAGGGACTAGTAATTAAAAAAAATAAATTCTTAATAATGTCTAAGAGGACTATCTTAATACTCGTATTCTTAATTTCCTGAATAATACTTCTAAATACAAGGGATTTTACCATTTCCCCTTCCTATCGTTTAAAATCAAAATTGCTCCGTAAATAGGTACAGATAGAGTAAAAGTAGTTCTTTTCCAATTTTGTTTGCTACTATATCTGAAAGTTTTCTTCCTTATACTTAGTGTATCGAACACCTTTTGAGGTTTTACCAATTAGTTGAGATGTCGAACCATTAATTCTAAGACTCTCACTCACTAATACTCTCTACCTTGAACCGGTGTGTGCTTATCTTGATTTCATCACTAGTCCCTTTTTTTAATCATTTTGGCAGTATGTTTTATACAATATAAATATCAATGAATCAATGAAGCTCCGCTAAGACATCGTTTCTTTCCTTTCTTAAAGTTATTCTCTCGATGACTCGAAACATGTAGAGATTTCAACTACAAGATTTTTTTTATTATATCAGGAAGTTTCAATTCTTTCCCTTTAAATTTCCACTCCACTTCAAGTATGGACTATTTCTTCAAGTGATAACTAGAATGTTGCAGAATGGGTTAAAATATTATTAAGAGTCTCAGAGTATAAGCCCGGGATTTATACACGACAAGAAGTTATAGATTGAAAACTTTGACACACTCGCCGTGTTGCCAGACTCGGTTTACGCATCGTCTATTAATATTTGCAGCAAGGACCATAATGATTGTTATCATATTTATTACACAAATTACCATTACCGTAATGGAACACGGACAAAATATACTTAAAGCCAAAGTCTAAATTTACTTCAACTAACTTTAATTTCCCAAATACAGAGAATACCGGCTTAAGACAACTAATATTATATCTCCCAATACACTAAACTTTCCCCAGTATTGTCGATAAATTAAACTTTATCTCTAAAGCCTGTTTCGGTATTGTTAACTTGTCTAAAATATATCCAAAGTTGGGTCCAAGAGGCAACACGTTCAGCCTTTCGAGAGAAGCTACGTTAAGCATACTATCAATGTGTATGATATATGAGCGTATCACTTTATTAAATTGGTAAGGAGGTAATTTGTTTACCAAGTGATGAGCGAAGGACTAGTTCTAAGATTAACAGGTTAAACCTAATTAATTTTATAATATGTAAGATAGATATCGGAATCAAATATTTTATAACAATAAAGTCTGATTAGAATTAAGATTTTGTAAATTTAATTTGGGTGATAATTAAAAGAGACCACCTGCTTCACCAATAAAAAAATCACCTGTTCATAATAATACAGTAATATTTCCAACCTAACATAAACATTGTAAATACATTATCTACTACAAGTAAAATAAATGATTGTAGTGATTTTTAAAAAACCATTCGGGGATATTCAATACCTGTAAAGAAGCAGAGAGAAGACGAATTTTTAATATTTTCCTCATTAGTATACATGCGTGTCGATAAATTCTGAAAGCCAATGATCGCGATCTATAAGATTGTGATTTAAAGATCAATCTTATATAGATTAATATTAATAGATTTTTGTTTTATTTAAAAATTCCCTTCCTTGATCTCTCTGAATAACTTCCGGTGGAAATCCCGCAAATACTAAAATATGTTATATAGTAGTGTATTACTTGTGGTAAAAAGCATATTACGCACGAATGGAAAAATTACGAACGGTGCCGTAATTTAATGAGTGCGTAATTGCTTTACAACACGCAATATATACTATACTTTTCCTACGAATCTAACTAATTAATTAAGATCTAATGGTTTACAATTTATAAAGCATCGATTTGAACTTCAAATCTCAAATAATGACAAATGTTAGATTTGAGTGGTTCAAGGCTAACTTGATTGTTATACTAGGCATCGTAACGCACAGTTGTTATGTGTTTTAATGCATATTAATGCACGGTTCTGCGTTTGTATTCGTTACGTACAGTTGTGCGTAAGAATGGATTTACTTATAGAGTGAACTATACGTAAAACAATGGTTACTTATATAGAAGTAGAAAGATAAAGTTACTTCTTCGGTTTTTTTTTCTGATAAACTTAAGGATATTGAAAAAATATAGTTACCTTTAATGGAACATATTATATAAACATATTTTAACTTAATATCGGTGTATAAAAATTCTAACCACTAACACTCTGATTTGAAATATATTGAACAACTTATATCAACATAACTTACGACCAACCTTAGGTAAATATTATAGACCCACTTTTGCAGGTTAACTTTATGAGTAAACCCACCGGTTTACTTAAGGAATATAAAAACATAAAAATGTAAACGGGGGATGGCTAAAAAGTTCTTGGTTGACATTACAGTAATATTACGTTTAAAATATTGCTTAATTATGTTGGTGCATGTTAGTAGCATGTGTCAAAACAAAAGAAGGTAAACCATTGAATCGATTTCTTTGCAATTTCGACCAGTTATAAAATAGTACAATCCACACCAGTACTATACAATATTATAATAATTTCAATATGCTTTTTTTATTCCCATTCATTTCTCCCATTCTTCATCTATATAATTTTAGAGTAACCTCAAAATATCTAGCCTAGTAATTTAAAAGTCTTGCCTAAATTCATTAAAACCCAATAGGGTTGTTAAAATTTGCGGCAATTAAAAAATTATTAATAACACATATTTCTTCCATTTTCGTCAATAACACTGACCGCCTAATTTTCGCTTAACCCAGATAGCGCCAAAATGCACGAAAAAAGTGTAACCGTATTTTGCCATTGTCCTTTTAAAAGGTCCCATCAAACATTCCTGTAATTCCTTAGTTTGGCTATTGATATAGAAATGGCGCAACTTATACCTAAATTCAACTAAAGTATACTTGCTTATTTTAGTCGTTTCGTTTTCGTTTGGTCAACGGCTTTCGATTAGCACGTGTATGAATTTTAATACTGTAGTTTTAAAAAGATATGGAGAGTTCTAGGTGAGTTATTTTCAAAAGTACTTTTATAAATTGAATGCTATTTCATATATCGCATGTACAGTCTAATATATTTACATAAAAATTAACACTCTTGTTGATATAGGTAATTGTTTAGGTTTTATATTAGACCATTTAATAGTGTTCTTTTAAAAGTCCAGTGGCAAAATGCACTGCTAAATAGTATCTCGTTTTCAGTAACTATTGGAAAAGGCCTTTGACACTCAATGAGATCTTAGAGGAGGCGGAAAACTTGGACATTGATCAGGAATTAATTCCTGAAGAAATTATAATTTTTCCACCAGAAAATGGTGACGCAACAGATGAAGATAGTGGAGAAGAAGATAATGTAGTTATAAGTAATCTACCCGGAGCGCAACTCAGAGGCAATGCAGAAGCGGTATTAGAAAATAAAGATAATGCTGTCGATTTTGATAGTGAGGATGACCTTCCGCTGTCGCACTTCGTTAAACGACAAAAAGTGTACAGGTCAGTAAAGCACAAAGATGAACTTGAGTGGACGAAAAATGATATAGAATCTGAGATGCCTATATGGAATGAAGCTTACGGCCCAAAGCAGGAAATGTCACCAGCGGAAACATTCTTTTTATTTTTTGATGGAGAAATCATGGACATGCTAGTAAAATATACCAACTTATATGCTAGCACCTATAATCGTGTTGCTGATGTAACAGTAAACGAAATGCGTTGTTTTATTGGCATTTTACTACTAAGCGGATTCAGCTGCCATCCCCGGCGTGAGATGTACTGGGAAAATTCACCCGACACAAATAACAGTTTGGTGTGTAAAGCAATGACTCGAAATCGTTTTCGCCACATCATACAAAATATACATTTTTGTGACAACGGAAATCTAAATGATAATGATAGATTTTCGAAAATGCGTCCATTGATTGAAGTTCTAAATAAAAAATTTATGGATTTGGCTCCTCTACAGCAGCATCACAGTGTGGACGAATCCATGATCCCATACTATGGACGTCATCCAACGAAACAATTCATACGCGGAAAACCGATTCGCTGGGGTTACAAATTATGGACCGCCACTAATAGATTAGGTTATATCGAGTGGTTTGAACCTTACCAGGGTGCAAAGACCAAACTGCCGGAACAATACAAAGATCTAGGTATGGGAGCTAGTGTAGTTCTCCAATTTGTAGATACTCTGCTGGCTTTTAGGAATTTCACAAACTATCATATATTCTTTGACAACTTATTCACCTCTGTAACTTTACTCTTAGAATTAAAATTTAGAGGTGTCAAAGGAACGGGTACTATCCGTCAAAATCGCATTCCCAAAAAATGCCCTATAAAATCATCAGACAGCATGAAAAAAGAGCCGCGGGGTAGTTATGATTTTGCTTCAAGTGAAAGTAATGAAGTAATCGTATGCAAATGGCATGATAACAATATTGTAGCCATTGCCTCCAATAACGCAAACGTTTACCCAACGACGGAAGTGAAAAGATTTTCTCAAAAGGAGAAAAAAGTTATTAACGTTGCACAGCCAAGGATCATAAAACTGTACAATGAAAATATGGGGGGAGTAGATCGAGCTGATCAAAATATCAGCTTGTACAGAGTCTCGATCCGCGGTAAGAAATGGTACTTTCCCCTAATAAGTCATTTTGTGGATATGGCTGAGCAAAATTCTTGGCGTATTTACAAAACAAATGGTGGAAAGTTAGATCATCTAAGTTTTAGAAGGTCAGTAGCGGTAGGAATACTAGAATCATTTAAAAAAATGCCGTCGATCGGTGGATCTAACAAACTTCCCAGAGACGCTCATTCCTACTCGCGATACGACCGGATGGACCATATGATTCTATATCAGGATAGGCAAACCCGCTGTGCGTTTTGTCACAAAAAGTGCAATTTTGTTTGTAGAAAATGCACAGTAGCACTGCATCCTAAAGAGTGCTTTTTATTATATCATTCAAAATAGTTTTATTTACTGTCATATTCATTTTTTTTATTGTTAGTTTGGTTTTTAGTTAGTTAAGCATATTTTCTGTATATTACTTTTCGTTGCGATAATGTAAATATCGTTTTCAAATAAATCGTTATATTGTCAAGATCGGTCGTTTATTTTGCCACCGTCCTTTTAAAAGACCACCCGATTTAAAAAAAACCATTGGATTGGTACCATTTTAATTATTTTTTTCATGATTTTTAAGCATAGAATATGTACTTTTTCAACTTTGACAAAAATCTGTTAAAATTTTTGTTCTGGCAAAACGCCGTAGTTGGCTTTTAAGAGGACAGTGGCAATATCTGGGTTAAACTGATATATAGCTATTTTACATTGTTTTTATTAATAGGGGCCAAAATGGCTAATACCTGACAAACCACTTAGGCTAAAACAATATATTTTGATATATAGGGCTTGTTTATAATCATCTATTGTCATGAACAAGTGGTTTAGTTACTATTTTAGATTTCAGAGAGGGTGTAGCAACTGTTATTGAAGGGTGTTAGGTAAAAATAGTCAGTTTGTGAAATAGTGAAATTAATTTAAATTATCTATCAAAAATATTTATTGGGATCAATTTTTATATTAATTGTAAAATGATAAAGTAAATAAAAAATGGCGGTGGGGAGACATTGCATCGCACCATATTTTGCTTGTTTTCCGAGATCTTAATGTCGTAATTCTGTGTGCCCTTAAGAACGCTTTCTATCTCGTTATGATATATCTCTTAGAAATGTAGAGTCTCAGTTATTAATATTGTTTTATGCATAACATTAGTGATCTCACACACTGTAAAATTGGCAAAACTCAATAACTGAGAAATATTCCTCCTTTAATAGTTGTTTGGCTAGTTAAACTTACTTTTCTGCAACCAGTTAGTTTACTGTACATCCCTGTTTTCTTGGAAAATAGTTGTTGCTTTTACAAGGTCCACTAGGTTTCACCCAAGTCTTTCCTACGGAAGGTTGTAGCCGAATCTCCCCCTAGAATTTGAATCTTCCACAAGTTATTGCTTGACAGCTATGATGTGCA
Source organism: Polydrusus cervinus (assembly GCA_935413205.1). NCBI lineage: Eukaryota > Metazoa > Arthropoda > Insecta > Coleoptera > Curculionidae > Polydrusus > Polydrusus cervinus. The sequence goes on along the minus strand of OW284514.1, from coordinate 20,567,099 downwards.
AGGCGATTCGGTCCTCTTGCCACAAAGTTTAAATTTCTTGGGTCCATATCAGATTTCAATTCGCTCTAGGTGTTTTCTTAAATTACTGTGACTTGTTAATACGACAGTCACTTGTTTTATCTGGGTACACACATTCCAGATGGTAGTTTATTTCAGAATTTTTTTATTGTTTTACCTTTCTTTGTATTTGACCAGGTGTTCTGTTCCAACGAAATAGATGTTGTTGTTGTTGTGCTCATTTGTCTACTGTTGTTCTAGTTAGATGTTTAATATTCCAAGGGCTGGTTTTGGGCATCTGAATTTTGAGTAGATCCTACACTCGCCCGTTTATTTGCTTTTTATTGCCCGATATCAGAGAATAATCACATTACGTCTTCCAGTCATTTAGGCGCTCATGTAACTACCATGCCATTGATCAGGCCGATTATTCTAAGGAATATGCCTTTAGGCTCAATTTTATAAAGTCCTCTTAAATCTCATTTTAAACTTAGGTTTAAATCGAAGAAAAATTCTAAAATTGTAAAAATATCAGAAATTGTCGATTTATAATATCGGATTGACAGCAAAGTGAAGCTTAAAGTGATTTAACTGGTAATAACTAAATATAATAGAACATAGCATAACAAGTTATGACCAAACCTGAGTTTAAATTTAGGTTTTAATTCTGTCAATCCCATATTATAGATCGACCATTTCTGACATTTCTAGGATTTCAGAACTATTCTTAAGTTTAAACCAGGATTTAAACTTAGGTTTAATTGAACTTTTCTGTCAATCCCACATTATAGATCGATGGACCATTTCTGACATTTCTCGGATTTTTGAATTATGCTTTGGCTTAAACCTGGGTTTAAATCTAGGTGTAAACTTAGATTAAAAAGACTATATAAAATAGGGCCTTAGTAAACCTAAACTGAATCAGAGGATTATCAAGTACAAATCAGTCAAATAAAACGATAAACCACGTGAAGCCAAGAACTATTCAGCTTACCCTCCTATATACTTATATAAAGTAAACCGCAACTGTTTTCCAAACAATGTTTTCAATTTTCTTATTTACGTTCTATTTCTAAAGTAAATATTAAATTTCCGTGTATCAATATAAATAACAATATTTAAAATTGGAATTTTTATTTTTCTTTCTTACATAACTTTTTTTACTCGTAAAATAAGTACGACATCTTTGGATTGTTTTATTTACCGCAAATGAAACATTTTTGAAAAAAAAAAACACTCCTTATATTGCTAAAATACTTTCTGTATTTTTTTAAAAGATGAGTTCTACTGGTCTCATTTTATATTTTTCCAATGACCACCTATAAAAATAAGAAAAAAAGCACGGTTAATTTGGCTAGAAGGCGCCGTATATCACACGCGTGTTAAAAAAAATATTTCAACGCTAGTGTTGAAATAGAAGGCACATTATTTAATTTAAACATAGGGTGCCAATTTGGCAGACCAGCCCTATTTATTAAAAAGAACAAATTTTAGAAAGCAGTAATTGTAAAGTGTTTAACTTATTTATCATGTATTTGTCGAGTAATTCAGAATTGGGGTGTGACAATACGCCATCTGAAATTATAAAAAACGTTAATAATATACTGGAAAATCTAGTGCCAGAAAAAAAAGTGGCGCTGAAGAAAGTGTCATATATTAAACAACAAATCTTTATCGGTGGCAATAGCGTAGAGAATAGAGCACAGATCACAGATCGCAAGGTCACAGGTTCAAATCCCATTAGGAGTATTTGACTTTTTTTTATAAAAACATTAAATAAATTATAGAATTATTTTGAGTTGATATCTTAATTGTTGGGTGGATTTTTAAAATTTATATTTAATGCATCTAACCTTGATTAAATTTAAAATTTTTTATTCTGGTTAATCTAGAAGTCAATCCAGGATTAGTTCTTCCCATGATATATAAAATATGAAAAAATGAAAAAGTTAAACACCAAATAAAGGAAAAGCCTATTGACAAACTATGAAACCAGATATTAAGTGGAACATAATCCTAAGTATGCTAATTTCAACACTATTGTTGATATTTTTTTTTTCAACACTAGTGTTAAAATATTTTTTTCACAAAAAAAGGCATTTTTAATAATTCTTTGTGGTCGTAGGATAAATAGTGTACATTACTCATATGAAAGTAATTACTCTAAAACTCGGAGAATCTCCGCACTCGGCTGACGCCTCGTGCTAAATATCTCCTCGTTTGAAAAGTATCACTTTCATCACTTGTTATTTAATATAATATTTTAGAGTCCTAAAAGTTTTTCATAATGCTCTTGTTCACCTAATTTTTCTTTTGATCCTCCCTCATAGAGCAAGAAGAAAGTGCTCTAATTTTTAAGTTTTCAAAATCTTGAAATATTTATCCAGGAAATTATCATAAAAAACATGCAAAAACTTAGACCTACATCATAATAAAGTAAAATGTTTGCCCAATTTAATAAAACCAAACTAACACCGCAATGGTAGACAGCTCGCAAAAATTTCCGGCCGTTCGCAGCAGTTTAGGAGATTGTTAAGACACTTGTCCTTGCCCGCCCAGTTCGACGCTTTGCTATTTCAACTCCAAAGTTGCAGCTTTATTCATGATATCCATTGTATCTTTTTTCAGCTCGCTGCCAGAGTTGCTTACTACAACTTTTATGCCCACCATCACACAAAGTTAACGTAGTTTAGTCTAAAGCACATCCTGCAATCTTCTAAAGTGTCTTTTTAGTATGTGTTTATATTCTAATAAAATGTATTCTTTTGTTATAACCTACGTTTATGATATTCTATATCGCATCATAACGACCGTCATACAATGTTAGGTTGTGAGTACATTCTTTTGCTGACAGTGACATTTATATTAAATTTTACTTTCTACCGTAGAAATTTTAAAAATCCCTGACATTTTATAGCCTGGATAATGTTACCTGAAAAAAATTTATATTTCTGGAAGGTAATATAACACAGTAGGTTAGAAGTAAAAAACAAAAGAGAGTTAGTTTATTTAGATGTTTGGTAATATAAAAAATGCAAATATAATTTAAGGGGAATTTCTACTGTGATGGTCCTATTTCATCGTTTCTTTACGATTTTTTTTCTGGGGATAATAAGACAAATGCAGAAAAACAAGTTTTCAATTCTTTTTATTAAAGATAAGATGTACCAAAAAAATGTTTCAACCCCCAAAAAATTAAAAACTTGAGAGTGCTACAGGGTGCTGAAAACGTAACTTGCTGGCGGGATTCAAATAAAGTTTTCTATTCATGACAAAAATAAAATTGACCCAGATTCTTCAATTGTAAGCATGTAGTTATAGCCCCCACTAGAATCAAGTCAAAATTCGAGTAACTGTTAAAATGGCGCGAGATTTAATTTTTTTTTTGAAAATTTACCATTTTTTTTTTGTATTTTAAGGGCCTTGTATTCTGAGCACTTGAGACCAAAATCATTAAATTCTGATAATTTGAACATACCGAAGTACTTTCTGCCAACGCGAGAAACAGGGTTTTGAGAAAAACAACTTTAAAGTTTCAACGGTGGCTCACAACAAAATAGTTTCACTGTTACTTAGTCTGTGATGCCTGGCCCGTAGATTACACCCTCCTCTTCCTCAAAAAACGATAAACGAGCTGATTCTTCCTGCCACTTTACGAGCCTGGCCTGACGATCCTGATTGGTCCAGATGATGTCGATTGCGACAGAACGTAGCTCTGAGAACGCGGCTTAACTCAAAAGCGGCTAGGTGAGAACTGACCGGCAATCATAAAATTGGATTTACCTCTTTTTTGGAGTAGATTTGGTAAAAACGTTTACACACGGTTGTTCTAAAGGCTATAGAGACTCAAAAAACGTCGGAAAAAAAAATCGATTTTTTTAATACCGTCACAGTAGAAATCCCCCTTAACTAACGATGCACTTAGATTGTGACATGAATGACAGTAGTAGAATATTAAATTAGTAAATTAAAAATTAATGCAACCCTGCAACTTGTGAGTAAATGGTTTCTATCACTGTCGTTGACGTTATTCACTACAGTATTGTCACTTCTCGTTCCACGTTTCCAATGTTGCTATGTGTGTATGTAAATAGGCGCTTATATGAAAACCTTATAACATAATAACAAAGCGAACGTTAAAAGGTAATATTAGTGAACAAAATCCGGTTTAACTTTTTAAAACGAATTTTACGGCTTTTTTACTGATTTTTCGGTATTCTAATTCCTACGCAAGCAGGCAACCAAGAATACAGTTCAGCAAAATGACTAATCAAACTGGCTATGGTTTATAAAAATAAATTATTGTTAATTTTTATAATAATATGTCACTTTTTTTCAGTTATTCTGTAAAAAAGGCCGAATGTGAAAAAAATAGGTATATTCAAAGGTTGATTGGTGGTATGGATATTTGTGTATTATCCTGCAAGACCGAATGTAAGAAAGATAGCTGATATATTTCAAGTGATTTTGTGTAGACAAATATAAGAAACGACTTAAAGCGATGAAAATGATTCAGTGTAATTTGGTCCATGGATTTGCCAACGAAATGAATTTTGTAGAAAAAGTCGCAGAAAATATATTGTAGAACTCGAGTGGATTGTCTATATTGCGCTTGGAAGTTTGAGAACTGCTCAATTAACTTCCTTATGCGATATGAATATCATATCCACTCTTGTATTAGAATAGTAGTTTGTACAACAAGAGTGGATATGATGTCCATATCGCACGAGGAAGTAAACTGAGCACGACGCCGTAGGCGGAGTGCTCAAACTTCTGAGAGCAATATGAATAATCCACTCGAGTTGTACAGTATATTTTTCTACGACTTAACTTCCGAACTTCATGCTAAGAATTTAAAAAAATTATTAATATTTAAATTAGACATCATAACTTGTCTTTTAAGTTGGCCATGAACTTGAACTTGAAAACGGTAATAAAAGACAAATGAACAAAAATTCATTTTGATGGCAAACCCATTGACCAAATTACACTGTAACATATTTATCGATTTATAATAATCAGTTAATTTTCTATGTTTGTTGCGTATAATAAAAGTTTTAAGATCAATAATTGGGGTTGGATCCCCGTTCAAAATATATCGGAAAATATCCCCGTGCACAAATATTTATAATAATATATTATTTTAATGGAAAAAAACCAAGCTTAGTAAGAAAACGTCCATTTGGTAGATATATAGTACATTTTATGCAAAGCTTGTAGTAATTGTCTTGAAATGAGTGAAAATAAAGATATTTTTAAAATAAGAAAGTGCGTCTGTGCGCAAATCTTTAGTTCGGTCAGAAAATAACAATAATTTGGTAGAAATATATTTTGGTATTAATTTTGTTATTATACCTTCAATATTTGCACCATTTCGTGTAGGTAATCTTTAGGAAAATATTGTGTATACATAGACTCTGGGATAAATGTTTTGATTTCAATTTAAAAAGAACAAATTTCATCTGACAGATTTGGATATTTTTAAAGCATATTGTTAACCTAACTTCTCTCAACTGTCAGAAAACGAATTTACAACATGTTAATTTGGCTTCTCTGTAATTGACTACTGTGATTGGTCAGTTTCATAACCTAACTAGGATGGATATGAGATTTTCCAGCACAGTTAACTGGAATAGCCTACTTTACTCGCCAGTTAATTTCCATGTGGGAGTAGAAAAAAATAATAATGGAATTCTTTAACACACAACCACCCGTTGTGTGTTTATCGTGCCTTTGCTATATATTATACATACGCTTTTGTTCTAATTTCATATTTTGCCGGCAACTTATTGAATCAAGACCGATAATATGTCAGTATTAATATTTATTGGTTATTATTAATTGCCAAAATTTAATCGACCTTACGACAATAAGATACAGATATCTTGATATGACATCTAAAATTACAATATGCTCAATATTGTTGTTTTCAGAATAAATAGAAAACTAAAAAAATGTTTACAGGGTACCTGTTATTGCAGACGAAGCCGCAGGTACAAGCTGAGAATAAAAAAATAAATGATAAAATGAAAATATTTCTGTCTAATACACCCCGTCATCCGTTCTATTTAGAAAATTGGTTAACGCAGGAGAGATTGTATATAAAAGAAACATGGCTGTTTTTGTCTGCTTGTTTTATACCCTTGATTAATGATTTTTCGAAGTCAGAACTGCGACTGGTGTTTTTAAATTCGGGTGACGGATCCGGCGAAATGACGTGGAAAATCAGACGAAAAAATGGTAAAATAATTTTGTCGTAACATTTACTGAAAAAAATTAATACCACAGCATTAGGAGCTTATACGTAATGCTATAAACTGCAATTATACTATAGAATAAAAATTATATGAAATATCGGCTATAGTCTATTTCAGAAAGGTGTAGAGTAATAAAAGCTCATTAGGTATGTAAAGGGACTACAAAGTGACCCAACGAATATTTAAGCCACTTTATAATTTGGCATTGATTTCATTGCAAAATTCTTTATTTTTATCAAGTGCGGGTTTGGGTCAATTTATAGGTTTTACCTATTTTTATCTATTCACAAACACTGAAAATGGTGTGACAAAAGCGTGCATTGTGTACATAGTATTAGGTACACTTGTTTTTTATTAAACATTATAAAAAAATATAAAATACAAAACATACAATATACAGAAATAAAATTATAAAATATCATAATATTTTTGGTCATCTCAGAAACTGTCTTCTCCTCTTGACGTTATAATTAACAGGTCGACGGTCAAATCGATCAGGTGGTTAAGATCTCCACTTCTTTACACATGATGGACTGCTTTTCGACAGTTCTTTGGTCTCACTCCCTTAATAGCATGATCAAACAGTTTAACATCTTTCTTTTTAAATGTCGTATTCTGTTTTGCTACAAATCCTTTTACTTGCGCCCATATAAGTTCTATATGATTTAGTTCGCAATGATATGGCGGTGTGCGCAGCACAGTTACACTATGTTTTTCAGCTATATCTTCCACGGCATATTTCATAAAACGATATTCGTGTAAATTTTCTATAGCTAATAGTTTCTTCTCAAATCATTTTTTATTCTCTGGTTAGTTACCTTAAATAATTTAATGCACAAAATTTACCTGCGCCTATGGCCGACACCGAAATTGAGCCGAAATGAACAGAATTTCCTATTTTATTACTTTACACCTTTCTTAAATAGACTATAAATGCCCAGTTCTATATAATATGGATTATTTTTATTGTTATTTAATAGTTTTTTGTATCTAGGGTGTGAAATACTACTTTGGCGATCGAAAAAAAAACTGTTCGTTGCAAACTTTGATAATGACACATCTCCGTTAAAATTAAAATAAATATGATAAAAGCTCTCCAAAAAAAAACACACTAGAAGAAGGTGATAAACGTGTTAAATTAAGTAACATACACAAAATAGAATATAAAGAACTTTGTGAATTTATATATAAATATAATCTACTAAGGTTTTTATATATATAATATTTTAAATGAGAATCTAAAAAACTGGGAAAGTAATGATGATTATATAATAGATTTTAATGTAGTAAAAAGGCTTAAAGTAGTAAATGATACACAAACGCAATGTATATTGCAAATTGTAAGCGAAGAGATAAAAAAATTCAAAAATCAGTAAGACGACACTGCGGAAACATTTTGAAACTGATTAATGGAAATTATTTGGGTTAATTTTTAGGTACAATTTATAAATATTACCTTGTTTTTATGCAGTCAGTGTCATTGATAATATATATATATATAATAAAGGTTAGAAAATTTAAAAAACTTTATATTTCATTCCATCGGCGACACCGTTTGGCATTAGTTACATGATCTTGCACACGTCGTTTTCTTGACATTTAGAACATTTTAAATGTTGAGATCAAAGAAAAAAAAATTTCGCCACATGTGGGCCACGCTAGTGTACATGTCTAAATTCAATTGTTTTCGAGATATCAGTTGGTTCCGAAATTGACAATAATTACCTGTGTATAACAGTGGCGGATCCAGAATTTTGTTGAGCGGGGGAGGGGGGTGACTAAAAAAAATAATTTCTAATAAAAAAAAAGAGCGTATCCCGGCTCTAAAAATTTTCCTCTCTCAAAAGTGACTTCTAAAAGAAATTATAACCCTTCACACGCCCTATATTATTCCAGGTTCAAAGTAAAAAAAGCAACATTTTCTAAGATAAGGGGGGGGGGGGAGCAGTTTTGCCTCCCCCCCCCTCCGCCCCCCTGGATCCGCGCCGGGTGTATATTTGATTTTAGTGCCGCTTTCTAATTAAAATGATGTAGTCATGAAATAATATTTGTATTAGTTAATACACCTTAACCACCAATATAATAGTACGATATGCATAATGTGTGTACATATTTATGAATGTGTGTCTGTAGTACTTGAAAATGTATACCCTGTATATACATATTTCATCAAGGAAGCCGATAAAAAAAATTATAGGAATTCTTTTTATCTTTTCAGTATTATAAGCTAAATAATTCACTTAAAGGGATCCTAAAATATTAATATTTAATTTGTTTCAATTTGGTTAAAAGGAATATTTTCATAAATTTTTAAAATGTTAAATTTTAGACTGGCATCATTAAAATTAAAATGGTGTCTTACGAAATTTTAATTTATAATTCAACTCAGATAAAAAAAAATTCAAAAAATATGTTACCAAAACAGGTACAGGTTGATGATAAAAAATTGTCCTTTAAGATTTAATTATTATAATATATGTAAGAGGAACCAAATTGTTTTAACGTCTTTGTGCCAATAAAATTGGTAGTGGTAAATTTGCCGCTAGAAAATTTGGCTCTGACTATGTTGTATTGATTTTATTTTATATTAAAAATAAGGGAACGCTTTCAATTATTATTTTTCTGTTATTTATTTTTCGAAGAGGAAAAAAGTTTATGAGTTTTGCTTTAATGTTCTTTACTGCCTTTTTTGTCTATTTTCTTTTCGAGATTTGTAATTTATCAAAGTCAGGTTTTATATATTATTTCGCAGCCCGCAAGTATATCTAATTAAAGTTTCGTTGCATCTCTTGTTGAGAAGATAGGTTTTTTAAAAATCGTTTTAAGAAAATATAATCTTTTTAACAACTGTTAATTTTTTTAGGAAACCTTACAGGGTAATCCAATCTAGACTGAACAGGCGTCTATTTTTTGAGTGTTTCTGTATTTTATTAAAACCAACATAGTCATCTTGTTTATTCTCGACTCAGTGGCGGCTCGTACAGTAGAGTCACAGTGCCATGGCCCTACCTACCTGTACCCCAAGCTATTTATTCACCTACATTTATAATCAATGCTTTGTATATTTACGCTTAATTTTTTTTGTAAATGTGAATTATTTAAAATTCAAGCCGTTGCGTTCATTTGATATCTGATAACGCCCCACGGTGCAAAAACTCCCTGACGCCGCGAAAATTCCCTGGCGCTACCCAACGCCGGCCAATTCTATGTATGGCCAGACCGTTTATCGTTTACGAATAAGATAATAGATAGATCGCCCTCTCTTACTGACGCATAATTCGGAAATCGGAAATTTTGTGGCGGGCCAGATCATCAGATCCGCCCAGGATTGGAGGATTTACACGTGCTTTAATTTGTTAGGAGTGCAGAGCTCCAATCGGGCTAGGTCTTCGTCTTTGCTACCACTACCCGATACTAGATGGCAGTTGTTTTCAATACGGTTTGCCTTCTAGAAATATTAACTTTTAACATATATTTTTTTTTAACAGTTTTTATTATGGGACATAAATTACTTTTGTAGGTTGAGTTTAGGTTAAATCAGTTAGTCAGTGTGGGTTAATGCATGTTAAAATGAATAAAGACCTTTTTAAGAAATAGCATGAAAGAAGAAAGACTTAGCGCGTTAGGAATGTTGTCTGGAGAAAATTTTTTATAAATAATATTGACAATTTTAATAACAAAAAGATCGAAACATTTTCTAATAAAAAAGAAAGACGAATAGTTTTCTTATAGGAAAATATAAGTGTTTAGTGAACATTTTTTTTTTATTGTTTCTTTAGAACTACTGAAATATCGAGAAAAACACTGTTTAATATGTTGTGATTTTAGACAATGTTGTTTTTATATGCGCCATTTAATTACTAATCGGTTAGTTTTTTTATCCTATTTTCCTTAACAATTTTTATTGATTTCAATCTTTTGGCCCCACCTGTTTCAACTATCCACTGTCTTGACCGTAGAATCTAAAATTGCCATTTAAAATGTAACTTAGCTTAAAATAAATAAACTGAAGAGTAAAGTTGTGGTTTTTTCAATGGAACACTATGTATATTTTTTTGTATGAAAGGCCATTTTTTCCTGATTTCAAAAATATATAGTTTGTCTAAATTAGCTCCAACCTAAAAACAATTACAGAAACTCGTCATCAAGGCGTAATTCAGACAGAGGAGACGAGGCGTCGACGTGTTGCGGCGACGTAACGTTTAGGTGGCGTGGTTAAAACATACAGAAGAGGCAGTTTTGTAGAGTCGCCCACAGTAGATGAATGTAAATGTAAATACAATCCAATACATTTTTACAATAGTCTTGCCTATTATAATCATAAATTGCTGGATATTTCTCTATTAATTCTCAAAACATAATACTAAATTTAATATCATCACGAAGTTTGAACGTATGTTCGAAAAAACACCTCGGCGTCGGCGTCGCTTACATGTGCCACTTTAGACTAAGAAATAACGTGGTGCGGACAACAAAGTATTGTGCCTGCGCCACGTCTGCTCAGTGTGAAGTATTTCATATATTTCTATAGAAGTGACGGAATAACACGCCGCTTTAGCGCTACGTCGTCGTCATACGTCGTTGCCTTACGTCGGCCCCACGTATTCTTTGTCTGAATTACGCCCTAGATGTGCCGTTTTAAATTAAAGTACACTTTTCAAAAAAATATGTTTGGAAGTTTTTAAAATGTTTCATACTTTTTTAAATTAAACAATACAAGTGGAAGTTTGTCGCTTGAACGTTACTAGGCAACAAACACAATAAGTTGTTTCTTTTATGGCAACTTTTCAAGTTTTTCTCGTAATATTAAAATAAAAATATTCTAGTCTCACTTCCGTCTCCCCTACTTTGAATTTAACACGTTCATTTTACACCTTAAGAGCCTTGGCGGTTAGCCGACAGCTGAATACTCCTAAAATATAGCGAAAAGTGTATTTAATACAAAACTGTGGCAATGGTAAAGCGATGTAAGGAAACAGATCGGCGAACAAGAAGAAAAGTGGATGCTTTAAATGAAATTTTCTTATTCAATGCAAGGTGTTGCTTGGAATATACGAAAACGCAATATATTTATAGTGGGTCCAAAATAAAGTTTGCAGCATATCGTAGGGGTGAAGTTATATGTTTTACATTTGCTCGAGAACGTTTATTCTAACTGAAATATTTATTTATTTATTTCATACACTGTTTTACAGTTTCCCAGTTACAAAACAGGTAGAAAACAGAATTTAATTAAGTAAAAATAAAACAAATTATTTAACAATTAACATAAAGATTAGCAATATTTAAATTTATGAAACTAACAATACGGTAGTAATAATAGGTACCCTACAACAAGAAATAATTAAAAAAAAAAGTAATTAATTACATACGTAGTATAGGTACTAGTGATAAAAATGTCTTTTGACAGCGCTTAAGCTACAATTAAAGACATCATCATCCTATTGATGGGAGAATATTTAAAGACATTGGTTCGTGAAGGTGGTAAGTAGAAGGTATATAAGTTACGGGCATTTAGAGAAGGAATTCTAAAGTTCAGTTTGTGCAGCAGCTCTTCACAAATAATATTGTTATTGAGCAGTTTATGTAAAAATAACTGCGTAGAACATGTGCGTCTATCATGTAATCTAACAAACGAGAATCTTTGCAGCAGCTGGTCATGAGGAAAACCTCTGTCGGGATAAACTCCATCAGATCTATACCACAAAGCTTTCAAAAAACGTCTCTGAACGCTCTCAATATTGTCAATGTGAACTTTATAAAACGGAGAAAATATCCAATACTTTCAACATAAATATAACTTATTAGGCAGTAGCGGTAGCAAAGCTCAACATCCCCCCCCCCCCCCTAAGGGAAATAGGTTTAGGCTCCTATTTCCCTAATAAAATGCAATATACAAAATGCAGGTGTTAATTTTGGTCGTTTGTTAGACATTAATAATACCTGATTATGCAAAGTCAGTTATTGCAGTTAACAGAACAAAGGTGAACGTAACCAGAACTTAAATACTACATTACCTCTTATAATACAGTTTTACTATATCAGATAATTGTAATATTCTCATTCCACGTGGATAATTGCCGTTTCCTTGACAATTAAGTCACAATTCAGTTAACTGTACGGTAAACTTTCATATTTATTACTGTCAGTGCTGCAAAGTGTTGCAGCCTTTAAAACAAAATTTCCCATTTTTAAAGACAAATTCCACGAATGTACACAATACTGAAGAATAATTTTTTAGCACATCACAACCACAAGTAATCATCAAGAATATCCTACGAATATAACACTGTGTGTAAAAATTTTCCTGGTTTCCGACCTATTATTCCTCTGTGCTTTGAATCTTTATTTTTCTCAAATCAGGAAATTTCCCATGAGTTGACAACATTGTTATAAAAATTATATTCCTCTTTTTTTTTCTTTCCTCTCCTTTATTTTCCAAACACTAAAAATTTTATAATTCATAGTATATACATATATGGTACAATAATATCTTAATTTGTTCAGTGTAATAACATAAAATGCATCTATAAGAGTTCTATCAATAATTCAACCTGCTGAATGTGCGTAGAAAATTAATTTTATGTAGCATTATTATTGAGTTGATTTAACTATAATTTCTAACATGATCATTTGGCCAAAACGGCGAATTATGGATCCACTGGTCGTGAGTTCAAGTCCGTCAGTCCGCTAACTTTTTTAACATTTTTTAGGATAAGGTTCGTAAGATTGGTCGTAAAAAAATATAGTGGTAGACTCGAGTGGATTGTCCATATGGTACTCGGGGGTTTGAATAGTACGCCTAAAACGTCGTGCTCCATTTACATCCTCGTGAATTATAGACATCATATTCACTTTTGTTGTATAAATCACTATAATATCAATGGAATAGAAAAGTCATCGGTGACTGTAACATGCACCCAGAGTAATTTTTGATCGCACGTGTGCAGTGTTGCCAGGTCAAAAACGTTTCTTTATTAAAATGTCCAAAAATTCCCTAAATTTTTCGATTTTTTCCAATACACATAGATATTGTTAAAACGAAGAAAAAGACGAAAAGTTAAAAAAAATTATTGCTTCAAGTTAATTAAGATTATTGAATAATATAATCGACTAGGCTTAGATATATAATATACATATCAATAAATAATGTTAAATAACTTTTCTCATTCTCTAAAAATTTATGAGATAAAAGCAAATGTTATTTGTAAAACTCTAACAATGGTTTACAGCAGATTTTTTAAATTTAAATTCATAACGTATTATTTCAAGACTTTCACTAACATCTAAACTTTAAAGAGCTGTCAATTCCAAAAGGCTATAGTCTGGTTTAATTAAAAGCCTGTCGATGGAAAAAAATTAATACACGTTTACATTATTATTTCCAACAAGGCTATTTAAAAATAGGGTGTTTTAATTATGTCTATGACGATATTATAGGGCCAATAAAAAATTTCAAGAGTAGTGGTTTAAAAGTAATAATAAACAGTATTTATATTAAATATACTTAACTATACCGATTTTTCAATAAAATATTAAGAAAGCTATGCTGATTTAACATTTAACTTCAAAATAATACAGAGGTTTTGCGCTTACCCTTTAATTTTCTTTTAGGTTATCGTATCGAGCATCACTATTGATTGGGTCCCGGAATTCAGCTTCGATATTGACAGTTGATAAACGAAATTTCAGCACACGAACGGCGCTCGGCCGATTAGCCCAGTAGTCCATTGTTTTACTGCGCTGTGTTATGGTCGATTTTCCTTTACGTCAACTACATAACTGTACAGTTCTAACCACCAACCACCAATGCCGAAACATTGTTGCCCTAACCTAAATAGTAGTTTGTACAACAAGAGTGGATATGATGTCTATATCACACGAGAAAGTAAATTGAGCACGACGCCGTAGGCGGAGTGCTCAAACTTTCGAGTGCAATATAGACAATCCACTCGAGTTGAACAGTATATTTTTTCTAAGACCAAAATTACAAACCTTATGCTTAAAAATGTAAAAAAAAAGTTTGCAGGTTGCCGGGCTCGAACTTACGACCATTGGATCTATAGTGAAACGTTCTACCGTCTCGACTATTAAAGCGTTTAGTTATTTATCGTAAAACCAACTAAATAATGATGCTACATAAAATTAATTTTCTATGCACATTCAGCAGGTTGCATTATTGATAAATCTATTATAAATGCGTATAGATTTTGTTATATTGAACAAATTAATAACATATTATACATTTAAATTATATAATTTAGTGTCTTGAGAAAGAAGGCGGAGCCTCAGTAAAAATAATATACTGTGATTGGTCAGTACTTTTAAGAACAACAATGGCATCTCTGTAATTGACTACTGTGATTGGTCAGTTTCATAACCCAACTAGGATGGATATGAAATTTTGCCGCACAGTTAACTGGAATAGCCTACTTTACTCGCCACTTAAGTGTAAAGAAAACAGCAAATGTCCATGTGGGAGTAGAAAAAATGTGTTGCATGTCTATGGGTTTGTTCCCACAGTAGTCACAGATAGTCCGTGATAATCAGGATTCTGCGCAATAGACTCGGACGTGGACTTCTGGGTAATTGGATTGGTTAGAGAACTGTCGATAACTTGTCCGTGATTGCTTGTGAGAACAGAACTATTATAATCGCGCCGGTAACCTAAACTGTCGACTTTTAAGTTTGATCCCGAAATGTTCTTAACAATAAGCAGAAGCATTTTAAGATTTACATACGCGATCGCCCATCTAGGTGCAGTGTACGATGGGCCCTTAGTCGTCAGTGGCGACAGACGAGCAAAAGAGAGGTTAGCTGGCTGCACTCAAGTATGACCAAGACAGAGTAATGTATTATGTAGGGTAAAGTCACCAAAATTGTACCGTTGCCTAAATCGTACTACTACAAGTTTTCAAATTAGACGATAAATTCTACGACATCTATCATACGAATTCGGCTATTTTCATGTTAATTTTGTTGATTTTTTGCAAAAATTGAATTTAATTTTAGATCTAAATTGGCGTTAGAATTGTATTATTTATTATTTTGATTGACAGTTTCCTAAATCGTACCACACACGCACATGAAAAGTGTTCCAACGTGACATGTCTTAATAAGGACTACGTGTGCGACTTTTGTTTGTAGGTACATTTAAAATTATTTTCAAACATGTGGTATATTTTTTTAATGTTTTTTTATTGTAAAATACCTAATATAAACGATAATTTTGTGTAACTTGTTTTATTTACAACAAAGTGTACCCATTTTTATTTAATATACTGCAAAATAATACTGTGGTATGATTTAGGAACCCACTAGTACGATTTTGGTAACCAGTTTCTTAAATCGTACCATTTGCTATTACTTACAAAAACAGCTGTTTTTTAAAAATTAAATAAAAAATAATATTTTAAAAATTGCAGTTAGGTGTCCAATAAACCGATCTATTGTTTTAAACCAAAAAATATATATTTTATTTACCAGTTTATAAAAAAATTAAAACCAAAAAGTGGCACGATTTAGGCAACCTGACCCTATTAAGTTTCTAAAGGGCAATTTATAATTATTGTAACAAATAAAGATGTTTTTAAAGTATAGTATTGATTTTTTACACTGTTAATAATCCCATATAAATAGGAAAAATCAAGGTCATATGAAATCTTAAAGTAAACCTGGCACCAAGGCAATTTTGTTTTATAGCCTAAATGAATGTAGATTGATAGCCTAGTTTGTAATAAAAATTTATTGCCATTAAACCACTATCACTCTTAAACAGTATCATTAAAAGATGTCGTAAAGTAGTGTTATAATGGTTAAGACTACCAATCGTTTAAATACAGTTAATAATATAACCGGAATAGCAATCATATCGATACATTACACAACTAGTTTAGTTTGGTAGTTTTAATTTTTAGCAAGAAAAGTATTATTGATTATTTAGTATATTTCTAATACGTATTATTCTTTTAAAAATAATGGTAGCCCTCTTTTATGCACATATACAGGGTGCTACAAATTCGTGTGCGTACAAGGGGATCTCGGAAGCAGTAAGCAATACGAAGATGGGTAAATTGAGGCTAAGTTGCTTATTTTGGGGATTCATTTTTTTGGTGAAGGAAAGTTGTAAATATTCCGACTAACTTAGGAGATATCTGAAAAAAAAACGAGTTTTTGCACCTTCATATTTGACTTAAAAAAAAACTCTTCCTAACCGTTTTTTATGTTCTACAAGATGGCGATATTATTTTTGAAATTCGACGTTCCATTATTTAGATATCAACTTTAAGGCAATTTTTTTAAATACGGACCTGGAATTTTAAATACGGACCTGGAATTTTAAATACCGTTTTAGCGTCTTCAAAGCTTTAGAAAATTAATATAATTTAAGAGTTTTTAAAATTTTAATGTTTTGTCATCAAATAACACATCAATCACTATTTCAAATTATGCTTTCTACTATTACGGCACTGGCTATTATTTGTAGGATTACTTGAATATTAAAATTACATTACAGAAAGCTATGGTGTTACATGAAGTCTAGTTATGTTACTGTGATGTGCTTATGTTTGTTCCAAAGACAGTTTTAAATTGTTTATAAGGTCTGATAATGTCAGTTCCGGGCGAAACATGTAACAACAATAAACATTCAACATTTTTTTGACTGCTTGTTTTTTAAAATATCAATTGTCAGGTTTCCTTGAATAAAAATGAACTAAGTCTTCAAACAGCAAATATTTTTTTTAGTTTAAGGCTAAATATTCAGAACCGTAATGATATAAAAAGATAATTTAAAAAAAATGTGTTATTAAATGACAAACCTTAAAATTTCAAAAATCTGTAAATTGTAATAAATTTTTAAAGCTTAGAAATTCCTAGAACTGTATTCTAAATTCCGATACGTCAAATTTGAAATATAATAGCGCTATCTTGTAAAACATAGAAAGCGCGGCTATAAAACACTCATTTTAGTTTTTATTCCAAGTCAAAAATTAAGAAGCAAAAAATGAAATACCAAAACTAAAAAATTCGAATCGGCTACTCGGAATAATTTTAATTATCCTATTTTCTTTTAACAGCTTTGTTAAACCCCAAAATAAGCAACTTTGCCTCTATTTAACCATCTTCGTATCTTTTACCGTTTTCGAGATCTGCTTGTACGCACATAATGTGTAACACCCTGGATATAGTTTTAAAAAAAATTTATTACGGGTAAACTACCTTTTAAAAATGAAACTTAACTTTTTAAAAATCTTACCCAATCAAGTTCGGCGAATGGTACTGGTGACTATTTTGTATTTAGTTTTTTGCCTCAAAATGGCGTTCCCAGATGGCTATAAATGAAAATAACATCATTTCGTACCCACCCCCTTATTATAAAAAGCATTACGTAGATGCACAAACCTATAAGCACCTATTGTCATACACCATGTGTAAATATACATCCTGACCAGTTTTTTATTTTTCAGAAACCTACTTACCCTATTTTATTGTTTGCTACTAGATTTGTGTGTAATTAATTTTAAATTATACATTTTTAACCACCCACCCTCCACCTACAAGTTACGTTAAAGTAATCGAGCACAACAGGTGCTTTAAAAATTAATTACATCCAAAAATAACGATACGCTAACAAAGAAATAAGAACATTATGATAAAATTAATCATTTAACTTCTCATTTCAAAATTAAAATCTTTAACAATAGCGTTTAATACCTTTTAGTGGGGGATCTTAGGACAAAATGGGATAGCCGTGTAAAGGAGCATGATACAATGATTTCAAAAGTATGATATTTAAAAGCTGAGGAGCAACAAATCCGAACAAAGTTCTTATTTCGATTTCTGGGGAAGACTTTTCAACACTTATACAGACTTTCTGGAAATCTAAAATTATTTTTTAAGAGGTCATGTTCGGGACTAACTCCTTCATTCGAAACATATCCATGTATGGGGCTTCATTCTTCTTTTGTACTGATTTGTTAATTGTTTACACATTCCAAGTATAATGTCGATAAGAGAAATACATTTTCAATTCTGTATCTCCAAGTACAAGGAAAGAGTAAAGTTAGGTCAATAATCAAGCGACCCTTAGATCGCTAATATGCAAGAAGGTAACTTCAAGACTGGTGTGGGAATGTCAGGGGGAATTGGATGCCCTGCATGGAAAAGTAATACTGCAGTGGGTACCAGGAAACGAAGGTATTACAGAAAATATAAAAGTCGATAAACTTGCAAGGAGAGGCTCGGAAAATACATTCATTGGTCCAGAACCCGCATCCAGAGTACCAAGGTGCATAGTACAAGATGCCATAAAGCGATGGATCAGAAGTGAACACAAAATCCACTGGAGCAACAGACAGGTATTACACCACAGCAAAAGCTTCATTGGGGATCCAGACCCAAGACTTACGAGCAGAGCTGTGAAAGTTACTTCAAAAAGTAACTAGTTATTTTTTCGATACTTTTGCACAAATGTATGCTTATAAGGAATAGTTACTTTTACCTAAAAGTAACTTAGTTCTTAGTTAAAGTAACTAGTTACATCGATTGTAACTACGATACCTACTCTAAAAGTAACTAAGATGCTTTTGAACTAGATACCATAAATTTACCAGGTAGTGATACCATGTAAATGAAAGGGTATAACGAATACGAATTTATTATACGTACAAACTTAATACATTTCTAATAAAAGTAGAAAGAAAAGTTAAGTAATAAAAACCTATTAAATAAATATAAGTAACAAAACTAAATAAATATAAATGAAGTAACAAATTCAAATATACTAGGAACTTTTATAAAGAACCAAAAAAAATTCAGAACATTTTTAAAATGCCCCGTTGACTTTTAAAAGTACCAACCTTTCAAAATTCTCATCTAAGAGGACATGGCTTTTTTCCTTTCATTGATTTCCTTAACAAACACAAAAATTACCTCCTACATGCACCTACGATCTACATACTTTTTCACTCTTACTTACTAATCTTAATAGTCCTTACTACCCCCAACCCCCAATACAAAAATAATTATAGAATGTTGTGCTAACTTCCTTAGCAAAACAATGGATCACATCATATGCCGAACGAGCCAAACTCCTTTTCCTGTACACACTACCACTATTACCATAAGAAAACTAAACTAAGAAGTGTTAATTCGAACAAAGAACAAGTAGAATAAAATGCTTTCCAAGAAATTTCGCGTTCCAACCAGTTTGCTGTTTGACGCACGCGACTCGCCGCTCGTCCCTTCGTGAAAATCTGATTAACGGCCGCCGATCGTTCCTTGGTCATAATCTGATGCATTATTGGTATCCTAGAGAAACTTTAAAAGTAACTTAGTTACTTTAAAAGGAACTTAGTTACTTTAAAAGCATCTTAGTTACTTTTAAAGTATCTAGTTACTTTTAAAGTATCTAGTTACTTTTTAAGTGTATAGTTACTCCTAAAAAGTAACTAGATACAAGTTACTTTTCAAAAGTAACGAAGTTACAGTTAGTTTTGGCATGATTCCAAAAAGAACTAAGTTACTAAGTATCTAGTTACTTTAAGTAACTAGATACTAAAATATATCTAGTTACTTAAGTTACTTACAGCTCTGCTTACGAGACAGTTGCTTTAAATGAACAGGAACCACTGAGAACTCTTAGGAGGAATTCTAATAGGACAGTTGGCTATCAAGAACCATCTGCACAGAATGCAGCTATACAATGGATACCTCTGCAGATTATGCGGACAAGACAGGAAAATTGTACAGCACATAGTTTGCCATTGCGAGTCACTAGATCGGAAGAGGCAACAAATACTTGGGCAACCAAAACTGGAACCAGAGGACATCCTTACCCTCGCGCCAGTTGGCCTACACAAACTAGTGCAAGAAACTAGGATCACGGAGTGGGTGTAAAAATCAAACAACGTGAGCACAATGGGCCAAATCTGGCCTAAGTGCATCCGGCGCACGAACGGGCCCTCGGTAAAAAAGGTCAATAATATATAACATTAGCGGTTTTTATACAGTACCAAATTACCTTACCTCTTCTTTGAATAAACCTTGTAACCACAGTTTGTCAGTTGCCATACTGATCCAGTAGTTATCACTATCAGCCATTGTGTTTAACATTAGACTTTCTTTAATAGAGGAAGTTTGTTGGGAGGGATTAAATAAAACACGGAAAGCTTTAATGACAACTTTCTTTTCGGTACGACTACTTAACATGGCGTTTCTTTCGTTAATTTATTGTTTTTCCCAGTATAATTATGATGGCCCTATGTATTTTTCAAATTAAGTTCAAAAGCTTATTATTACACCCTGTTCCCCGATACTGCTGGCATACCTCTGCAAAATTCGAGAACGCGAACTCATTTCAGCTAACATCAGCTTATTGCTTCTATTATGCCCCATTGAATATTGTAATATTTTGCAAAATGATGCTAAACTGATATAATTAAAAGACGATCAACCGAAGCGGGAGTTAAGAGACAGAGAAAATAATTTCATCATTTAAATTGTATGCGAGATTGATTTTCTAAAGTGATTTTAAAATAGATACTTTGTAAACGAGAGGTATTAATATCTTTGGTACGATGGATTTATACCAAATTTTAAATTACTTCATGAAACTTTACTGAAACTTGAATAATAAGTATAAGAGAGTAATTAATAGGGTTTCAGTTTAAGTTTTCAAATATATAGGCTAAATTTTAGTTTAATAATTATAAGGGGAACGAGGGAAACTCAAAAAAACTTAGTCATGATAGAAATAATCACAGAAATAGTCTTTAAGGCATAATTCAATACTTCGTTTATTTCACTCATATATTTTAAAAAATAAGTAAATTAAAGTTAACATTTAAATCATGTTATTTTATCTTAACGAAATTAGTTATTTTAAAGAAACTATACTGTATATTTAACCTATATTTAGTTCCTTTAGGACCAATTTTAAAAAAGTTTTCTTAACCCTAAGTTTTGACCTGGGTTTTAAAGGAAGAATAATTCTAAAATGTCAGAAATGGTCGATTTATAATATAGGATTGACAGCAAAGTTCAATTTAAGAGTAATCAACTTGGTCATAACTTGTTATGTTACATTATATTAAGTTATGATCAATCACTTTTAACTCGAACATTGCTATCAATTTTTTTTTTTTATGATAAAACACCTGCACTGTAGGAAAAATCCTTTAAGGCGCTCTGGGAGCGGTGCGAGTGCGAAAAAAGCGATTAACGTTGGTCTTGAAACGTTGAAGATTGTATTCATTGGGAAACACGACCTCAGGAAGATCATTCCACAAAGATGACGTTCTCCAGATGAAAGAGATCTTGAACAATGAAGTTCGAGGAGTACTAAGCTGAACAACATATGGATGAGCGGCAGTGGTTTGCCGTGTATTTCTGTTTTGCATTGCTCTAGTTGGAATCAAGTGGGCAATGTCAGTCGAACACCTGCCATGGAAATATCTGTAAAAGAGAGCCAAATCACCAACCTGTCTTCGATGCTCCAGTCTATCGAGGGTCTTGGTCAGCTCGGGGTCGCCGATCAGACGAACGGCTCTCCTTTGAATGGAATCCAGTAGCCGAAGGGTGTGCTTGGGTGCAGAGCTCCAGACATGAGAGCAATATTCTAATGATGGTCGAATCTGGGCTTTGTAGAGTGTCAAAAGTTGATGAGGTGTGTACAACCTTTTGGTGCGGAAAAGTACACCAAGTTTCTGTGCAGCTGTTTTGGCAATTGCGGCAACGTGATCATGCCAAGACATATTACCTCCCAGATTGACCCCCAGCAAATTAATAGACGGTGCCAGGGGAATTGGGTGTCCTGCCATGACTATATCCGGTTCTGCAATGTTAACCTTTTTGGAGAAGACTGCTGCCTGGGTTTTCTTAGCATTAAATTCGACTTGGTTACTGTCACCCCAAGCCAAAATTTCTTCCAGGTCCTTGTTGAGGCGCAATACTTCATGCTGCCTGCGAAGATGTGCGTCGGCAGCGGATGTTTGGGGAGTCAAGATAAAAGATGAGACAAGTGTGCTGTCATCAGCAAAGCTATAAATTGGATTTTGGGTTTTCACTAAAAGGTCGTTAATATACAGTAAAAAGAGGGTAGGCGACAATATGGACCCTTGAGGAACACCGGCATTGATGGTGAAGGTGTCTGAGAGAAACCCGTTAATCGCCACTTGCAGAGAACGGTTCTTAAGGAAGCTGGTTAACCATAAACAGAATCCATTAGGCATACCGTAGGATCGCAGTTTACTTAAAAGCCCATCGTGCCAAATACGATCAAAAGCCCTAGAGATGTCCAGTGCAACAGCCCGGGATTCTCCATGATGTTCGATGGTGTTGCTCCAAAGATGGGTGACATATGCCAGAAGGTCACCTGTTGATCTGGACTTACGAAAACCGTATTGATGGTCGCTGATAATGTTAAGCCCTTCCAGATACTTTAGTAGTTGTTGGTTTGATTGAAACCGGACCTCTATTAAAATCGACTTTAAAAAATTTAATTAATAATTAATTTAAACCGAGGTCTAGTTTAAATCGATGAAATGTTAAAAATGGTAATTTTATAATGTGAAATTGACAGCAAATTATTTACCTTGTCATAACTTAATACAATGTAATAGAAACATACCAAGTTACGACCAGTTTGATTATTCTTAATTGAACATTGCTGTTAATTCTATTTAAAAAAAAAAAGTTATATTCGCGTTTTTTTGGGCTACCTCGTATACTCCAGCATAATTTTGAAATGTGCACCTCAATGGTCGTTACAACTTTTGTGTTTCGAATTTTTATTTCCTTAATATAAAGGCGAAAATGAACTTTATTCTATTGTTGACTCACCCTGTACAACACGATTTTTATTTCATAACAGACAAAAAAATTCTAAAAATAAAATTAAAAAAAAACACAAAACCAATGAATATACAGGGTGATTCACGTTGAGTGGCCTATTTGAAGATCTCGGAAACGAGTAAACTTATCTTTCTAAAAATTTGACAGCAGGCATAATTAGCTTTGAGTTTTTAAAACATTATCTTTTGAGGTTTTTGTTACTTCCGGTTATACCGGAAGTTAATGCCAACTTTGCTATTTCAAATGGAACACCCTGTATATTTTAGCATTTTTGATTACCTTATTAAAATCTTAATAACTTTTGTAAATATAAGTATATTTCTATCTCTAACCGTTTTTGAGATATGAATTGAAAAAGGATTTTTTTGTGTGAAAACGCTCCGAGAAGAAAGTTTAGTAACTCTGAAACTAATAAAGGTAAACATTTAAAACTTTGTAAGCTTTCAAGTAATACATAGATCTTTAGTTTAAATTACTTAGGTTTCACGTTTTTTATACAGAGTTCTTAAAATTGTGCCAATGTTTCCTTTAAATAAATGTGCATAAGTCAATTTTTAAAAATGGAGCACCTTATTTTTTAGCTTACTAACGTGTAGAGAATTTAATTTCCTATCTAAATGCCTTATATGTTACAATCCACATTTTAAATCGTTTTGGAATTATGAGCAATTTAAATAAAAAATCTTAAAGTTTCTGTTTGTGTTAATGCGACATTATTTTTGAAAAGAAGGCTACGACTGGGATTTTCGTTTGACTTTTTGAGCTTTGTTACCATTTGCTATTAGCCTATGTTCGTTGCTTAGCAATTTCTCATTTTCAAAGTCAAACTAAAAATCCCAGTCGAAGTCTTCTCTTCAAAAATAATGTCGCATTAACAAAAATATAAACTTTAAGATTTTTTATTTAAATTGCTCATAATTCTCTACACGTTAGTAAGCTAAAAAATAAGGTGTTCCATTTTTAAAAATTGACTTATGAACATTTATTTAAATGGAAACATTGGCTCAATTTTAAGAACTCCCTGTATAAAAAACGTGAAACCTAAGTAATTTAAACTGAAGATCTATGTATTACTTGACAGCTTACAAAATTTTAAATGTTTACCTTTATTAGTTTCAGAGTTACTAAACTTTCTTCTCGGAGCGTTTTTACACAAGAAAATTCTTTTATAATTCATATCTCAAAAACGGTTAGAGATAGGAATAGATTAATATTAACAAAAGTTATTTAGATTTTAATAAAGTAATCATAAATGCTAAAATATATAGGATATTCCATTTGAAATAGCAAAGTTGTCATTAACTTCCGGTATAACCGGAAGTAACAAAAACCTTAAAAGATAATGGTTTAAAAGCTCAAAGCCAATTATGCCTCCTGTCAAATTTTTAGAAACATAAGTTTACTCGTTTCCGAGATCTTCTAATAGGCCACTCTACGTGAATCACCCTGTATAAGATTCATTGAAAGTATTACAATAATTAATTTAATAAGTACTTAATAATTGATTCGGTTAAATAGAAGCAACAGTTGAATCAAACATATCTATAATGGATGAGATGAGTCATGATATTATATGTATACAAAAATATTTGTTTGACAAAAATGTATGACTAAATCCAGTCGTTTATATATTATAAAATTTGATTGGATCTCATAATTTGCTATATATTCTTTCGGAACAAATAGAAATTACGCGTTTAATATCACCATACTTCATTTAAAAAAATCATAAATTCTCTACAGACGTATATATTTTTTCGATAAATATACAGTGTGGTCATTGAAGTGTGCAACATATGAGAATTTTTTTTATTATCGATTTCTCAGAAAATTTTATTCTTAATTAAAGTTGATGCATCTTCGATAATCATATTAGGTGTACTTGAAATGGATGCAAGTCAAACGGTGTACAGGGTAGGCCAAAAAGTATAAAACTTCTACAAGAATAAAGTACCCCTACTTCAGAAAATTCAGCAAAATGTTATTAAGAAAAGGTGTTTAGAATTAAAAGTTATGAATAGGTTTGAAAATGTGACCTCCTAAAATAGAAAACAATTTTTTTTTGAAAATATTAATTATTTCCCAAAATTTTTTTTTTATATTCACCCTAAAGACCTTCATAAATTAAACAAAATCAAATCAATTTCACATATCTGTGTTCAAATTCAAGCATATTTGTAAAATTAACTTAGCTTTTTAATTTATTAAGGAATCACAAACTTCATGTTTGTTGCAAGGACATTAAACACAACTTTAAAATACCCTAAAAATTATTTTTAACAAGATAAAACATTAGTAACCCTATCCATAACTTTTTCCATCCATTCCAAAATCCATTTGTGCGTAATATGCTTTTATCCACACTTAATACATAATATACTCTTACCCAATAGTGTGCCAAATTTAATTAAAATAGTTTATCAATTAGTTTGCGATCGCATATTTTTAGCAATTATATTCTAAAATAGATGCTGTGTAAATGGAGAAATTCTTCACTCGAAATATTAATATTTTAAGTACATTTAATTTATACCAAATTTGAAATTGCTTAATAAAACTTTTACTGAAATTAATATAATACTACTCAAGAATTTTAGTTCAAAGTTTTGAAACATAAACAGATAAACTTTAACACTTAAGAAGATATCAGAAATTTTGAATTACCATATTTATTTTACTTTAATAAATCTCAGTGCATTATTGTTTAGACGATAGATAAATCCATGTTCAAGTCGTTTTACAAGATTATAGTCAACCAGTTGCGGCGCCAGAATTTTTGGGATGGGTGGGCACAAGCGGGTCCGCTGATTTTTGAGTGGGTACTACCCAAATCAAAAGTGAAAAAGTCGCCGCCTACCCCACGCTCCATAACGCTATAAGCAGGGGTAAAGAAAACTTCCCTCTTATCCAAAGGCACGTCTAAAAAAACCGTCATCGTTCTCTTGAAAATAATATACAACGCCACTCATCAAAGCTGTCATAGCGAAGTACCCCTTCCCGTCCGAAAAAACCAAAACCGAATCGATCAATTTTGGGGGTGGCACCAGGGTAGGCACTCATGTTTCTAGGGTGGGCCGGTACCCACCCTGCCCCCCCCCCCCTCTGGCGCCGCCGCTGTAGTCAACAGATAAATTTTTATTCATTTTTAATTTTAACTTTAAAAATGTGTCAAGCTTTCCAGGAAAATGTTTCTCAATTCACCTTGAGGGTTCATCCATGCATATAAAATAAACCTACTTTTTGTCGTCTGCTATCAATGAATTTTTCCGAAACTAGACGTACCTACGATTTGCCTCGATTTAAATATATCAAAAGTTTGGGAGGGATTGATTTTATAGCAGAGTAATTGGCCATTAATTTTTTTAAGGTTAACTCAAACGGCATCCCGCTGTAATTGGTACAGTAAGTACCTAACATAAAGCTGTAACTTAACATCACGATATTTTACACATCCCATTACCTTGTATAAAAAAGACATAATGTGAAGTCGCATATACCGGGTGATTCATTAAGGGTGACGAGCGGCCATATCTCGGAAACTACTGGGCATTGAAATTCAGGAAAAAAAATTATAACTAAAGTGGCCATGAGAAAATCCTGGAAATAATTTTTAGGTTCCGCATTTAGCTCTACTATTTATTATTATTATTCACATTGATAATGAAAAATTTTGTTTTATAAAATTTGTTGGAAATGACCACCTTCACTTAATAGGCAAGCTTCCGCCCGTCTAATTTAATTTCATTATTTTAAGTAAAAACGATGTGCCTGAGGAGAAAAATGCAAGAGACCATTTTTAAGCAGAATTGACCAGGCTAACCCGAAATAATATCTACATGGAAAAATATCAGTGGCGTCCCACTTTTTTTCTAAAAAATGTTTAACCGCTTCTTCATTTAAGGTTTTAAAAATTATTCTATTGGTGATAAAGCTAAAACGAACGGAGATATCGAGCTGCGGTTTATATATTTTTTCTAGCAAATTCTCTCTACTTTTCGATTATGGTATCATTATTTATACCGTATGATTTATTTTTTCGGAGTAAAATTAAAAAATGTGTTATTATTACAAATTGCGCCCTCTAGCATTTTTTTAGAACTATTATGCACAACTAAATACGATTGGTGAAAGTGCATACATTTCTCTTCCAAACAGTCTTTAGTTTGCTAAAATCGGATAAGTCGTTTATAAGTTACAGCGATTTAACTGATTACACTTTCAACAGCTTCCCCCCCTTATTAAAGTCGGTACGCCAATGAGCATAAGACCAAAATAATGCATAATTGTCCAAGCTTTTTAATGGTGTTATCAAAGATATACCTTAATGTGGAATTTTCGGAGTTATGTAAAATTTTAAAATTTACTTTTCAATTACGCCCTCTTGCGGCAAAACGCGGAACTTAAAAATTATTTCCAGCATTTTCTCATGGCCACTTTAGTTGAAAAAAATTTTTCCTGAATTTCTAAGCCCAGTAGTTTCCGAGATATGGCCGCTCGTCGCCCTTAATGAATCACCCGGTACATAACTTATGGGCCGTAGAGTAACTAGAGATACTAGACATCAAACTAAGCCAATTAAGTCATATAAGTTTTTTCGGATTGTTACTCGTTCTAGAGATACAGGGTGTTGAAAGTAAAGGTTTATTCTCGAAAATAAGCCATAATTTTAAAACGGCTTAATGAATCGAATTGAAAGTTGGCAATATTATGTTTTTATGAGCAAGAAATAAGAATTTGTAGAAATTTTTAAGTTTCAAACTAGAGGGCGCTAGTTGCATACACTGGGCTTCATAAATCTGTTTGTTTTTTTTGACCTGTGATATTAGGTGCTTTTCAATTATAGTTTCTTAAAGAAGGGCATTTTCTGAGTCAAAAAGGTGTACTTGATTGATCTTAATATATTGTCGGATATGGATTGGTACCCTTAATGATGAATTAATCGGTTCATACTTCGCTGTGGTGCTAAGACTCCTAATAGGTGTTGAATCTGCTGATAAGAATAGGTGTAGTGAAAAGATAGTGTGTAGAACAAGGACAAGGACATTCCTAGTTTTGTAGGAGGAGTTTGTAGACGAAAGTTGATAAACATAATTGTTTGAATTGGTTGGGATAAAGGGTTCCATTTTGAATAGTCCATCCAGAGAAATCCCCTCTTTTAATAAATTGCTGACATAACAAAAAGGAACCCCTTCTCTCATCTGGTAGGGGTTACAAAACATTATAAAAACTCAAACAGACACTTACTCAGTGGAGTTGTTTAACATTTTCAAGTGCAAGGGTAACCTCTGCCCATTTGGTCATTCAAGTAAAGATGTAGAAACAGAATCTCAGATCGGAACAGTTTCCAACCAGTGCGTAAGTGATCTTGATAATGTTTATTTAAATTGTTAAATTGTTTATTTCTATTTTGGCCTGAGTTGACTCTAAAGCGGAAGTTGTTTTTCTTAAACTTAGAACAAATAGCCTCGTATGTGAGTTTTAAGGAAGCAACTCTTCTTTAGAGAAAACTCTCAAAATTTACTAATTTAAGAACTTTATTTTTATTTCTAAAGACTTCTATTTTATTCATTATTATGTAATCGTCAATTGCTTTGCTTTGCTTCGCTTAAATAAAACTATTAAAAAATCTTTGGTGTTTTAGTAACTAAATAGGGCACAACAAATTAAATAAATTAAAACGTAATTTCAAATCATCTAAGCTACACGTTCCCGTCGCCTATTATTTTGATACGCGACAATATTTAACGGTTTTCGAGATATTTCCCTTTAAACATCCCAAAGCATAAAAAAACATAGTACATAATTAAATTTAAAAAAAACTTATATGACTTAATCGGCTTAGTTTGATGTCTAGTATCTCCAGTTACTCTACGGCCCATAAGATATGGGACACCCTGTATTGTACTTAGTGGTCTAAAGGACGGCCTACCCAATAAACTGAAAACGAAATCGAATAATTAAATTCTAATAAAAATATGGGCTTTTGAGACTAAAATAATTTGTTAATTATTCCATAATTAATGAAAGCAGTTTATAATATTTTTTTTAAACAATTAATGATCCTTTACGTTTCAATTATTAAGATAAAAATTTTATATCGTGGGTTAATATTCTGTTTCGTCGACAACACCTTAAAGGTGCTTTCAAAAAATACCCACGGTTATTTTATTAACAGTGTGATTTTAATAATTTTTCATATTTTTTTATAAATTAAAAAAACCAGAGGCTCAAGAATCCTTTGGAAAATACCGCATTTGTACAGCTTCGTGTAAAATCAAATCGAGATAATAATATCTTATTTCGCTTCTACCTTCAGGTTGCTATTTATTTAAAAAGCACAAATTTCTAAAAAAGCGGAATCTGCAAAAATAAAGACGAGACTATAAAGGAATTTGAGTGCTGGGCATATGCAAAGAAATTCTTTTCAAAGAACGGAATCCGCATCAAAGGTAAAAATAAAAAGCTTCAGAGAAAAACAAGTTAAATTTTTAAAGCGCCATAATATATTAAAAAGCTAAAGAATACATTTTTGTTACGTATCTTGTAATGTATCATTAAAATGTACGTTAATTTATTTTAAGGATCTAGGTAGCAAACGTTTTTATGTTTTAAATTAATTTTTGTTGTGAAAAAGAACAAAAAGTTGACTCGACTGGAGAGTATATCCTTTGGAGGTAAATATTATAACTTTTATTAAAACAATATTATTTAATAAAAGAAATATCTTAAACTTTTTCGTATTTCTTTTTATTTAATAGCAATAGGAATTTCAAAACGTTTTAAACATATTAAAAGTGGCATAATCGATTAAATTTCAGTGGGTCTTACCCACTGGTCATTACATAATTTGATGCCGACAATTTTTTTACTATTTCTAGGTAATTTGGGTCTGCTAAACCTAAAAATAACCTCAGATTTGCTTCATCAGATCGGTATCAAGAACTGGGTCCATAAGCTATATTTTCGAGATTAAGGGTATTTTATATCGACTATATATGTATTACTGCTACCACCAAAAAAATACTCAGGAATGGAAAAAAAAAAGTTTATTATACACCACAAAAAATATAAAAATCGTCGGTCAATAGCATTAACGATATTAACTTGAGTTATTAGTTTAAAGCTTAAATTAATCTAAACTAATAAATAAAAATGAGCTAATCTGCATCACCCGAAAACTTTCTTTTATAAGATACTCTGGCATGAGATTGAAAAAATGGATAAAGAAGATTATCTTATTTTAGTCTGGAGGCAAGTAACTCGGCAGACTCTTTTGGGAGGTTTATATCTCTGACAAGGTCACTTTGCTTCTCCTAAGTAAAGCGTTCAGGACTTTTTAAATTTCCTGCAGAATCGCTGTCCTCTTTTTCAAATCGGTCACTCTGCAGCTAGTCAGATGACGTTTGACGTTATATGTTGGATTGGAATTGATATTTCTTCAGAATGCTGAACCCTGGTGCCCCTCCAAAATTGATGGCTTCGGTTTTGTAATGGAATATCCGTTGGGAAGGAGGACTCTTAGCTTTGATGAGAAAAGAGTAGTGCTGTATGTTAGTTTTTAGAGATTGGTCCTTTTTTGTGGCCGATCTTACATTGTTGAGACTCTAAGGCCACTTGAAACTAAGGTCAAGGAACATAGAAACAACACGCTTAAAAGAGAAACTGAAAAATCAGGTGCAGTTGACCATGCCTGGACACACGGTCATCACATCAAGTGGAAAGAAGCTTAAATCCTGCATAAAGAACCACATTAGAGGAAGAGGAAGTTTAAGGAAGCTGCTACCATATACCAGAACCCAGATTGTTTAAGTAAGCCATCATTAGATATAAGAAATATCTGGAAACCTTTGTTAAGTAGATGTAAATTTAAAATACCGCACACGAACTAAACGCATGACTGCACCCATCTCAGTTATGTTCCAGTGCAGCTAGTTTAAATAGAGTTACTTTACCTATTTAGTATTCACCTGAAGACGACTGGAGATACTTACCAGTTAAAACGTTGTGATATAAAACAATGCAAGTTCAAAACTCTTCTAATACTCATGATGTTTATATATTACGAGGAGTACGACATCGTAAGCGGAGTGCTCAAACTTTCGAGTGCGATAAGGACAATCCACTAGAGTTGAACAGCATATTTTTTCTACGACTAAATTTTTTTAAAAATTTGCAGGCTACTGAACTCACGACTATAAATCCAAAGTTCGCCGTTTTGAAAATTCGGTTAAATGATCATGTTATAAATTATGGTAAAACCAACTCAATAATAATGCTACATGAAATTAATTTTCTATGCACATTCATCAGGTGGTATTATTAATAAAACTATAATAGATATCCATATATTTTGTCATATTAAACAAATTATTAACATATTCCACCATATAAACATAAATTATATATTTTAGTGCCTTAAGGAAAAAGGCGGAGTCTCAGTAAATATAATAAACTGTGATTGGTCAGTACTTTATAGAGACGCCATAGAGGAATCTAATTTTTATAACAATGTTCTTACCTAATGGGAAATTTCCGGATTCGTTAAAATAAAAATCGAAAGCATAGAGGCATGATGGGTCGGCGCTGTTTTCAAAGGCGAAAGGAACATTTTTACGCACAGTATTGTTGTTGTTGGTTAAGCTGAGAAGTTTCGCATATTCAAAAAAATGTTACTCCAAGTTGTCCCAAAAAACATTGAGCCTTAAACCCAACGATGATTGTGGTTTGTTTCTCTTTAAATTTAATTATACGAAACGACTAACAGGGGGATAAGTTTAATTAAGGAAGATGGGGAAAAACCTCAAATGCTTTAAACTGCAAAATTGCTGAAAAACTCAATTAGGATGAGAAGATAAAAAGATTACCCGAATTTCTTTGGGTTCTAATTTATCACCCATAAAATTTATAAGTAATGGTAATGAATGTTTAGTAACAAAGCGATGACATTTGCCACCTTATGTTCACGATTTTTTGCTTTTTGAACTTAAATATAACCCTTCATATTTTATGTGTAAAAAATAATATTTAATAGTCAACAGAAGCATTTGTATCAAGGACATCCATACGACGTTATTTAAGGTGACTTATACAAAAAATATCCTTGGCGTGCTCTCCACGCTTCCGATACTGTTTCCAATTATGGTTTTAATAGGATGGAGCTTACCCCCTCTCCCCCTTTCCCCTGCATTATGCTGGAGCGGTGCGGTGGTAAGACAAACGGAGGACAATAAAGTGGCCATCAAGATTGTTCGATCCTAATCCACTGGACTTTTTTTTGTGGGGTTGCACCCAATTTGATAGATAAGCTTAAGGTGTCTTTTAAATAAAACAATAATATACCAGGCTGGTAACACTTTTGGTAATCAATATTTTACTAATCAGTATATACATTTTTATCACGCAACTTTACTTTTAGGGAAATAATATCTGGCAATATCATTTATGCCACATTCAAAGTTTCTGGTGAGTTAATTATTATTATTATTAAAAAATTTTATGCAACTTAATATTAGAATAATATGCTAATATTTACCTTGAAATGCTTGGAGGTTACTAGTAATAAAATGTTATGTGTTAGTTATACATTATACAGGTATATTCTTGTTTTTGCATGAAAACGATTTAATAACTCTATTCCCCTTCTGGCATAGGGGGCATCCATCCCCATTACCCGTACCTATCTGCTACCTCAACAGGGTCGGAATTTCACCTTTTAAATATGATCAAATTTTATAGGAAATCGCTACAAGGCGGCACGGTCTAGTTCTCTTCATTACCCTTAGACATTAATTTTTGTGATTAGAACATTGACAATAGAGAAAGGGAAAACAAAAGAAGTAGAGAAGGTGATGATAAAATAAATTGACTTATACAAATACTAAAATTATCATATGGAAACGAATGAAAAATATTTTTTTTATTTCTTCTACATCTCTTAATATGTTTAATCCACCTTATCGAAGAACACATGACATTAGGTTACCAGTTATCGTAAAATTTACTGCCCCCCCCCCCCCTCCCCGTGTTTTAATACCATCATTCTTCATTATTATAAGTTAGAGAATGAACTCATAAAAACGAATTATTATATTACAGTTCGAATTACCTTTTATGAGTCTCATGTTTATATCGGTTTCATATTATTTCGTTTATAAACTTGTATCTATTTGTTCTGTTTTGTTATAGAAAAAATTATCGCAAAGATATCTTGTCTTGATCAATTTTAATAAGTTTTAAAGTTTTTTTATTCAAACGCTTAAATTAATATGACTATTTGCAAACATTAAGTTTAAAATAATGTAATTTAACCATAACAATTCTCATATATTTCACAAAATAAATACATATGATACATTTGTTAAAGGTGAAAAGATATGTTACCGAAATAATGAGGGCATGTGAAATACGAGATTGTTTGAACTAAAGCATAAGTACGTCTTTCCAAGAGAAAAATAATTTTGTCCCTCAAAAGGTGTTTTGATGCAAAAGAAATATTATTTTACTCGTTATGTTATGTATGGATTATACAAAGAATCTTTTCAAATCGTTGCTTACCTTTAAAAATATATGAGGGTAGTGATTTAAATTGAAAAATAAAACAACAAAAATTTTTGTTTAAAGGTTTGAGATAATCATGTTTCTTGAATGATAGAAGAGTTTTGAACTTTTTTCTAGTCTCTGTACAGGGTGTCCCAAATTCGAGTCTCATCATGGGGATCTCGGAAACTATAAGAGATACAGCATCGGTCAAATGGTGGCAACGTTGCGGAATTTTGTGCCCAGTAGTATCGTTAAAAAATATTTGAGCTTTTTTTTTAGTTTTAGAAATATTTGAAAAAAAACTAAAATATTGTTTTTTTAAATTGGCGGACTTATTTTATCCGCTATAAAAAACAAACACAAATTGTTAAGGCAACTTTTCTTGCTCCATATCGTGGTATTTTTAGAATCTCGTTGCAACGTTTCGTTTTTGTGGAACCATAATCAACTTCAATTTTTTAAATACAGACTTGTATTGTTTATTTTATTTTTTGAAATCTTTTTAAGCCCTGAATTCAACCATGTATCACACTTAATTATATAAAGACGTTTTGATGTCATCATTTCATTATCTGCAATATGATAATTGTTTTTAAATAAATACGGCCCTGGTGTTAGTTACTAAATTATTTTTACCAAAAACAACATGTAAATAGATCCGGAATTTATTAGTTATAGAATTAATTTACTTACGACTTAAGACAAAAATCAACTATTCTTTTTGTTTTTTGAATAGAAGGCTGTAATTTCGTACTCGGGCATAACTTTTCATTTTAAACAACTTTTTCAGTGAGAAATTGTATCTAAAACGAAAAATCAGAGTACTTTACTCTTGAGCAACTTTTAAAAACTTAAATATTCCTTGTATACTCTACATATTTTTTATATTTTATTAAGCGCTTTTTTAGTTTAAGAGAAAGAAGAAATTTTTATTAAGAATAAAATTTTTTATGGAATTAATTAGATTTAAAGTAATTTTCAGGTACAGTAAAAAATTTTCCGGTCACCGTGTACAAAATATAATATAAAATATTTTTTGTTATTTGAGAAAAACAATTTTTGTCATTTGACCAAATTGACATCAGTTTAATATCGTGTTTACAAACTGGTTTTAATAAACGTTTTTTTTAATGGAAGCCAACTCTAAATATTTGCTATCTATATTGAGAATTGGATTTTATAGTTAAAACCATTATATTGTTATTGCATGTAACAGTAAAATTTACTTGACGATATGGTTTATTTTAAGCTATTAAAAAGCGTAAATAAATTATATTATTATATATTAAACTCGTAGTTAACAAACCTAAACTAACCCGAAGAAATCTAAATATATTTTAGACTATTAATAATAACATCTCAAAGGACCCCGCATAAACCTTATGGGAAATGGCTTTCAGCTAATTTTTCTAAATTTTTTCTAGATTTTGACGTTCTGATTAAAAGTGTCCGTAATCCAATCCTATCACTAGTTTTTGAGTTATGCCCTTTTAAAGTGGGCAACTTCTTATTTTAAGATTTTCTGCATTGTCTGGAGTTTTCACTTGTTTCTTAAAAACTACCAACTTTTATATTATTTCTATTTGGTGGAAAAGTAGGCCTTAAGTTTTCTTTAACTTATTTAGAAATAAAATATGTACAGGATGTTAAATAATTTATAGGCGGATTAAATAACACTGGTTAACAAGATTTTTGTCCCAAGCGCAAAAAAGTCTGATTTCAATATAATTTTGCATGCTGAAATCAATCATGTTTTCAGAATTTCTCCATCACCCTTAGTTTTTATGTTCCAGTATATGTGATTATTTACCTATAAAATGCACGCATAGGTCTGTACTATAAGAGTCATCTAACAAAAAACTTGTGTCAGGCATTGCTATTTTATTATTTGTGTATTGTAACAATAACTTGTTGTGACTAGAAATAACAAAGTGTGCTCTGTGTGTCACGCGGAACATGTCTTGGCTTGTTGAGACCTGCAAGCAGTTCCGAGTCCTACATAACATTTATTGTTGTTTTAGTTATCGGCTAGAGCTCGGTGAATGAACATAATATACGCAGACTTTTTTAACGTTTTGAAGAATGTGCTGTGGTGCATTTTAAGCTATTGTAGTGTAACTCACCTGTAAAAATGCCAAGAAATTGTGTAAACCACCCGAACTCTTTTTGCTACATCTGCGGTGAATTGACATTTAAATCTCAAAAACGGTCTTTCACGCCTATCGTTAATAAATGCTATGAACAGTATTTCAAGTGTAAAGTCGGCGATCAAGACAAAAGCTGGGCTCCCCATATTTGCTGTGTTACGTGTGTCAGACTTCTTACAGCGTGGGCAAAAGGTAAACGACATATGCCTTTTGCTATTCCCATGATTTGGAGGGAACCATCAGACCATATTACCGATTGCTATTTTTGTCTTACAAATATCAGTGGTATAACTTTTAAATCCAAACATACTGTTAAATATCCTCATATTCCATCTGCACTGAGACCAGTGCCGCACAGTCCGGAATAACCTGTGCCTGACCCCCACAAAATATGACACCGAGCGACGATGAAACTGCCGATGACGAAGTAAACAACGAAAGTTTTTCAGCCGAAAATATTGATCTGGATCCAACATTTACACCAGATTCGTCTTCTTGTGCGCCGCATCTTCTAAGTCAAGAAGAACTTAACGACCTTGTCCGAAAAAGCAGCATGGTTTTCTTTCAAGGACGTTTGCAACGGCGTCTTGGGAAATCGTAAATCCGAAAATTACGTAGAGAATGTTAACAATTTATTGGTCTCATATAAAGTCATGGGTTGCAACATGAGTCTAAAAATACACTTTCTTCATTCACACTTGGACTTTTTTCCGAAAAACCTTGGAGCAGTAAGTGACGAACATGGCGAGCGATTTCACCAGGACATTCTGGACATGGAGAAGAGATACCAAGGCAAATGGTGCCCCGCTATGTTGGCAGACTATTGCTGGACGCTGAAGAGAGATGTTTCTGATGCAAAGTACAGTCGAAAGTCATATATGACCACATTTTCTAAGTAAATATATCACTTTGTACTTTATTTTTTCATAACTTATACCCATATTATAATATATACGTTCACAAAAATTCATTGCTTTGTCACTTTAAAACCCTGCGTGATGGAAAAATTCTGAAAACATATATGAAATATGTTTAAAAAGTACTACCAAGTACACCCACTTCAGCTCGTGGGACAAAAAAAATCTTAAATTTTGTTGACCAGTGTAATTAATAATATTCAAAAAATATGAAAATTTAAAAAAATTACTCATATTTGAAAACAAACGGCTAGTTTTTGTTCATATTTTAATATCTTGTAGTACCAAGCTGTGGAAGAAAAAAAATGGGTATAGGTTGACGTTGAATATATTATCGGGTATTTTATTAAAAAAAAAAAATAATAAAATTTACCTGAAAACGTAATAAACGACTTTTAATTGATTCATTTAATTGTTATTAATGTTTTTTTTTTAATATATTTTGTTTTGATATAGGTAAAGTTAGTTTTCTCAAATGTTTTCAAAATACAAATATTGCCGTTGAAAGTCTTAACGTATTTATTATTTTATTTCGCTTTAGGTCATTTTGTCATTTTGGTTCGTTCGTAAAATGTTTTTTTTACCAGATATTAGGATATTTCAAATGCTTTTAAAAAAAGAGCCAATGCGAATCTTACAATAAATAAAAAAATATTTATTTATAAAATTAAAACAATAATAAAAAAGTTGATAGTTTTTAAGAAACAAGTAAAAACTCCAGACAATTCATAAAATCTCAAAATAAGAAGTTGCCAGCTTTAAAAGGCCATAACTCAAAAACTAGTAATAGGATTGGATTACGGTCATGGACACTTTTAATCGGGACATCAAAATCTAGAAAATACTAAAATTCAGAAAAATTAGCCGAAAGCCATCTCCCATAAGCTTTGTGCGGGGTCCTTTAACATAAGATTCAATAAAAATTAATATTTAATCTTGTGTTTTCTTAGCTTAAGCCTGCTGTGAAAAAATAAGTAAATGGTAATTTTTTTACATTTAATTTAGCATTTAGTTATTAGTTAATTATACAAACTAAAAAGCATTACGTAAAAAAGCCTAAAATTAAGTAAAATTATTTTGATTATTCCCTATATTCGTATATCAGCCATGTCTATATTAATACATTTTCTATAAAAGTTGTTACAAAAACATGAACTTTTAACCGATAAAACCTCATCTCATAAAACTTTATCTCTACCTTTCAAAAAACATCGTCCTTATCTCTTTCCCTTCAATAAATAGGGGAAATCGGCTTAAAGTGACATGCAAGGCTAAAATGGCATTCAGTCAGTGTTGATTTTACCGGTTTAGTTTACTTGGTCCACAAGCCACGTTATACAATGTGTGTATACTGACAAGGAGTGAAAAATGGGTGATAAAGGTTGACATTTTTAATTATAGTTTTTATATGTGAGGTATGAGCATTGTTGCCAAATCATCAATAATAAGTATCGTTGATTAAAAATGTTTTTGCGAATCTTTATTTCAAACTAGATATTTAGTTAGGTTAACGGAGAAACCGAAAAATCAGGTGCAGCTGACCATGCCTGGACACACGGCCATCTAATCAAGAAGCTTAAATCCTGCATAAAGAACCACATTCGATGAAGAGGAAGTTCAAGGAAGCTGCTACCATATACCAGAACCTAGGTGGTTTTAGTAAGCCCTCACTAGGTATAAGAAATATCTGGAAACCTTTGTTAAGTAGATGTAAACTTAAAATACCCCACACGAACTAAACGCATGACTGCACCCATCTCAGTTATGCTACAGTGCATCTAGCTAGAATGAATAGAGCTATAGTTACTTTACTTATTTAGTATTCACCTGAAGACCACTGGAGAGACTTAACTTATAATGTAAAACAAATAAAGACACTGCAAGTCCAAAACTATTATATCATTCATCTACTAACTTAGTACAAAATGAAGTTAGCCATTTTAGGCCGGTATCCCCTACCCATGCCAACTAAGACCCGATTTCCCAGAGTAATCAACAGATGACACGGTGTCCGAATCCCAAGAGACTTATGTAACGTCTTTTATTAATCGATTTTTGTTGTTGGATTGCCGATAGGGGAGCTGTTCGTTTCTTGTAACTTGCCACTGATGCAAGTTTATTCGCCTTGAAGCACCTCCGGAGACCTTTTTAAAACTGTGTTGGAATCACATCATAGGGTTTATTAAGAAAAGCCAATGAATAACATTTAAGTTATTAGGGTTCTTATATAAAGTGAGCTGTATTTATGGTGAAGACTTTTATTTTTGAAAACAATTTTTTTTAAAATATGATTTATCAATATTATTTATTATCTTAATGCTTACTGGTCACAAAGATATTTAGCAAAAAGTGAAACTAGAATATGAAATATTTTGTCACAGGCATTGGTAAGGTAGTGGCATCTATAAGGTTAAAGTTAAAACTAAAAAGTATTCCTAACAAGTTATTATACTGAATTTTGGACTTGCATTGACTCTATTTGCTTTACATCACAACGTTTCAACTGGTAATTATCTACAGTCGTCTTCAGGTGAAGAGTAGTATGAATGTGAAGTGAACACAGTATTTATCTGAATACAACTGGAGATACTTACCGGTTGAAACGTTGTGATATAAGGCAAATAAACTTATGGCAAGTCCAAAACTCTTCTGTTATTTAAAAAACATCATTGTCTTCAACCTTCAAACAAAGTTATTATACTAATTTATAATTTTGCTGCTTCCGTATTGATGGGTGACGACATTTTTAAAAATTAAGAAATGTATGAAAAATAATTTTCCATTAACCTGAAAGTACCAGACACTATAAGGTTGTATTTTGTCTAACACTGATAATATACAGGGTGATTCCTAAGTTGATACTTCTTTTTTAGCTGTGTATAGAAGTCATTAAAATAAACAACATTTTCAAATACTTTTTTTCAAAAACCTCAAACATAAGGTACAACTTACATTCATTTATTACACTATGGATCAAATACGGTTCTGCCTAACATGCCTGTTTAATAACATTACGCAAACGCCGCACTTTGAAGAAACTCACTCTAAATTAGCACCATAATTTTAGTTAATTGTTTTTAAATGCGGCAAAATTTCATATCCATCCTAGTTAGGTTATGAAACTGACCAATCACAATAGTCAATTACAGCAGAGGAGCCAAATTTACATGTTGTTCTTAAAAGTACTGACCAATCACAGTACATTATTTTTACTGAGGCTCCGCCTTCTTTTTCAAGACACTAAATTATATAATTTAAATGCATATGGTACAATATGTTATTAATTTGTTCAATATAACGAAATCCATAAGCATTTATAATAGATTTATCAATAACGCAACCTGCTGAATGTGCATAGAAAATTAATTTCATGTAGCATCATTATTCAGTTGGTTGGCAAAACTTTTTTTTTACATTTTTTAGCATAAGGTTCGTAATTTTGGTCGTAGAAAAAATATACTGTTCAACTCGAGTGGATTGTCTATATCGCACTCGAAAGTTTGAGCACTCCGCCTACGGCGTCGTGCTCAATTTACTTTCTCGTGTGATATAGACATCATATCCACTCTTGTTGCACAAAGTACTATTATCAACAAGACATGAGACCAAATTATGATTTTTATAATTTTGTAAGACCATAATATATCGCCTATTTTTGAATTATTTAAAAAAATTTAGTACTTGGGTAAAAAGTATTAAGTTAGGAATCATCTTTTACAGAAAGATTCAACATACAAAATAAAAAGTCAATCAGTTGTACTTTCCCATATATTTGTCAATATTAGTTGTTTTAGTGGGGAAACCCTCGTAAGTAAGATATATTGGATTGGGAATAACGTTTACAAGCTAAATAATTTAGTGGGATTGAGTGGAAATAGCCAGTGTTCGCAGACACGGAAAGAATTTTAAATGTGTAACGCAATGCTACTGCCCAACCAATCTAATCTTATTGGAATAGATAAGAGCCGCAAGGAATCAGGGATGGATCTACAAACATTCTGAAATAATAATTATTTGGCAGAAGAGTATTGATGTTGTACAGAGTTTCTGGTTATTCTCGTACTTTAAATTGATGTGTTAATATTCTTTATATAACAAAATGTACATTGCTCAAAAACCTATTGGAACATTTTTTTTTCATTCCTGTAACTTTTAAAGAAGAAATTGTATACCTGGTGCATAGTGGCTTAAAACATAAGGAATCCCATGCAAGTTTTAGACGGTACAAATATTTGCTTCCCTGTTGATTGAGCGAGGTTGTAGGGAGACTTTTTCAGGATCGCTATGTGGTGAGTACACATGCGAAGTTTAAACAATTTTGGACAACCCGATCTTAACTTATTTGAACAGGATTGCGGTTGATTTTTTATTAGAATTCAACAGGTGATGCTGTGGACGCCAGCATTGATTGAACTTGTCAACATGTGATTTGTGATTGTTAAATATGTAAGTATTAGATATTTTACTAGAAATAATTTTTTACCTAGGTAATTATTATGAGTTACAAAATAGAAGAAAAAGTCACTGTGAGAAAATGGTACTTTGCGGGTAAAAGCTTAAGGATTGTGTGCGATATGTTTTCCGTTTATTTCCCTGATAGACCCATTTCTACCAAGTCGACAATACAAAAAGTTATTACTTAGGTTATCCCCTAAACCTAGGCACTGTTATAAACAACTGCAAATGCACAGCACAGAATGAGAGAGCTGAAGAAAACAATGATAGAGATATTAATATTTTACTTTATGTCGAAGAAAATAAAAATATCAGCACTAGAATTCTCGGGCAAGAGGTAGAAAAACATCACACCACAGTAGTGCGAACATTGAAAAAGCATAAATATCATTAATATAAGTATCAAAACCATCAAGAATTGCTGGAAAGGGATGAAAAAGGAAGATCACTTTTTGTTTTGAAATTATTAAGCGCTCTAACAATAAGAGATACCTATTTCTTACAAAATATTTGCTTCTCAGGCAAATGCACGTTTACAATAAATACTGAGATGAATATTAAATATACAAGATAATGTAATATCCTCAGAAAGTGAATGTTTGGGCAGGAATTTTTTGACATCGCATCATCGGGGCATTTTTTTATTGACGGAAATCTTATGGGTCCATAATATTTAAATTTACTTCAAAATCAAATTGGACCCGCACTGATGGAAGTCGCTGATGAAAATCAGGAGATTTGGCTCCAAATGGATGGTTGTCCGGCCCACAATTCGCTTGTGATACGCAAATATTTAAATAATGCCTTTATTGGGGACGTTGTCGGTAAAAACTTAACAATTATTAATAGTGGAAAATGTATTTTTAAAGGTTGCAACACAACATTATAGCATTGACATTATACATAAATATGAAATTTTGCGGTATAATTAACTGGTATAGCCTACTTTTCTCGTCACTTAAGTGTAAAGGAAACAGCAAATATCCATGTGAGAGTAGAAAAATATTTAAACTCTTCTTTGAATATATTAAAAAGTGAAATAAAATTTTTAATAAAAATTATTTGAAATCTTTTATAAAATGAATGAAAAAGGAAATTTAATGCGGTAATAGTTTAAAAATATTTTTCAGCCATATCATTTCCGAATTGAAAATTTAGTCCGAAATTTAACTGGTAATGTAAACCGGGTTGATTTAATCTATTCTAACCGCTTAATATAAATCTGATCATAAGTCCGTATGATACCGAGGAACTTTACAGATCCGGATTTGGGCATAAAAGCTTATTGGAAACTTTAAGGCTGGATTTAGGAACGTTTTATTTTGGATGTGCTTTAACAGATTTCGGAAATAAAAAGCGTTATTATTCTTTATAACGTACTAGTTTTAAGAAAATGAAGATACATTACGTGGCTTTTTTGTGTTGTGTGCTTATGTGTTAGATGGACTTATAGAATTTTATTTTTATTTTAATAGGATTAGGGATAATAACATGTACTTATCTAGTAAAAAGTTTTTTGAGATTGTTTTAAATATTAAATTTACATACGTTGTTTGCATTAAGTTTGCGTGCATCCAGCCATTAATTGGAAGAATAATTATTGTACTTCATCTCTCTTAGGTCTTTTTATTCCTAATATAACCCTATGAGTTTAATATATATAATAAAATTCTTGTAGGTACATTGGTGTCTGTAAATCATTTTTAAAATTAAGTGTTTGCCGGCGTGCAGACAAGATTAAAATTAAAAAAGTTTTATGGCTCCGCTGGAAATCGAACCCAGAACCTCTCGATTAAGACTCAAGCGCGCTGCCAATTGCACTACGGAGGATCTGATATTTTCTCACCAACTTCGGTCATATAACTTATTCAATTTTATGTTAGTATCAACAGTCTGGAATCTCCTGCGATTCACAGACCGGGGAGTTTGTTATAAGGGGAAAGATAACTCATTCACTACCACTGACATTAAGATCTAATTTTTCTATTACCCACGCTTTATCGACATGTAGCGACATCTGACGGAATCAGAAAGAGATCTTTGAACAGTGATTTCTAGCTGTAAACAGTTTTAAAATCTAGATATGTTGGTGTCGGTAAATAATTTTTATTTAATTTATTATTTTCTTTTGTGTTTTCTAGCAGATATCATTCTTTAGATTTAATGTCCAGTCGAAAAACTAACAGAGTAACACTTTAAATAGGGATAATTTATTCCATTTCCCCCGCTTATTATAAAACTGGTCATACGACCGCGTGAGACCGTGGAGCTTGAGAGATCCGGATTTAGACACAAAAGCTTATGTAACTTGAATATCGGATAAACTGTTTTAGACATGCTTGAACAGATTTATGTGGAAACAAAACGAAATTTGGCATTCGAAATTCGAACATTCGTATGAATAATATTATATAATAAGAATTATTCGTGTTCAATCAGATCGACTTAAAAAAATTGGTCAATACTACGAAAACTTTGTATTTTTTATGTAATATTGTATCTGATGTAGAGTAATAGGAAACACACGTTTTTTTTTAAAACCGATATTTAATATTTTTTTCTTTCCAACATTTATATTTCTGTGTTTATTTACAATCTACTGAATGGGTTATTAGTACATATCTTACAAACCCTTGAACGACATAAGAGTTTTGGATTTGCTTTGTCTTTATTTGTTTTGAATCGCAACGTTTCAACTGGTAAGTATTTTTAATCGTCTTCAGGTCACTGACTGTGATTTTACTTTGTTTTATAGTTATTTACATTACTAGATGCGAAAGTAAATTTTTTGGTGTGAGGAGGTTTTTGAATTGCCGAGGCGAGGCCGAGGTGATTTAATACCTCCGACCACCAAAAAAGGTTTTTTTTAAATTTTCTCTACTACTGTTCTTTGATCAATATATTATTAGTAATAAACTTTGATTTTATTCAAATTTATCGTATCATTGAAGATTAAGTCATTTTTATATGATATCTTTATTAATAATTATTAACATCATAAACGTACTAAAACCTACATAATACCTTAGTTACTCATAATACAAATAATATTAGAACTATTTTTCATGAACATGTAAAACAATATTTTGACAGTTTTCAAATTTGATGGATACACCTTTGTCTTTAACGTCCACGATCTTAGGTATGCCCTCTGAAGACTTTCATCATTAAAAACTAA
The DNA here is from genome assembly GCA_935413205.1 of Polydrusus cervinus. Lineage (NCBI taxonomy): Eukaryota > Metazoa > Arthropoda > Insecta > Coleoptera > Curculionidae > Polydrusus > Polydrusus cervinus. The sequence continues at coordinate 20,522,755 of OW284514.1, read as the reverse complement.
AACTTCTCATCTGAGGCAAAACACACAAATTCGTTGACTTGTTCTCTTGTAAATACATTTGATTTTTTTGCTCTATATCCAACATTTTTCTTCTTGATGAAACGCATTAAGGCGCAGTATTTATCGATTTCCACTCTTTCCTTCAGTTATAAAGTCGCTCGTAACATGGAATATTTCGGCCATAAGGATGAAGCAGAGTATTCCTCAGAGAGTTTTGTGAAATACGCCAGCAATACCGTTTCTTCTGCACCTTGAACATGTACTTTGTTTCGCCACTCACAAAACTGCCAATGTTCTTTTTCATAATGGATTTTAGATTTGTCCGGAAGCAAGTTCAACCTTATAATATTGGCTGCAGCTAATATATCGTCAGGAATATCAAAATCTTGCATGATTTTAATGATGACTTTTTGAAATGCCAAAATGAAATGACATAAAACCTTGTTTTTATTTTCGCATCGCCGTTGTCAATGATACGATAAAGCTTTGAATACAACTCGATTATTAGCGATTTAACACCCTCTCGGACATTGCGGGTGACTCGGCTGTTGCCTCGTCACCTAGTAATGTCCTCGACTATAATAAATCGCATAATAATCTCGTTATATTAATAGCTATAATATGATAAAATAAGTTTTTTTTGCAGCTGTAAAATAATCCATGACAACTAGTTATTTGAGTATTGTCAGTCTGTCAGTTCGAATAAAATAAGGATTTTCCACCTGTAAAATAATCCATTTTTTTTTTGTCCTGGCACTGAAAGTAATATTTTACATAGCTAGCAACGCTACTTTACATAGCTAGCAACGTATAATATTCAGGTAACTCGAATGTTTACTTTCGTTATCTGTCGTGTTGCTAGGGCCCAAAAAGTAATTTATTTATACAGTAGTGGAAAAAATTATAAAAATAATGAAAAGCGAAAAACAATATAAATCAGTGAAATTATACGAAAGCATGATACCTGCATTTTTCTCTAACAAGACAATAGTAGATATTAACTGCAGTTTCTAAAGAAATATTTTAAAGTCCTCTTTATAAAGGGTGCTTCATTCTCACCGACATATTTTACATAACTGGAAAGTTTTAAATATTGTCTTTATAGTTTGTTTTTAAAATAAAGAAGTTACAAAAAAGAATAGCCTCGAATTTCTAAAAAACGAAATAATTTAATATTTATCAGGTAATACAAGGTCTTATGGAATTGACGCATTATACTTAGCCCATTAAATTGCATCGCATCACTATATTAAATGGGACAATGAACCATTGGTTTATTTGATTTTATAGATTGACCACGCCGCTACTGAAAGAGTTCTAAAGAAAAAGTAATAACACAAGAGTGACATGCGTTGTTTTTTATGTGAAATTATAATTAAATGAGGCCATTGATCCGGGATTACCTGTTTTAAGTTAAAAAACAAAATTAAACCTACCGCTTCAAAAAAATCAAAACCATAAAAAAACGAAAGCTATAATTACAATCTACGATTAACTCTTGGGTTTACTCAATAAATCAAAGCACAAAAAACAACAATTGGATTGATTTTTGAAGGCCGCAGGAGATCACGAATATCATTTTCGTCTAAATGTTGAAATATAAATGATTGGCCATAATATAACTAAACTAACTGTCTAAAACTTGCTATTTACTTAGAGTAACAACAAAATACTTAGATTTCAATTCTTCTAAAGTGGTTTATTTTAGTAACTTTTTGTCGATTTTGAGGTATAGTGTAATATTTTGGGGCCACCAGGTATCTAATCTAGAAAATACCTGTGTGATGTGTGATTCAAAAACGCGCTCTCCGATTGATTTTAAATTTAGTCTATAACCAATCTTGTCGCGGATTATTTAAAAAGCACAATTTCTTAACCGTTCCGGCAATATTTCTATTTGAGAGCATAATGTTTATTAAGAAACACCCTCAAAAGTTTTCTCACTTTAAAATTAACCATGCATACAGCACTAGACGTAAAAATATTGATTATAATTTTCCTGAACATAGACTAGCCTTAAATGAGAAAAATTGTACATATTCTGCAATTACTTTTTATAATGCATTACCAAACAACATAAAGAGTCTCGAAAGATTGGATATGTATTTCAACGAACTTTGCACAGTTACTGGTGCAATATAGAGCCCTATAACATATCTGAGTTTTTAACTTAGTAGTATGTGTCTTTTATAGTGTTTTATTAATTTAATTTGACGTATTTCAACCTTTGTCATTGTACAAACCTGTTTTGAAATAAATGCTTCTTATCGTATCTTATCTTATACAACTGCATTTAGGATATTGCAATCTAATAATGCATTGAGCCTTCCCTGCTCTATTTTAGAAACTTCTGGGCTCCTATCAGTCCTAGCACTACCAGCTCTAAAGGTTTGTATAAATACATCCACTTTGTTTGGTCTTAGGTAAATATCTTTTATCATATCTTGTGACAATATGTCTCTATAAGCGGATTTTTTTTATTGTTGCACGATTAAAATGTTTTATTTTATTGAAAACAATTACTGCTTTTAATAGGTCTCTTAAATTAATATATTTATAAGGGAATTCTACTCTTATTTGCTTGTTTGCATTGTTATTAGATATTTTATTGGTAGCACAGCAACTTCTGTCTAAAAAAATTATAAATAGAAAAAGTGTCTCTTCTGTAGCTTTCATTGTAATTGCAAATGGATGATGTCTAAGATAGTTAACTCTCAACTCTCTATCTTGGGCGTCGTTTGAAATTTTGAGACTGAAGCTGATAGACTGGAAGATAAAACAACATTTTGTTGTTCCAGTTTTTTTTTTGGGAAAGATTGTTACATTTTTTATCATCTACAGGTGCCCAGTATTATAGTTTTTCAAGTATATTTTTGTCCTGCAGTAAATTTAAACAGCGGTATTCACTAAAGGGTTTTTAATTTAATATCGTCATGACAAGTCTGGGTTTAAAATGACAAGTGTCATCATCATAAGTCAACTAAGTTTAGTAGTGTAAATATTTTTTTGGTTTTTCTTCAAATTTATTTGTTTTTTGTAGTGTATGTATTTAAGTAGGTACTGTGTTCTTTAACGGAACTACAACTGTATTTGACATCCCGGTCAAATGATCTATCGGTAAGACGATTTAATTACAAAAAAAATACAAATTTACACAAAAGCGTCATATGGCATATAAAATAATGCCACAGTGAAAACACAACTATAAGTTAATACCATTTAAAAATATGGGGGGTTTAAATTAAAAACATTTTTAGTACATATGGGTGAAAATGTTTATTTTAGAACACAGAGCCTTAGATTTTTAACATATTTCGTAAAAGTACTTTCATTAATAAACAACTTCAATAAAATTATACTTATATCTATAATATCTAATCCTAAAATATCTATAAAAATCGTTTATTTAAGTAAATCTGGCACTATAAAAATTTTCAAAAGTAGGTTACACTTATTTATGTGAACATTGACTCCGCAATAAATATCTATGTATTCCTTGAACAAATAAAATGCATGCAAGAGCTGTTACAGTAACTGCATACAATAGAGCGAAAATTCGTCTAGAATTTTTCATTCGCGTCAGGAAAAATATCGAGAAATATAATATTCAATTTGCAGAAATATCTGCACCAGAATATTACATTTATATTTAACTCTGCGCTGGAGGGAGTCAAAAGGGCTGATTTCAACTCCCATCGCGGTTACGCTGCGTACAAATTCTCTAACCTCTTTCAACTGGGGATCCCGTGCGACGTTTGACGTGACTTGAACGTCAACTCAGCCTTAATAGCTATATTTAATTCGAAATAGAGTTTCAAAAAATATATCGCCAAGGCAAATTAAATTAACCGACTTTATAATTCAACCACACCGTTCTTTAGGAGGTAAATTTTATGAATATTTTCATTGTCGTAGAATGCAACGACGTCGTTTTTAGGTGTACCAGAAGAAGATACGACTTTTTAAAAACGACAATATATCAAATATTACTTTTTAAAGGTTAAATTCGTTATTTTTACTGTATTGGTAAAAATAGTGTGATTATTTTGGTCGACCTTTTTTTTACGCCCGGTAAATGTCAGTAAAATATACCCAAATCTGGTAATATTGTACTAACACTTCATATCCACCACAAATCTTGACGAATCATGTGGCCACTTCAAAGAATGTTGGCGCTGCTGGGCTCCCTAATTCATTGGAATCAGTATTAGACTTATAATGTTGTTAGGTTAGGTTCAAGGTATTTCTTAATTTATTACTATCTGTACCACCAATTCCTTTATTTTGTAAGAGGAATTTACTTTCTACAACATGCCTTGGCATGTTCGAACAATACAAGATTTAATAAAACTCTCAATGAATGCAATGGAATCGATCTGTCATGTCTTGAACTATTACTCTTGAAAGTTAACCTAGGCAATAGATGAAGATGAGAGAAAAATAAAACTCTCGAATTCTAAAGATTTTGTTTCAAAAACAATTCAATATATTAATAGGGAAAAAAGGTTTTATGAACGAAAGCTGCTATAAAAATGGTAGAAAGGTTGATGGCCAATGGGGTTATTTAACACAGGGTGCTATTTAGGATGTTTAAATAGAATTTATACATCAAGTAATGCATGAGTTTCGACTAGTTTCTCTAAGCTTTAACTAGATCTGTGAGTTGTTTAAAGAAATAGGAAGTGTGTATAGAAAGGAAGGTGGTAGGATACCTAAAGTTTGCACTACACAGCAAGTAGAAGAAATTAAGTAAAAAGGTTTATGAACACCCTTTAACCCTTATTAGGTATATATGACAACCAGGAAATGTATTATATTAGACATGAAATAAAATCCTGAAGTATGACCTACATCGCATGATATCGTTTAAGCTTATTTAAGGAATGTTTACCAAACGACCACCAGCAAAAATGCATATATTTCCAACAGATGTAAAATCTTTCAGATCAAATTTGTTATTTTGTATATGAATTAAAACATTAATCCCAGATCTTTATATATTGTTCCTAAGGCATGACCAAAATGGTGCCAAAACAGAAGATATGATATTTTTACCTGACTAAATATTTCTGCACTGCATCAAAATCAATAATATTATCTACCTACCAAAAGTTCTAAAAATTGTAGAACGTACTAAAAGCATCGTAGAAATTAAAAAGACAAATCGTGTAAATACCTACCTCTTAACTTTGTTGTTTGCACTGTACAACAAGCAGAAGAAATGAAGTAAAATTGTTTATCAACACCCTTTCACCTTTTTTAGGTATTTACGACAACCAGGAAATATATTATATAGAACTTGGAATAAAATCCCAAAATGTGACCAACATATACACCCTATCATTTAAACTTAGTTAAAGAATTTTTACCAAACAACCACCAGAAGAAAATCAATATATTTCCAAAAGAATTAACATCTGTCAGATCAAATTTTTAATTTTGTATATGAATTAAAACATGAATACCAGATCTTTTTCCATTCGTTCTAAGGCGTGCACAAAATGGTGCCAAAATAGAAGATATGACACTATGAACTAAATATTTTTGCACTGCATCAAGATCAATATTATCTATTCACTAAAAGTACTAAAAATGGTAGAACATACTAAAAACATCGTACAAATTAAAAAGACAAATCGTGTAAATACCTACCTCTTCACTGTTTTGAATGAAAAAATGTTCATTTTCTTGTTGCAAAAACCTTTAGTTTTCCACTCGTTTGTAGACAAATTTTACAGTATTTCAAATATAAAATGTATATGCTTAATACGTTATTATAATAAATGGTTTACGCCTTTGTTCGTTTTTTGAGATGTAAATAATTTTCCACCCCAATTTTTCTATTTCTGATATTTATAATCAACCATAAAACTTTTATTATATGCATCAGAAATATAAAAATAACTGGTAAATTTCTTTTTATTTTACTGTGTATCTGTCGTTGAACAAGTATTGTTTTTAAGCCGTGATTGTTGAACAATAAAATTATACATAGCACAAAACACACTCCGATTAAATTACGAAATAAACTTTGCTTTTTTAGTATAGAAATGGGTCAGACGGTTTCAAAATTTATCTCTAAATTTTAACTCTTCGTTGAGATGCGTACGAATTCTTTGACCTTTTTCAACTGAAAATCTCGTGCGACGTTTGACGTGACTTGAACGTTAAGGTAGCTTTAATAGCTATATTTAATTCCAGATAGTTTCAATAAATACATAGCCCAAGAAATTTAAATAGCTTTTATAATTAAACCACACAGCTTGTAAGGTTGAAAAATTGATATTTTCTATAATCAATTTTTTTTAGAATGATAAGCTATGGTTTTATTTACAAAACTTAGGTCGGCTAGATAAATTTCTTGATAACTTTACCAACAAGATAATATCCAAATATACCAAAATTGAAACAATTGTTTCTATAGAAATTATGTGGCTGGTAAAGTTACCAGGAGATTAATCTAGCGGATCTTACGGCGGGTTGTATAAAGTATAAAGGTTGTATGCCATGGCTTAATAATTGAATTTAGATGCGTTTTTTAATTTTTCTTCCAGGACCGTAAACTTTATTTTTTAGTTTTTAATTTATTACTCTTTTGCGGGTTGCACAAAGACTTTTAATAATTATTATTTAACCGGCAAGTTTGACTGTGACAGACGTAACATTGGCAGAAACAATTTTCTCACAATCATACTGACCCGGTACCTTAAATTTTAATTTACTAATCACGCACCTTTGAATGTGAATATATAATGCCTTTCAAAGTGATTTATGTCACAGTCAAACTTGCCGGTTAAGTAATAATTATTAAAGTTTTTTGTGCAACCCGACATTAAACTTCCAAAGCAAAATAAATAAAATTTTGGACAGTTATAAAAGACTCTAATACGAACCTAAATATTTAATATAATACCAGGTGTTCAATATAAAAAAATACATCTCTTTTGAGTATCACACTTTTAATAAAATAAATGAAATTCCTAACTTAATTTGCATTGGAGCTATAGAATCCTGACTAACTATTCCAGGACCCAGTATGGGCAAAAATAAATTAGAATAGGTTTGTAGCGGCTGTGTGCACTCCCCCCTGGAGTGATACCCCCTGGAGTGCTACAACGTATTGCCCCCTGACTAAGGAAGCACTGATGATGGCCCAATAAGCCGAAAGCGCCCTGCGAATTTGAAATGCAAATTTTTTATGCACTTAAATACAAAAATTTGTTTTCCCTTCCAAAAATAAATTAGGCCCGCTTTCACTTTATACCTAATTTTTTGTTTCCTCGCCTTTTCGCCCCGGTTAAGTTACCGTGTGTCAGACTATACGTGACAATATTAATCAAATAAATACAAAAAAAATATACTTTAAAATGGCTACATTCTTTTCCATCGTAGCATCCGTAGCAATTTGAAAATAATATTTAAACCCGTTTCTTGCAGTCTTTCTACTCAAAGTCTAAAACAGTTACTTTCTCCATCCTTAAAGTTTTCAGTAAGCTCTTTTTCCCAAATCCGGATCTGTAAAGTTCCTCGGTTTCATGCGGACTTATGATCAGATTTATATTAAGCGGTTGGAATGGATTAAATCGTCCCGGTTTGAAGCGTTACCCGGTTAGTTTTCGGACTGAATTTTCCATTCGGGAAATGATATAGCTGAAAAGCACTTTAAAACTATTACCGCACCAAATTTGCTTGCATTTGATATAAGTAAACCGAGAATTTTTCAATAATTGATATCTTTTTCAATTTTGATATCTTTTGCGAGAATAAACTTTAATTATATGTCTTAATAATTTTACAAGGTGATGACGACGAACCTTCTTTAGAATTTTTGGAAAATTTGTTAAACAGTATATTAAACAAAGTTTAGACAGTTATCATTAATGCTGATATATTTGACGATATGCCATCCTTAGTAATGATTGTTGTTATTAAACTTTTGTATTTTTTTCGAGTTTCGAAACGTATTTTGCATGACAAAATGTCTAAACTAAACAATTTTTTAAAATAGATTTAAACCGAGGTCAAGTTTAAGTCGTAAGGTTGTAAGCAATGGTAATTTTCTAATGTAAGATTATCAGCAAAGCTCAATTTAGGAGTGATCATGATCAAGCTGGTCATAATGTCTTGTGTTATGAAAGATAGAAAACTTTTTAACTTGTATTGTCTTTATTTTATTAATAGTTTTGGATTAGCTTTGTCTTTATTTGTTTTTAAATTACAAGTATTTAACTGGTAAGGATCTCCATTCGTCTTCATGAATAATACTGAAGATACCTACTATAAGGATTAAATTATGACATTATTATTGTGTGACAAAAAAAATTAGGGGACTGGTTTTAGGGCTACCCGCTAATCTGTCGTCTAGAGATGAAAGACTTGACAGGTTAATATCGTAAGTTTTTCGTGTCAAACAATCACAATTGCGACACATATAATAAAACATACGGAACCTTAAACGTTCTTAGTCCTTGTAATTAAAATTAAAAAATAAATTATTTAAAACTAACTGATAGGTCTGGTAAATACAAGCTGACTTAACGAAATAGAATTGCCAAATATCGAGGAAAAGTAGTAATAAAAGCTCTCCGAGTGTTCATTTTCAAAAACCTTATTTGTTATACACATAAATATAACTTGAAAACATTTAAAAGTTTTTTTATATTTTCTTAATAACAAAAAAAATAAATGAAAAATAAAGTTTTGTCATATTAAAATTTGTGATTATTATATTGTGGAACTTTAAACCGATCCCTACGGGTTAGCGCTGCCTATTGTTATCTACTTAATAATTATAAAATACTTAAATTATACAGGAAGATTCCTACGTTGATACTTCTTTTTTAGCTGTAAATAGAAGGCATTAAAATAAACAACATTTTTAAATACCGTTTATCAAAAAACCCAAAAATAAGGTACTTACATTCATTTATTACACTATGGATCAAATACTGCTTAACTTGCCCGTTGAATAACATTAAGAAAACTTCTGGGTGTAGGATGAGCCCGCAAAGGAAAGCGTTCTGCAGTTAATCTCGATGCAGCCGCACATTGACGATACTCACCGTAAATTAGCACCATATCTACTAATTATTATTGTTTTCAATTTTTACCATTTTCACGTGTCACCAATTTAAAATTAACTTGCTTCAGAGAAAGACACCGAAGCGGATTGCCAAATAACTGACGAACGACACGTAAATTGCATGACTAATAAGAGATAGGACAAACAACATAAAGTATAGCAGACTACGTATTGATGACCAGGCCCGCACTTAGATTTTTTACTTCGGTATCTCGCCTATTTTTAAGTTAAAAAAAAAAAAAGTATTTGAAAATGTTGTTTATTTTAATGCCTTTTATACACAGCTAAAAAATAAGTATCAATTTGGGAGTCAATGTAATTATTGTAAGTTAAACATACTTTGTCAACAAGATTGTATTTTCTTCAAAGTATATTTTAGTAAAGTAAAATTTTTAGCAATAAATTTTTCTTTATAAAATTAAAGAAACACAAAAAAATATTTACGATACAAATTTTTAGTTGTGACACTGACTTTTTATTTAAAAAAGAGCATTCCATTATTTTTTGCATTGATTTGTTTTATAAAGGATTATTATTATAATAAATTAAATATTTTATGTAATTAAATTTATTTAGTAGCAGTATACAAATAATATGAGGTCAATATCGGTATTATTTTGTTATAATATGATTTACTCAATACAAGTTAATAATTTATTGAGAATACAAGTTGGTATTAGGTCTATAGTTATTTAAACACCCGACAGTTTTAGAAACAAATCAAAATAACTAATAAATTACATTCACATAAGCAATAGAATGTCATTGGCGTATTTTCCATTGTAAAATTTGATATCGACATATTCATAAAGTTGTTCGTGCATTTATTAACATTCCATTGGAAGTTGTTAAATTAATGATGAGGCATTAAAATTTAAAAAAAAACTAACGGGTTAAATCAATTAAAATATGTATCGTGAAATTACTAGTATTATTCTATTTATTACCATTTGACATTTTGGTCTAATAAAAGTAACGTTTTGGTTTTCCACAGCATACTAGACCACATATATACATAAACTATATTGCTAATACCATAATTCAATGATGAAACCACTGTTGGCAGATGATCAGGGTCCGTTGAGTTTGCGCAGCTAGGAAATTTGCTTCTTGATGTAAACATTTGACAGGACCGACTTTCAAAATATTTTTACAAGCTTTTATTTAAATGTACCCGTTAGTTCGGGTGTGTACAGTTTATGGTAAAATAAAACTAAGTAACCAATATTTTATATACCTGAAATACCTTATTCCTAGTATTGAACCGCGATTCGTGCAAAAAAGAATCATGCACTTTTTTTTACCCATCTTGAGACACAAGTCGCTAACAATACCAAAATGTCTTTTAAAGTTTAATACCTAAATTCGAACCCAAAACTTAAAAATAATATCCACAATCACACACAGAATATCCAAACGAATACAACGTAAAAAAAGATGGAAACGACTAACAACTTACAAACTAACAAAAACAAATTTCTAAAGTAAAGTTTTATAAATATATTATACCCAAAACTTGGAAATTATAACCACACACGAACGAACGAAACAACAGATGGAGATGAATAAGAAAATAGGAATACAAATAACGCCAAGCCGGTTCTGTTTACGTTCTGATAGATATTGTGTAGGTTGCCTAATTTATTCCCCACTGCGCAAGCGCCACGGGCCCAAGTTCAGGTTATTTTGAATCGCACGATGGGTGTCTTCTTGATTCGTGCGGCTGCTTGTATTGGCAATATAGTGTATGTATATATGTGTACTAGACTCGATTTGACAAAACTTCCTATGGCTTATATTATATATATATGAGTCTAGAAATTACATTTATAATATTTATTGTTAATTTCTACTATAACCTAATAAATAATTATTACACCGTTAGAAAGAAAATTAAATGAAAAATATTATTATAATAAAACAAAGATGGGTTGCCATTTAAAAAAAATCGAGAAATTCCTTATTGTTTTTATCAAAAAATATGTTGTAAATAAAGTAGTGTTAACGGATACATATTTCTCAACCACGTCAAACTTATATTATAAAGTAGGTTAAGATAAAACATTTTAACGTTTCCATGGCCTACTCTTTACCACTAACCCTGTTTTATGGAACAAGTTATGGAAATTTTAGAAAACAAAGGAAAATAAATCTAGGTGGCCATTTTTAGAACAAACGATAAAATGCAATAAGTTATTGAAAAGACAATATTTTAAGGAATTTAAAGGTCAAATAATTAGGGGTTTCCTTTTAAGATTTAAAAGTTAACTTAACTCCGGCTAAACCGGAAGTGGCTTCAGAGGTTTGAATTGGTCGAAAAATGGCAATTTACATACTTATTAAACACTCACATTTTAAAATCTTTTCTGCTAAAATTACGGAAAAAAATGTTGTCACCTGGTATTTCAAAATAGATGTTCACCAATATTTATTTAAACACTCGATAATGTTTCGAAACAGTTAGGAATAATTTATTAATACAATTCGAATAGGTATCCAATAAAATATCATTGGCACAATTTCGAGTGTAAATTAGGATCACTGCTAATTAAAATAGACAATATTTATAAGGCCGCTTTCCATAACATAACGGTAATTAAGTGACTTATTGACGACTATAATTTACAATAAATTCTTCATATGCTATTTATAGAAGATATTATGAGTTATACATTAGTGAAACCAGAAGATAAAGAAATATATAGAGATCTAAACCTCAACTTGATGCAGAAAGCGTCAAGTAACGGACCATACTATCAATGTTAAGTGAAGCAAGTAAGTATCTGTTTGATGACGACCCGAAAAGGAAGAAACAAGTATCAAGAAACTATATTAAATTATAAAATATACCAAGCAGTCATCTTTGTTTTTCTCATAATTAAAATTTCGTTTAATCAAGAATGCAGCCCAACTCAAGGGTGATTTCTAAGTTAATACTTCTTTTTTAGCTGTGTATAGAAGGCATTAAAATAAACATTTTCAAATAGGTACCTTTTTCAAAAAACTTAAAAATAGGAGAGATGTAGAAGTTAAAAATCTAAGTGCGGGCCCCCGCTATACTTAATGTTGTTTTTCTGATCTCTTATCAGTCATGCAATTTACGGGTGGTGTTGAGCAATCCACTGCGGTGTGTTTTTCTGAATACAAGTTAATTTTAAATTGGTGATAAGTGAAAATCGAAAAATTTGAAAACAATGAACCAGTAGATATGGCGCTAATTTAGAGATCCAGATTATTCGCAGAACGCCTTCCCTTGACGGCTCTCATCCTACACCCAGAAGTTTTCTTAATGTTATTCAACAAGCAAGTTAGGCAAGTACCTTATATTTGAGTTTTTTGAAAAAAGGTATTTGAAAATGTTGTGTATTTTAATACCTTCTATACACAACTAAAAAAGAGGGATCAATCAAGTAAAAAAAACTAATTATCTCAAACCAGCCGAAATGTAAAATGGATCTAAACAAACTTTTATTGATTGGTGACAAATCTAAATATTTAATATATATTTTAATTTAATAAGTTCCCATTGCAGGTATTGGTATTGACTTTGAAGGGGTCCCGCATTGACACAACTAGATGTAGTTGCCGGTTATATTCATCGATCTAGTTACTATATACAGGGTGGCGCATCGAAAACGAAACAGAGACATTTCTTTTTTGAAAAAACGCTCGGGGGGAATACAAAATTGGCAAAAAATCACGTTGACACGTGCAGCCCCCTGGGAGCGGATGGCACCACCCCTAAAGTCTTAAATGGAAAAGGGGGTCGAATGACGCTCAACGAAAACACCAATACGCGGACGATATTCAAATCTACTATTCATTTTTTTTTAAAGATACCCATCAGGCCTCTGAAGTTATCAACTATGATCTTAAAGTTATATCTATTTACTCGCAGGCACATGGTTTGGTCTTGAATGCTGGTAAAACTAAAATGATATTGTTCGGTAAACGAAATGACTTGTTGGTAAATAACGCTAACTTTCAAATAAAAGTGGATGATAAATTACTTGAAGCTACGGACAATGCTAGGAACTTGGGGCTGGTCATGGATAATCAGCTAAGATTTGACAAACATACGGCTGGACTTCTTCAAAAAGGCTATGCCAAACTTAAAATATTGTATTTGCACAAGGACTATTTACCGTCGGATGTCAAGGTCAAACTATGTGACACCTTAATTCTCTCGGCTCTGTCTTATGCTGATGTTGTATACTGGCCGGCCCTATTGGCAAGAGATAGACTGAGCTTGCAGAAGTTGCAAAACAATTGCCTGAGGTTTTCCTATGGAGCTCGCAAATATGATCATATTACACCCTTATATAATAATTCAAAGTGGCTTAAATTAAATGAACGATCCAAACTTCATTTTGCAACTCTGGTGCAAAAAATTTTAATCTCTGGGATCCCTCATTATCTTAGGGAAAAACTTGTTTATGGGATTAATATCCATGGCAGGGACACTAGACATAACCGACGGTTAACAGTACCACGACATGTCTCAGCCATGTTTCAGAGATCCTTCTCGTATAATGCAACAAAAATCTACAACAGACTACCTGCACAAGTTATAGCTATTCATAAAATACCAGCTTTTAAAAAGGCTGTTAAACGCTTTATTGTTGAAAATCAATAGCTGAGCATGGATAAATATACGATGGTGTTCATAAAAAAATAAGAACAAAAATTATTTCGTTTAAAAATTATACAATTAACTAACTCTAATATAATATATTAATAATATAATAGTTTGATTTCTAATTGTTCTAAAAACTGTTAAACTTATTTTAAGTATATTTAAAAACTTCCTTACATAGAATTTTTAGTTTAATTTACTGAATTCTTGCATTTACAATACTGTTTATATTTCTATTTTTTTTTTGTATAATACTAATATAATATTACCTAGCTTGGAGGTTGGACTGAGTATAAGGAATATTTTATTTAAGTTACTGAATACTTGTATTTACAATACTGTTTATATTTCCATTTCTGTATAATACTAATATATTATTACCTAACACGGAGGTTAGATTGAGTAGCCTGGCTAGATCTCGCCTCCATCTTACTTTTGTATCTTGTATAAAATTGTGAGATAAATAAAAGACATTTATTATTATTATTATTATATAATGATACCTTATTTTAAAGGTCTTTCAGTTCCCTATAAATCTCTTAAACTACTAAACTGAAGTAGGTACATGAATTTTACATCATTATAAAGGGAAATGAAAGATCTTTAAAATAAGGTATCACTCTATCTTCCTCTCCATTTAAGATTTTAGGGGTGGTGCCACCCGTGCCCAGGGGGCTGCACGTGTTAACGTGATTTTTTGCGAATTTTGTGTCCCCCTCGAAAACAAAATCGACGGGTCTGAGCGTTTTTCCAAAAAAGAACTAAGCTGCCAGTAAATGTCTCTGTTTCGTTTTCGATGCGCCACAATACAATAATTAAAATTATAGTCCGGTCAAACCAGACCAAAAAATGATAGTGAAGGTATATAAATTTACAACAAGCTGAAAATCAGTAAAAATGTTCAAAATACAAATATAAATAAAATTTGAAAGTTCCCCAACATTCCCGTGTATGGAAAAAATTTGACTCGAGGTCAAAGGTCAAAAAAATTACTTTTTCGCGATTTTTAGCAAAACAGTAAGTTTTATTATAAAATTATCTATAAAAAATGTATTATCACTTTTTTTCCTACGAGCCATCGTTTCTGAGATATTCAAAAAGTTGTAAAAGTTGTAATAATTGTCGAATCGAAAAAAAGTTATTCCTTATAAAAAGTTTTGCTTTTAAAATTATTAAGATTGGCTTAAGATTTTTTTTTGTATATTACGTAATTATATAGTATATTACAGAAACGGTGGCTCGTAGGAAAAAAAGTATTTTTACATTTTTTATAGATAATTTTATGATCTACAATTTTTGTCTTGAGTATTTTTATGATGAAACTTATTGTTTTCGTAAAAATTGGAAAAAGCTCATTTTTTTTACCCTTGACTTCGAGTCAAATTTTTTCCATACACGGGTATGTTGGGGAACTTTGTTTGTGGGAACAAATTGTATTTTGAACATTTTTACTGATTTTCAGCTTATTGTAAATTTATGTATCTTCGAATGTGTAATTTGACCGGATCATTATTAGATCTTAGAAAATCTTCATTGAAATAGCCCACTGATGTACTAAGAATTCAGAATATTTAATTTAATAATTCTAAATTCATCGTCCAATTATTGGCATATTTTTTACTGTAAATTACGATTGCCACTAATTGAAATAACCACTATTCATCCATAAAGCTCGGTTCCTTTTAAAAGCGATTATTATTAAAACCAATTTGCTGGCATGAAATTAATTTAATGTCAATTAAATTAGCTAGAATAAATTATAGTATGTTCAATGCGAAAAAGAAAGACATGATCAATAAGGCAGCATTCATAAAGTTTTTTATTAATGCAAATTGCCTAAAGAGGTAAGGGTGCTAATACTAACCATTAAAAAGTGCAAGGAAAACTGGGGTTAATATGTAACTAAATAAACTGCTGGACAATTGCTTTCGAGCAAGAAAAATTTCGCCTAAATTTAACAGTTAATATTTTCTGAACCAGATATGATATCGACCTACGAATTTAAATACTTGATAGATTCATCCCTTGGGAAACAATTTTCAATGTTGGATTTTCTTTAACTATCAGAAAATTTTATATACAGGTTGTTAAAGAAGACGATGATTTTTGCTCCAATTTTAATGGCGTGTAACTTTCAGAATAATATTTTTAAATTTTATCACTCTACGTCAATTGAATCACTGGTTCATAGCAAAGAAAGAAATTTGTCAAATTTTTCATATCTGCTATATTTTAAGAAATACCGATTTTTTTGGAAAACCTTGCTTTATTTCAACTTATTATTACTTAATATTGTTTTATTTTGTGATAATCTCGATTCAAATTAATACACTCGGATGGTAGCTAGTGATATTTAATATCAAAGTATTTTTCAATGTAAGTTTAATTTTAGGAATAGTGTTAGAAAGTTAGAAATTAATAAATACTTTTTTTCCAAAAATTAAACTAAAAAAATTATCTTTGTTAAAATTTTGTAAACACACTGTATAATATACCTGTAGTGCGATATAAAAAGATAAATTTTTTAAAAAATCTAGGGGCGAGTACTTTCCAATATAAAACAATCGTGAAAAATTGTGAGATACTCATAAACCAAAGACATATAGGTGTTTATAAGTACGCCACTGTACATCATAACATATCGGTACAACTGTTGTTACTGAACATAATCAAGCTTTTCATAAGATATAATAATCACTCGCGAAGTTTGTACAATACATTTACGATAAATTTAGGCGACATTTTTCTTGCTCGAAAGCAATTGCCCAGCAGTTTAGTTGTTAAATGTTAATGTTTACACTTGCATTGTCTTTATTTGTTTTACATCACAACGTTTTAACTGGTAAGTCTCTCCAACCATCTACAGGATCCAGATCCCTGTGAATGTGGCCGATCTTACATTGGTGAAACACTAAGGCCACTCAAAACAAGGAATACAGAAATAGCACGCTTAAAGGAGAGACGGAAAAATCAGATGCAGCTGAACTTGCCTGGACACACGGCCATCATATTAAGTGGACAGAAGCTCAAATCCTGCATAAAACACCAAACTGGAGGAAGTTCAAGGAAGCTGCTACCATACACCAGAACCTAGATTGTGTTAGTAAGCCCACATTAAATATAAGAAATATCTGGAAACCATTGTTAAGTAGATGTATACTTAAAATACCGCTCAGAATCTGAACGCATGACTGCATCCATCTCAGTTATGTTCCAGTGCATCCAGCTAGTATAAATAGAGCTGTACTTATTTAGTATTAACCTGAAGACGACTGGAGATACTTGCCAGTTAAAATGTTGTGATGGAAAACAAATAAAAACAATGCAAGTCCAAAACTCTTCTATCACTCAAAAAAAATTCTTTGTTTCTAACCTTAAAATAAATGGTTGTTAACAAAAACCCCCACAGGTAACAAGACAAGCAAAAAATAATCAAAATTACGGAGACTTTTTTCAAAATTTAACGAAATTGATAAGAGAGTTGACGACCGTGATTTGTTGAATATATTATATAGTAAAATAATTATATAATGACATATTTATTAAACCATAGTGAAAAACTAGCTCCATAATCGCTATATATTGGGAAAACAACATTATAAAGTTAACAAGAATCTACGATATACGAGATCTGCGTAAAATCTTACGCAGAATCTAAAGTTGTAATATAAGGTGTTTCATTTAAAATAAGCAAGTTGACACCTATTTCCGGTAAAACCGAAAGAGCCATCATATTAACAATATTTAACCGTAACATTTTTGAAATTTCTCTATATATAGTTTACCACATATAGATCGAGGAGATTCCCGGTGGGACACCCTGTATATCCCCCAATATACTATAAAATAAATTTAATCTAAAACTTAAATTCTATTAATTTATCGTAAACATTAGTTTATATGATTAATTTGTTATATTAGATTTATGATTTATCGGCTACCTTTTCATGATTTATAATCACACGGATATCATGCATAACTAGTAATTTTAAATAGTGGTTATAGTCAGGGTAGAATATTCAATAAGTAATATTTAATTAGTTAACTTAGCACACTGCTAATTAGAATAAAGCAAAACGATATACGAGTGTAATTTCTAGACTTATTAAAATAAAATGTTAATTATTACTTTTGCAATATAATAATTATTTAAAAACTAAAAAGTAATATTAATGGTCTTTGAGGTTATATTACTGGTAAATCATATTAATTATTTTTTACTACCACATGACATACTACCACCTACATTTCATAATAATTAAGTTGTATCATTTAACTAAACGGATATTATTTTATTTTATATCCTATCTTGTTAGGGTATGAAACTGATTAATCACAGTGTGCATTTACTGAGACTTCCCCTTCTTCATTGATATGTTAGTTAAGCACTTTTATTGCATTTAGAATGGATGTTTGGTCAAGTGGTAGGATGGAGTTTGAACCACAAGGCGATACAGAGAAAATAAATAATGTAGCATCGAGGCAGCCATTGGACCGTAAATTACCGATGCGTCATTAGCGAGATGCTCTGTGGTCAGTTACGTTCAGCGAAAGAGGATCGAATATAGTGTTACTTTATGTTATGATCAACTTGTTATTATTTTTACGAGGGCTCTATATGATGTGGTGAAAATCAAAATTTAGTGAAAATGCTCATATTAAGCGCGGCAGTTTTAGCTTTCCGCCTACGGCGTCGTGCTCAATTTACTTCGACGTCAACTATTGTTGTACAAACTAGATACTATTTTTATACTTGTCTTTCTGTAGTTGTAGGTATACGCTAATAAAATGAAATGTGATCAAAAAAATCTTCATAAGTTCAAATGTCTTTGCACAAATAAATCTTTATAAATTATATATCACAATCAAATGCGTCATCGACATATTGTCCACTCTAAATTACGATTTCCACTAATGGCCAATATTCAAATGTTTCACTTCAATTTTCCAATATGTTATTAATTTGACGTCAATTTTATCAGATAGAATATATGGTTTTGTGTGAATACAAAATAGGTATTTCATTTTTCTTTTTGTATTTTGACTCATTGTGATGAATAGAGCTAGTTATTTGAAAATACCGCTAAAATCGATTGAATGCTTTCATTACCATGTTGACACTGTATGATTACGTTTATGTATTAGGTCGCTGACCAAAATTGTTACAGGCAAAACTATTTTTAATATATTTATATGGTTATTTTCTTTAATAAGCACAAACAAAAATTATAGAGGAAGAAGGAGAAGGGAAAATTTTTAACTTATTTTTATTTATTTATACATTCTAAACTCCAAAAACATAATAATTTTCTTATTCACTTTAAATACTGGCCTGATATACCATACCAGAATCTTAGTTTCTGTGACAAGAAAAGTTAGTTGAAATAGCCTTAAGAGGGAATTTAGTAATGGATATTATATTTTATTGCTAGATCAATTCCGACATTGGATACTAGTCACTTTTGTCATAAACAAACTACCTGTATGATAACTGGACATCGAACGTGTCACATTGCCAAGCCAGATCACTGATGAGCACCCAGAATCAGAAACAAGGATGACCTCCCATTTTATTTTAAGTGAGGCAAGGAATGTTAACATCAAATTAAATCACAGGCTGGCCATGGTACCTCAAAATCCGACGGACATACCTATCGGTAAACAATAGCTTATTGGTAGCTCTCCACGGCGCCGAGCGTCCGTGGTTTACACGCTGTGCACCCCTTCGTCCGCACCCGCTGTCCCCTCACCTTGTCAGTGGGGAATGGCAGTTTATGGGTCGTATGACTCACTGCTAACAACGGTATGCCCTGTCCTTTTTTATTAACATCTCAATTATTTCGTTGTTTCGTCCTACTGGGATTCATCAGAGACGCGCGACCATCCTGAGGCCGCGGCCCGTAAAGGCTCTGTGCGTTATTCGTCATCGTCATGGAAGGTATCAGTCTCCACACTCACGGACCTCCCTTCAGACTGATTAAGCCTTCTCTTTCGATCAAACTACCTGTATGTTAGTTGAAAGAGTATATTTGTTGCTAATGCTAATTTTGTAATTAATTACAGTAATGCTGTCTTGACAACCTTCTAATATGAATATGAGATGATTTGTATAATTATTATAAAGATACAATTTATTATTCAAAGTCAACGATAAGATGTTTGAATTACATTTTAGTAAAAATGTCGCATTTTTCCATACTCCCACAAAAAGTATCACCGGGCTGCTTAAAAGGCTAAAACCAATCACAAATATACTACTACTTCTTCGTTGGAGACTGCAAAACTTAAACGATCGGCATGAATAAACAAAAAAAAATTAAAATGGCGGGTTGACAGGACAATCCTGTGAGTATGG
Source organism: Polydrusus cervinus (assembly GCA_935413205.1). NCBI lineage: Eukaryota > Metazoa > Arthropoda > Insecta > Coleoptera > Curculionidae > Polydrusus > Polydrusus cervinus. The sequence goes on along the minus strand of OW284514.1, from coordinate 20,502,682 downwards.
GCCGTATGAAAGAAGCATGATGGAAGCTCCAAGATCAAAATATTCCGGAGGTAAACTCGCCCCCCGATCGGATCTCCGGGTGGGGGCTGGTCCTGTGGCTTCTTCAAGCGAAATTAATGAATTATCCACCATTTCCGACAATTTACTGGGTTCCTCCAACAACACTCAACGAGGAAATGGTGTGGCGCCTGCAGTTGCTAACAGACCCAAAAGTAACAACTTCAAAATTGATTTCTGCAATATTAGAGGGCTTAACACTAACATCAATTCAGTCCACCAGCACTTACAATCTGCCAAGCCTCATGTGCTTGCACTGACCGAGACAAAAGTCAGAGCGTCAACGAAGACCGTCAGCTATTTATATCCTGGATATGATTTTCACTTCCGTTTTAGACGTAACTTTGGGGTGTGTCTGTTCATTCGAGATGATCTTTGCTGCCAACGGGAGGAGATACTGGAACCGAAAGACTTTGATGTAATGTGGTTTAAAATATCTTCACAAAAAATCACTTAGTTTATATGCTGCCTTTACCGTCCTCCAAGCGACATGCATTACAGGGCCCTCTTCTCATCACTAGCCAACACAATCGACTTCTTGCAAACCAATCATCCGAATGCCGAAGTTGCTATCTTTGGCGACTTTAACGTCCACAATGTCAACTGGCTTAAATACTCAAACACCAACGATAAGCAAGGCCGCGAGGCCGAATATTTTGCGATCAGTTCTGGTCTAACTCAACTCGTAGAAGAACCAACGCGGGTTCCAGACCGAGCTGGTGATTTTGCTAGTCTTTTAGATCTCTTTTTAACTTAAACTCCAGACCTATATACGGTCACCGTACAACCACCATTGGGCTCTTCCGATCACAAACTTATTTCAACCCTAAGCGAGCTGCCAATTAGTTCTGAACAACCTCCTAAACCCCGTAAGATTTGGCACTATACATCAGCTAAGTGGGAAGACCTAAAGGAGGTCTCCGACGTCATTCTAACTGGCATGGAGGCCTTTATTCCTTTCTCCAAAAAGCGCCCTTCCAACGGCAAGCCCTGGTTTAGCAAGAATTGCGAGCGTGCTGTCAGATCTAAAAACCTGGCTTACCGACAGTGGCGTAAAAACCCTACTCCTGAAAATCGCGCCATCTTTGTTACCACCCGAAACTAATGTAAGCAAATGATAGACCAAAGCAAAGAAGCTCATAACGAGAGAATCAAAAACAAACTTCTTGCCAGTCCTAACGGATCAAGGTCCTTTTGGTCAGTCGCTAAGGCCGTCAGCCAAAACTTTACAAAGTCAACTATTCCACCTCTAACACGTTCCGACGGCACAATAGCAACCACAGCCGGGGATAAAGCAAACCTACTTGCTGAACTGTTTTCCTCGCATTCCACTGTAGACTTTCAGGGAAAATCACCACCCAACATTCCCTCAGTTCAATCGCAAATGTCTTAAATCGTGTTCCGTCAGCGTCTTGTTAAACGGATTCTTAATGGACTCGACGTCAATAAAGCTTCTGGTCCAGACGAAATTCCTATCATTGTTCTCAAGACATGCGCCGATGAACTTACACCAGTATTTTGTAGACTTTTCAACTTATCCTACAAAAAAGGAATATTTCCATCCTGCTGGAAGTCGGCGCGTGTCCAGCCTATTCCAAAGAAAGGTAAAAAGACCCTGCCAAGCAACTACCGACCCGTCGCATTGCTTTCAGTAATTTCAAAAGTAATGGAGAAAGCTATTAATCAACAACTCCTAAAGTATCTGGAAGGGCTTAACATTATCAGCGACCATCAATACGGTTTTCGAATGTCCAGATCAACAGGTGACCTTCTGGCATATGTCACCCATCTTTGGAGCAACACCATCGAACATCATGGAGAATCCCGGGCTGTTGCACTGGACATCTCTAGAGCTTTTGATCGTGTTTGGCACGATGGGCTTCTAAGTAAATTGCGATCCTACGGTATGCCTAATGGATTTTGTTTATGGTTAACCAGCTTCCTTAAGAACCGTTCTCTGCAAGTGGCGATTGACGGGTTTCTCTCAGACACCTTCACCATCAATGCCGGTGTTCCTCAAGGGTCCATATTGTCGCCTACCCTCTTTTTACTGTATATTAACGACCTTCTAGTGAAAACCCAAAATCCTAGCTTCCTAGCTTTGCTGATGACAGCACACTTGTCTCATCTTTTACCTTGACTCCCCAAACATCCGCTACCGACGCACATCTTCGCAGGCAGCATGAAGTATTGCGCCTCAACAATGACCTGGAAGAAATTTTGGCTTGGGGTGACAGTAACCAAGTCGAATTTAATGCTAAGAAAACCCAGGCAGCAGTCTTCTCCAAAAAGGTTAACATTGCAGAACCGGATATAGTCATGGCAGAACACGCAATTCCCCTGGCGCCGTCTATTAATTTGCTGGGGGTCAATCTGGGAGGTAATATGTCTTGGCATGATCACGTTGCCGCAATTGCCAAGGCAGCTGCACAGAAACTTGGTGTACTTTTCCGCACCAAAAGGTTGTACACACCTCATCAACTTTTGACACTCTACAAAGCCCAGATTCGACCATCATTAGAATATTGCTCTCATGTCTGGAGCTCTGCACCCAAGCACACCCTTCGGCTACTGGATTCCATTCAAAGGAGAGCCGTTCGTCTGATCGGCGACCCCGAGCTGACCAAGACCCTCGATAGCCTGGAGCATCGAAGACAGGTTGGTGATTTGGCTCTCTTTTACAGATATTTCCATGGCAGGTGTTCGACTGACATTGCCCACTTGATTCCACCTAGAGCAATGCAAAACAGAAATACACGGCGAACCGCTGCCGCTCATCCATATGTTGTTCAGCTTAGTACTCCTCGAACTTCATTGTTCAAGAATTCTCTCATCTGGAGAACGTCATCTTTGTGGAATGATCTTCCTGAGGTCGTGTTTCCCAATGAATACAATCTTCAACGTTTCAAAACCAACGTTAATCGCTTTTTTCGCACTCGCACCGCTCCCAGAGCGCCTTAAAGGATTTTTCCTACAGTGCAGGTGTTTTATCATTAAAAAAAAAAAGAAAAAAAAAGTTGCCAAAAACTATATCTATTTCGTGCTGTACGGGCTTGGTTAAGATAAGTAATTAAACTAGTTGTATGAACTAGGTAAGCTAATATCTGTTGGTTACAACATGCCGGCTAGGTTACTAATACTATAATACGGTTAAGAATTATATATAGTTTTCAAAGCTAAAGAATTTTGTTTAAACCAACAAAGTACCTAATAGCTATAATTTGTTTTGGAAATTAAAGATTATTGTTAGGTGTACTAAAGTCTATCTAGCAAAAAAAATAACTTGAGCGACCAACTCATTTTTTAGAATATTTCATTAATAATAATTATTATTCGTTACCCCTCTAGTAGTTCAATGGTCCAATACTACAAGATAATATAACGAATCTCTATCGCGAGAGGTATCTATGCTCGTAGATACAAACACAACATAAAATAGTAGATTCTAGCAAGAACAATTACATTCTTATCTGTGTCAACCTAGAAGTTATCAAAGATCGAATATGATAACTTCGCATTAAAATAGTTGGTTGCTATGATAAGAATGACGTTCTATATGTGAAAGTTTGAAATGTTTGGAGAGCAAGGTTATTTCGTATATTACTTTACGCTTGGCTTGACCTCTTTAAAAATTTATATAATAATGAGTAACAAATGTTATATTCTATTTCAGAAAGGTGTAGAGTAATAAAAGCTCATTAGGTATGCAAAGGGACTACAGAGTAACCCAACGAATATTTAAGCCATATTCTAAAATTCTTTATTTTCATTAAGTGCAGGTAGTACCACCTGGGATTGGATTAATTTATGGGTTTTGCCTATTGTTATCCATTCACAAACACTGAAAATGGTGTGACAAAGGCACGCATTATGTTCATACTATTAGGTACACTTATTTTTTATTAATCATTATAAAAAATATACAAAATACAAAACATACATTATACAGAAATGAAATTATAAAAAATCATAATATTCCTCGTCATCTGAGGAACTGTCATCTCCTCTTGACGTTATAAGTTATATTTAACGGTCCGATCGATCAGGTGGTCAAGATCCCACATTTTACCCTCTTCTTTAATGGACATGATGGACGGCTTGTCGCCAGTTCTCTAAAACACCAGTTAAGTTGACTTCCTTAATGGCTTGATCAAACAGTAGCTTATGGTCTTTCATTTTGAATTTTGTGTTGTATCTTGCTACAAATCCTTTCACTTGCTCCCATATAAGTTCTATAGGATTTAGTTCGCAATGATATGACGGTGTGCGCAGCACAGTTACACTATGTTTTTCAGCTATATTTTCCACGGCATATTTCATAAAACGATGTTTGTGTAAAGTTGCTATAGCTAATAGTTCCTTCTTTATCAAATGATCTTCAAATTCAATACTCTTGGTGGTTAACGGGTCGATAATTCATTGTTTTCTCCAAGATGAAGTTAGAATCTTCTCTGTGCGTCGTGAATGGTAGCTTGCATTATCCATAACTACTACTGAATCAGCTGAAAGATATTTTATCATTTCACCAAAATAGTCCTCAAAACCATTCGAATTCATGTCCTCGTGGTAATCTCCCGGTTTGGACGACTGAAAGGTAGGCAAACCTTCTTTTAAAAATCCCTATTCGCTTCCATGTGCGCCTATGGCCGACCCGAAATTGATCCGAACTGGACGGAATGTCCCATTGTATTACTCTACACCTTTCTGAAATAGACTATAGGTATGTTTAAGAGTATTTTAGTTTTAATGTTTTTTTTTAACTATGTAACTATCAATATTAATATTAGTGTTTTTTTATTATACTTATATAATAATTGGTACTAGATTGGTACTTGGTGCTAAAAAAAGTACGATTATCACATTAATAACTTAAAAAATTCGGGATTTTCCGATAGATTTTTACAACTTCCCATATATTTTCGCCCACAAGTCGCCACTAATGCAGGCGTTTTTTAGAGGCAAAAAATACTTATGGACCCACTGCAAAGGCTTTAATTTTATATTCTTACACAATTATTTACACCAATTTTAAAATACAAATTTGCGATACAAGTGACTAATACATATTTATCCAACAACGTTTTAAAAGCCGAGTATTCAGTCCAATAAAACGTTATAGGCATATTTTCCACCAAAAATTACGATTCGTACTAATTAAAACAGGCAATAATCATAAAGTCGGTGTTAATTTTAAGAGCATTTATTAAAATTAATTATTCAACATGATATTAATTGACGTCAATTCTATCAAGTAAAATGAAATTTGTCGAATGAATGTAATTTGGACGGTTTGTATTAATGCTGTTCATATCGTTTATTATTGTAAGTATTTTAACTTTTTACTGGTACCAGAACAAATTAATATGCCCTTTTATTTCTAAAGATTAAAAAGAAGGTCAAATCATTAAATCGTAATTAAAACAATAATAATTAATAAATAAACAACTTGTAAATCTTTCAATAAGGGGTGATTTCTAAGTTGATACTTCTTTTTTAGCTGTGTATAGAAGGCATTAAAAAAAACGATATTTTCAAATACCTTTTTTCAAAAAACTTTAAAATAAGCGAGATACAGAAGTAAAAAATCTAAGTGCAGGCCTGGTCATCAAAACGTAGCCTGCTGTATTTTATATTGTTTGTCTTATCTCCTATTAATCATGCAATTTGTGGTGGTGAGTTATTTGGCAATACGCTGCGGTGTGTTTTTCTGAAGCAAGTTAATTTTAAATTGGTGACACGTGAATATGGTAAAATTTGAAAACAATGAACTAGTAGATATGGTGCTAATTTACGGTGAGTGTCGTCAAAGTGCGGCTGCTGCTTCGAGATTATACGCAGATCCTTTGCGGGATCATCCGAGACCCAGAAGTTTTCTTAATGTTATTTAACGGGCAAGTTAGGCAGGACCATATTTGATCCATAGTGTAATAAATGAATGTAAGTATTTTATTTTTGAGTTTTTTGAAAAACGGTATTTAAAAATGTTGTTTATTTTAATGCCATTCTATACACAGCTAAAAAAGAAGTATCATCTTAGGACTCCCCCTGTATAATTTAAGTATTTTATAATTATTAAGTAGATAACGACCACCAGAAAATATTTATAATTTATTGATACAAATGTAAAATACCTGTATTCTAATTAAATATATGCACATCAGCTTGTAGAATTTATAAAATTTAACCTGAGTGACTCTAAAATATTTAAGCCCAGTTTGATTTCTTAATTAAAATCAAACCCCTTTATTTATTCATCTACTATTATTTTAACTTCCTAACATGTTAATTCTTAATTTATTTCTCTCTCTTAAATTATTCATTTTATTAAAGAAGTCGAGTTTAGTATAAGTAAATAGGAAGAAAGTTTAGTGGCAGGCGGACACAGTAGTGCATCTATCTTTTGCATTAAAGTACACATGGACTCTAAAGGTAATGGCTTCCCTGGGGCCCAGTTAGACAATGGCAGGCTGTTTCGTCCTTATTAGGACTCATCAGAAAGCCGAAACCTGTAAGCAATTTCTAGGACAGCGAAAATATGTTTTCATGATATTTTTAAGAATAAATATATGATTAAAACCTAGTATCGCCATCTCTAGGAATCAAGTCAATGCAAAAGATAGCCATCGACGTGAAAACAACAATAAACCAAGTACGTTAGGCCAACACATCAGTATGGGAAGCGTTTTTGCGCATCCTCTCCCTTTTTCTACTGGTTTGTTGATTCAAATATAGATCCCGCTGCAGGAACCCACTCGGTGATGCACCAATCCGTACTGGCGTTCCTGTGTACCTTAATGCAAAAGATAGATGCACTACTTTGTCTGTCTGCCGCTAAAAAAAACTTTCTTCCTATGCACATTTTATGTACATATATTGTACATTGCTTAGGTAAACTAGACCATTTTAGTAATTAATTTATAGATATAGGCTTACTCTAGCACTGTTAAGATTTTTTTTTTAAATTTGAGAAGAACGAATTTTAATTTTTAAAGAAAAAGTTATCTTTTGTAACTCTCTATCGAAGTTGAAACCGGCCTTTTCCAGTGTAATGGCCTAAATGTTGCTCAGCTTAGATTTTTTAACCGACCTAGCATAGAGAATAATTCCCGACTGAAATTTTGGAAAATTGGTCGGACCTCCCGCAGTGGTGGATCCAGGATTTTGTTGAAGGGTGCGACTAACAAAAATGCCTTCTAAAAAAAAAGAGCGTAATCCGGCTCTAAAAATTTTCTTACTCTTAAAAGTGACTTCTAAAAAAAATTCTGACCCTTCACATGCCCTACAATTTTCAAGGCTCAAAGTAAAAAAAACACCCATTTAAGGCTTAAGGGGAGGGGGGGGGGGGACCACCCTCGCCTCCCCCCCTGAATCCGCGCCTCTAGCTCCTTTTTTTTTAACTTTGCAAATAACCTCTAAATCCAGAAAATTTAATAATTCTCATTTCAACAACGAACAAAACGTTATTGAAATATATTTCACTGTATATTACGGTATCTATTAATTAAAATGGGCAATATTCACAGTCTATGTTAATTTTAAGTAGTTGTTAAAACCAATTTCCATACATGATATTAATGTGATGCCAACATGATTAGATTTGCAGAATTTCTGTAATTTGGACGGTATATTCATTAATATTGTGTACTATTGTTTTATCACAGTGGCAGTAGATTTACTTAACGTTTATAGTTTGGTGTAATTTCCCAAAAAAAAATAACAAACAAATGCAACCAAAGTGAAAAGAAATTAATTATAAAAAATTTATTATTTCTTTCAACAATTACATACAATACAATTTCTATTTATTCAGTATACGGAACGTAAATTATTTAATTCTACTCACCATCACCGCGCCACTTCATCAAGCAAACTCTTTGATGACTGTCACTATAATAGAATGTTGCACACAAAATACACCAATGGTTAAATAAAAAAAATTATTATTAATTATATCTATTAATTATTATACCAATGAATGCAACCCCCGCATTTCTAAGGTACGAGTCGCGACTGGCTATCCGAGGTTCTAATTTCCATAAACATTGGTAAATGTACGAAATATTTCGGTAATGCTATGTCAAACAGTCTTTATCAAAGGAACATTTTGCCAAAATTGCAATAGCCTTCAATACAACGCTGCATGGATAGACCAAATGAATTGTTTGCAGTCATAATAGTAGTTTCATCGATATTTTTGAGTTGGTCGAGGTTGAGTTGTTTAATCTATGGGCAATATAGTTTTAATAGAGGGGTAAACTTTAATCAAAATTCCTCTACATTGGTGCCTAGTAATTTCTTTACTAATGCCACTAATTCTCAACACGAGAATACCTCCGCAGTTTATTCCTCAGTGACTTGTAAAAAACGTCCTTACTTACCAATATCTCAACACTAATCAAAAGTGACTTTTAAAAAAAACGTAAATATTTCTCCTTAGATTAAAAATGACTTTCCAAAAAAATGCCACTAATTCCCTGATTACTGACATTAATGCCAAGCCACTAATGCCTTGACTAATGACACTAATGGTTCGACAAATGCCACTAAAGCCTCGACTTATCCTACTATGCTTAATTATGCTACTAATTTCTAAGAATATTAGCCAGTTTTTGCCACCCACTGAAATCCCGGTAAAAAATATTTCAAACACGAATATCTCTGAAACTTCACAAACAATTTAGATTTAGAAGGAAATGAATAAGAACACAAAGTCTTCCTCCACTTTTATACCTATTAAAGAAAAATTATTTTAAAGGGTTGAGAAATTCTCTACATGTGTCGAATGCAGAAGCATTCATCTTCAGGAGAATAAATAAAAAGAAACATTATTAGATATCACCTTAACGGAGCATCCAAATTTGCAGGCACAATGAACCGGTTCAATGGATAGAACGGAGAGAAAATCATAATGTGACTAGCATTATGAAAAAGAGAAAAAAATTATGGATTTATGGCTTAGGGCACATAAGAGTTCAAATGTAGAACGAAGGGTTCAGCAGAAAAAATTAATGTGCGATTATATTGAACAGGATGTAAAATTGGAGAATTTTTTAAGAAAATCATTATGAAAATTTATTGAAAAAATTTTTTAAGAAAAATCATTATGAAAACTTTGGAAAAGAAGTTTGAGGACGAAAAACTATATTTGAAAAAGTTCTTAAATAAGGTTCTTAAATAAAGATGTAAGCCTCATATGAGGCTATTTAAGAACCTTATTTAAGAACTTTTTCAAATATAGTTTTTCTTGGCGTCTTCTACGTCGATGCCAACAATACGTAAATTTTACGTATATTGAAAATATGTGCAAAAATTGTGTCAAACCTATTAATTTTTTAGGGAAAAGTAATTACTTATTTTTATTCGAAAATAATAAACATTTTCCTAATCGACAACCCACGAAATAAATAAAAAATACACATAAAACGATTACTTGAAGCGTATTTATAACACATCTATACTAATTCAGCGCATTCATAACACATCTATAAGTAAAATTTACGCGCCAACAATCACTCTTTATTCTGTCACAAACAACCCACAACTACCACATCAGAAACGCGCCGGCAGCCGAATGTTGTGGTGATGGTAGATGCACTGCTTAAGTGGCATAACAAGGATACTAATAATAGGCCATTTATTTCAGATTAAAAAAAACTGTATGTACATTTTACGTAGGTTGGCAATCTAGGGTCAATTATTGAATGTGCCATTCAATATTTTTTAGTAAAACGTAAAAAAAATAATTTAAACGCTATAAAGTTATAGTTAAATAAATAAATAATATTCTACAAACATAAGAGATAATAAAAATATTTTATACAGGCTGTTATTAAAATGTCGCTGTGAAGGATATTTATTTTTTTAAATAAAACTTTAAGCACCATAAATTAATTGTTGTAAAATGCACAACGTTTTCCATTTACCTTTTAAAAATTAAGATGGGTTGCCGTTTTATAAACCCAGCGCTGTTATTTTCTATGCAGTAATGCTATAACTTTGCTTCTTTAAAGTATATTTTTTAATAAGAATTTGAGGTTTGGTGAATATCTTAGCAGGGTTGTTTAGTCGTCCATATTTAACATTTAAGACATTGTATTACATTAACTTCAGAACAAGATAAAATTATGATATCATATTATTCTTGTGCCTCGGTTATTATACAGGGTGATTCCTAAGTTGATACTTCTTTTTTAGCTGCATATAGAAGGCATTAAAATAAACAACATTTTTAAATACTTTTTTTCAAAAAACTCAAAAATAAGGTAGTTACATTCATTTATTACACTATGGATCAAATACGGTTCTGCCTAACTTGCCCGTTGAATAACATTAAGAAAACTTCTGGGTGTAGGATAAGCCCGCAAGGGAAAGCGTTCTGCGTATAATCTCGAAGCAAACACCGCACTTACTTTGACGACACTCACCGTAAACAAGCACCATATTTACTAGTTCATTGTTATCAAATTTTACCATTTTCACGTGTCACCAATTTAAAATTAACTTGCTTCAGAAAAACACGCCGCAGCGGATTGCTCAAAACCAGTATGACTAACAACTAATTGATGACCAGGCCCGAAATTAGAATTTTACTTTTGTATCTCGCCTATTTTTAAGTTTTTTGAAAAAACATATTTGAAAATGTTGTTTATTTTAATGCCTACTATACACAGTTAAAAAGAAGTATCAACTTAGGAATCACCCTGTATAATTTTATCGTTTATTACATGTCTATGCGGTTATCAAAAAAAGCTTTATGTGGTACACTTGTGACTTTTACGGGTTCTTATGAATAATATATCTAAATTGATGACTCCTTGGATATTCGAGAGAAACATTCAAAACTTTTTTTAAATCAGATCAAATGCACCGAACGCCAATATAATATTAATTAGAATCCTAACATATAAAGAATGTACAGGTCCGAGCGTTTTGTCAATAAAAACACATGAATTTGTTCCAACCTTTACGTTCTCACTGTACTAATGTAACAATTTTTACATTATTTTGTGTTTAAAGTATCAGATTCATTTCTGCTACATTTTGGTTAGTATTTTTATGACTGATGAAAGAGTTTTGGACTTGCATTGTCTATAGTTGTTATTAGAACACAACGTTTTATTTGGTAAGTATCTCCAGTTATTAGATGAATACTAGTCCAGAGTTATACAGTATTTACCTGAAGACATCTAAAGATACCTTACCTATATACCAGTTGACGCGTTGTGACTTAAAAACTAATTATGATCATGCAAGTCCAAAAATACAAGTAATATCATTGTCTCCAACCTTTAAATAGTATTATTATGTGATTCTTATGTTAATTGTGTTCCTTCAGCTGTAAAGTGTATTTTTTGTTACTACAATAAAAAATTACCTAAACTAATAAAATTCAGTTGGTAGACTAATATTACAGTATTCTAGATTCCGTTCGCGGTTTCTGAATCTTGCCTTATTCGTTAATAATTCCTATTTGAATGTAATTCGCTCAGCGTTGCTCTATAGGAATAACCTTTAATAATAAAATTCAGTAGATAATAGGTAAGCAGATATTATAGTATTATAGTGTTTGGTTCCGGCTTCTGGGTGTTGCTTATTTCTATTTGAAAGTACGTTGCCTAGCTGTGCTCTATAGAAATGATGTTTACCAATAAAATTTTGTAGATTATCGGTAAGCAAATATTACAGTAGTCTAGATTCCGGTCGCGGTTTCTGGGTGTTGCCTTATCCGTTAACATCTAAACTCAAATACTATCGTAACAAATCCCTTACTAGAATTATAACATAAATAACGTGGTATAACCATTTTGTAGCATAATATGCATTTTTGAATTCCTAAAAGCAAAATGAAAGTATGTTACTACGCGCTTACTCTATAAGAAAATTATGTAAAGAAAAAAAGATAATATCGACACAACATCAGCCATTTAGGATATAATGTATGTTACTTTCGGCTCTATGGCCGATCAAGAACTGAATTCGAAAAGACGCTTCGGGGCTCTTAAATCGACCAGATGTTATGTCGGCGGAAAATCTCAGGATTGGGGAAACGATAAAGCGTCAAGCAGACAGATTTTTTATGGGATGTTGTTTTCTGATAAAAGTGAATTGGAACGTTGGCAGGGAGTATCGAAAATATACAGGATGCGGAAATATATATAGTAGATAATGGATATAGTTATTTTCCTAACAAGTGCGCAAAGTGATACTTTTCCGCACGCAAGTACAGTTGGACGAACGACGCGAAGCGGAGTTCGGATAAGTTCTTGCGTGCGGAAAAGCACTTTGCGCACTTGTTAGGAACAACATTTTTCCTACGAGCTTCATATCAGATAACAACAAAAATAAAAATATGATAATTTATTTAACAGTGTTTAAGCCTTTTTATGATTTGATAAAAATAAAAGTGTCGGTGTTTGTAGATTCTTGTGGACATAGAAACTGAGGAAAAATCTGACATCATGTGTCAAAATCGACATGTACATTTATTGTTGCTTGGCAATATTATAATCATTTATCACTATACGAGGTACTTAAAAAATACAGTTTTTTTTGTTTTAAGCTGAAATACAAATATCGGGAATTACGATTAAAAGATAAAAGAGAATACTCTTGCAACGGCTTCTCACATTGCCATAAAATAGTTTACAGCTACTAAAATAAATATAAATATTCCCTACCAAGGAGATTTTTGAATAGTTTTACTTTTCCGCACCCAGTGGATAAGACCAGTGCGGATAAAAGTCTTATCCGCACTAGTGCGGAAAAGTGTAACTTTGCACACAAAAATGCGTGCGCAAAGTACTACTTTGCGCACGCTCGTAGGAAAATATAGTAAACTTTACGAACGTTTTTTATGTTATGACGTTTCTCTTATCGAACGCCTTGCCCAACATGTGATTTAAAAGTTCCTTAATTCCGGAACCGGCTTTTCATCATAAATATTTTCTAGATTCACGAGAGACGGATATATAACTGCCTGTATATTTACATGAAAACGACAAAGATACACACTGAACACTTTAATCTGTTACCCTTCAATCAGCTGAAACCCGTCAAAAGACTATTGTTACAGAATCTAATATCGATGTCGCTATTATGTGTATCTCTTAAGCTTTTGTCTCCTTATATCTCTTTCCGAACTTTATTAATACGCTTGTCTTCTCTGCGTTCTTTCAATATCACATAGCCGGGATTCATTCGTTAACATGTGGAATAACAAGTGCAATATTGTTGTTGTCTTTGGTATTTTTAGATATCATTTTGGCATTATTTTGTGCGTAGACTTTCTGGTTATAAACTGTGGGACTGTGTGTATCTGTGAAGTGTTCTTTTTTTAAAACAGTAAGCAAATATTCTTGTTCCTCTAGGGGCTCTAAAGATATTCGCACCGTTCGCCGTTCGGTAAAAATTTCTCAGATTTCTTATTACACACGCACGACGGCGCCGAATATACTTAGAGCGTCCCTGACAAGAACGAAACTTAACAAAAAGGAAGAAATAAACCCGTGACTATACACAAAAAGCATTTGTTAATCGTAGCTCCATTTCTATTGACGAACACTACACTGAAAAAGCTTCAGGACTCTTAAATCGACCAGATGTGATGTCGGAGGAAACCGCAGGATTTTGGGGAACGACAAAGCATAAAACAGACAGATTTTTTATGGGATGTTGTTTTCTGATAAGAATGGATTGGATAACGTGCGTAGGACGTGTTGATAATATACAGCATGTCCAAACTGTTGATAATAAAAATGGTTGTCCAATAAAAATAATTATTATTTTTGATTTGTGGCGAAATGTTAATTCTGGAAATGGTTTAGGTTCTAGGTCTTCTTCTACTATTGGACATTCGCGATTTCATATCTATATCTGTCTCTATCCGAGGCTGTGTGGATTAGATCTCCGATTGATCTAAGCCCTGTCAATTCTCGGATATTCCTTAGCCAAGATATCTTGTTTCTCTTTTCCCTCGACTATGACTTGAAGTAATGGGTATTTTGAATTTCTCATTATTACCAAAATATCTGATTTTCCGTTGTTTTATTGTTTGTAATAACTTCCTTTTTTCCATTCATTGGTCACTCTGTCGGTACAGTGTTTTTTAAGCAATCGTCGGCTTCTAGCTTATTAAACATACTTACATTTCATATAGTAGAACAGATCATACGTAGAATCTAGCACATCTCGTCCTTAATTGTATATTTATATCATGGTTCGTTAGTACAATACTATAGTTTTAAATTTCTCTATCTGGATTTCAATCCTAATGTAGCCAACATTCTAAGTACTTATATCGCGAAACTCTTTTTAAGTTGTTATGTCTACCACTATTGTTGCATTATCACACGGTGTATTTTCTCTACTTATATTCATAGATAATTTTTTTTTGTGGTTCACGTTTCAACCACAAGACTTACTAGCGGCAATTACTCGATCCATTATTTGTTTTAGTTTTTCGATGCTATTGCCCATATCCTGTCATCTGCATATCTTAGCAATCAGATCCAGTATGCCAAAAAAACTTTTCTTGTGTCCAATCCTTACCTGAAGCCAAACTGCGCTCTGTTTATATTAACCTCACATCTTTTATAGATTTTATTGTCAATTTAAGACATTTTTAATGTTTGGTCTAGGTATCTTTCGGTAAATAGTCAATAATTAATATTTGTTAAATATAATGAAACTATCGAATATATACTAAAACAAATAAAGTAAAACAATTAAATTATTCTTTAAGAAGCAGTCCTGTCTCGCAGTAAATAATATATAATTATCTATTATGAGATATATCACCAGTGTTTACTTAGTAGTGTCATGGCTTGTCTATTTTTCCTTTATTTATTAATAATATCTGATGATGACTTTTACTAAGGTTTCCTCACTTTCCCCTACCCAATTTATATAATTAAAAGATTTGTGGTTTAGACAGACTTTTATTTTTACAATTAAAATATTGTTACACAATGTATTTTGTATAATGATTAATATTTAAGTTTTAGTTTACGGTAAATGTTTCATATTGCTGGTCATTCCTGAATCAAGAACAGGAAAGAAAAGGAAATAATTTTACATCAGTAAATAATTTTGTCAATTATGCCGCATAATAGATCAATTCATTAAATATGAAAGTAAATAGAATAATAGAGTAGAATGAAAAAACATAATACGATATCCTTAATACCTAGAAAAAATTTCAGAACGTCTTAACATAAAGAAGAAATTTGGTAAAACCACATTATATTTTTTTCTCTACACCCACTTTCATTATCTTTTCGATGTTTTATTTTGTGTTTTTATTTTTTCGAAACCATTAAATAATCTTAAACGTAAAAAAAGTCATCATGGATAAAGCTAAATGCTTATGTAAAGAATATTCATGTTTGATTAAAATAATGCCTTCCAGTGATATACTCCCACTGGAAAAAGAAAATTATCTACCACAAGCCCATGCCACAAAGAAAGTATTATTAGAGGAAGGCCGGGTAAAATAACATTTTTATAAATTGTATTTTATAAAGCGAGGCCAAATATTAAAAAATTTTAAAATATTAATGTATCTACTGGAAGCAAATAGATAAGTTAAAATAATAGATTGCCTTCCATACTGCCTTTATAAGCAAAAGTAGTGCGGCATCTAACTATTGCATAGTTTTGGAAAATTGACGATTTACTTCTCTATAGGATTTGAAAATTCTGAAATGCTAAATGAAATATTATATGTTAAATTTAAACTTTAGGTTAAAATTAGTTAAAACACAAGAAAAACTCTGGTAAAAACCTCCAAACAAAAAAAACACAGAAAAAAAATAGACTCCGCATTTTTTCTAAAAACTACTTTATTCATAAAATACTACGTTTTATTAAAAAAAATATATACAGGGTGATTCACGTTGAGTGGCCTATTAGAAGATCTCGGAAACGAGTAAACATATCTTTTTAAAAATTTGATAGCAGGCATAATTGGCTTTAAGCTGTCAAATCATTATATTTTGACGTTTTTATTACTTCCGGTTATACCGGAAGTTAATGTCAACTTTGCTATTTTAAATGGAACACCCTATATATTTTAGCATTTTTCAGTACCTTATTAAAGTCTAAATAACTTTTGTTAATAGTAATCTATTCCTATCTCTAACCGTTTTTGAGATATGAATTATAAAAGAATTTTTTTGTGTAAAAACGCTCCGAGCAGAAAGTTTAGTAACTCTGAAACTAATAAAGGTAAACATTTAAAACTTTGTAAGCTTTCAAGTAATACATAGATCTTTAGTTTAAATTACTTAGCTTTCACGTTTTCTATACAGGGAGTTCTTAAAATTGTGCCAATGTTTCCATTTAAATAAATGTGCATAAGTCAATTTTTGCAAATGGAACACCATATTTTTTAGGTTACTAACGTGTAGAGAATTAAATTTCCTCTCAAAATGCTTAATATGTTACAATCCACATTTTACGTTGTTTTGGAATTATGAGCAATCGAAATAAAAAATCTTAAAATTTCTGTTTGTGTTTCCGCGACATTATTTTTGAAAATACCGAAAATATTAAAACCGTCAAAATATCATGTTTTAAAAGCTCAAAGCCAATTATGACTGCTATCAAATTTTTAGAAACATAAGTTTACGCGTTTCCGAGATCTTCTAATAGGCCACTCAACGTGAATCACCCTGTATATATATAATTTATTATAATATAAGGGGGGCATATTTTATAAAGGTTTTCGCTCCCCCCCCCCTGATTTTAGCCTTAAAATCAACGAGAAGAGGAGTTCAGTAATACATCAATTTAAAATGTCTTTTCAAAAGTCATACTTAACCTTTATATTCAATAGTTTTCGAAAAATTAGGTAAATACCGCGAAGTAGCTTAGATATTAAGAAGTGTATTGGAATGAAACCTTAACCTATTTTAACGAATAAAAATAATATCATAAAGAACTTTGATGCCTAAGCTTGTTTACCCCGGATTTCGAAAACTACTGAAAATGAAGATCCGGTTTCATATTATTACCTATCAGGTACTTTTGATAATTTACCTCACATAAATAGAACCAATCAGAACGCAAATTTTCATAGCAAACACCTTGGTAACGTGGTCTTACCCGATAAGACCTACCGCTAGCTCGGTAAGACCACTGTAGCTGTTTGTCAAACAAACAGTAATTTATTTCAAGAAATCAAGTTTAATAAATAAATATTATAAACCCCACAAAATAAAAGTGACACGCAACAGTATTTGAGGTGATTGTAGGGCATAAACTTAACTTAATTTTGACATTTTTAAAGAAATGTTTTATGACAAAATGTATGCAAGATTAAACTCAGTATGCTCTGCTTTGACGTGAGCTTAAGAAATCTTGGCGTTTTCATGGCAACCGTGAAGACAACAAGCGAATTTGATTTTTGACGTTCCACGCGTCTGATTTAGTCTTGGATTTTTAGTTAATTGTTAGTTGTGGCGCGTTTATAAACTTAAAAGTAAATCATAATGATGTGTTTGTATATTTTCCTTTATTACAAACGGCTTTTATTTCGGGTTCAGTAAATCATCCAATAAAATACACCTCTTCATACCTTTGTTTGTCACTCGAAACTAGATTTTCTAAGAAAATTATCACTCAATATAATTTTTACTTTTAATCAAAGATAAGACCCTCCAGCTAAAGCTCTCGGGATCTTATCAGATTATAAGTAAAAATTACATTTCGTGAAAATTTGTCAGAAAATCGATTTCTTGTAAAAAACAGCGGTATTACCAATAAGGCGCCTCCTCTATCGGTATATTACTGTTGAAAAGATACTTGAGTCTTCTGTGCATCACCCTGTATATAAACAGAACCAACTTAGGTTAATCCAAAATATATGGCTGCTGATTCAACTATGTTACTCTTGATGGGTTTGGGGATAAGAAGGATTGGTTCAACTTTGGCTGTTCTGTAATGAAGACATTTAATGGCGCACATTAGGACTTCTTTGGTAAAAAGACATGCAGTCGTTTGTTAATGTATTTCTGTAGTAAATAAATAGGCAACTGCCGGACCCTGTTGCATGTATTTAACAAGTATGGTACGCGCTTTGTCTCAAGAGACGGTCGCGCTTTGTCTCAAGAGACGGTACTCATAAACATTCCAGTTAAAGATTGTTAGTGAGCCTTTTTTGAAGACGCATGATGGTTACGGACCTATTTCATAATCCAAAATTTTGTTTAAGAAAAATGATGAATTCTCAGATTATCAGTAAAAAAATAATAATGAAGCCAACCCGTTGTTTCCAATTCTTAATTTAAAAAAAAAAGTAAAGTAGTATAAGAGACTCCCCAAAAATTAGAATAGTAAGTATACCATATTCACGTGAAGCCCACTGGAAATACTTACCAGTGTAAACGTTGTGATTTAAAAACAAATAAAAACAATGCAAGTCCAAAACTCCTCTATCATTCAAGAAACATAAGTGTCTCCAGCCATTAAACATACAACAAGTATACAATTTACCCACGTTTCTCCTAAAAAGCAGCAGAAAAACATCAACAGAACGACAAGCAGCAATGTATCTTAGTTTCGAGTCTATCAACGATCAAATACTGAATCCCAAGACGGCTCAGGGCTCTTAAATCGAGCAGATTTTATGTCGAAGAAAAATCGCAGTATGCTGAGAAACGATAAAGCGTCGACCATGCGGATTTTTTATGGCTTGTTGTTTTCTGGTAAAAATGGATTGAGTCACGTGCACCAGAGGGAGTTAAAAATTTAAGGATGTACACTGAAATAGTCAATGTAAATTTGCAAATAATTTACAGGAAAAATAGTTGAATGTAATGTAATTTAACATTGTTAATACACAATATAGAAAAAAAAAAAAAAATATCATAAAATCATAAAATAAGTTTTTTGTTACCGCTGGTCAATTAAACTAAGGTCGACGATCACCATATTATAGTCCTCTTCAACTATTATCATCATAAGAAAATGATAAAAGAGTTTTGGATTTACATTGTTTTTATTAAATCACGTTTCACTAATAAGTATCTTCAGTGTGACATGTTAAAGGGGATTTTTACTGTGATGGTCCTATTTCATCGTTCCTTTACGATTTTTTTTGGGGGATAATAAGACAAATTCAGAAAAATAAGTTTTCAATTCTTTTTATTAAAGATAAGATACCAAAAAAAATTTTTTCAACCCCCAAAAAATGAAAAACTTAAGGTTGCTACAGGATGCTGAAGTTACCCCCTCAAAAAAAACGTAACTTGCTGGCGGGATTCAAATAAATTTTTCTATTCATGACAAAAATAAAATTGACCCAGATTCTTCAATTGTAAGCATGTAGTTATAGCCCCCACTAGAATCAAGTCAAAACTCGAGTAACTGTTAAAATGGCGCGAGATTTAAATTTTAATTTGAAAATTTACCATTTTTTTTTTATTTTAAGGGCCGTAACATTTTCTGTAATATCGCAAAATACTTGAATCTAGAGGGGGCTATAACCACTTGTATTCTGAGTATTTTAAGACCAAAATCATTAAATTCTGATAATTTGAACATACCGAAGTACTTTCCGCCAGCGCGAAAAACAGGGTTTCGAGAAAAACAACTTTAAAGTTTCAACGGTGGCTCACAACAAAATAGTCTCACTTTCACTTAGTCTGCGATGCCTGGCCCGCCTATAGATTACACCCTCCTCTTCCTCGAAAAACAATAAACGAGCTGATTCTTCCTGCCACTTTGCGAGCCTGGCCTGACGATCCTGATTGGTCGAGATGATGTCGTTGGCGACAGAACGGGGCTCTAAGAACGCGGCTTAACTCAAAAGCGGCTAATGGTGAGAACTGACCGGCAATCATAAAATTGGATGTAACTTTTTTTGGGGTAGATTTGGTAAAAAAGTTTACACACGGTTATTCTAGAAGCTATAGATAGTCAAAAAACGTCGAAATTTTTTTTTTTGAAACCATCACAGTAGAAATTCTCCTTAAAACTTATTAAACATTCATAAAATATCGCAAACAATATATTAAAATAAATTTACCGCGGCACTGGCTCAGACGCGAGGTACTTACATTCGACCGTGGCGGTCCGGGTTCGATCCCCGGAGTAGGCATCCGCATAATGAAAAAAGTATGTCCGAATTTTAGCAGGTTTAAGAATGCAGGGACGAGTGTAAAATGTATCATCTCCCAACCCACCCCATTCACGCCGTTAACCAGGCCGGATAAGATGGAACATCTCGTGGGGTGCGGAAGAAGGTACTCCCCAATTGGTAGGTCATGCAATGGCAAGAAACCAAGGGTTGATAGTCCTTGGGGGGTATCGCATGACTGAGAATCGTGGTTTTGGATCAACGTTAAGCTGTTGGTCCACTCGGGAATGGCACTGGCAGCGAACAAAGAAGAAAAATTACACAAAAAAATACAAATTTACCGGTACAATAAATTGAATCATATAAACATATTTAAACAAGCCTGGATCTGACTCTATTGTTTCTACTAGGCACGAGCCACAACTCTTCCAAAAATAAAATATAAAATAAAACGTATTACCCAATTTAACTACAGATTTACAATAAATTTAATAATGAAGTAGTACAAATAATAAATTTATTTTATTATTTATTTACATTAAGACATATATTTTAAAACACTATTTTTCAGTTCAGTGTCCTATGTTAAAGTTTTTTTTTAATAGTTCTTATTGAGGAACGAATAACAATTGTAACGTTTTGAAGAGGCATTTTTTTATGTCGTTTACATAGTCTTTTTTATAGATATTACATCAATAAAAATATGGTAAGTTTACCTATAAAATGCGAAGGGTGCGGGGTCTTGACGTCCATATAATCTGTTGACCCTTAAAGGTAAAACAACAATTTATGAATAAAAATGTATATATCGCAAGGTTTATTTATTTTTTAGTAACTGAAAAATAGTAAGTGACAAGTTTTTTAAATTTAAACGGTTAAAGATATGTGTCCGAGGGGTATGGAACCCAACTCACTACTGGCCAGTGACAAAAGGTTATAAATGGATCACTTTCCCTTGTTAACACATTTTACGATTTAAAAACACTTTTAACATGTTAAACCAGAAGTTGTAACTTTTAGATAGAGAATAAAAAATTAAGATAGGGAAAATCATTTTTTTTAAGATGAACCGTTCCAATGTTACAGCCTGTCAAAGTCCGAAAATGCCATATTTTAAAATATCTCAAAAACTATTAAATTTAGACATATGACATTTTCAAAATAAGCGAAAGATTTTATGGGAAATCAGAAAATAATACAATATATACAGGGTGGCCCATTTGTCTGACAAAGTAATATAATATCATATTTATAATTATTATATTTATATTTATAATGTTCGTAAACTTATTTTCAATATATAGTTGCGTAATAAAAACAAAATTTTATTAAATTAAATAAATATGTAACAAACTATGGTTATCAATTTGTTTTAATATGGAATACTATTTAATTACATTTGTTTTTAGTTTGCTGGTCATGGCTTACTAGAAAAATAAAAATTATAGTTTTTTTCACGAAAATTTAAATAAAAAACGAAATATTGGCAAAACTAGTAAATTTAGGTATAGATATGACTTAACAACTTAATAAAAGATACTTACAATATCTATCAGATGAGCCTAATAAATATAGGGTGTTTCATTTGAAAAAACGAAGTTATTGAATTTTAAAATTTTGTATGTTTTGAGGTCAACAGAAAACACTCTGTACAAAATTTTCGGTACTTAAAGATTTAAGACAGTTTATCTATCCCTAAACTTAAGAGCTTACATGAAGTTTTCGATTTTTGATACTCTTATTGAGAAATACAGGTAATTTTTTACTATCATGTTTTTTCCAAAATTTTAAGAATTTTGCATTTTGTTTGGCAGGGTTACAAAAAATAAAAAACTAAATATGGCGTCATATGGACAATTTTGTAAGGAAACAAAAAACGCTAAAATATATAGGGTGTTCCATTTAAAAAAATGTATCTTTTTATTGTCCTACTTTTTTGGACCCTCCTGTATGTTTAAAAATAATTTTAGAACATATATTTTTTTATACCTCACAACTTTTATAAAAACTTTTTATTGATATCTTTAATAGTAGAGACGGTATATTACTTTGTCAGACAAATGGGCCACCCTGTATAGGGTTTTCATTTAAAAAAGTTATATTCGCCACGTATTTTTGGGCTACTCCGTATACTCTAGCATAATTTTAAAAAGTGCACTTCAATGGTCTCAACACTTTTGAATTTTAACTTTTTATCTAACTTTTAAGATAAAGGCGAAAATAAACTTTACTCTATCGTTGACTTACCCTGTACATTGCGTCCATTAATTATGAAATAACTAAAAAAGTACTTGAATTTTAAAAACCCCTATTTTTTTTTAAATTCAATCAATCCCTTCCATTTTTAGTTTATTATGTAGGCTGTCTCTTGGAGCACAAAGTACAATGTGTGTGACTTTACTGTATGTCTTTTTTGCATAGGATGATGGCTAAAATACTATGTTATGTAAAATCTGATGATTTTAAAATTGATTTTTCTAATATGCAAATCTATGTAAAATGAATTTTATTATTGTGTTGGTTACTAAACCCACTGCAGCTCTGTGCCGTTCGTGTTGATTAAAAAAAATCCAAAATCAGTAGATTTTTTACAATAAACCAAACTTTTTTTGACACCCTGTAAAATAATTTTAAAATAAGAATATAATTAAAACCCCCTATATCAACTAACCATTGTTGTGTTTTTTAATTAAATATTTTTAAGGAAAATTTTAATTTACCCATAAAAAATTAAAAGTACATTTTAATTAAGTTTTAAAACCAAGATTGTAATCACGAAGTTAGGTAAGAGTCCTTCTAAATTAAATTTAGCAAAAAAACTGCTAAATCTCAGAAGTTTTCCCCAAGGTAATGAGCTTAAGTGTTGTTGGGATGGTCAAGTAATCTTCTCACAGTTTCAAGCGACGTGAAAAGTGTAATAAAACTTCTTTTAATTAAACTCTGTAGTCGTGTTTAGAAAGAATCGATAGCTTTACCGCATGATCAACAAAATAACCCTTAGAAACACAGAACATTAAGGTATAAAACTTTAGCTAACTAGGGCGAAACAGGGACGTGCCAATTGTTATTGTTATTACTGTAGATAATTTTGAGACGGCCAGATATACATTTATTGTGTTTATGGTTTTTAGTCAGTTTGAAAATACAATTTAACTTAACAAAATTAAATTCACTAGTACAATAGTAGTTTGTTTGTACAACAAGAGTGGATATTACGTCTATATCGTACAAGGAAGTAAATTGATGGAATGCTTAACCTTCCGAACGTTAGATGGACTGGAGTATTGATTCTACGACCCAAGTTACGAATTTTTTACCGATTAAAATAATGTTCTAAAAATTATTTAAATTATAGCTATTAATATAACGAGATTATTATGCGCTTTATAATAGTCGAGGACATTACTAGATGACGAGGCAACAGCCGAGTCACCCGCAATGTCCGAGACGGTGTTAAATCGCTAATAATCGAGTTGTACTTAAAGCTTTATCGTATCATTGAAAACGGCGATGCGAAAATAAAAACAAGGTTTTATGTCATTTCATTTTGGCATTTCAAAAAGTCATCATTAAAATCATACAAGATTTTGATATTCCTGAAGATATATATTAGCTGCAGCCAACATTATAAGGTTGAACTTGCTTCCGGACAAATCTAAAATCCATTATGAAAAAGAATATCGGCAGTTTTGTGAGTGGCGAAACAAAGTACATGTTCAAGGTGCAGAAGAAACGGTATTGCTGGCGTATTTCGCAAAACTCTCTGAGGAATACTCTGCTTCATCCTTATGGCCGAAATATTCCATGTTTCGAGCGACTTTAGAATTGAAGGAAAGAGATACGTTTCATCAAGAAGAAAAATGTTGGATATAGAGCAAAAAAATCAAAAGTATTTACAAAAGAACAAGTCAACGAATTAGTGTGTTCTGCCTCAGACGAATTCAAATCGGCGATGTTTCCGGCAGTGGATTAAGCACTGGGGAACCGCACGAAATCGAAAGGAGTGCTTGCTCGGTCATTAATAAGTCTTCAGAGGGCATACCTAAGATCGTGGATGTTAAAGACAAAGGTGTATCCATCAAATTTGAAAACTGTCAAAATATTGTTTTACATGTTCATGAAAAATAGGTCTAATATTATTTGGTATCTAACGTATTATGCTTTCGTAACTAACGTATTACATTATGGCAACTAATGTATTATGAGTAACTAAGGTGTTATGTAGGTTTTAGTACGTTAATGATGTTAATAGGTAATTATTAATAAAGATATCATATAAAAATTACTTAATCTTCAATGATACGATAAACACATTAAAATGTGTTACTTATATAGGACGTTACATTTCTAACTTTACTGTAAAACAGGTGCAGTACTAATTATTAAAAATATATTTATAAAAACTTTTATCACTTAAGTCCAAAACACAATAATTATAAAATAAGCTATAAAAATTAGTTTTGATATATAGAAACCGCGACACAATTAAGTTTTAAGCAACAAGCAACAGGAATAAAATATATATAAAATATTTTTTACTTTCTATTACCTATTTTTTATTGCATATTGCTTATTTTTTAATTGTGTCTCAGCCTTTAAGAACCAGCAATTACATTCGCGACAGATTGCATGAGTAAAACTGTGATATTAAAATTATCTCAAAGATGTACTGCTTATACTAACACTACTATGTTCGGTTAAGAGTGTTTAAATGGAATTTCACATGCAAATATTTAATTGTGTCTAATCGTTCATATATGATTTGACGCGTCGAAATTTTAAAATTTAAGGTTTCTCCCAGAAAACGTCAGATTTTTAACGCAAATTAAATGGAACTCTTACTCGTAAAAATAATTGACTCGATTCCTTTAGTGAAATCCCACGTTGAAAACTCTGTTTATATAGTACATACGCTATTGGCAAACTCCAATCTATGGTGCGAAATCTCTAATGCAACCAAGAGAGAAGGCACATATGGGCAAAACCTTCAGTTAAAAAAAGGTGTGTGGTGTGGCCGAGTCGACGTATCAATCGCTCCCATGCCTGCTTCGACGGCGTGTTCTAAAGAATGGAAGGTGGAAAGTAGGGGATAGCGTGTTCTCTGTTTAACGTGTTAAACGCTACTAATAATCTCCTTCTGATGCGTTTATATGGGCACCCTAGATTAAAGTTTGCCAATAGTGTATAGAAAGAACGTTTACGGATGGGAATTGCATAAATTCGCGCAGTTGACCTTCCGTGTAAAGGCTGCTAATAACGTATCAAGGAAGAAGGCGAAGCTTCGGTACATACAAACCTTGATTGGTCAGTATGTGAAGCGGCGATTTTTTTTAGAACGAAACAGCTTCTAAAAGATTAGTTATTGAACTAGAAAATGTGCAAAAGATTGATTTCCCAAATTTAAATTTTGAGATTTCTGCAAGAATGCATATTTCGGTTAAATTTAGTACAGTAATTATAAGAGAAACATTAAGTAATTCACTCAGGACATATTGACTAAATCAATGGCCTCTACGCCATTGGATTCGCCAACGACAGATGCTGCCGCGTGGATTTGGCCAGTTAGTAATCTCCTTTAATTGAAAATGGATTAAATTCTTAAACTGCAAGTTACCTTCCTGTAGATTATTAAAGAATTCCTTTAAAAGAGCGTCATTTCAGTAGATTTTACTGTTAGTTCATAGTTTCTAAAGAATGAGAGAAATGGATTTTATCTAATGTATTTACTATTTACAGCATGTCGTACATTTTTGATTTACACTATCATCCATATTGACAAATTCAGATCGTATATATCTAATTATACTGGCTTTGGCGACAACTTTAGTATTATATAGAATTTCTAATTACATTTTTATTTGAGCTTTTTTTTATTTTGATCGGTAAATACGAGACGCTCTTAAAAGGTCACATTAATTTCAAGTTTTAATTTGTATATTTGGTTGCGCGTAGTGCAGTAAAACCGACTTTTATGCATAGTTCGAAATCATCACTGGAATTAGTGAATGCTTGAAGCGTAAAAGCTTGAATTTTAAATTAAAAACAATAAATTTATAAAATTAAATAGGTACTAAGGCATTATATTAAGTACCTATTTTAAAATTTGACACCACATTACAAACTTTACAAAAAATCTCCTCATATAGAAAAGAAGGTTTCTTAGCGGCAGGCGGACAATGTAGTACTTACATCTATCTTTTGCATTGAGTACACAGGGACGCCAAAGGTAATGGGTTCCCTGGAGCACAGGGCAGAGTTCTAAGAAGAACGAATCAGCCTGTCATTGTCTACCTGTGCCCCAGGGAACCCATTACCTTTGGCGTCCCTGTGTACTCAATGCAAAAGATAGATGCACTACATTGTCCGCCTGCCGCTAAAAAACCTTCTTTTCTATTTAATTATACGGACACTAAACTCTACTACTTTATTTTAAAAACACGGCTTGTATTACGGGTTGGCAGCGCACAGTGGGTATACTGCAGCGCGAACTTATTTGAATCTACAAATCCGTAGAAAAATTGGGGGATACGATAAATGTTGCCT
The DNA here is from genome assembly GCA_935413205.1 of Polydrusus cervinus. NCBI lineage: Eukaryota > Metazoa > Arthropoda > Insecta > Coleoptera > Curculionidae > Polydrusus > Polydrusus cervinus. The sequence goes on along the minus strand of OW284514.1, from coordinate 20,476,005 downwards.
ATACTGGTGTGTTGGCCTAACGTATTTTGTTTATTGTTGCTTCGTCACGACTATCCTTTGAATTGAGTTGATTCCTATAGATTGCGTTACTGGGTTTTCATCGCGTTTTTATTTCTTAAAAATGCCTTGAAAGCATATTCTCGCTGTACTAGGGGTCGCTTACAGGTTATGGCTTTCTGATGAGTTCTAATAAGAACGAAACAGCCTGTCATAGTCTACCTGTGCCCCAGGGAACCCATTACCTTTGGCGTCCCTGTGTACTCAATGCAAAAGATAGATGCACTACATTGTCCGCCTGCCGCTAAAAAACCTTCTTTTCTATTACGGACACTAAACCCTACTACTTTATTTTAAAAATCTCCTCATATATTTTTTTCTTAATTAGTAAAAAGTTACACGTAATTATTTTTTGAAAACATTTTGGATGACTTTTGATCAACTGGTACGGTGTTAGAGTTTAGATCGAAGGGTTGTTCCTTTACTCTTTGGCAATGACCAAAACTTCTTTTAATTTTGTTTTGTTGTTGTTGGTAAATTGTTTATGAATAATTAGCATAGCAGGTTTATAAGTTAAGTAGTTGAAAAAATATACTCGAGTGACTGATAGAAAGTTTAAAAACTTCGCCTAAGGGTCCTGCTTAATTTACTTTCTCGTGCGATATGTAACTTATATCCACTTTAGTTGTGGATATTATGATGTTCATACCCATAACCCGCTATTAGGACATTGTATGCATAAAAATAATTTTTCAACTCCTATATCAGTAAACATTGTTTTACGTTCAGTTCACCATATAAGTAAATCCATTCTTTCTTACGCACAACTGTGCGTAAATAATAAAAACACACAACTGTGCGTTATAATGCCTAATATGACAACCTAATTTAAAGTTAGCCTTGAACTGCTCAAATCGAGACATTTATCTATTTTGCGTTATGACATTGTCATTATTTGAGTGATTTTGAAGTTCAAATCAATAATTTATAAATTACAAACCGATCTTTAATTTATTAACTTGAAGAAATAGTCCATACTTAAAGTGGAGTGGAAATTTAGTAGGTAAGAAATAAGAACACAAAGTCTTCCTCCACTGTTATATTATAGAAATATTTTAAGCAACTTCTCTACATGTTTCGAACTTAGAAGCATTCATCTTCAGGAGAATAAATAAAAGAAGAAAACCCAGTAGATATTACCCTAACTGAGCAACACAATTGTAGGTTCGATGTAAAAATCAGTAGAACGGTGAGAAAACAGGTACCCACGTTGCATTGTGAGAAAGAAAAATATGTGGGTTTGAGGCTTAACCCTTTGAAGGGCAGTGGTACTTAAAATGTACCAGATAAGAGGACGTATAGTGGGGCGTTAGTACACAAAGTATACCACTGACAAAATGTTTTTGACAGTAACGAGCGGCTGTTTAATTCGTGTACCGGTGTAATATAAGTTGCCTATGACACAATAGAAAATTGTTCCATTGTTAGTTCGTAATAATTGGCACTAGGTCGCAGTTAGGTTACGTTCTAGACTTGATTTTAACGGCTTTTTCCACTCGTGCGTAATATGTCCTTTGAATTAAAGTACGCAGTGACGACACAATAAGGGGTTTCTTGGGGAACAGGTAGACAATAATAGCTGTTTGGTCCTTATTAGGACTCATCAGAAAATCAGGTTTCTGGAGTTGCTTACGGGTATTGACTTTCTGATGAGTCCTAACAAGGATAAACCAGCTGTCATTGTCTACTTGTGCCCCAGTGAACCCGTTATTTTGGCGTCCATGTGTACTTTAAGACAAGACACATGCACCACCTTGTCTGCTTGCCGCTAACTTTTTTATCTATAATTTACAACCTTATATAAAAAAAACTACGCTTTTAAAACCTCGGAAATGTATGCTTGTCCTGACCCTCGACGACGTTAAAAATAAAAGCTAAATTTAGAAATACGAGCAAATCTGTCGCTACTGATATTCAAATGGAAAACTCCATTTGGCAACTATTCTGACTTCATTGCGATCACCTTTTTTACTTATCATCGCCCTTTCGCAAGTCGAACCCGAAACTTTTTAAAGTTGTAGACAAATATCCTGACTAAAGGTTTAAGTCGAGCGTAACAGACGTTAAGTTAGCGATATGTGACAGAGGAAAACGGAATTGAAATGAACTTTCGAAAGTGGTAATTTTTTACTTACCGCTTAGGAAACCACATTAAAGGTGGAACGTTTAGGAATGATAGATTTTTTGGTGACGATGAAATGTTATAAGAACTTTTGCATTTTACATATTGTGAAAACTTTATATACATTTTCGGCGACACAGTAAAGAAACGATACATAAAAACCATCAATTTACAGCCTTAGTTTAACTGGTTTTGCAAGTTTCACAGTTAAATCATAAACGAGCATTTTTAAATAAAAGATAAAAATTTAACAAATTAAATTAGGATTTTCTTTAACTCTAAGTAAAATTGTTCCCATTTATGTAAAACACTTGTTAATGCCAATTTAAATAGTAGTCAGGATTGAATTTGTTTTATTAATGCATTTAAAAACTTTTTTAATGTGTATAATTTTAATTACATTTTTAATCCTTATCTAAATTTAAATAAACGGATTTAAAAAAATCTACATGTAGGTTAATTTTGATTATCGAGATCCGCACTTTTACAATAATTCTTTCATGACCTCCAAAGGCCCATAAAAATAGTTATTCTTCCACAGTATAAACCTTTATTTATTTTTACTAGGAACGCTTGTACAAATGTGAATTATCGTTAAGGCAACATAAGACTAATTTGTCTTCTAGTTATGCCGTTCAGGAGCAGTAGCTTATCAAAACATGGCAATTTTATCTCTCTGTAATAAAAATATGCAGTAATATAAACAGTTTCCTAATAAAAAGATAAAATATTTCTCATCTCGCTTTTTTGAGTTGGTGTAAAAAGAAATTTTGCATTGTAGAACTAATTTATTTTCCTAGGATCCGCCCATGTGCCGATAAAATTTGGCACATTTTAGTCCATTGTGCTCACCCTATAGTGCCATGCATTAGTTAAATGTAGATCAACCGGGTAGGACATAGACAGGCCCACCGATTTTGGTTGCATGAGTAGTTGTTTCATTTGCCGATCCAGCGACTTGTAGTTGCAGATTACGCGCGGTACCCTTCCTTGTCTTGTCCGCATAATCTGCAGCTTAGATCTTCATTGTATAATTGCACTCGGTGCAGTCATTTCTTTTCGTCTTGTCAGAATACCTATAGTGATTCTTAGCTAATGATCCCTGATCATTAGAAGGAACTGATTCATTAATTTCGAGTCTGATTGGCTTCCAATAAATGATTTGTTGTGGTTTAATGCCAGTTTGTTGTTTCAGTAGATTTTGTGATTACTTCTAGTTCATCGCCTAGTGATGGCGGTTGGTGGCTCAGTGGTTAAGTTACTGGCATTTGAGCATTTTTTTTTTTTTTTTATGATAAAACACCTGCACTGTAGGAAACATCCTTTAAGGCGCTCTGGGAGCGGTGCGTGTGCGAAGAAAGCGATTAACGTTGGTCTTGAAACGTTGAAGATTGTATTAATTGGGAAATACGACCTCAGGAAGATCATTCCACAAAGATGATGTTCTCCAGATGAGAGAATTCTTGAACAATGAAGTTCGAGGAGTACTAAGCTGAACAACATATGGATGAGCGGTAGTGGTTCGCCGTGTATTTCTGTTTTGCATTGCTCTAGGTGGAATCAAGTGGGCAATGTCAGTCGAACACCTGCCATGGAAATATCTGTAAAAGAGAGCCAAATCACCAACCTGTCTTCGATGCTCCAGGCTATCGAGGGTCTTGGTCAGCTCGGGGTCGCCGATCAGATGAACGGCTCTCCTTTGAATGGAATCCAGTAGCCGAAGGGTGTGCTTGGGTGCAGAGCTCCAGACATGAGAGCAATGCGCATGGCGGTCAGAGTTAGATTCCCGTAGAGGACATACGCTTCATAAAAAAAAGTATGCTCGGAATCTTAGTAGATAAAAGAATGCAGTATGCTACTAGTTATTTCTAATATTTAGACCGAGAGGGACGTCATGGACCCCTGGGGAAGTAAAAAGGATAAACTAGTGCACACGTACACGTGGTTCGGATCACAACGCTAAGCTGTAGGTACCGTCTGGCTGACATTACTTAGAGGATAGGGGATAGAATGGGCCTCTTAGGCCTACGTATACTGGTTCTTTCACCAACCCCTGCTACAACGAAAAAGATTGCCTAGTGATATCTCATGCTATTCCCCTTGGAACTACTTATTCCTCTTAACATTTTTATATCAATCTTGCATTTGGTAAACTAAGAGATTTTTTTGTTTTATTTTAAAAACAGAATAACTACTAAAAGATGCTCAGCTTATTAACTAAGAAGTATGCAAAAAATTGATTTCCCAGGTGTAAGTTTTAAGATAGCCCAATTTAACTGAAGTATTGAAAATATAAAATGGTTGAAAAAAATTATAAAAAGGCAATGTCTGTCTTTACTTATTTTTTTGCTTTCTTGCATGTATGAATATTCATTAATAACTAAAAAAAACTTTGTTTTCTATGTTTATCCAGCCCTTGTATTTCACTTTGTTTTATTTCTGAGTTTATTCTTTATTTTCTACTTTTTTTTATGATATTAATAATACCACTTAACGATGTCATAATATAATAATCACTGTACCATCACGAGCAAGGGGAGAGGTACCTACTAGCACACAAACCTATACTTCAATGTAGTATAGACAAAACTTCTCTCTCTGTCTCATAGTGGAACTGAATTTCATAATTTATTTACAATAATTTTTTACTATTTTAAATTATTTTTTCATTGTGATTAAAAGTGCATTTAACTAAATTTATGAATACAAATTACTATATTCTACCTCTAAACGTTAAGCTATCCCAAGAATATTTTGGGAGGTTGTTTTAAGAAACACTCTTCAACTTTTTGCAGGTATTCCGTCATAGTTCAGAAAACTTTATTAAATTTGTTCACTCCACCAATTTAACTTTTGCATTATAGTTTTTCTGGTACTTTGAATTTCATTTTTTAAAGACAACCGAATAGATAGGCGCACTATGATTCATTCGCTACGTAAGAACCGACGTGACTTCGTCGTTTATTGCGTAAAATAGTACAATATCTTGTGTCTGAAATCGATCGAAAACGGAGACATACATTAGTGCGTCTCCAAAAACGGTTGCCACATTTTTGCACTGATCTGTCGTTCTTTATAGTATTTTACGTTACAAGGCCGGTAGGTGACTTATTACAGTACGAGTTGATTTACGGACGAGGCGACATAGGAGCCGAGTCTGGAATATAAACGAGTGCTGTAATAACACCTAACGGACGTGTATCGTATGATATTTTATTTCATTTTGTCATTATAATCCTTTTTAAAAAGATTTAATAGAAATGTTTATTACAAATTTTAAAATATTATTGGCAATATTAAATCACATGACCTTAAATTGTAACTGTATTTTGCTTGTCACTGTCAAATAGATAAAATTATAATATTTGAGTAAAGAATATAAATATAGTTTAAATAAAATAAATATTACTAACTTTAGTTAAGCAAAATATTTAAAAAATAGTAAAAGAGAGTCTATTCTGTAGTTGCGTAATATTTTTCATTTACTAAAGTTGGTAGAAAAAATACTTTTACAAGTTAAAGCATCTACACAAAGTTATTTGGTATCGATAGACATATATTGAAAAAATAAAATAAAAATTACTAACTTTAGTTAACTAAACTATTTAAAAAATTGTAAAAGAGAGCCTATTCTGTAGTTGCGTAACATTTTTTATTTACTAAAGTTGGTAGTTGGTACAATATGTGTACTTGAACATTTTGTTTCCTATAATTTTAAGTGACAACTGGTCAAAAATCCAAAGTAAAAAGTCAGTATTTCTAAAAACAAAAGATGGTTGCTAGGCAATACATTACAGTACCTGACAATGTAATGTCTTTTTAAAGGTTGGAGACAATGACGTTTTTTGAACGGCAGTAGAGTTTTGGACTTGCATTGTCTTTATTTGTTTAGAATCACTACGTTTCAACTGGTAAGCATCTCCAGTCGTCTTCAGGTGAATACTGACAATGTAATGTTCCACTTACCGGCCGCAAATGAGTACATGGTAAGTTGATTTACTGTACAAAATGAAATAAAATATTGATATTCAAAGCTAAATATTAACAAAGCTACTACTCTATATTGTGTATTTTAATTATCACTAGACGACAAAGTATAGTCTTACATTCCTTAACTAAAATCTCCGCCTCTGTGCATTATAATAATCCAGCGCAATAACCATTTTAATCTTATGAATTAATTTCAAGTATATTTTACTCCAGTTTTATTAGATTGTGCTCAGAGATTACGGAGGAAAATCCTTGTTTATTGCTTTATGAGATTTTATTTCTAGAAGATCTAAACTGGGTTACTCATAATTTAATTGTAAAATTTATGATCACGAGTTGCTCTGGAATAATTAAACCTGACTATTAAATTAGTTTTATATCTGGTATACCGCAGTCGTCCGTCTGGATGTTTATGACTTACAAATGGAATTAGCAATAGAGACAATTTTTTATATTACCAAAAAACATAGTTATTTGAAGACAGATGACTTAATAGTTCTGCAAGACGAATTTAGTACTGTAAGTTGTCCAAAATGACTTTATTTGGAATGATAAGTAGTATAATTGCTTTTAAAAATATTGTATAAAATAAATGTATATACAGGGTGGGGACTTTAACTGGAATAAATTCGATATTATTAAAACTGCTGAAGTTGCGCCTACAAAATTAGGTATGTGGGGGTTTTGGAGCATACGGAATTGGATTATGATGTCGGCGCAGTTGCCAGATTTTTCAGCTTTGCGCTACACGTAGTAATTTTGTTATTTTAAATAGAATACCCAATTAATTTTTATTGCAGTGAATTTGACAATGATAAATCACAGGTTGACAAGTCCAATTAATGCTGGTGTCCGCAGCATCATCATTTAAAATCCAATGAAAAGCCAATCAAAATCCTACTTAAATAAGTTGAGATCGGGTTGTCCAAAATTGTTCAAACTAAGCATGTGTACTCACTACAGAGACCCTCAAAAGTTGATCTACAACCCCGCTCTAAAGTCAACAGGGGAGCAAATATTTGGACAGTCTGAAACTTACACGGGATTTCCTATGTTTCTAATCACGATGCACCAACGACTTATTAAAATATTCATGCGAGGTGCTACGCCCTCTTTAAAAAAAATGTTCATGCGTTTGTTAATTAGGTTCTACTACCGCCTATATCACGACGTAATAGTTATTTACGATATAAGTGTTGTAAAGATTCATATTACAACACGAGATGTTAAAGTTGTCAAACGAGGCGTCAGCCGAGTTTAATAAAACATCGGGTGTAGTAATATGAATTTACAACAAGAATATTGTACAAAATTTTATCTACTTTCATCTTTGAATTAAGCTATTAAGTTTACTAATCAAGTTTTTTATGTTACCTTTCGCATAGTTACTGTTTCGCATGGTTACTGTCGAAACTTTGTCAAACAAATTAAAAAATATAAAAAGCGTTTTTCAAAATGAGCGATTCTGATGGGTTTACCCTCTGATATAGAAGCAGCGGCAAACGAAGCGATCTCAAGTTTAATTTCGAAAAAATCCAAGGCGCGGTACGAGTAGGAGTATCAGAAGTTTGAAGATTGGTGCAAAGCTAACAAAATAAAGGAGGTGTCTGAGAAAATCCTTTTGGGTTATTTTTTCGTAAAGCAACGCTCCCAGAAACCATCAACACTATGGACTCACTAGGTACTCAATGTTGAGAACTACCATTTCAGTCAAGAAAAATCAAGATATATTTTAAATAATAATTGGTAATTAATTTTATAATTTTATTGTTAATAATAAATCATTCTTCTAAAAAGTGTGGTTTTATTTAACAGCAAAATTTTAATAAAACAGTTTTTTTTGTAATAGATGCCCTTACAAAACGATTTACAGAACTGTAAAATTCATATTACTAAATGAAAGAAGATAAATGTATTTATTAAATTACCTTACAGTTGGCTACTATGAGAACCAGTATTTTTTATGGCTAAACAATTTATCGCACAAAACACTCTGGTTCCAAGAAAGAGATTTATTGTAAAGTCACTGTAAAATTTATTAAAATTATTTTTGAAGTCGCATACTTTCCGTGGGTCGTTTATTAACTTTTTAATCATATTGAAGGTATTTATATTAAAAATTCTTTATCGGTTATACTTTATGAGGCTTAATAATGTTGTTAACTTATTTCGCCTTGTTTCCCTCAAAAGGTAAATATAACATCGAGGTGAGAATATCATTTCTAAATAGAATTATGTTATGGACTTCACGTAAAACTTGTTGGCAAAAAAGGGTCATCGCTGGCCTATTACAGGCACCAGAAATGCAACTATGTTCATCTTCCAGGGTGATGTAGATTCAAATTTATCGCCGAACGCACTATATTTTCATAAAAATACTCGCTTCTAAGCGATATTTTAAGCGCCAACTATGTCGATATCTTTCGACAACACCATAGGTGTCGATTTCAAGTCGCTTATGTGAGTGTGATAAAGATAGATATAATTTGAACCGGTAACTCATGTGTTTAACATTTAACCAAACTTTTTAAAATGGTTTCATAACAAATAAAATTTGTTTATGAATCGTAATCCTCTTCTGCAAAAGTTTAAGAAGGAGAATAATGTTTTTAGTCAAATATTACTGAGAGAGGAGGAGCGAAAAGAAATTATAAAAGCCATAAACCAAAAAAGGAGAAAAGTGATGCAATCTGGGTGTTTTTCTTCCAATCCCAATATCTTCTCGTGATGGTCGGTACCCAGCTAATCTAAGGTACACCCAGAGGCGGCTCGTCAGGTGAAGTAGGTTAAGGGGCTCTTCACCAAAAAAATAAATAAAACTAGTTTTCCGACAATATTAAATATCAATGTACCAATACAGCTACCATTTTAGCCCTTAAAAAATAATTATGCTCGAATTAATAATATTAATTTAATCCAAATGTAGCTATGCATAATAGGGCCACGGTTAACTACGATAGACAATAATTATAAACACTCGTGCGTTTTGGCGCGCCCCAGCCGACCGTGTCCTTAAGCTCAAAACAAGTGAAGACCCGACGCCCAACATGGCTTTAATATTCACCGTTGCTATGGTTACGTGACGTCAGTCACACAAATAGCAGGAAACAATTTGCATTATGATGAAGGGGAATTTAAAAATAGATCAGTCATATACACCATTGTTTTAGCATTGGTTCGCCTAATCTTAAGGTATTTATTTGGAGGCTTCGAAAAACTTACGATTATAGATATCGTTTTTACGTGATTTACTGTGCGAATAAAAACTTTTGTTTTAATTTTCTCGTTAATTTAGTAATGTACGTACCTACTTAGTTGTATGTTTTAAAAATGAACCCAATTAATGACATAGTTTGTAATTTGTTGAAAACTCCATTCAGTCGTTGGACAGATGAGGATAAGAGAGACGTCATGTTACACGGGTTTTTAGTCAATGTTTGTTTAAGTACCCGCACTATACCTAGCTCTTCACCATTTTTTAACACCGCGATCCGCCACTAGGCACAAAGTCTATCAGTCTTATGTTTAGAATATACAAGAAATGTATATGAACCAGCTCAAACTTAATTACAAAAATTTTAGCTGCTAAATTTTTAATATATTTGAGGTTACAACAACAAAAAATGTAGTGCCACCAATATAATAAGTATAAAATTCCTACCGATTTTTGAGAGAAAGTTGATTCTACCGATGACACCCGAGTTTTTTATCGACACTTAAACATAGTACCAATATTTATAATTATCTATAGCGATGTCGCTAGAAATCAATCGCTCTCTCTCTCCATTATCTCTACTTATACTACTATTATTAGTATGATGCTCCATAAATTGGTTCGTTTATTTCACTCTTTTTGTAAGTGAAACCTCCATATTAGATTATACTGAAGATATATGTTTTTATAAGAAGCGAGCAAAAGCGTATATCAAACACCACTATAAATTCATATTTTTACCAGAGGGGTAAGTTTGAACTGAGGTTTTCATATTCGGCGATATTTCTCCGTATTTACATATCTCATAAAATGCCGCTCTAGAGATGTATGTCGGGAAAAACTGATATTTTTAGGAATATTTACACGAGATGAGGTAGTAGAGATCCACGTGCTCGAATAAAATGGGGCAAAATTCTTATCTAAAATTTTTCCTATATTTTATATTCTCTATATAGCCGGTATCGTGCTGGAATGTCACCAAGAAAAAGAACTGTCATAAAGAAGAAATAAAATCATGAAATCCGTCATCCGCTTTATAAAACATACCTTTTTTAAGAGAAATTAATGTTAATGTGGTTAAAAGGATCTGTCATATCTTTACGTGATATTTTTCATTCACTGATCGCATTTATGGTATTTATTCAAACACCAGGGCGTAGAACTTTTTCAGGCCGGGGGGGGGGGAGCAAGAAACAAAGTGACTTCTGAATCCTAAAAAAAGTGCGTCGCTAGCGGGGGGATGTAGTAGTATCCTACTTTACTAAGTAACTTCTAAAAAAATACCTAGATCTTCAAATTATAAAACTCAAAAATTTAGCTAGGAGGGGGCCAGGGCCAAGAAATATTCAATACGGGTCAGGGAGCGCAATTGCTTCCTTTCCCCCCTATAGATAACCATGCTTAACAAAAAATAAGTACTTGTTAATTAAGAGATACTAAAGTTATTTTTGTACCTTTAGCATTTGGACTATCGACGGAAGCAACAATAAATATTTCAAAATTAGTTGTAGAGGTTCGGTTGCTTCCAAATATCACCTTTAATATTTTATTAATAAAGTGCAAAATTTGTGTCACTCGATAATTAAAGGCTCAAAGTTCATTCGAAAAATCCATTACATAAATTAAGTATGCATCTTGCAATATCGGCAAACTGAATTAAATCGTATTTCATAATTTAGAAAAATTTATATATAAACATGTGTGTTACTAAATCAAAATTTCGGTAAAAAGTTGACACAATTTTGGACCCTCGGGTCCTAAACATTTTTATACGAATAATCATATTATAAACGAACTTACCAAAGTATTAAATTACTAGTTTAGGCCTATAATGTCCTTGACTTGCTTACGGCTTACGTACCTAAAAAAGACAACTTTTGTAAATTTTTTTTTTAAAACTGTTTTGTGGTTGATTGCTCAACGCAACTGAGTTTAAAAAATTAACTATACCCTGTACAATAATTTCACGTAAAATTACTGGCTTTATCATATAATATTTTACCATACGGCTTCAGGTAAAATTACAATACTTTTGTAAAATTAAACCAGAAGTTGGTATCTTTGGATAGAAAATAAAAAACTAAGATATGGAGGTAAAAACTATTTTTCTCTAAGATGCGCTGTTCCAATAATGCTACAGCCTTTCCAAGTCTGAAAATGGCATATTTTAACCATTAATATCTCAGAAACAATTCTATTTAGACATATAACATTTTATAGAAAATATAGGTGCAATTTTATAGGGAATTAGAAAATAATATAATATATAGGGTGTTCAGTTCAAGTTTAACCCGCCACACTTTTTGAGAAACCCTGTATAATGTAAATTATTTTTAAAATATGCAGCTTTTAGGTTCATAACTCATGCTGGTTTAGTATTTTTCGATAAGTTCTTCGATGATGATTTAATCTTCTATCCCCGCTTCGTTGGCGGACCCGGTATATTATTTTGAATAGAGCTGGCAACTTTAGAGAATAATTGAGAAAATATTGTTCGGATGCCTTTAAACAATACTCCAACTCGACTCATGTCATATTTTCTAGTTTCTGTGACTTTAAATCATCTTTAAATGTTCTACATAGTTATTGTGTCAGATTTGAATCTTTGTTAGTAATGTCAAAACAAGAAAAAAAAATATTTCAGAATTTATTGAAAATCTTCTGGTTCAATTCATTAATTCCTTAAATAAAAAGAAAGTGGCTCACTTTTCAATCAAACATTTTGGTGGTTTCCTATCTTTTTCGGCACTTTTCAAATCAATAAACAACAGCTGTTTTTCCTACTAATTCATCTTTCTGGTGCATTCTCAAACACAACCTGTACTGGTGGAAAAATTTGTGCAATTAGACTAACCGTAAAAATGGATAAAACCAATTCAGTTTTATTGTGCAAATTGGCATTCAGAAGTTTATTTGCGCATATTGTATGAGCGTGAAAATGGACCTTTACAGCCGCCTGTAGTCTAAAAATTGTATTGTTATAGGTTAACAATAAAATATTGTGACGCAAAATATAGTTCTATCTACAATTTTTTTTTTTTTTTTTTTTATGATAAAACACCTGCACTGTAGGAAAAATCCTTTAAGGCGCTCTGGGAGCGGTGCGAGTGCGAAAAAAGCGATTAACGTTGGTCTTGAAACATTGAAGATTGTATTCATTGGGAAACACGACCTCAGGAAGATCATTCCACAAAGATGACGTTCTCCAGATGAAAGAATTCTTGAACAATGAAGTTCGAGGAGTACTAAGCTGAACAACATATGGATGAGCAGCAGTGGTTCGCCGTGTATTTCTGTTTTGCATTGCTCTAGGTGGAATCAAGTGGGTAATGTCAGTCGAACACCTGCCATGGAAATATCTGTAAAAGAGATCCAAATCACTAACCTGTCTTCGATGCTCCAGGCTATCGAGGGTCTTGGTCAGCTCGGGGTCGCCGATCAGACGAACGGCTCTCCTTTGAATGGAATCCAGTAGCCGAAGGGTGTGCTTGGGTGCAGAGCTCCAGACATGAGAGCAATATTCTAATGATGGTCGAATCTGGGCTTTGTAGAGTGTCAAAAGTTGATGAGGTGTGTACAACCTTTTGGTGCGGAAAAGTACACCAAGTTTCTGTGCAGCTGTCTTGGCAATTGCGGCAACGTGATCATGCCAAGACATATTACCTCCCAGATTGACCCCCAACAAATTAATAGACGGTGCCAGGGGAATTGCGTGTCCTGCCATGACTATATCCGGTTCTGCAATGTTAACCTTTTTGGAGAAGACTGCTGCCTGGGTTTTCTTAGCATTAAATTCGACTTGGTTACTGTCACCCCAAGCCAAAATTTCTTCCAGGTCCTTGTTGAGGCGCAATACTTCATGCTGCCTGCGAAGATGTGCGTCGGCAGCGGATGTTTGGGGAGTCAAGGTAAAAGATGAGACAAGTGTGCTGTCATCAGCAAAGCTATAAATTGGATTTTGGGTTTTCACTAGAAGGTCGTTAATATACAGTAAAAAGAGGGTAGGCGACAATATGGACCCTTGAGGAACACCGGCATTGATGGTGAAGGTGTCTGAGAGAAACCCGTCAATCGCCACTTGCAGAGAACGGTTCTTAAGGAAGCTGGTTAACCATAAACAAAATCCATTAGGCATACCATAGGATCGCAATTTACTTAGAAGCCCATCGTGCCAAACACGATCAAAAGCCCTAGAGATGTCCAGTGCAACAGCCCGGGATTCTCCATGATGTTCGATGGTGTTGCTCCAAAGATGGGTGACATATGCCAGAAGGTCACCTGTTGATCTGGACTTACGAAAACCGTATTGATGGTCGCTGATAATGTTAAGCCCTTCCAGATACTTTAGGAGTTGTTGGTTAATAGCTTTCTCCATTACTTTTGAAATTACTGAAAGCAATGCGACGGGTCGGTAGTTGCTTGGCAGGGTCTTTTTACCTTTCTTTGGAATGGGCTGGACACGTGCCGACTTCCAGCAGGATGGAAATATTCCTTTTTTGTAGGATAAGTTGAAAAGTCTACAAAATACTGGTGTAAGTTCATCGGCGCATGTCTTGAGAACAATGATAGGAATTTCGTCTGGACCAGAAGCTTTATTGACGTCGAGTCCTTTAAGAATCCGTTTAACAAGACGCTGACGGAACACGATTTCAGACATTTGCGATTGAACTGAAGGAATGTTGGGTGGTGGTTTTCCCTGAAAGTCTACAGTGGAATGCGAGGAAAACAGTTCAGCAAGTAGGTTTGCTTTATCCCCGGCTGTGGTTGCTATTGTGCCGTCGAAACGTGTTAGAGGTGGAATAGTTGACTTTGTAAAGTTTATTGTTATATCTATCAGATTTTTGAAAATAGAATTTTTATCGTAGTCAAATACATATCATTATATTATAATAGTATACAGGGTGCTACAAGGGGATCTCGAAAATGGTAAGAGATTCGTAGATGGTTAAATTATGGCAAAGTTTCGTATTTTGGGGCTTAATAATTTGGAAAAAGAAAATTGTAAATATTTCGAATGATTTCGGAGATATCCGAGAAGAACCGAAATTTCTATTTTTGTTTTTTACTTCTTGTGCCTTTATTTTTGATTTAGGAAAAAACTTGTTTTTATAGTCGTTTTTTATGTTTTACAATATGGCGTTATTAGTTTTCAAATTCGACGTTTCGTTCTTTAGATACCAACTTTAGGTCAATTTTTTAAAATCCGGTCCTGAATTTTTAAATTCAGTTTTAGGGCCTTTTAAGCTTTAGAAATTTAATACAATTAAAAGATTTTTAAAATTTTAAGGTTTTGTCATCTAATAACACATTTTTTCAAAATATATTTTTATAATATCAATCCCGTCTAAAACATTCAAAGCAAACCTACAAAAAAAAGCTGATTAGAAAAATTCGTCAATTTTTACTTAAACCTGAATATTGTAAAAAGAAAAGTCTCGGCTCCAAATATTTTTCTGTTACATGAAACTAGGATCATCAGACCTTATAAACGGTAAAAAAAATTTGAAATTGTTTTTGAAGCAATCATCATAGACTTACACTCCAGTTACCTTTTTTTCAGAGCATTAATTTCTTTCTGTCTTACAGTATTTTGGTATAAGTCTAAGGCAAAAACCATAGGAGTAGGGTAATAATACACACAGTCTGCTCCACTAGTTTATTATAGGGATCTCAAGAAAAGAGAATCCTCATGTCTTCGTCGTACATGTTTCGAAGGCAAAAACCTTCATCATCAGCGAATAAAA
Source organism: Polydrusus cervinus (assembly GCA_935413205.1). Taxonomy (NCBI): domain Eukaryota; kingdom Metazoa; phylum Arthropoda; class Insecta; order Coleoptera; family Curculionidae; genus Polydrusus; species Polydrusus cervinus. The sequence continues at coordinate 20,460,878 of OW284514.1, read as the reverse complement.
ATTCAAGGATTATACAAGGAGAGAGACCCTTAACATTGCAAAATGAACTGCTTGAGAAACAGAAAAGAAAAAATTAAATTTAAAAGATTTTAAAACTTTTCAAAAATTTTACATGATTTTATTATTTAAAGCAAAAAAAACTTAACTTAACAGAAAAGAAAAAATTAAATTTAAAAGATTTAAAAACTTTTCAAAATTTTTGAGCAGTTCATTTTGCAATGTTGAGGGTCTCTCCTTGTATAATCCTTGAATTTTTATTCGCTGATGATGAAGGTTTTTGCCTTCGAAACATGTACGACGAAGACATGAGGATTCTCTTTTCTTGAGATCCCTATAATAAACTAGTGGAGCAGACTGTGTGTATTATTCCCCTACTCCTAATATCACTCCACTGAGAGATGGACTATTTCCACAAAATTAAAAACCATAGGACTTAAGATGTTATGTTAATAAAATAAATAAAATACTAATAAAAAATAGAATTATTCTTATCCCTTCAAAATTTGCTTACTTAAATAGCTATTTATGTATCAAGGGCGTTACGGGGACTATAATGCCCTGAAGGTAGAAATAGCCCGAGGGCCTCTGGCCCGAGGGATAGGTTTCTGCCTGATGGGCATTATAGTCCAGTAAAGCCCGTGGTGCATACAATGCTTTATGTTTTACCTAAAAAAGAGTTTTTCAATGACTAATTACATTATTTATTCGCAATATAAAAAATAAGTTGCACCTGTACCTGTATACGTAAGTAGATAATGACTGGTGTTAAGTTTGACTTTGATGTTTCTGTCAGTTAGTCAGTTGGCATTTTTTATTTAACGATTTGCTCAAAATGGAAGAAATTCCACAAAATATAAGAGAAAAGGTCATAAAAGCGACCGAAAATCTTTTGCCAGTTAAATCAAGGCAACAGTATGATCGGGAGTATGGCATATTTGGTATTTGGAAAGATACGAACACAATTCTTCAAATAACCGAAAATGTTTTAATGGCATATTTCCAGGAACTGGTAAGTTATTGATTTTATTTTAATACATATGTTTAACAAACTTTATTATTTTTAGTCGGAAAAATACAGTCCGAACTCTCTCTGGACCAAGTATTCTACCCTAAGGTCTACGTTGATGGTCTATGAAAATATAGACATTTCGCAATACCATCGTCTCATATCTTTTTTAAAAGTTAAGTCGAAAGGATACGTCCCGAAGAAGTCTAAAGTTTTGGAAGAAGAACAAATATTAAAATTTATTAAGAAGGCTCCTGATGATATCTACTTGGTACACAAAGTCATATTGGTAATGGGTGTTTTTAATATAAGCGGGCATTATCATAATGCCCGCTTATAATGCCCTAGGTGTGATAGCAGGTATTATTGCTATCATAACATATTCCGTTTCTAAGGTATTATAGATCAATAATAGATAGGTAAAACATAAATACATTAAAAGCTATGTAGCTCTGACAACAATATGTATGAATGTGCAAATCTAAAGGTATGGGTAACTTAACTATATTTATGTTTATGATGACCATATTTTTATTCGGTGTGCTACTCAGCTACGGCTAGTAATGATACATGAAATAGATGTAAGGAAGGTCGCTAATTTCTGCATACTACTCCAAGTTCTCTCACCTGGAAAGAGCTAGGAATTCCGATTTTTCTTACTAAATATAAATCGAGAGGTTATGATCTAATAATTGAACAAAACCCGTCTATAATGAATAAAATTTTATTCATATAGATTATTGTGTAGGACTTCAATTATGATTTTATGTTTTACCTATCTATTATTGATCTATAATACCTTAGAAACGGAATATGTTATGATAGCAATAATACCTGCTATCACACCTAGGGCATTATAAGCGGGCATTATGATAATGCCCGCTTATATTAAAAACACCCATTACCAATATGACTTTGTGTACCAAGTAGATATCATCAGGAGCCTTCTTAATAAATTTTAATATTTGTTCTCCTTCCAAAACTTTAGACTTCTTCGGGACGTATCCTTTCGACTTAACTTTTAAAAAAGATATGAGACGATGGTATTGCGAAATGTCTATATTTTCATAGACCATCAACGTAGACCTTAGGGTAGAATACTTGGTCCAGAGAGAGTTCGGACTGTATTTTTCCGACTAAAAATAATAAAGTTTGTTAAACATATGTATTAAAATAAAATCAATAACTTACCAGTTCCTGGAAATATGCCATTAAAACATTTTCGGTTATTTGAAGAATTGTGTTCGTATCTTTCCAAATACCAAATATGCCATACTCCCGATCATACTGTTGCCTTGATTTAACTGGCAAAAGATTTTCGGTCGCTTTTATGACCTTTTCTCTTATATTTTGTGGAATTTCTTCCATTTTGAGCAAATCGTTAAATAAAAAATGCCAACTGACTAACTGACAGAAACATCAAAGTCAAACTTAACACCAGTCATTATCTACTTACGTATACAGGTACAGGTGCAACTTATTTTTTATATTGCGAATAAATAATGTAATTAGTCATTGAAAAACTCTTTTTTAGGTAAAACATAAAGCATTGTATGCACCACGGGCTTTACTGGACTATAATGCCCATCAGGCAGAAACCTATCCCTCGGGCCAGAGGCCCTCGGGCTATTTCTACCTTCAGGGCATTATAGTCCCCGTAACGCCCTTGATACATAAATAGCTATTATGTTTTACCTATCTATTATTGATCTATAATACCTTAGAAACGGAATATGTTATGATAGCAATAATACCTGCTATCACACCTAGGGCATTATAAGCGGGCATTATGATAATGCCCGCTTATATTACCCTAATGCGCTAATATGGAAATTTTATTGCTTATCCAATTTTATTTCTCTCACAATAAAGATCAAGTTTATACAAAAAATAATTTTTTCTTTAAACAATACTAAAAATTAAACTTTATTTCCAAAATAAAACTTTTAAAAAAGATATGAGACGATGGTATTGCGAAATGTCTATATTTTCATAGACCATCAACGTAGACCTTAGGGTAGAATACTTGGTCCAGAGAGAGTTCGGACTGTATTTTTCCGACTAAAAATAATAAAGTTTGTTAAACATATGTATTAAAATAAAATCAATAACTTACCAGTTCCTGGAAATATGCCATTAAAACATTTTCGGTTATTTGAAGAATTGTGTTCGTATCTTTCCAAATACCAAATATGCCATACTCCCGATCATACTGTTGCCTTGATTTAACTGGCAAAAGATTTTCGGTCGCTTTTATGACCTTTTCTCTTATATTTTGTGGAATTTCTTCCATTTTGAGCAAATCGTTAAATAAAAAATGCCAACTGACTAACTGACAGAAACATCAAAGTCAAACTTAACACCAGTCATTATCTACTTACGTATACAGGTACAGGTGCAACTTATTTTTTATATTGCGAATAAATAATGTAATTAGTCATTGAAAAACTCTTTTTTAGGTAAAACATAAAGCATTGTATGCACCACGGGCTTTACTGGACTATAATGCCCATCAGGCAGAAACCTATCCCTCGGGCCAGAGGCCCTCGGGCTATTTCTACCTTCAGGGCATTATAGTCCCCGTAACGCCCTTGATACATAAATAGCTATTAAAATAGGTTTAAAAAACATTTGTTTAAATGTAATCCAAACAAAAATATGTATTTAATCGAATTTAGTGCAATTTAAATTTATTTGGTTTTCGAAATTCATTTATTTTAGAATAATCGTATTTTATTTGACGTAAATGCTAAAACATTTTATTGTAAATGTGACAAAAAAGTGTTTTTACAATATAATTGCCGTATATAAATTGGGGCATTATATTGATACCGTTATTATTTTTTCTTCTTGACCAAGCGAGGTCCGTTCCAAAACTAGGCTCAATTTTGATGTGAATGAAACTGAGCAACATGAACGTGGATACTTTAATAAACATAGTAGACATTGTTACAAAAATGCACTGATATTTGTCGCAGTTACACAACAGAAAAAGTCACATTGTGCCGCTTGGACAGCAAAATTACAGGTGAACCGCATCAATATGAAATAGAGAAGCTGGTAATAATACCTAGAGTTGCTGACAAAACTATTTCTATTTTTAATGGGCCTTTTCACTATAATCAACTCTATTATATTCAGTACTAATATCCTGAGTTAGAACCCATTAAGAATATTTCCAGTCATACGACCGATTATATTACTCTTTGTTGTGATAACGTAAATAGTGAATAAATGTTAAGAAAAAGAAACCCGACTTGATAAATCATTCAGGTAGGAACGCCTGAGATAAAGATTCAGCTGCGTTTGCATGGAATGGTTGTGACGTCGGTAAGAGATTTCGCGAGAAGAGAGCTTATTTTGTTAAATTATTTTTTCAGAAAAAATCAATGAATTGTGTTGAATTTTTTGTTCATTTTTTTTACATTGCTAGTAAAAATCTGCCCTTTGTTTTGTCAGGGTTAGTAAGTTTTGTCAATAAGACTATGTCTTAAACAATAAAGCTTTTTGCGTTTGAGTTTAGTCATAATATTATTTATTACTATTTTACTCACTGAAGCAAAAAAATGTTTAAAGCTGGTCGACGCCCAACATTATATTATATAAAGTCATATATCTAGCCATTGAATTACGATAATAGCTATGAAACTTTTTTTGGTTATTAAATATTTATACAACAAAGTGCCGTTTTTCTAGATAAATAAAATTTATCGTAAAGGCATTTGTATAATTTAGCAGTTATTTCTGACTGTCGAACATGGAAATATTTCAATTGGATCGTGAAATTAGAGCCACACCCAGGAACGGAATAGTTAGAAAAATGACCGTTGGGTTTTAAATGCAACACAAAATTCGCGGTAAAGGCGCAGGGCGTTAAGGCAAATTGAATGTCAATTTAACTCAAAGTTTAAAGAAAAATAGAAATTATGGTTTTCTTAAATTAAATAAAAATTAGTTATTTTAGAATGCAAAAATGTATTGTGCAGCTAATGAAAAGAGCCTTACATTCTCTGGAACTGTCAAAATTACCGCTCAAGACTCTAGCCGCGGCTGGCAACACAAATTCCATGCATATGACATTTCCTGGTCCTAAATTACTACTTTTTCGCGTTACGGTCAGAAAACGAAAGAAATATAATAACTTTGCCTATATTTTGAAAAAGCATGGCTTATTTAATGTAGAAATTACTATTTTATTGAAAGTTCTAATAAAATTGATTGTATAGCTCGTATTGTCAAAAAAAAATACGGAATGATTTTCTTCTGACAACGTAAAAAATAATATAACTTTGCTTATCCAGCGTGATTCCTAAGTTGATACTTCGTTTTTAGCTTTGTATAGAAGGCATTAAAATAAATAACTCTTTCAAATACCTTTTTTCAAAAAACTTAAAAATAGCCGAGTTACAGAAATAAAAAATCTAAGGCGGGCCCGTGTTTTTCTCCGTTTTTTGTATGCTGGTCATGCATTTTACGGATTGGTCGTCAGTTATTTATTTTGGCAATTCGCTGCGCGGTGTGGTTTTCTGAAGCAAATTAGTTTTAATAAACTGGTAAAAATGTAAAATTTGAAAACAATGAACTAATTATGGTGCTAATTTATTGTGAGTGTCGTAAAAGTGCGGATGTTTCTTCTACACACCCAGAAGTTTTTTTAATGTTATTCAACGGGCAAGTTACGCAGAACCGTATTTGATTTGTAGTGTAATAAATGAATGTAAGTACTTTATTTTTTGGGTTTTTTGAAAAAAGGTATTTGAAAATGTTGTTTATTTTAATGCCTTCTATACACAGCTAGAAAAGAAGTATCAACTTAGAAATCACCCTGTATTTTCAAAAGGCATGGCTTATTTAATGTAGAAACTAATATTGTTTTGAAAGATCTAATAAAATTGGTTGTGTAACTCGTATTATCAAAAAAAAAAAAAAAGATACGAATATCTTCCGATTGTATAAGAATTCTACTTCAAAATATACAGTAGTCAAAGTCGTTAGGCAATCCAATAATGTGTCAAAAATAGCAACAGATGGCATATAGGTACTGCCTTATTCGTAGACCATTAAAATAACATTGTGTGACTCAATACTTTTTGCCATCAACCGCCATATTTGGATTCCCTAATTAACTTCTAAATATTTAATAGTATATTACAATACAAGTACGGTAGGTACGTCTTTACCGCATCTGCGTGATGTTTAACCCAAAGGCGAGTTTGGTAAATGACGCAAATGCGGTAAAGACACCTACCTTAAGTGTATTGTACGATATTTTATCTACAAGCATGTTTTAGGGCACCAATATTAAAACCTAAAAGAGCATTGTGTAAATTTACTCCGTAGGTGCCCCGTAAGTCGTTATCAACAATGCATTAATATCAGGTTGCTAGGGAAATAAATTATAGAAATATAATAGTTGGTTTTATATGACAGGTGTAAAACTTGACAACGGAATAATTACTTGCAGCACTAGTGCGGTATAGTTATACTTACCGCACTCAAATCAGTGCGGTAAGTAGTTACTTACCGCAAGCTTGTAGATAAAATTATTAATCAAACCAATGTCAACGTCTTGTCACGATTAGAGGAACAATACTAACGTCAAGTTATTTAGTTATACCCATTGCCGATGACAGAGGGGTCACCACTGTCCGTTAGCCTCTTTTTTTATGAACCTCACTGATTTGCCCATCCGTTAAAGTGCCAAAATAAAACGGCTAGGACTTCTGTTGCACTCACTTATGTCATGTTGACGCGGCTATGATAAAAAATAAATGTATCGTTCCTTACAGCTATAACAACGACCAACTATAGTGAAATATCGACTTTTTCTAAAAGAAATAACTTCAAAAATGTCAAAATTTTTTAATGGTCAGTGGAAATAGTATATTGTATAAGAACACGGAATGATACCAATTTTCCACGATCTTAAAGGTTTTATACTACATTGCACTTCTTTTCACGACTACATTTTTGGTGAACTATACTTATATTTTTTTTAACAGAAAATCCTCCGAATTTCTATATAATATCATACAATTCTTTGTTGTTAATGATACGACGTTTATTTTTAAAATACATAGTGTATAAACCACAACTTTGTTTCGCGGCGGTCTACTATGCCTGTTCTAGCAATATTAAGATGACTTATTTAGGTTTAGTTTTAGTTTATTTCTACATTAGTGAGCCGATAGAAATAAAAATGATTCGTATTGTACATTGGATACTAAGTTTGAAAAACAAGTTTTTAAATAAAAATGTATTTGTCGACAAGTAGTTTAGAATTCGGACAGAAATACTAAAATATGCTATTATCAATCCCTGGGATTAAAATGCATAATACGGCCCTGCCGGATCATAAAAACAATGGAATAAAATTGTGGTTTAGAAAATAAATAAATCCATGTAAAATATGCTTCAGTTCTTTGTTTCGTACGTTTCGAGGTATTTTAGTTTTGTATTTGGTGTATTCCATGGCAGGGGGTAAAAAATGTAGCTATACCCTAGGTCCAAAATTACTGTCAGTGTTTCATGGGTTTTATATATATATATATATATATATATATAGAGTGCATCGGGTTGTACGAAGTTAGAGGAACAATTCTTGTGTAATTTTAAAATTTTAATAGGGCAGAATATTTATTTTCATGAAATTGTTTTCCTTCGACTTCGTACAGCGAGCTGTTCTTGATATCAAAGCGACTAACAGTTATTTTGTACGTAAAGTATAGTTAGCTTTCTCCAATGCATAGTTAAGAAAATTAAAGTCCTTGAAACACCATCCAGTTTTTTTGATTTCTCTAGACGTCAAATACAAATTTTCCAATACCAGAAGAATTGAAACTAGTGTTACATACATTACTTGATGCTTGTGTGACCCCGGATCTAACGGATGAAGCAAACTTCTTGTTTGAAATATGCTTAAAGCAAAACCTTTGAAACTTTAAAGGTGTAACTTCTGTCTTCGTGGACGGCCTACTAATGACTTTTACCAATATACGCTGATCTTGGATCAATTGAAAATAAATTTATGATAAAAATATTTTTATAAACGGTTTTGAAAAATTATAATCAATAATTAAATTATCAAAAAGTTTTGTATCCAGTGTTTTGTTAATCGAAAAAAAAAATAAAAATCACAAAGAGTCCTTCATTGTTTACGAAATAAACATACCTAAAATTTACTTTGGTTTTGATTAATCGACTACGTAATTTTTTCTTAACAACAACTTTCACCCAAGTTTGTAATTACAAAGTTTGTACATGTAATCAATAAATAATACATTACTCTTCCTATGTAATATAATTTGTTGGTTAAACAATTTTTTGTTGTTTTTAGTTTCGAAATCAATAAACATGTAAACAGAATTAAAGTATTTTATTCTTAAACGAGTACAAACGACCAAATAGTTGTGTACCTTTCATTACCGTGTGTAATTGATTGACACTGTAATATTTAATACTGGGCATTATTAAATAATGTTGGTCAGGATATTATATAAAAAGCAATGAAATAGTGTCATTTAATAATAGTACATTATGATATTAGGAGAATAAGAGTTACTTTATGTGCTGAGCGTGGAAAGCTTGTCAATCCATGCGAAGCACATAAAGTATCTTATTCTTCGAATATCATATACTATTTTTTCTTCAAGCGTGCATCATAAATTAAATAAAAGAAAATGAATTTTTAAGGAAGATAACAAGATTGAATTTTTAACTTATTTTACGGTTTTCACCTTTTTTGGTATCGTTATCATGGATACGTACTTATTTGGCATCTATTAAAACAAATATTTCAATATAATGTATTTATACGCCTAGGAGTATAAGTACTTATACTCCTAGTCATATAAATGAATTTTAATGTCATTGAGATACGTCACATAAGTTATCACTTATATGACATTTGAAGAAAAAACATTTTACTGTCGTACAAATCTTATAAGCCTATTACTCTCTTCTAATCCCAATAAAAAGAAACTCGGAGGGAGTTTCTAATCATGTAAATAAAACACGTATGTGCAGTGATTTTGAAGCAGTATTCGACTGGGCGAAACACTCTATATTAGCCCAGTTTCATTTCTAATTAAAATAAACCCCACTCCATACTGTTTGCTTACTTAGTGCACCCTAAGTTCAATTGTATTTTCTTGATCCAAATTCCAGTGCTCTTCTTGACTTGTAATATGTGTAGCATCGTGTAACAATTATTATAAAATGATGCTCATATACTAATATATTGTAACGAATGCAAGGAAATGTGTGTCGTATATGAAAATATTGTAACATTTTATTAAAAGCACCATTATTTTTTAACTTGATTAAACAAATCATTTATAAATGCACTTTTATGTCGTGTCGACAATTCATTGTTTATAGAGACCATTCTATCGTTTGATATTTCTATAAATTTACTCACTTGTAATATTAAAATCCTGGTACCCAATCTCTGTACAGATTTTCTTTCTTTATTATGATTCACACAACACGTTTTTACATTATCACTATTTTAACTATAACCTCAAAATGTCTGAGGATACATGCATGCCTGCATGGATTTAAGCATCCTTGAAAGCAATACATTATGAGGCTATCAAAAGATTTACAGGTAAAGAATATTTTCTCAGCAACTTACTGTAAACACTAATAAAAAAAAAGATTCTTTAGAAAACGCAAATCGATTTACGAGTTCATTCAGCAACCATTCAAGTTTCATTCGGAAACCAACCTGGAATATTTCATTTTACCTCAAGTTGTCATGCGAAGAGAATAATATATCTATACTATGCTTAATTGTCATTGGCTTTGGCGCCAATAAAATTTAGACAAGACGGATTTATTGTATTTTAAATAATTTTAATTTATTGTAAATCGCATTCGTTAAAAATTTGTTTTTATTAAGTGTCTGGCACATGGTTTTACAGATGCAAAAAAAATATGAATAAATTCATTTTTCAATAAGCTTCCCAAAAAAGTTCTACAAGTGGTATCCTCTGGTTAAAAAAAAGTTGGTTAGGGCTGCGCTAACCTTTTGGGATCCCATTTTTTTTTACATGACAAAAGCGAGGTCCATTAAAAATCGTTGAAGACGTATTTTTGGGTTTTAGAGAAATCTTATTCCCAAAGCCTCTATAAACAGCGTTCCATTTAAAATCCTCATCCTATATTGGTCTTAGGTTAGGTTTATTTTTGATTTAAAATTTTCTAAAAAAAAAAAGTTCTAAACGATGTAGTTCAATTATTTACAATTCTATTATTGGAAAAAATCGTTCATAAATTCATGTTGAACAAATATTTTACGTTTTATTGACCAATAGGAATATTTCAAGCAGACTGGACAATTTGGTTTAAACAAAAACCAATAAAATAAATAGACATTACTGAGAATTATTGATACTTTTAAACAAATATGACAGTCCCTGTTTAAATGTAATATATCGTGGATTTAAATTTTCTCGGTTAAACTATTTTGATTAAAATTGCTGACCAAAGCAATTTTATTGGTTCAATTACTACTTATATGTAATTTAACATTTAGAAAGATAAATTATTATGCTTTGTAAAATATTTTAAAGTCGAAATAAGTAATGTAGAAAATTATTACCTATCAAGAAAATAGAATTTTTAGATTTAATATTACTACTAAGTGCCTTTTTATGTACTTTTAAAAATCTTTTAAGCATTAACTTAGTTATAGTACAGATTCAGTTAAAACTTTTCCGACGATATAATAAATTGGGTAAAATGTGAAACAATCTGTTACAAAATTAAATCAAAAGTATTATTTGTTTCGATTTTATGGAATTAATAATAAAACAATTTTTAAAAGTACAAACTATGTATGTATTTTATTGAAATTTGATGAAAATTGCTATTTGATTTGTTTAATCATTTCTTTCAGAAGCCATTAAAAATAACAGCTTTATTCACTGTAGTGTGTTAAGATTGATAACGTTCCTTATTGGTAGTTATGACTTCAGAATGACAAAAATGTCTAACTGGACCAAGGTTTGTACTTTAACATTTTTTTTGTGTGTTCTCAGAATTTATTAGAAAAAGTTTTTTAAAGTTATTTTCTTTAATAAACCCAAAACTGTTTTTATAAAATTATCCCTGGAATATAATAGTTTCGTATTCACTAAAAGGGTTTAAAATTTAGACCATCGAATTATTTAGATCTATAGTCGTACAGTTGTGTTTTCATCGTGGCATTACTTTATATAATGTATGACGTTTCTTTATTAATCTGTTTTTTATAATTAAAACATCCTGGTCAAATAATTTGACCAAGATGTTGTTGCAAATACATTTTTAGTTCTATTAATGAATACAGTATGTGCTAAAATACTTTTTTCTTTATAAATTTAAAGAAATATCCTAAAAAAAATATATACAATACAAAACTTAGTTGACTTATTATAATACTTGTCATTTTAAACATTTAAAGAACTGTCTATTTATTACGGTTTTAAATTTATACCCCTTTCGTGATTACGGCTGTAATTGGTAAGAAAGACAGTTTGATTTTCAAAATTTTAATATGTAGTTTGTTAGAAAATGTTAAAAGTAAAATAAGTTTTTGCATAAATATTCATTATTTTTATAGGTCAATATTTTTTATAATTTTTTTTGCGTGCTTGCGTCCATGCGTGCACGAGTATGTATACTATGTATGATATCATACGCGTGGTGAAAAAAAAAATATTTCAAAAAATAGTTACAATACAAGGCAAACTATTTCATTTAAATATATGGTGGCAATTTAACAAACCATCCCTATTTATTAAAAAGAACAAAGTTTAGAAAGCAGTAATTGTAAAGTATTTAACCTATTTTCCATGTATTTGTCGAGTGATTCAGAAGTAGAGTGTGAAAATACGCCATCTGAAATTATAAAAAATGTCCTTAATTAAATTTAAAATTTTTCATTATGGTTAGTCTAGAAGGAAATCCAGGATTAGTTCCTCCTATGATATATAAAATATGAAAAAATTAAAAAGTTAAACTACAAATAAAGGAAAAGCCTATTGACAAACTATGAAACCAGATATTAAGTGGAACATAATCCTAAGTATGCTTATTTCAACACTAGTGTTGATATTTTTTTCACAAATCAAAGGCTTTTTCAATAATCCTTAGTGGTCGCAGGAAAAATAGTGTACTTTACTTGTGTGAAAGTGATTGTTCTAAAACTCGGAGAATTTCTGCACTCGGCTGACGCCTCGTGATAAATATCTCCTCGTTTAAAAAGTATCACTTGTTATGTAATATATTATTATAGTGGAGGTCAGCAACATAATATTGCGACTACACTTACTTATTCTTAGACCATCGAACGTCCTCATGAAAATAGGTTGGGCTAGGGTAATAATTAATTTGAGAGTAATTCCAAAATTAAATCAAACCCTTAATAAAAAGATATGTTTCCATATGTTGTGAACTTTTTGGTGAACACTAATGTTGGATTGCACAACGATTTTTTAACAGAATCAACTAACCAGTAAGTTTGACTGAAACATAACTGACATTGATAGGTATTTTAAACTCACAATCAAAAGTGCCTAATTAGTAAATTAAAAATTAAGGTAACCGGGCCGGAACTACTGTGAGAAAATTATTTTTTCCTACGACCACCTATGAAAATGAGAAAAAAAACACGGTTAACTTGGTTCGAAAGCGCCGAATATCACACGCGAGTCGAAAGAAAATATTTCAACTCTAGAGTGGAAATACAAGGCACACTATTTAATTTAAACATAATGGTGCCAATTTGACAGACCACACCTATTTATTATAAAGAATAAATTTTAGAAAGCAGTTTAGTAACTTATTTATCATGTATTTGTCGATTGATTTCGAATTAGAGTGTGAAAATACGCCATCTGAAATTATAAAAAAGTTAAGAATATACCAGAAAATCTATTACCAGTCAAAACAAGCCCCGCTGAAAAACAAGCCCCGCTGAAGAACATATCATATATTAAACATAAAATTTTTATGTGTTGTCACAGCGTAGAGACTAGAGCTATGGCCTACAGACCGAAAGGTCACAGAGGTTCAAATCCCATCAGGTGTATTTGACTTTTTTTATAAAAACATTAAACAATTTATAGAATTAGGTATTTTGAATTGAAATCTTCCTTGTTGGATGAATTTTTAAAATTTAATCAAGGAAAGATGCATTAAATTAAAATTTAAAAAATTCATCCAACAAGGAAGATTTCAATTCAAAATACCTAATTCTATAAATTGTTTAATGTTTTTATAAAAAAAAGTCAAATACACCTGATGGGATTTGAACCTGTGACCTTTCGATCTATAGGCCATGGCTCTAGTCTCTACACTATGGCAACACATAAAAATTGTATGTTTAATATATGACTTTTTTTTCAGCGGGGCTTGTTTTGACTGGTAACACTGGTCAACAAAATTTAAGATTTTTTTTGTCCCACGAGCTGAAGTGGGTGTACTTGGTAGTACTTTTTAAACATATTTCATATATGTTTTCAGAATTTTTCCATCACGCAGGGTTTTAAAGTGACAAAGCAATGAATTTTTGTGAACGTATATATTATAATATGGGTATAAGTTATGAAAAAATAAAGTACAAAGTGATATATTTACTTAGAAAATGTGGTCATATATGACTTTCGACTGTACTTTGCATCAGAAACATCTCTCTTCAGCGTCCAGCAATAGTCTGCCAACATAGCGGGGCTCCATTTGCCTTGGTATCTCTTCTCCATGTCCAGAATGTCCTGGTGAAATCGCTCGCCATGTTCGTCACTTACTGCTCCAAGGAGTTTCGGAAAAAAGTCCAAGTGTGAATGAAGAAAGTGTATTTTTAGACTCATGTTGCAACCCATGGCTTTATATGAGACCAATAAATTGTTAACATTCTCTACGTAATTTTCGGATTTACGATTTCCCAAGAAGCCGTTGCAAATGTCCTTGAAAGAAAACCATGCTGCTTTTTCAACTCCATTCAGAGCCTTACTAAAGTTTTCATCTCGAAGTAGCTCTCTGATCTGAGGTCCCACAAAAATACCTTCCTTTATCTTGGCATCACTGATTTTAGGGAACTTACTTCTCACATATGCAAACGCACTGTTAGTTTTATCCATACCTTTAACAAAATTCTTCATTAACCCAAGCTTAATGTGCAAAGGTGGTAAATAAATTTTTTGGGGATCAACAAGTGGGATACCACTGACATTCTTATTTCCTGGTGTCAGGGAAGTTCGTTTAGGCCACTCTTTCTTTTCATAGTGATTTTTCCTACCTCGACTGTCCCATTCGCATAGGAAACAACAATACTTTGTGTAACCGAGTTGCATGCCGAGCAAAAGTGAAACAACTTTCAAATCGCCACAAATATTCCACTTAAAGTCTATATATTTAATTTTTTTCAAAAGAAGCTTCATGTTGTCATATGATTCTTTCATGTTGCCTGCATGAGCCAAAGGAACAGAGGGGAACTTATTTCCATTGTGGAGTAGTACCGCTTTCAAGCTTGATTTGGAAGAGTCAATGAACAAACGCCACTCATTTGTATCATAGTCATGCCCAAGTGCCTTCATAACAGAGCATACATCATTACAAAATACAAGCCCGTCTTCCATAGAGAAGAATTCTTCAAACTCTGCATGGCGCTTACGATAAAAAGCAACTTTTGTGCCACTCTGTAGAAGATTCCAGTCTTTTAATCTAGAACCTAGAAGTTCGGCTTGCTTCTTAGATAAGTTTAAATCGCGGACAAGGTCGTTAAGTTCTTCTTGACTTAGAAGATGCGGCGCACAAGAAGACGAATCTGGTGTAAATGTTGGATCCAGATCAATATTTTCGGCTGAAAAACTTTCGTTTTTTACTTCGTCATCGGCAGTTTCATCGTCGCTCGGTGTCATATTTTGTAGGGGGTCAGGCACAGGTCATTCCGGACTGTGCGGCACTGGTCTCAGTGCAGATGGAATATGAGGATATTTAACAGTATGTTTGGATTTAGAAGTTATACCACTGATATTTGTAAGACAAAAATAGCAATCGGTAATATGGTCTGATGGTTCCCTCCAAATCATGGGAATAGCAAAAGGCATATGTCGTTTACCTTTTGCCCACGCTGTAAGAAGTCTGACACACGTAACACAGCAAATATGGGGAGCCCAGCTTTTGTCTTGATCGCCGACTTTACACTTGAAATACTGTTCATAGCATTTATTAACGAGAGGCGTGAAAGACCGTTTTTGAGATTTAAATGTCAATTCACCGCAGATGTAGCAAAAAGAGTTCGGGTGGTTTACACAATTTCTTGACATTTTTACAGGTGAGTTACCCTACAATAGCTTAAAATGCACCACAGCACATTCTTCAAAACGTTAAAAAAGTCTGCGTATATGTTCATTCACCGAGCTCTAGCCGATAACTAAAACAACAATAAATGTTACGTAGGACTCGGAACTGCTTGCAGGTCTCAACAAGCCAAGACATGTTCCGCGTGACACACAGAGCACACTTTGTTATTTCTAGTCACAACAAGTTATTGTTACAATACACAAATAATAAAATAGCAATGCCTGATACAAGTTTTTTGTTAGATGACTCTTATAGTACAGACCTATGCGTCCATTTTATAGGTAAATAATTACATATACTGGAACATAAAAACTAAGGGTGATGGAGAAATTCTGAAAACATGATTGATTTCAGCATGCAAAATTATATTGAAATCAGACATTTTTGCGCTTGGGACAAAAATCTTGTTAACCAGTGTAATAGATTTTCTAGTATATTCTTAACTTTTTTATAATTTCAGATGGCGTATTTTCACACTTTAATTCGAAATCAATCGACAAATACATGATAAATAAGTTAAACACTAAATTACTTTCTAAAATTTGTTCTTTTTAATAAATAGGGGTGGTCCGTCAAATTGGCATCATATGTTTAAATTAATAGTGTGCCTTGTATTTCCACTCTGGAGTTAAAATATTTTTTTTCAGCTCTAGAGTTAAAATATTTTTTTCCCAAATCAAAGGTTTTTTTAATAATTCTTAGTGGTCGTAGGAAAAATAGTGTACATTACTCGTGTGAAAGTGATTATTCTAAAACTCGGGGAATTTCCGCACTCGGCTAACGCCTCGTGCTAAATATCTCCTCGTTTGAAAATTATCACTTTCATCACTTGTTATGTAATATACTATTGCGGATGTCTGCACAGTCAAACATGCTGGTAAGTTAATTATTATTTAAATATTTGGTGCAGTCAGACATATTATATTGGCCAGTAATAAATAAATAGGTAATTAGTTTAAATGTAACTTGCGTCTGAACTTTAAATATAAAATCAAACTTTTATTTTAAAAGTTTGCCGCAATTTAAAAGAAACAGAGACCGTCTCCAACGGAATTTAATATTCTGTCCAAAATTGGCTCTAAAATAGTATTTTGGTGTCTGTATCTAAAAGTAAGGGAGAAGTTTTCCCAAGTTTTATCTTAAATAAAAGTCAACAGGATGGGGATGTCTACATTTACATACTATTTACATTTTCTGAACATAGGAATTAATTTATTTCAAGAATTTATGGGATTAATTTCCTATGCGGAACGTTTATATACAAGTAAATTTAATAAAATAGCGTAAATAGCAGGAGAAGTGCGCTGTTTGAATTAATGAAATAAAAATACCTTGCGCGCGAGAAAACATTTTAAAATATTAAATTAAAAATTTAATAAACCTCAAAGAGGAGAATAAAATGTATTAAAAGTTACAGAGGGTAAGGTGGAATGTTGGATATTGTATCCAAATAAATTTTCTGACGACTATTTTACTTCTAGTATTTACAGCCAATTAAACTACACTATGTATAAAGTTTTACCAGTATTTTATCCAGACAAACATTTAAGATAAAATCCAACAGAGTTTTCGCCTCTACTGATTCATTATCACAAAATGTGTATCAAGAATGAAAAGAAGATAATGCAAATTAAACATTTTTATTGTACAGGGTGATTCACGTTGAGTGGCCTATTAGAAGATATCGGAAACGAGTAAACTTATCTTTCTGAAAATTTGATAGCAGGCATAATTGGCTTTGAGCTTTTAAAACATTATCTTTTGAGGTTTTTGTTACTTCCGGTTATACCGAAAGTTAATGTCAACTTTGCTATTTCAAATGGAACACCCTGTATATTTTAGCATTTTTGATTACCTTATTAAAATCTAAATAACTTTTTTGTTAATAATAATCTATTCCTATCTCTAACCGTTTTTGAGATATGAATTATAAAGGGATTTTTTTTGTGTAAAAACGCTCCGAGAAGAAAGTTTAGTAACTCTGAAACTAATAAAGGTAAACATTTAAAATTTTGTAAGCTTTCAAGTAATATATAGATCTTTAGTTTAAATTACTTAGGTTTCACGTTTTTTATACAGCGAGTTTTTAAAATTGTGCCAATATTTCCATTTAAATAAATGTGCATAAGTCAATTTTTGCAAATGGAACACCATATTTTTTAGCATACTAACGTGTAGAGAATTAAATTTTCTATCTTAATGCCTTATATGTTACAAACCACATTTTTAGTCGTTTTGGAATTATGAGTAATTTAAATAAAAAATCTTAAAATTTATGTTTGTGTTAATGCGACATTATTTTTGAAAAGAAGACTTCGAATGAGATTTTCGTTTAACTTTGAAAATTAGAAATAGCTAAGCAACGAACATAGACGCTTAATAGCAAATGGTAACAAAGCTCAAAGTCAAACGAAAATCCCAGTCGAAGCCTTCTTTTCAAAAATAATGTCGCATTAACACAAACAGAAATTTTAAGTTTTTTTATTTAAATTGCTCATAATTCCAAAATGACTAAAAATGTGGATTGTAACATATTGGGCATTTATTCTCTACACGTTAGTAAGCTAAAAAATAGGGCGTTCCATTTGCAAAAATTAACTTATGCGCATTTATTTAAATGGAAACATTGGCACAATTTTAAGAACTCCCTGTGTAAAAAACCTGAAACCTAAGTGATTTAAACTAAAGATCTATGTATTACTTGAAAGCTTAGAAAATTTTAAATGTTTACCTTTATTAGTTTCAGAGTTACTACACTTTCTTCTCGAAGCGTTTTTACAAAAAAAAATCCTTTTATAATTCATAACTCAAAAACGGTTAGAGATAGGAATAGATTAATATTAACTAAAGTTATTTAGATTTTAATAAGGTTATCAAAAATGCTAAAATATACAGGGTGTTCTATTTGAAATAGCAAAGTTGGCATTAACTTCCGGTGTAACCGGAAGTCACAAAAACCATAAAAGATAATGTTTTAAAAGCTCAAAGTCAATTATGCCTGCTATCAAATTTTTAGAAACATAGGTTTACTCGTTTCCGAGATCTTCTAATAGGCCACTCAACGTGAATTACCCTGTATATTATTATAGATTTCTCTTCAAAAGTCTTACGAATACAGAACAACGAAAGGATTTGAAACAAACATTTTTATAATGATATACAGGGTGATTCCTAAGTTTTTTTTAGCTGTGTATAGAAGGCATTAAAATAAACAACATTTTCACAAACCTTTTTTCAAAAAACTAAAAAATAAGGTACTTAAATTAATCTATTACATTATGGATCAAATACGGTTCTGCCTAACTTGCCCCTTTGAATAACATTATAAGAAAACTCCTGTGTATAGGATGAGCTTGCAAAGGAAAGCGTTCTGCGTATAATCTCGAAGCAGCAGCCGCACTTTGACTAGTTCATTGTTTTGCAAATTTTACCATTTTCACTTGTCACCAATTTAAAATTAACTTGCTCAACACCACCCGAAAATTGAATGACTAATAAGAGATAAGAAAAACAACATAAAGTATAGCGGGCTACGTTTTGATGACCGCACTTAGATTTTTACTTCTGTATCTCTCCTATTTTTAAGTTTTTTGAAAAAAGGTATTTGAAAATATTGATTATTTTAATGCTTTCTATACACAGCTAAAAAAGAAGTATCAACTTAGGAATTACCCTGTTTTCTTACTTAAATAAACAGATTAGTCCAGATATAAATCGAAAATCTCTTGAAACGTAAAATGGCGAAAAATGAAAACATGAGAGCATACCATACGGCAGGTGTTTATTAAATAAGGGTATTTTTTAACAGAAAAAAATTAGATGGTATCTCTTTATTACTTTACCTACGACCACTACTGTAAATACTTAAAAACACACCGTTTCCGATCAATGTAAGATTCCCATTACGCACGGTAAAAAAATCGCACAGCTTGGTAAAAAAATCGCACAGTTTTCCTAGCAACCGCTTAGCAACGGTCAATACAAACAAACTTATTCAAAAACTGACATAATCGTAGATCATATTTGTATGTGAGTAATATTATAAAGTGAAATTAGTTTGATTAGGTACATAAAAAATGTCGAGTGACAGTGAAATAGAAAATTTAACTCCACCCAATATTAGTGAAATTGCAGAAGCTGCTAAAAACAACTTGTTACCGGCGAAATCTGAATATCGATACAAATTTACTTACCAAAGATTTATGGAATGGAGATTAAAAAACGACGTTAAATCATTTTCCGAGAATGTAATGATGGCATATTTCCAAGAACTATCAAAAACGATGAAGCCTTCCTCACTTTGGTCATTTTACTCAATGTTAAAGGCCACAATTAATATAAATCACAATGTCGATATTGCAAACTACTCCAAATTACAAGCTCTTCTGAAGAGAAAATAGGACGGCTTTAAATCCAAAAAATCCAAGATTTTGACAAGCAAGAATATAAACGATTTTCTAGAAAACGCACCAGATGATAAACATTTGTTTATGAAGGTAATATATTGAGCTCAATATAATGTTAAATGTGTAAATTTATTTCAAATCGTCTTTTAGGTTGCTCTTATAATTGTTATAAGCGGTGCATGCAGGAAACAAGAGTTGCGTAATATAAAACCGTCAGATATCCAAGACACAGGGAAGAATCTAATTATTAATATTCCCGATTCAAAAACTAAACGGCAACGTTCTTTTGTGGTGTCAGAATATTTTTACCCAAAGGTTAAAAAATATATAAACATTCGCTCTGCAGTAAGTACAGCTCCAAATTTACCTTTTTTTCTAAACTATATAAACGGAAAATGTACCAAACAGTCTGTTGGTATTAACAAGTTAGGAAAGGTTCCAAAAGAAATAGCCAAATATCTGGGACTACCAGAAGCAGCGAATTATACAGGACACTGTTTTCGACGCTCGTCCGCGACTATTCTTGTTGACGCGGGTGGTGACTTATTAGATTTAAAAAGACACGGCGGATGGCAGTCCTCAGCCGTAGCTGAAGGGTATGTGGATAATTCCCTAAATAATCAAACTAACAATTCGTCTAAAATATCATCTGTAATAGCAAGTACTAGTAGTAGTACTAATAGTATTAATGAAAATTTCATTGAGGCAACTAATAATGTAAATCTTACTTATGCTTCAACAAGCAAAAGAAACGATATACCTTTTGTCTTCAATAATTGTTCTGTAACTATAAATAATTATTGTAATGAGAATAAATAATATTATAAAAAATAACATTTGTAAATTTAAATAATCATACTGTAGAATTATTACAATATATACCTTCTCGTTGATGTTATCACGTTCTTAAATTAATAATATTGTTACCAGTTAAGATGAAAAACTAAAACTAAATGATGTTGTGTGAATAAGTAGGTCGTAGGTAAAGTATGGTACGTAATACGTGTTGTAATGCAATTACGCACTCATAGAATTACGCACTCGCCGCTACGCGGCGTCGTGCGTAACTTTTCTATTTGTGCGTAAATTGCTTTTTACAACACTTATTACGTAATATACTATAAAATAACCTTTATTATAATATGTTTACAAGCAAAGCAAAAATTTCATTTTAAGTCTCCACAGACCCTATATTTACGCTTCTATTAAAAATTATACCCATTAGTCAACAACAACTGAATACATTACCAACAAAAAAAAAAGAAAAGAAAATACGTTTAATAATGATGGCTTAAAAAGGTAAGGTAAATTAATGAGCGCAACTGGAAAGTAATTAAATACGTTTTTATTTAATTAAAAGATACAGCGGTTCTGCCCTATTAGCTGAAATGCTGGGGTTGGCTAGAGACCGAGGGTCAGCATATTAAACCTTTTATACAACAACGACCCTTTATGGCAGGTCATATATTCTGTTAGGTAAGTACTTTTGTTATGCTAACGTGTAATGTCGTAAATTTAAATTAGGTAAATTACTAATATTAATGTTTTTGCCTATGCTCGATTAAAGGTTAATAGGAGGAATTTTAACTGTGTTATTTTAAGAAGTTTGTTAAGAATGGCTGTTCTTTAGTAAGAACTAGGTTTGATTATATCGGGGTTGATATCAAAAGGTGTTTCATCTAATAAATTTAAGCCCCAGAAAACCAGACTGATTTGCCGGATGTCTGAGAGGAACATTTAGGACAGCCAGTTTGGTTCAGCCTCCGAGTCCAATTTAAATTTCAAAAATAGCGTTGGCCATTTCTTCCTCGTTCGGTTTGTGATTTACCTTTGCACTATTCAAATGTTTGTGGTTAAACAAATAATTTTCGATATCGACTTGCTTGACAAGATGTAGGTAAACTCTTTTGGAACAGTTGTGTATTGTGTTTATTGGTAGGTAGTAAATTGCGACAAAAGTTTTGTTTGCAGATTGGATTTATAGTCACTACCTATTTTTATTATGGTGGTGCTAATTTTGAATTTTTTGAGGATGTATGTTTAATATTTTTTTTTTAACCTTTTGAAGAATAACACTTTTATAATAATTGTGATTTTGTACATTTAGGGTTGGTAATTAAATAAAATCATATTGTCACTGTCATCTAAAAGTCAAGGTTTTATACATTTTTGAGTATTTGACCAAGACTTACTGAGTTAGTGAAAATCATGCGAATGGGAATAGAGCACTTTGTAATTAGAAGAGTTTTATGTATCGAGCCTTGTTTACCGAAAAATAAACTGTCATCAACCTTGGCAAATAAAAAAGAAAACGAGAAATGTAAATATATATTAAACTATAGTAACTAAATTACAAAGTGAAGCTGCATTATATAGATTATATCATTTTTTGATACCCGAATTAACTTAATCTGCAAAAAAATATTTGTTTAATTAGAAATATGACTATACCGTGTTAGTAGAGTGGTAGTTTCAAATGCTGATGATTCTGATGATATAATAAAAACAGTTAAAAATCAGAATCAGGCGATAGTAAAAAATATATTATATTTTTTCCACTACTAATTTTAAAATCACTCATTATTGACCGATTATTAACTTTAGAAATCGTTTTTCTTTACCCCTTGCCAGAAGCCTCTATTATTGACCGTCGTTATTGACAACGGTCAATAATAGAGGCTTCTGGCAAAAATATTATATAACAGGCAACTTCACCTTTTTTTATTTAAAAAATATAAGAAAACGTCATTTTTAGACAACCAGGTTATCAAAAAAACGAATTTTTTTATGAATCGACAAATACTTACAACTAGGAATGCCATCTGACAAGGTTAAAAATAATGCTGCAAATTTCAAAGTAAAGGTATCTTGACTAAAAAAAATAGAAGAAACCCTAAGAAGGTATGTTGAACGGCAGTAGAGTTTTGGACTTGCATTGTCTTTACTTGTTTAGAATCACTACGTTTCAACTGGTAAGTATCTCCAGTCGTCTTCAGGTGAATACTGATTTTTATTCACCTGAAGACGACTGGAGATACTTACCAGTTAAAACGTAGTGATTCTAAACAAATAAAGACAATGCAAGTCCAAAACTCTACAGCCGTTCAAGAAACGTCATTGTCTCCAACCTTTAAACAGACCCTAAGAAGGTATGTTAACTTTAATTAATAATTTAATGTTGCAAATGTGTTAGTAGTAGAAAAATTAATATATTTACCATGGTTTAGACAACTATTATTGCCCTCACGTCTTAAATCCCTCATCGCTGCCCTCCTCGGGATTTAAAATCGACGCTCGATCAATAATAGTATCTGTCTAACCCTTGGTTAATAATATACTATTCTTTATTGGAAAGTGATATATCTCTTATAACTTTTTGATAAAGAGTAAAATTTTAAGCAAGATTTGTTTTTACGATATATCGCTAAACTCAATAACAAGGAAGATATTTAGAATTTCGCATTTCCATGGAAAATTGCGATAATTGTTTTGTTAGCGTATGAAACCACAATGAATTTATTTCCTTATTACTTTTAGAACGTGTCAAATACACCAATTGTTTTTAAAGATACTGGTTCTTTAACTTCTTTAAGCAACTCGTATTATTATTAACCATTTGATGTTTAACTTTAACCCTATATTATTAAAAATACTGAAGCTTCAATATAATTAAAATAGTTTTTGTTCTATTAGCTAAGATCCGTAAAGGGTTAAAAACCAAGGGTCAGCATATTAACCCTAAAACAAAGATCATCCTTTTGGGTAGTCATCTTTATAACTACTTTTGTTTTGCTTATGTACATTTATGTCATTAATTTTAATTAGCAATAATTTGGTGAAAAATTTCACAATATAATATACAGTTTGAGGGTTTAAAGTTTTGTGGAACAAATTTAAAGCCTATTTTAAAGCCTATCGTGTTTATCGAACTAATATTACTGACCGAAATAGTTTTCTTCGTTGTAGCAGAGATTGGTGGAAGAGCTAGTATAATTAGTCCTAAAAGACCCATTGTATCTTAGATCATCTGGCTAATGTCATCCAGACGGGACCTACATCTTACCGTAGGATCCGATCTATGTGTTGCACGACTTTATTTTTACTTCTTCAGAGGTCCACAATGCCCCTCTCGGTGTAGATATTGAAAATGACTGGTAGAATAATGCATTTTTTATCAACTAAAGTTCCGAATATACTTTTTATTAGGAGAGTTACCGTCGCGATCGAACGCCAGTAACTTACTCACACTACAGTCGACCCAATGAGTTACCAAATCTATATGCTTTTTTAGGCTGTTTTTTTTTGAAGGCGTAAGTCTTCAATAATTTCAGATGGATTTGTTTCAGAATTATTGTGCCTGAAAAAAACATAACCTTTTCTTTACATTGCCATTATAACTCTAGCTTATTTTTAACGGTTTATATTATTTACTCGGATCATCAACCAGAATATCGTACCAGTACTTATACTTTATTACCAATATGTTGTCTGTTTGAAGGTTAAAGACAATGATGTTTCTTGAATAATAAAAGAGTTTTGGACTTGCTTTGTCTTGATTTGTTTTAAATCCCAACGTTTTAACTAGTAAGTATCTCCAGTAAAAACTAAATGTACAGTAACCACAGCTCTATTTATAATAGCTAGATGCAATGCAGCATAAGATGGGTGCAGTCATGCGTTCAGTTAGTGTGCATTATTATTCTAAGATTAAGATCTGTTTAATAAAAGTTTCCAGATATTTCTAATATCTAATGACGGCTTACTAAAACAACCTAAGTTCTGATGTATGGTAGCAGCTTCCCTGAAATTCCTCTTCCTCCAATATGGTTCTTTATGCAGGATTTCAACTTTTTCCAGGCATGGTCAACCACACCTGATTTTTCGGTCTCACCCTTTAGTGTATTATTTCTTTATTTCTTGATCCTTGTTTTAAGTGGTCTTAGTGTCTCACCAATATAAAACTGGCCACATTCGTAGGAGATCCGGTAGTTACAAATTTTCCTGTATTTTTCCTGTTTGTTTTAGTAAGACCTCATTAGATATAAGAAATATCTAGAAACCTTGATTAAACAAATGTAATCTTAAAATAATACCGCGGGCGAACTGAATGCATGACGGCACCCATCTCAGTTATGCTCCAGTGCACCTAGCTAGTATAAATCGAGCTGTAGTTACTGTAATTATTTGGTTTCACCTGAAGGTGACTGGAGATATCAGTTGAAACATTGTGATTTAAAATAAATAAGGACAAAGCCGGCCTAAAACTCTTTTAACATTTAGCAATATATGTTGCTATAGCAAATTAACACCAAAATATATTACTGTGTTTACATCGATGTCTACTCTGTATCAATACGACGACTACGGCATTAAGGGAAAGATAAGTAAACTAATTTTAGTATAATTTAGTTAATTGGCGCTTTAAGGAAAGTTCTGTACTCAAATATTGTGAAAGCTCAACATGCACTAACTCAACAAACATCAAAGCCGAACTCGAGTGAGAATTTGCATAGTTAATTTTATGTTATTACGTTGTTAATTCTGTTATCGTACCTAATTTTTTATGTTCATTCACATTATTTTATAAAAAGAATAATTAAATAAGAAAGAACGGAATTTATTTTTATGCAGATATATTATTATGAATATGATTACCCTAAAAAGCTTATTTTAGGCATTCAAATGTCCGTTTACTAGGAATAATAAAAATGAGTTTTGTCAGTTAGCTTATTGTAAAAGGGTGGTTTTATATCACTTAAACAATTTAAAATAAACAAAATTTAATAAAATATTTTAAAAACATTGCATTCTCTTGAACCGAATCCTGTCCATGTTTATTAACGGATTTTAAAAAACGTTTTAAATTTAAACTTTACAGATATTGGAGAATGTGAGAAAATTATTTTTATTAACTAAAAATAATTCTAAATATTTTTTACAATACAATGGTAAATTTTTAAAAAATATTCATCTGGATATGGTTCTGTCAGGATGACATAACCGCTTGATGGTGTGCCCAAGTACTTTAAATTTTGAAGCTATTTTGATTTAATTTTATATATAGGGTAGCCCTCCGCTACTGAGGAGGATTTACACCCCCCCCCCCCCCCCCCACCCCCGAAAGTGTAGTCATATTGTCAATTAGCTCCTGCATTTGCTAACAAGGTAGCACAGAACCTTCTCATAGTACCCGGTGTATAGCTCTGGATCTTTTAGGTTAATATACGCAGCAATTTTTAGGGTTATTCTAAACAATGCATTTCTTGCACAAATTAGCGAGTTTCACTAGAAATTCATCATCAAGAATGGTAAACCTTATCGTTTCCATATTGAGCGCGCAGTGATTTGTACGAAGTCAAAGGAAAAAAAAAATTATGAAAATATTCTGGTCTATTACAATATCAAAAATACACTGGAATTGTTTGCTCTAACATCGTACAACCCGCTGCACTGTATAAAAGCGATGCGTTCCTAACAGTAATTCTGAACCTGAAGAATAGTTTGGCATACCTTAAGATGTTGATTTTTTTTGTAAAAATGAATTACTTGATCCATAAAGAAAAAGGAGCAAACTTTTATGTAGATGTAGAAAATCAGCTACTTTTAATACTTTTTGTTTGGACGATTGTTTCGTCATTGTGCTATAACAGAATAAAGCAATTATAGACTTGTACAAGTTGTTTATATTATTTAAGTCAAACTAAAAATGTTTATTAAATAAATTTATTTTTATTTACCATCGTCAGGCGAAGCCCAGAGTAAAAGTGATTTGACAAGCTCTAAAATACAAGTGATTTTTATAAACTAGCTAAAATGTTAAAATAGTTTAAATAAAAAACAGCTTTGGTAGATTCAATTTGAGTAAGATTTGGTATGGAAAATTTAACAAAATTGAAATCAATAAAATCTTTTCAAATGCAAAAGGCAAAATACTGTAATCGTTTCCGTTGTAGAATTCGCTATGGTGAAGAAGTTAACTGAAATAGATAAATTGAATGTCAGCTCGCCTATTGCTTATAATACAGGGTGTTACAAATTCTACACTAACATTTGGGATCTCGTAAACGGTAAGAGAGACAGAAAAGGTTAAATTCGGGAAAAGGTGTGCAATTTAGAGGAAATAATGCCGTTGACGATTCCGAGTACTTTTGAAAATTTCTATTTTTATTTTTTGCTAACTTTGTTTAAAGATCGAAGAAATCGTCCATAATTCTCTAAGAGACCGGTTATAGATTTAAAGGAAAAAGGAAAGACAACAAAGTCTCGCTCTCAGCAAATATAATTTTGTGGTTACACGTGTTTCACCCTTTCGGGCATCATCAGACCTAGAATTTAAAACTGAGAAGAAACAGTCACAACATATTAAAATTTAAAAATGTGTTAAATTTTAATATATTAAGTATATCAGTTGGTGAGTATTTGTTTTGTTATAAAGTAAGTGGTGTCAAAATTTTGAAAAATTGTACCAAGGCTATATAGCCTTTGCTATGTAGCAAAGAACCGACTCTCTCCGACACAAGAGCTGCCGTCCTTAAAGCTAAGTTTTGTACTAGAAATAGTACGCCATACTTTTGAATATTACCACATTTTTTTTTAATTATTGAGCAACTCCTATAGAATATTTATTTACTTTCATATTGAGTTTATAGCTGCTATTGATTCCGCTTTTTGTATTTTTATTTTATCGCTCATCATTTTCTCTGTTTATTGGGGTTTAAAAATCAAATAACAAATTTCAAATACTTTTAAATTAATTGCCAATAATGCTGCTAATTTGTATTTAAATAAATAAACCAAAGCAAAAAGAATTAAAATACTTTTTAAATGCTGTTTTATTTTTCATTTCGGTATCTGGATAAATTAAAAAATTCTAATTAATCAAAAAAACAATTAGATTCAATTAAAATTAAAAAAGTTTTTCTGCAACGAGGAAAACAGCTAAATTCTTTGCTGTATTTTAAAACTTGTATTAAAAATAGAAACATTGCCTATGTATTATCATAAAACAACTGATTCTTAGTTAATTTAAAACTTGTTTTGGACATTTTGATAGTGTATTAAACAATAAACTGAATTCATTCTTTAACTTGACTTTTTTATACAGGGTGAGGATTTTAAATGAAACGCTGCTTATAGCGGCTTTAGGAATAAATTCCGAAAATACGTCCTCAAAGATTTTTTATGCGCCTCATTTTGTCATGTAAAAAAATTGGGACTTCAAGGAGGGGGCGCAGCCCCAATCAACTTTTTTTTTTAAATTAGAGGTTACCACTTGTAGCCCCTTTTTTAAAGCTTATCGAATATGGAATTTTTTTTATGTATTTCTTGTTACATCTGTCAAACCATGTAGCATAGCACTTGTTGAAAATGTCCACAGACCAAACTCTTCCCTTACTCTTTATAACATTTCTAGCGTGGTTAAACGTATCTCTTCCCATACCTTCAACTCTTCCAGATTTCTAGGTCTGGCGATATATACCATTCTATTTAAATCATCTCAAATAAACATCTAATCCCGAGATTTGGGGGGTCACCATATAAATCATCGCAGTCCTATCCACGTATTAAAAAATGTAATATTTAAAAAATATCTTACATTTCTTGCAAAGTTTTTAATACCAGAACTTCAAAGACTATTTCCTAATTATGCAAATCTAGACCAAAGGATATTTTTCCAGCAGGATGGAGCCCCTCCTTACTTTACAAGAAATTTAAAGGAATTATGGTCACCCCAATTTTGTGATGATAAAGTGATGATCATTTCTGCTTCTATATTATGGTGGTTAAAGGCAGTTATTGATTTTAACATACGATGAATTTCCGTTTTTTTTACATGTCGATCCAAATAAAGTATTCTCCGCGTTTTAAAAGAGAGTTCCAGCCCAGAGCCGGTATTGCCTGAGTCGGACTAAAGTCCCTACCAAAATTTGAAAAGACCCACCTAGCAGCCCTTCTTGGCACTTGTTTAACCTTCTTCTTCTTCACTTCTTTATGGCGTCGGCTGCAGTTAGCGCCATTCGCCAACTTGTTTAACCTCGTCAATAACGCTAACGTGCCATGGGTACCAAATAATACAACAGCATTGCAGGAGGTGTCTTATCAGAGTCAAGTATGCTTTCATTCCTGCCTCTGGCCTAGCATTCTTTAAGTTTCTCATTACGAAAATAAAGGTAATTGAACCACCTTTCAAATACTGCATCACTCAACCCCCTACCCTCCCTTTACTATTTGAGATTGAGACGTTGTTTCCACCCAGATTGAAGGTTAATATAATTTAATTAGAATAACAGCTTTGATGTCTACCTTATAAAATTTGAATATAAAAGTACGTGTTTAAATATACACCCGGTACAAAAAAAATAATCTAAAAGAAAGGCTAAAGATAAGAAAAGTTCGTGGTTGAAAACTATTCAATAACAATTCACGTTAAGTTAAGGCCACACAGATAAATTTCAAATTTCCCATGGTATTGCTTGATACATTAAACGTTATGTCAGAAGTTGTTAAGTCGACTTATGGCCAGCTTTTTATATTAAATACCCCATAGGATGTCAATTGGTTTTGGCTTTACATATTTATCTTTTAATACTAAAGCCACTACTGGTGGGAAATGCGGCACCAAGCAATTAACAGTTTCCTGCTATAATGCTGCATATGTTTGATAAAACCTTCGTTTAATCGTTTTGCGTATTTAACCGTGTAGTATCTTTTTTTTATTCAGAAATTGAGGCAATGCAGTTGTAACCCATCAGAAAATTTAAAAATATCATAATAGGTTTTGAAAAATAAACTAAATTAGAGATATCGTTCAACTGGATTATTTCCTGTGTGTACTTTATATATGAACGGCAGTAGAGTTTTGGACTTGCATTGTCTTTATTTGCTTAGAATCACTACGTTTCAACTGGTAAGCATCTCCAGTCGTCTTCAGGTGAATACTGAATAAGTACGGTAACTACAGCTCTATTTATACTAGGCAGGTGCTGTGACGCATAACTAGTGGGTGGAGTCATGCGTGTTGCTAGGTGATGATGCATAGCTGTAGTTACCCTACTTATTCAGTATTCACCTGAAGACGACTGGAGATGCTTACCAGTTGAAACGTAGTGATTCTAAGCAAATAAAGACAATGCAAGTCCAAAACTCTACTGCCGTTCAAGAAAATTGTCTCCAACCTTTAAACAGATACTTTATATATTACACGCATGTTGAAAATATTTTTTAAAACGTAATTTTCACGGCCCTCTAGAATATATGAGTAGATAACAAATACTGTCTTTATTTTCTCGTAGTATCTACAATGATGTAGATGGTCATGGTACGTTTCAAAGATAATAATATTTATTATAACCCGATGTTACCAATTTAACAGCAAATATATTATTTGTTAAAATGTACACACTTTTGAGGCCGTGTGGTAATGGATGGTGTAAAACACTCTATACCGAGTCCGCCAACATGGCGGGGATGAAAGATTAAATCATTATCGAGAAGCTTATCAAAAATACTAAACCAGCATAAGGTATCGACTTAAAAGCGGCATATTTTAAAAATATTTTACATTATACAGGGTGGCTCAAAAAAGTGTGGCGGACTAAACTTTCATTTTTTTAAATGGAACACCCTATATATTATATTATTTTCTAATTCCCTATACAATTGCACGTATATTTTGTATAAAATGTCATATGTCTAAATTCAATTGTTTTTGAGTAATTGACGTTTAAAATATGTCAACCAAAAAAACGGTTTTAACGGTTTCACATGTTCAACCGGAAGTTGGTATTTTTGGATAGAGAATAAAAAACTAAGATAGGGAGGTGAAAACCATTTTTCTCTAAGATGAACCGTTCCAATAATGTTACAGCCTGTCAAAGTCAATAATGCCATATTTTAAACGTCAATTACTCAAAAACAATTGAATTTAGACATATGACATTTTATACAAAATATACGTGCAATTGTATAGGGAATTAGAAAATAATATAATATATAGGGTGTTCCATTTAAAAAAATGCAAGTTTAGTCCGCCACACTTTTTTGAGCCACCCTGTATAATGTAAAATATTTTTAAAATATGCCGCTTTTAAGTCGATACCTTATGCTGGTTTAGTATTTTTGATAAGCTCCTCAATAATGATTTAATCTTCCATCCCCGCCACATTGGCGGACCCGGTATACCGGGCGATATTTTTAACTGAAATAAATTCAGCTTTAGAAAGCCTCTTTATTTGTTAAAAAAATTCGGAACTATTTCTTCATTTATTTTTAGTTTAGAATCTATTTTGTTTCGTCTTTATGAAATTTACCCCTATTTTGGGGGTAGATATCGCCCCCAATTTTTTTTTAAATGCAATTTCGATAATGTAGACATAATTTTGTTTTATTGTAAAAATTGTTAAAAATGTTGGCAATTTTTTTCTTGACAAACCCCTAATCAAAAGTAAAATTAATTTGTGACATTCTGTACCGTTACGATATGTATTTGGAAAATTTCATATATAAGTCGTTGCCTTAGTTTTTCTAAATTTTCTGGTTTTGTTCCGTAAATCTTGATTTTTAGGTGACTGTTGCTAAAATGGCCAGTTTTTTTCCGGCTTTTTAGATTACCGAAATACAAAAGTAAATAGTAGGCGGTATTTCTTTTTTTATGACCTTTTTAACGAGCTATCACAAAAGATACCTTTTCTTTTGAAAAAAAAATATTGGGGGCGGTTTCTACCCCAAAAAGAGGGATAAATTTCATAAACACACGGAATAGGTATGCCAAACTAAAAATAAACGCAGCTGTAGCTCTGTATTTTTTCATCAACTAAAGGGGCTAATACTAAATTTATTCCACTTAAAAATGCCACCTTATATACATTTGCCTATTTTTTTTTTTAATTTTAAGGAATACTAGATTTTTTATAACAAATATTAAAAAATAAGTGAACAAAATATGTTAGAGAACCATTAAGGTCCACCAGATCAGTCCCTTGGCAACTTTACCAGCCAAATAATTTTTATGGAAACAATTGTCTCAACAATGGTTTCTTTGGAAATTATCTTGTTGGTAAGGATCTTTACATACGAAGTGTCTGGGCACAAAGGAATAGTAGATCGGAGCTAAACGTATCGATGTCAAAATATTTTATTTAAATGGCTATTATTTTTTTTACGGTTTTTATTTTCCTTAAAATACTTTTTTGAGCTTTATAACATACTTATATCTTTGATTTTTTCAAAAAGATGGTTCTTATAAAGCATTTGACAATTTCTGTTTTTCATCACTTTTTGTGGCTGCTTGATTATAGAAGGGTTATTGTTTTTGTCTTGTAATTCTTGATATGTTTTTTTTTTTTGGAAAATTAGCTTAGTACCCCCTTTTTAAAATTTCTGGACGATATTCTGCTAACGTAAATTTAATGACAGGGTTAGTGATATTATTTATAACCCTATTTACATATGATTTTTTGGGACAATGCATGGTTTTTAGTATATTATTTATATCTTATATTTTCATGTAGAAAAAAAGTTAATTTATTTTTATGACATAGTTTCTATTTTCATCTTTATTTTTAAAACTACGATATTAATTATGAAGTAGGTGTTTATGTTAAATGATATAATGCAGTAAAAGTCTGACAAAGAGCAGAAAAATGTTCAAGAAATATTAGTCTAGTCAAAGCCCTTTTTATTCTACAATAAAATCTCCTCCTTCCTGTTATCATTATTTCGCGCTTTTAAACCTGCCTTACGGAACAGTTAAAATAAACGAGGTTTTAATAAAACCCTGACAGCCATAACCAATATAAAAACTTCTGCTTTACCATAAATTTTCAAGATTGCCTCCAAAGTGGATTTTATTCTTCTCGCAATCGGCGATGATAAATGTTAAGTCACATGAAATCTTGATTCACTTTTTCATTTTGCCATATTAAACATGCATACAGGTGAACACAAATCATAGTTTCAGCGTTACGTAGCCTCTTGAGAAAGTAATATTGGAGAAAAGATGCTGAAAAGTGAGAAAAAATTTCAGAAAAATGGAGGAATGATTTAGTGAAGTCATTTATAATTTGGAAGATATTAATATTGGCTCATACGCCGCCGTTTTTTTAAATTTTTTTAAAGAAGCGTTGGAAGATAATGTTCTAAAATATTTTAATAAATTGAGAAATTTTACTATTCAGATATTTATTAAGTTTGTATTGTCTATAATTCAACGAAAGTCGGTATCACTAGGTTTTGCAGGAAATTTCTAAATGGATATAAAAACCAATTTAGAAATGTGCAAGCCCTTTTTTCTTTAACGTGCTATAGCCTGTCAAAGTCCTATAAGTGCGAAACATTTCCAGATATAGAATTGAAGCTCGAGGGAGATTCGGTAAGAAAATTTCGCACCTAGTAAAATATTACAGAAGATTTAACATTTTTTTATGAATGGAAAACTTTAGATATTACACAGTGATCCATGAATAAGAATAAAATTACGTCAGTTGTTTCCTTAGCAACTAAAAAATATGCCTTTTTTGCTTCGACAAATAATTGAATTAGGCAATCCAACGATGTGTCCAATTGGCGGCTGGCTGGCAAATACTGCTTTGTAATTGGTGCACGTGACCATAAAAATAATGTTGCTGGTGGCATTTAACGGGTGACTCAATGCTTTTTGCCATCCAACCGCCATACTGAATCACGTGGTTTGGATTCCCTAATTCTGTCATTCCGTGTAATTATTTTAACATCAAAGTAACAGAAAAATTTTAAGGGAATGTTCAGGACATGAATATTTCTGAAAAAAATTTTCTTTACCAAGGTAATGATTAAAAATGAAATTTTCTGATTAGTTAGGAAAATGGGTGTGAAATTTGTTATTTATATATTTATTTATTTTATATTTTATATATAATCTCCCTAGAGCATGAATTAGTTTCGGAAATTTATAATTCAAGCTCGAGGGAGATTTGGTAAGAAAATTTCGCAACTAGTAAAATATTGAATAAGAATAAAAATTAGGTTAGTTGTTTCCGAAGCAACTGAAAAATATGGCTTTTTTGTTTCGACAAATAAATTAATTCTTTCATTTCGTGTCATTATTTTAACATTTAAGTGACAGAAAAATTTCCAGTGTAATTTGGCCGCCGGACGTTTATAGAGCATGAATATTACCGGCAAGTTTTTTTTCGTTGGCATCATAATGATTCAAAATGATTGGTTAGACAAAGTAGGTGCGAAATTTTGTTGCTAAGAAAACAACTAACGTTATTTTATTCTTTTTCATGGATCACTATGTTATTTCAGATGTTTTTCATTCATAATAAAAATGTTAAATTTTGGTGTAATATTTTACTATGGCGAAAATTTTTAACCGAATCTCCTTTAAGGTTGAATTGTAAATCTAGAAATGTCAAAATAATGCCACGGAACGACAGAATTAAATTATTTGTCAAGGCAAAAAAGGCATATTTTTGGTTACTAGGGAAACAACTACCGTAATTTTATATTTATTAATGGATCACTGTGTTATTTAAAATGTATTTCATTCATAAAAAAAATATCAAATCTTGGTCTAATATTTCACTAGGTGAGAAATTTACCTTACCGAATCTCCCTCGACCTTAAATTATAAATCCGGAATTTTCTCTTCAATAGGGAATTTTTTAAGGAAATATTTTCAGTGGTTACTTTAGGCCACTGATAAACACCCTGTACAGATAAAGTTAAACGAGTTAAAGAGTTAAGAATTGTTAAAGTGGGTGACATTTTACCGATAGAAAAAGCATCACTGTCTTGGTAGTACCACACAATTTGACATGTAGTAGTAATTTGATATTTAACACTGAAGACAAAACAAGGCAAATTATTGCTTTGTAGCATTATTTGGTAAATCCTAATTAAATAAACAATCTATATGTAGGTGGTAGAAAAATTATTTTTCTTGCATATTAATATGCACACTAAATTTACCAAAAAGTTTTCATCAAAAATCTTCCAATGCGAGTACAGATATCGAGATTACAAATTTTATTGATTCCTAATTCTTTTATTCATGATATTAAAGCTGGGAAGTAAAATCTGGTAGTTTTAACACTGAAAACTAATATCTGCTTAAGAACCGCTTACAAGGGCTGGCGCATCAGCGACAGCTGCGTCGATAATTCGTCAAACTTTTTCTTTTCCTTCTACAAAAAAATAAAGAGTTCGTCGGCGATATTAAAAATAAAATTTATATTTTAATAATTTTAATTGTATTTCACGAATTATGTTAATAAATATATAATAATTAAGTAATAATAATTATAAAAAAGCAATTTGGTATTACGTAATATGTTTTGAAAAATATTTATAAGTCATTGAACTATTATACAGCGTCACTGGTATCTGTATTAATGAATTTAAGAAAAGCTCGACTTTATGCCCGTGGGGCATAAAGTGTAACATATGACCCGCAATGACCATTACACTAAAATAATGTAATTTTGGTTACTTATTACTAAAAAAATTACGGAGTATGAGATTAAAATATTATTCCAATACACTCATCAGCAAAAAAACCGACAAGGAAAATTATTACCAACTTTGATATTAATTAACTTTTCTGATTTTGAAATATCTTTAATGAAATTTTCGAAAGATGGTAGCCGCATGTATTAAGATTATTACCCGCTTTTTGATTTAAGAAAATTGTCATTTTAATTTTTTCAATGTTGATAAAAAAAAATTAAACGTGATAAGTTAATTATTAACTAGCGTTTTATTTCATTATCAGTGTCAAGCTTGAAATATTGCCCAAACATGCACTCAGAAGTTGTTGCCCTTGCTGTGGCACTAAACGACGATGGCCGAAACATATGATATATCGCTAACGTCTTGGGTGAGGCTAAGAGTACCGTACAGGATGCAATCAGCCGCTTTCGACATAATATAATAAAGTCCAAAATTCTACTGCCGTTCAAGAAACGTCATTGTCTCCAACCTTTAAACAAACGATATTGTTTGTTATGATTAGATAAAAAAAATATTTTTCTCAATATTTATATTGTGGATGCAATAACGAAGTACGACATAAAATTTTCTATATACCACGAAAATGATTGGATATTTAAGCACTGAGGACGACGATATTACAAACAAAAGGTCCCTTAGCACATAAAAAAATAAATCGAAAAACTAGATGTAAAAACTACAAATAGAGAATAAAAATATTAAAATAACAAGCTAGAAGCTTTTCTAGCGAACAATTTTAAAGTTCCTCCATACACGAATAAAGCATTTAATTTTATTCTTTTAATCCTGAAAATATTTCACTAAAAATATGACTTTTTACCTCTTAGAATATTTTTAATAAGGGCAACTTTTGTATTGAAATTTGTTACAAGTTATTTTAAAAACTTTTTTAAACTAATTACGAAATGAAAACATTAAGTGGCCTAAAAGACTAAGTTAAACCAAATTTTGTTGAAATATAAAAGCCAGTAAAACAACAGCCTTTGTAAAGTTTCCTTTAAGTGTAAATAACTTTCTTTAGATAATTAATCAATTTAACAAATTATTGGAGAATTTTGTAATCAAAACAGGATTAGAAAGAGAAACTCCCTTGGATCTTTTTAAAATACTTTAAATTTATTTATCAGTTCATTTATTGACTTAATTTTTTTTTTAAATTAAATATATTTTTTAATTAGCTAAAATCTAAAAACTCAATGAAAGATAACTATAAAATAATAAATAATTCATTGTTTTATTATATATAATTTATAAGAACTATAAGCCAATTTTTTCTAAACTGCAAAGTAAGCTTGAAAAAAAAATTATTAAATTTTCACACTCTACGAAAAACTAACTTGGGAAATAATGCTTTAATAGCGGTGCTGCATAATTCGATCTAAAAGCAATTTCATGCTTACGAAAAATTGTTTTAAAATCTCTAGTTCTAAAAATGAGCTTCATAATGGCCTCAGGCACGTAGGTGTGTATTTTTCTAGAGTAAATTTGTACAGCGCGTTAAGTAAAAAACTGTTAAAGTTATAATTAACTATTCAAGTAAGCCAATTTTTTTTCCGGAGTTTTATTGAAAATGTACTACCCTTAATATTTCTGCTGTAATTTTTATTTCCAAGAAGAACATTTTTCAAACTAGTTTTCAATAAAACTATTACCATTTACCAGACCTATATTAACCAGTGGTGGCTCGTCATGGGAGGCAGTGCCTCCCATATGCCTCTATCTATACCATTAAAACAGCTTTAAAATACATTTTTTAAATATAAACACAATAATATAATAGTTTCTGTATACATTTTGGAAAATCTTTTAATAAATTTGTACTTTCTCAAAGTCTCTCATATTGAATTATTAATTTTAACGCCTGGACCTTTGTCCAGTAACCGAGCAGCAACGTCCTTATCCGTTTCACTGTCATTGCATCTTGTCTCGCTCTTCATTGAATCGCAGTTTATCGGAAGCGTGCGGAGACAATCCGAAAAATGTTTCCTCTGTAGTAAATGTTTTTGGGAAAGCCAATAGTAAAAATACAAATGTTTATATTTCAGGAAGTGTAGTAAGTTTTTTTGCATGACGCAAAGCGCCGTTAGGAGGCAAGCACGCCTATTGCGCTTTTTTTTTGCTGGGGTTGGCGGAAGAGCCAGTATACTTAGGCCTATATAAGGCCCATTGTATCCCCTATCGTCTGGGTAATGTCAGCCAGACGGGACCTACAGCTTAACGTGGAATCCGAACCACGTGTATGCACTAGTTGTCTTTTTTTCGCCCCCAAAGATCCATAACACCACTCTCAGTCCCGATATTAGGAATTACTAGTAACCTACTGCATTCTTAAATCCACTGAATTTCGGACATACTTTTTTTTATTGTATGTATGCCCACTCCGGGAATCGAACCCGGATTGCCATGGTCGAATACCAGTAACTCACCTCTGAGCCACTTCCGCGGTTTCTATTGCGCGTTAAACCAATAATGTTTCAAATGAGGTCCTGTAGTTGGATCGTTACACCTGTTACCGTTATGTTAGTGTAGGTTATTGTTTTCTAATTTGTTTTATAATTCTTTATTCTTTTGATTTTGTGATATGTAAAGGTATTTTCGAAGGTAAGAGGGTAAGTATTTAAAATTTAATTTACTAATTTCATTATTAATGGAAATAAATGAAGGATGTGTAAGAAACACCAAGGACATCGTAGAATTTCTTATTAAATTTAACTTTAGCAGACTTTTATACGACGACCAATTATTCGTGAAAGATTAAGGGATTCCTCGTCCAGTTTTGAGCAAAATTCTTGGCTATAAAATAATTTAATGGAAACTCTATACCTTCCCGCTTGTTTTGCTGAACAATAATATATTTTTATTGCATACCTATCAATATAAAATATTTTATTGACCAAGCAGAGATTCTCTCAATATCCTCATAAATAATCGGTTTCGTTGTAAGAAAAATATTTTGCCTACTTCCTATTGCCATTAACCACAATATTTTTAGCTTCGCAAAATTTGACAGCTTTTCGGGGTCACGATTAAAAAAACGAAGCACTTAATCATGGTCAGTATTACCAGGAGTCACTTTGTTTGGTAAGTTTGTTAAAATAAAATTAAAAGAATTAAGTGAATTATTGACGAATTATGGGCTTGGCTCTGAAAACTTTCCGCCATGGTGTTTCCTTTTGCCTCTCCATTTAAATTAGCCACGAACCGCCACTGATATCAACCCTCCATCGGGAGTAGTATCAACTAACAAGATTGTCACTGGTTGTGTGGCCATCTATTAATCCTCTAAAAAGTAACAACAATAATAATTGAACTGCTGAAATTAATCTTTCAGATGTTTATTTTACAAATCAGAACGTGTTTTTTTTTATGAGAGTGAGTTCCAAATATAAATATTTTATTTATTCTTTCGGGCATTAAAATGTACAGAATAATACCGCCTTTTAGCTTCGTCGATTATATTTTTATTAAATTTTGTTCGCGATATCTCCAGACGTTTCCTTATTTTTTGCGATTGATTCCCTTCAGCTGAATAAAAGAATTTAATTACGTAAATCGTCTTTTTACAGGTTTCCAACGATCGAATTAGGCCTTTGGGCTTTATTTGTATTCTTGAGCGACTAGATAAAGAATAAAAAAGGTTTTCTATTTACCTTTATAAAACTCTTGCCAACCAGTGCTATTAAGAGACTTCCATACCAGCGTGAAACAGGGCCTGGTTTCCTGGATGGAATTATTGAAAATTTAATAAAAAAATTTGACTTCTAGTTTGGCAGATGCTACATTTTTTTTTCAAAAATAAAAATTGAAAATATATTTTAAAGGAATAAATAAATAAAAGGAATAAATAAAAACATAAAGTCTTTCTCCACTGGTTTATTAAATAGTAAAATTAAAAGATCGTAGATATTCTACATGTTTCGGGTGTAGTAACACCCATCATCAGGAATAAAATATGAAGAGAAAGTATTTATAAGTGAGAGGAACAGACCTAAATGGTGAATGGTGGTGAACCTCGATGGAGCTCTCATCGAGCCATGGAAGATCAAAAATAGAGAAATGGGATAATGATAAAAAAAAAAATTTGGTATACTTAAGTCTTAACACTGACCATGGGCAACAGGTAACAGTGGTAAGAGGAGGCCTGTTTGGGCAAAGAGAAGAAAAAATATTTAAGAAATGTAAGAAAAATGGAGACTCACAGGTCAAGAACTTTCATCCGATCTCCCGATATTATCTCAAAAATTTCCACTGACGCCGCGCCACTTAATTCTCGTGAAATTCTTTTTAATTATATTTTGTATACAAAAAAGACATTTTATTGCCATTGCCAGACACAGGTACGATATGCGCGACTTGGTGAAAATAAACTATTTGTTCGTGATAACTCATTGACTACTGTTTGCTCTTAAGTGATTTTTTATACATATACAGGGTGATTTCTAAGTTGATACTTCTTTTTTAGCTGTGTATAGAAGGCATTAAAATAAACAACTTTTTCAAATACCTTTTTTCAAAAAAACTTAAAAATAGCCGAGTTACAGAAGTAAAAAATGTATGTGCTGTCCTGGTAATCAAAACGTATCCCTTTACTTTATATTATTTTTCTCCGTTTTTTGTATGTGAGTCATGCGTTTTACGGATCGGTCGTCAGTTATTTATTTTGGCTATTCGCGGCGAAGTGTGGTTTTCTGAAGCAAATTAATTTTAATAAATTGGTGAAAATGGTAAAATTTGAAACCAATGAACTAATTATGGTGCTAATTTATTGTGAGTGTCGTAAAAGTGCGGATGTTTCTTCTCTACACCCAGAAGTTTTCCTAATATTATTCAACGGACAAGTTAGGCAGAACCGTATTTGATTTGTAGTGTAATAAATGAATGTAACTTTATATTTGGGTTTTTTGAAAAAAGGTATTTGAAAATGTTGTTTGTTTTAATGCCTTCTATACGTAGCTAAATTACTTATCTAGGATTGTTATGAAATTTTGCCGCACAGTTAACTGGAATAGCCTACTTTACTCGCCACTTAAGTGTAAAGGAAACAGCAAATTTCCATGTAGAAGTAGAAAAAAGTATTTATTATACATTAATATTGAAAAATAAATCTTACCGGTAAGGTTTCGCCTAAATATAGAATATAACATCAAAATTTATGCGAGCACTTTGTCTGTAACTGCCAGTGTAACTTTATTGCCACCATTTATCAGGATATAAAAGTTTATTGTACCTTCAATTGCTTTTGACTGCTTTAGGTTTACTTTATATGTAGTATAACATATCGACTTTGAATTGACGTTAGAATGGGAAATGGCAGAGACAAATTCAAATCGATTTTACATCAAATAGTATATAGGTTCAGTATTCAGGTGAAACTTAGATGTCTGGAAGTCGATGCTCATAGTTAAAAAGTGCACTTTTTAATAAATTAAACCCAAATTTAGGATTTTTTCAAAACGCTATTTTTGAAACAACTTTTGCTCAATTATGTTTATAAACGTTAAATTTGCATTTAATAAACATTTTTTTGATATACAGGGTGACCCAGTTATTAGTTTTACATTCCACATATTATATTATTTTTGAATTCTAAACAAAATTCTACGCTAATTACATATGTCTAAATTCAGTTGTTTTTGAGATATTGACTTTTAAAATAATGCATTCTGAGACTTACGGGCTGTAACATTGGAACGGTTTATCTTAAATAATAGCAGTTTGTACAACAAGAGTGGATATGATGTCCATATCGCATGAGGACGTAAACTTCCGAGTGCAATATGGACAATCCACTCGAGTTGTACAGTATATTTTTTTTATGACTTAACTTCCGAACTTCATGCTAAGAATTTTAAAAAATTATTTAAATTAGGCATCATAACTTGTCTTTTAAGTTGGCCATGAACTTGTGAGAACGATAATAAGAAACAATTGAACAAAAATTCATTTTGATGGCAAACCCATTGACCAAATTACACTGTAACATATTTATCGATTTGGGTAAGTTCTTATATTTATACAAACTCACTTTTGAATATATTTATCTTTCTCATATTCGGCTTTTTGCAGAATAACAAATAAAAAGCGATATATGTATTAATAAACACGAACAATTTATTTTCTCAACCAGGTATTTTGATTTTAATGAATTGCACAGAAGAAAAAAAGGTTTGTCGGGTTTAATTTTTGCTTGCCTATAAATTATAACTCCGAAAGTACAACAAAATAGCTGTAGAATTCGTATTAAACAGTTAAAAATGGATTTTGTGCATTAATATGAATTTTTAACGTTCGCTATGGTCAAATTTTTCAAAATAATCGCCAATACTGTTAACATAGAAAGAAAAGTGGCAATAGTGTAAGTAGAAATAACATAACCTTAAATATTTTAATTAAAAAATGGATTTTTTTTCTAGAAATCTTATAATTGTGTCTGTTTTATCGGGTTATCTTTATGTTCCACCATTTAAGAAAGAATTACCAGTTAATTTTCTATGTTTGTTGCGTATAATAAAAGTTTTTAGATCAATAAGGGTTGGATCCCCGTTCAAAATATATCTGAAAATATCCCTGTGCACAAATATTTATAATAATATATTATTTATATGGAAAAAATAACCAAGGTTAGTCAGAAAACGTTCATTTGGTAGGTATATAGTACATTTTATGCAAAGCTTGTAGTAATTGTCTGGAAATAAGTGGAAATAAAGATATTTTTGAAAAGTGGGTCTCTGTGCAAATCTTTAGTTCGGTCAGAAAATAACAATAATTTGGTAGAAATATATCTTGGTATTAATTTTGTTATTATACCTTCAATTTTTGCACCATTTCATGTACTCTTTAGGAAAATATTGTGTATACACATAGAGTCTGGGATAAATGTTTTGATTTAAATTTAAAAAGAACAAATTTTATCTGACAGATTTGCATATTTTTGAAGCATATTGTTAACCTAACTTCTCTTAACTGTCAGAAAACGAATTTACAACATGTAAATTTGGCTTCTCTGTAATTGACTACTGTAATTGGTCAGTTTCATATCCTAACTAGGATGGATATAAAATTTTGCCTACTTTACCCGACACTTAAGTGTAAAGGAAACAGCAAATTTCCATGTGGGAGTAGAAAAAAATGGTTTTCATCTCCCTGTTTAGTTTTTTATGCTCTATCTAAAAGCTACAACTTCTGGTTTTACGGTTTTTTCCTTTGGGATAATTTATTATAGTGTTTTAATGTAACTTTATGAAAATTCCGATTTAACCGGAAGTGAAACTTTTGATTTTAAATGGGACACCATACTAGGTGCAAATTTCTTTTTTTACTCCATATTACCACATTCTAAATACAACCATCCAGCACCTGCCTCTATTCCACTGGCGTCAGGTGAAGTAGGTTCTGTTCACCAAAAAATAAAATAAAACCAGAAGGAAATTTTTTCGACAATAATGTACCAACGCAGCTACCATATTAGCCATTAAAAAATAATTATGTTCGAATTAATAATATTAATTTAATCCGAATGTAGCTATGCATAATAGGGCCACGGTTAACTCCAATGGACAATAATTATAAACACTCGTGCATTTTGGCGCGCCCCAGCCGACCGTGTCCGTTAGCTCAAAGCAAGTGAAGGCCCAATGCCCAACATGGCTTTGATTTTCACCGTTGCTATGGTTACGTGACGTCAGTCAAGCAAATATCATGAAACAATTTGCATTATGATGAAGGGGAATTTAAAAATAGATCAGTCGTATGCACCATTGTTTTAGCATTGGTTCGCCTAACCTTAAGGTATTTATTTTGTGGCTTCGCGAAACTTACGGTCATAGATATCGTTTTTACGTGATTTACTGTGTGATTAAAAAGTTTTGTTTTTATTTTTCAGTTAATTCAGTAGTGTACGTACCTACTTAGTTGTGTGTTTTAAAAATGAACCCAATTAATGACATAGTTTGTAATTTGTTGGAAACTCCTTTCAGTCGTTAAGGGGGACGTTTTTTGTCAATGTTTTTTTAACTACCCGCACTATAGCTTGCTCTTCACCATTTTTTAAAACCGCGAGCCGCCACTGCTCTTTTTCATTTATTTTTTTATCTAGAAGGCTATAAATACTTTCAAATCACTAAAGTCAGTCACAAAACCTTTGAAAAAAGAGAAATTAATCGTTTTCGGTCAAAAGCAATCTGATGTGCAAAATTTTATATTTAAATTTGTATTACTTTTTTTTTTCAAAAAGTCATATAAATAATGCTTAGGAAAAAAATCATTTTATAACGATTCATAAAAATGGAAATAAAAAATTAGTTGGGATCTAAAACTTTTGCATGAACTCAGCCAATATAAAATCTGCTTTCAGAACTAGAAGTTTTGAAACAGAAAGGTGGTAATTACTTTTTGCAACTATCTCGTACTTGTGACAAACTATCTCGCAAAGTAGTTATTTCCAAAATTAAATTTTCATCACCCTCTGTTACAGCGAGTGAATATTTATTACGAATAAACTTTATGTTGAGTTGCATGTAATGTCATGTAACATCGTGTTTATTAATTTTTCCGGTATTATTAAGCTTTAGTGGAAACTAAAATTTAATATTAAATAGTTTTTAATACGAAGGCGTGGAAATGCATGTATAAAAAAATAAAATTATGCCTAATCAAACTTCGACTTTAATCTAGAAATTTCTACTTAAAGCTCGAAATATAAACTTCAAACTTGAAATTTAAAATTTAGGTAAAAAATTTTTAAGATAAAAGTGCAAATTTTAAGTTTAAAATCGATATTTCGAGATTAATATCGAAATTTCGAGTTTAAAATCTATGACTAACAGGCTTATAGGATTTTAACCGATAATATGAAAAATAAAGTTATATCGAAAACTAAGTATTTTATTCTTTGAAATATATGATATAACTTTGCCTTGCATATTGATCTTACTCACAAAATAAACTGAGGCGAGGAGGGGAAATCCCTTTTAAAAGAAATACTCATAACTCTGGTTTGCCTTATCTAAAATTAACAACCTTGATTTGAAAGAGCTTATCCTATAGTAACATTTCAATTTTAGTATAATGGTAATTTGTTATATCTGTCGCCGCTAGAGAGCGCTATTTGCACAACCACCACATTTTTGAATTTTTCTCAAAAATTTGAAATAGAACCATATAGGTAGGTATAAATATTTATTTAAATAAAAAATAGATTAAAACTAAAAAAAACTGGTGGAAACCGCATGTCGATAACTATGTTAAAGCCGAAGAAATCAAAAATCATATTATGAAATCGGCGGGATGAAACCGAAAATTTCTTAAAATGCGTATGGTAAAAATTTAATTGAAGTAATATGTGATTCCTGATGGTGATTCCTAAGTTGTTATTTTTGTTTTAGCTGTGTATAGAAGGCATTAAAATAAACAACATTTTTCAATACCTTTTTTCAAAAAACTTTAAAATAGGCGAGATACAGAAGTAAAAAATCTTAGGGCAGGCCTAGTCATCAAAACGTAGCGGGCTATACTTTATGTTGTTTTTGTCTTATTAGTCATGCAATTTACTGGCCAGTGGTCAGTTATTTATTTGGTAATTCGCTACGGTGTGTTTTTCTGAAGCAAATTAATCTTAAATTGGTGACACTTGAAAATGGTAAAATTTG
The DNA here is from genome assembly GCA_935413205.1 of Polydrusus cervinus. NCBI lineage: Eukaryota > Metazoa > Arthropoda > Insecta > Coleoptera > Curculionidae > Polydrusus > Polydrusus cervinus. The sequence goes on along the minus strand of OW284514.1, from coordinate 20,415,978 downwards.
AAAACAATGAACTAGTAGATATGAGGTGCTACTTTACTGTGAGTGTGGCAAAGTGCTTCGAGATTATACGCAGAACGCTTTTCCTTGCGGGCTCATCCTAGACCCAGAGGTTTTCTTAATGTTATTCAACGGGCAAGTTAGGCAGGACCGTATTTGATTCGTAGTGTAATAAATGAATGTAAGTACCTTATTTTTGCGTTAAAAAAAGGTATTTGAAAATGCTGTTTATTTTAATGCCTTCTATACACAGTTAAAACAGAAGTATCAACTTAGGAATCACCCTGTATAGCTACTGTTAACATAAAAAAAATAGTATTAATATTTCGATCTGTTAATAATATTGTAATAGCCCCAGTACCACTCAGAAGAATTTTGCCGTTAAAGAAAATTAATACCCTATTCTTCCAGGAAGCCTTATTTTATACGCTCTGTCGGAAATTGTTGCATTTTGGAAGCATTCAAAATATACTAACTGTATATCAAAATCCTTGGCAATTTAGAATTAGAATTGAAGCATTAAAAAACTCGATATTTCATATAATAGTTATATACTTGTACCCAACTAATTCTATGTATAAAGGGTTTCATTTGTTTTCCTCTGGTACAGCTTTTAATTTTTTTGATTCAAAGCCTACTTTGTATAAAGTAAGATTTTTTGGATTATTTATTAATAGTTGTAGCTCCCACTATTGATACTTGATCAGGAGTTAAATGAGTGGACTCTAATTAAAATATTACAATATATAGAATGTTTATAGTTATATTCCCCACGTTTTTTGAGCCACTCCGTATACTTCAATATAATTTTAAAATGTGCAGCTCAATGATCTCTACAACTTTGGCATTTTGAATTTTTATCTAATCCTTAAGATAAAGAAGAAAATAAACTTTACTGAATCGTTGACTCACTCTGTACAATAATTAAAAATAGATTTTTCAGAACACTTTGTACTTCAATAAAGAAATTATGCAATTTCACTTCCATTCATTTATTTCCCAGGTGTGCAGTGATCTTTATGGTATTAAACGTCATTCTCATTTAATCTGACTGTTTTAAATTTAGCACTTAATATCCAGGGATTTGAGCCAATGATGACACATCTACATGTCAATTGGGGTTCGAAATGCTTTTAGTGGGTTTCCGACAAAAATAGTTAATGGTTTGCGGGAAGCAAACAGATATTTAAAAATATTTTATATAAACGCTAGGGACATGGTATAAAAGGAAACAATCTCATTTAAAAGTTTTCTTGTTCATTTTATCCAATATTTTTATTGGAATGGAAGACAAATTTTGGTATTCAAGTGCATTAAATTTTTATTTAAAATTTTCAGGGCGCTCTCGGCTTATTGGGCCATCATCAGTGCTTCTTAAGTTATAGCATCCCTACATTGACAACAAATTAAAATAATCAAGCAATTAGCTGTCCAAGAAGGTGCCACAAGTGGTATCCTCTAATTCAGGGGTTTCCAAAGTTTTTTCTATGGCGCCCCCTTTTGGGAATCAAGAAATGGTCGCGCCTCCCTCCCCCACGATTATACAGATACAAGTTGTATTAATTTTGCAGTTTTTTAGAGCTCTCGTGCCACCTCTAATGCTGCTTAGCGCCCCCCCCCCCCCCCAGTGGGGCGCGCCCCCCAGTTTGGGAACCCCTGCTCTAATTTAAAAATAAGTTGGTTAGGGCAGCGCCACCTGCTTGGGGTCCCAATAATTAATCCTACATGGCAAAAGTGAGGCCCATAAAAAATCTTTGAAGACGTATTTTTGGATTTTAGCAAGCTAAAGGGGTGCGCCTAAAACTTAAAGTATGATATAGGGTTTTCTAAACCGTTTTTAGGAAGCAACCCGTAGTCTGTTTAGCTGTTTTTAAAAATGTACCTATCCCTATTAAGGGGGTGGGAAACGGCTAATTTTTTTTTATAGCGCTCAGCTTTTTTGTATGATTTTCACTACCCCCTCACGAAAATTAAAAAAAAGTTTTTTTGGGCCCATTCTAATAAGCATGAACGCTTAATCTCTGAGCTCAGTTCAGGGGTTATTACCAAATGACCAATCGCAACGAACAGAGTGCTTAATGTGTAATTTGTATAATAATAAAAACATCTTCGAATAAATTTTTCACTAACGAGGCATGGTTTTACTTCACCGGTTATAAAAGTTCTCAATAGATTAGAATGTAAAGCTCTGAAAATCTTGTTATAGAGAAGCCTCTGCATTATCATTGAGTTGTAGTGTGACAGTTAGGAAGCCACTGCGTTCCTGTGATCTCACGCCGTGCGATTTTTCCCCCTTAAAAACTAGGTTTTCAAAAAAACAGCACTTGAAATTTAAAAATAATTACCGCAATCCTTCCCGCAATAAAACCAAAAGTCAGAAATAAAAGAAGATGGTGCTAAATGAAATGTACCAAACAAAAATATTTGTTTTGGAAATGCGTAGCGTTTCTTTTACATAATATAATTTTTAAATTGTTATCAACTTCTTTATTCAAATTTTATATTAAAAAGTGGATATTTGTTTTTGTAATTAAATTCCAGGTTTTATAAACAACGGCCTTAAAAATTTCCTTTATAATTTTTTATTTTCTATTAAAATACTTAACCCGAGATACTTGTAAAATTTTTAAATAAACAAGTCTTTGTTACCGGTCACCAGCTTTTTAAATTTAATTATACAGGCTGATTCCTAAGTTGATACTTCTTTTTTAGCTGCGTATAGAAGGCATTAAAATAAACAAAATTTTTAAATACCAAAAACTTAAAAATAGGCGAGACACAGAGGTAAAAAATCTAAGTGCGGGCCTGGTCATAAAAATGTAACCTGCTATACTTTATGTTGTTTTTGTCTTATTAGTCGTGCAATTTACTGGCCAGTGGTCAGTTATTTATTTGGCAATCCGCTACGGTGTGTTTTTCCGAAGCAAGTTAATTTAAAATTGGTGACACCTGAAAATGGTAAAATGTGAAAACAATAAACTAGTAGATATGATGCTAATTGGCAGTGAGTCTCGTCAAAGTGCGGCTGCTGCTTCAAGATTATACGCAGAACTCTTTCCCTTGCGGGCTCATCCTACACCCAGAAGTTTTCTTAATGTTATTCAACGGGGAAGTTAGGCAAGACCGTATTTGATCCATAGTGTAGTAAGTGAACGAACCTTATTTTTGAGTTTTGAAAAAAAAGGTATTTGAAAATGTTGTTTATTTTAATGCCTTGTATAGGGGAGACCGAGGAGGGTTGTAAGAGGTTTCACGTTACTTAGGATATTTCAGCCAAAAAATTTCTCTACCTTTAAAATCTCTATAACTTATAACATCGTTTTTGTTTTTACTATTATTTAACTGTGTTTTTTTTCCCTTCGCCTTCTTAGAGATTTTTTTTTCCCCGTCAAAAACATATTGCTTCACGTTCTTCAACTTTTTACTAGCTTCTTTAGTAACAATTTCATCCTTAACGGGTGTATCAGTGAGCACAGCAGATTTTCTCTAATAGTTTGTTTTCCTTTTCTTGGTGGAGCTTTTGGCAATGGTCTTATTGCTTTTGGTGAGATGTCATTAGAAGTAGTGGCAAGTGAACTAAGGGCCTTGGATGTGGAGGGAACAGGTTCTAGCCATGCCCCTATACCTCTTGCGCACATATTGTTTAGGCATTTTGAAACAATAAAATTATAACTTATCACGCAATGCCCACACCACAAAACACTATACTTAGAAAAAACAAGTTAGGAGAGTTGGAACAGCGTGTTTCAACTCTCCTAGATGCAAAAAATCATGTTTTGGTTAGATTAATGGCTCTTAAATTTAAAACACAAGGCGAATCTAACAAAACAATATTATGCGATGAAACTTGAATATCCATTGCATATTAGGAATAACATCAAAATGGTACTAATTTAATAGGTATTAAAAAATTATCTATTAAAATATTGGCTAAAAACTTACTTTTGGCGATTTTTTCCGTGAAGACTTGGTATTTACACAACCACTTCCACTAAACTCTTAGCGTGAACTGCATCAAATGGCGCGCCCAAAAAGTAATCAACTCGTCGCGTTGCCTGTTCGCTAACCGAAGCAGGTTTTAAATAATCGACTTTGTTACAACTCTCCTCTGTTACAACCCTCCTCGGTCTCCCCTATACAGCTAAAAAAAAGTATCAACCTAGGAATCACCCTGTATTCTAATTTATATGCATCTTTAATTTTACATTATTAACGACCTCTTACAGTATTTTTTCGAATCAAATTGTAACCTTTACACTTTCTAGCTGACAGCTTTGCTGTAACAAAAAAACTTTACTAGTTAATGTGTTAAGTACCAGTATAATGTTTTTAAATACACTAATATTTCTTTTCAACGGTTAATGTTCTTAGTTAAATATTTTTGTTACACACGCAAGTAGTTGGGCGTTGATGAAACCATTCTTGAAGACATTAAAATAACGAGGTTCTGTAATTAGCAGTAAAAAATTGTTAGCTCGTTTCGTGTTTATGACATCTAAAATTAAAACAAAAAAGATTTATGATATACTGGCTTTTGCTAATGCGGCTGTGCCCGCGATTAATTTTATTTTATTAATTACAAAGTATTTTCGTCAAATTGAATATTAATACCCACTTGTTGTCTGTAATCAAACATGAAAAGTAGTTTTCCATAATAATAAGAGACCATAAACAGTTACATTACCTAAAAATATAACCTAAATTATGCTTCTCCTATAAAAATTAAAAAAGTAGAAGTAAAAGTGGGGGCTACTGATCTAGGGAAAATGCCATTTTCCGCAGAAAAAAAATTTAAACAATTTATTTGTATTCATTGTTGTATTTATATTTAACTTCAAAAACTTTATTTTCTTAATACAATAATCATAACATAGTAGAGTTTAGTGTCCGTATATATATACAGACACTAAACTCTACTACTTTATTTTAAAAACACGGCATTGTATTACGGGTTGGCAGCGCACAGTGGGTATACTGCAGCGCGAACTTATTTGAATCTACAAATCCGTAGAAAAATTGGGGGATGCGATAAATGTTGCCTATACTGGTGTGTTGGCCTAACGTATTTGGTTTATTGTTGCTTCGTCACGACTATCTTTTGCATTGAGTTGATTCCTATAGATGGCGTTACTGGGTTTTCATCGCGTTTCTATTTCTTAAAAATGCCTTGAAAGCATAGTCTCGCTGTACTGGGGGTCGCTTACAGGTTATGGCTTTCTGATGAGTTCTAATAAAAACGAAGCCTGTCATTGTCTACCTGTGTCCCAGGGAACCCATTACCTTTGGCGTCCCTGTGTACTCAATGCAAAAGATAGATGCACTACTTTGTCTGCCTGCCGCTAAAAAACCTTCTTTTCAATAATAATAACACTCATTATTTGTGACACCTCCAAAGAGGTCATCATAACAATAGTACATTGTATACCTATTAGGAAAAGCTGAACATTCCTGGACGACCGTAAAGATTGCATGTCGAGGCGCAAGCTAAAACTGGCAATACGGAGTCCGGGAATGTGTCTATTCCTTCGAGGTATACATACTATTTTTTCCGAAAATTATTCAAAGAACATAAATTATTAGAATAAGCTTAATAAAATTTTAAAATAAGCATTATTAATTTTATTCACAAATAATGGATGTCATGAATTCTTTGTTTTGTCACTATGGAAATAAAGTAACATGGAATTGTAAAATAATAAATAATATTTTCTTACAGTACAATAATAAATATTTCCTAACAGTTATTTGCCTAGCAATGACTATGTGCAAGGATATATTGACTTTTTCTTTCAGAAGTGTTATTAAAAATGTCAATATTTTCGATTGATTTTCGAAAAAAAAAACTGTACAATCTCATTCTTATTTGTGTGGATCTATAGCTGAAGAGATTGCTTGAGGGCGATAGAAGTCATCCAAGATTATGAAAACATCGTTATAAAATAGTATATAGTTATAACTAAAGCGCGGAAAGTTCGTGATATTCCAGATACTTATTTGCGTATCACAACTAAGTATAAGGTGCGAGGACATAATTATATGTATTTAGAGTATACTTATAAATGTATGAATCAGGAACAATAAAACAACCTGGCATACCACGCGCGCTAATATCTCGGCATTCAAACCTGAATTTTGGTTCTCTAGAAAGAATAACATTTGCCGCTGAATATGAAACAGCGATTTTACCATAGTGTTTTTGTAGTTTCGCAAAAATTCGAGTTAAAAATATTGTCAGCTGATCTAGCAGACTATACGGTGGAAAGACCACTAGAATCAGCCAAACAGAAGATTGATCGCATGGCCAAGCAACTTAAACAAAACAGATGAACAGAGCTCACAACTTGTAACACATCCGTGTAACTGAGGCCCATATTTAATAAAAATCAAAACGCAGAGCTATTGAAACACAGTCGGAAAGACATGAGAAATATTACTGCGGTTATTACCGGATATTGCCTCTTCGGTACATATGCCGAACGACTGCAAGTACCACCTAACGACTTCTGAAGAAGTTGCAGAGATAAAGAAGAGGAAGAAAGTGTTTAACATTTTTTGAGTAAATGCTTTGGCTTCGCAAGAAGAAGGTCGCTACCCTGGGGGAACCATTTTTCAATAGCCTGGAAGAAATAAGCAGCTTACAACTTGGTCGCATAACCAGGTTTCTGAGTAGTGGTGGCTCGTTTGAATGAGCTGTTAAAATCCTTTTGCAGAGTACGCTGCACTAACCATCAGAAATCTGATGAAGGTGAGTTCTACGGAACACGTGTGGTAACACAACGGACCTAAAAGGACTACATAAGACTGCTTGATCAATTCCAAAGGTTTGCTACTCTAACCTAACCAATTGTTTATAGCTGTAAACATTTCGTACACAAACGTATCCACAGAAAAAAATCAAATCATTAACTGTGTCCTTCAGAATTTTCCTAACTTTGATTTGTGGCCTTACTAATAGGAAAAGTCTGAAGTCAAAAGGTGCAAGTCTAATCTTTAAATTAGTCTGTACCTAATCGAAGAGACCATATTATATTATATTATTATAAATACAAAACTTTTTCTCTGGAAATACGGAGTAAGAACATTTTTTTTTTAAAATCGAATGGTTATCGATAGCGTTCCTCTTTTGTTTACTCCGTTTATCTCAACTACGCTTGCAGACGAAACTTCCCGTCGCGTCGGCGCTTTGTAATCGGCAACACAATTTTTTTTAACCCATTAAGGGATATTGAAGAAAAAATAATTTGTATTGCGTGTAAATATTTCTTTTCTTAATATTGTAGCAGAGCGCTTTCGGCTTTCGCCATCATCAGTGCTTTTCGTCAATAATTACACAATGATATCCTCATTTAGGCAGAATCTTAAAATTATTGACGAATAGCACTGATGATGGCGAAAGCCGAAAGCTCTCTGATACAATAATAATAATAATAATAATAATAATAATAATAATAATAATAATAATAATAATACCCACACAAGCCTAAAAAGGGAGTTTAAAAACAAATACTAAAGCAGACTAACAAAGCTTTTTAATACTCACCTGAATGCTGGTAACCTTACTACTGCCATCAACACCTGGGCAATACCAATACTTACCTACTCATTCGGAATCCTTAAGTATTCAGACACGGATTTGCACGAATTAGATAGGCTTACGCGCAGGCTGCTAACAAAATTCAGATTCCACCACCCACGCTCTGCACTTGAAAGAATCTACCTAAAACGAAAGGAGGGAGGAAGAGGTCTCATTAATATATATAACTTGTGCAAGTCGCAAGAGACCTCTATGAGAAAATACTTCCAAGAATCGAATGGGGAAATTTTTAAAAAAGTGGTAGCAGCAGACACTGGATATACAGCCCTTAACTTAAAGTAAAACGGATTACCTAACATTATCCGCGCGCCGCCAAGTGAACAGCTTGTAACTTGGCAAGAGAAAGCTCTACACGGCAAATACCCTATTGCACTCCAAAATCCACTCATAGATAGAGAAATGTCACTGAATTGGTTAGAGAAAAGGCAGCTTTACGCTGAAACAGAAGGTTTTATAATTTCTATCCAAGACCGTGTCATTCGAACTCGAAACTATGAAAAAGTCATCTTGAAGAGAAATGTGGATGATGTGTGCAGAAAATGCAATTGCCCCGGAGAAACGATAGAACATATCACGGCGGGATGTGGTGCTATGGCCCCCAACGCTTACCTGGGGAGACATAATCAGGTGGCAAAGATCATCCACAAGGAACTGGCCCAAAAACTAGGGCTAAGGGAAAACCTCCCACCATACTACCAATACTCACCCGAGCCAGTCCTTGAATCCCCTGAATATCTCTTATACTGGGACAGGCCAATAATAACGGATAGAACAGTAGACCACAACCGTCCGGATATTCTTCTCATCGAAAAAACCACCAAGAAAGCTTTCATAATCGATATAGGTTGCCCACTAACATACAACCTCTCTAAAACCGAATCGGAGAAGAAGACCAAGTACTCGAATTTGGCTATAGAGATAAAAAATATATGGAAGCTAGATAAAATAGACATAATTCCGATCATAATATCGGTGAAGGGAGCTATGACGAAAAATTTCAAGCCCAATTTGGAAAAACTGGGCCTATCAGGTTATTTATACCAACTAATTCAGAAAAGTGTCATCCTCCAAACATCCCATATAGTACGGAAGTTTCTAGACAGTACAGGTTACAATAAGACCAGCAACACCAACAAAATGCTGTGAAAACTAACATTGAGAACATAATAATAATAATAATAATAATAATAATAATAATAATAATAATAATAATAATAATAATAATAATAATAATAATAATAATAATAATAATAATAATAATAAAAGTATTTACTCGCAATACAAATTCTCTCTTCTCTCTACTCAACGTGTACATAGCCATAGCTAATTTTCCATTAAGGGGTAGTTCGACAAAAAGACGGTTTCATTTTTGTCAACCAAGGTTAGAGTTTTTAGTGCCTTGTGAACCCTAACCGACCATCATACCAAAACTTTCCAAAGAGAAAAGTTTGATATTTTTATGGCCTCTTCAATTATAGTTTGGCAGGCGGTAACTTTTCATCGGCATCATCAAATTTTCAAGTTATTTTATAGACTGCAGTAGCAATAAAAAGCATTTTGCAAATTATTCTAGTGAATAAGTTAATTTCCCGAACACAAGAGTATATTATTTCGAAATATTAAAATTGCGAATACGCTTCATTTATCTTTATTTCCTGGTAAAATTTAGTTTCCGAGTTGGTTTATTATTATAGCGAAAATGTAGTCCAACTTCCAGCAGTTTACTGTTTTTCTCTTAAAATATGTTCATTGAAATATCGTGGCAAAACGTCAGGTTGTATTTTATGTTTGTTTTATATTTTTTGTTTTTGTGTTCCGGATATTTCTGTGAAGTAAATTTTTTGGCGATACATTGTCTTGTTATTTCTAAAATATGTCGGCCAGGTAAGAATCACAACTATTTTTACTTCTAGCAGTGTTTTTGTATAAAAAGTGAAACGACTAAAGAAGATGATCTGTGATAAAAAGGATTAATTGCCCGCGGAGTCAGTAGTTATTCCCAAAAATTGCCCAAAATAGACACTTCTAAATATTATAAAGTTGTTCATAAAATAAAATAATAATATACCTTCAATCTGTTAAAATATATCGATTTTGCTAATCCAAATGAAATAATTGAAAGCTGTATTGAATTAACGGAATTTATTTTAATCAAATCCGATACATTCTCTACTTCCATTATTCAAAATTACATGTTAATTCTGGTCAGTGTGCAGAATAACAACCGCACATGGCAAAAAGGGATTTCGCCTATCTGATTTACTGGCTCCATTTCCTCAGGTAAATTTTTCATGGCATTACAAATGGCAGTCCTTATTATTATTTTACCCGCTTTTCGTTTCGAACATGTACAGCCTAATTGGCTCAGCCACTGGCTCTAACTCGGATTTATGTACTCTTTAACAGACTTTGTCAGTGATTATTTCGGCTCATTAAGGACTTATGAATAGGGAAAATAGCTGGAACATATAAATTTGTATTTTTTATTGTGATCATTGTTCCAATTGAATTTTAAAGATTTAAATTTTGTGTGTTTAGATTGAAAGTTAGAATTTCGTGTCTGTCCAAATATTGTGATATTGCAGAGGCTATAGGAATAAATTTAGTAAAAACTTGTTGTTCTATCTATTTTTTCTGGAAGCCAATCAATCAGATGCAAGAAATTATAGACTAAGTTCAATTTCGAGTCCAATTCCTGGGCGTTTAAAAAAATATTTGCGATCTTATTATGCATTCAAGAACACAGGGCTTCTAAAAAAATAAACGCCCAGGAGCCAGGTTAGACAATGACGCTCGTTTAGGCCTTATTTGAACTCATCAAACTGCCATAAAACACGTTGCAACTCCTCGATTGCGAAAACGCCAATTCCACATCCACCTTTGAATGCGAAAGCTGTTGATCGTGTGATGCAAATAGTCGTTCCATATACTGTAAGTAAATTATTACGGACGTTAATTTCTACTTTTCCATCAGGAGACTTCTTTATTGTGAGTTTTACTTAAACGGTATTAGATACTTTGGAAATTAGATGTCAAGTTGGCGGTGTATATACAGATGTTACTACGGCATTTGATATTGTGAATAATCATATTATGGCACAAGAACTGAAGTGCTTTGGCTTCTGTATTGTGAGTTTTACCTAAATGGTGTTAGATACTTTGGAAAATAGATGTCAAGTTGGCGGTGTATATACAGATGTTAGTAAGGCATTTGATATTGTGAATAATCATATTCCGACACAAATACTGAAGTGCTTTGACTTATCCGGAACCTTACTTAAGTGGCTACTATAAACATGTTTTCTGACTGGTTACAATTTTTTATTTAATTTCGGCCGGTATAATTTACAGATAATTTTCTATACAAAATTTGCATAACAGGGGGTATATCTTTGGCCAAAGAATGGTTATGTATGCATATATAGCGTTTCGGTATAAGTAAAACTAAACAAGCATTAATGCACTTATATTTTTAAAGACGAAGATTTTCCTTTTCATTTCGCCAGATCCATCTCTAGACGCGTTTCGTCATATCACGACTCATCATTAGAGCTAGGATCCGACGAAAAGAAAAGGGATCTCGAAGCTACTTAAGGCAGCACTTGGTGGGACACACCAGTAAGATGTGGCACGGAGCGCCATCTGTGTCGTTGTTAGACACTCTTGAGCTTACCAGCACCTCTAACAAACTTATATTTTTATTTTTATTAACAGTATCAGAATCCAGGCGTTCTATTTTTTCTTTATGTTTTCAATATAAATGCATTAACCATTTTTATTATGAAACTGTCATCATCACTTTGCTATTTAGATTGAAATGATGCATCTTTATCATGTTTATTGACAATGAAAGTATACATTTTTTAAATTAAAATTACTGAAGCTATTTCAGCTTTTTTATTATTACGTTATTCCATAGTTTATCAAAATACAGAGTCTACTTCTCAGTTGAATGGCTCTAGGAACATTAAAATAGACGGAAACTGAGTGGCGCATAAACATCGCTTGTCTACGACCGCTTGTTAAACCGATGAAAAGTAGCCGTAAGCACGTGAGAACCTTTTGGGGTAAATTTCATTTCCCCCCGAAAAGTACGCCCCAATGTCCAGAGTATTAACAGTTTGAATATGGCTTACGAATCTCTTGTCAGGTCATGTTTAGCATGGCATAGAGGCCATGTAGCCACCGGGGCCAAATGATTCCAGTCCGCCCCTGATGTTTAAAATACCTTTTTTGTATGTGTTCACCAATCCATTTAATATAATATATTCAAACTATCGAAAAGATATACCGGGTGTTGCATCGTCGAGCGGGACATAGGAAATCCCATGTAATTTTAAATGGGGTCAATTATTGGCTTCCCTAATTATTTTAGAAAAAAATTGTATTTAGGTTTATTAAAGAGCACTAAAACCCACATTCAAAAGAATAACTTTAGATATTTTTGATGAGCCCGTTTACGGGTTATCGCCGATTTCTTTTTAACTATTTCTCCTTTTTATGGCCCCGTATTTGCGGGCACCAGTCAAGGTAAAAGATGAGTGTCAAATAAAGTTGTCATTTTAAAATGTGTGCTTTATTGTTATAAAAACTCGTACATCGAAAATATTAGCCATGAATTACACTTCTGAAGAAAAAATATTGATGATTAAATGGTATTATCAAGAAAATACTTATCAAAATGTGTCAGACATGTTTGCTGCTCTGTATCCGAATAGACCGATACCTGCAAAATTTACAGTCGAAAGGACTATCAAGAAATTTGAGACAAATGGCACTGTAATAAATAACTGCAGATGTGAAAAAAGGCAGGAACAAACAAGAGATGCAAGAAATGATAGGGACTTGCAAAGGCAGGAACAAAGAAGAGATACAAGAAATGATAGGGACTTGCAAGTTTTATTGTGCGTGGAAGAAAATGATGGGAAGATCAGCACAAGAAAACTTGAGGATGACATAGGATTAGATCACACCACAGCGTTACGAGCTTTGAAACGACATAAATATTATTTATACAAATATGAAAAGCACCAAGAGCGAAGATATAGGGACGAAAGAGCAAACATGGATAGGGAATTTTTTAAAAACATTTGTTTCACTGACGAATGCACATTTACCTTAAACAATGAACCAAATGTTCAAAATTATCGATATTGGAGCAAAGAAAACCAACACAGGTTTATCGAAACAAGGACGCAATATCCACAAAAAGGTAATGTTTGGGCTGGGATTTTCGGAGAAAATATTATCGGCCCATTATATCCTACACGAAATTTAAATGCAGAATATTTTTTGAAACTACTTGAAGATCATATTTTACCTACTTTACATGATGCCGCCAGGGAAAATCAGGAAGTTTGGTACCAAATGGGTGGCTGCCCGGCACATAGTACCCTGGCTGTCCGGGAATATTTAAACCGTGCTTTTAATGGAAATGTTATTTGCTTAAATCATACAGTAAATTGGCCAACCAGGTCTCCTGATTTATCGCCAAATGATTTCTTTCTCTGGGGCCATTTAAAAAACAGGATATACAAAGATAAAAAATACCCAAATCTAGACGAGTTAAAAAATGCTATTTCTGCCAAATGCAATAGAATTTCAGTTTACCAACTTGCGAATGTAAGAAGAGAATTTTATGATCGCCTCGGTTATTGTCAATGGAGGAATATTTGAACATCTTCTTAAATCCTAAAGTTCTAATAATTTAATAGTACCTACTTATTAATTAGTAAAATATTGAAACATGTAAAATGTCATAATTAACCATGTAATTGGATACTTTATTTTAGTTTTATTCAGATTAATTTGTACTCATAAATACACCTTTAATATTTTCGATGTACGACTTTTTATAACAATAAAGCACACATTTCAAAATGACAACTTTATTTGACAGTCATCTTTTACCTTGACTGGTGCCCGCAAATACGGGGCCATAAAAAGGAGAAATAGTTAAAAAGAAATCGGCGATAACCCGTAAACAGGCTCATCAAAAATATCTAAAGTTATTCTGTTTTAGTGCTCTTCAATAAACCTAAATAGAATTTTTCTCTAAAATAATTAGGAAAGTCAATAACTGACCCCATTTAAAATTACATGGGATTTCCTATGTCCCGCTCGACGATGCAACACTCGGTATAACAAATATGATTGATGTGAATATAGTATTTACAGGTTCACATACGACCAATTTTTTTAAATTTTAGCACAAAACGTACAAAAAAAGTTATAAAATGTATTAAATCTAATAGACGAAAAAAATATTTCCTTTCTTGGTATATTCCATTATCATTAAAATAAAATATTCATTGTTCTTATACAAAAAAAAAATAATCACTTTTCAAGTAATTTACACTTTAAAACCAACACAAACATATTAATTATACATTATTCATGAAGAGTTATTAGTCCAGAACACCAAACCAAAAGCGAAGCCAGAAGATTATAAAATTTTAATAACATAATCCCTTTGGTATCGTAAAGTAACTAATTTTTACCAGCGGTATATCAGAGGAAAATAACACATTTTATATGCTACGTAGATTTACGGTTAAAAGATAAATCTTTCTGTAAAAAAAACATAAGCAAGGTCCATATTTTTATTAGATGCTGTATTAAGATAATTAGAAAGCTCACTGGGTTTAATGTAAATAAACATTATTTTAAAAATATAAATAATAAATCCCACAAAGTCCCGGTTTCAAAAATTCTTTTATATAACGGTTACATGTTTCGCTCACAAATGAGCATCATCAGACCTACAAACGTTATTGTGTTTGCAAGATGTGCATATAAAAAACATAAAAGTATCTTACCTAATTACACAAACAAACATTTAAAAATTAACAATATATAAACACCTCACCCAACTGTAAATAAAACATAAATAAATTATACTGAGTGGGGAGTAACAACCTTCCATAGATTGGTCAAAAGTAGCCCACGAAGTAAATGCCCAACCTTGTCTGTTAGTGCCAAGAAAAATAAAACTAAAGAGAGAAATGTCAAATGTCACCGGAAAAGGCGTGAGAACAAAAGGTTATGGATATAAAAGCGAATCATTTGTTTATGTTATTGAAAATAAAATAGAGCTCAAAATTAAAAACTTCATTAACACAGGTAAGGACTGGACTCTTCTTAGCTTTGGTTATCTCTAATTTTTCAAGTAAAACCAACTTTTTGCTCTTCTGACATTCGTGAAGTAGTTTACATTTTCAGGTGCCGAGAATTGATGTTTTGATTCTAACAGATGGTTTGCAAACGCTGATTTCGTGTTAGTTATATCAGTATTCCGGTATTTATCAACAAAACTAAGATGTTCTTGGATTCTGGTCGATATTTTTCGTCCTGATTGTCCTACATTTATTATTTATACTTAAATCAGGTCTCTTGGAGAAAATGGACAGCTTTTTCGAATTATTTTAAAAAGACTGCTTTGCAGAATCAAGTAATTCTAAAATATTATATAAATAAATCGCTATCTTGTAATTTATGAACAAAAATCTAAAGTGTTACTGATAATTTAGTAGGTTAGAGTGGCAGACATTGGACATTGTCTAAACAGTCCCAAATAGAACTGTGTGCAACGGAACTGGAATCAGCTCAGTTATTTCAGGCTGTAATTATATTAATTGGTGGTAAGTGGATTTTGAAATCCAAAAAATTATTCGTTGTGCAAATTACATTGAAATTACTTTGTTCCTTTAGTATAGCTAATGAAAAAAGATAAAATGATAACATGGTATGGATATTCTGACACTTCAATAATCTGTAGAGTTCGAATTTAAAAAGTTTTTAAAAATGTATCAATACTTAAACATGGCCAGAGTTCGATTTTTAAAAAAAGACAATGTTTTTGGTCTAATTTAATAGGTTGTGGCACCCTATTGACAGGGTGGCACATAAAGTTGCGTACGGTCGCTCAATTTCCGGAGGCTGGGTTCTTAGCTGCATAGCCTTGGTTCACTCTTTCAACCCGAGAGGGCACCACTTGTTTTTAGTAAATTAAATTAAATACTTTCCAAGTGTATCAAAACAAGAAAATCACTTGGGCTACAAAGTTGTTGACGTCTTTCACAGAGGCATATCTGAAACTACTTTCAGAGAGAAATGAAACACCTGGTTTGAAATCGAAATGGTAATTTCAAGTCTATTTTATTAAAAAAAACTTAATGTCATTTCATGAAATTATGGACGGTTTAAACAAATGATAGATCCGAGGTTAATCAGATTTAAAGACTTGGCCATTAATAATTGTATATGAAAATATTAACACTACACTACTTGGTAAGGTTATGCATTTAAAAAATGCAATGATAAACTAAACGGTAAGTATACAATGTCCCAAGTGTTCTAGAACCTTTATCAGACCTTACCCTTTTTGTGTTTAAAATTTAAGTTTTAATAGTGGTTTACTTACCAAGATGGTATTACATTATATAAAATTTAATAAAAGAACTGGCCTGATACGCTTAGTGTTCCCGGATCTTCAAAGTAACAGATATCCTGGCTTCACCCATCCATAAGTACTTTATATACAAGCATATATACCAGTCGCCTTCTTTTTCCAATTCCAAATTTAAATGTGATAGTCGATTCCAAAAACTAAGAGCTGATCGCTTGATCAATTCATTAAAAGCTAATCCAGAAATCCCATTCTTAAGAGTGGATAGCTAATCACAAAATTTAATAGTGACCATTAATTCCCAAAATCAAAAGCTGCATTTTAAAAGCTGATCCTTAAAAGCTGATTCTTAATTGCTGATTCTTAATAGCTGATTCTTAATAGCTGATTCTTAATAGCTGATTCTTAATAGCTGATTCTTAATAGCTGGTAATAGTACCAACGCGGTCTATTCTAACCTCAAATCTGCCAATACAGGTTTTTTAGAAAAAATATCCCAATTTTTAGAAAAATAAAAAGTCTTACCAACAAGCTCGAAGAACAAGACCAGGAATCCTTAGAATCACTAAGGATTTGACTAAATTCCCTTTTTATGGGTCAGCATAGCTCAAAGCTTACACACCGGACGGCTGCCCGAGAAAAAATGAGGTAATCCTTCCCTCAAGATAGCTGCTTCTCAGCAGGAAACGGAAATATCATTTAACATTCGGAAGTTAGCAACATATTATTCTCTTTAACACTGAATTCGCGGCATAAACCAGTTTCCCGACTCGCCAGGACTATTTTCTGAACGACCTACCCAGAATTATCTGGCTGTTGGCTTAAAGCCTATAACGAACTGTCGAGTTGCCAAGCTCCCAAGCTGATATCGGAAATCGAGCTCTTCTAACTACTCTCTGGTTTATTTGACAGCTTCCAACTTCAATATAAATTAACCCAATTTTAAAAGATACCAGACAATCAAAACACACCGTGAAACTTTGGAAGGGAAATTGAAAGTTATTAGAAAAGGAAACTCCAAAATAAAAATGAGCATGGTTACACAGCCCATAAAATTTACTATCAAATATTATCCCCAAAAATTACTGAAAACAAACTCAAGGAAAATAGAAGCTACTTCTAACATCAGGTAATATTAAATTCTTTTAAACCTTTGCCTATAGAAAACTTATTTAATAATAAAATTGGAGGTACTTAAAATACCATGGAGCATTCATACTTATCTAATTTTAACATAATAAATGCTTCGGTAAAATTGAATGCTACAAGGTGATTGATGTTCTTGGTAATTTTGGCCAGGTTAATGCTATTTTTCTTGATTTCCAGAGGGCATTTGATGTTGTTCCTTATAATATCTTAATAAATAAGGTTAGTCTATAACGATTGGACGTAAGAGTAACTTTCTGGTTCCAGAGAGTGAGGCTGGGCAACTCCCTGTCTGAGGAAATTCCTGTCGGGGATTCCGGAAGGTAGTGTTGTGGGTCCACTGGAATATTTAATTTTTATAAATAACCTAGCGGAGGATATCGGCTAAACAGTTCACTTATTGGCAGACGACTGTATTATTTATAGATTTATCTCCTCCAAGGCGGACGGCCTTCGGTTGCAGAAGGAACTGAGATCAATAGCACAATGACGCACAATTAACTTTGTAAACCACAAGTCTTGTGACTGCTGCTGTCATTTAAATAAATAACTAAAATATATATAACTTTGGAGAAGAATTCAGAAGTATTGGTTGGATGCTCTCAATCCATAATTATCGATAAAAAATAAGAATGGTCACCAATATCAATCGTGTAAACAAAACGCATACAATCAGCTAAATTAAATAAACGAGACAGTTTAACTAGTCTAATATTGAGAGCAATGTTCTTACTATCAAGTCTATTCTAAGCCAAACTCACTGTCAGACTGTCATATTAGTACCACTCTTTTTACACTTAGTTTTATAGGATAATTTACATCTTTTCTCGTTAGTTTTATGGCTCTATGTTTTTTTTATAGGTATTGAAAAAAAACCTAATTTATAACCTAAACCCTTTTAATGGTTTTAAATTATTTTACATTATAAGTAGCAAGCTTTTCTGGTCCATATCGTCTAATAACTTATAAAATTATCCGAAGAATCCCCAAAGTATAATACAGCTTTTAATCTTAACAAAATCTTAAAGAATCTCATCATTTACGGGGATTTTTAAAGGCAAGGAAAGTTGTGTAATTAAAATTCTAACAGAATTCATTTTCTTTCCCAAGGATTTTGTTGGCAACGTTATAAGAATAGTAATTTATTCAGTGGCGGTTTATCCTATAGTTTTTTTTATAAAAGTAAACTATATATAGCTTTGAAGATTAATTATCGAGTTGTGCGTTATTTTAGGAAATGTAAAGAGATAAATATATACCATGAACCAGACCCGTAGCTGGAGGGGGGGGGGAGTAAATCAGTGGCCGCGCCAGAATTTTTGGATGAGTGGGCATAAGTAAGCCCGATGATTTTTGAGTGGGCACTTCCCAAATCAAAAGTTACTTCTAAAAATAAAAAATAAAAAAAGTCGCCGTTTCCCCACGGTTTATAACTTCCCTTTTGTCCAAAGTGACGTCTAAAAAAAAGGTCATCGTTCTCTTGAAAATAACATACAACACTACTCTTTTCTCATCAAAGCTTTCATAGCCACGTCCCTCTTCCCTCCGGAAATTTCATTACAAAATCCATCAATTTTGGAGGGGGGCACCAGGGTGGGCTCTCTTGTTTCTGCCCCCCCCCCCCCCCCCCACCTCGGCGCCGCCGCTGGTAAGAATAGGCAATGTACATTCTGACGGAAAAAGTTGGTCAGTCTAGAAAAGCATTGCTTAACAGTCAGGTGTCGTTGTTCTGTTAGATTTTTTTTTTCATAGCTAACATTAAAGTTGCATTTATGCTACTCAAAATCGTAGATAAAAGCACTATAACCACAATAATAGATTAAAAACCTTATTGTTTAAGTAAGAAACGAGCTTTTCTAGTAATAACCTGACGCCGTAGCTTGAATTTCTAGGTGGTACCAGTTCATCGCTTCCACTCATTTCTTCTTCCAAAAACCACACTAAACGACACTACAGAAAAAAAAATGACACAATGACATGTATAGAGATGATTTTGTTTAATAAACAAAATTCATAGAATCCGACGCCTATTAAAGAGTTTTACCCAAATTTCAAATCGCCTCAAATCATTTCTTATTTTTCGTCATACTAAAAGCACAAAAAAGATGACCATATTGGAGCTATGAAAAGGAACATTGTTTAACTCACGACGATAAAATGACATTATCGTCTCAAGAAATTGCATTTATTGTTTCCCTATTAATTTTATTTAATGTGAATTGTTTTTTTTTTAAATTGACATTTGACAGCGGACACGTTGCGATTGGCAGCAGCATTATAACGTATTGCTCTTCTACTCACCTTTAATGCGTCTTAGAGCAAAGGTCGCCTGGATGTGATCGGTAGTACCTGAAGTACTATTCACATAGGATCTTTTAATTCTGGAACCTATTTGACTTTATTATTGTAAGCTCAAATATATGAAAAAAGAGTACACAGTGTTTTCATATTTGCTAGCAGCACTTCGTCTTCGTGACTAGCTGAGTAGTATTACGCTTGGAATACTTTCGTATTTTCAATGAGACTCATTTATCTCCATTTAACTTACAAATTTGTAACGCCTAAATTTTTCAGACCTTAGATAATATTTCTATCAAACACAATTGTATACTTAGCATCTAATAATCCTAGATCATAATATATTCCAGACATCCACTCAGGTTAAATGTCACCATTTTATAATGAATTTTTTGGCTATAACATGAAAATAATAGAAAACATAATATAAATCTTTATGTTTATGAGCTTATAACGAAATTCATTTTAGAATTGTATTCCAGGATGGATAATATGGTCAGAGCTTTGGACAAGGGACAGGAGAAGTGCTGACTCTAGTTTAATCGCAATATTCATATTCTGAAAGCACTTTACTTTATGCGGTTCAATCAGGGGGAAAATGGCCTTCCCTTGCTGACCACTTCTCGGTTATGTGTCCTAGGCTGGGACTTTGAAGTGGATAATGTTCCCAGTTTAGCGGTTATTAATATAATATAGTTCCCGGGGGTCCATTCTGACAATCTTCCAGTAAATGTTCCTTTACTAAACGCTTGACCTTCCATTAAACGTTGTTTATTGAGATAATATCGAATATGTATGAGAGGAATGCGAAGGGTGTGTAATGAAGGTTTATGCAAGATATGTCTTAGTCAGTTAAGAAAAAGCTATAGCAGTTTCCATATCATGGGTATATAGAAAGTGTTTTTAATAATATTAAAATATTTTAGTCAAATTGACAACAACGCTTTTCAACTTCTTGAGTCGTTTATTCTTTCGTTATTGATATATGCTAAAGGGATCACGAGACCGCGTCCACTAAATAACACTACACCACAATGGCTACCTTGCCAGCAAAACACCGGCACCATAACTACAAGTCACAGTGTCAAAACTAATCAATCCCACGACATAAACATATTCGCGAACGGCGGCCGCAACAGTTACATCGGCAACCTTTCGCCCCCGGCTGATAGAATACCTTCAACAATAAAAATACCGTCAACCACGAGACCGTTACGGTTTTCCAGATACCGTTTGCGGTTGCGCGCTCCACAACGAACGCCTGAAGAGGCCGGCCTCTGTCGCTTTCTCCCGGTTCGCATCGATAGATGTAGCGGCGAAGGACAAAATCTTAACAGTTCCAGAGTAACTGATTGTTTGTATAAAGTGGAGCGTGATACGACGATATTAAAAAATACCGTTTTAAAGTAGCAGTTACACAGATAACTACCCACCACCCTCACCTATTAAATTTTTTTTAAGTCAAAGAATAAACCTTTAGTAAAGTCAAAATTAATTGTAGAAAATGTAAGTTTCATATGAATCTAAAATATCCCAAAATGTGCGTGTATATTCATATTAATCAATAACGGAAGTCAATCTAACTTAAGCGGATTATCACAGCCATAAAAATTTGGTTCCATTTATTATTAAAAGTTACTTCCGAATATTGCCCACATTTCTGCGTGTAAATAATTGGAACTAATGGGCCGTATCGCGTGATGACAAGTTCGATACTATTTATGAATTTACAGGCGTGCGTGCCAAATATAGCGTTTAATCCGTTTATTGCACAAAATGGTGTGCGTTTGTTAATTCCCGCACAATTGTTAAAAATGGACAATTTAATATATTGGAATACGTAACAAAGATTTTTTAAATCCATCTACCAAAGAAGCTTCAAATTATATTGAATTAAGTGTGTGTATCTGAAAGTTGGGCTACTTACCGTTATGCCATGTGCGAGGTTGATGCATTAAGTTTAACACAAAGTAGGCTTAACAACAGGAATCAAACATACCTGAAACAAAACAAAAATAGGAAAACTATAGTCGTCATACTAGTATTATTTTGATCTATATCACAAAAACAGGTTTTGAGATCAATGGACTTAAAGGTTTGTTTACGTACTAGATTATGTCTATTGGCTTTTAAGATATGTTCGTGAAATTAAAATAATAAACATTTTAATAAGATGCTAAAAAATAAATAAAATTATAGAACAAGATTTTCCCTTTCGTTTCGCCAGATCCATCTCTAGACGCGTTTCGTCATATCCTGACTCATCAGTAGAGCTAGGATCCGACGAAAAGAAAAGGGAACTCGAAGGTACTTAGGCAGCACTTGGTGGGAGACACCAGTAAGATATGGCACGGAGTGTCAAATAAAATTATGATTTTTTATTAGAAATAACAAAGCTTACTAGAAATTGATTTTGGATATAGGTCAAAAGGCATAATTTTGGCATAAATTAAATAGTTATTAGTGGATATGGGTCAAAAAGAACTAACTTCAAGGGATGTAGGTCAAAGCACCCTTCTGCATTGTTTCTTTAGAGGTGATATAGAACCACTTACTAACAATAAAACATAGTGTGAATTTGGTAATGGGATATAGACCCAGTGTCTTATGTATATTGGTAGTGATTTTGGAGCAATAGTATGAAGCATAATGGATATAGAACAAAATACCAAACAAATTTATGAATGAACTTTGTAATATAGAATAATTTTGACAGGGATACAAGCTTAAAGGATGACTAGACAGATATACGGCAAATGATACTCCCAACTAACAAAATTTTATGGATATGAGTTAACAAATTACTGAAAATCTTTGCTATCGTAAAAGTAAATTTTTTGGTGTAAATAAGTCCATAAGTGAAAAAAATGGAATAAGGCATGACGTAGTAAGAAGTAAAATATATTTTTTTACTCTTATTTTAGTAAACATTGTTTTGCATACAGTTCACTCTATAAGTAAATCCATTCCGTAAAGAAAAATAACGCACAGTTGTGCGTTATGATGCATAAAAACACACAACTGTGCGG
This sequence comes from Polydrusus cervinus, assembly GCA_935413205.1. Classification (NCBI taxonomy): domain Eukaryota; kingdom Metazoa; phylum Arthropoda; class Insecta; order Coleoptera; family Curculionidae; genus Polydrusus; species Polydrusus cervinus. The sequence goes on along the minus strand of OW284514.1, from coordinate 20,393,507 downwards.
TATGATGCCTAGCACAACAATCAAGTTAACCTTGAACCACTTAAATCGTTACATTTATCTATCTTGCGTTTTGAATATTTGACAGTGACGTCATCATTTGAGATTTGAAGTTCAAATGGATACTTTATAAATGATAAATCGATCTTTAATTTATTAGTAAGAGTATATTATGTATTGCGTGTTGTAAAGCCATTACGCACTCATGTAAATAACGCACTCGCCGCTACGCGGCTCGTTTGCAGCTTTTTTATTCGTGCATAATAATATGCTTTTTACTTCATAACACACTATTAACAAACCTAGTTGGTTAGAACTGTGTGTATATGTGAAGTGTTCTTTTTATGAAAAAGCAAGTAAACATATTTTTTATTTGGTTATTAACTATTACAGGAACACAAGTCATGCCCTGACCAAAAAATAAAATAATACTAATAAAAGTTTAAGTGAAATATACTATACCTATATAAAGAAACAATGTACTACAAAGCTTTAAGGAAAAACAATTAACTAATAGCAGAAGTTTCGATGAGAGTATTTGCTCAAGACAAAAATATAGTATTCCCGTTGAATCTTTACCCGCACATTCAACGATAAAGCGCCACCTTTGTTCATTGTATCATGAATGTGAAGAAAAACACCCTTTAGTATGCGGCTGATAAGAATGAATTAATACTTCTTATTTATGTATGTATTTATCTAAAACAAAAAAGTTTTACCTTTAAAAAGTAGGCTTTGAAAAATACTATAACAGTGGCTAAAGTTCTCTAAAAGTAGATATGTTAAAAAATTAAATATTCATGTATAATGTGGTGATAATAGTTAATAATAACTAATCATCGTCAATAATGAAAATAAATTACAGCTCATAAAAATCTTTTATTTTCACTGAGAAGCCAATCTTTTCGATCAGATTTCCAGACAACACTTAAACAAATTCGATAAAGCCAATATTAGAAAATTTATCCAGTTTCTGGTGTATTTAATTTTACATCGTCTGAAAGTAACACGGCGATAATAAATTTCCATTCAAACAGCCCTGGATCGTTGTTCGTTTCCAACGAATGAACTTAATATTGGAAAGACGATACTATTCCTGTAATTATTTGGATTTCGCCATTCTTTCCAATAAAAGTCCACCGAAATGTAAATATAATTAGAAACGGAAATAAAAACCTTCATCCTGAAAGGAACGAAATAAAATTGGGTGCCGTTTAAACCTGTTTTATCCTTTTAAAAGATACAAATGGCTGCTTTTAAATAGCCATGGACTTATTCGATTACCCTGCGCCAGAAATTATGGAAGGCTCAAGCGGAGGGTTTAGGTATTGTTAGAGGGCATAGGTTTGTGCCACAAACCATAGATTTTCACCTTCATTTTCCCGTATTTTTCGAGATAATGGGCTTGCAATCGGGAATATGGAGAAATAAAGTAAATGTGGCATAAATTTTCTAAAGCTTACCCTTTACCAAGAATTTGGTTTTAGTTTTTAGGGCTATGCTTTTTATAGCTTTTGTAAGACTAAAATCAATATGGCCTGATTTTTAAATTAGTTAAAAATATTTATCATTATTAATGTCATTATTTTTAGCTTAAGATGTAGGAACACTATAGCAACTATACACGATTTAAACCTTCAACACTACAAAATTCGTTTCGTTTGGAAAAGTAATATTTTTCTCGTTAATTTTCCTTTCAGATACCCTCTGTAGGCATGTAGCTAGAAATAATTGTCATAAATCCATAATTCTGGAGTTGCTTACGAGTTATGGCTTTCCGTAGAGTCTTAATAAGGACGAAAACACCGTCATTCTCTACCTGTGCCCAAGGAACCCATTATTTTGGCATCTCTGTGCACTTTAATGCAAATGGCGGATGCAGTACTTTGTCCCCTTGTCTCTAACTTTTCTTTCTATAAATTTTACTGTTCATGAATAAAATGTAATATTAAATTATATCTTACCTATTTTGGCCTAAATAGGAGTAGGTGGTAATCAAGATACTATTACTAAAGAAGATAAACCAAAGCGTCGATTTGTAGTCACGTGGACACCTGATATGTACAACCAGTCGATCGAAACTCGAACAGTTAATTTTAGCGCTTGAGCTTTTCCATACCGACAACCAGTATTGTGGTCTTTCAGTGACGCCATGCTCAACGTCGTATGAAATTGGATCGCCAAGTGGTTTTATTTTCTTTAGCAATAGTATCATAAGTGTATATAGTTTGCAGTGCCCGATCAGAAGCGCCAGCACGATATGGCGTGACCGAACCTTATACGTAAAACCCCAACAGGAGGACTTCGTCGTGTATACAGTAAAATATATCATGCTCATTGGGGAAAATGTAAGTATATACACATCGTTTTATTTTTAACAAAATAATGTACTTACGGACACCGCGACGATGGTCAAATAGCGTGTTTGAGAAACCTAGTAATGTCATCTCATTGTCCTAGGATCTATTTCAGACCGCACACTATCAGTCGGAATAACAGCTTTGATAACGGAATGACAGTAATACTGTCACGATAGGGAACCATAAGATTATAACATTTCATAAATCAATGTATTTTCCATTTTAATATTTTAATCATTCTTTGCGTTTAACACAGGCCATTCAACGCAACATGAAACCGGCGCCGAGTTTATTAAACGAATCTTAAAAAGTTGCAATTATGAAATGTTATACGTACATCCCGATCTAACAATTATTGTGGCGTCATCAAGTCAGTAGAAACAAGGTATATGACCTAAGTCCATTGTCTCCCTAAAGTGGGAAAAATCGCTGACTTGATGGAACTACACATCGTTGGTAGAAAAATATCGGAGGGCATTAGTGCTCCGATGAGTGACACGTCCACGTCTAAAAATGTGAAATTTTGTTGGTCTTCAAGACACCCAAACGCCAGATGAGCCCAAATTAATGTAAGTAGAATTTTATTTTAAAATTTAAAGGGTTAAATCCAAACTGTTTATCATTTTTGATTTTCTTGTAAACCCTTCAGGTAATTATTATTTTTATCTTTTTAATAAATTTGTTTTCGGAATCACGTTGTTTTTCTAATAGTCGCCAAGGTCCCGTGCTACCTTACGTCCCTCGTCACACCCTAAAATCTGGGCGTGACAATACTACTGATGGTGTAAGGGCAAATTTCAAGGAATGATGGTCGGACTGATGTAAATTTTCATACGAAAAACACTGATGCGAGAATGATGAAGAATTGGACCGCGGCAGTGGCTCAGAGGTCAGGTAATGGCATTTGACCGTGGCGGTCCGGGTTCGATTCCCGGAGTAGATGCCGTATGCTACTAGTGATTCCTAAAATCGGGGCCGAGAAGGGCGTCCTAGACCTCTCCGGGCGTAAAAAGGATAATTAGTGCATACACGTGGTTCGGATTCCACGTTAAGCTGTAGGTCCCGTTTAGCTGACATTACCCAAACGATAAAGGATACAATGGGCCTTATAGACCTAAGTATGTATACTGGTTCTTCCGCCAACCCTAGCAAAAAAAAATGAAGAGAAGAATGAAGGATTGATATCATTCAGGACTGTCATTTCGACTGATGCAGGATCTTCATATTGTCATATATAGACATATGGCACATCCTTCTTTCTTAAATTCCCTTTTTTCTTATATATAGATACGATTTATCATTTATAAAGTATCCATTTGAACTTCAAATCTCAAATAATGACGTCACTGTCAAATATTCAAAATTGAAGAAAAGAGAGTTTGTATTACGTGTAAAAACGTTTTTACACGTTTCTTCTACTCTACGTGTACACAGCCACAGCTAATTTTCTAAATATTCAAAACGTTATTTGTTATTAAAACAAGCAAACTACAAGGATGCTATCTTAGCATATTGCCGAGCTTGCATTGTTACCAATCAATAATTGAGTTAGTTTATTGATACTGATTGGTATAAATAGCAGGCCAGTACTATGCAAAAGACACCATTTGGGTAGATACCATTTTGGTCGACACCATTCCGGTCAAGATACCATTCAAGTCACGACCATTTTGGGTAGATACGACTCCGTCCAGATAAGTAATATTGGGTCAGTAGCAGCGCAGAGTCCTGTTGAAATTATCAGCCCCTTGCCCTAGAGAGCTCGTCCTTAGCCAATAATGTTGTTGTAAGTAAAACCTAATTTTATGTAACCGTTTCATATTATATAATAAAGTAGGTGTTATGGAGACTTGTCGCCTTTAATTCTTTCCCACGTGACAATATGATATCCAAGATTATGCTTCATAAAGCGGGAATGATGGTGAATTCCTCTACCACACCTACTAAGAAGTACTTATCTCAACATTAGCCACAATTCCTGAATGAGTAGTATTTATTTGTTCTAATATATTTTAGTTAAGGTTAAACATTGATATGAAATATATTTAAGGGTAAATACTTAAATGGACAAATAAAACAAACCTACCTTAATACATTCCAAAAATCCTAGCATTAATTTATATTCATGGAATATTCTGTTTTCAAAAGTGGTTGTAAATAAAACACTTATCTTATTATTTGGCTTGGAAAGCCGTAAACACAACTGACGATTTAAAATTCGCCGCTAGTTACCGCTTGTTTGTCCGATTTTCTTGGTAAAGTCGCAATAATAAATTTCCGTCCGGAGTTGACAAATGGTTGCAGGAAAATAAGCAAGCAAAAAACAAGGTTTCTTGTAAATTCCGAACACGCCTGCAGTACCTTCCGACAATATGTTAAACGTCTTTTCATATTATAAGATTACTAAATTAAAAAGCGACCGTATCTTTTCTGTGGGTAAATCTAAATATAATTTGTAATAAATTTTGTGTCGGTTGGAATATGGCGAATGAAGCCTTTGGAAAGATATTTACTTTATCCTTAGTTATTAGTAGAGTTGGCATTTTTTAATTGCATCCAGTGGCGTCAGCGTTGTCTTAGAGATAAAATTAAAACATTTCGGACATTTTCCTCAAATGACTTAAAAACATAAACACCTTACAGCAAGAGCGTGTTTACGGGATAAGGGATAGGGGGGAGTAAATATTATTAGTTCTAGCTTGAGATGTAGGAACACTATAGCAACTTTACGCCCTTACCTTTAATACACTATGAAATTCGTTTTGTTTGGAAAAGTAATATTTTTATTTATTTTGCTTTCAGATAGCTTCTGTAAGCGTGTAGCTAGAAATAATTGTAATAAATTTATAATTCTGGAGTGGCTTACGGGTTATAGCTTTCCGTAGAGTCCTAATAAGAACAAAATCGCCGTCATTGTCTACCTGTGCCCAAGGAACCCATTATTTTGGCGTCTCTGTGCACTTTAATGCAAATGACAGATGCACTACTTTGTCCGCTTGCCTCTAACTTTTTTTTCTATAAGTTTTACTGTTCATAAAAAATCGAATATTAGTAGAGATTGCGACACTTGAGCGCCCGCCGGTTTTGCGACACTTGGGCGCCAGCTACTGCTCAGGCGCCTGTCATACGTCACCTGACAGCTGTTTTTAAACAGGGCTGTTTTAGCTGTTTTTAAACAGGGCTGTTTAAGCTGTTTTTAAATAGGGCTGTTTTTAAACAGGGGTGTTGTGGGTGGGTGTGCCCTGTTTAAAAACAGCCCTGTTTAAAAACAGCTAAAACAGCCCTGTTTAAAAACAGCTTAAACAGCCCTGTTTAAAAACAGCCCTGTTTAAAAACAGCTAAAACAGCCCTGTTTAAAAACAGCCCTGTTTAAAAACAGCTTAAACAGCCCTGTTTAAAAACAGCCCTGTTTAAAAACAGCTAAAACAGCCCTGTTTAAAAAACAGCCCTGTTTAAAAACAGCTAAAACAGCCCTGTTTAAAAACAGCCCTGTTTAAAAACAGCTTAAACAGCCCTGTTTAAAAACAGCCCTGTTTAAAAACAGCCCTGTTTAAAAACAGCCCTGTTTAAAAACAGCTAAAACAGCCCTGTTTAAAAACAGCTGTCAGGTGACGTATGACAGGCGCCTGAGCAGTAGCTGGCGCCCAAGTGTCGCAAAACCGGCGGGCGCTCAAGTGTCGCAATCTCTACTAATATTAAATTCTGTCTTATCTATTTAGGCCTAAATAGGAGTAGGTGGTAATCATGATACTATTACTAAAGAAAATAAACCCACGGATCGATTTGTCGTCCCGTCGATACCTGATTTGCATGACCGGTCGATGGAACCTCGGACAGTTAATTATAGAGCTTACGTTTTTCCATACCGACAAACAGTATTGTGGTCTCTCAGTGACGCCATGCTCAACGTCGTACGAAATTGAATCGCCAAGTGGTTTTATCTTCTTTAGCAATAGTATCATGAGTTGTAGTGAACAGAGTTTGCAGTGCCCGATCAGAAGCGCCAGCACGATGTGGCGTGTCTTGAAGCTTGAAGGGATGGGGGAGTAAATCAGATAATAGGGTAATTACCCTCCATAAATATCTAAAGATCAAAATCTTTGCTGCGCCTGCGTTGAAAATGTTAGCCTCACCCTGTATAATGATGTTGTCGACAATACCTCAAGCTCAAAAAAAAACTGCATAATTTTATTTATTATTTACGGGATAAGGGAGCTGTCTCCTTTTCCCAACCGAAGGAGGCGCTAGCCAAATTGGCCAATAAATAATTACATTTAAAAGGGGTTAACTCTAGTTATTAGTCAGTTTTTACCAGCCACCCAAATTCTGCGCGATTTTCTTAAACCACATAAACAATTTGGTAAAAAGCTGTTACATATTTAGCGCAAATATAACTCATCAACCGAAATTCAGGTTTCAGGTTGATGCCTCGTTTGAAAATTCGAACGGCCGGCAGGGTTTTATTGGTTGGCAAATACTGACTGTTATGTAGATGCTAATAATCAATAATTGTTATTGTTTTAGTCCTAGGCCAAAAATCAACATTTTAAGACATAGGTACGCATTTAAGAAGTAATATTTTTCGAAATTTAGCTAATAAAATGTTAAACTCTCGTAACCAGTTTCGTGCTAAGCCGTTTGAACAGGGTAGGCAAACATTTAATTTTCAAACAATTGACTTTAAAAATTTTCAACACAGTTGACATCGCTATTACCTCAATTACGCTATTACCTCAATTACATGTATGTGGGCATGTCCACATTGTCCACTTCTTCATTTTTTTTTTGACAACCGACGGCGATGCGCGACGTTTATAGCAAAAGCAAACACAGGGCGAAATACTAATAATATTTGTTTTATATTCAGATTCCTATATAATATTCATCATAAAAGTACTTCTTATTTTACGTTACGAAAAATTAAGATCTTAACTAACATTGAACTATACAGGGACATGTTTTATATCGAAAACGCGTAGAATTTTTTGAAACTACGACAGAATTGGAAGATTGGCACCAATGCATTTTACAAGCGCGGGCGGATGGCTCAGGTTGAGAGTCAAGTGTATTTGTTCTCTTTCTAGCTTATTGCCTACCGGCTCTCTCGCTCGCTTCCACTCGTATTAAAGCAGTGCTTTTGCTTTCCCATAATGTAAAATCTCTGTTTTTCAAACTGTTATAGGGGATGCTTATACATACAGCAATCAAATTTACGGTTAATTGGTAACGCGTGCGTTCAGGTTTGTTGAAATGATCTTCAATGTTATACGATTAACTTTTCGGTCCTGGTCTCTCACAGAAATATTGCCAGATATTACAAGGAAAGAAATTTAAATATAAAGAAATTATTTTGGTTGGAGTTTGTTTTATTGTTTCCAGGGTAGGCAATGCTTCTTTGCCTATATTGTATGCACGCCACAGCTCTTAACCTATTAAATTTAATAACAATAATGCCAATCTCAACACAAAATAATACCATTTTATATATTTATGTTTATATTAATGCTCCTATTACTTCGCCAGTGAAAATTCAAATTTCGACGTCCTAAAATTATTTGCGTAAAGCTAGAGTGTTAACCTGTTCACATCCTTTTTTGTGTTTACCTTAATACTTACGTTTTTACTCTACAGGAGATACAAATGGTAGTCATAAACTTAACAAACAGTTTAAAATTTTCCAGCTTGTTTGCGAAAATTTTTCTGCCAAAACAGCAATGATAAATTTTAGCCGGCATTGACAAATGGCTACAGTGAAACAAGCAAGAAACAAGTTGTCCCGTAAAATTCAGAACACGCCCGTATCACCTTCCGACATGATGTCGCCGTGTGCCAAATACAATTTGAACACAATTGATCGTTAAAGCGAAGCTTTATACGTCGATGTACTTAAGGGTAATAGATACGTATATTACCAAGTTTTCTTTTTAGTTTTATGCCTATAAATTTATTATATCAGATCAAAGAAAAATGATTCGGAAATTTAAAAGCAGTACGATATTAAAATGAATAGTAGGTATCATACAAAAAAAAAAGAAAAAGCGTAGGCGTAGGCAAAATTATAAAACAATATGAAATTACTTACAAAACTATTTTCTAATACAAAAAGATAAATAACATTTAATTGGATAAGGATGGATTACTCATCTAATACTTCGCTGTGAAGTTAGGACTCTTAATAAGTGATAAGTTTGATAAAAATAGGTGTAGTGGAAAGATAATATAATGCATAGAACAAGGACAAGAACATTTCTAGTTTCGTAGGAAGAGTCACTAGAAAAATGTTATTAAAAATAACTTGTTTGTAATTGGTTGAAGAAGGGTTCCATTTTGATTAGTACATTTAGGAAATTTTTTCTCAATGTTAATAATTCCTGACACAGCAAAAAGGTTCCCCTTCTCTATTCTGGTATGGGTTACAAAACATTATTAAAACTCGAAGAAACACTTACTTAGTGGAGTTGTTTAATGTATTTAAGTGTAAGGGTAACCTCTGCCCGTTTGGTCACTAAAATCTCTCTAAATGATGTAAAAATTAAATCTCAGAATTAGAGCCATTCCAGTCAGTGAGTAGTAATATTTATAATGTTGATTTAAGTGTTAAATTGTTTATTTCTCTTTTTGCCTGAGTTCACTGTAAAGCGGAAATTGTTTCTCTTGAACTTATTGAAATAGCGTCGTAGGTTAGTTTTGAGGAAGCAACCCTTCTTTAGAAAAAACTATCTAAATTTACTAATCCAATAACTTTATTTTTATTTCTTAAGGTTGGTTGGTTGGTTTAAGGTGGGGGTCGGGCGTTCGGCCCAAGCTTCTTGCACTGCAGCCTAGTGGCTTATTGTGCTCCCCTATCTTGCTAGAAAAGGTTTGTTCCTTTTATAAGGTCCAGCAAATTCCTACCAAGTTTGTCATGTGGGAGGTTATCTCCACATTGGATGTCTCTGAAGATTCTGAGTCTTCCTCGGGTCCGTGCTTCGCAGTCATATATGATATGTGAGGCGATTTCGTCCTCATCGCCGCAAAGCCTGCATTCAATGGGACCATTGTAAATACCTACTCGGCGTAGGTGTTTTCTTAAGCAGTGGCCTGTTAGTCGGCTGACCACTTGTTTTAGCTGGGTGCGCGTTAGAGGCATCATTCCAGTTGAAAACTTTTTGGAGGGTTTTCCAATTGTGGCCCTTGCTTGGGTATGACCAGGTATCCTGTTCTATCGGGATAGGTGTTGTTGTTGTTCCCACTTATCTAATGCTGCTCTGGTTGCCTGTTTTGATATGCCAAGGGCGGGTTCAGGGCCCCTGAGTTTTTGAGATGATCCGGCTCTTGCCAGTTCATCGGCCTTTTCGTTGCCTGCTATCCCCGAGTGGCCAGAAACCCATAGGAGTTCTACCTTGTTGTTCCTTGCGGCCAGGTCTTTCAGGTCGTCTAGGCACTCCAGTGTGATCCTCAAATTGAGTCGACTGGAGTTCAGGGCCTTGAGGGCAGCTTGGCTGTCTGACAGAATGTATATCTCTTGGTCGTGGTAGCCCTTTTCGATAATTTTCTGTACACATGCTTGTATAGCTGCTACTCTGTCGGCCGTTTTTGATCCATCAGTGTACCAAACCAGGCCCTTATCTATTTCTTAAGACTTAAATGTTATACACCATAATGTAATCGTAAATTGTTTGCTTTGCTTCGCTTCAATAAAACTATTAAAATCTTTGGTGTTTCAGTAAATAAATAGCGCGCAACAAATTAAATAGGTTAAAACGTAATTTTAATCATCTAAGCTACATGATCCAGCCGCCTACCATTTTGATATGCGACAATATTTTTTTTTAATTAGGTATATGCTTAGTTGTTGCACACAATTTGTATTTTCACTGCATTCACACACACACACACACATACTGCATTATTCTTTTATCTTAAGCAACACTACACACCCGCCCATATATCCTTAACAACGCTAGTTCAAAATTTATTAAAAGTAATATTTATTTATTAAAAGTAATATTTAATCAGCACAAATAAAATCATCACTTTAGTGTAAAGAACGGCAAAGAGCAAATTTCCATAAATATGAAAGTAGAAAATAGTTATTATCCTAACAAATGCGGAAAGAGCCACTTTCTCGCACGCGACTGCCGATACCGGAACGACGCGAAGCGGAGTTCGGGTAAGCAGTCGAGTGCGGGGAAGTGTCTTTCCGCATGAGTGCGAGAAAACTTTTCCCACACCGTGCGGGAAAAATTTTTTCACACTGTGCGGGAAAATGGGTCTTTCAGAACCAAAACGAGTGCGGGAAAACGGTAAATCGCGCACGCTTGTAGAAAAAAATATTTCTAGGTGTTGCAGATGCCTTTGATATTCATATTTAATTAATCTTTGTACGATAAGCATGCTATTTTGTATTGATTTCATAAATAGTTGGATCTAGACAGTAAAAATGTATTTCTGTCACCTGTGTAGCGTGCGTTCGATCCTGGAAGAAAGACACGAAAGAGAAAGTAATTTTGTCATTTATGCTTTGGATCGATCAGTTAACTGAAGCCAAGAAACAAAAGACCTAGGGAACTTCCTGAACATTAACAGGTCTTGCAGAAAAAAAAATATCTACAATAAAGAATTGCACAGCTTAATATCGCCCTTATTGGCAACACTAGCACCGAACATTTCAAATCTATTAGTTCACTTACCAAGACCATCGTAAGTTACTTTACTTACCAGAATAATTTTCTGATTTTGACGTCGACCGTTGACAAATAGCAACTGGAAAACAAGAGAGAAGCGAGAAACAGGTTATCCTGCAAAATTTCCAGCATGCCTAAATCACCTTCCGGCATAATGTCATCGTGTGCCATTTATACAATCCAAAAATTTTTGATTGATCGCCGAAGTGCGTGACGTATAATTTCATTGGGGTGGTTGGAGGTTTAATATACTGTTTACCCCATAAAGTTGTTTAATCGATAAGGCACTTAAATTATCCCAAATTGCATCGTCTTGAAATTACGGCACTTTATCATCGACGATCTCAATAGCAATCGTGATTTTGAAATTATTGCTTGCACATAACAATATTTCATTGATTTGGATAAATGTGTATCATTGGCGGTTTGCACAAACAATAATGTTTGAATTATATGGAGCAGTTACGAGGAGATTATTAAACATCTATTTTAGTAGGTTATTAGAATCTTTAACAAATAAAATAAATTGAGTTCGATTAGCTACATTTACACTAGTTTATTTTTAAGATCCATTAAGCGATTTAATCTTAATCCAATAAATTAACATTAATTGTTCTAGAAAAGAAGGTTTTTTAGCGGCAGGCGGACAAAGAAGTGCATCTATCTTTTGCATTGAGTACATAGGGACGCCAAAGGTAATGGGTTCCGTGGGGCACAGGTAGACAATGACAGGCTGTTTCGTTCTTATTAAAACTCATCAGAAAGCCATAACCTGTAAGCGGCCCCCAGTACAGCGAGACTATGCTTTCAAGGCATTTTTAAGAAATAAAAACGCGATGAAAACCCAGTAACGCCATCTATAGGAATCAACTCAATTCAAAAGACAGTCGTGACGAAGCAACAATAAACCAAATACGTTAGGCCAACACACCAGTATAGGCAACATTTATCGCATTGCAGCTTTCATGCTACAATATACCAGGACCCAAATTGTTTTAGTAAGCCCTCACTAGATATAAGAAATATCTGGAAAACCTTGTTAAGTAGATGTAAACTTAAAATACTGCATACGAATTAAACGCATCTAGCTAGTAAAATAGTTATTTTACTTATTTACCTGAAGACGACTGGAGATATTTATCAGTTGAAACGTTGTGATGTAAAACAAATAAAGACAATGCAAGTCCAAAACTATTCTATCATTCAAAAAACATCATTGTCTCCAACCTTCAAACAGACATTATCCTATGTGATCCAACAGGACATGGTTCAGTTATAAGTGGAAAAATAAAAATTAACTTTTTGATTCTAATACTTTGGATTGGCCAATCTTTTTTGTGGAAAGTAATTATGAGAACTAATTATTTAAATAAATGGAGTAAATCAGATCCATGCAAGCTTTTCAGATTAAGTTAAAGGGTTAATATGTTTGTTTGTAAAGACCAGGTTCAACAAGTAATTTAACATTTACGAATGCAAAGCACAACAAACAAACGATCGGTAACACTGTTTAAGGATTACTGACACAAGTTGTAAATAAATAGTGTATGTATTACTATGTATGTAAATAGTTGTCGCTTAAAACATTTTTAAACCCTAAGCAAAATCTTGTCTTAAAGGATTTATGTTGAAGCTTCGATCTTTGATTTTTAGGGTGAATAATAACTTAAAAGGAGTTTGCTTGATACATTTTTAATATTTACTAAAAAGGGATTTGTATCAGCATAAAAGTTGCAGCATGTGTTACTTGGAATACGGCCCAGTTCCGCTAACAAGTCAGTATTCTAGGTTCAGATATTGTTATATTATTCTTGGATATAAAAAAATTAATTACTTTTAAAAAAATTTCAATTTAAAATTGTAGGTATTAAAAAAAAATATTTATAATATCTATGCTTTAATTTTACAATATTTTTTTTAACTTGCTTCAGAAAAACACACCGCAGCGGATTGCTCAACACTACCCGTATAACTAATACTAATAAGAAATAAGAAAAACAACAGAAACTATAGCGGGCTATGTTTTGATGACCAGGCCCGCACTTAGATTTTTTACTGCGCTATCTCTCCTGTTTTTGACACACAAAGAAGCCCTATTTTTGTTTGGAGTTTTATTTACAAGGCAAAAATGTAAACAATAATGCTATATTTGTTGCGCTTACTGTAACAACAGAGGTTAAGCTTTTACCAGAGGTATGGAAGCATCTGGATAAATGACGAGACTTAGTAAGAGTAAATTTGTTTTTGTTTAAACAGGGCTCAAGTTTTTTGCAATGACCCTGGCCATAATCCAGGTCACCAAGCACATATTAAAATAATAACTTTCATTTGTATTATGTTACGAGCTTCCGCTAACATTTCTCTACTTTGTATTCGATTAAAAGGAGAAAATCAATGCATCCATGACATGTAATCGAGAGGTTCTGAGTTCGATTCCCAGCGGAGGCATAAAACTTTTTCAATTTTAATTGCGTCTGTACGCCGGCAAAAACATTTTTCAATTTAAAAATTATTTACAGACGCCAACATAACTACTACATTAATAAATCCTACCGCTTAGAAGTAATAGCCAATAGAACTCACCTCGAAACTTTTAACCTAAAACAAAGACATAAACCACACAAATTGCATAATGCGTAGGTTATATTTTATTCTTCTGCCTAATTTTTTTTTAATGTCTGTCAGTCGAAATAATGACATATTGAGTGTATTTGCGTGGGTATAGCTCGAGTAACAGCAGGGAAAATTTACATTTACCGGGAATATTGATTGTAGTGCTTATCGAACTATAAAAATTGACTGGGTTTTATTATCATGCTTGGGAAAGCAACTTCATTAGAGAAAAAATTCGTGGGCTGAGGAGATACCATCATTTTCATTCAATAACTTTATATTTTTATTTTCCCAACCTTTAGTATTTACGAAAATATAAAAAAGTGCAAGCTATAGTTTCAAGAACAACAAGACTTCCTATGCATTTTTTTTCCGAGGGCCCGTCCGTACGCCGGATGGCACTTAGGCCAGGTTTGGCCCATTGTGCTCACCCTGTTTGGTTGTTACACCCACTCCGTGATCCCAGTTCCTTGAACTAATATGTGTAGGTCAACTGGGGAGAGGATAAGGATGTCCTTTGGTTCCAGTTTTGGTTGCCCGAGTATTTGTGACCCCTTCGAATCTAGTGATTCGCAATAGCAAACTATGTGCTGTACAGTTTCTCTGTCTTGTCCGCATAACCTGCAGTCAAGGTCTCCATTGTACAGTTGCATTCTGTGCAGATGGTTCTTGACAGCCATGTGTCCTGTCAGAATTCCTGTAATGGTTCTCAGCTGGTTCCTATTCATTTGAAGCAGTTGTTTCGTAAGTCTTGGGTCTGGATTCCCAATGAAGCTTTTGCTATGGGCTAATACCTATCCGTTACTCCAGTGGATTTTGTATTCATTCCTGATCCATCGCTTTATAGCATCTCGTTCTGTAATACCTTCGTGGCCCGGTACCCATTGCAATATTACTTTATTTACTTTTGCCAGGGCATCCAGTTCCTCCTGACATTCCCACACCAGTCTTGAGGTTACCTTGTTGCATATTAGCGCTCTGCCTTGTTATAATGTGACATTATAAAAAAGATAGAATATTGATACATATAAGGACCACATTACGCATTCAATTATAATGTTAGTTGTATACAGTTTAGATTATCATTAGATGTCAAACTGGGGATGGTAATAAAGGAACTCACTCGTTACCACTGATATCCTCCCCAGTTTACAATCGCACGACATTCAAAACTATAATTAACATAAACTAAGTAACATAGAGCCAAAATTAGTCAGAGAATTTCAGGCTCTCCGTAGCGCAATTGGTAAGGTAGAGCTTTTGACTGGTGATCGAAAAGTTATGGGTTCAATTCAGAGCGGAAGTATATTATTTTTTGAATCTTAAAAAGCTTAATCTGCACGTGGTTAAACATTTTTAATATTTATTTTTAATATAGACAACTAAAAGAAGAATATCCAACGAATTTGGAAAAAGCGCCGACCTATCATTTATTCCTCTGTGCTTTATTTTCACGAATCCGGAAATTGATCATTAGTTGACAACATTGTTATAAAAATTAGATTTCTCTGTGGCGTTCTTATAAAGTACTGACCAATCACTGTTTATGGTATTTACTGAGGCGAATTCTTTTTCAAGACACTAAGTTATATAATATATGTGTAGGGTAGGTATATGTTAATAATCTGTTCAATATAACAAAATATATACACATCTATAATAGTTTTGTCTATATTGCATTATTATTGAGTTGCGTTTACCTAATTTCTAACATGATCCTGTGGCTCAAACGGCAAAACGTCAAACTTTGAAATTAATGGTCTTAAGTTCAAGCCCAGCAGTCTGCAAACTTCATTACATTTTTTTAACTTAATATTCGTAAGTTTGGTCGTAGAAAAAATATACTGTTCATATCGAGTGGATTGTCCATATCGCACTCAGAAGAGCACTCCGCCTACCGGCGTCGTGCTCAATTTACTTCCTCGTGAGATATAGACATCATAGTAACTCAATATAAAAACCTTAACAATAGTAATTTTTAAAATATTTTAAATCAGAACATGGTAAAAAAATTTTAAGACCCTGTAAAATTGACAACTTTAATATATATTTTGCTTGAAAAGCCAGCAAAAGAACAAGCTTAGTTAAGGAAAGTTCTGATTTACCACATATGGCGGTCTGGAAAACCCTACCCTATAGTTTTACGTATTTTTCTTCAAGACTTTCGGAAACAGACGGCCTCTGGCACAATTTGTGACTGCGTGATATATTGCCACTGCGAATAATGTATAGTCTGTAAGCATAGGGTTCATTTAGTATTCCAAGTTGAGTTTATTTGAAATTTGAGTTGTTATTATTCATAATTTTTTTTTAGGAAACTGTGCGTAATTAAATTTTTTTCTTTTTTACCGCATTTTTACTAAAATGTTCTGTTTCAGAAATTTGCCAATTTAGCTTATTTATAACGCTATGGGGAATTTAAAATAATGGGTATTTAAAGTTATAAAACGCTTTATGAAGGAAATTTGTTCATAGCACAGATTATATAAAGCGCATGTTTCACCGGTAATTATTAAAATACAAAATTTAGTAGTGCTAATTTTACACCAGTTTAACAAAAACGGCTTTATATAATGTCGATTAATATAGTATTTTACGTTACAAGGCTGGTATGAGACTTATTACAGTACGAGTTGGTTTACGGAGGAGGCGACATAGGAGCCGAGTCTGGAATATAAACCAGTGCTGTAATAACACCTAACGGGCGTGTATCGTATGATATTTTATTTCATTTTGTCATTAGAATCCTTTTTAAGAAGATTTAATAGAAATGTTTATTACAAATTTTAAAATATAAATGCGACTCTCGTTTGCTTGTCACTATCAAATAGATAAAATTATAATATTTGAGTAAGAATATAAATATAGTTTTTGAGTCGGGAATAGTAACAATCAGCTTGTCCTCTAAAACGTCAACATCTTCCGTGGTCATCTTCGCTAATTCATTAGTTCGACAGGCTCCTCCAATTCCAATTAAAAAAGCCACTTTCATCATTAAAAACTTCTCGTCTGAGGCAGAACACACAAATTCGTTGACTTGTTCTCTTATAAATATTTTTTTGCTCTATATCCAAAACTGCCGATATTCTTTTTCATAATAGATTTTAGATTTGTCCGGAAGCAAGTTCAACTTTATAATGTGGGCTGCAGCTAATATATCGCCAGGAATATCAAAATCTTGCATGATTTTAATGATGACTTTTTGAAATACCAAAATAAAATGATATAAAACCTTGTTTTTATTTTCGCATCGCCTTTTTCAAAGGTACGATAAAGCTTTGAATACAACCCGATTATTAGCGATTTAACACCATCTCGGACATTGCGGGTGACTAGGCTGTTGCCTCGTCACCTAGTAATGTCCTCGACGATTATAAATCGCATAATAATCTCGTTATATTAATAGCTATTAATATTAGCATTTTCTTATGTCTACTTTAGTTACGATTTTTTTCCGTTAGTTTCTATGCCCAGTAGTTTTCGAGATGGTGGTCAACCATAATGAAATACCCTGAATTTATGTAGAATCCTGTTCTATTTTTATATTTATATAAAAGTTTTTGTTTCACCAAAGAAAAGTTTCTTCTCTCTCTTAAATCTATTTAAAATACTTCTTGTGATGTTTATACTATGCTTAATCATTTCACTTGAATGGTTAATACAAATCTATATACCTATGTATCTTTCTTATCTTTTCGAGGTAAGAAAAAACTTTTAAAAGTTCTCAAACTTCCACCAGGGTACTTTGGTAAATTTCCTACATCTTTAAGTTTTCACAATCAGAAAGTTAAAAACATCAAAAGGCAGCCACGAAAAATTGACTTGAAAGTTTTTATTATGTAAATTGGCAAAACTTCCTGAAATGTTTTTAAATTTGCAAAGACGGTTACGTTGTATGAAAAAACTTTTTGAAGCATTAAATGTTTTATTTCATACCTTTAATTAAATATTTTCCCAACCGAATAAATAATTATGTTTTGCCTTGATTATATTATTGATTAACATTAATTTCTTTTAAAAAAAAATTTTGTTGCTCTAAAAAATAAAATTTAATGCGTTTTAAGGTGGTAAATATATAAAATTACACTATTTATCCTTGGCAATTTATTACCATAATATACACGGTGATTCCTAAGTTGATAGTTCCACACCAAAAATTATTAGTTCATAAAATATTTTCATATTTTAAATACTGTAAAACCTAAATAGCTATAATTTTGCATAAAAAATATTTTAGACTAGTAAATTTTCATAAAAGTTTTAAATTTACAATACGGGTAAAGAAATATTACTTACCCAATGAAATATAACTTATGAAAAAAATAATTCCTTATTATACAGGGTGTGTCAGTAAGGTGTCTGTCTTAGATAGCACCTAAACTATCAAAGATAGGGAAAAAGTGTAATACAAAAGTTAAAGGGTTTTTAAGGATACATAATCTAAAAATATTTTCTAATCTACAGGGTGGTCCTAAAAAGTGATACTGAATAATAAAAAAGAAAATTAAATGGGACACCCAGTATTATTTTCTAGAATATGATTCAATGGAATAAGGACTTTGCAACCCTATTAAAAAATTTTAAGTGAAATGCAAAGTTCCCAAGTAATTAATTTTTTCCAAAATTTTAGTAATTTTAAGGGTATCGTTTTATTCATAACTCATATTTTTCTATTTCGATAAAGTTAGTTTGGGAAACTCAACTTTAAACAGTAATAAAGCACAAAATGTTGGCGAAATAATTTTGCAATGACAGCTGTGATAAAGAAAATTATTTATTTTTTGTTCCAAAGCAATCTTGACTAAATTGTTTAATTAGCACTGTCCTTTTTTACCCTGATTTAAGACAAATCCTAAAATATTTCAAAAACTATGATATTTAGATATATGACATGTTTAACACAAAAGTAAGGTTTTCGAAAGATACATTCTTTTGCCTAAAAAAATTAGGGGGGTCCCATTTAAAAAAATTGAAATAAAGCATTTTTAAAACTATCGAGTTGTCCAACTTGTAATAAACGCTCTGTATAAAAGTTTTAAAAACATTATTATAAATCAATATATCGTACCTTAAAGTACTTACAACGTAAATTATATTTGCCTAGGGTTAATCCACAGGTTGCTATGATTTTTTAACGATACCCTTAAAATTACTAAAATTTCGGAAACAAATTAATTACTTGGCAACGTTGCATTTTACTTTAAACATTTTAATAGGGTTGCAAAGTCCTTATTCCATTGAATCATATTCTAGAAAATAATACTGGGTGTCCCATTTAATTTTCTTTTTTATTATTCAGTACCACTTTTTAGTACCACCCTGTAGATTAGAAAATATTTTTAGATTATGTATCCTAAAAAACCCTTTAACTATTGTATTACACTTTTTCCCTATCTTTAATAGTTTAGGTGCTATCTAAGACAGACACCTTACTGACACACCCTGTATAGCGTGAAAAAAGCAGTAAACAATGTGAAATTTTACAATAATTTTTTACAGTGTAGTCTAAAAAATTTAAAAACTAAAAGCAAATACTTGTTTTTAGAAGTTATTACCATAAATTTGGTGAAATCGGCTACGAAAATAGTCAGCTATGTAGCGAGAGGTCGTTCTCAGACCAAAAACACTAAAGAAAAGAAAATAACTTTGCACCAGTAAATAAGTTAGTTTATATTTAGGATTAAAGATCAGTTCATGTTCATTGAATCCAAGACTTGCACCTTTTAGTTTTATCTATAACTGTTTGCACACTTCTGTAAGAGTTAAAAAAATGTAATTACCGGTATGAAAGATTTATACAGGTAGCATTCAATTAAAAATAAATTCTTTAATAAAAACCAAGTTAAACCATTTTTTGCAAGTCTTTAGGTGGCAATTTTTCTATGGCAAGTTAAGAATAATACTTGTCTTTGTTTGTTTCTAGTTGGAATGGTCATTATTATAAAATAGCCAGGAGGGGCAGCCGCCCCCCCCCCCGAAATCCAAAAGATTTAAAATATAATAAAGCACCAAATAAAATAACACATTATTATTACTCGATTTCAGATCTTTTGCACCCCCCCCGAACTAAATTTCTGGCTACGCCACGGCCTGGAGCTATAAGGAAAATCATACATATAAATATATATTCTTAACACTGATTCAAGATGCACCATGCATTTGAAATCGTTTGAATTTATGTCAGCAGGCGATAATAACTTATACTCGATCGAAACGAAACGTCGAACGTAGTTTTAATAGCAACAGTCGATTCCATGCTTATAGTAGATAACTTTAGCAGAATGCCACCCCAGGTGGTATAGCTATACAACCATGCCCTACAGACCGGACTGTTAACATACGCTTTCGACACGCTTTAGATGTGGGTCCGTTAATAATATATATGTCTCAATGGAGTTTAGAGTAACGCTTGGAAATGATTGGTAACTACAATATTTAATTATAATTAACAATATTTCTTCTTCAATCTATGAAATTTCATGGATTGATTTAATTATGATGTAGTTTCTTTTGGGTTGGTTTTAAACATAAAAAAATTGAAATCTTAATATCTCTAAGGTTTGAATACTGGAGATTTTTTTATTTGAGGTTTTTGGCATTGATGACCCAGATACATATTGCATATCATTACTAGTTCGGATATTATTTAGTGAAATACTTTATTTTTTTATTTCATGGCGTGGAAGAGTACGTGGCCAAGTATAATAAATGCATAGTTTTTAAAATACAGAATATTTTAGTCATTACAGGGTAATATGTAATTTTCTACACGATCATTCCTGAATGCAATAATTCCAAAATCATTTTTGATAACAGAATGTAAAAATTCTCGCTCTTGAGTTGGAATATTTATTCTGAAACACTTGCTTCTTATGCGTTTGCGAGTATTTTCATTCCATAACAAGATACGGAATGAATATTTTGTAATTGATCTAATAGGTTGCCATGAATTTCGAAACTGTCAATGTCAGCGCTACGCTCGCGTTCGGAATCTTCCACTCGGATCAAATTTTCATTCCAACCTCGTTACAGAATCTACTATTTTGCCCTTGTTTTAAAGTTCGTTGAATTTTAGTGATTTATCCGATTGACATTAGAAAAAGAATAATTTCCATATTTTGACATACATCCCCTGCCTCACTTATTTAACAATTAAATGAAAGATTGTCTTTTATCAGCGATATCATCTAAAATACTATTGATACAACAGAAAACACTGCAACAAATAAGTCATATGAATGGCTTTTCTAACAAATTCATGTTGAAAACTTTTGAACCTATGTAAATTAATGCATTTTTGGCTTGAATCCAACTAACCTAGTTTCAAGTATATTTTACTTGCAAAAACAAAAGAAATTTAAAATAAATGCCACCAATTACTAGAGTTTCATTCGGGCATATCTCGCTTATTTTATTATAATTTCAATAGCTTTTGGTAACACGTAAACCTGCATGCGATGAAAGCAAACGAAACGTAAGTATATAGTGTATAAGTGGTAAGAATGAAAGCTAGACTAGGACAGTAAACAAACTCCGCCTTTTGAAAGTTTTCAAAGGAGTTAAAGCTTTTTAAAATAAAACTGTTACGGATGTTATCATTTAATGTTGGTTTTAGAGTTTATAGAGCTTCAAGTATATTTAATTTGGTTGTAAAATGTATTTAATAATAGTTTTTCAGTGCTTGCTTTTAATTGCTATGTTTATTATAAGCAGATTCTACTTTTGCTGATGGTAAATTATATTATTTAATGCAGATCGAAGCGTCGATAAAGGTGTCAGTAAAATGAAATTGTAGAAGTTTGAATGTAGTAGAGTTAACAAATAAACAAGTTTATTAAACATTATATGTTTGGAATAAAAGGTTTCGAAACAAAAAAATTATGGATATTATCAAATAATGTTGGTTGAATAAGTTTATTATAGTATATTTCAGAAAGGTGTATAAAGTAATGAAAGCTTATTAGGTCTGCAAAGGGACCACAGAGTGACCCAACGAATATTTAAGCCACTTTCGTAATTTGGCATTGATTTCATTTCAAAATTCTTTATTTTCATCAAGTGCAGGTAGTACCACCCAGGTTTGGGTCATTTTATGGGTTTTGACTATTGTTATCTATTCCCAAACACTGAAAATGTTGTGACAAAGGCGTGCATGATGTAATAGTATTAGGGACACTTATTTTTTATTAAGTATTATAAATAATACAAAATACATTATACAGAAATTATATTACAAAAAATTGTAATATTCTTCGTTATCTAAGGAACTGTCATCTCCTCTTGACGTTATAATTAACGGGTCGACGCGACGGTTGGACATCCAAATAATTATTGAACATTTTTTCTATTGAGTCTTTTTTAAAGGTACATCGGATCTTGATGGATAGAAGAATAAACTAATAGAAGATGATCTTACTTAGATTACTCTATACACAACAATAAAGGTTTTCTTCTGATGTTTTATCGAATAGAGTCGGAAACCACATAAAGAAAAACAACTTTAAGCCTTTAATAGTATTGCTTTAATGGAAAATTAATGAGCTAAGATATAAAAGATAAAGTAATTATGTGTCCGCGGTGACTATTTCGTGATAAAAGGACATTTATAAGCTTTATTGATTTCATTAGTGCTATTTACTTTATTTCTATAATAGATCTCGGGGAAAAAACGTGTTTATTGCTTCATTTTCTTTGGCGAAGTAACAACATTAAAATAAGTTAATTTGTAAATATTATATTTTCCATTGGTGTGATAACATATAATATTTTTTCGTGAATACTCACCTGAAGACCACTGGAGACATGTACCAGTTAAAACGTTGTGATTTAAAATAAACAACGGCAATTCAAATTCAAAACTCTTTTGTTATTTAAGAATGGATATGAAATTATATCCGTTCGGTGGACTCATCAATTTTTTCTTCAAAAAGATTGTAAAAAAGACAGAAAATATACAGGGTGTTCCAAATTCGATGCTTACCATTGGGATCTCGGAAACTATAAAAGGTACAGTAGCGAACCACGAACAATCGCTTTCAAGTCGGATCGACAAGGAGAAGTCGACGACACTCTTGTCGAAGCGATCGAAAATTCGTACCACAGTCAATCGCTTTACCGAAATCGTCATCTAATCGGGTGTTTCCGCTCTGTCGATAAAGACTTATAATCCATTCTAAAAACATTCCCTATGTTTCCTATGTTATGATTAAAGGCCAATAATTTACAGAAAAAAAGAAGAATAAAATAGGTTATATTTTTGTTTGTTTTCGCGCGTTTATGGTTTGGAGAGTTTCAATCGAGTATTATTTTGTGAGTTATTATAGTTTATTAATCAAAATGTTACCAGTAAATATTTTAATGGACCGTGAGAGACGTAGGTTACGTCTACGACGTTTTAATTTGCAGAGGATGCGAATGTGGGACTCATTTAATCCTTTTACTGTGAACGACGTGGAATTTAGACGAATATACCGACTGACTAAGCCACAGGCACAAATGCTGGTGGATATGCTATTGCCCCACATGAGGAATATTCCGCGAAGAGATGCATTGTCCCCAAGGACAAGAATATTTGCGGCACTGCAATTTTTCGCTACTGGCAGTTACCAGAGGCTCATGTGGCAAAGCGTAGATATTTCAGTACAAAGCCAATATTCGATGTCAAACTGCATTAATGAAATTTCTTCCATCATAACAAATAATTTGGATCAGAGATTTATTCATCATACCAATATTTCTACTTACCGTGTGTGAAAGAATGGCAAATAATTTTTAAAAAATTTTGCCGTAAAAAACAACATAAACAAACCCAAACAAAACTAATTTGGAGGTTAGATTACTCATCGACAAGCTTTAGCGGGATTCACGTGTCAGTCGCTGTGTGGCGATTCGATTAAATCGATATATTTCCGTAAAACGATTGTCGGTGGTAGCGATTTTGTAGATTAACCTTGAGTCAGGGTGAGACGAAGAGAGACGTAAGGGGAAATTGTCGACAAACTGTCGATTACCATTGTCTGTGGTTCCACTGCAGGTTATATTGGGGTCAAGTTACATAATTTCCAATTCTGTCCAATTACTGGCTGGTCACACCTCGGAAATAGATAATCATAACAGAAACAAAAAATAAGGTAGGTCTGTTATTATTGAAAGGATCTTGTTTTGATAATTTCACAGCAAGATATTAATTTGAACATATTTTGAAAATATGTCTCATTATTTAGCAAAAGAACAAATGCTCATTCTGAAGTTTAACTAAGTCCTGACAGAATTAAAAATTTCATATCCATTCTTGTTGAGATATGAAACTGACCAATCACAGTGGTCATAACATATAACTTAAGAATGATAACCATGACACCCAATTTACAAAAGCCAAAAACTAAGAGTATATTGCATCATAATAACACATCAATTTACTTTCTCGTGCGATATGGCCATTATATCCACTCTTGATGTACAAATTACTGTTTTACATTTAAGAGTCTTCCATACCAGCGTGAATCGCGGCATCGTTTCCTGGCTTATCTAATTGAAAATTTAATACAAAAATGCTACTAAGGGGTTTACAAGAACTCATAATTTGCCGATGACTTTTTTTTTTCAAAAAAAAAATAGAGAATATATAGTTTCAATTATATAGGTTTAAATTATATCATCCGCCATGCAGAACATAAAAATAGAAATATTGCGGCTATTCATGTCAATTTCTAAATTAAAAATTACAAATGATGCCCCGATACTATCTTCAAAATCTCCACTGACGCCGGGCCACTTAATCCTCGTAAAATTTGTTTTTATATTTGGTATATAAAAAAAGACATTTTAGTGCCATCGCCAGATACAGATGTATAATATGCGCGATGTGGTGGAAATGCATTATTTGTTCGTGATGACTCATAGTCTACTATTTTCTCTTAAGAAAAAAATAAATAGTATACAGGGTGATTCCTAAGTTGATACTTCTGTTTTAGCTGTATATTGAAGGCATTAAAATAATAAACATTTCTAAATACCTTTTTTCAAAAAACTCAAAAATAAGGTAGTCACATTCATTTATTACACTATGGATCAAATACTGTCCTGTCTAACTTGCCCGTTGAATAACATTAAGAAAACTTCTGGGTGTAGGATGAGCCCGCAAGGGTAAGCGTTCTGCGTATAATCTCGAAGTAGTGGCCGCACTTTGACGCCATTCACAGTAAATTAGCACCTACCATATCTATTAGTTTATTGTTTTCAAATTTTACCATTTTCACGTGTCACCAATTTAAAATTAACTTGCTTCAGAAAAACACACCGCAGCAGATCGCTAAATAAATAACATAAAGTATATTAGGCTACGATTTGATGACCACGTCCGCACTTAGATTTTTTACTTCTATATCTCGCCTATTTTTAATTTTTTTTTTTTAAACAGGTATTTAAAAATGTTGTTTATTTTAATGCCTTCTATACACAGCTAAAACAGAATTATCAACTTAGGAATCACCCTGTATTTAAGCCAATATCACTTTGCAAATCGTAGTCTTCCAACGATGGCTTTGCTTGTCCCTTCGGATATTCCATTTAATAAAAATAGGACATGTCCGCTTATAGATAAAATCTTTATCGAGTTTTTATTGTCTTAACAAGATATTTACTGGAAGTAAAGTGACGTGATATAAAATATAAACCGGTTGCTCTGGCGACAAGCGAACAACACAGCACCAACGAGCCAAGAAATAGCTCTTTTATCCCGCCGCCTATTGAAAGGCCCTTAACTTGCTTTGATCCGGAAGGGCCAAGTCAATAGTTCCGTTATCGGAACTTTTCACCATCTTAGAAATAAATGAAATCCTTACGGTCACAATGGAGTGACGTCCGGTCTTTACGTCGACACGTATTTCTTATAGCCCTTTTTCTTTGGCAATATACACCAAAATATCCAATATATTACTGAAAGGCCGGCATTTATATAACTTTGATTTTATGTATTTTATTTGTCCGAAAAGGCGCCATTCAACCCGTTGAAATTGAATTCTCGAATCAATAAAATATTTGTTTTTTCTATGCGTTTACTTTTAGTGAAAACTGTCATAACTAATCTTTTTTTATGTGGTTGATGTGTAACAGAGTAAATATTTCCACGAAAATAGGTTAACTCAATGCAACACCAATTTACACGGCGATTGTGATATCTAAAGCTGCAACGTTGGAGTTGAAAAAAATAGCAAAGCGTCGGACTAGGCGAGCAAGGACAAGCGGCATAAGAATTCCCCAAACTGCTACCAACGGCCGGAAATTTTTACGGTATTTGGTTTTATTAAATTAGGGTGCAACTTACGTATGGAACAAATATCGCGCGGTGGACAACGTTCAATATAGGACGTTCTTTTTCAAAATGGGGGTTTGCACGGCATCCTAAGGTATTTTCATAAGGATTTTAAGCAATATTACATGTTAATGAGTACAACAACACTATTGAATAACAGATCTTTCCTCTCTCCGCAAAACAAACTGACAATATACACACAAGTAATTAGACCAATACTGACTTATGCTGCACCTATTTGGTGTGGCATATCAAACTAACAGTACAACGGACTACAGAAATTACAAAACATAATATTCAGACAAGTACTGTGAGTTATAAGATCATTTCCAATACGACTATTACATAACGCGACAGACACACCGTAGATACTTAATGCAGTTCATACTAGACATTAGGGTGGTCCTTATTTTTCGACTTTTGAAATCTTACCGCGGCACCTTGCCATATGATACTGTACCATAAAATATGAAACAGTATTTTTTTTTTAAATTTTTAGACAAAATTGAGGGGTCGCTACCAGTTGTCAAACTTTAACAAAATACATTGTATGACCACTTCAACTAAAGTCTCACCAATTGATTCAAATAAGGGTTTATGTTGCGTTTTTAAAGTAAGACACGCAGGGACTCGCATAGTCAACCTCCCCCCCACCTGTCTGCCCCCACCCCAAGTACCTACGCGTCGAGATTAAATCCGCCCCGCAATTCAGTTGAAATTTATCGGTTCAAGAGAACGCACGCGTTTTGTTACAAAAAGCATACAAACTTGTTTCAACCTGCAATGGCGTCTACAAGTAGTGGAGTCAGTATAGTTACCAGAAATAAAACTAACATTTGGCTAATCGGTCAATTACTGCCTAAACTAAACCAGTCAAAGTTGCCGTCTATTGGTGAAGTATTACGTTTGTTTTTTTACTACAAAAGTGAAGAAAAGAAATCAATTCATGAATCTGCGACTTTTGCAGCATGCGAAATGATAAATTTGTGGGAAAAAGCTAGCATACCAATGAGATTAAAAAAACATATAATTAATAAAATCGAAAAGCATTTCAGAGTGGCAGAACATAAAAAAAATAAAGAGAACAAGAAAAAACAATCGGAAGTGTTAAAGAAAAAAGAAGACTGGCAACAAAAATTAGAAGATTTGTGGCCGCAGACAGGATTTCTTTTGCGAAAAAACAACTACAAGCACATCAACCTCGAGATGACTACAGGGAATTTTTAAATCTTACGATTATTTTCTTGGGTGGAGATACCGAAAAAGATGTTTCATTTAGGAGACCTACTGGTCTACACCGAGCTAGATGGATGGCAAAAGCCTTGTACTGCCTAAAAATTTTTCTATTTAACAATCAGTTTAAGCTGAGTAAAAAGGAACAGCAAGCTGTTAAAGAAATATGCATTTTTACAGTGATGATATATATAAAATATTGGTTTCAAGCGTCTACTGGATGGTCAGCACCAAGAAACGATTTATAATTATTAAAAGACTTTACAGCTTTTGAAAAAATAAACCAAAAAATGGCTGCTGTTGCCTTGCAAAAAATACTGAGACATTTGTGGTATTTGTCGGAAGAGTTAGTATCTTTTGCATTTTTCGACAACGAACTTTCAGTTCAAGATAAAAAGAAAATGGTAGATGCATTGACAATCGAAGGCATAGAAGATTGTCCAAAAAGAAAAAACATTGATGTCAAACACATCCACGAAAAAAACATTGAAGACTTCGTGACTAGCAACTCCTTACGATTTTTCCAGATCCTGGGTATCTCATCAAAGTTTTTGAATAAAGCTGTGGAAACTTGGAACGATGACCCTGATTTTGTGGCTGCAAAAGAAATAGTTCATACTATGCGAGTAGTGAACGATACAGCTGAGCGTGGTGTTGCGCTAATGGAGGAATATAATAAATTGATTACAACCGATCAAGAGCAAAAGCAATTTCTGCTTTTGTTGGTGAAAGAGTATAGAAAAAAATATCCTAATACTAACAAATCAACCCTTGTATCTTAAAAATAAATGATTTTAATATTTCTATAATATATCTTTATTTGTAATAATAACAATAATTTTGCATTTATACTGTTCTGTGTTATGAATAAAAAATTCAAACTTATGTAGTGATTTTGAGTTCTTATTAAAATTCAAACCTTGGTAGCAACACTTAAATGTGACCTAAAATTTTTGAAAAAAAAACTGAAATAGTTTCTTAGGGTATATAACCAAATTATGTGGTGCCCCGTAAAAAAAAAAAGAAAATTCTTTTTTTCTTAGTAATAAAGGACCACCCTACTAGACATGTCTACAAAATTCTATGAATCACAAATCCAAAATGCACCTCACACAAACCCATACTAGACATATGCATAATTTCACACACAAACCAATCTATCACAGGCTACAGATTTTTTCGATCGATAAATAAACAACTTTTATTTTAAAAGTACATGCACTAGGCTCTGTCCACTCCTAAATTTCCGTCCACTTTAACAAATCGAAAATTTCTAAGTCTTTTCTGTAAAAAAGCTACTTGTACCTTAGCAAATAACTACTGGTTTTTCGAAGTGCTTTTTCAGCAAACACCATACAAAAAATCTAATAAATAATAACTTCAAAAACTAATTACTTTCAAGTTCAAGCAAAATAAACTCTTTCATGGCAGTGAATAGGTTACTGGAACTGACCGAAATAACGTCATTATAAGTGAGATTTCTATACCAACATTGCATGCAATTTTGCGAGTTCTAGCATAGTATTCTATCCAATGTTTATTATGTAATACATGTAAATAAATTAGGCACAAAATTATATGTATAATACAATATTAACGATTAAAGAAATTTTGAAATCAAAATATAATGAAGACAATAAAGTAAAATAACTTCTTTAATGCATATTATTATTAGGGATCAATATTTAAAAATTACCTTTTTGACTTTTATCTGGATACTGAATCTTTATGGAACCATTAGAGGTTTCACCAGTTTTAAAAATTTATTAATATTAGAGCACAATAAGGGTCCCTGCCTTTTATAATATTTTATTTCTACTTTTATTTAAAATATGCATTTTGAGATGTTTTCTTTACAAAGAAGAATTTTATAATGAAAAATGCTCGTATAGTGACTACATTGGCAATATAAATAAAATTGCTTAATACTACGTAAAAGGAATAGAGATAAATTAAATTAAATTAAATAATTTTTTTTTAATAAATAAATTTAAAAAAATTATATATTATTTGTTGCTTCTTAAATCCGAGCACATCCTAAACATGCTACAATTATTAGCAATTTAAATTCTATTATTGAGGCTTCTTTGAATAATTAAATATTACTTAGATTAGGCAAGAGTGATTTGAGTAAAATGAGTAAATTTATTTAAATCGGCGAGTTCGACAACCGTAAATCCAGAAACGTCATGTTGTGATATTTAATAAAAACCTAGAAAATTTGCACAATGAGTATTTCAGAGTATTGGCATGCACAGAATGCAAAAAGAGGGGTCTACACTGAGAGAAGATTCTTGCTGTCCTTATAAAAATCTTTATACCGCTTATAAAGAAAAATGCTAACATAGGGGACAAAAGAAAAACTACCTGAAACAGTAAAATCCATTTGGCTGTAATTTCTTTGCTGTCGTAATAAAGTCACTTTATAAAGAATGATCAAGTAAACAAAAATGTTGTATTAGCAAAGTAACTGACCATCGGCTATAAAAAGACTTTGCTAAAACAATAAAGATACTTTTTTACGCCATCCGCATCGTTTTCGAAACAAGATTTTTTTTTTCAATATCAGTATAACATTTTGCTATATTGGAAAGATTTTTTTATTTATTCCAAGAAAGTTACTTTGCTGGGTCAGAATGTACCTACTTACTTCAGGAAATCTTTCTTAGCTAAGGTAGCAACTAAGCATTGCTATAATAGTAAAGTGGTTTATTATGACAGCACCACTTATTTGCTATACTATGTGGAGTGGCCCAAAAAAGAAGCAGTATATTTTGTTGAATTTTTAATATTCTAACATCTCTTAATAACACATTTATAATATAAACCAAGTTTTTTCACTTTGGGTACGTAAGTTTCAAAAAAATTTGATTCATTTAAAATTGTGTTATTAAAAATAATATTTTCCATGCTATATCAAAAATGTAACATAGTATACAGCTTATTTTTCAGATAAGTCCATTATATTTTACATCATGCTACTCCCCACGTCTGAATAGTTTGATCAAAGATTTGTCCTGTTATCTGGCTTGTGGTAATTCTCAGCTGATTCCTATACAACAAAAGGGGCTGTTTCGTTAATTTCGGGTCTGGGTAACTAATGACAGAGTTACTGTTGTTCAAACTATCTTTGTCGTTCCAGTACATTTCGTGTACACTCCTAGTGTATCGTCGACATCTTGTGTATGCAGTGGCTGCTTGCGGTCTTAAAAAATAGTGAAGAACTAGGTATAGTGCGGGTATTTAAACAAGCATTGACTAAAAACCCGTGTAACAAAACGTCTCTCTTATCCTCATCTGTCCAACGGCTGAATGGAGTTTCCAACAAATTACAAACTACTGTCATTAATTGGGTTCATTTTTAAAACACACAACTAAGTAGTACGTACACAACTGAATTAACTGAAAAATAAAAACCAAACTTTATAATCACCCAGTAAATCACGTAACAACAACAACGATAGGTATCTATAACCGTAAGATTCACGAAGCCTCAAAATAAATACCTTAAGGTTAGGCGAACCAATGCTAAAACATTGGTGTATACGACTGATCTATTTTTAAATTGCCCTTCATCATAATTCAAATTGTTACATGCTGTTTGCGTGACTGACGTCACGTAACCATAGCAACAGTGAATATTAAAGCCATGATGGGTGTTGGGTCTTCACTTGCTTTGAGCTAACGGACATGGTCGGCTGGGGCGTACCAAAATGCACGAGTGTTTATAATTATTGTCCATCGGAGTTAATCGTGGCCCTATTATGAATAGCTACATTCGGAAAAAATTAATATTCTTAATTCGAACATAATTATTTTTTAAGGGCTTAAATGGTAGCTGTATTAATATTTAATATTGTCGAAAAACTTTCCTCCTGGTTTTATTTTATTTTTTTGCGTAGAGCCCCTTCCCCTACTTCACCTGACGAGCCGCCCTGTGTCTGTGCATCTTGGGACTTCGATCGCCGGTTCTGGATTAGAGTGTAGTTATACTACATTAAAATAAAAAAAGACAGATGTTATATAAAGATAGAAAGGATCACTAGTTTGTTTATTAGAGTTAATGCAATTCGTTAATTTTAATATGTTTCTTGTAACTGTCAGTTATAATAAATATGTAAATATCTTTCTTCCCATAATAAATATACTATTATAAGGTTTCGTATACTTCTCCATATTAAAATGTTATCAATGATTGCCTCGAATAGAGTTAATATAAATACGTAAGTTGATGTTAGTAATATTAAAATATAAAGCCTTAGATAAACAGTTTTCTTTAAAGAACATTCCCTATAAAAGTTTAGTTGTAAAAATTATGCAAACTACGTTGCTTTCAACTTTTAAATATAAACATAGTTTATTATTTATTAAATACCATATTTTTTTACAAAATGTTTAAAGAAAACTTTGTTATTAGGTAAAACTCTAGCTAAAACTATTACATCTGCATTCTTAAAATTTTTAAAGTAATTACTAGCTTAGCTTTCTGAGTAAGGCTTTAATTAAAAAACTATTTTTAAATATTTCTATAGTTTGCAAAAGTTTAAAGGTTGTAGTATTATTGAATTCAAGACAATTGTCAGGTGCAGAGATATTTTAAACAATAATAAACTTAAAAAAAAATTTATAATCTTTGTTATTCTATTTTCTTTCAAGGCTTCAATATTAACATTTTTAAGAACGTACACACATACACCTGAAAATATACCTAATAATCAATAATAAACTGGCAAACTTGAAGAGGTGCATCTGCCAGAACTCCAAGAAATCGAAATTTGCTAAACATATTTTAAAATAAATTTAGTACTATATTTATTATTTTAAAACCTTATAAAAATAGTGCTTTTTATTTTTTTATCATAAAGAATAATTTTAAATTGGCATAGACATTTGCTGTTAAGTACAATACATATTAGTAGGTGTTTTTTTCTCTTAATTATAGTTTTGATGAAACCGATGATGATTGTGTAAGAGACAACAGAAACCGGTATCCTAAAAATAATTTATTAATATTATTTTGTGTTTGTTTGTTTTCTTAATTATTAATTTTATTTTGATGAGAAAATTCGATTGGGAAAAATTCATACACAAAATAAATTCATTTGGAAGCGTTAGTAACATAGATGGTTTATTAGAAATTATCTTTACAACTTTAAATTAACACAAAAAGTACTTAAAAAAGAATTAATATTTTTTTTATATTCGGCCGTTTCTTTTCGCCCAGAAACCGCCGCCGAAAAAAGGATTCTTGAATGAAGTTTAAAAGTAGAGAACCATAACAACGTCTTTATATTAACATATTTATTACTGTAGCTGAAAGGACATAAGACAATGGAATAATAAAAGTGTTTGCTTAATTTTTTTGTACTGCTTTTGTGGAAGAACTTTATATTTAGGGAATTGTTTGTACTCATGTTACTTTCTGGGGTTTTTATTTCGGGGAAGGGCGACAAATTGAATTTAAACTCCACGGTAGAAACACAACGAATAAACTTTAATTTATGATCCTTGTTTATAATTTAGAAATTTCAGTTGGATACTACGATCTTGTGTCAAAGCTCCCAGCACTTATACATACAGTGATAGTTTGTAATTTGGAATAAATTCAGTAAATCAAATACCTATTTATTTTCGAAAGAATGCTCGAACACATCGATTAGTCTTTTCAGTTGCGGTCCTTTCCATTATAACAACAATTATACAGTATGTCGCAAACTGGAGATAGGACGCCATCGATAATTTTTTTAAATGCAACCCTGGTTTTTTTAGGACTATTTTTAAAGGGCAAATCAAGTTACACATAAGTGCAAAATTTTAATTTTTTATTGCTTGTCGTGTCCAAGATAATTTAACAAACAGTTTTTCTATTTAAAAATTAAAAAAAAATGTATTGAACAAATTCAAAGAGCAACACCAGTTCATTTAGATATAAAGTGACGGGTCTCGCGCTTAAAGACTTTTATTATGTCATTGTCATCTTAGAAAAAGCGCCCCCATTATGCAGAATCTGTCCATGATTATTTGGACACGGTATTTCCAGGAAGATGGATTGGTAGAAGGGGACTCTTTAAATGACCACCAAGATCTCCAGATCTAGTTCCTTTGGATTATTTTCTATGGGGATATTTAAAAAGCAAGATTTTTCAAACGAAGCCCTCAAACATTGAGGAGTTGAAAGCACGAATAAGACATTGTGTGTAAATAAATTTCCTCAGAAATCATTAGAAATGTTCAAAACGAATTTCAATTGCGATTAGGGTATTGCCAGCCAAATACTAAATGGAGAACATTTTGAACATTTATTCAAGAAACATTTTTATGTTCAATGGTTTTTTAAAATTTTTCAAATAAAAACTGTTTGTTAAATTATCTTGGAAACGGCAAGCAATAAAAAATTAAAATTTTGCACTTATGTGTAACTTGATATGCCCAATGCATCAAAAAACCAGGGTTGCCATTTAAAAAAATTATCGATGGGTTTGGGACATACTGTATAATTGTTTTTATAATGGAAAAGACCGCAACTAAAAATACTAATCGACGTGTCCGAGCATTCTTTCGAAAATAAATAGGTATTTGATTTACTGAAATTGTTCCAAATTACAGACTCACTGTATATTAAATAGTACATAAACTAAATTATCACCATTCTTTAATCGTTAATTTTATTCACAGGTCTACAAAATTAATTCTTTTGAGAGATATTTTGGCAGTGAGAAGTGATTCATTTTAATTATGTTGATATTATTCCGAAAAGCTTATGAATTTTTTTTGCATCACGTACACCACTGAAAACAGTCAATTTCACGTACTTTCTTCGGAACGGGAATGGAAAAAATGTAAAGTTGAAAGAGGTTTCGAGGCAAGAGGTACATTACCACCGAGGGATGGTATACCAAATCGTTTACCCCAGCCTATGGTCGAAAACACCTCCTATTTCGTATATCTCATGTTGATTCGTATTCAGACGGAGGAAAGTGGGTACTTGGGAAGGGTTTAAAGGTGGCAGTGAGTCCAAACAAGTAGATGTTGCTGTCAAACCAATGATAAAAATATCCCTACTAATTTTTATCCCCCCCCCCCCCCCCCAGCTCTTTTCAAATTTCCCTGTTTCATGTGACTTGCAGGGAAGGCGGAGGGTGTGAAGAACTATAAGCATTTCTTCGAATTATTTACCTTTAAAAACGAAAAGGGCATGGGAAGAGAGGAGAGAATTTAGGTATGTAGCTATAGCATCATCATAAAAAGAACAAGCTATTTCTTTACTCCACTAAGTAGTCTGCCATCATTGATACGCTCCATCTACCTTGGCACTAAAATTTTTAATGATAAATTTATTTATAAGGAGCACGGTACACATGTAATAGGACGCAACATTTTCCAATCGGTAATCTCTCGAAAATATACCTATTTTTTTTATATTTTGATGATGCATACATGCATCTAAATGCATATAAAAGAAGTCAAAAATACCTTATGGCTACTAAACATTAAAATCATTGTAGACCTGTGTTATATCTAAGTGAAAGAACCTCTACATAACGGGTTTCATAACGCTTGAGGGGGGGGGGGAAGAGATCCCCTTGCCTATAACGCTTTGAAGTTTAATAAAGTATATGTTCAATACACTGTTCAATACTGCTAATTTCTGCTTTATATTATCGTTGTAGGGTAAGGTTGCCTAAATCGCGCCACTTTTTGTTTACATTTTTTTTCTTATAAACTGAATGAACTAATGAAATATATATTTTTTGGTTTAAAACAATAGACCGGTCTATTGGACACCTGACTGCAATTTTTAAAATATTATTTTTTATTTCATTTAAAAAAAAACAGCTGTTTTTGTAAGGAATAGCAAATGGTACGATTTAAGAAACTGGTTACCTAAATATCGTACTAGTGGGTTCCTAAATCGTACCATAGTGTTCTTTTGGGGTATATTAAATAAAAATGAGTACAGTTTGTTGTAAAAGAAAACAAATTACACAAAATTATCGTTTATATTAAGTATTTAAAAAAAAAAAATAAAAAAAAATCTACAACACATTTAAAAATAATTTTAAATGTACCTACAAACAAAAGTCGCACACGTAGTTCTTATTAAGACGTGTCACGTTAAAACACTTTTCATTTGCGTGTGTGGTACGATTTAGGAAACTGTTAATCAAAATATTAAATAATACAATTCTAACCCTAATTTAGATCTAAAATTAAATTAAATTTTTGAAAAATTCCAAGAACTTTCCAGGCTATGCTATTAAAAAAAATATCTGTTTAAATACTCCTTACCAATGAGATATAGCCTTGCAAAAAATCAACAAAATTAACATGAAAATAGACGAATTATTTTAACTTGCTTTTCCCGCTTAGCGAAACACAACCGGTGCAATACGATTATACTATGCAACTGGCACTAGTTAGACACTACAACAACGTCCGATAGATGTTGTATAATTTATCGTCTATTTGAAAACTTGTAGTAGTACGATTTAGGCAACGGTACGATTTTTGCGACTTTACCCTATATTATGCAGTTTATATAATTTTACATTCAGATTTTATCTTTTGTCGCTAGTGAACTATTAAATAAGAGTTCTTGAGCAAAGTTCAAAAATAGAGAACTTTAACAACCTCTTCAAATTACCATGTTTATTACTGTAGCTGAAAGGACAAAAGACAAGGGAATAATAAAACTTTTTGCTTGTTTCTTTGGTATTGCTTTTGTCGAAGAGCTTTAGATTTAGTGATTTGTTTGTGCTCTTTTTGCTTTCTGGAGTTTTTGTTTCGGGGAAGGTTGACAAATTAGATGTTTGGGGCTAGACTGTACTTCCGTAAATTAAAAAAGTAATCGGGGATTTTTCTTTCATTTCATTTCTTTGAGATAAAGCTAATTGTTGAGTGATTATTTTTCAACGTTAAAAGTTTTACCCCATTTTTATAAAAATACCGGCTATACGGAAGTTTTTACAATTGAAGAACAGTGTATTTTATAATGTTTTGTGTATTATAATATTTTAAAGTTATCAATTTCGAGTCTTGGTGGTTTGTAAAAGATGCTGAAACTTTCAAATGCCTATAGTGAGAACTTAAAATTAAAAGAGTTTACAAGAATCTTCTTTACAATTTTAAAAAGTTCTGGAGAGTGTGTGGTTTTAGTATAAATAATAGAAAACATAGTGTTATATTTCATTATATTATATTATATTATATTATATTATATTATATTATATTATATTATATTATATTAGAAACAATTCTAGATATCGTTTATTTGGTTAGTAAATTAAGAAAAAGGGTTGGATTTTATCAGCATAAAATGATGGATACCTATATCAGAAACACAAAAAGTTGAACCAATAATAAATATAATTACACTTTACAACATACATACCTAAACTCTTTAATAAAATAGTTTGGAAAATACATATACAAAATAATTACCCTAGTAATTATTTGACAATTTGTTTGATATTGCTTAAAAAAGTGATAAAAAAATCTCTAACCTGGCAGGTAAAATTTTTATTTTCCTTCGCCATTTTGTCAGATTTTTTTTTCTGAAAAAAAAAATATACGTTTTGCTACCTATATGTTCGAATATATTGTTTAAATCAATGTAAACTACGCTGGCCTATATACTTCAGAGTATACAAATATTTTTGTTAACCTATAACAATACAGTGTAAAGTGTAAATATTTTTGAAGTCCTTGTTAAAATATAATCAAGTTTTAGAGGTTATTATATTTTTTTTATTTTTGAAAGAAAATTGAAAAAAAAATTTCTGCATATTCGCACAGTAGCGGCAACCGCAACCGAGTATGCAACGCGTGCACCGCACGCGGGCGCCACTCTATAAGGGGCGCCAAAACCCCTTATAGAGTGGCGCCCGCGTGCAAAACCTAAGGAAGGAGAATCTATTTTTTTTTTATTTTTAACAATTTCCAACAAGCAAGGCACCAAAGAAATAGTATTTTTTAATAATCTAAGCAAAGTTTATGTTCATAAATATAATTACCTACCTAATTCCTTATATTGTAACAGAAAACATTAGGTATATTTTTAAAATCAATCATTAATATTCACATCTGAATATGCCATATGATACAATATCCAATACTCGTATAAATTGACAAGTTTTCATAAAAGTTGTTAGAACTTGCCGATTTTCCTGTCCAGACTCGAATACCCTAAGAGCGTTTTCACACGGCACCATATATCGCGCGCGATAAATGGTCGCAATATTGCTTTACACCAAATTGTGTGTTCTCTAATATCGCTTGTGTGTGAAAATGGCTCATTAGAAAACACATAATTTGGTGTAAAAGCAATATTGCGACCATTTGTCGCGCGCGATATATGGTGCCGTGTGAAAACGCTCTAAGAGTATAAAACGGCGGGAGGCGTCGTAATCCAAATAATTGATATTTGATTTCGCAACGTTCAAGACGCAAAAACTGAAAATATTTTATATTTATATTAAATATAAAATTAAATGACGAAGATCTTTTAAAATGCTGTTATGCTCTAAACCAAAAGCTAACTGATCAGGAAAAGAAGGAGGCTGACGTGGAAGAAAATGATTTATTTAACGAGATAAAAGCCCTAAGATTGTTTTCATTACCTGAAGCGACAAATCCCCTTGAAATTCTACAATATATATTTGAGAACAATCTAACTTCCTTTCTACCATATAATATTAGTATTGCCTTAAGAATCCTCCTTACTTTACATGTCTGTTGTTTCTGGTGAGAGATCATTCTCTAAATTAAAAATAATTAAAAATTATTTGAAGTCTACCATGTCACAAGAAAGATAATCTGATTTAGCAATCTTAGCTCTAGAGCAAGAGATACTCGATACAATTAATTTTGATTATGTAATAAAAGAATTTGCAGCAGCTAAATCTAGAAAAACCCATTAATTTCTGGATTGATCCTAATTAAATGTTTTATTTGTTTATTGTTTGGTTTATGCCTTTATAAATAATTTAAACAAGAATAAAGTTTTAGTTTTGAAACCTTCGTCTGTTTTTTTAACAGTTCTACACTAAATTCTTAACAAAAACTGGACAAATTTAGGCGTGGCACCCAAAATTTTTTTGCCGATTATCCAGCGGCGCTTTTCTCCACCCCCCCCCCCCCCCCCCTTTAAGGGCGCCAAAATATTTTCGGCACGCGGGCGTTGATAACCCTTGCGGGGGCCCTGTCTGCAGCAGTGTGAACGAGCCGCCACTGGATTCGCACAAAACTATTCATTAACGATCGCTAAATAATTTACTACTTTTTGTAACCTATTTCTTTTATTTCCAGATTTATAGCTTTATTTCTGGGACACTCTTTACAAATCGGACCACAAAACGAAAAGGTTCATCAGCTATTGTGTTGGTTGCGTCAACAATCTATCACTCCTGCTATTTGGGTCAGTTTCCTGCGACGAAGGGTCACGTTGTTCTTTTTATTCGCTACAAAATAAATATTAGACCATTGTTACGAAAAATTTATATTTCTGGTCTATATATACAATATTATTTCGTTTAGGGTACCTATACCATCGGGATTTTAAAAGAAAAACGGGTAAAATTTCAGTTTTGATATGGAACTTTTTAGTAAACGTAATCTTTTTTTATTTAGGCCTGTTTTGTGGTAAAATTTTGATATTTTATCGTAAAGCTTACTTTATTGTCTCTTAAAAAAGAGCACCCGCACACCTGTACTTTAAAATGCCTAAAAACATACAACTGTGCATTACGATGCCTAGTATAACAATTAAGTTAGCTTTGAACCACTCAAATCGTGACATTTATCTATCTTGCGTTGTGAATATTTGACAGTGACATTGTCACTATTTGAGATTTGAAGTTTAAATCGATACGTTATAAATTATAAACCGATCTTTAATTTATTAGTAAGAGTCGTAAAAAAAGTTACTCTTGTAACTTATGTAATTACTGCACTTGCCGCTACGCGGCTCGTTTGTTCCGTTTGTTCGTACGTAATATGCCTTGAGGAGTGGTCACACTTCCGAGTCTGATATGGACAATACACTCGAGTTGAATAATATATTTCCCTAGGACTACCTATAAAAATGAGAAAAAAGCACGCTTAACTTGGCTCGAAAGCGTCCAATATCACACGTGTGTTGAAAAAAAACTCTAGAGTTGAAATACAAGGCACACTATTTAATTTAAACATATGGTGCCAATTTGACAGACCACCCCTATTTATTAAAAAGAACAAATTTTAGAAAGCAGTAATTATAAAGTGTTTAACTTATTTTTCATGTATTTGTCGAGTGATTCAGAATAAGAGTGTGAAAAAACGCCATCTGAAATTATAAAAAATGTTAATAATATACTGGAAAATCTATTACCAGAAAAAACAAATGAGAGTCATGTATTAAACAACAAATGTTTATCGGTAGCCATAGCGTAGAGAATAATAGAGCTCTAGCCTACAGATTGCAAGGTCACAGGTTCAAATCCCGTCTGAAGTATTTGACTTTTTTTTTATAAAAACAATAAATAATTTATAGAATTAGGTATTTTAAATTAAAATCTTTCTTGTTGGGTGGATTTTTTAAATTTATGTTTAATGCTTGTTTCCTTGATTAAATTTAAAATTTTTCATTCTGGTTAATCAAGAAGTCAATTCGGGATTAGTTCTTCCTATGATATATAAAATATGAAAAAGTTAAACTACAAATAAAGAAAAAGCCTATTGACAAACTAGGAAACCAGATACTAAGTGGAACATAATCCTAAGTATGCTAATTTCAACACTAGTGTTATATTTTTTCACAAATCAAAGGCCTTTTCAATAATTCTTTGTGGCAGTAGGAAAAATAGTGAACATTACTTGTGTGAAAGTGATTATTCTAACACTCGGAAAATTTCCGCACTCGGCTAACGTCTCGTGCTAAGTATCTCCTCGTTTGAAAAGTATCACTTTCATCACCTGTTATGTAATGTACTATTTTACTACGACCAAACTTACCAACCTAATGTTAAAAATTTTTACAAATTTTACAGACTGCCGAGTTTAAACTCACGACCATTGAAATCAAAGTTCGCCTTTTTGCAGTTTCGGCCAAATCATTATGTTAATAATTATGCTAAAACCAACTCAATAATAATGCTACATGAAATTAATTCTCTATGCACATCTCGGCAGCTTGCATTATTGATAAAAATATTATAGATGCGTATATATTTTGTTATTTTTGATGGGGTGTTTCTTAACCTTTGTAATATTTTTTTTATATATTTGGTATTTCTTGGGTATATTAGGTTATTGATAAACAACTCATTGTAAGTCACGACGTTTCGTACGCTCCTATCGTACTTTATCAAGTTTATTTAAACATCCAAAAATATAAAAGTTATAAATATAAAGGATGCCGTCAATTATTAAACCAACATAGAGAACCTAAGCCAAATTTAGGTACCACAATTTAATAAAATAAAAATCTAACCCAAAAATTTTTTACATCTTGTATATATAAACAAAACTTAATTAGCATCCTGTATTCAATATAAAAATCTTTAAAAAATAGTACGTATTAACGGTATCTGATCT
The DNA here is from genome assembly GCA_935413205.1 of Polydrusus cervinus. NCBI lineage: Eukaryota > Metazoa > Arthropoda > Insecta > Coleoptera > Curculionidae > Polydrusus > Polydrusus cervinus. The sequence goes on along the minus strand of OW284514.1, from coordinate 20,352,753 downwards.
TTTTTGGTATGTTTGTTATATTTTTTGTATGGAAGATTATAAAAAAAAAACAAGTTTTTGCTAAACGCATAAAATAAAAATCCATCATTTCACCACATACAACAGCTCCAAGGTACGTTTCCTTATTTTATTTAAATTTTATTTTTATAACAAATAAATGTTAGGTATGTATGTTATATCGTGGCCGATTAAAGACACTTTTTAAAAAAGCACTTATTTTTATTCACGACAAACAATTAATGTTACAAAGGTTAACGTTTACTTGATAAAGATACTAGCATCTAGTCTTGTCTAAACTGAGGATTTTGTATTCGGATGGTGGTATTTATGTGTTCTGTTGACGTCATGGAAAAGTTCTAGGACAGTGCTAGAATGGTTCCCATCTTGGTCAGCAAAAGTAAAGATAACATTGAAATTGAATATAAAGAATATAATATTCTATTTTGATAAGCACCTGCATCCTGTTGCAGTGGCGAAATTGAATATGATAAAATATAATTTAATATTCTGATAAACACCCGCATCCTTTACAGATAAGTGACTTAGACTAATTCTTTATAATCTAAGGATATTTGGGATATAACAGCTCCCCTTTATAAAAAAAAGTTATTGCTATACAATGCAGTAACTTTTGAAAGTTATACAATAAGCAAAAATTTTATAAAATAAATCCAATAAGCGTAAAAGCAATAACGAGAAATGACAATTATTATTTGTTTATGCGTACGTTTTATCAATACTTCTTGTATTACGATTCTCAAGAATTTCGAAGGTTTCACCTTCTTCGATTGGTTCACCGAGACGAATGCTTGGACGTCTTCGCGGTAACATTCTGGAAATTCGTCTTCCTAATAAGGATATTCCAGTTTTTGGAGAAGGTGGATCTGGAGGATCAGATCGATCGGTACTGATTCCAATCATTCGCCTACGTCTTTGATATTTTCGAAAAACGTAAATAGTTATGAAAAGTATTATTAAAGTTATGGAGACATAAGTGAACCAAGACGTATATTTTTCTATTAAAGGTTCCTTAATTAAGTCATCGATATCTTTAGAATATTGATCCAATTTATGTTTAGCAATTTCTAAATCATCTAGATTTAGTTCACCAATTTTAAGCGGTTTTAAATCTAAATTTTTATGAGCGTTGTTTGGCAAATTTAAACAACAATTAAAAGGTATTTGAATTGTGTTGGAATAATTATAATGCCATTCCGAAACTTTTATCATTGAGGCTTGAATTCTTGTATTTCCAATAAATGCTGAACAACCCGGTTGTAAAGTCAAAATAGTATTGGTATTAATTATTTCCGATATTGGATCAATATTTTCACACTTAATTGTTACTGGAGTTTGATCAGTTATTACCAATAACCATACATTTGCTTTTAACAATTGTATCTTATAATCTTGCATATACATTGAAATTACTTCACAATTTTTGGGAAGACTAGTAAATTGTTGTGTTTTTAGAAGCTGCGCTTCGCAAATAGCGTTTGAATCAATTGGGTAAGAATACAAATTTTTACAAAGCTTAATATTAATCATAACTTCTTTACAATGGTCAATATCTGATAATGGAATGAACTGATCTGAATCATCACCTTTCGCGATATATTTTTGAATAGTTGGCAATATATAATGGATTCCGGTCCGATTATCTTTAGTAGGTATAGGATATAATCGATAAACCGTATAGAGTTCGGGTTCGACTAGAGGGATGTCTAGGACAAAAATTAACTTATCAAATGTTTGATACGCTGCTAACTCTATGATATCCAAATATGTGGCGACTTTTGCTTCTCTAGGAGAAAGGGGTAAGTTATTCTTTTGGAGGCTTTGAGCTACTTTTTCCAATGAGGATACTAAGTCCTTTGGAGTAATAATTGATGTATGAATTATATTTAATCTAGCGAAGGTAACGGCGTTTAAGATATCATTTAATTGTTCTTCTATAAAGGTATAGGATTCCATTAAATGCTGGCAGATATTTATAAGCTGTAGCTTGTGTTCTAATAATTCGACTTCATTCCATATATCTAAAATACTTTTTTCTATTTGCTTTAAATCTTTATTGAAAGTTTCTTCATCGATTTGAAGTTTTCTTAGGGTTTCATTAAAACTTTTTATCACGGACGTAGTTACCGTTATTTGTTTTTTCATAAGAGTTTCAAGTTCATGTTCATCTTTTTCGATTTTGTTTATACAGTTATTATAATATTCTCCATCTGATGCGTCTAAGTTTCCAGTAATAAATTTCCAAATGCTTCCTGCAGCGTTAATTAATCCACGTTTTGGTCTCGTAGAAACGTCCAATTCAAGTTCTTCGAATTTATTTTCTAAATCTTGTGAAATTTGTCCGAGTAGACTAACATATGTTTTTAAGTCAACGTATACCTTTTTCATATTGCTATCTCTTTTGATTAACATATCGCCTAAGCTATGTAAGATATTGTTATTATTATCGTATAGTTCTTTTAGTCGTCTGGTATCTTTGTAGACTAAGAGTGTCCATTTATCATTTGAAACCTTTAATTTTGTTTCTCTTTGGAAATATAGTCCAACATTGGTATCAACAGGTTTTAGTGTGTATCGATAATTATCATTCCTCTGTCTTGATAGCGCAAGCGTGTTTGAGAATAGGAAGAGAAATCTGAAATAAAAATTCTAATCAGTATCTTCTTCTATAGCATTCTTATCATCTGGCTTAATTATTACATCTTCATAGTATGGTTTTAGTCTGTCAAAATTTACTTTAGTTGTTTGTTTTGTTTGTAAGTTTTCTAAAGTTGCTGAGTTTAAATGGATTTCTTTAATCATAAAAGGCCATTAAACTTATTTGCAAGTTTTCCTTTAATTTGTGACTCTTTTACATAGACTTTATCACCAACTTTATAGTCTGTGTTATCTCTTTTTACATGCTCGTCGAATCTTTCCTTGGCTTTTTCTTTTGATTGGATTGTTCTTTTTCTGGCAAGGTTATAATAGTGTTTAATTCTGGCATTAAGATCTCTCATGTATTTTGAAACAAGTTCTTTTTCATTATAGAGGGTTTCTGGAGGTCTTGTAGATGTGTGTCCAAATATTAATTCATATGGTGTAAATCCAGTTGTTTTGTTCACAGAATTATTATAACATATACAAGCGTATGGTAATAGTTGCATAGGGTGTTCATTTGGATCTTCAGTAGTCATTACTCTTATCATTTCTAAAAGGGTGGCATGGAATCTTTCCAATGAGCCATTTGATTGGGGGTGGTTTACACTGGAAAATGTTAACTTTATGTTATAAAGGTTACAAAGATCTTTCATTAGTTGGTTGTTAAACTCTCTTCCAAAATCACAATGTATCCTTAAAGGTGTTCCATAATGTTGAAAATATAGTAATAAGGTGTTAACTACAGATTTTGAGGTTTTATCCATAAGTGGGTATGCTTGAATAAATTTTGTAAGTTCGTCTCTCATGGTCAGGATATAATTCTTTTCTGGAATTTCTAAAATATCAATATTTATCCTTTCAAATGCAGTTTTTGGTGTTTCTGTAACGACTAATGGATTATCCATGTTTTTTCTCATAACTTTATTTTTCTGGCATATTTCACATTTTTTTATGAAATTCTCTACATCTTTACTGAGTCCTGTCCAGTTATATTTTTCTTTTATTCTCCGTATTGTTTCGTTGACTCCTCTGTGAAAGTTTCTTTTTCCAGAGTGGTATTGATCCATTATTATTGGGACTTGATCTTGTTCAGGAGTAGTTACTATATTTTGGCAGATAACGATTTTTAAATCCTTGTCAGCAAAAATAAAACATAACATTTCCAAAAATGGTAAATCAACATTATTTTCGACATAATATGTTTTTGATTCGTCTATTTCATGTTGTGAACTAACTAAAGCCTTAAATAGCTATGGCTTCGTCAATTATAAAGGGTAAAGTTATAATTAAATACTTTCTTTTATTTGAAGTTTTGGAATTTAGAATGTTTATTTTATCGTCTTCAAACGTTGGATGTTCTTCATGAAAGTCTTCTATAATCTTGTAATGTAAATCAGTTAGTTTATCCTTTTGAAAAATAGTGATTATGTTCTTGTGATCTTTATCTAGAAGTTGGTTATTAGTGTATCTGATTTTTGAATAATCAATCAAGGATTTTACTTGATATAGTTCCCAAAATCTTTTGAATTCATTTCCATAGTTTGGGGCGACATTAGTTGAGTTTCATTTTCATCTATCTCAGTAGAAGAGGATTCTGGTTCTTCCTGAGTTTTCTTAGTAAATGCGGTCACTTGTTTAAAATGGTTAATCTTTATCCTGCTTAAGGCATCAGCATTTTTATTTATCCTTCCTGGTTTGTACATAATTTCATAGTCATATTCCTCTAATTTGAGTCTCCATCTGGCAAGTCTTGAACCTGGATCTTTTATTGAGAATAGCCACGTTAATGGTCTATGGTCGGTTACAAGTTTGAATTTTCTTCCATACAAATATGGTCTGAAGTGTTTTACTGCCCATACAATCGCTAATAGTTCTCTTTCGATAACGCTGTATTTGGTTTCAGCTGGGCATAGCGTTCTAGATGCAAAAGCTATTGGTAAGTCTTTTCCAATTGGGCCTTGAGATAAAATTGCTCCGATTGCAAACATAGAAGCGTCTGTGGTTAATACAAATGGTTCTTCAAAATTTGGATAGATTAGAATAGGTTCTCTCGTCAAGTAGTCTTTCAATGTGTCGAATGCTTTTTGACAGTATACATCGAATATAAAAGGAATATCTTTCTTTAACAGTGTTGTCAATGGTTTTGAGACTTTGGCATAGTCAGGAATAAATCTTCTATAATATCCGGAAAGTCCTAAAAATGATTTAATGTCCTTTGTATTGGTTGGGATTGGAAATTCTTTGATTGCTGCAATTTTATTTGGATTTGGTTTAACTCCGTCTTTTGTTATCAGATGTCCAAGATAAGCCACTTCTTTTCTCAAAAATTCGCATTTGTCTGGCTGTATTTTTAGGTTAGCTTTTCTGAGTCTTGAAAATACTTCTCGAAGTCTATTAACGTGTTCGTGAATTGTACTGCTATAAATTATGATGTCGTCCATGTAGACTGCACATTTTTCGTTCTGTATTCCCATTAAAATGTTATCCATGACTCTCTGGAACGTTGATGGGGCGTTCTTTAGTCCAAATGGCATTCGTAGGAATTCGTAGTGTCCATTGTCTACAGAGAATGCTGTTTTTTCTATGTCGTTTGGGTCAATTTCGATTTGGTGAAATCCCGAGGCTAAATCCAATGTTGTGAAGTATTGGCAGTGTCCTAACTGATCTAAAAGGTCGGATATGTTTGGTAACGGATACCTATCATCTATACTGATATCGTTCAATTTCCTGTAGTCTATCACAAGTCTGTATTTCTGTTTTCCAGATGCGTCCATTTTCTTTGGTACAACCCATACTGGACTTGACCATGGTGATATTGAAGGCTGTATAATTCTTTGGTCTAGCATTTTGTTTATCTGTGTCTTCACTTCTTCTTTGTGGACATGTGGATACCTATATGACTTGGTATGAATTGGTCTGGATTCTTTTGTTTTGATTGAGTGTTTGATTTCGCTTGTAAAAGTCAGATCATCTCCTTCTAGGTAGAATATATCAGAAAATTCTAAGCAAATTTGTGAAATCATTTCTTTTTCCTCGTTGTTCATATGGTCCGTTCGTAACTGGTTTATTATTTCTTCTTCCCTATTAATTATTTGTGGATATGAAGTGTTTCCCTTATTAAAATTTTGTACTGAAGTACTTCTCTTAATGAGAGGTTCAAAATTTAAATTAGAATTGACTGTTTTTGGAATCATATTTATGTTTAAGACTGACGTCAAAAATTCTCCATTCTCGTTTATTTTAACTATTGCGTTCGGTAATCGAACTTTATCGAGGCATTGGGCTAATAAGATGGCTTCGGTATTTTTCAATTTATTTGTTTTCAATTTACAAATTTTTTCTGTACGTGGTTCCATGTTTATAATATTATTAAACATTTCCTCATTTTCCATTGCAGTGTTTTCCTTAAAATCTTCTACTTTATACATCGGTATTATTTTAAAGTCCGTAATCAGTTGTTTATCTTTTAAGTCAACAATACAATGATAATGCTCTAAGAAATCTGATCCTAATAGACCGTCGAATTCAATGTCAAGATTATAAATAAAAACTTTATGTGGGTCATTGTTAACAAAGGGTATCAGTGTCGATTGTGTAATTAAAACGTTTTCATTTGTAATACCTTTAACTAATAAATTTTCTGGATTTCTTGTTTTAAAATTTTCACATGTTTTGGGTTTAAAAATGGAAATTCCTGCACCGGTATCTATTAATAATTTAAATGTTTTTGTTCTGTCAAAAATGTAATAAAGGTTTTGAGATGAAACGGTATTTAGAGAAAATTTTGTTCTGAGAAATTGAGATTGGGGTTGAAATCGTCTTGAACTGTCATCGTTTGGAACTGGTCCGTCAGTTCTAACATTCCCGAGGCTTCGTTTTGAAAATTTACATTTGTTTGAGAAAAATTTTCATTGCTGCTACACTGAGAAGAATAATTAGTGTTGTTACACTGAGAAAAATTTTGAGTTTCGGTGTACTTTGTTTCGTTTTCTGAATTGGGACGAAAATTATCGTTATCAGAAAAATCATCGTAATATTCTTCGACGTAATCATATTCGTTTTGAGATTCGTAACACTGGTCATTTTCAAAATTTGGATTTTCGAAATGATCAGGGTTGTAGTCGGGGTTATTTGTATTTATATGATGGTTTTTTTGTTGATTTGAGGTGACATTATTTCTTTGCTGAAAATTTTGAAATCTTGTTTGGTTTTGATTTGATGAAGAGGGTTGAAAATTTTGTCTTGTGTAATTTTGTGGGTTTGCGGCCTTTGTTGATTATTTTGGGGGTATGCAGATTGCGTTCTGAATTGATTGTTTTGAGGATATGCGGACTGCGTCCTTTGTTGATTGTTTTGGGGGTATGTGGACTGCGTCCTGTATTGATTTTGAGGGTATGCTGACTGCGTTCTGAATTGATTTTGGGGCTGTGTGGACTGCGTCCTTTGCGATTGTTTTGTTCTGCATTCATTTACATTATGTCCATTTCTTTTACAAAAAGAGCAAAATTTTGGAATTGGTGTTTGAGGCTTTTGAATTTTTTGAAATTTTTGATTTTCGAAATAAGACAATTGTAATTCCCGTTTTACTCTGTTTATAGCATCTAACATCGTATTGGGGTTTCCTGCCCTAATGAGTTGGCCTAATTTTGGTTCTAAGCCGGTTAAAAGGGTATTTAAACACATATTGTCAATTAATAAAATTTGTGCGTTCTTTTGCGCTTGAGTTAAAATTTGTTTTGCCACGGCTGAATGCATTTTTGCATTATGCGTTTGTATTCGACCTGCAAAAGTTAAAGGACTTTCGTTTGACAATTGATGTACGCGTTGTAAATCTTGTATTAGAGAAGTCAGATCTCTTGGATCTCCAAAATGTACTGTTAAAAGTTGAGAAATGTCATTCCACGTATCTAGATCTCTAGAGTTTATTAATTGAGCAGCTTTGCCGCGTAATTGATTTTTAATTTTTATCACTAGCAGTATTTCTTGATTGTTTGTACACATATCGTGAGCTCGGTTACACGCGTTAATAAAAGTATTAAGCGAAATTTGATCTCCGTCATATTCCGGTACGAGAGAGAAAATTTCTGATAATTTATATGGTTCAATTTCTTCGTTTTGAGGAACGTTGTTTTGGGGAACGTCGTTTTGAGCCATTTTTGTTTATTGATTATTTATGTATTCGTTACTAAAATAATCGGTGAGTTTAGACAAGTTTAGAGGGGAAATATAAAATTGTTAAAAGTTACGAGGGTAATTCAAATCAGTTGGTAAATATGATGAACAAATATTTGCGAAATATAAAAATAAATCAACAATTGGTAAAATTCAACAATGTTACAATAAATCAACTTACATCAGTTGAAAAAACATCTCGATGAGGTACAGAAGGGGTTAACTGTCCAACGTGTCAGGGGTTCCACTGAGTGCTCCTAATCCACACGTGGTATTGATGCTGCGACGTGTCAGGGGTTCCACTACGTGCTCCTAATCCACACGGCGTTGTGAAAGCTGCGACGTGCCAGGGGTTCCACTAGGTGCTCCTAATCCACACGACGTTTGGTTAGCTTCACGTCAACTTCAATTACAGTTAGAAATTCGATGACCACCAAGTAGTTAGATCTTGCCCGCAGGCCACTTGTTCTACAAAGTAGTTCGTCGATCAGGGTGGGTTTCTTTGTTTGAGTTCTTTGAGAACTTTTCTTCGTAATTCTTCTCTTGTTGTGTCCTTTTTGGACGGTTTTAATTTACGTGGGACGTTTTTTGAAAATTCACTTTTTCTTGAGGGTAGATTCTTGTTTTGCTAAGAATTGGAATTCACTCGCGTTTTTCGCGATCAAAACATCCGAACGACTGCGCCAAATTGTTATATCGTGGCCGATTAAAGACACTTTTTAAAAAAGCACTTATTTTTATTCACGACAAACAATTAATGTTACAAAGGTTAACGTTTACTTGATAAAGATACTAGCATCTAGTCTTGTCTAAACTGAGGATTTTGTATTCGGATGGTGGTATTTATGTGTTCTGTTGACGTCATGGAAAAGTTCTAGGACAGTGCTAGAATGGTTCCCATCTTGGTCAGCAAAAGTAAAGATAACATTGAAATTGAATATAAAGAATATAATATTCTATTTTGATAAGCACCTGCATCCTGTTGCAGTGGCGAAATTGAATATGATAAAATATAATTTAATATTCTGATAAACACCTGCATCCTTTACAGATAAGTGACTTAGACTAATTCTTTATAATCTAAGGATATTTGGGATATAACATGTATGTCGTGACTTACAATGAGTTGTTTATCAATAATCTAATATACTCAAGAAATACCAAATATATAAAAAAAAAATATATTTTGTTATAGTAAAAAACAGATTAATAACATAGTGTACCATCAACATGTGACATATAGTGCCATGAAAAAAAGGCAGAGCCTCAGTAAATACAATAAATTGTTATTGTATACTTTATAAGAACGCCACAGAGAAATCTAATTTTTATAACAATGTTGTCAATTAATGGGAAATATCCGGATTCGTGAGAAATAAAGCTAAGAGCACAGAGGAACGATAGGTCAGTGCTGCCTCCAAAGGGAAAGGGAAAATTTTTACGTACAGTGTTATATTCGTAGAATATTCTTTAAGATCACTTATGGTGGTGATCTGTTAAAAAGGACTTTTTGAGTATTGTGTGCTCGTGGAATTTTTCTTTAAAACTGGTGAACTTTATTTTAAGAGGTTGCAATACTGTGCATGACTGACAGTAATGAATATAAAATTTTGCCGTACAGTTAACTGGAATAGCCTACTTTTCCCGTCACTTAAGAGTAAAGGAAATAGCAAATATCCATGTGGGAGTAAAAACGTTTCTTTATAATGCTTTTACTGACCCGTACGTAAGGCGCCGGCACGACGGCGGCAACGGCGCGGCGGCGCTTTAAAATAGCGACATTTAGTTCGGCTTTGTCTGTTTGATATAAGTAAAAAATATATATAAATATTTTTACAACCAATAAGCGCTTTAAAAAAAACTCCCTTAAATCTTGACGATAATAACAATGCACAGAACATAATATGTCTGACATATCCTATTATAATATGATCGAGGATGTCTTCTTTATCATCGAAAATAAATGGGAAGTTATTTATCTGATGTATTTCTAAGAGTTTCTGTAAGGCTCTTTAAGGCCATCAATATCTCAAGAATCAAGTACGAAACCAATTTTTATTCTATCCCTGATTGTAGAGTATGTTTATAAATAGCGCTTTTTTAGCCCTTATAAAATCCCACTTATTTTAAAAATGTTATTCAAATATTCTTTCTCTGCCATGTTAAGCTTAAATATAGTATGAAAAAATGTAAAAATACTTGCAACAATAATTTAAAATAACGCGATTATCTAATATTAAAAGGAATCCGTCAAGGTGAAAAAGAAAATGTACATAAGAAAAGTTGGACTACACTCTTAAAAATAACATTGTATGGATTACTAAAATTTGGTTCTGACAACTATTTATTTTCGTGAAATCGGACTCAACCCAAAAGTTAGTTTGTACAACCAAAAAAAAATGTCGTTATTGAACTGTTGAACTAATTAATAACATTAACCAACCCAACCTACAAATTTTAGTTGTCACAACGAAATTTTATATACGGATAACTAAATTTATATGGTACTCCCGCTTTTAAAATTAGTTGTCACAACTTATGTGTAAATATGGAAAATTGAAATTTTTTTTTCAAGGAAATATTGTTTTTGTTAATGATGCAATCTACAAATATTGCCAAAGCAATCATTTATTTGGGCCAAACTTGAAATTTTTATACAATAACAAATACGTATGTAGTCACAACATTGTGTTTATCATCTTTTTTCTGTACTTTCCAATTGTAAGAAAGAAGTTGAATCATAAATAAGTAAAAATTTTATATTTTTGTCATTGCAGTTGCACATTAGAAAGTTTGAGTGAACTCCTTATAACGCATGGTAAAATTAGCAAGTTGATTTGATAGAAATAACTTTAAAAAAGTCTGTTTCATTTCTAAAAAAAAATGTCATTATGTAATTTATCCTTAGTAACGAAAAATATTCCTTCCTAGGTCCCCACTTAAATAAAAAAAAAGCCTAGGTATTACTACTCTATTAGGTATGCTTAAACTAATTGGCATAAATTATCAGGGATATTAGGGTTATTATTTCAAATGTCCTTGTTCTCTCAAGTTCTTTATAAGTAATGCATACTTATGCAATACAAAACAGAAACACTAGATTTTTAACTTATTTTACTTTACCTTTTGGTTTGTTCAATTGCTTATAGAACTGAATTGTCCTTATTTAAATTGTCTTATCTGCAACAGAACTGCGAAACAAAAAATATCTCCTGGACTCTATTTAAAATATACAGCTATATGAAATTTGTTATACTTGGTCAGATTAAAAAGTCATCAATATGACGTTCTTTTATAGAAATGGAACATAGAACAAAAATAAAACAAAAAAAATATTTTTTAAGTTATTTCTCATCGGGTCACCTTGCCATGCTTTATAAAAATCTCATTTAAACTTTCTAATGTATAACTGCAATGATAAAAAATAAAATGTTTACTTACTTATGATTTAACTTCCTTCTGCCAATAAGAACGTACAGAAGAAAGACAATAAACACAAATAAATTACACCAAATATTGTCACATCCACTGTCCACACGGGCACGGCCATGAAAATGCCCAATTATTGCCTTAAAAACACGAAAAAATGGACACGGAACCGCAAAAGCACCCTAACATAAACACCATAGTCCTGGCTAGAATTATATTTATAATATTTTCTTTGTTCTGATGGCATTATTTTTTGGTATAACCAAGAAAAAAACCTTTTTTGTTTTCCTAACTAAAAATAGTTATTTTTGGTAACGTAAACACGAGAACAAATAAAAACTAGTACCAAATACCAAGTCATTTTTAAGAGTGTAGCTGATGATGCTACGTTTTGTTTAGTTTACACCTCGGTTTACACTAAAACTTTTTGCAAATACACACTGAGCTAACAATGAATTATTCTTTGCAACCACAAGTGTTATAAATGAGCCCCTACCAATGTGTATAGATTCCTATTGTATGTTAACAATCTGACTGAGTTGTTAATACCTAAATCTGTAACAACCAACCCCATGGGTTGGTTGTTACAGTGGTTGGGGGGATATTTTTATCTGGTAAATTTGTGCAAAAAGGTATAATATAAAAATTGCACATGCGTAAATTAAAAAGAATAAACGTTACTATTTATATTTGTTACAGCTTTTGACACTTTTTACAACTTCTTTATTCAAAAACGAAAATCATATTTTATATAATGTCACTTCTTACATTTTTCACCTTTATGTTTTATTGCTAAATAAATTTTCTCGGAATAAAAAATAAAATTCTCGTACTTTTTCTGCGTCTAGTCCTTCAAGATGACAAATTTCTTATTCATATCAACAAAATCCAGTTTGTCTGAAAACCTAAGCATGTGAAGGTATGTATACATATACATACATGGATTTCAGAAGGCCTATTTCTTTCAAAAGTTTTGGAAATCTAATAGAAAGTTTATGAAAAAGTTTCAAAGAGATATAAAAACTGGCCCCTGGGTATTTGTCCTTTTGTGTTTTTGGGTAGTTTAAGGTAGCTTTAAAAGGTTAAAAAAAAAGTGTTTGAATTGTAGAAAAAACCAAACTTACTGAATATTACTTTTATACAAAAAACACTCAAAATTCCAGTCTCCTAAAGAATTTAAAAGTTCTGTTTTTTTCTGTAAACATGCAACATCTACCTCAATAATACAGGGTGATTCCTAAGTTAATACTTCTGTTTAAGATGTGTGTATAGAAGGCATTAAAATAAATAACATTTTCAAATACCTTTTTTCAAAAAACTCAAAAACATGGAACTACATTCATTTATTACACTACAGATCAAATACGGTTCTGCCTAACTTGCCCGTTGAATAACATTAAGAAAACTTCTGGGTGTAGGATGAGCCCGTAAGGAAAAGCGTTCTGCGTATAATCTCGAAGCAGCAGCCGCACTTTGACGACACTCACCCTAAATTACCACCATATCTACTAGTTCATTGTTTTCAAATTTTACCATTTTCTCGTGTCACCAATTTAAAAATAACTTGCTTCAGAAAAACACACCGCAGCGTATTGCCAAATAACTCACCACCGACCCGTAAATTGCATGACTAATAAGAGATAAGAAAAACAACATAAAGTATAGCGGGCTACTTTTTGATGATCAGGTCCACACTTAGATTTTTTACTTCTGTATCTCGCCTATTTTTAAGTTTAAAAAAGGGTATTTAAATGTTGCTTATTTTCATGTCTTTTATAGACAGCTAAAAAAGAAGTATCAACTTAGGAATCACCCTGTATATTTTCTTAAAGGTATATACAAGGGTGTCAATAGAACGTTATTCCAGGGGGACATGGATGTGACTTCTATTTTTAAAAAAAGGTTCCCGGCTTACTCGATCCTCTTCCTCCCAAAGCGGCATCTAAAAAAAGGTAGCTGCCATACTTAACATCTTCCTTCTTCCCAAAGTAAATTTAAAAAAAGGTCTATGACATACTCAACTCTCTCCTCCTTTAAACCTCTCTGGTCGTGACTACCGAACTAGCTTTTTCTCCGGGAGACCAAGTGAGCCAAGCAAAAAAAAACTAAATAATACGTGCTATAGACGCCTACAAATATTTAAAATAATACTAAATTTACCAAATCCGCGCCATGTAAGACGGAAAACTCGAGTATAAACTTATAAGTTGATCCTCACATCACATTTAGATTTAGATAAGCATTTATTTCAAAACAAATTTGTAAAATTCACAAAGTTTGAAATACGTCATAAAATGTTACAAAAATACATATTACAAATTCTACAAACAACAAAAAATTGTAAAATACACTTAAATTTATACTAGGTACCTAATCACAAATTTTGTTTTTTATAATCAAGATATTCCTGAATTGTATAAGGTTTAATATTATTAATATAAACAAATAATTCTTTTTTAAAATTATTTATGCACTTTATATGCTGTGGCAAAATATTAAAAAAAGTGATGGCAGCATAGAGACAGCTGTGCTCCGTCAATGTTAAAGAGTGTTTTGGAAAATTATAATCAAAAAGTCTACCTCTCGTATCATGTGTGTGTTCTTTTTTTAAATAAGTGAATTTACCTGGATTCTTTTTGAAAAACAAAATGCATTCATAAATATAAATACCCGGAGTTGTTAACAATTTTTGCGTCGTTTTAAATACTCCACGACAACTCTGAATATAACTCATGTTTAGTAGAATTCTTAAAGCTTTCTTTTGATAGTTAAAGACTTTTCTCAAACCCGATGTGTGACCCCAGAATATTATACCGAAACGGAGTAAGGATAAAAAGTTGCTGTGATATATTATACGAGAAATACTAAAGTTTAGATATCTAGACACTATTCTCAGCATATAACAAGATGTGGCAAGGTTTCTACAAAGGGCGTCTGTATGGGTATTCCATTTAAGATTTGAATCGATGTGCATACCCAAAAATTTGCAAGTCTCAACAATATCAACATTGGAACTATCTATAGTAATAGAATTAGGAGTATCTTTCTTATTTCTAGATGTCTTAAAAATTAAGCATTGGGTTTTTTCTGTATCGAGAATAAGGCCATTGTCGTGGAACCATTTTTTTACTATTAAGAATTGTTCTTTCGAGATACTTAATAAATCAATGATATTTTTCTTTCTAATTAGTAGATTGGTGTCGTCGGCATAATTTACGATAGATACAAGTGGGCTTAATAAAATTGTAGGTAGGTCATTTAGATAAATAATAAACAGAAGTGGCCCTAGAATGCTTCCCTGTGACGAGAGAGAGACGAACTGTTGACCATGCTTATCCTTAACAACAACTTTTTGGGTTCTACCTTTTAGGTAGGATTTTATCCACGACAATGCCGAACCTCTTACTCCATATTTATATAGCTTATCCAATAAATCTGTAGGAGAGAGACAATCAAAAGCCTTAGAGAGATCAAGGAAAAGACCGCAGGTCAAATCTCCTTCCTCCAAGGCTTCCACAGTCCTCTCAATAAAATCAAATCATACAAATATATCAAAACAAGTTCAGATATGACTTTATTGCTTGGACTAGGCACTAGCCACAACTCAGCAAAAAAGCCTCCGTTGAGAAAAGGATTTTAGTCGGGGTGCATTAATAAATAAATTATTAATTTTTGATTCTTGTATTGTTCTAGTTTTTCTTGCAAGTTCAAAATTACTAAAAATTGGTGTTAACTAATTTAAATGCACTGTTAATGTACAATAAAGGAAATTTGTTAGTGTAGACTAAATACTGGCGGTATCTTGAATATCAAAATGACACATCAAAAAAAAAAAAAAGAAAAATTACAAAAATGTATACCTATTCGAAAAAATATTCTTATAATTATAATTTTTAATATTAATTAATTTCATCCCGGCTAAAAGAGCGTGAATGTAGCACATTTTCTTTTCCTTATAGGACTATTATACTATACATACTATATTTTTCAACCCATTTTTAAGGAGTGTGTTTTTATATGGTAAAAAAATAAAATTATTTTGCATTGTGTTATGCAAATATCAATATTTTGCCAAAATACCTTTGTTCCAATTTAAAGGGCAATTCTCAATCCTCATATAAAAACTCTTAAGACTTAATAAAAATTCCAGGCAATTCTAAAATGCTTGGAATTTTTTAAATAAAAATTTAAATTTCAATATCGATACACGAAAAGTTAAGCAAAAATATAAGTAAAAATTGAAAAACTAGGAATAAACTTTTGAGGGATCGGTGTTGAATATTTATTCGGCTTGTTCAAGAAGTGCGAATTTCATAAAATGAATATCGATGTTGTTGAAATGAAGCGCATGAATATTTTATTGAAAGAAGTTTCTCGAATTTCCTGATATTCCACAATGCTTACAAAAAATTGTTCAATTTTGTATTACCGGCGATCTAATACCAATGGCAGAAGTGTGAGGTAACTTGATTTTTTTTGTGCGAGCTTTATATAATAATAATAAATCGTCTTTATTAAAAACACATACAGAGAAGGTGAAGTTTAGTATCGCTACTCCGGGCAGTTAACAACAACTTTCAAGTATTTTCAGTAGTATAATGTTATAAATTTGTTGACTCGGCCGTAGTGTCTCTTTTCACTATTTCCACTAGATTCAATAGGCGTGTGATATTATTTATACGCTTATTCATTATTACTACCTCAACATTTAAAAAAAAATTTGTTTGTTATCTTAAACTCGCAGAAATGGATGTTATTATATCACTCTGTATAACATTTTTTAAGGATTTTGTTTATTATATTAAACTCGCAGAAATTCTATTTTATCACTCTAAATCGCGGTATTTTTAGAGTAGAAATACTCTCGATTCAAATTTACCAATCATACCGCTATTGAGAACGGTTAGGATCTATCCAATAACACCTACAATATGTAAATTCGTTAATAGTATGTAATGCTGCATTTTGGTCACATGAATGTAATTCACTGATTTACCAAAAGATTTTAGTTAAATCATTTAGTCAATGCCTAATACATTATTCTCTAAATGAGTGAGATTTAATATAAATGTAACAATAATAATGTCTAATTTCCATATAAATAGCGAAGATGATGAAATGTCCTGAATGTTATGAAGGATGTAAATTAGAAATACATTATACTTTCTATCCTTTTCAGGCATCCTTTGCCGGATGCACTTAGGCCAGGTTGGGCCCATTGTGCTTACCCTGTTTAACCACTCCGTGATCCCAGTTCCTTGCACTAGTTGGTGTAGGTCAACTGGGGAGAGGGTAAAGATGTCCTTTGGCTCCAGTTTTGGTTGCCCGAGTATTTGTCGCCTCTTCCGATCCAGCGACTCGCAATGGCAAACTATATGCTGTACAGTTTCTCTGTCTTGTCCGCATAATCTGCAGTCAAGGTCTCCATTGTACAGTTGTATTCTGTGCAGATGGTTCTTGACAGCCATGTGTGCTGTCAGAATTCCTGTAATGGTTCTAAGCTAGTTCCTGTTCATTTGAAGCAACTGTTTCGTAAGTCTTGGATCTGGATTTCCAATGAAGTGGTATAATCCCTGTCTATTGCTGCAGTGGATTTTGTGTTTATTCCTGATTCATCGCTTTATAGCATCTCGTGCTGTATACCTTGGTACCACGAGTGCCGGTTCTGAACCAATGAATGTATTTTCGAAGCCTTTTCTTGCGAGTTTATCGGCTTTCTCGTTACCTGTAAAACCTTCGTGGCCTGGTATCCACTTAAGTATTACTTTGTTCACTTTTGCAGGGCCTCCAGTTCCTCTTAGCGTTCCCATAACAGTCTTGAGGTTACCTTGTTGCATATTAGCGATCTAAGGGATACAAAACAATAAAACATAATGAAATAATAAACACATGCTTAGTTATTAAGTATGTCAAAAATGACTTCTAAGAAAAAACACTTTTCTTAAAAAACGCTCTTGATCATTTCCAAGAAACAATCTTTTACACTTGACCAAAACTTCTAAATAAAGACACCTGGATCTGCCAATGTAAGCAGAACAATTAACTCAGAAATATTACAAAAAGGCGAATTTATTTGTGATATACAGGGTGTCCGGTAACTTATGGGCCGTAGAGTAACTGGAGATACTAGACATCAAACTAAGCCGATTAAGTCATAAGTTTTTTCGGATTTTTACTCGTTCTAGAGATACAGGGTGTTGAAAGTAAAAGTTTATTCTCGAAAAAAAGCCATAATTTTAAAACGGTTTAATGAATCGAATTGAAAGTTGGCAATGTTATGTTTTTATGAGCAAGAAATAAGAATTTGTAGACATTTTTAAGTGTCAAACTAGAGGGCGCTAGTTACATACACTGGGCTTCATAAATCTATGATTTTTTTCCTTACCTGTAATATTAGGTGTTTTTCAATTATAGTTTCTTAAAGAAGGGCATTTTCTGAGTCAAAAAGTGTACTTGATTAATCTTAATATCTTTAACGGTTTTCGAGATATTTCCCTTTAAACATCCCAAAGCATAAAAAAACATTGTACATAATTAAATTAATAATATATAAATTATATACACCCTGTATCTCTAAAACAAGTAGCAATCCGAAAAAACGTATATGACTTAATCGGCTTAGTTTGATGTCTAGTATCTCCAGTTACTCTACGGCCCATAAGTTACCGGACACCCTGTATATTCTCTAAACATGTGCTCCGAGAAATCAATAAATAGGGCTCTTCAGAGACTTGATAACAATCAACTGAACTATTACAATAACCGTTATGATAATAATAATCTGCCCCATTTTGACATCAAACAAACGGAAAGGGAAATGTTATCTACTTGGGTGTTTAGCAAGAAACTTCTTAGTTGGAACGGAAATTTAATATACTCCCAATTAACATTCCCAAGTATGTTATTATTAAAATATCGCCCAAAGGCGATTTTAAATACTTTTGAAATACTTTTAAGGAAACTTTGTATTTGTTGAAGCTAATCGGCAGCTAATCTAATTAATATTTAGTTTGACTGAATAAATTTAATTATTGGATTGGCCTTATTTCTCTTTTCTTCGGAATCAAAAATTGTTTGCAGCAGGCGCGGCTTGTGAGCAGAGCTGTGAGTAACTTAAGTAACTAGATACTTTTTAAGTAACTAAGTTACTTTTAAAGTAACTAAGTTACTTCTAAACTAACTATATTTGTTTTAAAGTAACTAAGTTACTTTTAAAGTAACTAAGTTACTTTTAAAGTAACTAAGTTACTTTTAAAGTTCCTCTAGGATACCAATAATGCACATGTGCCGTCCATCAGATGATGACCAAGAGACGATCAGCGGCCGTTAATCAGATTTTCACGAAGGGACCGGCGAGTCGCGAGCGTCAAACAGCAAACTGGTTGGAACGTGAAATTTCTTGGAAAGCATTTTATTCTACTTATTCGTTGTTCGAATTAACACTTCTTAGTTTAGTTTTCTTATGGTAATAGTGGTAGTGTGTACAGGAAAAGGAGTTTGGCTCGTTCGGCATATGATGTGATCCATTGTTTTGCTAAGGAAGTTAGCACAACATTCTATAATTATTTTTTTATTGGAGGTTGGGGGTTAGTAAGGACTATCAAGATTAGTAAGTAAGATTGGGAAAGTAATGTAGATCGTACGTGCATGTAGGAGGTAATTTTTGTGTTTGTTAAGGAAATCAATGAAAGGGAAAAAGACATGTCCTCTTAGATGAGAATTTTGAAAGGTTGGTACTTTTAAAAGCCAACGGGGCATTTTAAAAACGTTCTGAATTTTTTTGGTTCTTTATAAAATTTCCTAGTATATTTGGATTTGTTACTTCAATTATATTTATTTAGTTTTGTTACTTATATTTATTTAATAGGTTTTTTGTTACTTATCTTTTCTTTCTTCTTTTATTAGAAATGTATTAAGTTTGTAAGTATAATAAATTCGTATTCGTTATACTCTTTTCATTTACATGCTATCACTACCTGGTAAATTTATGGTATCTAGTTCAAAAGCATCTTAGTTACTTTTAGAGTTTCGTAGTTACAATTAAAATAACTAGTTACTCAAAAGTATCTTAGTTACTTTTAGAGTATCGTAGTTACAATAAATGTAACTAGTTACTTTAAAAGTGTCTTAGTTACTTTTAGAGTATCGTAGTTACAATCAATGTAACTAGTTACTTTAAAAGTATCTTAGTTACTATAACTAGTTACTTTAACTAAGTAACTAAGAACTAAGTTACTTTTAGGTAAAAGTAACTATTCCTTATAAGTATCTAGATAAATTTGTGCAAAAGTATCGAAAAAGTAACTAGTTACTTTTCTGAAGTAACTTTCACAGCTCTGCTCGTGAGTTTTTTTACAGGTGGGGAAAATTTTGATGGTTGGTTGGTTTAACCAGAGATGGCTCTAATGGACCTAAGGAATTTCCGAAACTCGGCGCATCACTTACACTACCTACCTCACTGAAGTAGCTACCAAACGACAACGGAATACAAAATTTACTTGCGGCAAACAACTTATATTCTCACATTTATATCCTCTAACACTCTAACTCATACTCTCAAAATACCGAAGAGTCAATAAAGGCTTCAGA
This sequence comes from Polydrusus cervinus, assembly GCA_935413205.1. Lineage (NCBI taxonomy): Eukaryota > Metazoa > Arthropoda > Insecta > Coleoptera > Curculionidae > Polydrusus > Polydrusus cervinus. The sequence continues at coordinate 20,332,905 of OW284514.1, read as the reverse complement.
AATCGCATAACAATTAACCAAACTGCCTACAATAACCGTTACGACAATCATAATCTAGGATATTTTGACATTGAACAAACGGAAAAGGAAATGTGTCAACTTGAATGTTTACTAGGAAAGTTCTTAGCAACGACGTAATTTAATCCACACTCAAACAGAGGCGTGCGGTCCATGGATGCAAGAAAAGCACTCAGTGTTACCGAATGGCCGGTAATTACCGGAATTTATCATATTTTTACTGTTTTTCCGGTAAATACACCATTAACTCCTAATCTACAATAGTTTGAAAACAATTAGAAACTTTTAATTTTTTTTTTTTAATTCACCAACTTTTTACAATATTATTACATATTAATTTATATATTTTTTTTGGAGAATATTTTTGTATCCTTTTTTTTCTTTATTGGTAAAATCGATAAATATAAATTTTTTCCAAAAGTATCGGCAACACTGAAAGAACAGTTTTTCTTAAAATATTAAAAGCTTGACCCCAACGCCGTCTATAACTTTCTAATGTAATTATTATCGTGCGATTTTTTCTTAGCTATGGAGCTATCCAGAGATTGAAGTCAGACGATTCAATGTCCCGGAAAATCGTTTCATGTTCAAGTGCAGGTCATATAGTGACGCGCGGCGGCAACGCCTGATACGGTAACGAAAAAATGTGATTGGTTCAGGTATAATGCAGCCCATATATATATACATACACTACAGGCACGGATACAGAAGGGGGGAAGGCAGCCCCCCCCCCCCCGAACCCTACTAAATGGGTGCTTTTTTACTGTAAACCTTAAAAATTATTGGACATCGGAATTAGAAGTCACTTTTGAGGGTAAGAAAATTTTTAGAGCCGGGATACGCTCTTTTTTTTTAGAATTAACTTTTTTTTAGCGGCCTAAAAAGTAGGGCCAAACCATCTTATTATTAAAAAGTTGACAACAAAAATGTTAAATTTTACCCCATATTTTATAGACCGAAAAAAAGTTAAATATTTCTTTTTGTATAATTAATCTCACCGCTTTAAATTAACTTTTACCAGTTTATGTTGTATAAAGGCGTTATTACGTTCGGTGCAAGTGCAAGGAAAATTGCCTAAAAGCGTACGCTTTGATGATTTTTTAATCAGCTGATGCAATTTTACCCATTAAAAAAATTGGGATATTTCGCGTTTGCTAGGTTTTCTGGCAATTTGTATGTATAAGGATGACATTGCGTTTATTATGTTTCGTGTGACAAATATAACATAAATTCTGAACTGGTTTAGATAAATCTTTGGCCGACGAGAAAAAAATGGAGTTCTATAAATCTCTGAAGGTAATTTTCGTTGTACAAGCCTAAGGGCGTTCTGCCACCAACATGATTTTAGGAAATAAGAATCCAGTTTTTTTTAAATATAAAAGTTAAAAATTTAGTAATTATCAATCCCTATGGAATTACAGTTCTACGTCATGGAGATTCAAATTTCAAACTCCTTCTTTTTTAGCTATGTATAGAAGGCATTAAAATAAACAACATTTTCAAATATCTTTTTTCAAAGAACTTAAAATTAGGCGAGATACAAAAGTAAAAAATCTAAGTGCGGGCCTTGTCATCGAAACGTAGCCTGCTATATTTATGTGGTTTGTCTTGTCTCTTATTAGACATGCGATTTATGGGTCGGTGGTCAGCAATTTGGCAATACGCTGCGGAGTGTTTTTCTGCTGCAAGTTAATTTTAAATTGGTAACACGTGAAAATGGTAAAATTTGAAAACAAAGTGTCGTCAAAGTGTGGCTGCTGCTTCGAGATTATACGCAGACCGCTTTCCCTTGCGGGCTCATCCTATACCCAGAAGTTTTCTTAATGTTATTCAACGGACAAGTTAGGCGGGACCGTAATTGATCCATACTGTAATAAATAAATGTAAATATTTTATTTTTGAGTTTTTTGAAAACAGGTATTTGAAAATGTTTATTTTCATGTCTTCTATACACAGCTAAAAAAGAAGTATCAACTTAGGAATCACCCTGTAGATATCATACTAAACCACGCTGTTTTTAATAAATTAAAAAAATGATATTATTAATATTTGTCCAAACTTGCAGCAAGTCGCTGTTTAACTTTGAAACACAAAAATGTATAGTAAACATTACCATTTTTAATAATAAAAACTTTTAACTCCGCCGTTCGCCCTTTTCTATAGATATTTTCTCTCAAGATGAATTTTCTTTTTACCCTTATCCCTTTCCAAAAGAAAGGAATTTAAGGGCTTACCAAGTTTTCACTTGAGTATCATAATAAATTTATTTTATAGAATCGTGTCATAAGGCTAATATTTTAGTTGTCATTGCAGTTTTGAAACTTTCATTCGGGATGGTATGAACACCTACCCTGTACTGACGAAAACAAAAGAGTTCGAAACCGGTCTGCAGGTGGTAACATCCTATCAATGTAAAGTTTTTATTTCTTGGTAGAACTATGCAATTTAATTCGTATTTCATGATCTCAGTGTGTTAGACGAAATGCAACCTTATTGTATATGGAATTTTCAGGTGGTTTGAAAATTTATATTTCATGCTTTCTTAAATACAACATTTTTGTTTTCGAAATGTTAAAATTAATTTTTTTAAGACGTGTCAAATTTTGACAGGTAAACGTAAAATATTTTTTTTCATCAAGTTCCAAAGTTTCAAATTTTTAACTTCATAAATAAAAGATATTTATATGACAGCTGTCAAAATTTTTGAAATGATAGTTACACATTTTCGGGTATAATTTGATACTAAAAAGATTGCGAAGACGATTGGGTGGTTTTTAACAAAAATGTAGTTCCCTGTAAATATTAACTCATACGCTTTGGATTCAAAATTATTGTCAGTGACCCAGCGCTTTCATATCGAAATCAGCGGATTGTACAAGGTCAGAGGAAAAAATTCTGTGGAAAATAAATATTCTTCACTTTTTAAAAAAAAATAAACTGGAATTGGTTTCTCTCAATTTCGTACAACCCGCTGCCCTCTATATGAAAACAATGAATTACTGACAGTAATTTTGGACTAAGTGTTTAAAGTGGTGTTAAAAAGGATGGTGTATTTATGATATTAAAAATATTTGACTCATCATTTAGCCATATTGTACCAGGTAGGGGAGAGTCGGCTAATCGTGCGCATGTCTTTATTACCATAACCGGCGTATATAATTCGAAATCCATATTCAGGCGCCATCCATTGCCAAGTCTGTGTACTATGACATATGAGTCAGGTGGATCGTTTTACTTTACCGGTCCAAAATGGTCGCTTCGTTGTTTACGTATGTCGTGTACTAGTAAAAGCTTTGAAAAAAATAAGCCGTAAGTATTTCCATTTTTATATTTTTTGATAATCGTGTGCGTTAATACACACTAATATAATTTAGGCAAAAAAATTATTTATGTTGTTTAAAAGAATTTAAAACCGAATCTGCCACTTTCGGTTAATCGGGCGCAGCGAGCAATGCATTTAGCATCGTTAAGAATGCATTTAAATAACACAGCCACACAAAAAAGGGATCAGGCCACGTTTACTATATGTTTTTAGGGTCGCTAAATCCAAATCCGAGGACCAAAAAAGTCAGCACGTCAGAGTTTCGACATAACCTCAAAAGAACCCATAATTACAGTCTTAATTGTCTTAGATTATAATATTTTGCATTTTTGCAGATGCCGAAATACCAACGTAAAACAACAAAGGCGCAATGGAATCCAGAAATCATGATTCAGGCTTTAAGAATAAATAATCATAATCTTAGCTTTAATAAATTATTTTATTCGTTTCCCTTTTCAATGCGCACGATCATCCCATCTATGCGCACCATTAGCCGCATACGTCGGGTAATTGTGCGCAGTGTCACTTTTTGAAATTTCGAATTTTAAAGTCACAATGTGCATTTTTATTTAAAATTAATTACAGAATATTAAAGCCAAATCGTTAAAGAATCTTGATAGCGAACCAAGAAGTCCAATCTTTTGTCACTTTAGAAATATTACAATTTTGGCTTAGGTGCTCACCAATACCCGACTCTCCCCTAAGATCGTAACCTAAAATAAATGTATCTGATATTTGTAAATCCTACACTGACTTATGACTCATGTAATATTGAAATCCGGTCTCTAGTTATAAAGCATACCGGCTGTAAAGTAAATAAACCAACCTCTATTGCCATAGCTCTCCTATAAATTAAGGTACAATTCAGTTAATTATGGTTGCCCAGAAAGACAGAGGAAACAAAGCCAATCTAATATGCAAATTTATTTCGTTAAATACTCACCTTGCAGAAATCTAATTAATATACAGGTACAAAGAGGCTCAAAAGAAATTTAGGATCATTTTACTGGGTAACAGTGGCCCTAATAATACCCTTGTGAGATAATTTCCTTATGTAATAACAAGTTGGATACGCTTATTGGAAATGTGTATTGAATTCGATTTCGGATAGGGACGCAAGCTGATAAATTTCCTTCTCCGTTTATGCGATGTCACAATATTATTCTAGAACAGTTGTTGGAACCCGTCGAAATTAGACGGAATTATCGATTCTCTAATATTCTAAAAATCACTTTATAACCGCATCAAACTCTGCCTGACGCGAGGCTTATCGGGGTCCATAAATCCTCGTAAATATTAAATTGTAATTTCTTGGGATTCTTTTGAATTAGGCTTTTTAGCTCGTCGTTCGCCGTCAGGGCCATTCCCGAGGGAACCTACAGCTTATGATGCGTTCCGAACCACTATCCTCAACCATGCGACACTCCGATCCCCTTCTCTCCCAAGGGCTAACCATAGGTTTCTTGCGCAATTGAATGACCTGCCGATTGGGGAGTGTGTACCTTCTTTAGCATCCCATGAGATATCCAATCTCATCCCGCCTGGTTACCGGCGTTAATGGGTTGGGTTGGGAGATGATAGATTTTACACTCTTCTCTGCATTCTGTGTTTCTATGGTTCCGAATCTCGGGAGGGGGCACCGGCCCACCCTAGAAACAAGAGTGCCCGTGCCCCCAAAATTGATGGATCCGGTTTCGTAATGGAATTTCCGGGGGCAAGGGAGACTTGGCTAAGAAAGCTTTGGTGAGAAAATAGTGGTAGAACAATAACTTTTTTTTTAGTCGTCACTTTGGACAAAAGGGAAGTTTTTTGTTTGCCCTAGCTTATGGCGTTATGATAGAGCGTAAGGGAGGCGGCGACCTTTTTTTAAAGAAGTTACTTTTAATTTGGAATGTGTCCACTCAAAAATCATCGAGCCCCCTTAACGGCCTCTGAATATCATACCTTGCAATCTTCGTATCATGATCGAAATAGAAGTATAGCTGATCTTGTGCCTACACTAAAAATATCTGGACAACTTGTACCCACTTATTACAATTTTTCTAGCGCCGCTACTGAATAGACTAGTAAAATAACTTAATCTAATAGGCAAATTGACTGAAATAACTCACAGAACCCCTAAAACATCGACTTCAGCGAATAGAAATTAAATATTCACAAAATAATTTAAAGATATTTTTAAAAGGCAACCCAGGTTCTATTAATGCCCTTGCGAGATAATTTTCCAATAAAATAACAACTTGGGAACGCTAATTGAGAGTTTATTAAATTACGTTCCAACTAAGAACTTTCTTGCTAAACACCCGAGTAGACACATTTCGTTTTCCGTTTATTTGATGTCAAAATAGGGCAGATTATGATTATCGTAACGGTTATTGTAGCAGTTCGGTTGATTGTTATCAAGAGAGCTTTGGAGTCTAAGTTATTGACTTTTCGGTGTTTTAAGCATATTATGTTTGGAGAATATTAGTTGAATGTTTGGTAAAATTAACTGGATGTAAAGTTTGCATTCTGTAATTACACTGACGAACATTTTAAAACTTGTTTTTTCTCCCTGAAATGATTTTGGCTGGATTTTATATATTTTGACCTGCTGAATCCGGATCTGGCCTCAGATTTTCGATATCAGCCTCCAATGATGAGGGAGGAACATTCAATAAAACCCCCCTTTAATGCCGATTTTATTAAATTTAAACAATTGAAAACATACTACATTTTATTAACAGCTAGTTTAGGTAGGTACAGTGTAAATATTTGTAAGTAATTTTCGATAAATTTAATATTTATTTCCCTGACCTCTTTCTTTTATAAGAACTCCTGGATGTGTCTCGTATTAGGGTCCAGCAATAATCGGCTAACATATTCGGGCTCCACTTTCCTGTTTACCTTTTCTCTATGGAAGCAATATCTTGGTGAAATCGTTCTCCATGCTCATCTGATACTGCTCCTAAATTGTCAAAAAAAAGTCCAAATGAGAATAAAGAAAGTGAAGTTTTAGTGACATGTTGCATTCTAAAATATGATGGGCCGTGAGTAGTTCTTCCACGAGTTCGCGATAATTTTCTGATTCATTATTTCTTCTGATTTATTATTTCCAAGAAAATTAATGCAAACACGTTCAAATGCATTCCTTGCCCGACTTTCATTGTCACTTAAAATTTGCCTGAAGTTAGCATCTTTAAACAATTGCCTAATTTGGGGCCCAACAAAAATCCCTTCTTTAACTTTAGCCTCACTTATACGTGGAAATTTGTCTTTTAAATACTTGAAAGCATTTCCTTCTTTATCCAGTGCTTTAACAAAAGTTTTAATCAAGCCTAGCTTAATGTGAAGTGGAGGTAAATATATTTTTTCTTTCTGAACTAATGGTTCTCGGGTCAAATTTCTAACGCCAACTTCTAGTGTTTCACGTGGAGGCCAAACCTTAATTTTATAATGCTTGTCTCTTGCACGGCTATCCCACTCACACAAAAAGCAACAGTATTTTGTATATCCTGATTGAAGTCCTGTCAATAACGCCACCACTTTTAAATCTGCACATATGTTTATGATCTTCGTACTTTATACATCTAAGTAACATCTTAAGATTGTCATATGTTCCTTTCATAGTTACCGAATGACGTATAGGAACCGATGGATGCTCGTTTCCATTAAAAAGTAAAGCAGCTTTCAGACTTGTTTTGGACGAATCTATCAATAGTCTCCACTTATCGGGTGTATATGGTAACTTTAGTGCGGTCATTAGGCCAGGTATGTCATGGCAAAATACTTAATCACCACTGCAAAAAAAACTGTGAGAGTAGATTACCTTTTTCTGTAGATGGACACCCTAACTCCTGTTTCCAAGAGGTTCCACTGCTGCAGGCGGGATCCGAGAAGTTCCGCTTTTGTTTTCGGGAGGTACAAATCACGAACAAGGTCATTCAATTCACCCTGAGTGATTAAATGTGGTGTATCAGGTAAACCATGAGAACTCGAGATGTAGCTTGGTCCGGCTTCTGGTGAACTTCTTCCAGAGTCTGACTCCGATTCAATTGTGTAACTCTCAGGTGTCTGGGGAATAGGTGAGTTGTCATGGGACACTGGTCGCATTGCAGAGGAAATATTGGGGTACTGAATCCTACGGTTGGTTTTGCTAGTAATTCGCCACAAATATAACCGAAGTAATCGGCTTTATTAAAGCAAATTCGTGTCGATATTTTTGTTACTGTTTGAAACCGACACGTAGATCTAAGCGAAAATATAAATAATCTTTACTAAATGATTATAAAGTAACGACTAAAGCATAGATCCAACCACAAATCCAACTAGGTACCAGCAGATAATAATGGGACGCCCTTTTATTACCTATAAATCGTCTTCCTCGGCCATTCCAAGAAATCTGAGGCCAATATAAACATTTGGAGGTCAGTTGTATATTAGTTTATGTCCAAATGTTACAAAACACACGATATTTTTATAGGGAAGATTTTTGTGTTGAACTGTGTTATTATGCATACATTTTAGTACTTTTACAACAAACAAAATCAGTAGGGGGGGGGGAGCTGCCGGGCTGCCCCCCCCCCCCAGCCAATATGTATTTTATTTTTCAAACCAAATGTTCACTAGAGTCTACTAACCTATTAAGTTTTGTGTCGCACTTATGAAAAATGTACTAACTTATACAGGGTGTTCAAAAATACGACTAAATGATTATACATTTAAAATGGTAAAAACTTGTTTAATTTAAATATAACATCCTGCATTTTATGTCAGCAGCCGATGTAAAATTTAATTCTGTATCGAAAAGTATAAAGCTTTCCCATAGCTTATTGATTTAGTTTTTTCATGAAAAATGAAAATTAACATAATGCAGACACTTGACATAATTATAATTTGTGTGTTGCCAGTCATTTCTAAATATTTTGTAATTATTATAACATAGCTTTAATAACACCGGGTAATATGAAGACAACACTGAAATTATCTGGAGTTTTCATATTACTCGTTCAACGCGCCGTGCTTCGCTTTTGCTCGATCTACATTGTAACACATGCAATACATCCAAAGCACCTTTTTTCACCATACCGAATCATGCGTAAGTATGTTTTAAACTTTGGAAAATCATTCCGAAATAGCACAGCACGTCTTTGAAAAACACCCTGTATAAAGACTGAACTCAGACTCTTTACCTACCACTGTATACGTATTTATGAATGAATATAAAGCATGTGTTCATAATATCATAACATTATGTATCCCTTATAAGATATAATAAATTTCAAATTTGTCTTCTCGATGCCAACCCTATTACCTCACTCAAAGACATCTGTTGATTAATGTCTCCTTGGTTTCGTAAACTCCATTTCATTACCTCTTAATGTTTTGCTCTCTTGAGACCAAAGTTTGAAATCAATCATAAATTTGTCACTTACCTACACCTCGAAATAAGGATTTAGATCAATAAACACAGTGAATAGGTAAATAAATTCCAGTAATTCTGCTGAAAAGATCATTAACTTTCATACTTGCTAATGGACTTTTTAGAACTTACGCTAATGGTTGTTGAAATTTAAAAATATGACTATAGAAACGTGATATTTGTTAACCAAATTCATTATCAACCAGTATCTTTTTTTTTGTCGAGGTGAGATCTTCCAAAGACATCTTGTGAAGCAAGGTAGTGTCTGATTCAACGTGCCTCTGCCGGGATACCATATAGGCATCGTTCGATTTGGCGGGTAAGTCACCTCTTTAGGTTTATAGGTTAGTACTTCAGTATCTTCCAGTTTCTATTCACATTATTCCGAACAAACACTTTTATATTCGGTAAGCTATTACGAGTAGCGACATCTAGTGTCAATGCTAATTATTTCGACAACACCTCTGACACTACTCATACAAATAAGTAAAATGTGAGATCACTTGCAAAGACTTCGACTCACTTACATATGTCACCGTTAGGCAGCGCGCTATATCCTGAATTATATACCTTGCTAGTTTCTGTAGTTTTTACTATTTCCGCAAAAAGTTTTTAACTGCTGCGCTATTTGCATAGTAGCTTCTCTAAGGTTTTTCCACCCTTTAAGCATATTTTGTGGTTTCTTAATAACAATTTATGGAAAAAAAACCTTCGTAATGGCCCATTTTGATTTTTTAAAATTGTGTCAATATTGTATAAATGACGAACGCGGAATTACTTTTAGAACTTTTCGTAACCAACTTAACGCCTTAGATGCTAATTATCAACATTCTAATTATCGTTGAGCGTAACAGTCATAGCTCTTTAATTTTACTGCTTCCATATGTCAAGATATTTATCATAACTTCACGCGTACGATTTTCACACCTCATACATTATTTTCCCAAATTGCCTCTATAAAATAGAGGCTTCTGCCTGAAAGGCATCTGTTGATCGATGCTTCCAGAGTTTCATTTACAATCTGTCAGAGCCTTTTAACGTTTGGTTCTCTTAATGCCCGAGTTTCGAATCGTTTATATATATTTGTCATTATGTTTAACATATAATATTTGCCTGATATATTTTAATAACTTATCACTTTGTTCGCGTGTGTACGAAGTTATTAATTTTAAAATGAAAAGGATCTTTGGAATTAGTGTTGGTAATAAAATTCATGTTAAAATGTTTATTAAAGAGGGTTTAGTGCTGTTAGTGATCCCATTTTATTAAAAATGGTAAACAGGGCTTGATATTTGCTCTTTTTTACGTCATAATAGTACACAGTTTACTCTCTCTTAATACGCTCTTAAGCTAGTTTTTTAATGTCATAAATAAAAGCATAAAAATACTATGATTTTTCCTGCCTTCCTTTTAATATGCCTTTCTATAAAATATACAGTATTAATTACTATTTCCAATATTATGCCAGAATAAAAAATTATTGTATTATTTATTCAAAAGTATAGTTAGTATTTGTAATCAATTTAGTACAACCAGGTCAATACTAAATTGTGGTTAAAATTTTACTAAGCTTTTGAGTTTGAGTAAATATGTAATTTACTAAAAGCTTTGTCATCTAATCGTTAAAAATGTATTGTACGTTTTATTTCTTTATCTATTTTTTTTTATTGTAGAGAATTATGTTATTTTACTTTAACATTCAGTAATTTTTAAAATACATTGTAAGTGAATCTTCAAAAATTTATAGTAACAGAAAAGAAGGTTTTTTAGCGGCAGGCGGACAAAGTAGTGCATCTATCTTTTGCATTGAGTACACAGGGACGCCAAATGCAATGGGTTCCCTGGGGCACAGGTTGACAATGACAGGCTGTTTCGTTCTTATTAGAACTCATCAGAAAGCCATAACCCGTAAGCAACGTTGCCACATTTATTTTGGCGAATCTACCATTATTTTTGCTTGAATCTACTAAAATCTACTAAAAAATTTTAAAAAAATACTAAAAATCTACTTTACAAAAAAAAGCTGAAAATAATGAATTGGTATAATTTTTTTATTTATTGACGAAACCTAAACATAAAAATCTTAATACTAGAATAATTAAAAGAAAAAAGATCTTGAATTTCGTCAGCTTTATAATATAGATTGTTATACAAAGTTTTATCATCCATTAATTTAATCATTGTTACATCGTGTCAAAATTTGTGCAAGACTCAGTACAAAGCCAAGTGGTTCTGTTCCCATTTCCCATTCTGCTCAATACGATTGCTCATAAGCTCGCTTCATAATTTTCACATTAAAAGCAATTTAACACTGCGCATTTGTTTTCACTATTTAGTATAAAGCGAAAACCGTGTTGCGATTAGAATAAATTCAGTTGTTGGGGAACAACGGTGAACCCCCATAAGGCATAAAGGGGAATCACCGACAAAAAGCAGGCGAATAAAAATAGCAAATTAGTTACACGTCTACCAACATAGAAATTAAAGTAAATAAGTACTTAATTAAAATAATTTTTACAATAATTATATTGTTAATGGCATATTTACATTATAAAATCTACTAAAGAAAATATGGCTACTAAAATTTTCTGAAAAAAAGTGAAAATCTACCAAAAAAGTAGAAATCTACTAGATGTGGCAACGCTGCCCGTAAGCGACCCCGAATACAGCGAGACTCTGTTTTCAAGATATTTTTAAGAAATAAAAATGCGATGAAAACCCAGTAACGCCATCTATAGGAATCAACTCAATGCAAAAGATAGTCGTCGACGAAAGCAACATTAAACCAAATACGTTAGGCCAACACACCAGTATAGGCAACATTTATCGCATCCCCACAATTTTTCTACGGATTTGTAGATTCAAATAAGTTTGCGCTGCAGTATACCCACTGGGCGCTGCAAACCCGTAATACAATGCCGTGTTTTTAAAACGGACACTAAACTCTACTACGTTATTTATAGTAACGTTAACTGAATTTTATAGTACACTGAGAAAAGGGAATTATAGCCATTATAAGAATTCTTATGGCCATTATAAGAATATTTAATACTGTTTGGGATAGCAATACGAGCTAATACCAGCTATACACCAGATATTGCTAGGACCAGTGCATAAGGATAAGTAAATTATGTTATACTGTTTATATGACACATGGATGGTAACCATGAAGGTTTGTTCCATAGCGACTATAAAACGTACTTCTATGGGTATACACATTAGTTAAAAACGATTATACTGTTTATATGACACGGATTATAACCATAAAGGTTTGTTCTATAGCTACTATAAAACGCTTTATAACCAGTAAACACACAGTTGAAAAAGAGTATAATCCAGTTTTATAACCGGTATAAAATTGTTTAGCTGCCAATATAAAATATTTTTATACTGTTTGCCGATTCAAATTTTGCGCTTGCGCATTCCCAATATTAATATTTGATAAATTTATCGATCACTTATCTCTTCACGCAAACTCCAAGCAACAAGCGAAATTTTGGATGATTGTATGTTTTAAGCCCAAAAAATAATAAAGGTAAAGGAATGATATTTTACAATCCTTATAATGGTAATGACAAATTTAATTTTTTGATTTTACCATGTAACTACTGCTATTTTTCGCTTTAAAACATGTGCAATCGTATATCCAAAACTTAAAATAAACAGATAAATGGCCGATAATATAAAAAATAGTAAATAATAAAATTAGGTTAACATTTTAAAGGTATTTATTTAACTAAAAAAAAACAAATAAGGGTATTTACCCTCAACACTTTCTAATCAAGAAACAACGAAAAATCTAAGATCATGAACACAGCTCTTTCTGTCCACTACAAATAAAGCTTAATAATAACCTCACAACACTGTTCACAAAAAACAACAAACATCTGAGACAACCCGCACAGCCGAACAAATGCAAATTGCATCGTAAAACACGTTTTGATACGTCGAAGTCTCCCCCACTCTTGCAAATTAAAGGTATGTTGCATAAAGGTAAATAAATGTTTAATATCAAATAATAATATAATTAATACCCCCCAAAAAGCGTTTTATGTTGTATAAAACCATTTTTATTTCCAAAAAGAATGTTTTATTAAAATACATTCTTACAATTCTGGACTTATATTCATAATTAATTCGTTTTATTGTCCGTATAAATATAGAGGTAGTAATTCTGTATGTTGTTCGTTAGTTATCTTTTTTGCTATACTAATAGATTGTTTAATAGTAATTATTAAAAATGTTGCTACTGGTATAAGATTATTCGTAACAATTCTGTTTAATTAGTCGATTTTGCTCTCTGTATTTAACGTATTTTATTGTTACTTAGTGGTGACATTTTGATAACCAACAAAATCCCGCTAATCGATTTTCAGTCGCTAAAATCTCAGCACTGGCTGATACCTAAAACCGGAGTTTCGATTCGCTGGAAATAATTTAAAAAAATTGTTTGCGTGGATTCCGAGAAGATTACGCTTGAAATAGCGTTTAGAGGGATTTTGTTGGTTGGCAAAATGTCACTAGTATAAAAATGCTTTACCGCCGGAGTGGCTCCATGGTGAGTTACTGGCATTCGACCGTGGCGGTCCGGGTTCGATCCCTGGGGCGCGCATACGCTTAACCCTTAAGTACAATCATCGCATTTTTGTTGCAGTACTACTATAAGTGGGTCTGTAGGACCCATAATTGTTTTACCAAAAAAAATGTTTTCACTGTCAAAATTGTTTTTATTTTTTGTCTAACAAGTATATATTATCTGTTTTATATTACCTATATTAGTGTATTTGTATAACTCACTACAAGTTTCTTTAAATGTATGTATTTTTTGTTTTAAAATTTTTTTGATTGTTCAAAAAAAGGGTTTTTTGGGCGTGGCACCCAAAAAACGGCGCTGGCTCGTCGCTTTCCTTACCCATTTTGCCCCCCCCCCCCCCCGAAATTAAACTCTGGCTACGCCCTTGAAAGGATGCCATTAAATATTTGTGTTATAACTATGGAACCACAGTAATATTGAATTATTAAGCTTAAAACATTTTAGTTTATATGTAGCCGTACAGAAGTAATATTTCCTTACAGTACAGTAATAAATATTTCCTAACAGTTATTTTCCGTTGCCTAGCAAACGGACTAAGGAAATATTGACTTTTTCTTTCAGGAAGGTTATCAAATATGTCAATATTTTCGATCGATTTTAGGAAAAAATATTGAGTAGGTTTTACTATATTTTTAAAATCTATTATTAAGTTTTTTTTTGCCCAACTGTGCCTGTAAATTAATCGTTTTAAAATAAAAGGAATGTAATCGATAATTTTCTCATTTTCATTTATAATCTGCCAAAGAAATTTCGAGCTTGGGCTCCTTAATGCACGACTTTTAAATCATTTTATATATTTTGTCTGATATATTTTAATAACTTATCACTTTGTCTCGTCTGTAGGAAGTTATTAATTTCGAAATGAAAAGGGTTTTTGTGATTATTCTGGGTAAGAATATTTTATGTTAGGGTTAAAATGTTCATTAAAGAGAGGTTAGATCTCATTTTATTTAATGTACAATATAAATCTAGTTGTTGGAAATTTGGTTTTTGAATTAATTTTATTGTAAATATGTAAAGGAGGTATGGTATGTAAGTTTCATATATTTGCAATATCTACCTATAGTTAGCGCTGCCTAGCGGGACTCCTGTAATTGTGACGAATGTCTTTACAGGAGATTTCCTCTTAACATTTTTACTTATTTCTAGAGGTTTGTTAGAGGTGCTGGTATGCTCAAGAGTGTCTAATAACGATACAGATGGCGCTCCGTGCCACATCTTACTGGTGTGTCCCACCACTGTGCTGCCATAAGCAGCTTTGAGTTCTCTTTGTTTCGTCGGATCCTAGTTCTACTGATGAGTCATGATATGACGAAACGCGTCTAGGGATGGATCTGACGAAATAAAGAGAAATTCTTCTTCTGTATCTATAATTTGTTTGGTTAAAAATAAGAAATTGCTGGTTTTTAATTATTTACTGAATTTAAAACAAAGGCCGACGATGTTATATATATTTATTTTTGAAGCTGAAATAAAATTAACAAGACTAAGGGTAAATACAGGGTGGGATCTTTAACTGATGCAAATTTGCTGGAAGGCAAGGAAAAAATATTTGTTACAAATGCAAAAAAACGTCTATTAAGATTTTTTTCGTGGTTTCATACAAATTTTCTTTTCTAACCACCTTGACAATCAAACTTAAAAGCATATATTAAATTATACCAGAAACATTGAGGAGAATGTCTCAGAAAGTAATTTTTATATAAAAAATATATTTACAAAAAGACAATATGTGTAATTTTACTTTGTTATAATATTACTTTTTATTTACTGATTAGTTACTGCAGTTTAGTAGTACTACTACATTATCAAACTGAATACCTTAAACTACGTTTCACAGTTATAAATAGGTTTTTAACAAAGGGTGCGGGCAAGGGCCTGTCGACATATTAAGCACCGGTTCCCGCAGATCACCGAAGTTAAGCTGTGTCGAGCGCGGTTAGTACTTGGGCGGGTGACCGCTTGGGAACACGGCGTGCTCTTGCCTCAGGGAAGAGTGTAAAATGAATCGACACCTAGCCATCCTATTCACGCCGGACAGGCCGGATAAGATCGGATATCTCGTAGGATGAAGGTGCCGTTTCACACTCCCCAGTCGGTAGATCACATTTGTGGTCGATGACCGGTTCAAGATGGCGTACGTAGCCGGCGAACCGTAAAAAAAAAACAAAAAAAAACAAAGGGTGCTTATAAATATTAAAATAAAAATAGAATATTTATCCCTTAATCTAGTAATTGATCCCTATTGTATAGTAATGTAAATAGCGGGGAATTCCAAAAGTCTGTTTGGTCATTTAGTAGGTTTATGGTCGGGTTTTTATTATGTTTGTAAATTTCTATTGATTCTAAGATGTTAAGCCTCTTGCTTTTTGTAGCAGTATGTAAAAATTTTAAATTACTCACATCTGGGAAACAATGACCTGTATCCGAACAGTGTTTAGCGAAATTGGAATTTTCTTTGTTTAACAAATAAGAAGTCTTATGTTCATTATATCGGAAATGAAAATTTCTTCCTGTTGGACCTATACCTATATGAGCTATTACATTCTGTACAACTTAGCCTATAAACTCTTGATTCTTTAAGTGGGGGTGTTTTTTGTTTGGCATTAAAAAATAATTGAGACATTTTTTGGGCTGGTGTGAATGCTACTTTTATGTTGTTTTTTAAGATTATGTAGCGATTTTATCTGAAATTGGACCAAAATATGTTAATTTTGAATATCTACTTTTTTCAGTACTTTTTATGTGTGGGTATATTTTGTTTAGTGTTATTTGTCTTTGTTTTTTATTTATTAAAGAATGAATGATGTTTGAACAGATAGAGTAAAGTTCATTTTCTCCTTTATCTTACAAATTAGATAAAAATTCTAAAAATGCAAATATTGTAAAGACCATTGAGGTACACATTTTAAAATTATATGGAAGTATAGGGAGTGGCCCAAAAAAATGTGACGAATATAAATTAGGTTTTTTATAAAATTGGATTATTTTCTAATTCCTCAATAAATTCTACGCTTATTTTGTATAACATGTTATATGTCTAAATTTAATAGTTTCTAAAATATTGACGTTTAAAATATGGTATTTTCAGACTTTGACAGGCTGTTACATTGGAACGATTCATCTTAAAGAAAAATAGTTTTCGCCTCCCTATCTTAATTTTTTATTCTCTATCTAAAAGTTACAACTTCCGGTGTAACATGTTAATCCGTTAATACCGGTTTTTTGGTTTAACATAGTGAATCGCAAGTTGTTTTTTTTTTAGATAAAAAACTAAGATATGGTTACAGTCTGTCAAAGTCTAAAAATGCTATATTTTAAACGTCAATATCTCAAAAACTATTGAATTTAGACATAAGATATTTACAAAATAAGCGTAGAATTTTGTAAGAAAACAGAAAATAATACAATAAGTTATATTCGCCACCTTTTTTGAGCCAGCCCGTATACTTCAACATAATTTTCAAATGTGCACCTCAATGGTCTCTACAACTTTTGTATTTCGAATTTTTATCTAATTCTTAGGATAAAAGCGAAAATGAAGTTTACTATTTGACTTACCCTGTAAAGGTAACTTTCATAATTTTTTTAGGGTTTTCTCTGGCTAATATCTTTTTCTTTGCTATTTTTTCTGCATTAAAATAACTTACCTTCACTCACATATAGGTACCATCATTCCATTGGTAAAAAAGAAAAATCAAAAATTTGCAAAGTAAATCGGGCCAGAACCGCAATTTGACAAGACAAATTTTAGTATATATGGTATAGGCTTGCAGAGTAATTAACTTGTTTTTACTTAAATCAATCAATAATTTCTAATTAGGTATAAGGGACAGACTGGTAAATAGAACCTAAAAAATAATAAATTTTAGATAAGATAATTTTTTTTAGGACAAATTTATTTTGGGATTAAAAAAAATTAGGATAAAAGGGCCATATTGAATTTATAACAACTTTAAATTTTCAAATATTTTAAATTATTTTAACCCTCCGGCGCCCTATCGGCACTTTGTGCCGCTTTTTCACTAATTTAAAAATTCCGCAAATAAATTGTCCGTCTAGCTATGCTCAAATAACTATATTTTTGGCAATTTACTATGCAAAATCCACGGCAGTTTATAATTTGTTAAATGCCAGTGAGTCGTGGAATTCGTAGGTGTGCGAGCTTTCGGCACGGCGTTATTGGAAGTAAAATTATTGTTGGTTGTTATCGAGGTCGATTACTAGGGATAAAAAAAAATTCAAGAAACCGCCAGGAATGCCAAGAGGAACTGAAGGCCCTGGCAACAGTGAACAAAGTAATACTGCAGTGGGTACCAGGTCACGAAGGTATTACAGGAAACGAAAAAGCCGATAAACTCGCGAGAAAAGGCTCCGAAAACACGTTCATTGGTCCAGAACCGGCACTCGGAGTGTCAAGATGCACGACACGAGATGCTATAAAGCGATGGATCAGGAATGAACACAAAATCCACTGGAGTAACAGACAGTTATTAGCTTATAGCAGGAGATTTATTGGGAACCCAGACCCAAGACTTACGAAACAGCTGCTTCAAATGAATAGGAACCAGCTGAGAACCATTACAGGAATTCTGATAGGACACATGGCTGTCAAGAACCATCTGCACAGAATGTAATTGTCCAATGGAGACCTTGACTACAGACTATGCGGACAAGATAGAGAAACTGACAGCACATAGCTTGCCATTGCGAGTTACTAGATCGAAAGAGGCAACAAAAACTCGGGCAACTAAGAGTGGAACCAGAGGACATCCCTACCCTCTCCCCAGTTGACCTACACAAACTAGTGCAAGGAACTGGGATCACGAAGTGGGTATAACAACCAAACAGGGTGAGCACAATACAAAGGGCCAAACCTGGCCTAAGTGCATCCGGCGTACGGACGGGCCCTCGGAAGGAAAAAAAAATGTCATAACCGCGGAATTACAAGGATTGGTTGAAAATATATTGTCGGATGTCGAGAACTTAGTAGATTTTCTTATTTTCGTACTCTTGCGAAATAAGAATAAATGATTGAATGTAATTTTGTTAGAATTTTACGATATATAATATTACTTTTTTGATTTTTTTTTAATTTGTAAAAGCGCGCCCGTCCAAGAGTTAAATTCCATCTGGCACTTTTATCATTGGACTTTATTATCCTAACAGGCATATAATGAAATATTATTGTTTGTCTGTACATGACATGTACATACAAAATTATAGCATATTGACAAATATTATACCACTTTGTTAATTTTAAAGTAAAAAGGGTCTTTGGGTTTATTCGGGGTAACAATATTTTAAATTGAGGTTGAAATGTTCATAGCGGAGATGATTAAAGAAAGGTTAGTGGTCTCAATTATTTTAAAATAAAATATGAACCTTTGTGTGAAAGGGATAATAGGTTTTTAATTGATATTATTTGTACAATTATGGAAGCTATGTACAGTGTTTTAGATGTAGTCGACTTAAAAAACTGCCTAATACACAGGTTGTTACAAATACGATGTGTTTTTTTTTTTTTTTATGATAAAACACCTGCACTGTAGGAAAAATCCTTTAAGGCACTCTGGGAGCGGTGCGAGTGCGAAAAAAGCGATTAACGTTGGTCTTGAAACGTTGAAGATTGTATTCATTGGGAAACACGACCTCAGGAAAATCATTCCACAAAGATGACGCTCTCCAGATGAAAGAATTCTTGAACAATGAAGTTCGAGGAGTACTAAGCTGAACAACATATGAATGAGCGGCAGCGGTTCGCCGTGTATTTCTGTTTTGCATTGCTCTATGTGGAATCAAGTGGGCAATGTCAGGCGAACACCTGCCATGGAAATATCTGTATATCTGGTAAGAGATAACCAAAGGTTAAATTGGGACAAAGTTGCACAATTTGGGAAGACTAAGATTTTTGATTTCTTATAATCTGGTCTAATCAAAAATTGAATATAACCTTTCGTTTTTCGGGTACCATCATTATTTATGTTTTTTTGAATAAAGATAACAACAAACCAGATGATAGTACACACACTCTTAAAAATGACTTGGTATTTGGTACTAATTTTTATTTGTTCTCGTGTTTACGTTACCAAAAATAACTATTTTTGGTTAGGAAAATAAAAAAGATTTTTTTCTTGGTTGTATTTACCAAAAAATGATGCCATCAGAACAAAGAAAATATCTTGTTTTTATATTAGTTGGCAGAAATAAAAAAATTTGTTTAGCTAAATTTTACTCTGTATATATCTTATTTAAATGTTACATTAAGGTTCCTACAAACTTGTATTTATCAATTAAGCTTGTTGTAATAACACATTATGAATTTGTAGTCTGTATCATTTGTTCATTTTGATTAAGATACATTCTTAGTTACCAGAACTATTTTTTCTTTTCAAGTAATATCATTCTTCATATTTATAACTAACGGCATCAACAGAGACTTGACACCCTTGCCCGATGGGTGACATGTGACATCATTCTAGCCAGGACTGTCAGAAGGTTATGTTTATGTTAGGGTGCTTTTGCAGTTCCGTGTCCATTTTTTTGTGTTTTTAAGGCAATAATTGGCCATACCAAAAAGTAATGTCACTAGAACAAAGAAAATATCTTGTTTTCATATTAGTTGGCATAAATAAAATATTTTATTTAGCTGAATTTTACTCTATATACTTATATCCTATTTAAATGTTACATCAAGGATCCTACAAACTTGTATTTATCAATTAAGCTTGTTGTAATAACACATTATGAATTTGTAATCCCTATCATTTTGTTCATTTTGATTAAGATACATTCTTATTTACCAGAACTAACTTTTCTTTTGAAGTAATATTATTCTTCATATGTATAACTAACGGCATCGCTGTATTGGCCACTTTACAACAGAGACTGTTGACACTTGACGGTGACACGACCTCATTCTAGCCAGGAGTTGCGTGTGTAAGGGTGCTTTTGCTGCCGTGTATATTTCTTTATGTTTTCAATGCAAAAATTAGCCATTCTCATGGTTATTGCACGCATGCTTGGCTGTGACAATATTTGGTGTAATTTATTTGTGTTTATTGTCTTTCTTGTGTACGTTCTTATTGGCAGAAGGAAGTTAAATCATAAGTAAGTAAACATTTTATTTTTTATCTTTGCAGTTGTAGATTAGAAAGTTTAGATGAGCTCTTTATAAAGCATGTCAAGGTGACCCGATGAGAAATAAGTTAAATATATTTTTTTCTTTCTTTTTTATTCTATGTTCCATTTCTATAAAAGAATGTCATATTAATGACTTTTTAATCTGACCTGAAGTAAAACAAATTTCATATAGCTCTTATATTTTAAATAGAATCTCCAGGGGATATTTTTTGTGGTTTTCAATAATCGCAGTTGCACATAAGAAAATTTAAATAAGAACATTCAGTTCTATAAGCAATTGAACAACCCAAAAAGTTGATTAAAATAAGTTAAAAATTTAGTGTTTCTATTTTGTATTGCATAAGTATGTGTTATAAAAAACATAAGAGAACAAGGACATTGGAAATATTTTTAAAAAAAAAAACCATAATATCCCTGATAATTTATTTAAATTAGTTTACGCATACCTAATAGAGTAGTAATATCAGAGCTTTTTTTTATATAAATGGGGACTCTAGGAAGTAATATTTCTCGTTACTAAGTATAAATTACCTACATATATTATTGAAGTTATACGCTTGCTTTAAATTTCATAGCTCTTATAGTGCAGGAAAATCCAATTCGCATCCAGTAAGGATCTCTGATTGAATGGCACAATTAGGTCACGTGTCGTAAAATATAAATCGCTTCCTTTTATATTCAGTAGTGATATAGAAGAGGGAAAGAGAGAGGATTAAACCATTTAGTGCTGGATAATTGGTAAAAGAATTATTGATGAGTCGAGATAAAGCTGGACAACGGCAGTTTATCACATAACGATTAAACGTCTAAAAAATTAATAAAAAGAAAATAAAAGAAATTCTGAAATTATAGGTAACTAACAGGTGCGGATTCTCCATAAGATAATTTGGTCAATGACCCACTTAATTAATTTATTTTTCCAAACAAATAAAAACAATTATCCTTTAATGGTTGCAAATATTCCAAAGTGTGTATTGCGAAAACTTATTAATATAGATCGAAGATCGGTTATCGAAATGCCGGCCGTATTTTAAGTTGGCTCACGGTTAACCTTATGGGTTTATATTAAATTAAGGAGATTACATAAAACCTAACAATAATCTTTAATACTTTTTGAGACTAGTGCAAACTTTTGCGCTACAACACCTCCGCATAGAGAGTGTAAATTAATAGTAGTTTGTACAACAAGAGTAGATATAATGTCTATATCACACGAGAAAGTAAATTGAGCACGACGCCGTAGGCGGAGTACTCAAGCTTTCGAGTGCGATATAGACAACCCACTCGAGTTGAACAGTATATTTTTTCTACGACCTTATGCTAAAAAATGTAAAAAAAAAGTTTGTAGGTTGCCGGGCTCGAACTCACGACCACGACGAACCATAGTAAAACGCTCTAACGTCTCGACTATTGAAGCGTTTAGTTAATTATCGTGAAACCAACTGAATAATGATGCTACATGAAATTAATTTTCTATGCACATTCAGCAGGTTGCATTATTGATAAATCTATTATAAATGCGTATAGATTTTGTTATATTGAACAAATTAATAA
This sequence comes from Polydrusus cervinus, assembly GCA_935413205.1. Classification (NCBI taxonomy): domain Eukaryota; kingdom Metazoa; phylum Arthropoda; class Insecta; order Coleoptera; family Curculionidae; genus Polydrusus; species Polydrusus cervinus. The sequence goes on along the minus strand of OW284514.1, from coordinate 20,310,873 downwards.
CATATTGTACCATATACATTTAAATTATATAATTTAGTGTCTTGAAAAAGAAGGCGGAGCCTCAGTAAAAATAATATACTGTAATTGGTCAGTACGTTTAAAAACAACAATGGCTTCTCTGTAATTGACCACTGTGATTTGTTTTATGATAAAACACCTGCACTGTAGGAAAAATCCTTTAAGGCGCTCTGGGAGCGGTGCGAGTGCGAAAAAAGCGATTAACGTTGGTCTTGAAACGTTGAAGATTGTATTCATTGGGAAACACGACCTCAGGAAGATCATTCCACAAAGATGACGTTCTCCAGATAAAAGAATTCTTGAACAATGAAGTTCGAGAAGTACTAAGCTGAACAACATATGGATGAGCGGCAGTGGTTCGCCGTGTATTTCTGTTTTGCATTGCTCTAGGTGGAATCAAGTGGGCAATGTCAGTCGAACACCTGCCATGGAAATATCTGTAAAAAAGAGCCAAATCACCAACCTGTCTTCGACGCTCCAGGCTATCGAGGGTCTTGGTCAGCTCGGGGTCGCCGATCAGACGAACGGCTCTCCTTTGAATGGAATCCAGTAGCCGAAGGCTGTGCTTGGGTGCCGAGCTCCAAACATGAGAGCAATATTCTAATGATGGTCGAATCTGGGCTTTGTAGAGTGTCAAAAGTTGATGAGGTGTATACAACCTTTTGGTGCGGAAAAGTACACCAAGTTTCTGTGCAGCTTCCTTGGCAATTGCAATGGCATGTCAAGACATATTACCTCCCAGATTGACCCCCAGCAAATTAATAGACGGTGATTGGTCAGTTTCATTACCTATCTAGGATTGCTATAACATTTTGCCGCACAGTTAACTGAAATAGCCTACTTTACCCGCCACTTAAGTGTAAAGGAAACAGCAAACAATGTGGGAGTAGAAAAACGCATATTACCGATGCTGAGCGACAATCGTTTGGAAGGTATAGACGTCCTGCCCTGTACGGACGAGAATGAAAATTCTATGGTCTGCAGGTAGTTACATCCCACCAATGGTAAAGTTTTCACTTCTTGGTGGTGCAATTTGATTTATATTTTGATATCTAATACAGTGTTGACCAAATATGACCTTATTTTATTTATATGCATTTTTTAAACAATTTAGTATTAGTAACAAACATATACTCTTTAACCTAATAAGCAGTTAGTTTGCTAATTACATAAGTGACTAGTAACCAATGCTGCAAACGGCCTAACGATAAAATGTAGGCCTCCGTTACTAAGTTTCCTCTTGAAGCTATTATAACTTTTTCTTGTCACAGAAACTAAGATTCTGGTATTTTATACTAGGACAGTTTTAAGAATGTACCTATTCGCCATTTAAAGCTTTAAAAAAACAACTCTAGTTATGTCTAAAGCATGTTTAATATCTTCAAAAAATAGTGGTCAGGGTTAAATCCACAATGCCATCGAAATTACGAGTGAAATACCCTGTACAATAATCTTTCCAAATGGACATTGTCAGTTTAATCAGAATAATTCAAGCCATCGAACGCCTATTAAACACGTATCTGGAAATTTCGGTCTAATTGAATTTATATCCTAGTCAAGAAATCATATATGTCTGATCAATTATTTGAGTAACGCCTAATGGGCAGAGGTTATTGTTTATTAACGCTGTTAAATTCGTGACACATTCCATATTGGTTTAGCTCTAATATCTACTTGGTGTAGAGCTTCTGCTATTGTTTACGAGTAGAGGTTGCGGCACTTCAGCGCATTCGATATTGCGGCACTTGGGCGCCCGCTACGGCGCAGGCGCCTCTGCCATCTGTCATGTCACACTCTTGGGCGATAGCTATTTAGGCATTAGCTACTTAGGCGTTAGCTACTTGGGCCGTAGCTACTTAGGCGTTAGCTACTTGGGCCGTAGCTACTTGGGCGTTAGCTACTTGGGCGTTAGCTACTTGGGCAATAGTATCATTGGTACTAGTTGCCATTGGGTAAACGTCATCAATCATCTGTGATACGCCATCTATTACATGTTACCTGAACCTCACCTACTTAGGTATTCATATTTGGGGGACCCAAGCCTACAAGTCGAGGCTCCGCTAAAAGCCCTACCTCTAAGAACCGGTACCCCATTAATTTCTAAGTGGGGCCCTTATTGAAATTAAATGATTAAAAAAAGTTTTACCTGCGTGGATTCGATCCCGGGTCACTGGATTACAATTCTAATGTCGTACCACTACACTAGCGAGCTATCATAGAAAAACCTGCTTTTAACTTGAAGGTTATCTAGGTATACGGTTGTCCCGCCTACGAGAGTCATGCATTATGACGCACCATGATAAGTAGTTTTTATAGGGACGTAAGATTAATAATAATATATTTGTTAAAGTGTAGAGGAAACATAAATAGAAAATAAAATTAGCTGTAACTATAATTAAACCCTAAAGTTTGTCAATGCCTATATGTACAGTATGATTTATAGACACACAAAACCTCTATGAAGTATCTGTATCTATAACGATATAATATTGTCATATAAGATAGAAAAGGATAGCACTAATTACATTAACAATCAATGGACTGTTAAAAAACGTGTCACGACATGTTTTTGACTCATAGGTTTAGGCCACATTAATGAGGTGGGTAGGTAATTTGTCATACAGTAATCCATCAGTTGGTTAGATCAGTACAATAAGTAGACGCTAACAAAAAAAAATAAGGGTAGGTACAACCCCTGCACTAATACTTCTTGGTATCAAATTAAAGGTAAAAATGTCAATAACAGGAGTTTAATGGTTATATTTCTAACTAAAGTACCGTTTAGAACTCAATAAATTGATAATGTTTTATGTTTTAAACTAAAATTACGAGCATTCAAGTAAATTGCGGTTAATGCAACGTTCCAACGGTACTTAGGTATATAGAAGGTCAACTGCTTATTGAATTTGCAATTTTTAGCATAAATAACAAGGTGTATTATATAGAAAAGACTCGTTGTAACGAAAATAGTTGTAGGTAGTGTTTGAGAAACGCGTATGAAAAAGGCATAAATAGAAAAATCTCATGTAAATATTCTTATTACCGCATGTATTTTAGGTCAAATAGCCCTACTATTGTTCAGTAATATGGGCATTAAGGCCCAAAAAAAATATTTGTACCTGGAAAAATTATATGTCTACAATAGGGTTGATATGGAACCCCGTAGGTAAAAATAGACCACAGGGTAGTTTTTAATAAATTTCTTAAGTTTTTAATGTACATTCCTAAACGTCCCTAATAATATAAGATACCAATGCGTGTAAAAAAATAAGTAACTGAAGTAAGGATATAAAAACAATGATTCGAAAGCAGCGTAAACCAACCCCGTTAACACCCCCTATAATACATGTGATGTTTGGCATCAAACTAATGTTAAAAATATGGATAATAACCCCCAATTTTATTGAAAAAATTAGAATGTAAGAAAAAACCAGTAAACCCAACTGGCTGCACGACCAAAGGCTCACGAAATTTTGTAAAAATTTTGGGAGAAGGTCGTGTGGCATTGATGTAAAAAGTTTTTCTACGTTTTATTACACCTATATGGATTCAAAATTATATCAAGCAGAAAATACAGGTAATTTATACAATGTTATGGGTAAAAAACAAAACTCATTAGGAATTTTTAATAAATATATTATACATGTTTAATACAAATAAAATAGTTTATAATACTTTAATGGCTGGCTGCACGACCAAAGGCTCACGAAATTTTGTAAAAATTTTGGGAGAAGGTCGTGTGGCATTGATGTAAAAAGTTTTTCTACGTTTTATTACACCTATATGGATTCAAAATTATATCAAGCAGAAAATACAGGTAATTTATACAATGTTATGGGTAAAAAACAAAACTCATTAGGAATTTTTAATAAATATATTATACATGTTTAATACAAATAAAATAGTTTATAATACTTTAATGGCTGGCTGCACGACCAAAGGCTCACGAAATTTTGTAAAAATTTTGGGAGAAGGTCGTGTGGCATTGATGTAAATAGTGTTTCTACGTTTTATTACACCTATAAGGATTCAAAATTATATCAAGCAGAAAATACAGGTAATAAATATATTATCCATGTTTAATACAAATAAAATAGTTTATAATACTTTAATGGCCTGTGAAAAAAAGGTTATGTTGACGATAGAGAAAATTAGAGAACACTGCGCTATCTACCCTTAAATCTTCACTAGCATTAGTTTATTCACGATGGTAGCTGAAGAGTAGTCGTTCGTCGTATGTAGAATGCCTGGACGGTATGAATGGTGTCTGGTGCCTGGATGAGGTCTGAAGGAGGAGGACTGCATATAACCTCGACGAATAGACATAGAAAACAAGATTTAATATGTATGTATCAGTTATATTATAATAAATGACTTTGAGCCCTATTCTTGTCTCATGGTTATGGTGCTACTGTGTAGCTGTTGCCTTACCGGTATGTTGCTGTTGTGTAGCTGTTGTCTTACCGGTATGTTGCTGTTGTGTAGCTGTTGTCTTAGGGGTTTGTGTTTTCTTGATGTTGTATTGTGACTAAATAAATAGTTAAATACTGGATCAAAGATGTCATTAGCGACTTATACATCAAAGGAGTAAGATGGCAAACAGAAGAATAAAACTTAAGCTCCTGGAAATGCCAAAGGAGAACGTATTTGGATTTAGAACCGATGGTACTGAGTGGTTTCTTGGAAAAACTCCAGTAGAATTCCAAAACGACCAATTGGTAATTAATAATGAAGCCTATACTTTATCTAATGGACTGCTCGATTTGTTAACAAGCACACAGCCCAAAAAATATTCTCAGAAAGACTTGGAACTATATAAAGAACTAATACTGCTATGTAATTTACATAAAAGAAATTTTGACCGAAACGAGCATATTAAATCAAGTTCTAGCTGGAAGTATACAAACATAATTTCAAAACTGTTTCCTCCTAAACGAAGGTATACCCCAAAAAGGCCTAACTGTACAGTGTTGCCAGGTGATGACGAGCCAAATGCTACAAAGTTATGTAGATTGAAAGAGAAAGAGGTCTGCGAGATACACGTAGGAGAGAACAATTCTAACAATGAAGACGAGGAAAGCGTATATAGTGAAGAAGCCCTTACTAAAACCTCTATGGAGTTTGTATACTACGATGATGTCAACGAGTTAGTTGAAAGATTGAAAAAGTTAGAGGCTTCTAAGGTAGTTGGCAATGATAATAACAGAAACGAGATCTTTAGTATATTACATGAATTGGAGCGACTTGGAGTAATTGAATTTTATTAGTTTGACGCTTATAATAACATATGTATAAATGTAATGTCTACGTGGAAGATTTAAATAAATTATGTAAAAATATTATGAGTTTTTGTTTTTAATCGCCTTGTATATTTAAAAATAAAAATAAACCTTATTGTTTTAAAAAGTTATTTTCAATAATTGTTCGCGTTCGGATAATAAATATATCTTTAAGGCTTATTGTTCAGCGCTAGTAAAATAGGCTTTAACAGAAATTAATAAAGGGTCATTATAAGAATAAATATTTAAATAAATAATTACTTGTAACGTGTAAGCAATACACATATTTAAGCAGGTACGTTTTTTAAAAATTACTATTCAAACAGTTTGATGCAATAATTTTTAAAATAATATTTACTCCTCAATTTTAATTATCTATTTTAAGTACCTTGTATTATATGTATTGTTAGTCATTCCATATATCATATGAATGTTATAGATAAAATAAAAAAATCAAAATGAAATTATTTAAACACGAGTGTGTTTGCAGAAAATTTTATTTTATAAATAAATATATTATAAAATAACTGTGTTTTTTTTATTTATTGACCTGATAACTAAGAGCAAGTTGATAGGGCCGTAACAGTAGTACTTTAGGGAGGTGTTAGTAAATTGTTTTTTATTCAATATTAATTATGTTCGAAAAACTGTTTTTAAAAAGTTGAAACCAAAAAAAAAATTCATAACCGTAATATCTAATATCGATTAAAAAACAATCGCTCCAGGGCACTAGTCGTGGACTCCCCTCCCTTTTTTTGTGCCCCATTCTTTTTTTTAAATGGAAAAAAAGAAATTTCAAACAAAAACCAACTAATAACTTAGAATAACGTTGAGTGATCTTATAAGGTCATTGTACCAGACGAAGTAGCTCATGGTAAACCTAAAAAAGGGAAAAACAAATTAGTTATCTAAGACCTTTTTTTGTAAAAAAATTGAACTTTTTAATACGTTTTTGTAGACTTTTCGGTAGGTGATGTGTTAAATGTTTAGGTGAAATCAATAGTTTTTAATCAACTGAAATAAGGTTGATATATTAAAATGTACCTTCTATTACTCACCTCAGGAGGATATTTGTGATTACTCTGCTGAATAGGATAAACCATCTTTTTTTTTTTTGACGTACCATACTCTCGTAACCAAATAAAATAGTCATAATCTCTCTCGGATGGCGGTGATGCAGGGGCAAACCCGTTAAACACTATGTTTGCAGAAAATAGGAAGTGTCTCGTTTTAAAACATTAATCAGATCCTAGAAGATGCTGTAAAATAGGTGCTTATAGACTGGGTACGAAATGTCATTTCAGAAATAGGTCTGAGTAGTTCCCTGGGTCTGTAAATATGGCAAATTTTACTGGTCACCCTAAAGTAATACCTGTTTTCTCAGGAGTGTAAAAACTTGATTTAACTAAAACTGACTGATTTAATAAAATGCAAGGCTCTTCCTCCTTCCGTTTATTTCACCCAGTATTACCCTGAAAATTAACAGTACGCTAATGTTTTGTACTTTGCTATACCAGCGGTCAAAAGCTTAACCTGAATATTTGTAATCTCAATGATGAAGAAAGGGCTTTAACAGATAGGAGGGTTATAGACGATCCTCTTTATTTAAAAAACGGAAATCCATTTTCTACACTAGCTTTGAATTATTTTTCAAGGTCTCGATTTTATCAAACTCCTTTACAGGATGTTCGGTCGCAATTTGGGGTACCGCGAAGACCTCCAGAAATGGGTGCTGAGTCTTATCACACGGGACCAGATCACAATGTCGGAACAGGAAGACACTAGTCTATATCTGAATATTTTTACTGTACTGGCGTACATCGTAATCAACGATGAAATTGAAAATTTGAGGTAATTATTTTTTCGCTTTATTTAAAACTTTCGTGTGGAAAAAGAGTACCAAATTTTAGAAATTTACGAAATTTGGCGTTATCAGGTAGAACAGTATGATGTTCAAACTAAAAGGGCGGGTTATACCCCAAGCACCTAAAGAAGAGAATAGGTGGGTTGAATTTAAAGATTTTAAAAACAAAGAAATAGCACCCTCTGTAATTTATGCCGATACCGAGTGTTTACTTGTGCCGGTTGAGGATGACTCGACTAAAAAATACTCAAAATATACAAAATCATGTACCTTATAGTGCTGGATATTATGTAAAATATAGTCATGATGATACACGATCATTACATTACAAAATTCCCAATTTTATTCCCATTTTCTTCCATAACATGTCTAATTTCGATTCTCACCTGTTTGTCAAGGAATTGGCCTGCGATGAAGAACAGTTGGACGTTATCCCTCAAAATAAGGAAAAGTATATTTCCTTTACTAAACACATCTTGGTGGATAACGTCGAAAACAAGGAGGGAAAACAACGACAGGTATTTTTAAAATTGCGTTTTTTGGATAGTTTTAGATTCATGGCTAGTGGACTAGATAAATTAAGTCAAAATTTAAAATCAGAGCAATGTAAAACGGTGCGAAAATATTTCGAGGATAATAATAAATTTGAACTTATTCGACAGAAGGGTGTCTTCCCGTATAATTACGTAGACTCTTTTTCAAAATTAGACGAAAACAGGCTACCATCGCATAAAGACTTTTATAACCAACTTAAAAACGAGGACATTACCGTAGATGATTATAAGCGTGCTTGGAAGGTATGGAATCTATTTGAATGTAAAACTTTAGGCGAATATTCCGACATTTATTTAAAATCCGACGTATTAATTTTGACAGATCTTGTCATGTTCAACAAGAGTTTTTCGATAGATTTGGACTCGATATTGAAAAAGACGATGTTCGTGCGGCTTCAGCTAGTGTTTGTCTAATCTTATTGAGACTGAACCGTTTTACCAGAGGTTAAGAGTAGACCCCTACTACAATTCAGAGTAAACTCCCTTTAGCAAACTGGGAACAGACATATCAACAGAAAGAGAGAGAAGAAGAGTTCAGATTAGAAACAGCCGAATAACTATTATATATAATTAAAGAAATATAATTAAATTGAAAAAACCTATTTAAACTCATGAATAATGCCGTTTTTGGTAAGACCATGGAAAACGTTAGGAAACATTCGAGCGTTAAATTAATCATGAAATGGGACGGGCGATACGGCGCAGAAGCTCTCATATCACGACCTGAATTTAAAAGCAGCACCATAATAAATGAAAACATGGTAATCATTGAATTGGCCAAAACGAAGGTATATTTTAACAAACCAATTTACGTTGGAATGTGTATTTTAGACTTGGCGAAAAACAACAATTTATGATTTTCACTATAATTATATGTACAAAACTTTTGGGGATCATTGTAAAATATTATACACTGACACAGATTCCCTGATTTACGGGATTAAACATCACAATGTATACGAGGTAATGAAAAAAGATTGTTATGATATTTTTGATACATCTGACTACCCAGAAAATAATGTATATGGTATTCCGAGAGTCAACAAAAAAAGGTTCTGGGTACGATGAAGGATGAAAATAACGGTCGCATCATGACTCATCTTGTTGGTCTAAGATCAAAGATGTATGCAACCAAACTTTTTACTCCCGACTACCCCGGAAAATAATGAATATAAAGCTCAGTTGCAAAGGTCAAAGCAATAATAACCTTTTTTACGAAAAAAATTCCTTAAAAGTTGTAGATTTAATTAGGAATAAAGCCTGAGAACAAGTGATAATAAGACCAAAAATCAAATTATTCAAAAGGCTACAGAGGGTCTTTTACCGGGGGATCAAGTGGGTATAAGTTTTTGCTCCAAGGACTTTACACGAGGTGAGGGGTGGATCCGCTTTAAACCGGCTGCAAAAATAAATTACGAGGATGTCTGGAACGTGATCAGCAACGTGTATCAATCCAACTCGTCTGGTTTAAACACCGAAGCATTTTGCTTGAAAATATAATAGTTTCGACGAGGAGTGTGGCATGCGAAGGGGCATTTTTACCATCAAAAAAAAATAATAATAAAAGCCAATATGGAACTGTATGGCAGCTATCTGTTGGGGGCTAAGAATGTTTTATTTTAAGTACATTAGTTATTTACCATCGACTACAATAAATATGTGAAACAGACACTAAATCTCTGAAATTATTTAAAGCCAAATACAATTTTCAATTATTCCCTGGTAATACCTAGTTAAAGTAAGGATTGAATATCCAGGCAAAAACTATATGATTATCAATATTATTCGTAAAACTCAGAAGTAGTGTATAAAAAAATCATTTTTTAATAAATCGGCTGATGATCTATTTCTTATTAAAAGTATAGAGTGACTTCAAATACATGCCTCCTTGCAATAATCCTAGACTAACCCACAAAAATTATATAAACACCCTATTATTAAAAATTAAAAATTTACTTACTTACTGTTAAAAAAAAGAATATAACCACAGACAAACAACACAGTCAGGTTACTAAAAAATCTATAGAGGCTTACGGTTTAGGTTTTTTAAACCCGTATGGAACCGAGTCGTAATTGGTGAATTTTCGTTTGGTAGATGTAACTCTATATTCTTTTGTTTCTTTTCTAGTAACCAGATCGTGTGTGTCTGTTCGCCTGATATTTGACGAAATAATTTTAATCGAGTCTGATTCTATATTTTTAATAATCATATCCTTAATTGTTTCAAAGTTAATCAATAAGGATGCCTGATAACAAAGACGTATCCCTTTTACCTTACAAACTACTTTCTCCACCTGTTCTGCCGTAGAGTATACCTTGTAGGCGTAATTTTTTGGACCCCCACAAGCAAATTCCTTAATATAACTACCAGGGCCGTAGGCCTCCAACTCATCGGTCATATCCCCAATAAAACTACCGGGTAGGGGCTCTATTTCACCTTCTTTATGAGAAAATATGACTGAGTCGGTATCACAATAGAGGACCCGCTCCTCAAGCATTTCCAGATAGCTATATAACTTTAATCGAGCCTGCGCAGTAACGAAGGCAGCTATGGCTACATTAACGGTAGCGAGAGGTTCATAGCTGTCTTCCCGTTCAACAAAGCCTATGAGAAAAGTGTTATCGTTAACAGGTAAAACAGAATTTATTTCCAAAAGAGGGTTTGTTAACATTCCAAAAAACACTGATGGATCTTTGACAATCTTGGTTTGACCTTTACGTTCAAGTTCCCCAAATTTACCCCAAAATGAGTTTAATATTAATTTAGCCAAAGACCTTAACCCCGAATTTTTTTTAATTTTGTTTTCATCTAATTTAATCCCCTCTTTCTCAAAAAATTTCAAAATGTACTGAACCTTGTCAGCATCTGTTTGACAATCTGAAGGATAGCCCGATGCTTCTTGTTTTATCTGTAGAAATCGGTTCATCATCTCTACAAACAGACCACCCTCTTTTGTTTCAACGTTGTACTGCTCTATCTGGTAACGCCAAATCTCGTAAATTTCCAAAATTTGGTACTCTTTTTCCACACGAAAGTTTTAAATAAAGCGAAAAAATAATTACCTCAAATTTTCAATTTCATCGTTGATTACGATGTACGCCAGTACAGTAAAAATATTCAGATATAGACTAGTGTCTTCCTGTTCCGACATTGTGATCTGGTCCCGTGTGATAAGACTCAGCACCCATTTCTGGAGGTCTTCGCGGTACCCCAAATTGCGACCGAACATCCTGTAAAGGAGTTTGATAAAATCGAGACCTTGAAAAATAATTCAAAGCTAGTGTAGAAAATGGATTTCCGTTTTTTAAATAAAGAGGATCGTCTATAACCCTCCTATCTGTTAAAGCCCTTTCTTCATCATTGAGATTACAAATATTCAGGTTAAGCTTTTGACCGCTGGTATAGCAAAGTACAAAACATTAGCGTACTGTTAATTTTCAGGGTAATACTGGGTGAAATAAACGGAAGGAGGAAGAGCCTTGCATTTTATTAAATCAGTCAGTTTTAGTTAAATCAAGTTTTTACACTCCTGAGAAAACAGGTATTACTTTAGGGTGACCAGTAAAATTTGCCATATTTACAGACCCAGGGAACTACTCAGACCTATTTCTGAAATGACATTTCGTACCCAGTCTATAAGCACCTATTTTACAGCATCTTCTAGGATCTGATTAATGTTTTAAAACGAGACACTTCCTATTTTCTGCAAACATAGTGTTTAACGGGTTTGCCCCTGCATCACCGCCATCCGAGAGAGATTATGACTATTTTATTTGGTTACGAGAGTATGGTACGTCAAAAAAAAAAAAGATGGTTTATCCTATTCAGCAGAGTAATCACAAATATCCTCCTGAGGTGAGTAATAGAAGGTACATTTTAATATATCAACCTTATTTCAGTTGATTAAAAACTATTGATTTCACCTAAACATTTAACACATCACCTACCGAAAAGTCTACAAAAACGTATTAAAAAGTTCAATTTTTTTACAAAAAAAGGTCTTAGATAACTAATTTGTTTTTCCCTTTTTTAGGTTTACCATGAGCTACTTCGTCTGGTACAATGACCTTATAAGATCACTCAACGTTATTCTAAGTTATTAGTTGGTTTTTGTTTGAAATTTCTTTTTTTCCATTTAAAAAAAAGAATGGGGCACAAAAAAAGGGAGGGGAGTCCACGACTAGTGCCCTGGAGCGATTGTTTTTTAATCGATATTAGATATTACGGTTATGAATTTTTTTTTGGTTTCAACTTTTTAAAAACAGTTTTTCGAACATAATTAATATTGAATAAAAAACAATTTACTAACACCTCCCTAAAGTACTACTGTTACGGCCCTATCAACTTGCTCTTAGTTATCAGGTCAATAAATAAAAAAAACACAGTTATTTTATAATATATTTATTTATAAAATAAAATTTTCTGCAAACACACTCGTGTTTAAATAATTTCATTTTGATTTTTTTATTTTATCTATAACATTCATATGATATATGGAATGACTAACAATACATATAATACAAGGTACTTAAAATAGATAATTAAAATTGAGGAGTAAATATTATTTTAAAAATTATTGCATCAAACTGTTTGAATAGTAATTTTTAAAAAACGTACCTGCTTAAATATGTGTATTGCTTACACGTTACAAGTAATTATTTATTTAAATATTTATTCTTATAATGACCCTTTATTAATTTCTGTTAAAGCCTATTTTACTAGCGCTGAACAATAAGCCTTAAAGATATATTTATTATCCGAACGCGAACAATTATTGAAAATAACTTTTTAAAACAATAAGGTTTATTTTTATTTTTAAATATACAAGGCGAATAAAACAAAAACTCATAATATTTTTTACATAATTTATTTAAATCTTCCACATAGACATTACATTTATACATATGATATTATAAGCGTCAAACTAATAAAATTCAATTACTCCAAGTCGCTCCAATTCATGTAATATACTAAAGATTTCGTTTCTGTTATTATCATTGCCAACTACCTTAGAAGCTTCTAACTTTTTCAATCTTTCAACTAACTCGTTGACATCTTCGTAGTATACAAACTCCATAGAGGTTTTAGTAAGGGCTTCTTCACTATATACGCTTTCCTCGTCTTCATTGTTAGAATTGTTCTCTCCTACGTGTATCTCGCAGACCTCTTTCTCTTTCAATCTACATAACTTTGTAGCATTTGGCTCGTCATCACCTGGCAACACTGTACAGTTAGGCCTTTTTGGGGTATACCTTCGTTTAGGAGGAAACAGTTTTGAAATTATGTTTGTATACTTCCAGCTAGAACTTGATTTAATATGCTCGTTTCGGTCAAAATTTCTTTTATGTAAATTACATAGCAGTATTAGTTCTTTATATAGTTCCAAGTCTTTCTGAGAATATTTTTTGGGCTGTGTGCTTGTTAACAAATCGAGCAGTCCATTAGATAAAGTATAGGCTTCATTATTAATTACCAATTGGTCGTTTTGGAATTCTACTGGAGTTTTTCCAAGAAACCACTCAGTACCATCGGTTCTAAATCCAAATACGTTCTCCTTTGGCATTTCCAGGAGCTTAAGTTTTATTCTTCTGTTTGCCATCTTACTCCTTTGATGTATAAGTCGCTAATGACATCTTTGATCCAGTATTTAACTATTTATTTAGTCACAATACAACATCAAGAAAACACAAACCCCTAAGACAACAGCTACACAACAGCAACATACCGGTAAGACAACAGCTACACAACAGCAACATACCGGTAAGGCAACAGCTAAACAGTAGCACCATAACCATGAGACAAGAATAGGGCTCAAAGTCATTTATTATAATATAACTGATACATACATATTAAATCTTGTTTTCTATGTCTATTCGTCGAGGTTATATGCAGTCCTCCTCCTTCAGACCTCATCCAGGCACCAGACACCATTCATACCGTCCAGGCATTCTACATACGACGAACGACTACTCTTCAGCTACCATCGTGAATAAACTAATGCTAGTGAAGATTTAAGGGTAGATAGCGCAGTGTTCTCTAATTTTCTCTATCGTCAACATAACCTTTTTTTCACAGGCCATTAAAGTATTATAAACTATTTTATTTGTATTAAACATGGATAATATATTTATTACCTGTATTTTCTGCTTGATATAATTTTGAATCCTTATAGGTGTAATAAAACGTAGAAACACTATTTACATCAATGCCACACGACCTTCTCCCAAAATTTTTACAAAATTTCGTGAGCCTTTGGTCGTGCAGCCAGCCATTAAAGTATTATAAACTATTTTATTTGTATTAAACATGTATAATATATTTATTAAAAATTCCTAATGAGTTTTGTTTTTTACCCATAACATTGTATAAATTACCTGTATTTTCTGCTTGATATAATTTTGAATCCATATAGGTGTAATAAAACGTAGAAAAACTTTTTACATCAATGCCACACGACCTTCTCCCAAAATTTTTACAAAATTTCGTGAGCCTTTGGTCGTGCAGCCAGCCATTAAAGTATTATAAACTATTTTATTTGTATTAAACATGTATAATATATTTATTAAAAATTCCTAATGAGTTTTGTTTTTTACCCATAACATTGTATAAATTACCTGTATTTTCTGCTTGATATAATTTTGAATCCATATAGGTGTAATAAAACGTAGAAAAACTTTTTACATCAATGCCACACGACCTTCTCCCAAAATTTTTACAAAATTTCGTGAGCCTTTGGTCGTGCAGCCAGTTGGGTTTACTGGTTTTTTCTTACATTCTAATTTTTTCAATAAAATTGGGGGTTATTATCCATATTTTTAACATTAGTTTGATGCCAAACATCACATGTATTATAGGGGGTGTTAACGGGGTTGGTTTACGCTGCTTTCGAATCATTGTTTTTATATCCTTACTTCAGTTACTTATTTTTTTACACGCATTGGTATCTTATATTATTAGGGACGTTTAGGAATGTACATTAAAAACTTAAGAAATTTATTAAAAACTACCCTGTGGTCTATTTTTACCTACGGGGTTCCATATCAACCCTATTGTAGACATATAATTTTTCCAGGTACAAATATTTTTTTTGGGCCTTAATGCCCATATTACTGAACAATAGTAGGGCTATTTGACCTAAAATACATGCGGTAATAAGAATATTTACATGAGATTTTTCTATTTATGCCTTTTTCATACGCGTTTCTCAAACACTACCTACAACTATTTTCGTTACAACGAGTCTTTTCTATATAATACACCTTGTTATTTATGCTAAAAATTGCAAATTCAATAAGCAGTTGACCTTCTATATACCTAAGTACCGTTGGAACGTTGCATTAACCGCAATTTACTTGAATGCTCGTAATTTTAGTTTAAAACATAAAACATTATCAATTTATTGAGTTCTAAACGGTACTTTAGTTAGAAATATAACCATTAAACTCCTGTTATTGACATTTTTACCTTTAATTTGATACCAAGAAGTATTAGTGCAGGGGTTGTACCTACCCTTATTTTTTTTTGTTAGCGTCTACTTATTGTACTGATCTAACCAACTGATGGATTACTGTATGACAAATTACCTACCCACCTCATTAATGTGGCCTAAACCTATGAGTCAAAAACATGTCGTGACACGTTTTTTAACAGTCCATTGATTGTTAATGTAATTAGTGCTATCCTTTTCTATCTTATATGACAATATTATATCGTTATAGATACAGATACTTCATAGAGGTTTTGTGTGTCTATAAATCATACTGTACATATAGGCATTGACAAACTTTAGGGTTTAATTATAGTTACAGCTAATTTTATTTTCTATTTATGTTTCCTCTACACTTTAACAAATATATTATTATTAATCTTACGTCCCTATAAAAACTACTTATCATGGTGCGTCATAATGCATGACTCTCGTAGGCGGGACAACCGTATACCTAGATAACCTTCAAGTTAAAAGCAGGTTTTTCTATGATAGCTCGCTAGTGTAGTGGTACGACATTAGAATTGTAATCCAGTGACCCGGGATCGAATCCACGCAGGTAAAACTTTTTTTAATCATTTAATTTCAATAAGGGCCCCACTTAGAAATTAATGGGGTACCGGTTCTTAGAGGTAGGGCTTTTAGCGGAGCCTCGACTTGTAGGCTTGGGTCCCCCAAATATGAATACCTAAGTAGGTGAGGTTCAGGTAACATGTAATAGATGGCGTATCACAGATGATTGATGACGTTTACCCAATGGCAACTAGTACCAATGATACTATTGCCCAAGTAGCTAACGCCCAAGTAGCTAACGCCCAAGTAGCTACGGCCCAAGTAGCTAACGCCTAAGTAGCTACGGCCCAAGTAGCTAACGCCTAAGTAGCTAATGCCTAAATAGCTATCGCCCAAGAGTGTGACATGACAGATGGCAGAGGCGCCTGCGCCGTAGCGGGCGCCCAAGTGCCGCAATATCGAATGCGCTGAAGTGCCGCAACCTCTACTTTTACGTTATAATTAGTGTGGACAAGGACAATTATTTGCATATGATTTGAATTGAGCAGCATTGGTCTTACAGTGGGCTTATTTAGGCTCTAAATTAATTACTTTATTTTAACCAAAGGGTGATATTTACATGGGGAGATAAATGGGGAGTAATAACACTATAAGTCAACCTTCACTAGGATATATTTCAAAGAAATTTTAGTAAATATACTCTCTACATGTTTCGAACGCATAAACGTTCATCTTCAGGAGAATATTTAATATTAAAAGTTACAATAAGTTAGGAAATTGTCAGTGATATCCTAATGGAGCTCTTGAGGAGATTAATCAAACAAAGAAAAAGTTGAAAGACTTCCATAGAAGTAAGAGAAAAACATACTACCAAGTTATATAGATAAAGTTGTTATTTTTTCAAAATGTAAAGTGACGAGGTGAGACCTTTATGTGGGAATGATAATGAAAATGAAGATACTCTTGGGGTGAAGCATATTGTTGAAAATGAATTATTGAATCTTGTTACACGGTGTAAGAAGGAGAAGTTACATGTGGTTATGGGGCAGATGTTTCACATGAATACATAGTTCGTTGGTATACACATGGTATGAAAACATATTGGTGAAACTTTAGGAGAATTAAGTTAAAGGTTGAGAAAATTTTATCTAAGAAACATTATAAAGATTTCAGAAAATATTTTGGGGGGAAGTAACTGAAGGATTGTATAGTTACCTGAAAAGGAAAAGGGGGTTTTATAGTCGTTACATTAAGATAAAGCTTAATCATTTTTTATTTTGGTGGTGAAAATTATTATTAAAATTTTGATTTTTGGTTACTTTCCTTGGATATACTCAGTTAGGAGTATGTGTAAGCAAACTTAGGCAAACTTAACTCTTTAAGCATTTCAATCAAGAATTCCTTTTCAATCAAAAAATTTTGTACCACGTTCTAGCAGACTTTTGCTTGAAAGAAAGTGCAGCAAGGAGGTGTGACAGATGTCGATGTCAAAGAGGGTTTTGTCACAGAGAAGATCTAAGTTTGACACAGAATGAGATACTTGGTTATAAACTGCTGGACAATTCAAGCGGACCGAGCTAATTGTTAGATGAACTTTGGAGTAGAATATTTTACGAACGAATAAAGCTATCGGTGCGCGGTTTACAAAATTTAAAAGATAATTTAATTCTTAATATGCACATTTTTCCGATTTTTTTTTACTTCTAACCTTTAACTATCTACAGGGTTCAAAGAGAAGTATGTTTTTTTACCAACGTTTCTAAGTACAGGATTTCCACAAAAATAATTTCAAACTATTTTGGATGGCATTTTCTTTATCTCCTATTTATAGAGAACAAAGTAAATTCTCAAATTTTTGATATCCCTCTTTGTTCATTAAATTTCGATTTTTTTCTCAACCCCTATAAATTTCAGGTATTTTTGTCATTAAACCCTACAATGTTTTGTAAGAATGGGGTTTGGTAAGTGATTATAACTTCTTAGGACCATCTCTTTTGCAACGAGTACATTTTAATTTCTTGCGTTTCGTCGTGACCAGTTATCCTGGCACGAAACACACGATGTGTGGAAATGGAGGCATATAAAATGAAAAAAATAAAAATAAAACCGATTATGGGGACGCCACTGCTCACGACGAAACGCAAGAAATTAAAATGTACTCGTTGCAAAAGAGGTGGTCCTAAGAAGTTGTAATCACTTACCAAAACCCCTTCTTACAAAACATTGTAAGGCCTAATGACAAAAATACCTGAAATTTAGAAAAAAATCGAAATTTCAAGAACAAAGAGGGATATCGAAAATGTGAGCATTTATTTTGTTCTATATAAATAGGAGTTAAAGAAAATGCCATCCAAAATAATTTAAAATTATTTTTGTGGAAATCCGGTACTTAGGAACTTTGGTAAAAAAACATACTTCTCTTTGAACCCTGTAGACAGTTAAAGGTTAGAAGTAAAAAAAATAGGAAAAAATGTGCATATTAAGAATTAAATTCTCTTTTAAATTTTGCAAACCGCGCATCGATAGCTTTATTCGTTCGTAAAATATTTTACTCCAAATTTCACCTAACAATTGGCTCGGTCCGCTTGAATTGTCCAACAGTTTAGATAAGGTAGTGTTAATCTGGTAGTATATATTGTAAATTAAATTTTATAAAATCAGCTTGATCAGGATGGACACATGAGGTACGCTCAAAGAACATCCCCCATGCCAACGGGCAGCAGCAGCCCGAAGGACGACAACCCAACCCAACGACAACCTCGCCCGTCCCAACACAGACCGACACCGGGGCCCGAAATGCCATCCATCCATGATATTTAAGTTTCCAGTAAATACAGGGTATCCCACCGGGAAACGCGAGACGAAATAAGTCTTGCGAGAAATTCGTAAGATGAGCCAGAAACTATGCAAATTCCCGCATAAATACTCATAATATAAACAAATCAAAGAAACATATTCGCATCAAAAGAGAGGAAAATTCGCCTGGCAGCATGTCATGTCGGACATTACACCGTTTTAACGTACTTGGTGATGTTCTCATGGTATTCACGTAGTTGCCAGAAGAGTAGTTATTTTGTGCTTTTGCACAGCTTCTGGTTTTAAAAATAAAACTATAGGGAAACGTGTCATTGGTTCGAGTACCGATAGATATTGTGGATCCGCCTCTGTCCTATAAAAATTTAAAAATTACAAATATCTACCGGAGTCGAAATTACCTATTTCCTTGTTTAAACTAGGGTCAGGGGGTGCCTGCGGTCAAGTGCGGCCACTGGTTTAGTTTAACCAGTTTAGTTTCGCGCTAGAGCATTAAATATTTGTATTTGTGTCGCCATGTTGACAAGATTGGAACTTAACGGATATACATATTAAATACTATCACAGATAATATAATTGTGATACTATTAGGTTATCTGTGATACTATTAAGTTTTTCTTTTATTTTGCTTTTAAAAAATAGTTTACTTCCCAAAGAAATATTTTTTTACTATGGACGTTTTATATAATAACCTTGGGCGTTTGCGATGTTAACATTTTCTACAACGACTTCAATATACAGGGTGATTCCTTAGTTGATACTTCTTTTTTAGCTGTGTATAGAAGGCACTAAAATAAACAACTTTTTTAAATACCTTTTTTCAAAAAACTTAAAAATAGCTGAGTTACAGAAGTAAAAAATCTAAGTGCGGGCCTGGTAATCAAAACGTAGTCCTTTACATTATATTGTTTCTGTCCGTTTTTTGTATGTGAGTCATGCATTTTACGGATCGGTGTCCAGTTATTAATCTTGTTAATTCGCGGAGCGGTGTGGTTTTCTTTTAATAAATTGGTGAAAATGGTAAAATTTAAAAACAATGAAGTAATTATGGTGCTTATTTATTATGAGTGTTGTAAAATAAGATGTTTTTTCTCTACACCCAGACGTTTTCCTAATGTTATTCAACGGGCAAGTTAGGCAGAACCGTATTGGATTTGTAGTGTAATAAATGAATGTAAGTACTTTATTTTTGGGTTTTTTGAAAAAAGGTATTTGAAAATATTATTTATTTTAATGCCTTCTATATGCAGCTAAAAAAGAAGTATCAACTTAAGAATCACCCTGTATTATATTATTTACATTTTTTTCTTAGGGAACTTGTTTATTTTTTAATAGTGAAGAATTTTTTTAGAAGTTAATCGTGGTCGTAGAAGATCTTAACACGGCTGCGTCTACCTTGATTTGTAGAAATCTCTTCTGGAGTAAAAGATGTTCCTACGACAGCGATGACCTTTCTTTTGGAAGTCAGTTTTGATCGGAGGAGAAGTTGCTTACTCAAGGAAACAAATTAAAAGGAAAAAAGTGTACATACCATCGGACGGGTTATTTTATTTGACGACCGTGACAACACCGTGACGTAAAAAAATAATTAAATCCATTTCTACCTATATTTTAAATGTCGCTATCCGCCTGACATGTGCAGTTGTACCGCCAATAGGTTGGGATATAGATTCGAGTATTATTAGTCAATGTATGTTTAAGTACCCGCTCTATACCTAGCTCTTCACCATTTTTTAAGACCGCGAGCTGCCACTATATTAACCCCGCATAAAGACCTTTCAAACGTCTTTATTTTTTTAAGCATATTTCTTTGAGCGGTAGATCTTTCTGGTCGTTAAATTTGATAGAAATACACAAGCGAACAAAGTGGTATCTGTCTTTTGCGCATTACAGTCCACAGGGACACGGAAACAATGGGTTCCCTGGGGCACAGGTAGACAATTAGGGCCGTTTCGTCTTTATTAGGACTCTACGGAAAGCCATAATCTGAGTGGGAACTCCAGAAACAGCGAAATCACGTTCTCAAGACTAAAAATGAGATAAGTAGTAAAAATGCCGCATCGCCATCTGTGGGAATCAACTCGAATGCATAAGATAGAGCCATCGGACGTGGAATCGTAGAACTTAATAAAAAATGTCAAATTTGATGTTTTTAATTATCGTTTAGGATATATTATAGCTTAAAAGACTAATGCACTAACTTCTGAGCGAAATTCTTCCGTTAGTAGAAATATACAGACCTCTGTCTTTTGACTTTTGTTTTGATCTATTTTTTAAAATTGAGTAGAATAATCCACTATTACAGTTGTCTGTTCTAATAGAATTCAATCCTAAAACCTGCTCGCTGCTCGCAAATAAATCCTGAACAAAATGTTTTGAAATATTTATAAAAATCTCAGTTTCGTTAAGCCGGATAAAATCAAATCGTGCACACTGTAAAAACGACAGCAATTTGTGAAGAAAGCTTCTGAATTTCTTAAAAATGTTTGCCAATTTATTACAAAATACCAGAATTTAAAAGCGTGCATGATGGAAAAATAAATCAGGTATTCAAGAAAGTGCAATTTGTTTTGTGAAGTTTATAGTTTCGGTTATAGGGTAAAATTAGTTTATTAAAATAAACCCGGATAAACAGTTGTCATGAGCGTCCGATAGAGGCAGTAAATAGGTCAGTTGCTTTATTTACCGTAAGTGGATCCGAAGGTGCTAAAATTTCTCATGTTAAATTGCAAATTTTTTAAAGCAAATTACAAAAAAACCAAACAAAATATTGAATTTTTGTTTTCACCAATAGAAAGGTGGTAGTTATTTTTATGCAGAAAAAACAATCGAGGAAAAAGATATAAGTCAATGAAAACCCTATGAAAAATGACTAAAGTACATACTGTAAAAATTATTAAGAATTATTTTTTTTACAAAAATAACTTTTTCCCAATTTCTCAATATCTGTAGAGTCCAAATTTAAAAAGTCAGGACTAGTGACGCATTCGCAATTTCGTTTTTTATTATTATATATTACCTACAATTTAACAAGATTGAAAAGCAGAAAAAAATGGACTAATTTCACAAAGTTTCGTTTTTTGTTTTTATTAATTATATAATCAAAATTTCTTTATTTTAAAACTGTAGGTAATTGCTACTCAAGGACGGCTATTTAGCCGCCTCAGACCCGTCGATATTTTTTTCGAGGGGGACACAAAATTAACAAAAAATCACTTTATTACGTGCAACCCCCTGGGCGTGTATGGCACCACCCCTAAATATTAAATGAAAAGGGGGTCGAGTGATACCTTATTTTAAAGGTCTTTTAATTCCCTTTATAATGATATAAAATTCACGTACTTCAGTTCATCAATAGGAAGAACGAAGCTGTTTCTGTTATTCGTAATCGGGTTAGACAGAAAAAAAAGGTCATACTACCTTTTTAATTTTTAAATAGAATATCCTGTATATTTTTAAAGATTAAGTACTGTAGTCCCTTAAAAGACAAATCCAGCGGAATATAATTTGATCTATTTATAATATATCAAAATAATAGATATTTGTAAAAAAAAAGTATTAATATTAATATCTAACCATTGCTTCTTTAAATATTAGAAAATTAAGAAACCACCTTTAGAATTAAAAAGGTATTATTAGATTGTAAATAGATGATAATCAAGTTAATCATTTACAATAATTTAAAAAGTAGAAATTACGATATTACGAAATTTACAAATAACTCAATTTTTGATACAAATTTTTTGAAATCATCAAGAGGCAAAATTAAGTGGCCCGCCAGATCTTCCAGACGTTATTCCTTTGGACATTTGTTTATTGAGTAACTTAAATATTCAGGTTTATAAAATAAATAATAATATTAAATATTGAAGATTTAGTATTTTATTAGAAATGACCTACGAGAAATTGGATGAAATAATTTTATATATAATAAAGTAGCTTTTATTCAAGTTTTAAGTATCTATAGAGAAAAGCTTTGCTGATGACAGCACACTTGTCTCATCTTTTACCTTGACTCCCCAAACATCCGCTGCCGACGCACATCTTCGCAGGCAGCATGAAGTATTGCGCCTCAACAATGACCTGGAAGAAATTTTGGCTTGGAGTGACAGTAACCAAGTCGAATTTAATGGTAAGAAAACCCAGGCAGCAGTCTTCTCCAAAAAGGTTAACATTGCAGAACCGGATATAGTCATGGCAGGACCCGCAATTCCCCTGGCACCGTCTATTAATTTGCTGGGGGTCAATCTGGGAGGTAATATGTCTTGGCATGATCACGTTGCCGCAATTGCCAAGGCAACTGCACAGAAACTTGGTGTACTTTTCCGCACCAAAAGGTTGTACACACCTCATCAACTTTGGACACTCTACAAAGCCAAGATTCGAGTATCATTAGAATATTTCTCTCATGTCTGGAGCTCTGCACCCAAGCGGTTACTGGATTCCATTCAAAGGAGAGCCGTTCGTCTGATCGGCGACCCCGAGCTGACCAAGACCCTCGATAGCCTGGAGCATCGAAGACAGGTTGGTGATTTGGCTCTCTTTTACAGATATTTCCATGGCAGGTGTTCGACTGACATTGCCCACTTGATTCCACCTAGACCAATGCAAAACAGAAATACACGGCGAACCACTGCCGCTTATCCATATGTTGTTCAGCTTAGTACTCCTCGAACTTCATTGTTCAAGAATTCTTTCATCTGAAGAACGTCATCTTTGTGGAATGATCTTCCTGAGGCCGTGTTTCCCAATGAATACAATCTTCAACGTTTCAAGACCAACGTTAATCGCTTTTTTCGCACTCGCACCGCTCCCAGAGCGCCTTAAAGGCTTTTTCCTACAGTGCAGGTGTTTGATCATAAAAAAAAAAAAAAAAAAGAGGAACGGCCTAATACAAAAATATTTTGTAAAAACCACAATCACCTGTTATTACTTGATTTAGATAATTTAATAAATTAATAGTAAATTGTTCGTAATTGTTGCTAAATAAATCTGTTATACTTTTTTCAGCCGATTTTATAGTGCATCCTGAACAATATTTTCTGGAACGCCCTTGATTGTTGCATGTTTCAACGCAAAAAGAAAATTATGCTTTTATCAGATTCAGCAATACTGCATGCCTTGCCATTAAATATACCATTATATTGTCAAATAACCTCTATGGAAAAATAGTAATCGTTTTAATACAAATATGAGCAATAAAGTATGACTTAATTGTGTGTCACATACCCATAAATTTTATTTTTTACTATTGTTCCAAGAGAATAATATATTGCTACAAGAAATGATATTATTAAAGATTAGATGCAATAATATCCTTAATTACATTTTAGAATTATTATTTATAGTAGCTTGAACAATATATTTTTTCTAGGACCAAACTACGAACCTTTGGTTAAAAAAAGTTTTGCAGGCTGCCGGGCTTGAACCCACGACTCGATCATTGGATCCAAAGTTCGACGCTTCACCGTCTTGGCCAGGGGATCATTATTAAAAATTATGGTAAAACCAACTCAATAATAATGCTACATGAAATTAATTTTCTATGCACATTTAGCAGGTTGCATTATTGATAAATC
Organism: Polydrusus cervinus; assembly: GCA_935413205.1. Taxonomy (NCBI): domain Eukaryota; kingdom Metazoa; phylum Arthropoda; class Insecta; order Coleoptera; family Curculionidae; genus Polydrusus; species Polydrusus cervinus. The sequence goes on along the minus strand of OW284514.1, from coordinate 20,286,765 downwards.
TATTATAGATGCGTATATATTTTATTATATTGAACAAATAAATAACGTATTGTACCACATATATCTGAATTATATAATTTAGTGTGTTAAAAAAGAAAGCGGAGCATCAGTAAATACAATAAACTGTGATTGGTCAGTAGTTTATAAGAATGCCACAGAGAAATCTAATTTGTCTAACAATGTTGTCAACCAATAGAAAATCTCTGGATTTGTGAGACAAGTGTGTAGAAAAAGGTATTTTATAGTGCATTCAATTACTGAATAGATACACGTCACGACTCGCAAAGACTTATAGCCCGGGGGCCCCCAATATACCGTGGGCCCCCCACGTGGCGGGGTCTGCGGGGCCGTTTGACACGCGCCTGGGTGTGTGACAGACTTTTATTACTGAAATACACTTTAGGCACGTTCTTATTAAGCTTACTTAAAAAAACACATTTTACTAGATACTAGTTGCAATCAAAATTTACCCCACCTATCAAAAAACTCAAGCGTCGAGCGTGGTTTAAAGCTCAGAGATGCAAAATACCTATAATAAAATATTCTTAATCAAAAGATAAATGTCTACCTACCTATAAGTAGGTACATATCAAATATATATAAAATTTAAAATTTGCTTTCATAATTTCAAATTAGGTATATTCTCAGCCATAAACTGGTCAACAAGCCATAATCATTGCCTAATTCTACGAACAAATGATTAACATATTAATGTCATTGCATTAAATTTACCAGATAAGTGGTTAGTCTGGTCTATTGGATTGGTCAGTATTGATTAGTGATTTATTCAAATCATTGCCCATCATTGAGTCAATGGCCTAAATTTTGTTGATAGGGTTGATTGATGTATCTATTTGAACATAAATTCTAAGTTGTTGCTACCTGGATTATACTAATTTGGAAAATATTTAATATACTGGAGTTGGATGACAACAAGCCTGTTAGGAAAGTTAAGAGGGCTAAACTAAGCAGGATGTTTTCATTTCTCTGGCAAGAAAAAAATTATATACTCTTAAAAATAACATGGTATGGATTACTAAAATTTGGTTCTGACAACTATTTATTTTCGTGAAATCAGACTCAACCCAAAAATTAGTTTGTACAACCAAAAAAATTGTCGTTATTGAAATGTTGTACTAATTAATAACATTAACCAACCCAACCGACAAATTTTAGTTGTCACAACAAAATTTTATATACGGATAACTAAATTTATATGGTACTCCCGCTTTTAAAATTAGTTGTCACAACTTATGTGTAAATATGGAAAATTGAAATTTTTTTTTCAAGGAAATATTGTTTTTGTTAATAATGCAATCTACAAATATTGCCAAAGCAATCATTTATTTGGGTCAAACTTGAAATTTTTATACAATAACAAATACGTATGTAGTCACAACATTGTGTTTATTATCTTTTTTCTGTACTTTCTAATTGTAAGAAAGAAGTTGAATCATAAATAAGTAAAAATTTTATATTTTTGTCATTGCAGTTGCACATTAGAAAGTTTGAATGAACTGCTTATAACGCATGGCAAAATTAGCAAGTTGATTTGATAGAAATAAAAACGTCTCTTTCATTTCTAAAAAAAATGTCATTTGTAATTTATACTTAGTAACGAAAAATATTCCTTTCTAGGTCCCCATTTAAATAAAAAAATGCCTTGGTACTACTCTATTAGGTATGCGTAAACTAATTGGATAAATTATCAGGGATATTATGGTTTCTTAAAAAAAAAATATTTCCAATGTCCTTGTTCTCTCATGTTCTTTATAATACATACTTATGCAATACAAAACAGAAACACTAGATTTTTAACTTATTTTACTTAACCTTTTGGGTTGTTCAATTTGCTTATAGAACTCAATTATCCTTATTTAAATTTTCTTATCTGCAACTACGATTATTAAAAAACAAAAAATATCCCCTGGACTTTCTATTTAAAATATACAGCTGTAAGAAATTTGTTGTACTTGGTCAGATTAAAAAGTCATCAATATGACGTTCTTTTATAGAAATTAAACATAGAACCTAAACAAAACAAAAAAAATTTTTTAAAGTTATTTCTCATCGGTTCACCTTGCCATGCTTTATAAAAATCTCATTTAAACTTTCTAATATACAACTGTAATGACAAAAAATAAAATGTTTACTTACTTATGATTTAACTTTCTTCTGCCAATAAGAACGTACACAAGAAAGACAATAAACACAAATAAATTACACCAAATATTGTCAAAACCATTTTCCACAGGGCCCGGCCATAAAAATGGCCAATTATTGCCTTAAAAACACGAAAAAATGGACACGGAACTGCAAAAGCACCCTAACATAAACATAACCTCCTGACAGTCCTGGCTAGAATGATGTCACATGTCACCCATCGGGCAAGGGTGTCAAGTCTCTGTTGATGCCGTTAGTTATAAATATGAAGAATATTAGTACTTGAAAAGGAAAGTTATTTCTGGTAACTAAGAATGTATCTTAATCAAAATTAACAAATGATACGGACTACAAATTCATAATGTGTTATTACAACAAGCTTAATTGATAAATACAAGTTTGTAGGAACCTTAATGTAACATTTAAATAAGATATATACAGAGTAAAATTTAGCTAAACAAATTTTTTTATTTCTGCCAACTAATATAAAAACATGATATTTTCTTTGTTCTGATGGCATCATTTTTTGGTAAATACAACCAAGAAAAAAATCTTTTTTGTTTTACTAACTAAAAATAATTATTTTTGGTAACGTAAACACGAGAACAAATAAAAATTAGTACCAAATATACCAAGATTTTTAAGAGTCTATATTTTATAAACCTTTAATAAACGAATATTGGTAAAACATGTTTTTATGATCTTTTAGGATTAATTACTTAAATTAAAGAAATAACCCATGTTTCAAGTGAAGTTGTAAGTTAAATTGCTAAATAAGACACTTTAAGTTTTTCTTTACCAGTATATTAGTATAAATGGAGAAAGACGTAAAATGTCTCATTTACATATTTATTTAAATATTAAAATGATTAAAAATTATTGCTTTTAATTTTTTTATATTTCAGCTTAGTCTATTTCAAAAAGGTGCAGAGTGATAAAATAGGAATTTCAATCCAGTTAGGCTAAATTTCGCTGTCGGTTATGGGCGTAGGTAAATTTTCTGCATTAAAATATTTATGATAACTAACCAAAGAAAAAAATAAGATAATTTGATAAAGGAGGAACTATTAGCTATAAATAGTAAATTTACACAAACATCGTTTTATGAAATATGCCGTGAAAGGTATAGCTGAAAAACATAGTGTAACGGTGCTGCGCACACCGCCATATCGTTGCGATCTAAATCCTATAGAACTTATATGGGCGCAAGTGAAAGGATTTGTAACAAGACACAACACCAGCCATTATGGAAGTGATATCAGAGAATTGGCGAAAAGCAGTCCATCATGTCATTAAAGAACAGGAGAAAATTTGGGATCTTGACCACCTGATCGATCGGACCATTGACCTGTTAATTATAACGTCAAGAAAAGATGATAGTTCCTAAGATGACGAAGAATATTATGATTTTTTATAATTTAATTTCTGTATAATGTATTTTTTGTGTTTTGTATTTTTTTTATAATGTTTAATAAAAAATAAGTGTACCTAATACTATGTTAACACTATGTCACACCATTTTTAGTGTTTGTAAATGGATAACAATAGGCAAAACTCATAAATTGACTGACTTGATAATAATACAACAACAAGAGCGTTTTACCCTTAAAAATTGTTTAAATGGTCAATTTTAATACTTCTCAATAACATTTTACATTTACCTAATTATTTTGACAAAATGGTTTCTTCTTTTCACCTGGCGTATCCAACTAATTTTATCGTTCAATTAAGCCTGCTATATGTATACCATTAGATTTACGAAAGCACCCTTTTTGCAATTATTTATTTTCCTGTATTTTAATTTATCTAATTTACCCATAAACCTAGAGCTTCGTTAAGACTTTAGTCATCTTTATTCAAATTATTTTTCTGAAGAGAAATGTTTATATATTCGAAACATGTATAGAGATTTCAAGATCATACCAAATTTCCTGAATATATCAGGGGAGAAAGACTTTATAAATAATCCGTTAGATAAAATTTGTCAAATTTTTCTACTATAAAGTAGCGCTTTACAGCCTTAAGATATGGACGGATGCTCCTGGCGTAGATGAGTTGATTTTGAACAAAAAACTAAAATTATATCAAATTTTAAAATTGACATACTTATAACCTTTTAAGAAATGATCAAAATAGTTTACGCTTTATAGTAGGTATCTAATACCGACGGATTTAATAAATCAAATTTTAAAAAAAATATTGTGCTGTTAATTTGTGTTGTATTGGTAAAGAATATTTTTGTCTCTTACCGATTAAACCCACCCCAGAAGGTATAAGGATTTCGTTAAATTGAACAAAGGTCCTGCATTGTGCAGGAACGTCAAGCATTCAGGAATGTTTTATCCAACAAGATACAAAAAAGGCAAAGAGATTATCACAATATTGAGACACATCATTTCAAATACAGTCCTTTATTGTTAAATCCTTATATCTCTTTTTTAATATTTAATAGTAATAATCAAAATTCCCTTGTGTTACTGTGATGTTTGTTATTTTGTTCAGTTCAAATACTAATGTGTTTCATCAGAGGAAAATATAGTTGATAGTTGGCTTATTTATTATTAGTACGAGCTTTAGGAGTCGTAATGATAATGAAAAATAAAAATTTGCTGCTAAATTTTTGCAATAAAGTATACAAGGATTCCCTGGGGCCAAGTGAGCCGTCATTGTCCCAGGGAACAGTGACATATTTAGGGGGAGGGGGGGTTATCGGGCTGCAGCCCCCCCCCCCCCCCGAGCTGGGGTCTTATTGTCTAATTTCATCCTAATTAATCTTTCGTATAACGCTTGGATTTTTAATTTAAATTTTTAAATAATGTATTCTGGTCTTAGATTAGAAAGGTCTTGTAGGAAGTAGGAAACATTTAGTTTTTAAACTTTTCCTTCTAAAAGTCCTGTTTTATATAGAGATTAAGGTTTCGGAGGCATATCATTTTAGTTATTGATTTATGATTTTTTTAGGAAAAGAGTAAAAAGAATAATATTTTATAGTATTTTTCTATTATATACTTGTCTGGTCCGTTTTCCCTTTTTAGAGCTATTTTAAATCAATAAAAATATAACCCAATGCAATAAAATATTTTTACAACAAAAACAAAAAACCATTAGCTATTTATTTTTATAACAAAATTAAACTAACAATAATTTATAGTGAAACATTTTTTATGGAAGAAGTGTGATAATTTATAATAAATAAAATATTACAGGATAAAACAAAAATGCTTTATTATGAATATACAAAACGGCACTTAAGGAGTATTTCAAAACCTTAGCATTTGCAAGAAAAACTAGTCTTAAATCTACGCTCCTTAAATATATGATTTCTGAAAAAATCATCAATTTTGGCGTGATGAGCGATATTTTCTTTATTTTTAATCGTAAAAAACCGATCCTGAAAAACGTTGAGTTATTGACTCATAGTCATTATGTTAAAAGTTTGGATTGACACAAAAATTCATATTTTTCGCAATTTTTTTTTGAATAAAGAGCCAGCTAGGAATATCAAAAAAAAAAAGTAAAAAAAAAAACATTTACAAAAACAGTGCAGTGTATATCGGCCAAACAGGACGCAAGTTTTCAATCCGAATTAAGGAGCACTGTAAAGAAATACCAAACCTTCCAAGATTAAATCTAATTTCTCTAGACATATACATATAAATAAACACAATTTTATGAGTTTTCTGCAAATAAGTCTTGATGCGTTAGAAATTGCGATAGGGTTGTAATTAGAACAAATGCTTTTATTTTAATTTTGCATCGAATGACATAATAATATACAGGGGTTCCAATTTGAAATAAGAAAAATAAATTGATTTAAAGTTTTCAAAGTTTGACACCCTGTAAAATTCGTATTAATCAAACTTGGTTAACAAGACTGTTCAACCTTATTTATTAAATACCTTTGTAAAATTTTATTAACGAAGCATTATTTTTATTTTTATTAATCTTTTAAACCAGTGGTGCAAAACTTATTTTTTTTTTTTTTTTTTTGCCTATAAAACTAAACCGATTTCATTAAAATTTTAGGGGTATGAAGACAACTATAAGAGGCATCCAAATATGTAAAAATATATATAGCATGTAATCTAAAAAAATATATCCTTATGACGTCACACTTTTTTGGAACACCCTGTATAAACAAATTTTTCCTGAAATGCGTCCTAGGATACAGGTAAAGTCTGCAAAATATCAAAATTCTAACTTAATTAATAAGTGAGCTATAAAAGAAGGGAGGTGGGGTGCAGGACCCTGTATAATTATATGTTTGTTTATTTCCTATTTTAAATTTTAATGGAGGTGTTAAAAGAAAACTTTTAGTTAATTCAGAAACCAATTTTACCTTATGGATATTTAATTAGACAATAATTAGAGTTCAGTTGCCCGATACGTGTTCAATAGTAGGTCGGGCGCCGAGATTATTCTGATTGAATTGGTAACACATATTGATGATCCTTTTAGGTGATTAAGGATTTCTGCTTTGATTCTATTAATTTTCGAAACAGGTTTAAGAGACTTCTTGCAATTACAGACGACAAAAATTGCGTATAGGGGATACCAGGTCGAGTTGTAACAATGGAGATAACCCCTTAATGTTAAGCAGTGGGATGCAATGTTGTTTTAATAAGGGTAGGCAAAAACTGTACTTAAGAAAAAAATTTACCTTCAGTATCATTCAAGCGTCTAAAATTCAAATTTTGTTACAAAATGTCTTGTTTTTGAGTTTGTGGAAATACACTGGCAGAAGAAAAATAAAACGACATTTGTATATGAGTTCAACACGGCGGTCTTTACGTAAAAGTTATTTTAAAACATCGTCATAAAACTTGGTTTTGCATTTTAAATCCTACAAAAGCCCTCTCCAGAGAGATTATTGTTAATAAGCGTGTATCTCCCTGTATGTAAATATGTATGAATTCTTTTTAATCCAGAAACTCATCGTTCTGTAGCTGCTAGCCGGAATAGTAACAATTAACGCCTCCGTATTTATTTTTTTCCCGAAACCCGACGGCGCGAAGTCTAGCACAAGGCCGAAAACACTTATTATAAATTAAAAATTTATCATCCACGTGATTGAACCAATGTTGCCAAAAACGAGGTCAATTATTATGTGAAATATTATAAGCTTACTAATTATTAAATATTATAAACCTATCAGAAAAAATTATTTTAGTTGTCACAAAAATGCTTCTTATTTTATGATACCTTATCCGTTATACCTTTAAAAATATCTTACCTGGACTAATTAATAATAAAACTTATTGAGGCGTGTTTCATATTTTATATTGAGATAGCGAAGTATTTTCCAAACTACGGTAAAACTTGAAGATTGGCACCAATGCACTTATCAAACGCGTGCTATCTTGGAGCGGGCTGATAGATGAAGGAAAGCCGAAGGTTGCGACGTTACATCTCTTTTTGCTCTACTGCCTACCGACCCTCTCGCTTGCTTCCACTCTTACAAAAGCAGTGCTTTTACTTATGCATAAGATGCTAATGTACAGCGAGATCTTTGCTTTTAGAACGGTCTTACGGAATGCTTATACAGGGATCTAGTTTGCGATATAAATAAGCAAATAATGCGTTCATGGAAATGATAAAGGATTCATTGTTCGGTCCTATATTATTATTTATTATATTAATGTAGAGATAAATTTGGATTACACAGATAAAAACTAATATATAAAAATAAATTGTTTCTGTTTGTTTTATTGTTATATTATATGTGCGTCACTGATGTTAAGGGTGTTTTATCCCTTACATTCCTTAATGCAAGTGGTGTTTTTAACAATTTTATTTTGTGGGAATTAATTTATATTATATTTTAACAAATACTTTAAACTAAATAAACCGATGCGAGTTAGCGCTTCCTAGCGGGACTCCTGTAATTGTGACGAGTGTCTTAACAGGTGATTTGATCTTAACATTTTTTACTTATTTCAATAAGTTTGTTAGAGGTGCTGGTATGCTTAAGAGTGTCTAACAACGACACAGATGGCGCTCCGTGCCACATCTAATCGGTGTGTCCCACCAAGTGCTGCATAAGCAGCTTTGAGTTATCCTTTCTTTTGTCGGATCCTAGGTCTACTAATGAGCCATGATATGACGAAACGCGTATAGGGATGGATCTGACGAAACGAAAGGAAACTCTTCTTCTGTAAATACTATGATGACTGGGACTCGATTCTGAAATAGGTATCGCTTAAGAATGTCCATAAATGTCCCATTCGAAAAATGTCGTCGTAACTCAAAAATTGAGTCCCCAGAGCACGCCCGACGTACGTCCGACGTCGACTGTAAACGCGACCCTAGAGTAATACTTTCTTAAGTTGAACTTATAGTTTAATTTATAGGTGATGCAAGAAACCGAAGATTTATAGCCTTAAGGTCTGTTCCCACAACCAATCACGGACAATTTACCGACAGTTTGACAGTTCTCTAACCAACCCAAACACCCAGAAATCCGCGTCCGAGTCTATTGCGCATAATCCTGATTGTCACGAACGGTCTGTGGCTACTGTGGGAACAAACCCTTTGTTGGGTCTTCGAATGAATGAGAATCGTGGTTCGAAACCCACGTTAAGCTGTATGCCCCTCTTGAGAATAGTCCTGGAGGCGAATGAAGAGTAAGAAGCTTAATTTAAAAGAAGGGCAAAAAAAGACAATAAATAAAAAATAACTTAAGGGCGTTCTAATGCTAAAACCCTTGTAGCATCTTAGCCTATATCTTGCCGATGATAAATAATAAAATATTAAGCTCTAGCTAAAAGCCTATCTATTATCTTTACATTAAGGGCGAGGATAAATCTTTTAGTGGTAACTTGGCGTTTTTTTACACCCTTTTTATTGTTTTTTTTTTTTTGGTAAAATAAATGTGTGGTGGTATTAATTTTACCCCGGACAAAATGTAATTTTATTCCTTAACAATAGTATATTGAGAAGCAAAATATAGTTATGCCTATTGTTATATTAATAGATTTTAAAAAGTAACATTGTTCTCGTAGTCAAATATACCGGGTGTTTTTTAATTGAGTGCCGATACTTAAAGTTGTGAATCCTTGGGTGATTTTAAGAAGAAAAGTTAATATTAAAATATGTCCTCATTCATTTTTTTCAACAAAATATCGAAAGAAGTGTCAATGAAACGAAGAAAAAAAATAGTTTTTTTGTTTTTATTTTTTATGCAAAAAGGGTGCATCATACGAAAGTAAGTTTATGGACCAAATTTGCTCCAAAATAAATGAGGATTTTAAATATAAGTTTGGTTTTTAGAGAAATCAGTGGCGACCATTTTTTTCTTTAAAGATATTCAGTTCAAACCCCGTACGGATGTCACTGGTAAAAATTTAAAAATATCTTTTAAGTCAAAAAAGCTCCTTAATGATTAAGAGGTGTGTGCAAAATTTCATAAAAATATCTAAGAGTGATATAATAATTATGATAAAAAAGTTATATTTTTTAAAAAACGAAGAGCTTTAGGACATACCTAATATAGTAGAGTAAAGTAGCCGATTGTGGAATACTGTTTTGTTTTTTAGAAAAATAAAAATGAAAACTAGGTATAACATTATTATCCACATTTTGGAAAATAAATAGCTTTAAGTGTTATAAACAAAAAACAGAAAAAATAAAAATTATTAATTAAAAAATGTATGTATGAAAAACAACTTACAAAAAAGTGCACTTTTATTTTAGCTGAAAAATGGGTGGGTAATGTGGAATGTGGAATAGGTTTAATAATAATAAACTCTTTTTATTTCAAATCATTTTTAATATTAGACTTAATATTAAAATACTAAGAACAAAAATCACAGATCTATGGGTCTATTTCGGCACCTGCACATTCTTCATGTGCCCTGCAGTTGCACATGATGCACATAACCCATATTTCACTGCGAGTATCATTTGAAAATCTTTGTTCACAAAAAAACAAATTGCGTCATCAGGGCACGTTTCTAGCGGAAAGTTTTCTTCATCGCCTGAAGAATTTTGCAAGGAAATGCTTTTGTTAGACTCTGAGCTCGATGAAGATGATACTCTTTTTTGACATTTAGCAGGAATTTTCATCTTCTTTTGTTTCTTTAATTTATTTTGCATTCCACTGCATCCTGGTTCTGCGTAACTTTTTTCTTTACCATATCCCGTTTTTCTATTACTGAATTAATAGACTTCTCTAAATCTTCTTTATTTGGTGTAAAAGTTATTATTATTGCCTTTCCAGGTTTTCTACCTCTCGTTGCTATTTTTTTCTTCATGGTGGGTACCGGAACAATGTCTTCTGGTGTCTGTTTGAAGGTTGGAGACAATGATGTTTCTTGACTGATAGAAGAGTTTTGGACTTGCATTGTCTTTATTTGTTTTATATCACAACGTTTCAACTGGTAAGTATCTCCAGTCGTCTTCAGGTGAGTGCATTTTCTAAAATAGGAAAAATATTTTCAAAGAAGCCTCTTATGTGGAATATTCCACATTCAGACCCTACTTAGTATTCCACAATACCGACCTTTTAAATATTTATAATAAATGTTTGTACAACATTAAAAACAAAATATTAATAAAATATTTGAAACATTTCACACTTATCCACTACCTACCTTTACGCTTATACACCAATCTTGCAAAAAATCTATAAATGTAGTCACAATAGATGTTTATTTAAATACGTGCAAAAATATAGCCACCGTTACAAGTCATATTCAAACCAATACTGGCAAGCAACAGCCGCGAAATCCTCCATGGTGTTGGTAGGGGTGAAACATAATACAAAGAGCTTCTGATTAGGCTATTGGAAGATAGATGGCAATATTATTTTGGCCTCAAAGAAGGTATTCCACATTTAAGGCAGTATTCCACATACGGCTACTTTACTCTAATATTAACTTTTCTTCTTAAAATCACCCAAGACTTCACAACCTTAAGTATCGGCACTCAATTAAAAAACGCCCTGTATATATCGTCTTATTTTAACAATATAATAATATGATACGCTATAACAATATTATAAGCCTATATAATAATTTAAATTAATTTATTTTATGTTTGTATTCCACCTGTTACAGGATTTATGCTTTAACGAATCGAAATTTGGTTTGTTATTGTAAGCATAAACTTTGTAAGAATATCCGGGATGTTTAAAAAGTAGATTCGAACCTTTGCAGTTATCAGGAGGGTTTTATATTTTTTTCTACTCCTATATTAGTCAACATTGTTTTACGCACAGTTTACTTTATAAGTAAATCCATTCTTACGCACAATTGTGCGTACAGAATAAAAACGCACAACTGTGCGTTATGGTTCCTGGTATAACAATCAAGTTAGCCTCCAACCACTTAAACCGTGACATTTATCTATCTTGAGTTTCGAATATTTTACAGTGACATTGTCATTATTTGAGATTTTATCGAAACATTTTTCTTCTTGATGAAACGTATTAAGGCGCCGTATTTGTCGATTTCCACTCTTTCCTTCAGCTCTAAAGTCGCTCGTAACATGGAATATTTCGGTCATAAGAATGAAGCAGAGTATTCCTCAGAGAGTTTTGCGAAATACGCCAGCAATACCGTTTCTTCTGCACCTTGAACATGTACTTTCACCACTCACAAAACTGCCGATATTCTTTTTCATAATGGATTTTAGATTTGTCCGGAAGCAAGTTCAACCTTATAATGTTGGCTGCAGCTAATATATCGTCAGGAATATCAAAATCTTGCATGATTTTAATGATGACTTTTTGAAATGCCAAAATGAAATGACATAAAACCTTGTTTTTATTTTCGCATCGCCGTTGTCAATGATACGATAAAGCTTTAAATACAACTCGATTATTAGCGATTTAACACCGTCTCGGACATTGCAGGTGACTCGGCTGTTGCCTCGTCACCTAGTAATATCCTCGACTATTATAAATCGCATAATAATCTCGTTATATAATTAGCTATAAAGTTCAAATCGTTATTTTATAAATTATAAACCGATCTTTAACTTATTAGCAAGAGTCGTAAAAAAAGTATAGTACATATTGCGTATTATAAAGCAGTTATGCACATATGTAATTACCGCACTCGCCGCTACACGGCCCTTCTGCAATTTTTTAATTTGTGCGTAATATGCTTTTTACCACACTTAATACGTATATTATACCGGTGTAACAAAAATTTTGATTTTTCTCTTCTTGATAAATATTTATAAGATATGATCATTTTTTATGGCAAGAAGAAGAAAGTTTGTACTGAACTTTATTGGTTTCTTGCGATGTTAATAAATTTCAACCTTGATTGTTTCTAGTATTTTTCGATATTTTCAACGGGGCCTTAACTCCAATTGGCATTAAGGGACTGCCCCCCTTCCCCTCCCGGATCTGCGCCTATATTATTATTTATTCTGATTCAAAATATGCAAAGTTTGTCAATACATGAAACTCTGACTTACCCGGTATACATACAGCATTGCAGAAGAGCAGGAAACGCTGTGTAATTGATTTTATGTGGTGCTTTTATGTTATAAAACCCCGCATTTTACGAAAACAATTATTAGCCCCCCATCATTGCATAGCTTAATGGCCTGGAATTCATTACTTTAAATTTTTTTTCTTTTATTAGCGTTTAAATATCGTTTTGATCTTGGTAAAGGCAATTATATATTCCGAAAGAGCTAATAAATCCACAGAAAGACCTTTTTTGAAAAGATATTAAATTTCTGAGAGCAAATTGCCGTCATATAATAGGATACGCGTCAGGTTGAATGCAAAATATCGGTTCCGTTAATATAATTAGTAATGGTATACCCCGCCGCACTTGTAAGAGTACCTTTTGTGTTTTATTACCAGACGGCTAAAGAAACCTTATCAAATTTTACTGTTCGCGATGGAATTTTATAAATACAAATATACACAGTTACTCTAAAATAAATGAGAAAAGCACAGTAACTTATAAACGAAGTGGTAAAGATGTAAAATCAAAAGTTTGGACCCTCAGCTCAAGTCAGTGAGATTGAAAAAAACAATACTTCATTTCCCCATTTAAAATTTACCATGCTCTTTTCTTATAATAATATAGGCTAACTGCATTTCTAAAGATTTTTTTAATAAGCAAACCAAAAATGACTGAATCGTTGAATGATAGAAAAGTTTTGGACTTGCATTATAATTTTTTTTTTGTGGAGTAGTCCATCTTTCAGGGGAGTGATATTATAAGTAAAGAAATTATAACCCACAATCTGCTCCACTAGTTTATTAAAATGGGTTCCTTTTTAGAAAAGTCTTAATAGTAAGCCGTACGTGTTTTGAAGGTAAAAACCTTCATCATCAGAGGAATATTACTAATATATTAGGTACATGAAGAGAGACCCTCGACATTGCATGGTTTGAAACTAAAAGAGAAAATTGGAATAATTAAAGTTGTATTAGTTCTCTGGTGTCACATCCATAATGGTTTGATCAAACAGTACCTTAGCATCTTTCATTTTGAATGTCGTATTGTGTCTTACTACAAATCCTTTCACTTTAGGTGGCAATGATAATGGCGGTGTACGCAGGACAGTTACACTATGTTTTTCAGCTATATCTTCCACGGCATATTTCATAAAACGATGTTTGTGTAAATTTGCTATAGCTAATAGTTCTTTCTTTATCAAATTATCTTTAAATTCAATACTTTTGGTGGTTAACCAGTCGATAATTTTTTTTTCTCCCAGATGAAGTTGGAGTCTTCTCTGTGCGGCGTGAATAATAGCTTGCGTTATCCATAACTACTACTGAAACAGCTGAAAGATAGTTTATTATTTTATCAAAATAGTCCTCAAAAACATTCGAATTTATGTCCTCGTGGTAATCTCCCATGTTAAACGACGGAAAGGTTAGCAACCTTCTTTTAAAAATCCCTCTTCGCTTCCATGTGTGTCTATGGCCGATACCGAAATTGAGCCGAACTGGACTGAATTTCCCATTTTATTAAACTACACCTTTCTGAAATAGACTATAATGAAATACTGTCCTGAAGTGTAATTCCCATTACAGATGCCTTGCCAAAATTTATACAGAGTATTATTTTAATAATGCTGTGGAAATAATCCAGAAGCACTAACTATTAAAGCGCATCAGTAAAATATACCTATAAAAATAGTCTAGTTTCACGACTTGCTGATATTTGCATTCTAAAAGGATATTATAATTTACCTACCATCTCCTAGGAATCCATTCCGTTACATTTTTAAAATACGTTATGTGCTGTTTTAACATTTTGTTTACCTTTCCATTATTCAGGGCAATAAAGAAACTTTCCAAGTGCAGAAAAAAACCTCAAATAATAAAGTGCTATTGTTCTTATTTCTAAAATTTGTATTTTAGCTTCGTAATGTCTACGTCTTTCGAAGGGTAACTTTTAAAACTATTTTCTTTCTGCTGTAAACAAAAATGTAAATTTAATTTTAACCCGTTTTGTAAGCAGCTTGCATAGTTGTTTGTTGTTTCCTGCTGTAGCTATGTTCTTTCCAAGCAAACTGTGTAATACAAATTGTTTTAAAAAAGGTTTGTGTTACGGGGTACATTGATAAAAGCCTTGTTCGGAGCTGACAAAAGCAATTGTTTTGAGAATTTTCAGCTGGGTGTTGGAAGGTAATTTTATTATCATTCACTAAAATATAGAGCACGGTTATTTTGTTCGTTGAAAGGATAATAAAACCTATTTACCCATTGGGCTAACAGTAGAAAAGTTTTTAAATCATAAAAAATATGAAAAATTCAAATTCTGTAATATTTCGTCGAGATTCAATGCCATATTATCATATTATGAATAGAATAGACGTAAAGTCACGGTCTCATTAAAATTCCTTTTTATCAAACACCGCAAAAATATAAAATACTAAAATTGCATTTTTGCTGTGACTTTTTTTTAATTACCTACGTCAAACACATCAAAATAATAAGGGATAAAGTACAGACAGCGCCCGCTCTTAGGGGCGGCAACCTGGGCCCCTGCCCAGGGCGGCAAGTTGAAAGAGCGGCATGAAATATCCAAACAAAAACACCATAAATCACGGTTTTGCCTACCTATACGTATATTTGAAGTTGGAACCATTCCAATTTCCAGTTAACAAAATTAATTTCCTTCGTTTTGCCGTGCCGTCTTATTTTTTAAACAGTGACAATTTCGACCGATCCCTTTTCTTTTTAAAATTATAGTGATATCAAGCAATTCCGCGACAAAGCATGCCGAACAACGCCGGCACCGGTGCTTTTTTTGGTCACGGCGGCGTCGCAGCAAAGGACAAGCCGGCGAGCGGCGAGGAATAGACAGAAATTTTGCTGTAATGTGGGAGGTATAAAACGAAGAAGGGATAAAAAGGCGGCAATTTTTTTTTTTGCCCAGGGCGGCGTTATTGCTAGAGCGGGCCCTGAGTACAGACTCTAAAGAAACTTTTTTAAAAGTTTTAAAGTAAAGTCATTTCTTGCCATTCTCTCGAATTAGGCTCTTTACCTCTTTGTTCGCTGCCAGGGCCATTCCCAAGGAGACCTACAGCTTAACGTGGGTTTCGAACCAGGATCCTCACTCATGCAACACTCCCCTACAAGGGATAACCCTAGGTTTATTGCGTCATTGCATGACCTACCGATTGAGGAGTGTGTAACTTATTCCGCACTCTACAAGTTATACGATCTCATCGGGCCTGGTTACCGGCGTAAATAGGGTGAGTTGGGAGATGGTACATTTTACACTCTTCCCTGCATTCTTAAACCTACTAACATTCGGACATACTTTTTTTTATTGTGCGTATGCCCACTTCGACGATCGAGCTCGGAACGTCACGGTGGAATGGCAATGACTCACCGCAGCAGTTCCTTTTAAAGTTTTAGTTTTTTTTCTTATTAGTCATACAATTTACGGGTGGTGAGCAATCCGCTGCGGTGTGTTTTTCTGAAGCAAGTTAATTTTAAATTGGTGACACGTGAACATGATAAAATTTGAAAACAATAAACTATTAGATATGGTACTAATTTAGGGTGAGTGTCGTCAAAGTGCGGCTGATGCTTCGAAATTATACGCAGAACGCTTTCCCTTGCGGGCTCATCCTACACCCTTCTTCCTAATGTTATTCAACGGGCAAGTTAGGCAGAACCGTATTTGATCTTTGATCTATAGTGTAATAAATGAATGTAAGTACCTTATTTTTGAGTTTTTTGAAAATAGGTATTTGAAAATGTTGTTTATTTTAATTTCTTCTATACACAGTTAAAAAAAGAAGTTTTAACATTTTGATGACCTTCATATTCCTTTGAAATTATTAGCTCACTTAGATACCAAATGACCCGTAATTCGGGAACTAGTCGAGGCGGAAACAGCATTTTTAGTATATGTAAAGTAAAACAGTTATTACAGGGCAAAAGCCCCGGTGTCCTGTGACAGCTTTACGCATCGCTGATACGATTTATGCTCTATTGGCTCAGAACTGCCGAATAATTTACAATTTAATGAGCCTGTATTAGTGAATATATACATATATGCTATTTAACTAAATAGATTGTTATTATTGATAACCTCAAATCTAGTCGATTTCAATGCACCTGTGTTTCGCTTAATTAATTTATCAAATGTGATTCATAATAACCAAATTAATATTATTACCTATTGGTTGTACTATTTGTCATTGCACCGTAGATTTAGTAGATCATTCTTTTGGTTTTTACTTTAAGATACAGTTTCAATCTTAATTTCAATTTTTTCCAAACAATAAAACAAACACAAACTATTTTTTTATATATTAGTTTTTACCCGTGTAATCCAACTTTGGCAATTTATCTCTACATTGATATAATAAATTATGATATAGGACCGAAAAATTATTAAAATTTCCACGATGCTAATTATATCGTAAACTAGATCCCTAGATAAGCATTCCGTAAGACCGTTCTAATAGCAAATATCTCGCTGTACTTTGGCGTCTTATGCAAAAGCAAAAGCACTGCTCTTGTACGAGTGTAATCAAGCAAGAGAGTCGGTAGGCAGAAGGGTAGAAAGAGATGTAACAAATAAACCCGTCGCAACCTTCAACTTTCCTTCATCTATCAGTCCGCGCCAAGAAAGCACGCGTTTGTTAAGTGCATTGGTGCCAAACTTCAAGTTTTACCATAGTTTAGGAAAATACTTCGCTTTCTCAATATAAAATATGAAACACGCCTCTATAAGTTTTATTATTAGTTAGTTTAGTTAAGATATTCTTAAAACGGATAAGGTATCGTAAAATATGAAGCACTTTTATGACAATTAAAATAGTTCTTGTTGATCGGTTTATAATATTTAATAATCAGTAGGCTTATCATCATATTTCACATAATAATTGACCTCGTTTTTGGCCACATTGGTTTAATCAGGTGGATGATAGATTTATAATTAGTGTTTTCGTCCTTTTACTAGACTTCGCGCCGTCGAGTTTCGGGAAAAAAATAAATATGGAGGCGTTAATTGTTACTATTCCGGCTACGATCCTTTTCTGAATTGAAAATACTTCATACATATTTACAAAACACACAGGAAGAGACACGCATATTACCAATAATCTCTCTGGAGAGCAACTTTTTGCAGGATTTAAAACGCAAAAGCAATGTTTATGACGATGTTTTAAAAGAATTTTTTGTACGTAAAGACCGCTGTTTTGAACTCATTTAAAACTAATGTCGTTTTATTCTTCTTCTGCCAGTGTTATTTCCACAAACTCAAAAACAAGACATTTTGTGAAAAAAATTGAAATTTATAAGCTTGAATGCTGGAAGTTAAATTTTTGTCTTAGATGCAATTTTTGCCTATACTCTGATTAAAACAGCATTGCACGACACTGATTACGCTAGTGTGCAAAGTACCTTTGTACATATGCGACGTTTTCTTATTATTCCAACGACCTTTTTGCTCTAGGCTATATACAATAATTATTAAAATAAAATTCACGCCAATTTAAAACTGTTGAAGTTCGCCTTGTGTGTTCCCTCTAGCAATCTATTAGAAGGAATAGGGGAAAGTAGTTTAATATTAGACAGGTTCATCATATTTGTTTGTAGGACTTTTAAAGTTGTTTCTTCAACTAGTAACTTCTTTCTTCTTTTACATTTTTCAGAAACATGGAAGAGAAATAGTAATTAAAGTTGCTATAAGAAAATCCTGGAAATAAGTTCCGCATTTTGCAGCAAGAGGGCACAATTGAAAATTAAATAATAAAATTCAAAATTTCTCCAAAAATGTCCACACCTCTGGTAACATCAATAGAAAGCTTTAATAATTCTGCATTATTTTTGGTTTACGGCTCATTACGTACCGACCTATTGAATGTGTATTCATTTAAATTGCTGTAACTTCTAAACGATTTATCCGATTTTAGTAAACTTAAGATTGTTTGGAAGGGAAATGTACGTATTTTTAACTGTCTATCCATTGGAACACAATAAAATAGCTAGATGACGAAATTTGTAAAATTAACAGTTTTTTTTGATTTTATTACGAAAACCCAATTTATACTATTTAACTTTTTTTTTTTTTTTTTTTTATGATAAAACACCTGCACTGTAGGAAAAATCCTTTAATGCGCTCTGGGAGCGGTGCGAGTGCGAAATATGACTATGAACTATGACTATAACTTTTTATTTAAAGAAATTATTGCTTTTATTATAGTTGCATGGTTAAGCACTCCACGAAAATTATTTAAACCTTTATGAATATATAGGTTTTAACTCATTAATTTTTATACTGGCCCAAGAACAACTTATTAATAACATAATCATCGAATACTGCTAATTTAGACGAAATTCTAATATCGTATTTAAAAAAATAAATCTAGATAACTGGCTGCCTGCCATTTCATTTTTAGTTTAAACTTAAGTTTGTACAGTGATATTACTGCATAAACTTAGGTTTAAACTAAACCCTTACAACTGGTCGTCGGTAGTATCTGTTGACCTTAGTATCATGTCTTTCTTATACAGCTACATACATAAATACAATATCAAGCTGGGTAAAACATACTGACTTTATAATTAATGTTTCTAAAATACAGCCAAATAGAAATTGAATTTTCTTTGTCTCTTGATAACAGCATGATGTTAGAAACTGACGTAAATAAACTTAAGATAATAAAATAAATTAGAAATATTTAAAATTTAAGCTATTGACATTTTGTAAACTATTGACAAGCGCTTGTAGCTTTGTACTTGTTATAAATTGATTCATTTAATAGATTGTTCCAAAGTACTTTGCACAATATTTTTATAAACAAAATATACATGAATATTTAATTTTTTAGAGGACTTTAGCCACTCCCGTATTTTTTTAGTGACATACCATTAAAAGGTATATCTTTTTATAATTAATAAATACGTATCATAAACTACTTATTGGAAACACAAAATAACGTTAATAAAAGCTCCGAAATAGTTATTTTTGTATTAAGTGCGTGAAGTGAGTGTTGTTTTAATGGCATATGAGAGTGTCAATTTTTTGCCGAGACCGCAGGTCGAGGCGAAAAATTCTCTCGAATGTGCCATTAAAACACGAATTTCACAAACGAAATACAAACAACATTTTTTGTACAACTGAAAGTTTGAATTAATCGGTTAAATTGTATATTATAAAAAAATTTTACCATATAATTTCACATAATCAAGTTAACAGCCCTGTTGTTACTATAGAAATGGTTTGTTGGCACGTTGCTTGTTTTGTTGTCATACGTTGATAGCTGTTCATATTTATTGCAATTTTTTAAATAAATAGTATAAGTACTTAAAATGGATGTAGATTACGATAGTGATAGCGAGATTCCTTCAGATATAGCCGATATAGCAAATTCGGCTATAGCTAACATGTTACCGGCGAAATCAAGATTTATATACGAGAAAAATTATAACCAATTCCGTGAATGGTGCGGCAAGAAAAATATACAAAAAGTGTCTGAAAAGGTACAATTATTATTGTAACAAATGAGATTTTTTGGTAGTTGGTAATTAATTAGTAAATTTGTACAAAAAAATTCAATACATTTTTTAAAAAGTAATGTTTTATCGTTTTTTTTGTAAATCATTTTTCCAGTTAAAAAAAGTCTTTTTTTCACCGTGAAAAAAAGTATTTTTTTCACTGTTAAAAAAACAAAAGGTTTACGTATCGATAGCGATGAAAAAATGTCAACTTTTTTTGACAGTTGTACAAAAAGAACTATTTTTACGAATAAATAAACTTTCAAAACACAATAGTGTTAAAAAAATATAAGTTAAAACGACAATTAAAATAACGTCGACAGTAAATGGATAAACTATAAAAAATAAAAAAATTAAATAGTCAAATCAATCTGCAACTCTTTCTGGTACCTAATTTTTTCTCTGTCTAGCACGTTTCTTTGGCGCCATAGAATAGGGCCCGGAAGACATTGGGTTATGTTTTTATTCTCCTTTATTATTATTATTATAAATAAATATAAGGAGTTCTAAAATACGTTGTCGTGTAATCGTTCAACAATGACGAACGATTAAAGGTAAAGAACCATATAGTAATTTTTATTGGGTCGGTTTTGCCATTTTCCTCATTAATTTGCGCCATTTTCTCGAAAACGTTTTAAAATTTGTGGTATCCTTGCGTATGGTGCCTTTGCTTTAAGAATTTAATAAAATACCAATACATTTATAGTTTTGACATCAAATTGATAAGCGCATCACAACTTTTGTTTTTTTTTAGGGAGCTTAAAAATCAAAATCAAGTACTTTTCTATCTAATCCATAAAATTAAGGGACGCAGTGTAAATTGGTTTATTCGTAATACAAACGAGACGAGGAATGACTCTAATAATGTTTAACAAAATGGCACAATGATGGTTTCTTTGAAAAGTAACCCATATTAGTCAATGTTCCTCTACCAGTCTGTCAATAATACCGTAACGAATGCTTTGCCTATATATAATAGGTATAGACTTACAAGCATTTTGCCTCGCATAAAAGTTGAAACAAATGAATATAGGTTAAAGGTCACGATTCGATACGCTATAAAATACCTATGAATAAGCGTAATACATAATTGCAGCCATCATTATTTTACTTCCTTTGTTGGTGTACTTTTTAAGCCATTAAATAATAATAATATTATAAATAACAATTTTTTGAAAAAGGAGATCAATTTAATATTATTATTTCTTTATATATTTTTCCACTACTAACCTATAAAACAGCCATAATTAGGGAATCCAAACCACGTGATTCAGTATGGCGGTTGGATGGCAAAAAGCATTGAGTCACCAGTTAAGTGCCACCAGCAACATTATTTTTATGGTCACGTGTACCAATTACAAAGCAGTATTTGCCAGCCAGCCGCCATTTGGACACATCGTTGGATTGCCTAATTGACCGATTATTAACCTTACAAATCTATTTTCGCTATCTTGTAAATTATTATTGATAATTAATAATGCAAGTAATTTAGAATAATCGAATTATAGTACTAGTGTAATAATAAAGCTTAAAAGTAGTAATGTCAAAATAAATTAATAATAAATTATCTTTTCCGAAAATCGATCGGAAATATTGACATTTTTGATAACATTTCTGAAAGAAAAAGTCAATATTTTCTTACACTTAGTCATTGCTAGGCAACGGAAAATAATTGTTAGGAAATATTTATTATTGTACTGCAAGGAAATAATATTTCTGTACAGCTACTTGTAAACTAAAATGTGTTAAGCTTGACAATTCAATATTACTGTTTCCATAGTTACAACATAAATATTTAATAGCATCCTTTATTGGTGAACAAAGTTAATAATAATTATTTCAAAATTTTAACAAGTTGATTGTAATAAGTTATGTCCTTTTAATAATTTTCGATTTACGGAAAAATAGTTTGTATACCTCGTAGAAAAAGCCACATTCCCGGACTCCGTATTGTCAGTGTCGGCTTGCGCCTCGACATACAATCTTTACGGTCGTTCGGGAATGTTCAGCTTTTCCTACTAGGTATACAATGTATTGTCGCTTCATCAATCAATACAAATTGACATTTACAAAGTCACCTGATACGACAAAAACAAATTATCTTGCTAATTCCATAGCATAAGTAACTTGATTAAAAAAAGTTAATGTAGAAATCTTCCTTTTTTTTAATTTTGAAAAGTAACGAAAGAAAAATCGAAATCAACAGTTTAAAACATACATGTTTTAATTTTATCTATTATTAATTTTCTAGATATACCTCAGCTATTTTTTAACATATTTACAGTGGAACCTCTCATAACGGACACCTTTAACAAGCAAACATCACTATTAAGCGGACATTTTTCATAGTCCGGAACTAGGTATATGAAATTCCATGAAAATCAACCTCTCTTGGGCGGACTCTTCTTTGGGCGTACAATATTTTGCATTTACATATTACCTAATAACAAATTTCCCATGGGCGGACACCTCTATTAGGCGGCCACATTTAGACAGTCCCATAGGTGTCCGCCTAAGAGAGGTTTCACTGTATTTGCATGTAAGACCTCTTGTTCTAAGCAGAAATGTTTAAGATTTCAGAATCTTGTACGTAAAGTAATACAAACTATTCAAAAAACTTCCAGCAAGTTTTAAAGTTTAACCAAGTTGAGGTAACTATGTCCGCCATTTTATTTTTCAACAAATGTCAAATTTATGGGATTAGCGGTTTCTCTTGATTCATCCTCTCTCAAATCAATAAAATCGGTGAATAAATAAAAAAGTTTATATATAATTTTTTTTTTAACAATCCTATTATGTATTATAGTATAAACGACGCCGCTAAAAGCAAGCCAAACCAGAGTATAGAGCATATACCAGTGGCGTGTATAAAGGGGGGCCCAGCCCCCCCCCCCCCCGAAATATAAAGGTTTAAGCATATATTCAAAAATACTCAAACCGAATTTTGTTATCGGCCGCCTTAGTTATAGTAGTATAGTTTTAACAGTTAATAATAAATGTAGTAATTGTAGTCAAAACATTTTTTTTATTTACCCCCCCCCCCCCCCCCCCCCCCGAAACAAATTTCTATATACGCCACTGGCATATACATTAGTCAAACTGGGAAGCTTCAGTAATAGTTTACCATTGTCGGTGTCTACAAAGTGGTTGTTCTCTATACAGTATATGGAAATTCCGGTATCTTCAATATTCTTTAAAATATATAAGCTATACGTTTCAAAAACAAGCTTGCCTTCTCTAAAGTAATTTATATTTCGAGAGGCAAAATACCTATGTAGGTATAAAGCTTAGCAATCGAGAAATTCATAAAGTTAAGCGTAAAGCATAATATACTACGCCTCATACATACTTAATTACTTGCTTGCATACTGTTGTTATAATCTAATAAAAGGGTTTATACAACATAGTATAAGTAATAAAATTACGGCAATATGTAACAATAAAGCTAATTAAAAATAAATTATTAACAGAAAAGTTAATGAAATTATTCGTATATTCTTTTTTTTTCGAACGTGTCTAGTAAATTTTCGAAGACAAGCATTTCACTGTCACAAAATATCGCCTGTACGTAATAACATTATACAGGGTGGCGCATCGAAAACGAAACAGAGAAATTTACTGGCAGCAGTTCTTGGTTGGAAAAACGCTTAGACCCGTCGATTTTGTTTTCGAGGAGGACATAAAATTGGTAGAAAACCACTTTAACACGTTCAGCCCTCTGGGCGAGGTGGCACCACCCCTAAATTCTTAAATGGACATGGGGTCAAGTGATACCTTATTTTAATGGTCTTTCAATTCCCTTTATAATTAATGTACATACTTCAGTTCAGTAGTAAAGGGAACTGAAAAACCTTTAAAATAAGGTATCACTCGAACCCCCTTTCCATTTAAAAATTTAGGGGTGAAGCCACCCCCGCCCAGGGGTGTTAACGTGATTTTAGGCCAATTTTGTGTCCCCCTCGAAAACAAAATCGACGGGTCTGAGCGTTTTTCCAAAAAAGAACTGAGCTGCCAGTAAATGTCTCTGTTTCGTTTTCGATGCGCTACCCTGTATATTATTATTACGTACGCGCGATATTTTGTTTTAACCGGAAGTGCTACAAAATTTGACATTTAAATACAAATTTCTTCAATAATTTTAATGTCAGTCCCCTATTTAAATCTTATTTTTAAAATTATTTTACTTTTCTAAATATTTTTTTAATTTATGCCATGTCTAAACTTATTAGTTTTTAAGATGTAAGCAGTTAAAAGTTTAGTTACATTATTACAAGCAACAATTTTTTAAGTAATTTTTTGGATGCCGTCATACGAACTCTTAATAGACCATAATGTATTTATTAGAACAATAATTTAAAAACCAAAGGAATAGGAAATAATATGCGTCGCAAACGGAAATTCTTTCAAAAATTACTGCAAAGTAAAGGAAATTGCCTATTTTTTAACTAACAAAGGGTTTTATGCATTTTTACCTGTGATATTACATAAAACACGTAATAAATTTAATCAATATTTTGTTAAAGTCATGAATATAAAGTACAGCTTACGAACATAGAAATTATATACTACTAGTTGACCAAAAAAGTTAAATATGTCAATTGCAATATATGCATAATATAAGTATTTTATAAACTGACACATATTGTCATTGTTAGAAGTGTTATCGTCCAGTATACTGGACCTATACTGCGGCAGTGTCTCACAGGTGAGGTACTGGCATTCGACCGTGGCGGTCCGGGT
Organism: Polydrusus cervinus; assembly: GCA_935413205.1. Classification (NCBI taxonomy): domain Eukaryota; kingdom Metazoa; phylum Arthropoda; class Insecta; order Coleoptera; family Curculionidae; genus Polydrusus; species Polydrusus cervinus. The sequence goes on along the minus strand of OW284514.1, from coordinate 20,261,918 downwards.
TCGATCCCCGGAGTGGGCATACGCATTAAAAAAAAGTATACCGGGTGTTGCAACGTCGAGCGGGACATAGGAAATCCCATGTAATTTTAAATGGGGTCAATTATTGGCTTCCCTAATTATTTTAGAGAAAAATTCTATTTAGGTTTATTAAAGAGCACTAAAACCCACATTTAAAAGAATAACTTTAGATATTTGAGGCCGTTTACGGGTTATCGCCGATTTTTTTTTAACTATTTCTCCTTTTTATGGCCCCGTATTTGCGGGCACCAGTCAAGGTTAGAGATGACTGTCAAATAAAGTTGTCATTTTGAAATGTGTGCTTTATTGTTATAAAAACTCGTACATCGAAAATATTAAAGGTGTATTTATGAGTACAAATTACTCTGAATAAAACTAAAATAAAGTATCCAATTACAAGGTTAATTATGACATATTACATGTTTCAATATTTTACTAATTAATAGGTAGGTACTATTAAATTGTTAGAACTTTAGGATTTAAGAAGATGTTTAAATATTCTTCCATTGACTGCTAGACAATAACCGAGGCGATCATAAAATTCTCTTCTTACATTCGCTAGTAGGTAAACTGAAATTCTATTGCATTCGGCAGAAATAGCATTTTTTAACTCGTCTAGATTTGGGTATGTTTTATCTTTGTAAATCCTGTTTTTTAAATGGCCCCAGAGAAAGAAATCATTTGGCGATAAATCAGGAGACCTGGCTGGCCAATTTACTGTATGATTTAAGCCAATAACATTTCCATTAAAAGCACGGTTTAAATATTCCCGGACAGCCAGGGTACTATGTGCCGGGCAGCCATCCATTTGGTACCAAACTTCCTGATTTTCCCTGGCGGCATCATGTAAAGTAGGTAAAATATGATCTTCAAGTAGTTCCAAAAAATATTCTGCATTTAAATTTCGTGTAAGAAATAATGGCCCGATAATATTTTCTCCGAAAATCCCAGCCCAAACATTAACTTTTTGTGGATATTGCGTCCTTGTTTCGACAAACCTGTGTTGGTTTTCTTTGCTCCAATATCAATAATTTTGAACATTGGGTTCATTGTTTAAGGTAAATGTGCATTCGTCAGTGAAACAAATGTTTTTTAAAAATTCCCTATCCATGTTTGCTTTTTCAATCATACCAACACAAAACTCCTGTCGTCGTATTTCGTCCCTATCTCTTAGCTCTTGGTGCTTTTCATATTTGTATAAATAATATTTATGTCGTTTCAAAGCTCGTAACGCTGTGGTGTGATCTAATCCTATGTCATCCTCAAGTTTCCTTGTGCTGATCTTCCCATCATTTTCTTCCACGCACAATAAAACTTGCAAGTCCCTATCATTTCTTGCATCTCTTCTTTGTTCCTGCCTTTGCAAGTCCCTATCATTTCTTGCATCTCTTTTTTGTTCCTGCCTTTCTTCACATCTGTAGTTATTTATTACAGTGCCTTTTGTCTCACATTTCTTGATAGTCCTTTCGATTGTAGATTTTGCAGGTATCGGTCTACTCGGATACAGAGCAGCAAACATGTCTGACACATTTTGATAACTATTTTCTTGATAATACCATTTAATCATCAATATTTTTTCTTCAGAAGTGTAATTCATGGCTAATATTTTCGATGTACGAGTTTTTATAATAATAAAGCACACATTTTAAAATAACAACTTTATTTGACAGTCATCTTTTACCTTGACTGATGCCCGCAAATACGGGGCCATAAAAAGGAGAAATAGTTAAAAAGAAGTCGGCGATAACCCGTAAACGAGCTCATCAAAAATATCTAAAGTTATTCTTTTGAATGTGGGTTTTAGTGCTCTTTAATAAACCTAAATAGAATTTTTCTCTAAAATAATTAGGGAAGCCAATAATTGACCCCATTTAAAATTACATGGGATTTCCTATGTCCCGCTCGACGATGCAACACCCGGTATACGAAATTCAGTGGATAAAAGAATGCAGCATGCTACTAGTGATTCCTAATATCGGGACCGAGAAGGGCCTCTGGGGACGTAAAAAGGATAACTAGCATACACTTGGTTCGGATTCCACGTTAAGCTGTAGGTCCCGTCTGGCTGACATTACCCAGACGATAGGGAATACAATGGGCTTTATAGGCCTAAATATACTGGCTCTTTCTCCAACCCCAACAAAAATACTAAACCTATTAAATACCAAAATATATAATATATATGTTGGTAATTAATAGGCCATATTATAGTCCTCATCTAGTTAAATGAACACCTGCTTATGGCGTTTTTAAACGTATCGTTCCTTTTCGGGCTAGGTGATTTGACTTAGTATGTTTGGTACGATGTATAAGGTAGGTTATCTCCTTTTTTTATATACTAAATAAGGTCCCTCCGGGTAATAAGGCCCGCGCAGGTAATAAGGCCTATGCACTTATTTAGCAAAAATAATGATAGTACAAGTATTTAGGCGCCATCTGTGCGTTGGTCTGTTACCTACTTTAAATATTCATGCCGGTATACTAGATCAAGTTGAGTAGTTTTCAGCTGACGCCATTTAATGTTTTGCAACGTGTATTATCCTCTCGAAATTATAAAAACTGCTCCATTTAACGACCGCGTTTTTCGAAAAAAAAGTGTCAGATCAACAGTTATAATAGAGGTAAGTTTTAGTTTACTTAATAATACACTCACTGTGCCATGACTCAATGTTTTAATGTATTTTTTTTAAATTTAACCTAACCTCTAAATGATTTTGTAGCAATGTGGTTAATAAGGCCCAGGCAAAAATCAGTAGGGCCTTATTACCCACCATTTGAATTTAGCGGGCCTTATTACCCTCCACTTAAATTTAACGGGCGTTATTACCCTATTATGTTTACTTGCAGGAATATGGGTAAGAAATGTCGCGGCATAAGAGCCAATTGGACCCAGGAAATGATGGAAGAAGCCATGTTTCTTCTACGCCAAGGAAAATCGCAACGTTATGTGGAAACCAAGTGTGGTATACCACGTCGCACCATCAGAAACCATTTAAAATCCAGAGCTGTTAGAAGAAAACTGGGAGCAAGGCCAACGTTGAATGAGGAACAAGAATCTGATTTAGTTCAAAAAATCATTGGATTTTCTGAAATAGGTTTCCCCTTGACGCCAAAAGCACTACGGCGAAGTGTATTCAGATACGTGGAAAATCGAGGCATAGCTAGCCGTTTCAACGATGCTAAAAAAATTGCTGGACGTGAGAGACATTTTTGGTTCGGTTTTAAACAAGAAACCTGCAGCAAAAATACTCGAATCGAACGATCTGCCCGGTCCTAGTTTGTCCTCCTGCAAACAAAAACAAATTGAAAAAAAGACCAAGCCCCTACGTTCAGAAGATCTTGATGCAGATTATGATTCGGAAAGTTCAGAAGATTTCGAGCTGGACGATGACGAACCTCTTGCTATCTTGAAGGGTCAATCAAAAACAAGAGAGTTGAAATCCAGAGTCTCCAAAATTAAGAATGTTTCCTTGTCGCCGGTAAATTCACCTAGTTGCCGCTCGGCCCTGGCAGATACCATTCAAAATGAAAGGTGGTTTTGCGTCATCTGTGATGAAGACCGAGTAGCAGACATGAGACAATGTAAAAGATGTCACTCTTGGATGCATGATGATTGTATAGGATTGACTAAAGATGATCCAGAAGCTGTTACATGCCTGGAATGCGATGATTAAGTCATTTACTTATTCAACATTATAGGAATGAAGAGGGCCTTATTACCCTCCGTTGTTGGAAATAAGGCCCAATGAGAAGTTCAAGTTTGAGTTGAAATTGAAAAAAAAACTGTTTTATATTTTGTTAAATATTTTTATTCCATGTATTCTTATAAGATTACACTTTGAAATAAAAATAGTAGTTCGAAGCTTTAACATAATTAAATATTTTTTTATTACATTTTTGTTTTTGGTGGGCCTTAAAACCCCCAGGGACCTTATAAAAACGATTTTCACGAGAATTAAGTGGCTCTGCGTCAATGGAGATTTTAAAGATATTATAATATCGGACCATCGTTTGTAATTTTATTGGAAAATAATAAATTAACATGAATAGTCACAATATTTCTATTTTTATGTTTTGCATGTCGTCTGATATAATTTGAACCTATATAATTGAATATTAGCCAAAAAATAAGGTATAATCCGCCAAATGAGAAGTCCTCGGGAACCCCTTAGTAAAATATTTGTATAAAATTTTTAATTAGACAAGCCAGGAAACGATGCCGCGTATTATTGTCTTATGGAAGACTCTTAAGGTTAAATTGACCAGTTTTCCCTCGCTGATCACTTTTTACTAGATTTGTGAGAACAATGTAGCTGTAGCAGTATGCTTGTTAACGTAAATTATTTCTTACCGAAGTGAGAGTATATATACAGGGTGGCCCATTTGTCTGACAAAGTAATATACCGTCTCTACTATTAAAGATATCAAAAAAAAGTTTCCATAAAAGTTGTGAGGAATGAAAAACTACATGTTCTAAAATTATTTTTAAACATACAGGATGGTCCAGAAAAGTAGGACAATAAAAAGATAAATTTTTTTTAATGGAACACCCTATATATTTTAGCATTTTTTGTTTCCATACAAAATTATCCATATGACGCCATATTTAGTTGTTTAATTTTTCGCAACGTTGCCAAACAAAATGTAAAATTCTTAAAATTTTGGAAAAAACATGATAGTAAAAAATTACCTGTATTTCTCAATGAGAGTATCGAAAATCGAAAATTTCTTGTGAGCTCTTAAGTTTAGGGACACAAAAACTGTTTTAAATCTTTAAGTACCGAAAATTTTGTACAGGGGGTTTTCTGTTGACATCCAAACATATAAAATTTTAAAATACAATAACTCTGTTTTTTCAAATGAAACGCCCTATATTTATTAGGCTCGTCTGAAAGATATTTTAAGTATATTTTATTATTGTTAAGTAATACCTATACCTAAATTTACTAGTTTTGGCAATATTTCGATTTTTATTTAAATTTTGGTGAAAAAAACTATAGTTTTTATTTTTCTAGTAAGCCATGACCAGCAAAGTAAAAACAAATGTAATTAAATATAATATATTAAAATAAATTGATAACCATAGTTAGTTACGTATTAATTTAAATAAATAAAACTTCTTTTTTATTACGCAACTTGATATTGAAAATAAGTTCACAAACATTATAAATATAAAAATAATAATTATAAATATGACATTATATTCAATTTCATTTGTTTTTACTTTGCTGGTCATGGCTTCCTAGAAAAATAAAAACTATAGTTTTTTTACGAAAATTTAAATAAAAATCATAATATTGCCAAAACTAGTAAATTTAGGTATAGGTATGGCTTAACAATAATAAAAGATATTTAAAATATCTATCAGACGAGTCTAATAAATATAGGGTTTTTTATTTGAAAAAACAGAGTTATTGTATTTTAAAATTTTGTATATTTGGATGCCAACAGAAAATAACCTGTACAAAATTTTGGGTACTTAAAGATTTAAAACAGTTTTTCTATCCCTAAACTTAAGAGCTGCCAAGAAATTTTCGATTTTCGATACTGTTATTGAGAAATACGGGTAATTTTTTACTAACATGTGTTTTCCAAAATATTAAGAATTTTGCATTTTGTTTGGCAACGTTGCAAAAAATTAAAAAACTAAATATGGCGCCATATGGATAAATTTGTAAGGAAACAAAAAATGCTAAAATATATTGGATGTTCCATTTAAAAAAATGTATTTTTTTATTGTCCTACTTTTTTGAGCCATCCTGTATGTTTAAAAATAATTTAAGAATATATATTTTTTAATACCTAACAACTTTTATAAAAACTTTTTTTTGATATCTTTAATTGTAGAGCCGGTATATTACTTTGTCAGACAAATGGGCCACCCTGTAGGTGGTTTATGTCAACGACGAGAAAAGCAAAAATAGACCCCGCATTCCCCTTTATAAAAACAAGCCGACAATAACTAAAATTCAAGTTATTACTTAGTTCCTGACGAGTTTTATGAATGAAATCATATGGGAGTAGTAGAAAATTTTTACGAGCGTATAATACGCTGTTGCCAAGTGATTTAAAAATTGTCCCATTGTGGGTATTATTTCTGTACCTATACCTGAATACCTGTTACATTTATCATATAAGAATGAATCTGAATATTTTATTGAAATAAAGCAGTACTTAAGTATCGCTGTTTTTTCGCTCAAAAACTTTATGTATACGTTATTACACCCTGTACGGTAATGCTCTCCGCTCCCCGAATGAGAAAGATTTTATGGAAATGGTTGGTTGCATTAAATTCATATTTTTAGAGTTTAAACAACGTTAAAAATTATTTTTCAGAGATGGTTGATCCTTAAAGTTTAAAATATTACACCGGACTTAAGTTTCTATAGAAAAACGGGAAAAAGAAAACAGCTTTTTCTATTTCTTTTTGCATTAAAACAAAAAGGAAGTCCCTTTTGTCTCTTAATATTACATTTTTTGTAAAGGGAGCTTTGCTTAAATATCAATTTCATATTTAATGATGTAATTAAATTAATTAAGTTATCAAATACAGCTGTCTCTGACGGGGGCTTGCGGCGAAGCATAGCACTTAAAAGATAATTATGAAACCTGATGAAGGCATCGCTTTATTTTTATTAATATTATAACAACTGCTGTTTGTAAACTCAGTTTCTAATTGTAAAGAAAAGGTTCGAAGTGCGTGAACCAAATCTAAATTTATTTATTAAATTTATCAAATAATGCCATTTAATTATCACAACTTAAACTATAACTAACTATACTCCAGATCTAAAATTACTGTTAAGGCCTTTTTAGATTAGGAGCAATTTCCAGCGAAATTGCCTGAAAGCATGAGCTTTGATGACAATATGTCATGGCAATTCAGTTGAAGCTATTGTTTCTATTTAAAAAAACTATTTACTTTCATTTGCAATTGCATCTAATGTAAAAAGTCCTTTAAAGCTGCGTGTTATACGAAGTCAGAGGAAAAAAAATAAATGAAAATAAATATTTTGCTCTACTAGCATTTCAAAAATATACTACAAGTGTTTCCTCTAAATTTGTAGAATCGGCTGCACTCTAATTGTTATGAAAGCCATGAATTACTGACAGTAATTTTGTACAAAGGAAAAACTTTCTACCTTTAATCTATTCTTTTTGAGTCTAATGATGTATCAGTTTTAATGAATGATGTAAACGCAGTGGCGGCTCGCGGTCTTAAAAAATGGTGAAGAGCTAGGTATAGTGCGGGCACTTAAACAAACATTGACTAAAAACCTGTGTAACAAAACCTCTCTCTTATCCTCATCTGACCAACGACTGAATCCAACAAATTACAAATCCAAAAAACCAGAAGATTTAAAATGTAATTGGAAAACGAAATTACGGCAACCCATCAATAACGCACCAAATGAAATAACACATCATCTTACATATTTAACGACGAAACAATAGACCAACAATTTTTTTAAACGTCATTTTAAAAAATTATTTTCCGTTTGAGCTCTGTTTCTCGTATAATACTACCAAGCTCCACAAATCTCTACCAAAGAGGTTTAAAAATGTATTATTATATATTCACGAAAGCCAAACGTTTTTTTGCTGCTGTAACAGAATGGTTTACAAGAAATAAACTAATTTTAAATAAAGAAAAAACAAACATAATGTTATTTAGAACGAAACAGTCAACCATAGAAAAACCAACAACTATAGAACTAGAAAACACAACAATAAATTTCTCGAATGACGTAAAATTCTTGGGTGTCTATATTAACGAATTCTTTGACTGGTCATATCATGTAGATACCTTGAGAAAAAAATTAAATTCAATATGTTACAGCATAAGGGTCGTCGGCAAATATATGGGAGAGAAGACGATTAGAATGCTATATTTTGCAAATTTTGAATCCGTGATGAGATATGGGATTGTCTTCTGGGGAAAGCACAACTCGACACATGATATCTTTGTGGCTCAAAAGCGAGTAGTGAGAATTTTAAGAAAAATGGAATACAGGGAAAGTTGTAGAGGTGTGTTTAAAAATTTAGGAATAATGACAGTTTATGGGATTTATATATATGAATGTCTAATGTTTTTCTTCAAGTACAAAGGAATGTTAAATCTAACTATAGCCCATGAGTATAGAACAAGGACAATGGATGTGTCATATCCGATACATCGACTAACTCTGACAGAAAAATGTCCACACTATATGTGCTTAAAGTTATTTAACGCATTACCAAATAATATTAAAAACATAAATTCATACAATAGATTTAAGCTAGAAATTAAGAAACTGTTGATTGATCTAGAACCATATAATATAATCGATTTCTGCCCATAGTTTAAGTGTAAACTGTTGATGTTTGCCGTCATTTCCTTTATGTATATTGTACATGATTTGAAATAAAGTTATTATTATTATTATTATTATCATTTTCGGGGGACTCTTTAAGATAATGTCGCGTATCAAAATGGTAGGCGACTGGGTTTTGTCGTTTAGATGGTCTAAATTATTTTATTAAGTATTATTTAATGTGCCGTTATGGTGCGCTATCTGATCACTGAAACACTAAGGACTTTTTAAGAGACTTATTTCATGCACAGCAAAGCGATGACTGAATATAATAATGCAAATAAGATACAATTTTACGACCTATGATTATAAAACGGTAAATTTAGGTAGTTCTCTAATAAGGCGAAACACTGTCCCTTTTTACTCACTTCAGGAAGATGTTATTTTAGCAAGTTTAAAGAAACAATTCCTTCTTAATAGACAACTCTAACCAAAAATAAGAATGATACAATTTTATATACATAAATAGTTAAATAATTTAAAGTAAAGAACACTCACGCAGCTGGAGCAAAGTATACTGGTTCTGGGGAAGTATTCTTCATGGCTTTAAAGATTATGGAAATTTGTACTTGACTTGTTACTCGGGCAGAGGTTACCCTTACACTTGAATACTTTTTACATCTCTCCGAGTAAGTGTTCCTCCGAGCTTTTATAAAGTTTTGCAACCCTTACCAGATGGAAGAAGGGGTTCCTTTTTCCAATGTCAGCAATAAATAATTTAATAAACGAGGGAATTTTTCTGGATGTACTATTCAAAATGGAACCATTTATCCCAACTAATTCAAACAATTATTTTCATTCGTCTACACACTCCTACTACGAAACGTCCTACACGATCTTTCCACTACACCTATTCTTATCAGACTAAACACCCATTAAGTCTTAGCACCATAGCGAAGTATGAGATAAGTAATCCATCCTTAAGGGTACCAATTCATATCCCACAATATAATCAGTAAATATTAACTTTTCTGCGCATGCAATTAGGTATACATATTATCTATTTGTCGGAGACCATATAGATTTTTTTGTGTATTCTTCTTTTTTTAAATAGTTGGTTTACAGCTTTTGTACACCCTGTACATATATATACTAATTTAAATCTGTTCCTTGAGTTCTGCTTTAATTCTGTCAGCTCTTTTCCAGAAAGGCTTTGCCGAGGGTCTTTCAAATTCGACACACGTATTAGAATGTTTCTGGAACCAAAGAAAATAAAGTATGTTCATTAGTATCGTTTTTCTTGTGTCACTAATTGGTGACAAAAGTAAAAGAGCATGTATTTCTAAATTGCCGTTAAAAAATAAAAAAATGAACTTTTGGTAGGTAAAAACAGAACAAGCAATAAAGAAGTTTTACGTTATTTCAACAGCAATTTTCAATTGATTTTATTGATTGTAAAGAATCTTTCAACTAATTTAAGCCATTTAAAAGGCAGGCCCACATAAATCGAATTAAATAAGGACGGGTTTTAATTAACGCGATTAATTATTTTTATTTATACGGATTAATGGGGTTCTAAAGTTTTGTTCTTATATCGCTATTTGGGTATACATGCAATACTTAAATATATTATAATACAATTGGGTCTTTAAAAACAAGTATATATTAGAAAAATGATCATAACGTACCCCAGCATTTTTTTTTTTTTTTTTACGGTTTGCCTACTACGGAGGCCATTTTGAACCGGTCATCGACCACAAATGTGGTCTACCGACTGGGGAGTGTGAAACGGCACCTTCATCCTACGAGATATTCAATCTCATCCGGCCTGTCCGGCGTGAATAGGATGGCTAGGTGTAGATTCATTTTACACTCTTCCCTGAGGCAAGAGCACGCCGTGTTCCCAAGCGGTCACCCGCTTAAGTACTAACCGAGCTCGACACAGCTTAACTTCGGTGATCTGCGGGAACCGGTGCTTAATATGTCGACAGGCCCTTGCCTACCCCAGCATTTTGTATTCCATATTTTTAATGTTATCCCAACACTAAAGGTAACACCCTGTGCATCTCCTAGCATACTAGAGAGCCGCGCATAAGCAAAAATGATTGGTAGGGTAGAATATAGGGTAGACAAATTAGATGGAATTTAAATTTTATGTGCACATATCGTGTCTTTTACATAGCCATGAAAGGTAGTTGTTCGATCTAAAAATACAATGACTGGTGGAGGGGGCATATAGCGCGACGGGAAAAAATTCCAGCATTCCTCCATACTAGAAAATCAAAGAATGCAAGATATGTATCGCCGCACAGGTATGAATTATCGCATGCAAATACTATAGTCTATAGAAAGGTGTACAGTAATAAAAGCTCATTAGGTATGCAAAGGGACTACAGGAGTGTTTCTCTAGGACACTGAAGGAGTCACCGATTTAATAACACCCCGTATACTGATTCTGAAAACTAATTGTTCAAATCTTTTGTCATAAATCTGTGTTTTTCTCAATTTTTTCTCCGTCAAGTTTAAATAAAATTTGGTAGATTGTGCAGGATCATCCGACCTGACCGTTCTCCAATTTTTCGTCATGCTCTCATCAATCTAGTTTCTAGTTAGACATTACATTAGTCAGAATATTAATCCTTGAAATTTGCCTGTACATGATCAGTGTAACTGCCATTTTCTTATTAAGACTGTCAGTCTAAATGATGGTATATGGAGTCTGAATTTATCAGGACAAGTCTAAATCGTTTTACTCCTACCGATTATATTTTTTATATAAGACCCACTCATAATGAGCTTATTACGTCACTCATTTTAGCCTGTTTGGGTTACGTAATGAGTTGTATTATCATACTACCCGGTCTACGACCTCGTCGTGGCAATAGTCCCCACTGGTTACTGTAATGAAGCTTATAAAATATTATAAATAACTATTACCTCACTATGTGATTCTTAAGTGTATCACCATAAGGTAGTTTTAATAAATGACAGAAGAGTTATGGATTTGCATTGTCTGTATTTGTTTTACAATACAACGTTTCAACTGGTAAGTATCCCCAGTCGTCTTCAGGTGAATACTAAATAAGTAAAGTAACTACAGCTTTATTTATACTAGCTGGATGCACTGGAGCATGACCGAGATGGGTGCAGTCATGCGTTTAGTTCGTATGCGGTATTTTAAGTTTACATCTACTTAACAAAGGTTTCCAGATATTTCGTATATCTATTGAGGGCTTAATAAAACAATCTAGGTTCTGGTATATGGTAGCAGCTTTCTTGAACTTCCTCCAATGTCTTTATGCAGGATTTGAGCTTCTGTCCACTTGATGTGTAAAATACCGCACACGAAACTAAACGCATGACTGCACCCATCTCAGTTATGCTCCAGTGCATCTAGCTAGTATAAATAAAGCTGTAGTTACTTTACTTATTTAGTATTCACCTGAAGACGACTGAAAATACTTACCAGTTGAAACGTTGTGATGTAAAATAAATAAAGACAATGCAAGTCTAAAACTCTTCTATCATTCAAGAAACATTATTATCTCCAACCCTTCAACAAACAGTAGTTTTGTTAGGTTCGAATGACTTTCAGAGACAGACACACCCGTTTATGCACAGGGTAGCGAAGAAACCTATTTTGATATTTACATTTGCCATGGTTATTTTATAAACTTACTACTAAAGTTTTGTGCTAATTTTATGATAAATAATAAGCAAGAATTTTAAAGAACCCTGGACGAATTTAGATTAAATCTGTAAACTAATTAAAACCGGACGCCGAATGGAAATTGAAGTCCACGTCTCTTAACGCAGATTTTCATAACATATTCATTTATGATGGCGCTTGTTTACATATGTAAATTAGTTAGGACAGCATGCAGCTTACTTTAGCTAATTTCCTACGTGCAGTAATCCGTGAACCCGTTGTTTCGTCGTTTTTATTTGAAATAAATTCATGAATATATTTAGTTTCTGTATATTTCTATTTTTCTTATATTTTTAGTAGAAAATTTAGGCATTATCAGATAATAGAGATAATTATCGTGTTCCTTTAAATCTAAATAAAACCGTCAAGATTTCTAGAAAAGTACCTACGTTACTGTCATTATCATCAACAACCATCATTAAAAAATAAGCATAAAAATTATGAATTTAAACTAATTATCTAGAAACGTGTTTCCATCTTTTTTACAGAATTAAAAACATTAGTGAGAACTTAAGGGAAGTTGGTAATCTTCTAAAATGTATTTATAGTTCTAGCTCGTACTTCCTTTAAATTTCCGCAAGGGGTTTTTGAAAACAGAGTTTGTTTTTCACTGGCTGGAAACTGCTCTGGTTGTGAGATTGTGTTTTTACATCATTTAGAGAGACTTTGGTCACCAAACGGGCAGAGGTTACCCTTACACTTGAATACGGTAAACAACTTCACTAAGTAAGTGTTCCTGTGAGTTTTTATAGTGTTTTGTAACCCCTACCAAAATAGAAAAGTTTTTTTTTGCTGTGTCAGGAGTTATTAACATTAGGGGAAAAGTTGGATGCTTAATATGCATGTCTGATGTCTCTATCTGATCGGCATCACTATTAAAGTCCAGCGGCTGTGATATATCGATATCCAACCACATGAGTTGTGCTGGTTAAAAATAAATCAGTATAAGTTGCCTTCACAACGTCATATAATAGTTGGGCAGTGCAAATAAATCTGTCAAACCAGTGCGGGGTCAAATATTATGTGACCTTCCTCTGCAATTTGCTTCTACCATTCAGGCTACTACATCAAATATTAAATAACCTAAGAAGCCTATATTTGAATATTTAAACCAGTAATATATTTTTTCTACTCCCATATTAGTAAACATTGTTTTACGTACAGTTCATTCTATAAGTAAATCCATTCTTACGCACAACTGTGCGTAAAGAATAAAATCGCACAACTGTGGGTTATGATCCCTAGCATTATAATTAAGTTAGCCTTGAACCACTCAAATCGTGGTATTTATCTATCTTGCGTTTTGAATATTTGACAGTGACATTGTCATTATTTGAGATTTATAGTTCAAATCGATGCCTAATAAATTATTAACTGATCTTTAATTTATTAGTAAGAGTCGTATAAAAAGTATAGTATAGACTTATGAAGTAGGTACAGTAAAACACAAATTAAACTGTATATTTCCACTGTATTTAACTATGAGATGACATGTTTCGCTAACACTGTAGCTTCGTCAGATGACACTGATATAATGACGAAGCTACAGTGTTAGCGAAACATGTCATCTTATAGTTAAATATAGTAAAAATTTACAGTTTAATTTGTGTTTTACTGTACTTCATAAGTCTATAGTTATGGATTTCCACCTAATATCGGCTGAATCTATCAAAAGTATAGTACGTATTGCGTGTTGTAAAACAATTACGCACTCATGTAATTACCGCACTCGCCGCTACGCGTTTAGTTCGCAATTTTTCCATTCGTGCGAAATATGCGTTTTATTATACTTAATAATTACTTATCTAATATACTATTTTATAACCCTTTCTTTGTCGTATTAAATTGTACACATTTTATAAAATTCAACCACTGCTGTTTCCAAAATTAATTTCTATATTATTTACAGCGCCTAATATTTTACAATTATAGTCGAATGCCATCTGTTCCCGGATTTATGCTTTAATAAACCATATTTACTTTTTAAATCGTAATGTTTGTTTTATTCTGCTTGCTAGAAACTCGTATTATTACGCGTTTATTAAAAAGGTTATTCCAGTTGCTGCATACTGCGTTAGTAGTTTTTGTTTCTCAATTATAAGTTTTATGAAAAAAACATTGTATTATATAAAGCATGTTTGTTGGGGATTTTAAGTGGAACGCTGCTTATAACGACTCTGGGAATAAGATTCAGAGATATCAGAAAAAAAAACGAAATTTTTTGTTTTGGTTTTTAATTTTTTGCGCTTTTATTTTTGACAAAAACACTTTCTCATAGCCGTTTTTTATGTTCTACAATATGCCGTTATTAGTTTTCAAATTGGACTTTTCGTTCTTTAGTTACCAACCTCTATTCATTTTTTTTAAATACGGACCTGGAATTTTTAAAACCGTTTTAAAGACTTCTAAGCTTTGGAAATTTAATACAGTTTAAAGGTTTTAAAATTTTAAAGTTTTATCATCAAATAACACATCAGTATTTCAAATTAACCTTTCTTTACTATTACGGCCCTGGCAATTATTTTTTTGATTACATAAATATTAAAATTACATTACATGGTGTTTAGGCCCTTTATTTTTTCAAAAAGATTTACCGTCTCAATACTCTAGGAAGTAAGCAAGTTTTTAAGGCATGAGAAGTATCTAATTTTATTTTTTTATTAGTGTTTTATTTACTTTATTAATATAACGTATATCTTAAGTCCTATGGTTTTTGCCTTATACCTAGACCGAAATAGGTACTATAAACCAGAAAAAAAAGAATGCTCCCGAGTAAAGAAAAGGTAACTGGAGTGTTAGTCTAGTTTATGTTACTGTGATGCCCGAATATTTATTTCAAAAACAATTAAAAATTTTTTTACTGTTTAAAAAATCTGATGATGCTAGTTACAGGCGAAACATGTAACAAAAATAAACAGACAGAAAAATATTTGAGAGCAAGACTTTTCCTACAAAATATCAATTATCAGGCCTCTTTGAGTAAACACGGATGGATTTTTAATTCAGAAATCTTTTTTTATTTAGTTTGGCTCTAAATGTTCAGGATTGTAATGAAATGAAAAAGATAATTTGAAAAATGTGACAAAACGTTAAAATTTTGAAAACTTGTACATTATATATAATTTCTAAATCTTAGGAATCCCTAAAACTGTATTTAAAATTCCAGGTCCGTATTTAAAAAAATTGACTTGAGGTTGGTAACTAAAGAACGAAACGTCGAATTTGAAAACTAATAATGCCACCTTGTAGAACAGAAAAAACGGCAATGAAAAAGCGTTTTCCAATTTAAAAATGAAAGCGCAAAAAATTGAAAACGAAATATGGAAATTTCTATTTTTTTTTTGGATATCTCCGAAAGCATTTGGACTAATTACAATTTTTTTGGGCCAAATTATTAAGCCCCAAAATATTTAACTTTGCCTGAATTTAACCATCTTCGTATCGCTTACCGTTTTCGAGTTCCCCTTGTACGCACACGAATTTGTAGCACCCTGTATGTCACCAGACCTAGAAATCTGGAAGAGTTGGTCTATGCACACAGATTCATTAGGCACATTTTTAACAATTGCTATGCTGAAAAATGACTGTAAGTGTTCCTTAAATAAATTTTTATTAATTTTCTGACATACAGAATTTAAAACAAAATATGAACTAATTCGTTTCGAAAAGCTTTCCAAAAAAAAGGTACCACAAGTGGTATCATCTAATTAAAAAAAAATGTTAAGGCTGCGCTCCCTTCTTAGGTCCCATTTACATGACAAAAGCGAGGCCTATACAAATCTTTGGGGGCGTATTTGCGGAAGTTATTTAAGTATTATTCTCAAAACAAATTTATAAATAAAAATTCGTTTTTTGCACGTTATAGGGAAACATGTTGATGCCATACTAAACTGCTGGACAATTCAAGCGGACCGAGCTAATTGTTAGATGAACTTTGGAGTAAAATATTTTACGAACAAATAAATCTATCGATGCGCGGTTTGCAATATTTAAAAGAGAATTTAATTCTTAATATGCACATTTTTTCCGATTTTTTTTTTACTTCTAACCTTTAACTGTCTACCGGGTTCAAAGAGAAGTATGCTTTTTTTACCAAAGTTTCTAAGTACCAGATTTCCACAAAAATAATTTCAAACTATTTTGGATAGCATTTTCTTTATCTCCTATTTATAGAGAACAAAGTAAATTCTCAAATTTTTGATATCCCTCTTTGTTCATGAAATTTTCATTTTTTTCTCAACCCCTATAAATTTCAGGTATTTTTGTCATTAGGCCTTACAATGTTTTGTAAGAACGGGTTTTGGTAAGTGATTATAACTTCTTAGGACCACCTCTTTTGCAACGAGTACATTTTAATTTGTTGCGTTTCGTCGTGACCAGTGGCGTACCCATAATAGGTTTTATTTTTTTCATTTTATATGCCTCCAT
This sequence comes from Polydrusus cervinus, assembly GCA_935413205.1. Lineage (NCBI taxonomy): Eukaryota > Metazoa > Arthropoda > Insecta > Coleoptera > Curculionidae > Polydrusus > Polydrusus cervinus. The sequence goes on along the minus strand of OW284514.1, from coordinate 20,245,469 downwards.
TTCCACACATCGTGTGTTTCGTGCCAGGATAACTGCTCACGACGAAACGCAAAAAATTAAAATGTACTCGTTGCAAAAGAGGTGGTCCTAGGAAGTTATAATCACTTACCAAAACCCGTTCTTACAAAACATTGTAAGGCCTAATGACAAAAATACCTGAAATTTACAGGGGTTGAGAAAAAAATCGAAATTTCATGAACAAAGAGGGATATCAAAAATTTGAGAATTTACTTTGTTCTCTATAAATAATAGGAGATAAAGAAAATGCCATCCAAAATAGTTTGAAATTATTTTTGTGGAAATCTGGTACTTAGAAACTTTGCTAAAAAAAGCATACTTCTCTTTGAACCCTGTAGACAGTTAAAGGTTAGAAGTAAAAAAAAATCGGAAAAAATGTTCATATTAAGAATTAAATAAATTATCTTTTAAATATTGCAAACCGCGCATCGATAGCTTTATTCGTTCGTAAAATATTTTACTCCAAAGTTCATCTAACAATTAGCTCGGTCCGCTTGAATTGTCCAGCAGTTTATTCACATCGGAAGTAACAGTAAAGTTAAGGAACCTGGTTTATGAACGATGATATTTTGTTCATCTTCACTGTCAAGAAAATAAAAATAAATGTTTTATCTTATGCCTACAAAAAAAATACAGGACATAAAGGTGTGATTATGGAATAAATTCAATTTATCAAGGTAAGATTATCCGACTCTACATTTAGGGAAAAGAGATTTGAGTAGCTTAAAGACGTGGTTAAAAGCTCTTAAGCAGTTTCCATATAGAAACTAAAATACAACACGAAAGTTCTCGTGTTTGTTTATATAATATAGGGAGCAAGGGAACATAATTAATCAAAACCACTTTATCGATGTTAATAAAATTTTACATGTTGCCTCATTATAATTTGAAGGATAAGGGTAAGGAGCCTTCTCCTGCTGCGTAAGAATTACAACTCCGAAAGTACAACAAAATAGCTGTAGATTTCGTTTTAAACAGTTAAAAATGGATTTTGTGCATTAATATGAATTTTTAACGTTCGCTATGGTCAATTTTTTCAAAATAATCGCCAATTTACAAACTAGCAACACTGTTAACATGGAAAGAGAAGTGGCAATAGTGTAAGTAGAAATAACATAACCTTAAAAATTTTAGTAAAAAATGTTTTTTTTTAAGAAATCTTATAATTTTGTCTGTTTTATCGGGTTATGTTCCACCATTTAAGGAAGAATTACCAGTTAATTTGTTGCGTTTAATAAAAGTTTTAAGATCAATTGGGGTTGGATCCCCGTTCAAAATATATCAGAAAATATCCCCATGCGGAAATATTTATAATATTAATAATAATAATATATTATTTATATGGAAAAAATAACCAAGGTTAGTAAGAAATCGTTCATTTGGTAGGTATCTATATATAGTACATTTTATGCAAAGCTTGTAGTAATTGTCTAAAAATGAGTGGAAATAAAGATATTTTTGAAATATGAAAGTGCATCTGTGCACAAATCTTTAGTTCGATCAGAAAATAACAATAATTTGGTAGAAATATAATATTGGTATTAATTTTGTTATTACACCTTCAATTATTGCACCATTTCGTGTACTCTTTAGGAAAATATTGTGTATACATAGACTCTGGGATAAAGGTTTTAATTTAAATTAAAAAAGAACAAATTTCATCTGACCGATTTGCATATATTTGAAGCATGTTAACCTAACTACTCTCAACTGTCAGAAAACGAATTTACAACATGTAAATTTGGCTTCTCTGTAATTGACTACTGTGATTAGTCATTTTTATATCCTAACTAGGATGAATGGATATGAAATTTTGCCGCACAGTTAACTGGAATAGCCTACTTTTTCCGTCACTTAAGTGTAAAGGAAACCGTTAATTTCCAAGTGTGAGTAGAAAAAAATTATTTTTGTTCTTTGCAAAATAGCGTCACAATGTAACCTAATATTTAAGGTTACTCAGAGAAAAGAGACAGTTTAATTTTCCTGCATTACACAGTAATTTCATTAAACTGCTAGAAAGCTTTTATCAACATAAAGCAAAAACCACTGAAATAATTATTCTGCTTATTGCATCTCTGAAAGTCCTATTAGACCCTATTTTACTGGTAATAAAATATTAATGTAATAAGGGCTGAAAGGCTGAAATTTCGGTGCTTAAACATAATTTGTACAATACAATAAACAGGGATTGCGTTGTTTTATTATCAAGTTTAGAGCATACATCAGGGTTAGTTATTATTAGGGCGCGCCATAGGCGTTGATTTTCCAAGAAGCCAACTGGGATGTTATAATAGTTTATTATTTATTAGATACTTTGAAACACTGACCCAGTAACCATTCGAAATCCGAATAATTTCGTCTAAATATCTTAACCGTGCCGTAGACCTTTACAGACGTTTCTGTGGCGGACCGGCTGTTTTTCTATTTCAGCGGGAATATTGTCTGTTTCCTTTATAATCACATATATGCATACACTATATTGCCAATATAAGCAGCCGCACGAAGCAAGAAGATACCCATCGTGCGATTCAAAATAACCCAAACTTGGGCCCGTGGCGCTTGCGCAGTAGGGAAAAAATTAGGCAACCGACATGATAACTAACAGATCGTGAACAGAACCGGCTCGCCGTTGCTTGTATTCTTATTCGTCGTCATCTTTTGTTTCGTTCGTGTGTGATTATAATTTCCAAATTTTGGGTGTTATTATTTATAAAATTTTACTTTAGACATTTTTTTGTTAGTCGTTTTCATCTTTTTTTACGTTGTATTCGTTGGGATTTTCCGTGTGTGATTGTGGATATTATTTTGAAGCTTTTGGTGCGAATTTAGGTATAAAACTTTACCAGACATTTTGTTATTGTTAGCGTGTCTCAAGATGGGTAGAAAAAAGTGCATGATCCTTTTTTGCACAAATCGCGGTTCAATACCAGGAATAAGGTATTTCAAAAATGTAAAATATTGGTTACTTACTTTTATTTGACCATAAACTGTACGCACCCGAACTAACGGGTGAATTGAAATAAAAGTTTGTAAAAATATTTTGAAAGTTTAGTTTCCCGAACTAACTTTATCGAAATAGGAAAATATGAGTTATGAATAAAGTTAGTTCAGGAAACTAAAATTTAAACAGTGATAAAGTACAAAATGTTGGCGAAATAATTTTGCAATGACAGCTGTGATAAGGAAATTTATTTCCTTCCTCAAAAGGAAGTAGAGCAAGTTTTTGCTATTATTAAACATGGTTGTGATAGTGTTATTCTTGGCTGTTTGTATATTCCCCCCGCGTCTGATGTAAAAGTATATCAGATACACTGCGACTCACTCGAGTTTATTATGGAACAGTACCCTAATTCAGAGCTGGTCATCGTTGGTGATTACAATTTGCCAGAGGCTGTGTGGAGTAAGGATGAACTGGGACTTACCGTGCAGTGCCCCAATGTTTCCAGTGCGATTACCGTAGCGGGAGTTTATGGATTTTTAAACTTATGTCAATTTAATTCTATACTGAATAGTAGAAATGTTTCCCTAGACTTGGTGTTCTGTAATTTTCATGTAGTTGTAGAACGTGCGGATGATTTAATTCTTCAGAACTCAATGCATCATACTGCAATTTATTTTAAGCTTAACTTGGTAAAGAAATTTGAGTCAATTCAGTATGAGGAATTTTACTATGATTTCAGAAACGCTAATTATATTGCAATTAACGATTGTCTTGCTAGCATTGACTGGGTGGCTATTTTTATGGATAAGGATGCCAATGACGCAACCTCTATATTTTATGATATATTGTATAATGTTATTAATCTGTTTGTACCATGTAAACGTTTTAAAACGTCCAACTTCCCTAGGTGGTTTGATGCACACTTGAGAAGGCTCATCATTGAGAAAAAAATAGCTCACTCTAACTTCAAGAAAAGTCACAGTGCATACCATTATGAAGTGTTTTCTCATTTGAGGGAACAGTGTCGTGAGCAGCGTCGAGTTTGTCATCAAAACTACCTGAATAGAATTGAAAATAATATAAGAATTGACCCTAGGTGTTTTTGGTCTTATGTAAGGGAACAGAAAAATGATTATAATCTTCCGTTATCAATGTCTTATAACAATCAAACAAGTAGTAACTTAAGAGAGACTGTGGACCTGTTCGCATCATTTTTTGCCTCAGTCTATGTTCATAGCAATGAGCCTATTGACATTCCAACATATTCATTTCGGCGTGGTGTTAGCATCGATCATTATCATACCGAGATCACTGAGGTTTACGATGCCCTGAGGACGGCTTCTGGTCCAGATGGGATCCCATCGTTATTTCTTAAACAGTGTGTTAGCACACTTGCAATACCTTTGAGTATACTGTTTAATATTTCCTTGAGTACAGGTATTTTTCCCGAAGCCTGGAAGTCCAGTTACCTAAAGCCCATTTTTAAATCAGGAAACCGTAATTTGGTGGAAAACTATAGAGCGGTCTGTATCCAGTCTGATATGCCCAAGATGCTGGACCGTTTGGTGAGCCAGAGGTTGTCTTGGGATCTCCGGAACGTTATTAATCGGGAACAGCATGGGTTCATTAGGGGGCGGTCAACCAGCACTAACTTGTTTGTTTGCCAGAACTTTATTATTAACAGCCTGGAGCGTCGAACTCAGGTTGACTCTGTATATACTGACTTTTCTAAGGCCTTTGACAGGGTTAATCATTGCTTATTATTTAGTAAATTGCGACCTCTCGGTGTCGGTGGTGCTGCCCTTGAGTGGATTCAAAGCTACATTTCTGGTAGAACACTGTGTGTTAAGTATGGGGGTTGTGTCTCGAGACAGTTGTCGGTTCCCTCTGGGGTTCCACAAGGGTCTCATTGTGGCCCGGTGCTGTTTGATTCTTACTTGATAGATTTGGATCCTTGTATTTTATACGGCTGTCTTTTGATGTTTGCGGATGATATTAAAATGTTTCGCACAATATCCTCTGTGCAGGATTCTTTAATGTTACAGGAAGATATTAATAGTTTCTACAAATGGTGTAATGATAATAAAATGAATTTAAATATAAAAAAGTGCAATATAGTAACATTTTCAAGATCTTGCTTACCCTATCTCCACGAATATACACTTGATGGTTTAGTTTTGCCTAGACAGAGTAATATACAGGACCTTGGCGTTGCGCTTGATTCTAGTTTTTCTTTTGGTCGTCATATTTTAGGTGTTTCAGTAAGGGCCATGAAGATCCTGGGATTTGTACAGCGTCTAAGTGTTGGCCTCTCCATTGACACTTTTAGGAATCTTTATTGCTCCCTTGTTAGACCAATACTGGAGTATTGCTCGGTAATCTGGTCTCCTAATTACAGAATCTATATAGAGACTATTGAGAGAGTTCAACGCAAATTCCTGAGATCTGCGGCCTTCAGATTGGGTCTCTTTCGTGATGAATATACCTATGATGATATTTTAACTCTGTTGAGATTAGGAACTTTGGAGTCTAGGCGTATTGTTATTGATCTTTGTTTTTTACATAATATTATCAGTGGTCGTATTGACTGTCCTGTGATTCTGGGTCTTATAAACTTCAACATCGTTGAAAGGCGTGGTCGCCATACTCATACTTTTAGAATACCCTTCCACTCCACTAATTATGGGAAGAATGAATCAATGACCAGAATTGTCAGGCAGGCAAACGAACTATTGGAAGAGCATAATATATGCATTTTTGGCTCTTCTTTGGCCGGTTTTAGGAGGATGTTAAGGTCTAGAGTCTAGGGACCTGCACTGGGCTGTTACGTGTTGTAAATATTGTACAATTACTCTATTGTTTTAAGCATTTATGTTATACATTATTTTTTATATATATATATTATGCATTTTTTTTTTTATTTATGTAAAATGTATATTGTTTCTTGTAAAGTGGATTTACCGTAAATAAATAAATAAATAATTAAATAATAATTATTTATTTTTTGTTCCAAAGCAATCTTGACTAAATAGTTTAATTAGAACTTTCCTTTTTTACCCTGATTTAAGAAATATCCTAAAATATTTAAAAAACTATGATATTTAGATATATGACATGTTTCACAAAAAAGTAAGGTTTTCGAAAGATAAACTCTTTTGCCTAAAAAAATTAGGGGGGCCCCATTTAAAAAAATTGAAATAAAGCATTTTTAAAACTATCGAGTTGTCCAACTTGTAATGAACGCTCTGTATAAAAGATTTTAAAAATATTATTATAAATCAATATATCGTACCTTAAAGTACATACAACGTAAATTATATTTGCCTAGGGTTAATCCACAGGTTGCTATGATTTTTTAACGATACCCTTAAAATTACTAAAATTTCCGAAAAAAATTAATTACTGGGCAACGTTGCATTTCGCTTCAAAAATTTTAATAGGGTTGCAAAGTCCTTATTCCATTGAATCATATTCTAGAAGATTATACTGGGTGTCCCATTTAATTTTCTTTTTTATTATTTAGTACCACTTTTTAGGACCACCCTGTAGATTAGAAAATATTTTTCGATTATGTATCCTAAAAAACCCTTTAACTTTTGTATTACACTTTTTTCCCTATCTTTGATAGTTTAGGTGCTATCTAAGACAGACACCTTACTGACACACCCTGTATAATAATATAGAATATACATGAAATTTGCATAGGTAACTTATTTTGTAATAATAAAATAATAAAATATATTTGAAAAAATAATGAATTTCTTCTGGAACTAAACTATAATTTTAAAATATTTTTTGCAGCGAACAAACCCGAACATAACTCGAGCTATCCGGCTGCTGACAAAATTCTGTTAAGGCCTTTTTATATTGGGTGCAATTGCAAAACAAAATTGCCTGAAAGCATGCGCTTTGTCGACGTTTTAAATAGCTGATGCAGGTTTTAAATGGGAGAACGTGCATCAGCTGATTAAAACATCGTCGAAGCGCATGCTTCCAGGCCATCTTTCTTGCAATTGCACCCAATGTAAAAAGGCCTTTTCTGCAATATGTTTTTATATTCCAGACGAAATTCCTATCATTGTTCTCAAGACATGCGCCGATGAACTTACACCAGTATTTTGTAGACTTTTTAACTTATCCTACAAAAAAGGAATATTTCCATCCTGCTGGAAGTCGGCGCGTGTCCAGCCCATTCCAAAGAAAGGTAAAAAGACCCTGCCAAGCAACTACCGACCCGTCGCATTACTCTCAGTAATTTCAAAAGTAATGGAGAAAGCTATTAACCAACAACTCCTAAAGTATCTGGAAGGGCTTAACATTATCAGCGACCATCAATACGGTTTTCGTAAGTCCAGATCAACAGGTGACCTTCTGGCATATGTCACCCATCTTTGGAGTAACATCATCGAACATCATGGAGAATCCCGGGCTGTTGCACTGGACATCTCTAGGGCTTTTGATCGTGTTTGGCACGATGGGCTTCTAAGTAAATTGCGATCCTACGGTATGCCTAATGGATTCTGTTTATGGTTAACCAGCTTCCTTAAGAACCGTTCTCTGCAAGTAGCGATTGACGGGTTTCTCTCAGACACCTTCACCATCAATGCCGGTGTTCCTTAAGGGTCCATATTGGCGCCTACCCTCTTTTTACTGTATATTAACGACCTTCTAGTGAAAACCCAAAATCCAATTTATAGCTTTGCTGATGACAGCACACTTGTCTCATCCTTTACCTTGACTCCCCAAACATCCGCTGCCGACGCACATCTTCGCAGGCAGCATGAAGTATTGCCCTCAACAAAGACCTGGAAGAAATTTTGGCTTGGGGTGACAGTAACCAAGTCGAATTTAATGCTAAGAAAACCCAGGCAGCAGTCTTCTCCAAAAAGGTTAACATTGCAGATCCGGATATAGTCATGGCAGGACACTCAATTCCCCTGGCACCGTCTATTAATTTGCTGGGGGTCAATCTGGAAGGTAATATGTCTTGGCATGATCACGTTGCCGCAATTGCCAAGGCAGCTGCACAGAAACTTGGTGTACTTTTCCGCACCAAAAGGTTGTACACACCTCATCAACTTTTGACACAAGCCCAGATTCGACCATCATTAGAATATTGCTCTCATGTCTGGAGCTCTGCACCCAAGCACACCTTTCGGCTACTGGATTCCATTCAAAGGAGAGCCGTTCGTCTGATCGGTGACCCCGAGCTGACCAAGACCCTCGATAGCCTGGAGCATCGAAGACAGGTTGGTGATTTGGCCCTCTTTTACAGATATTTCCATGGCAGGTGTTCGACTGACATTGCCCACTTGATTCCACCTAGAGCAATGCAAAACAGAAATACACGGCGAACCACTGCCGCTCATCCATATGTTGTTCAGCTTAGTACTCCTCGAACTTCATTGTTCAAGAATTCTTTCATCTGGAGAACGTCATCTTTGTGGAATGATATTCCTGAGGTCGTGTTTCCCAATGAATGCAATCTTCAACGTTTCAAGACCAACGTTAATCGCTTTTTTCGCACTCGCACCGCTCCCAGAGCGCCTTAAAGGATTTTTCCTACAGTGCAGGTGTTTTATCATAAAAAAAAAAAAATATTAGGATTTACGGGTTTAAATAAAAAAAAGTAATTTTCGTAACACCCTGTACATAATCGATTTCCAAACACGTAAATCGCATAGGCACAACTTAAATGAAATGAAAACAAAACACGATTGATAAATCATTATTAAAAAAACAATTGCCACTCCACCGTTTTAGTTCATTGGAAAATGGACCACATTTTTGTATTGTGGAATATTATGCGGGTCCGAGAAATGTATCATACGGGTTTACGACTATTGTTTTAAAAGGATTATCGTAAAAATGGGTTTTAAAAGTTCCATGCCAGATTTTTACATTTTCATAAATTTTAGTTTTATTATCAAAATTTGCATTACCAGGGTTATGGTTTTTAATTGGAAAGATTAATTGAAACAAAGGCCGATATGGCGTAGTTCAGTTATAGGGTAATTTTTATTTATTTAGACAAACAAGGTCACTCAACAGACTGCTTGGAGTAGACCAATTATAGAGTGACACGGATTACAAAAAGAAATTTACAAAGTTCGGTAGAAGTACACAATAAGTTTAACTAAAGAATAAAAGGCTATTCTGTACAATCAAATAATAAATCCAAAAACAAATTATAAAGCTAAAGATACGCGAGTGATAGCAATAATCAAAGGATAATAGATATTTTCTTTCTGATAAGTTTTTTAAAGGTACATAAGTTAGTGTTAAACAGGTCAATGCCTCTATCACCCGTTACAAGATAGTTGTATGTTCTCATGCAACGTATGAGAGGAGAGTTAGAAAGGTAATTAGTTGTAAAAGTAGGGACACTAAAAGTTAGCCTGTTCCGAAGTGTGTATGGGTTAGCGTTAAAAAGTACATAGTTTACGCAAAATTCAGAGTCGATGAGGTTATTTACTACCTTATAAACAAAGAAAATATCAAAACACTGCCTTCTGGACCTCAGCGATTGCAATCTATAAAATAACAAATGCTCGTTATACGAGTAAAAGTGCCGTTGTCTATTGTAACGAAAATTAAGAGCATTGATGAACTTTTTTTGGACACTTTCAATTCGATCAATATATTTGTGATACATCGGATTCCAGACTGTTGACGAGTACTCCAGAGTACTTCTTACCATGCTGCAATATAAAGTAATTAACGATGCAGGGTTGTTAAAGCCTTCAGTAGTTCTCAGGATAAATCCTAAAATGCGCAACGCTTTCCGAATAATAGCCTCTATGTGAGACTCGAACAACAGTTTGGAGTCCAAGGTAACCCCCAAATCTTTAACCACATTAACACGTTTTAATTGTGTATTATTTAAGCTCAAATCTATATTTGGATTTCTTGAGAGGTCCAACTTGGAAAAACAATGTAGTGACACTTATCAACATTTAGATGCAGACGATTCAGTGTGCAGTATTCAAAAAATCTGTCAATGTCCCCCTGCAGTTTTACTAAATCCAAAGGCGAATTAATGATAGTTGAAATCTTAAGGTCGTCAGCATATAAGGAATACACACTGTTCGAGTCCAGAAAACAAGTCTCTATGTCATACAAAAATAATACAAAGGTAATGATGCACTTACCAAATCTGTCATTAAATAAGGTCCTATAAGTTCCTAATAGCATCCCTGGCCGAATCGTGATAAACAAATTTCTTACCTAAAACAATAAAATATAATTAATTATTTAGATAATTTTTTATGCTTTTTATTGCAACATTCTGGATAAAAAACTTTTTTGTTATTGATTTTATGGAAATTTTTGTGCCTCATAAAAGCTTCTGCGTTCTATTAAGAGTAAGGTCTAGTGACGCATTCGCCATTTAATTTTTTTGGTTAATATTTCTTATCCTTTTCACTTAGAAATTAAAATGTACTTGTTGCAAAAGAGGTGGTCCTAAGAAGTTATAATCACTTACCAAAACCCGTTCTTACAAAACATTGTAAGGCCTCATGACAAAAATACCTGAAATTTACAGGGGTTGAGAAAAAAATCGAAATTTCATGAACAAAGAGGGATATCAAAAATTTGAGAATTTACTTTGTTCTCTAAAAATAGGAGATAAAGAAAATATAAGAAAAAATCAGGTACTTAGAAACTTTGGTAAAAAAACATACTTCTCTTTGAACCCTGTAGACAGTTAAAGGTTAGAAGTAAAAAAATATCGAAAAAATGTGCATATTAAGAATTAAATTCTCTTTTAAATTTTGCAAACCGCGCATCGATAGCTTTATTCGTTCGTAAAATATTTTACTCCAAAGTTCTCCTAACAATTAGCTCGGTCCGCTTGAATTGCCCAGCAGTTTAGTTAGACCGCTATTTACAATAAATAATAAAGTTTTGATAGATAACTCAAAAAGTAACAAAAGACAGACAAGATCAAAATAAAAACAATAACAAAATTATATAATCATATTTTAGAATAATAGCTATTTACGATATAAGTGTTGTAAAGATTCATATTACAACACGAGATGTTAAAGTTGTCAAACGAGGCGTCAGCCGAGTTTAATAAAACATCGAGTGTAGTAATATGAATTTACAACAAGAATATTGTACAAAATTTTATCTACTTTCATCTATGAATAAAAATATTTGGCAAAAGGCATTTTTAAAAATAAAAATGCACCTGCTATTAAGTTTACTAATTAAGTTTTTTATGTTACCTTTCGCATAGTTACTGTCGAAACTTTGTCAAACAAATTCAAAAATATAAAAAACGTTTTTCAAAATGAGCGATTCTGATGGAAGTTTACCCTCTGATATACATAGAAGCAGCGGCAAACGAAGCGATCTAAAGTTTAGTTGGAGTATCAGAAGTTTGAAGGTTGGTGCAAAGCTAACAAAATAAAGGAGGTGTCTGAGAAAATCCTTTTGGGTTATTTTTCCGTAAAGCAACGCTCCCAGAAACCATCTACACTATGGACTCACTACTGAATGTTGAGAACTATGATTTCAGTCAAGAAAAATCAAGATATAATTGTTAATAATAAATCATTCTTCTAAAAAGGGTGGTTTAATTTAACAGCAAAATTGTAATAAAACCGTTTCTTTTTCCATTACAGCACTAGTGCTGTAAAGGCATCTATTACGGCACTAGTGCTGTAATAGATGCCCTTACAAAACGATTTACAGAACTGTAAAATTCATATTACTAAATGAAAGTAGATAAAAATATTATCTTATGTTTGCCCAAAATTAATTGTAATTAGGCTGCTTAAAACTATTAAATTTTTTTATATCAATAAAACATGTAATCAGACTATATTACTAGTAAACTGAAGTTTTCCTGGCGAAATAATTTAAGTTTAATCTAGAGTTCTGAGTTTTGTTTAACCTTTGTCCATTTTCAAACAATAGGGCGATATTTTAATTTTCTTTATTTTGAAACCCCTCCGAGTTTCATGATAAACATTTTAAAAATTAAAAAGGTTATGCAGATACTCAGACGAACTTTTCGTAAATAAATTACATTGTTTATCCTCTGTGAAAATAATGGCCGTTGTTTCAAAAAGTCTACTTTTAAAAGTTTAATTATTTTTCTAACTTTTTTATACAAAATTATTCAAAATAAACGTCAGACATAAAACGTATATAAACCCTTGAAAAAAAAACCCAAATACAAGAATAAAATATTTGGCATAATAATGGCTTTTGTTGCTGCGGCTGCTTTATATGTTTGAAAGTTTAATTTATGAACCTATGCTTATTTAGGTCGAGCTGCCGGGCGGCGCCAGACTTTGAAGTAGATATCACATCTATTCGTAAAAGTTTGCCAAAATTTAAACTTTATTTATAAAAACCTCTAAAAGTTCTAAAATATCTCACATTTTCATTGTTAAAATGATTTAATCGTATATAATAATCACATGCAGGTCTGGGTACTACAGGCATGACGAGAGGAACAGGTGGGGGATAAATTCCCTGTTTTTTTGAAACTAAGGTCTATTTCAGAAAGGTGTAGAGTAATAAAATGGAAAATTCCGTCCAGTCCGTCACAATTTCGGTGTCGACCATAGGCGCAGGTAAATTTTGTGCATTAAATTATTTATGAAACTAACCAGAGAAAAAAAAGAAGATAATTTGATAAAGCAGGAACTATGAGCTATAGCAAATTTACATAAACATCGTTTAATGAAATATGCCGTGGAAGATATAGCTGAAAACATAGTGTAACTGTGCTGCGCACACCGCCATGTCATTGCGAACTAAAACCTATAGAACTTATATGGGCGCAAGTGAGAGTATTTGTAGCAAGACACAACACGACATTCAAAATAAAAGATTAACAAGCTACTGTTTGATCAAGCGATTAAGGAAGCGACACCAGAGAACTGGCGAAAAGCAGTACATCATGTCATTAAAAAAGAGAAGAAAATGTGGAATCTTGACCACCTGATCGATCGGACCGTCGACCGGTTAATTATAACATCAAGAGGAGATGAAAGTTCCTTAGATGACGAAGAAATTATGATTTTTATAATTTAATTTCTGTACCTATAATGTATGATGTATTTTTTCTATAATGTTTATAAAAAATAAGTGTACCTTATACTATGTACATAATTCACGCCTTTGTCACACCATTTTCAGTGTTTATGAATGGATAAAAATAGGCAAAATCCATAAATTGACCCAAACCCGGGTGGTACTACCTGCGCTTGACGAAAATAAAAAATTTTGCAATAAAATTAATGCCAAATTATGAGAGTGGCTTAAATATTCGTTGGGTCACTCTGTAGTTCCATTGCATACCTAATGAGCTCTTATTACCTTACACCTTTTTAAAATAGACTATATCTAGTATATAGTGGTCGTTTTCAATGGGAAAACTTGCATCAGCTGATTTCAAATGACATTTCAATCAGCTGATAAAAGTTTTTCTATTTAAAAAAACCATTGACTTGCACTTGCATCTAATGTAAAAAGGCCCTAAAATTCCTTTATTATTCAAAAGGCGACGCGCTGTCCTGTATTCTAAAATTTGTCGGCATCTAGCGCTTCAAAATTTAGTGGTAGTATTGCTTCCCTCGCTTCCATGGCCCGTTTGCCCCTGTAAATTAGTCCCCCTGTCAATTTGCATGTTAAAGAGTTTTTTATTTCCTTTTTATTCATATCATTAGGATACGTTGGTGGGGAATAAAGTAACTAAAATACATTTCAAAACCAGCCTATAAATATCACAGGCGTTAAAAACCCAGAAGGGTTAAACCCAGAAGTGTATTGCTCCCATAAATTGTAATTAAAAGGGTCCAAATGTATTAAAGGCTGTTAGTCAATCAAGCAGAAAATAAAATTAGACATTTTTAAATTCCTTTTTTGGAGAAACTTGAAAATTGTATCAAATTAAACAAGAGCAGAAAAAAGGTTTTTAATTAGATAAATGCGGGTCTGGTCGTTTACTTAAAACTGCTGGTTTGGAAATTTTCACCGGGACTTCTGTAAAAACAGGACATTTAGAAATTTCATGATTAAATTAAAAAAGTAGAAAATAATACAATAGTATATTGTGGTGTATAATATACAGGGTGTCCCGTAACCCGTAGAGGTACTGGAGATGCTAGACATCAAACTAAGCCGATTATGTCTTATAAGTTTTTTCGGATTGTCACTTTTTTTTTTTTTTGTAAATTTAATTATTTACTATGTTTTTTTATGCTTTGGGATGTTTAAAGAGAAATATCTCGAAAACCGTTAAAGATATTAAGATCAATCAAGTACACATTTTTGACTCAGAAAATGCCCTTCTTTAAGAAACCGCGCACCGCTCCCAGAGCGCCTTAAAGGATTTTTCCTACAGTGCAGGTGTTTTATCATAAAAAAAAAAAAAAAACTTTAATTGAAAAACACCTAATATCATAGGTAAGAAAAAATATCATAGATTTATGAAGCTCAGTGTATGCAACTAGCGCCCTTTAGTTTGAAACTTAAAAATGTCTACAAATTCTTATTTCTTGATCATAAAAACATACTATTGCCAACTTTCAATTCGATTCATTAAACCGTTTTAAAATTATGGCTTATTTTCGAGAATAAACCTTTACTTTCAACACCCTGTATCTCTCACAAACAATCCGAAAAACTAATAAGACCTAATCGGCTTAGTTTGATGTCTAGTATCTCCATTTACTCTACGGCCCATAAGTTACGGGACACCCTGTATGCATAACATTCCCGGACGACATATCCTTTATTATTACAATCTAATATTTTATGAAGTTGTTTCGTGGACAATAATATATTTTGATATTTAAAAGCTTAAAACTATTAAACGAAGTAAACACTGAGCCTGAAGATATAGAAATTGGTTTTAAAACAGTTATTTTTGCGCCTTAAAGGATGGGAAAGTAACAACTCTTACTTACTTACTTATACAGGGTAATTCCTAGGTTGATACTTCTTTTTTTAGCTATGTATAGAAGGCATTAAAATAAACATTTTCAAATAAGGTACTTATTATTTATTACACTATGGATAAAAAATACGGTCCTGCATAACTTGCCCGTTGAATAGCATTAGGAAAACTTCTGGGTGTAGGATGAGCCCGCAAGAGAAAGCGTTCTTCGTATAACTTTAAAGCAGCAGCCGCACTTTGACGACACTCACCGTAAATGAGCACCCTATCTACTAGTTCATTCTTTTCAAATTTTACCATTTTCACGTGTCACCAACTTAAAATTAACTTGCTTCAGAAATATATATCGAAGCGGATTGCCAAATAACTGACGACCTACCCGTAAATTGCATGACTAATAAGACAAAAACAACATAAAGTATAGCAGGCTACGTTTTGATGACCAGGCCCGCACTTAGATCTTTTACTTTTGTATCTCGCCTATTTTTAAGTTTTTTGAAAAAAGGTATTTGAAAATGTTGTTTATTTTAATGCCATCTATACACTAACAAAGAACTATCAACTTAGGAATCACCCTGTATACTAGAATAGACTGGGCCTATTTTAATAAAAAAAAAATGTGGTATAATAACTTTCAAGCCGAGTTTTGGATTTTTTTAAAAATAAATCGGTAAAACAAGTTGTTATAGAGATTAGAGACAACGATGTTTCTTGAATTATAAAAAAGTTCTAAACTTGCATCGTCTTTATTTAGTATACGTAAATCACAACGTTCCAACTTGTAAGTATCTCCAGGCTTCTACTGTATTCACCTGAAGATACTTACCAGTTAAAACGTTGTGATTTATAACAAATAAACACGATGCCAGTCCAGAACTCGTCGGTCATTTAAGAAACACCATTGTATCCAACCTCTATAACAACTTGTTTTACCAGTCTATTTTTAATAAAATTCGAACTATTGAAGTGGCATTTTGACAGCACCCTCATAGTCCATGGTGTCCGCGAAAGTGTTAAAAACATTTTTATTATAAATAAACCCATAATTAAGTTATTTGATAAATATGTTAAAATCGCGTAAACAAAAATCGACCAGAGGCGTATCCTTTGGGAAAAAAATAGAGGTTTAAGAAAACAAATTAAAAATTGAGACACAATTCAAATTTTTGTATTAGGCCTAAACATTAAATTTTTAACATTTCCCATATACATTTTTTTCATAATATTAACACGTTGAAGGACGGAGACGCTGATCAGCGTCTTTTCCTAAAGTTGTGATATGACACGACGCTGATATGCGTCTCCAGCTTGGGGGCTCCACATGACACGACGCTGTGCAGCGGTTGCGTTTACATACATTATAATAGGAATTCAATCGACACTGTCACATTGCGTTTGATTATCAGTGGCGTAGTGTCACATATTTAAAATTTATTACCATTTTGCCCTTCCCTTTTACCCCTTCCACAATTTGAAGCAGAACGCCGTCCAGCGTCTTAAAGAGCATGCCGCTTGCATTTAGTTACCCATGCACTGCCGTGCCGTGTGTGTGTGTTTTGAGAATATATCGCTGCGTGGTGTTGTTTTGTGCAATAAAGGTTAGTATTGTGTTAGTACTTGTTTTTTTTTTTGGTAATGGAAGTTTTTGTAAATTTTAGATGGATAAAGACGTAGAAATGCTTGATCCATATGAAAGAGATCAACAACGGATGCTTCAGCTGTTTGACGAAGTGCCTACAGATGAAGAAATCGATCCATATGATGACAGTACTGGCGAGTATGGTTCTGATGAGAACTATAAGCAACCTTCATCAGAATCTGATGAAGTTCTATCCTCGGATGACACAGATGTACCCACAGTATCAAGAAAAAAAAGATCCGCTCTGAAAAACAAAAAATCTTCGATACCAGAAGAACCAAATCGACAAAATACCGAACATCTACTTGACGACATTTCACCAGAGACTTCTCCGCTACCCTCCCCAAGACCTTCTTCGACAGAGCCTTTTGATAGTGATTTATGGGAAACTACCTTAGCTCCAATTCCTGACTTTAATTTCGATGAAAGCAGCAACCGTTTGAAAATAGATATCGGTCCAGACTCAGAAGTAATGGAAGTCTTTGAAAGTCTGTTTACTCCACATATATTGGACTATCTAGTCGAGTGCACCAACAATTACGGTTTAGCCTTAATGAATACTAATAGGCCTAAAACGCGTAATAGTAGGATCACAAGTTTTCGCCCAGTGAGCAATGAGGAAATGAAAAAATTTTTGGGGCTGTGTATGTTACAAGGCCAAGTTGCAACCAAAAATATGCGCCGTTATTTTTCATATTCGGATACATTATACTTTCACCCAGTTTTTTCCTATACAATATCATCTAGACGATTTGAGCAAATACTGAGGGTTTTGTGTTGTTCCCCCGTTAATTCTCAAGGCAAAAGTAAAATAGAACCTATTATAAACATGCTAATAACGCAATTTCAAAGTGCTTATGGTCCTTCTAAAGAGTTATCACTTGATGAATCTTTACTACACTTTCGTGGGAGACTAAGGTTCAGAGTTTACATAAAGAACAAGAAGTCCCGATATGGACTAAAATTTTTTGAGCTTACGACATCCGATGGGTACCTTCTCAATATGGAACTATATAGTGGTCCTGTTCAAGAGAATGACGAATCAGATAACACTAAAACTGAAGCTGTCGTCATGAGACTAATGAAACCGTATTTAATGAAAGGCCATGAATTATTTATGGACAACTACTACAACAGCTATGAGTTGTCCGAAAAGCTGCTAAGTTTTAAAACTCATACCAATGGAACCCTAAGATCAAATCGGAAAAGTAATCCAAGAAATTTAGTTAAAAGAAAACTAAAGAGAGGCCAACATTTCTGGGTTCGCAGGAAACAAGTTTATGTTTCTAAATGGAAGGATAAACGAGACGTGTTGGTCATAACTACTCGAAATCATCCTCAAATGGTGAGTGTAAAAAATCGTTTTGGGAAAGAACAAATAAAACCCATAGAGGTTTCCACATATAATGATCACATGTCAGGAATTGACCGCTGTGACCAAATGACCTCGACCTACTCAACCCCTAGGAAAACCATACGCTGGTACAAAAAATGTTTTTTCCATTTGCTTGATATTGCAGTCTGGAATGCATTTTATTTGACTAGAAAATTCTGCAAGAATAACTCTCGAAAATACCGATTTCTTCATTTTAGAGATGAATTAATAAAACATCTAATTCAATTACCTGCTGATATTGAAGCTAAGCATTTGATACGGCGTCAAAAGCACGACAACCGACGTCCAGAACAGGCTTCTTATGAAACAGAACACGTAATCCCTGGACCGAGTTCAGAAGGCCACTGGCCCGAAAGAAACCCTAGTGAGCCTACCGCAAAGTCAAACAAGAAATCTGTATTTTTAAAGTGCAGATTATGTACAACCAAAAAAATACGTAAGGAGACGAGCTACCGGTGTAAAGGTTGTGTTGAAAAGCCACCCTTATGTCCAGATTGTTTTCAGGAATGGCATGAAAAAAATCCTAAATAGTGTAATAATGTTTTTTAAGTAATATCCATGTGTTATTTTTCTTTTTTGGTGTTTAAATTTGTTTCTAAACGTTTCCTTTTTTTCAAGAATAATTACGCTGATCAGCGTTGAGCCACGACAATGGTCTTGCTTGCCGTCGTAATATGACACAACGCTGCACAGCGTTGGACGCATATCAGCGTTGTGCCAGTTTTACGATTTTTAAACATTTATTATTGTGGCAGAACGTCTATCAGCGTTAAAAATAAAGTAGTTTAAAACTTTAAAAATATGTGTTTTTAATTATTCTTTAGTAAAATTAATAGTTAGTTATACTTCAAAATTAGTTATCTCCCAAAAAACTGTACTGCCAATATTGGTCACTTATAAAAATATTTACTGTCCTTCAACGTGTTAAGGTATTTTACTCTTAAGGCAATTTCGAAAAAATGGCATTTCCTCCCTTATTATACGCAGCAGGTAAAATCTGAAATATACGTGTAGTTTTAAGGCATGCACCAACTTGTATTAATAAGACAATTTTCTGAGAAATTGGTACCTAATAAGAAGGTTTCACGTATGCTGCATTCTTTTTTGGACACACTCTATATATATACAGCCACAAATTATCCCATCTAGGATCATCGACTACACTTTTACACTGTGTCAGATTTATGGCTGTTATGTAATTTATTATAAAGTATAGTAGTATAATAATATATAGTTATTTTTACACAAAATACTGTTTCATATGACACTATAGGCAATTCGGAATGTTAATAGCCTGAAAATGCAGTTTAAAAATGCATTTTAATTATAATTCCTTTTATTAAAACATTGTTTTAAATAAATAATAATTTAATAATTACATAAAAGTACCTATGCGTTTAAAGGTTGTAGACAATGACGTTTCTTGAATGGCAGTAGAGTTTTGGACTTGCATTGTCTTTATTTGTTTAGAATCACTACGTTTCAACTGGTATTCACCTGAAGTTGCTTACCTGTTGAAACGTAGTGATTCTAAACAAATAAAGACAATGCAAGTAAAAAACTCTACTATATAAAAGTTTCCGGGTGTTGCATCGTCGAGCGGGACATAGGAAATCCCATGTAATTGGGTAAATGGGTTCAATTATTGGCTTCTCTAATTATTTTAGAGAAAAATTCTATTTAGGTTTATTAATATTATTAGATATTTTTGATGAGCCCGTTTACGGGTTATCGCCGATTTCTTTTTAACTATTTCTCCTTTTTATGGCCCCATATTTGCGGGCACCAGTAAAGGTAAAAGATGACTGTCAAATAAATTTGTAATTTTGAAATGTGTGCTTTATAGTTATAAAAACTCGTAGATCGAAAATATTAAAGGTGTATTTATGAGTACAAATTATTCTGAATAAAACTAAAATAAAGTATCCAATTACAAGGTTAATTATGACATTTTACATGTTTCAATATTTTACTAATTAATAGGTAGGTAGGTACTATTAAATTGTTAGAACTTTAGGATTTAAGAAGATGTTCAAATATTTCTCCATTGACCGCTAGACAATAACCGAGGCGATCATAAAATTCTCTTCTTACATTCGCTAGTTGGTAAACTGAAATTCTATTGCATTCAGCAGAAATAGCATTTTTTAACTCGTCTAGATTTGGGTATTTTTTATCTTTATATATCCTGTTTTTTAAATGGCCCCAGAGAAAGAAATCATTTGGCGATAAATCAAGAGACCTGGCTGGCCAATTTACTGTATGATTTAAGCCAATAACATTTTTATTAAAAGCACGGTTTAAATATTCCCGGACAGCCAGGGTACTATGTGCCGGGCAGCCATCCATTTGGTACCAAACTTCCTGATTTTCCCTGGCGGCATCATGTAAAGTAGGTAGAATATGATCTTCAATATCGATAATTTTGAACATTGGGTTCATTGTTTAAGGTAAATGTGCATTCGTCAGTGAAACAAATGTTTTTTAAAAATTCCCTATCCATGTTTGCTCTTTCAATCATACCAAAACAAAACTCCTGTCGTCGTATTTCGTCCCTATCTCTTAGCTCTTGATGCTTTTCATATTTGTATGAATAATATTTAGGACGTTCCAAAGCTCGCAACGCTGTGGTGTGATCTAATCCTATGTCATCCTCAAGTTTCCTTGTGCTGGTCTTCCCATCATTTTCTTCCACGCACAATAAAACTTGCAAGTCCCTATCATTTCTTGCATCTCTTCTTTGTTCCTGCCTTTGCAAGTCCCTATCATTTCTTGCATCTCTTCTTTGTTCCTGCCTTTCTTCACATCTGCAGTTATTTATTACAGGGCCTTTTGTCTCACATTTCTTGATCGTCCTTTCGACTGTAGATTTTGCAGGTATCGGTCTATTCGGATACAGAGCAGCAAACATGTCTGATACATTTTGATAACTATTTCCTTAATAATACCATTTAATCATCAATTTATTTTCTTCAGAAGTGTAATTCATGGCAAATTTAAAGGAACGTAATAAGATACTCAAAGTCTTTCTCCTTTAGAAAAGCTTATTGTGGACAATATTACAAAAAGTATAACCTAACATTTTTATAACAGAAAAGTAAAAAAAAATCGGTTTTTTTTCTACAAAACCCTATTTTATTTTAAGTTTATTTCTACCTTTACTTTCTATAGGACATACATTTAAGTTCGGCATCGTCAAAAATGTAAACCCATTTCCAACCAGGTCATAAATATTGTGGACGTTAAAAACCCAAAAGGGTTTTCCGCAGGATTCTATTGCTGCCCTAAAAAGAAATTAAACGGGACTAATGGGCAGAAGGTATTTAAGTTTGTGAGTCAATCACACTGAAAATGAAATTAGACATTTTTAAATTCGCTTGGTCGCGAAGAAAAATTGTATCAAATTAAATATCGCCATAAGTAGGTATAAAAAGGAATTTTCACAGAGTTTATTTAATAGGTACGTTTCAGGCTTTTAGTAAACCCTTTAAATTATTTGTTTTATTTTATTCTTATTGGATTTTTAAATCTAAATATCAATTTATCTAGTCTGGAAATATACAGGGTGGTTCCAAGTTGATACTTCTGTTTTAGCTGTGTATAGAAGGCATTAGAATAAACAACTTTTTCAAATACCTTTTTTCAAAAAACTCAAAAATAGGGTACTTACATTCATTTATTACACTCACACAGTACTTACGCACTGGATCAAATACGGTCTTGCCTAACTTGCCCGTTTAATAACAATAAGAAAACTTCTGGGTGTAAAATGAGCCCGCAAGAGAAAGCGTTTGCGTATAAAAAAAGCACCAGCCGCACTTTGACGACACTCACCGTAAATGAGCACCCTATCTATTAGTTCCTTATTTTCAAATTTTACCATTTTCACGTGTCACCAATTTAAAATTAACTTGCTTAAGAAATATATTTTGAAGCGGATTGCCAAATAACTGACAACCTACCCGTAAATTGCATTACTAATAAGACAAAAACAACATAAAGTATAGCAGGCTACGTTTTGATGACCAGTCCCGCACTTGGATCTTTTACTTCTGTATCTCGCCTATTTTTAAGTTTTTTGAAAAAAGGTATTTGAAAATGTTATTTATTACATCTTATCTTTAATAAAAAGAATTGAAAACTTGTTTTTCTGCATTTGTCTTATTATTTCTGAGCCTTTATTATTATTTCTTCCTTGTGTTTCTGGTAAGTAATTTATAATACGTATTTATTTATTGTAAAAAATTCTAACTTTAAATAGTATGTCACGAAAAAAATGACGGAGATGTAAATGTACTTAAATTAAAGTGTATTATTCTTGAATTATTGTTGTTTTCTGTAATTTTTGGTTAATAAATATTTTATTTCTATAAAAGTTAATGTAAAATATTACAGAAAAATTAAATGTATTTAATTTTTAATATTCGAGGAGTTAATCCGAGTAATAAAAAATGTATTTTCCATGAATATTTCGATTGATTAACATTTTGGAATTCTGTAACCGTGTAACAGTAATAACAACTTTGTTTCGGTTCGTTCGTGTTTTAAATATTTATCCTTTGTACAGTTTTTGAATTAACCCTAACCCTTTCAAAAACAAAACATCCAATCTACATATTAATACCCAAATAAATAATAATCTGTACATTCAAATCGTTTTTCATTACGCTTTCGGTTAAAACTTAATAAATTAAAAGTGAAATCTAAAAACATAAACGAAAAAAAAAGAGAATCATGTGGGGTAACTGAGCTAAGTGGGTAATTATCACCAATTATTGTAGACTACTTTGATGTAAGATTCTAGTTCCATATTGACACATGCGGGGGGGGGGGGGGGAGGATAAAGGGTATAAAGGATAACTAGTGCATACACGTGGTTCGGATTCCACGTTAAGCTGTAGGTCCCGTCTGCCTGACAGTACCCAGACGAAAGAGAATACAATGGGCCGTATGTAGGCCTAAGTATACTGGCTCTTCCGCCAACCCTAGCAAAAAAAAACATAACCCAACGTCTTCCAGATAGGTACTATTCTATGGCACAATATTCCGTTGCCAATTAAACGTGCTAGACAGAGAATAAATGGCAAGGAAGAGTTACAAATTGATGTGACTATTTAATTTTAATATTTTTTGAGATTTGTTCATTGACTTTCGATGTCATAGTTTTTTTTGGTGTCTGTTTAAAGGTTGGAGACAATGACGTTTCTTGAACGGCAGTAGAGTTTTGGACTTGCATTGTCTTTATTTGTTTTGAATCACTACGTTTCAATTGGTAAGCATTTCCAGTCGTCTTCAGGTAAATACTTCAGTATTCTTATCGTATATATTATATACTGAAGTATTCACCTGAAAACGACTGGAGATGCTTACCAGTTAAAACGTAGTGATTCAAAACAAATAAAGATAATGCATGACCAAAACTCTACTTCATTCAAGAAACATTATTCTCTTCAACTTTTAAACAGTTTTTCTTGTTCTTCGAATATTTGTTTACCGACTAGATAACTAAATTTTTCATATGTTTTTTGAGTGATGAGGGGTTATACGCCCCCGGTATATTTTAATTTTTTTAGTACAAGAAATAAAATACCAAAAAATTATTGTCTAATTTCAAAAACCCATTCATATTTTATTTGGCGTAACGCTTACCGAGAATTTATCCACAAATGACTCAACGCTAAAAATTGATCGCTACGATAAAAAGAAATTTAATGGGAATAATTGGATTAAACCCATTAATTTATCAGACATAACAATGCCTATATTTTAAAGTGGCCATGCCCTTGGGTATAAAAATTATACACAACAACCATCCAAACATCGCAAAAGGTCCAAACACTATTGGGAATTCCGTTTGTTGATTAAGTATACGATGATTCTCTACCGCCAAATTGTGTTAAAAATACCGAAAATATAAAGGGACACATCTATTTACTTTTATGGAAATAAATTGAAGTTTCTTCTTTTACTTTGATTCCTTCTCTAATGGAGATACCTTATTTTCCCATACACCCTTCATATTATTATATTAAATTAAAACAAAAATTCTGACTATGAATATTAATGCATAATTTGGACCCTAAAAATATTGGAGAGTGTCAAAATTATTTAAAAAAAAATTTATCTACACTACAAGGGAGGTAGGTAGCTCTTACCAGTCGAAGACATGGTTTCGACCGGGCGACAGCGAGGGTTGGCATAAGTTTGAAACAGATCAAAAGCACTACCTTTGGAGTTGTATATTATAGTTTTTGAACTCGGATTGTTCTATATTCAAAAATATTGTTTTCTTGTTGATGTACAAGTCAGATAATCCAGTTTAAATACCTTGTACATACCGGGTGTCCCATTATGGATGGCCATCACCGGCTGTATCTCAAGGAAAAACTCAGGGAAAAAAATCGTTATTAAAGTGTAAAATTGTTAGAAGGCACAATTTGTAATAATAATAGTTTCTTTGATTTTATACCAGAAACCTGAATCATACGGTATAAATAGGACATCATAATCGGAAAGCATATAAATGTTTCAAGAAAAAACGTGAAAACTGCAGTCTGGTCGCTTTGTTTGCTTCGGAGTTATTTATAATAATAACAGTTTTTTAAAATTTTATCCCGAAAACTTAAATCATACGGTATAACTATGACATCATAAGCGGAAAGTATATACATATTAAAATTATCTGAATCTTCACATAATTTTAATTATCATTTTCAAATTCTTCATACAGAAAATAAGAGCAATAAACTTAATTTGCTGGAATCCCTAGAAATAAATAAATTTAAAAATACAAACCACCTTTTAAATTGTCAATTAGCCCTTCATAACTCACCCCTGCTCATCGATATAGCTAGTTCATTTGATTATATAAGACTACACCTAAGTTACTTTTAGTACTCTTGATAAAGCTACTGTGTAGTGAAACATGCTTTTTTAATAGTATTTTTTAAAGTGGAATTTAACACATTATCAGTGTTTTCTTCATATTTTAAATTATGGAGTTCCACCTGGTAAAGGCAGAATCTATTCAATTCTAACCAGATAACGTACCCAAATTTCTTAATAATGTTTTATTTCAAAACAACAAGCTAGGTAGTAATTTCGTTGTTACCCGGTATTAAGAATGTTTTAATTAGAAAATTTAAATGTATGTTATTAAAATAAGAGTCTTGTGTAATCAACGATAAAAGACAATATTTTTACAATTGCACTTTAAAGATAAGATTATTACCTTAAAATGCGTTTTTCTCAGTTCCTATTAAAAGCGGGGTTTTCCCTTCTTTTCTTTAGTTTTTATAAGGAATTTTTAGGAGGCTTGAAATTTATTTTTCTTTGTATTTTTTGGCTCTATAGTATCCTGTATACTGAAAAAACGCGTTATAGTAAATGTTAATACTATAACGAAATAAAGATTTTTATTTTTATCTCTATTAATATTACATAACTCCCCATAACTCAACCCTTTATTTAATTTGCAACATGGGAAAACACCATTATGAATTAAATATTAATTATGCATTCAAAGGCCGGAATTTCTACAATTTTCCGCAAAATGATTTCAGTATTAATAAATAAATTTTACATTTGACTGCTTTATGTACAATACAAATTAAAAATAGTTTCTGGGGTTAAACCCAAATATCACAAAATTTATCTACGGGTAAATAAACTATTATTCATAACTGGATCTATGTTACTCCCACAAATGCACATGACTGTTCCACAGTTAATCACTGTTGTGATTTATTGAAGGTAATTTGTTATGCAGCTAACCCGTTTTTAATTTTTGTCGAAATTACAATTTTGTTTCGGATGCGGAAATTTTCTTCTAATTTTATTTTAATTTTAACCAAAGCTGCAGTTTTGTATACAATTAAATTATAAACTTTTATTGCTATTTCCCTAGTCCTACTACGGACCTTTGGGTTTTTCCTGTGTCAAGAGTCGAGGAAATTTAAATTTTTAAAGTACGTTATCAAATTATTATTATTTCCTTTGCTTTGTGCAGTGGAGGATCCGGGAGTTTGCTGACGGGGAAATAAAAAAAAAGAGCGTATCCCGGCTCTAAAAATCTTCTTACGCTCAAAAGTGACTTCTAAAAAAAATTATATCCCTTCAATGTCCTACAATTTTTAAGGCTCACAGTAAAAAAAAACACCCATTTGGTAAGGCGCAGGGAGGGGGGCTGATTTCTGGCTGCACCAATGGTTTTCAACTTTTTGTTGTACCTGCATCAATTATTTCTTATCAATCATAATCAAAACTAACCTAAGAATAGGATGAGCAACCATCATTGCCCTTAACCACCCACCGCTAAAAGAAAATTTTAACTTTTGTCTGCGTGTAGACATATTTTTAAAAGTATTAATTCCCTTGGCAAAATTACGTATGGCTGGCTATGGGTGAATTTTAAAAGGGCTAGCTAAGGGGAAACGCTTCAGACAGACTTATTTAAGTACTGTAAGTCCCTTTGTTGTCTTATTCCCTAAATAGTTTTAGTTTCAAGAGCATATAACCCCAATTTTAAGTCTCCATTTTACTGTATACAGCTTTCCTACGCCCAACAAGTTTAAGTATAGTAAAGCGGGCAAGGCTTTAGTTTAGTTATGTGCTTGAAGAGAAAAAGCTTATTGAATCCACTTGTGTCCTGTGAATCGTTAAACTTTAGGAAATTCTATTTAATATCTACATTTCTAAATATGTCTTGTAAGCGAAACTGTTTAATAAATGTTTTCTATTTCCACATGGAAAGTTGCTGTTTCCTTTACACTTAAGTGGCGAGTAAAGTAAGCTTTTCCAGTTAACTGTGCTCAAAATTTCATATCCATCCTAGTTAGGTTATGAAACTGACCAATCACAGTAGTCAATTACAGAGAAGCCAAATTTACATGTTGTTTTTAAAAGTACTGACCAATCACAGTATATTATTTTTACTGAGGCTCCGCCTTCTTTTTCAAGACACTAAATTGTATAATTTAAATGTATATGGTACGATATGTTAGTTTGTTCAATATAACAAAATCTATAAGTATTTATAATAGAATTATCAATAATGTAACCTGCTGAATGTGCATAGAATATTAATTTCATTTAGCATCATTATTCAGTTGGTTTTACCATAATTAACTAAACGCTTCGATAGTCGAGATGGTAGAGCGTTTTACTATAGATCCAATGGTGGTGAGTGCGAGCCCGGCAACCTGCAAACTTTTTTTTTACATTTTTTAGCATAAGGTTTGTAATTTTGGTCGTAGAAAAAATATACTGTTCAACTCGTGTGAATTGTCTGTATCGCACTCGAAACTTTGACTCTGCGTCATGCTCAATTTACTTTCTCGTGTGATATAGACATCATATCCATATCCACTCTTGTTGTACAAACTACTACTTATTAATAAATTCTTATCGTGTTGCATGATAATTCTAAAAGTGTTTAACATTAATATTCATTATAGACACCGACTTCAATGATAGTCAAACTATTTATAGCTTCAAAATGACGACTTTAAATATAGACCTAAAATACCTATTAAACATACTTACAGTATTCTCAGTGGATGATTACCCGTTTATACCTCACTATGATGGTACGAATGAAATCGAATACATATGGTCAAAACAAAGTTTAATTTAATAAATATTGTCCTAGAATAGATGTGCTTAATGTCCCGATGGACGGGT
This sequence comes from Polydrusus cervinus, assembly GCA_935413205.1. NCBI lineage: Eukaryota > Metazoa > Arthropoda > Insecta > Coleoptera > Curculionidae > Polydrusus > Polydrusus cervinus. The sequence goes on along the minus strand of OW284514.1, from coordinate 20,217,871 downwards.
TCCTCAAAGTTATTTAAAGTTTTGAATTAAACATTCATGTTTAGTACCAAACCAATGTTATCCATACATTCAATGATCGTTCAAAAGTACTTTGCACAATATGTTTATCAACAAAGTATACATAAATATTTAATTTTTTAGCAATCTTCATTTAGTGGGCTTTAGCCACCGCCTAATTTATTTTTTCGCGACACACCAGTGGCTGCGCCAGAATTTTTGGGATGGGTCAACAAAAATGACTTCTTCAGGCTCTATAAGGTCAGAAGCAGGGCAAACAAAACCCTCCTCTTGTCAAAACTGACCTCTAAAATTCTATTCTATATTATATAATAATACCGCTCCTTTCTCATCAAAAGTTTTATAGTCTAGTTTCCCTTCCCCCACGGAACTTCCATTACAAAACCGAATCCCTCAATTTTGGGTGGACACTAGGGTGGCCCTGTGCCCACCGTTCCCCCTGGCGTAGCCGCTCCGACACACCATTAAAAGTTAAAACTTTTAAAAATAAATACGTGACATAAACTACTAACGATAATAAAAGCTCCGAAACGAACTTTTTTTTACGAATAAATAAATTTTCAAAACATAAAAATAAAAAAAATTCAAATGGCCAATCAAAAAAACGATTATGTTGAAATTCAATGGACAAACTTCAAAAAATAATAAAGTCAAATTAATCTGCAACTCTTCCTTACAATTTTTTCACTGTCTAGCACGATTCATTGGCAAAACGTATTGCACGGTAGAATAGTTTGGTTATGTTTTTATTTACCTTTATTATTATAATAAATAAAGAGGGGGAGTTGTAAATCACGTTGTCTCTTAATCGTTAAACAATGACACATGAGTAAAGAACCATTGTAAATACTGTATTTTATTTAATCCTGATTGAAATCCCTCGTTTTATTCCCTAAATAGTTTTAGTTTCAAGAGCATTTAAGCTCAAATTATGTACAGTAAAATGAAGATTTATATTTTACTCTATACGGCTTTGGAACGCCCAACAAGTTTGAGTATGGTAAAGCGGGCAGGGATTTAGTTTTAGTCGCCACTTTATGTGTTTGAAGAGAAAAGCTTATTGGATCTAGTTTGGTATTCAGAACTGCATGTCGAAGGAAAACCTCAAGGAATTGCGTCGAGGGCAATTCTTTAAACGTCTACCCGAGAGACGACGCAACGGCTGATCGACCGAAAAAAATAAATGATGGCGAATTTTCGGCAATTTAGAATGATAGCTACGTGTTCTTTGGATAGGAAATGGAGAGAAGTAATGAAGTCTGTGCATACATTTTTAACGATTTTGAAGACGAAGCTTTCTGAATTTTATTTAATTTTTTAGGAATAAATATTTTATAGGTGATTTCTTCTTAACATTTTTACTTATTTTTATAAGTTTGTTAGAGATGCTGGTATGCTTAAGAGTGTCTAATAACGACACAGATGGCGCTCCGTGCCTTTCTTTCGTCGGATTCTAGCTCTATTGATGAGCCATGATATGGCGAAACGCGTCTGGGGATGAATCTGACGAAATAAAAGGAAATTCTTCTTCTGTAAATATTTTATAATTAACTTGAAGAAGTATAGTCCATGCTTGAAGTGAAGTAGTAAGTTAAATAAACCTACGAAATGAACGTTTTTTACTAAACTTGTTTGTTTTTTTTTCTATGTAAATATTTGTCCACCGCGATATTTTCTGATATATTTTGAACGAGAATCCAAACTCAATCGATCTTAAAACTTTTATTATACGCAACATCATACAGGGTGGAATTTTTAACTGGAATAAATTCAGTATTAGAAAGCCTCTTTATTTGCGGAGAAAATACGGAAATACGGGTGCTTTTATTTTTAGTTTGGTACACTTTTTTATTCCGTCATGAAAATCTCAAACCGCCCCAACTTTTTTTTCTTAAATGTAAAGGTATATATTGCGATAGCTCGTTGGAAAGAGCATAAAAAAAGGAATACGACACACAATTTATTTTTGCATTTCGGTAATCTAGACTATATTTGTTTTATTATAAAAATTGTTGCATATGTTGCCAATTTTATTCTTAACTTTTGTTAGGCTTTTGCCTAATCTAAAGAAAAACTCCATTCTTGACATTATGCACCATATCCTGGGTTATTTGGCGAATTTCTTGTATAAGTTGTTGCCTTAGTTTCTCTACATTTTCTGGTTTTATTAAGTAAACTCTGGTGTTTAGCCAGTTTTTTTTTGGGCTCTCTAGCTAGATTACCGAAATGCAAAAGTAAACAGTGTGTCGTATTCCTTTTTTTATGCCATTTTCAACGAGCTATCGCAATACATACCTTTACATTTGAGAAAAAAAAGTTGGGGGCTGTTTCTACCCCCAAAAAAAGGGTAAATTTAATGACGAGTAGAAAAAAGTGTACCAAACTAAAAATACAAGCACCCGTATTTCCGTATTTTCTCCGCAAATAAAAAGTCTTTCTAATACTGAATTTATTCCAGTTAAAACTTTCACCCTGTATAGAAAAATAACTGGTAAATCTTCCCTAACACTACAAAAAAGCAGACCAAATTATAAGATTTCTAGAAAAAAATTAATTCAATTTTTTACTAAAGGTTTTAAAGTTATGGTATTTCTACAGTATTGCCACTTTTTTTTACACGTTAATAGTATTGCTAGTCTGTAAACTGGTGATTATTTTGAAAAACTTTACCATAGCAAACGTTAAAAGTTCCTATTAGTGCACAAAAGCCATTTTTAATTGTTTAAAACCAAATCTACAACTAGTTTGTTGCACCTTCAGAGTTATAATTCTTAAGCAAGCAGAAATAAACTCGAACAAACATTTTTTTCTTCTATGCATTTCAGCAGAATAATTTAATTAAACTAGATATGGTTGAGAAAAATAAATTATTAATTTCAATTAATAAATATACTTACCGCTTTTTGTGTTATTCTATCTACAAAAGACCGAATGTGAGAAAGATAGATTATATTCAAAGTAATTTTGTGTAAAAATAAGAAATTACCCAAATCGATAAATATGTGACAGTGTGGTATGGTCCATGGATTTGCTATCGAAATTCCTCAATTGTTTTTTATTACCTCTATCACAAGTTGACGGCCAATTCAGAAGACAATGCCTAATTTATAGCTATTAATATAACGAGATTATTATGCGATTTATAATAGTCGAGGACATTACTAGGTGACGAGGCAACAGCCGAGTCACCCGCAATGTCCGAGACGGTGTTAAATCACTAATAATCGAGTTGTATTCAAAGCTTTATCGTATCATTGACAACGGCGATGCGAAAATAAAAACAAGGTTTTATGTCATTTCATTTTGGCATTTCAAAAAGTCATCATTAAAATCATGCAAGATTTTGATATTCCTGACGATATATTAGCTGCAGCCAACATTATAAGGTTGAACTTGCTTCCGGACAAATCTAAAATCCATTATGAAAAAGAAATTTGGCAGTTTTGTGAGTGGCGAAACAAAGTACATGTTCAAGATGCAGGAGAAACGGTATTGCTGGCGTATTTCGCAAAACTCTCTGAGGAAAACTCTGCTTCACTCTTATGGCCGACATATTCCATGTTACGAGCGACTTTAGAACTGAAGGAAAGAGTGGAAAACGACAAATACGGCGCCTTAATACGTTTCATCAAGAAGAAAAATGTTGGATATAGAGCAAAAAAATCAAAAGTATTTACAAGAGAACAAGTCAACGAATTTGTGTGTTCTGCCTCAGACGAGAAGTTTTTAATGATGAAAGTGGCTTTTTTAATTGGAATTGGAGGAGAATGTCGAACTAATGAATTAGCGAAGATGACCACGAAAGATGTTGACGTTTTAGGGGACAAGCTGATTGTTACTATTCCCGACTCAAAAACCCACAAGAAACGTATTTTTGCTGTGATATTTGACGGCGAAGTCAATCCTGTGCTTTTATTTAAAGGTGTATCCATCAAATTTGAAAACTGTCAAAATATGTTCATGAAAAATAGTTCTAATATTATTTGGTATCTAACGTATTATGCTTTCGTAACTAACGTATTAAATTATGGTAACTAATGTATTATGAGTAACTAAGCTGTTATGTAGGATTTAGTACGTTTATGATGTTAATAATTATTAATAAAGATATCATATAAAAATGACTTAAACTTCAATGATACGATAAAATATATTTTTAGTATGAGGTTTGGAAGTTAATTTGTAGAAAAATTATGCTGTACAACTCAAGTGGATTGTCCACATTGTGCTCGAAATTTACTTACTGGTGCGATACTGATATCATTTCCATTCTTGTTGTACAAACTACTATTTATGATAAAAAAAAACAACAAACCCGAACCCCTTCCTTTTATCCTACGGAGTTGAAATTTTATATGGTGATTCAGTTCGGATGACAATGCATTTTTATGATAAAAAAAAAACGAACAAACCCAAGCAATGACGCATTAAAATAAACATACTAGGAAATATATCCAACGAAAACTAAAAAAGAAAGAAATAAACTAATAAATAAAAAAAATGTGAAAAAGCTGTTATTTGAATACGTTAAAAAAAATAACTTTGAAGTAAATCAAAATCATCCCTTTGTTACATTATAAAATGTTTTGATGTAAAAGCTTGTCGTGAGAATAAATCTTGTAACAGGTCATTTTAATTTTTATTTATACGAAATACAGAGATGTAGTCTCGCGACAAGCTTTCATATCATAATTTTTTTTAATTTACAATAGGAAGGGTTTGATTTACTTCAAACATTATTTTTTTCTTTTTAGCGCATTCAAATAAAAGCTTTTTTAAATAATTAAAGTTGTTGGAAGTTTACGGGTGAAAATTTATTTTAATTTGAGAATTATACTTAACTGTAGGTACATCTCTGTATTACTGAAAAGGAATGTCTTTTCAATCCAAATGTAAAAACCTTTTTATAGGTACTTTCTTTACCTTAAAATTTTTGTTTTAGTCTTCTTGTCACAGACTTTTTACTTACACTTTAATGAAATTCGTCCTTCTTTAATTTAATAAATGGACAGCATTAATGAATAACTGAAACTTAAAAACACAGGTAATCATATAATTAAATTAAAACTCCCCTTTTAGCCAAAAAATAAACTTTTGGAAAGTATACTAACTTTAAAAGCCTAAATTAAATTCCCTTTTTACAAGTTAGGACCCTTAACGCTTAATAGGTTTGGGTCGTGTTTTTATAGAAAATTTTACGCAGGCCATACCAGTGCCGGGTTAGGGTCCTTGAGAAAGAGCAATCGACTTTTTCACAATGTAGTATAACCGAATTTATCACTAACATCCTGAGTGTTAAAAATAAAAATTTTCCTACACTATAAAGTCATGTGATAAATTTACAACAAATTTCCTAATAATGATAAAATTAAAGACGATTTACAGCCACTTTTAGTGAATTTACAGATTTTTGTAAAATGTCCGTAATTTTGGCTCATTTTAGCTCATTTTATATGAAAAATTGGAAAAGAGCTTGATAATTAAAATGAATAGGTATAGCAGTAAAATTATGAAAGAATATTTCTTTTAATTTAATAAAAAATATCGCGGCACTCTGACTTAAAAACAAAGCAACGCTATCCGGTTTCGATTGTATACAATTCATTTATTTATCAGTTTAAAGGTCGATAATTGCCGGTTTTTGCCAACCAACCAAACCCCGTTATTTGATTTTTCAGACGCTAAGATCAACGCAGTGGCTGACGCCTTAAACACGATTTTCGATTTGATGGAAAGAATTATCCCCAATAATTGTGACATTTTGCAAACCAACAAAATCCTTCTTAACGCTATTTCAAACGTGATTTTCTCAGAATCCACATAAACAATTTAATAAAAATCTGTTTCATATGCAGCAGCAAATATAATTATTTCCAGCGAATCGAGAATCCGGTTTCAGGTATCAGCCAGTGCGAAGATTTTAGCGAGTGAAAAATCTATTAGCGGAATTTTGTTGGTTGGCAAAATGTCACCATTATCATGTTTCGATGACTTAAGTCGAAAAGAACAGCTTGGAACCTAGTATCAAGACTCGAGGTATCATTCAGGTCTGAGCGTATTAGGCAATCCTTCATCCAAGAATTTTGTCGTCTTCCAACTGATCGTCTACCCTGAATTTTGCCCTCAATTATTAGTCTGAGAAGCTCATACTTTTCTCCCTTCATTACATGTCCGATATATCTTGTTTTTCTTTCTTTGATGGTAACTAGGAGTTCAAGTCGTTTTTGCATTCGATCAAGCACTGCTTCATTTGGTACTCTTTATACCCATGATATTCTCAGCATGCGCCTATACAGATACATCTCAAATGCCTCCAATTTTTTCTCAATAGTTGGATCGAGAGTTCATCCCTCGCATCCGTACAGGAACACGGAAAACACGTAACACCTGATCATGCGCACTCGGAGATCTAGGCTGAGTTCAGACCTTATGAAGTACTGTCATGTCTACAAACAGATCATCTAACCTGTTCAATCCGGGACCTAATTTCCTTTTTAGTGTCGCATTGGTTGTTAACAACTGTGCCTAAATATTTAAAGCTTTTCACTTGCTCTACAGAAATTCCGTTTATTGTTAGGTTAGCGTTTATATTTGTTTTCGCGAATACAAGCATCTTAGTTTTAGATATATTTATATAGAGGCCGTGCTTCTCACTATACTGTACTATGCGATCGAACATAAACTGTAGGTTCTCCATATTGTCAGCGAAGATTACAGTATGGTCTGCATACCTGATGTTATTCATTACGATACCATTCACCTTTATGCCTCTTATCGACTTTAACTCTCCAAAGCAGTATTACTAGGTTAGGAGGGACTTCAAATTAACCCGTCGTTCAAACCCACTAAATGGATTTTAAGTTTCTCGTTATTTTCGCAATTTAAACGTTTAATTTCCCACATTTATAAACAACACATTCATAGGAATAGTACCAAACTATTTAATTTAGGTATATATTTAAGTCCTCTGTATTTATTTCTCTTACCCAATTTGTCATATTCCTCCCGGTAGCCAAAGCTCATTTTGGAATTTCGCTCTGACACAGATTTATTAAAAAAACATGGCCCTTTTGTACCTTCTGTCGTCCAAAGGAAATGTTTTTGTCTTAATCCAGCACTGCAGGCAAGCTTAATCCATTGAAAAGCTAGTCGGTTTAATTAATTTTTGTCGGATAGAACAAACGGCAACCTTGCAAGAAACTGTCGTCTTTTCCCGAGGGAACTTCTTTGTCATTAATTAATGAACCACACCTCCTACAGGCGAGTAGGGATTCTTAGTTGATAAAATAACGTCTCGAAAACTGTCACTTTACGTCAACAAGTAACCTCTATTTTAAAAGTTTAAGCGAGTTAGATGTAAAATTGTGGTAAATAACTTACTATCTTGAAGGTTTTTTTTTGCCAAGGCATAAAGTAGCAATCTTTTAATTTTTTTGACTATTACAAGAATTATCTACTAATTCAGTAAAAATACTCGTTTAGGGATATCATGTTTATAATTTTTAATAAAATGTTTTTCAGATCAAGAAGAAACTACACTGCAAAAAAGACTATTACTATAGGCAAGTAAAGATAGTCATTATTTACCCCCAATATTTATGCTATATTATTATTAGGAAATAATATACAGGGTGGCGCATCGAAAATGAAACAAAGACATTTACTGGCAGCTCAGTTTTTTTTTGGAAAAACGCTCAGACGTGCAGCCCCCTGGGCGGGGGTGGCACCACCCCTAAAATCTTAAATGGAAAGGGGGGTCGAGTGATACCTTATTTTAAAGGTATTTCAATTCCCTTTACTACTGAACTGGAGTTTATGAATTTTATATCGTTTGTTAGGTTTATAAGGGTCTGCAATAGTTGAAGTATTTACGACTTTGACTGTATATTAAAGTCAATTGTGTTGGTGAAATTTTTAATTCGCTACGTGGATTCAGGTCGATTTATCTAAATGGGTAGGTACTTCATGAAAATGTGGTAAAGTATTAGGAATACGAAAGTACAACCTCTGGTGACAGGCACAGAAACTCTCTTAGCTGTCATTATATAAGAAATGTTCTCGAAATGTTTGTCGTTATTAGTATTTTGACTAGTTTGAGGTTAGAATATGTTTTAAGCAATCCAACGATTGGGTTTAATTAGGTATATTCTTTATTTCACCGGCAAGTTCATGGTGGCAACGGTTGAGCCAAATCGCGCTCTTAAATTGCCTATTGTATTACCGGTTGGACATAAATCATTTTCTTTTATTCATGGTGGATTTTTGGTGGTTTCTATCAACGTCAACGAGAGAGAAATAATTCACCAACCGGTTAATGACGTCATTCTACCAGCTGTCAATCATAAGTTCATCAGTTCCACCACTGGTTCAATTCACCGGCGATAAAAGAATATACCTATTTGAGCTCAAATAAAACCCACAATATAAGAATCTTTTAATTAATTGGCAACAGCGTATTATACGCTCGTAAAAATTTCCTACTATTTTCATATTCATGGAATTCATCAGGAACTAAGTGGTAACATGAATTTTGGTTCTTGTAGACTTGTTTTGAAAAAGGGGATGCGGAATCTATCTTTGCTTTCTCGTCGTTGGTTTAAGCTTTCAATAACAAATGGTTCATTCAAAACACGGCACTTCTATGCACACTCTCCTTGACTTACGAAATAAATATTACCACCATCACTTTATCTTTGTAAAAATTTACCAAATTTATTTTTACCATGAAAAACAAACACTTCAAGTGATTTAAATTGGATCTCTACTACTACTTTAAAAGGACTCCGATCAAATAATGCTTAATTATTAAATAGCTGTTGTAATTAAACCATTTAGCCTTTGGAATAAGACACTAATTCGATTTTTATTTAACTAATTTAACTCATTTAATGAAATCATTAATTGGTTTAAATCAATTATTTCATTTATTTCCGATCACGAGAATTAATAGAGCTTATTTATTGCAAATGAGTTAGCAAATTATAATTATTAGCCCAATAAGGTATTAAAGAAGATTAAAATAGTAGTTTCTACAACAAGAATGTCCATGAACGGCAGTAGGGTTTTGAATTTGCATTGTCTTAATTTGTTTTGAATCACTACGTTTCAACTGGTAAGCATCTCCAGTCGTCTTCAGGTGATAACTAATAAGTATGGTAACTACAGTTCTATTTATACTAGGTAGGAGCAGTGACGCATGATTAGTTGGCGGAGTCCATGATACAACTATACAAGGTATGATATCAACAGGATGAAATATTGAAACATACATTTTAAATCGATTACTGTGATCATCAAGATTTAAAACTTAATAAACTTACCTACCTTCCTTGTAACTTAAACTTGTAAATAGGATTATGTTGAAAGGAAAATTAAAGTATTTAGGAATTCGTTTCGACCAAAAAAAAAATTTTACATAGAATAAGTAAACAACGAAGAATATCGTAATATGGCGGTTTTTACTCGCTGTATGACGTCACGTAAGTCACGTCCACCTGCGCGATATCCTACCTGTTGTAGTTGTATCATGGGCGGAGTCATGCGTGTAACTCTTATGTGTTCTATTTATACCAGCTAGGTGTATGACGCATAATGAACTCTTACGTGGTCATATTCTAATATATCTTAATCTAATATTTTTATGATAAAACTTACCATTTTGCTAAAAATTGCGAAAAACTAATTTTTTTGACGTTTGACCTCGAGTCAAATTTTTTCCATACACGGGAATGTTGGGGAACTTTCAAATTTTTTTTTAATTGTTTTTTGAACATTTTCACTGATTTTCAGCTTGTTGTAAATTTATGTATCTACGAATGTGTAATTTGACCGGATCATCTTACTTAGTTTCCTAAAAATGTGATTTCTCAATAAATTTTATTTTAACGTAAAGTGCTTAAGCCCATCCAAATGTGACTATCTAGTGGCGCCACTGGGTTAGTTTTTATAAAGATATAATATAGTTTGTCTCTAACCAAAATCTAGTTGGCCTAAATTATAAGCAAGAAGTATGTGTAATTTCCAGTAAATTAACTAAACAACCCAGCTCCTGAAAGTCACCGTTGCGTGCGTAAAGTAGCATTTAGCCGTCCTAATAAAACCCCTCACTTTATACTATTAAATTATCTCAGATCTTGCACTTGTGCGAGTTTTCTCTTCGTTGTCTTGCTTAGAAATTATATTCATTTCGTTGCCAAAATGGCTTTGGTTGCCCTTTCGGATTAAGTTGTTTTCCGCAAAATAGCTTTTGGAAAATAACATTATCTAATTAAAGTTCTTTTAATAATAAAATAACTTTAATTTATTTATTTATTTATTTATTTATTTATTTATTTATTTATTTATTTATTTATTTATTTATTTATTTATTTATTTATTTATTTATTTATTTATTTATTTATTTATTTATTTATTTATTTAGACAAACAAGGTCACTCAACAGACTGCTTGGAGCAGACCAATTATAGAGTGACACGGATTACAAAAAGAAATTTACAAAGTTCGGTAGAAGTACACAATAAGTTTAACTAAAGAATAAAAGGCTATTCTGTACATTGAAATAATAAATCCAAAAACAAATTATAAAGCTAAAGATACGCTAGTGATAGCAATGCACTCCTTAATCAAAGGATAATAGATATTTTCTTTCTGATAAGTTTTTTAAAGGTACATAAGTTAGTGTTAAACAGGTCAATGCCTCTATCACCCGTTACAAGATAGTTGTATGTTCTCATGCAACGTATAAGAGGAGAGTTAGAAAGGTAATTAGTTGTAAAAGTAGGGACACTAAAAGTTAGCCTGTTCCGAAGTGTGTATGGGTTAGCATTAAAAAGTACATAGTTTACGCAAAATTCAGAGTCGATGAGGTTATTTACTACCTTATAAACAAAGAAAATATCAAAACACTGCCTTCTGGACCTCAGCGATTGCAATCTATAAAATAACAAATTCTCGTTATACGAGTAAAAGTGCCGTTGTCTATTGTAACGAAAATTAAGAGCATAGATGAACTTTTTTTGGACACTTTCAATTCGATCAATATATTTGTGATACATCGGATTCCAGACTGTTGACGAGTACTCCAGAGTACTTCTTACCATGCTGCAATATAAAGTAATTAACGATGCAGGGCTCTTAAAGCCTTCAGTAGTTCTTAGGATAAATCCTAAAAGGCGCAACGCTTTCCGAATAATAGCCTCTATGTGAGACTCGAACAACAGTTTGGAGTCCAAGGTAACACCCAAATCTTTAACCACATTAACACGTTTTAATTGTGTATTATTTAAGCTCAAATCTATATTCGGATTTCTTGAGAGGTCCAACTTGGAAAAAACAATGTAGTGACACTTATCAACATTTAGATGCAGACGATTCAGTGTGCAGTATTCAAAAAATCTGTTAATGTCCCCCTGCAGTTTCACTAAATCCAAAGGCGAATTAATGATAGTTGAAATCTTAAGGTCGTCAGCATATAAGGAATACACACTGTTCGAGTCCAGAAAACAAGTCTCTATGTCATACAAAAATAATACAAAAAGCAGGGGACCCAAGTGTGAACCCTGCGGAACTCCAGAGGTCACATCCAAGCAGACCGACCTTGCTTCATTAATAGCTACATACTGAGTTCTATTTTGCAAATAATTTTTTAAGAGATCGAGAAGCCTGCCCTGCACACCGAAGTTTCCAAGTTTCACAGCCAAAGTGGGGTGATCGACCTTGTCGAAGGCTTTGGAAAAGTCGGTGTAAGCAGCGCAGACATCACGACCATTCTCCATTGCCTCGTAGGTTCTCTGAATAAAGGGAACGATGTTGGTCAGAATGGATCGACCCCTGTAAAAACCATGCTGATTAATATCGATTTTTCTTTTAATTTGAAAAAACAGGAGCTCCAAAATAACAGACTCGAAAACTTTTCCAAAGTGACACAGTAGAGAGATCGGCCGATAATTTTCAACATTATTTTTATTTCCGGTTTTATGAATTGGGACGATCTGTGCAACCTTCCATTTTTTTGGAAAAATTCCCAGAGATTAATATCGTAATAGCTAGTGTATTTTCTAAAATTATTTGTTTTAATTATTTTCTTACGACCACCTTTAGAAATGAGAAAAAAAGCACGGTGAATTTGGCTCGAAAGCGCCAAATATCACACGCGTGTTGAAATAGTAGTTTGTATAACAAGAGTGGATATGATGTCCATATCGCTACGGCGTCGTGCTCAAACTTCCGAGGGCAATATGGACAATCTACTCGAGTTGAACAGTATATTTTTTCTCTACGACCATTACTGAATGCAATAATTCCAAAATCATTTTTGATAATAGAATGTAAAAATTCTCGCTGTTGAGTTGGAATATTTATTCTGAAACACTTGTTTCTTATGCGTTTTGCGAATGAATATTCTGTAATTGATCTAAACGACATAGGTTGCCATGAATTTTGAAACTGTCAATGTCAGCAGACAAATTTTAGTGCAAGTCAAAATATGAGTGAAAAATCGGATGAATCAGATATGGAACTGGATAATACTCCACCTGAAATTACAAATATTGCGAATAGTATTTTTGTTCGTGGAGAAAATATAGTCTGCCACTCGGTTAGAATGAAAATTCGATACTCGTGGTTCCTTCGCTCGCTACGCTCGCGTTCGGAATCTTCCACTCGGATCAAATTTTCATTCCAACCTCGTTACAGAATCTACTATTCTACGATCTTATGCTAAAAAATGTAAAAAAAAAGTTTGTAGGTTGCCGGGCTCGAACTCACGACCATTGGTTCCATAGACCAACGCTCTAACGTCTGGACTAATGAGGCGTTTAGTTAATTATTGGAAAACCAACTGATAAATGATGCTACATGAAATGAATTTTCTATGCACATTGCACATTCACCAAGTTGCATTCTTGATAAATCTATTATAAATGCGTCTGGATTTTATTATATTAAGCAAATTAATAACAAATTGTACCATATGCATTTAATTTATATAATTTAGTGTCTTGAAAAAGACGGCGGAGCCTCAGTAAAAATAATATACTGTAATTGGTCAGTACTTTTAAAAACAACGATGGCTTCTCTGTAATTGACTACTGTGATTGGTCAGTTTCATTACCTATCTAGGATGGATATGAGATTTTCCCGCACAGTTAACTGGAATAGCCTACTTTTCTCGCCACTTAAGTATAAAGGAAACAGCACATTTCCATGTGGGATTAGAAAAAAAAATATTTCAACACTAGTATTGAAATACAAGGCACACTATTTAATTTAAACATAATGGTGACAATTTGACAGACTACCCCTATTTATTGAAAGGAACAAATTGTAGAAAGCAGTAATTCTAAAGTGTTTAACTTATTTATCATGTATTTGTCGAGTGATTCAGAATTAGAGTGTGAAAATACGCCATCTGAAATTATAAAAAATGTTAATAATACAGTACTTGAAAATCTATTACCAGGAAAACAAATCGCGCTGAAGAAAGTGTCATGTATTAAACAACACATCTTTATTAGTATCGATAGCGTAGAGAATAGAGCTCTAGCCTACAGATCGCAAGGTCACAGGTTCAAGTCCCATCAGGAGTATTTGACTTTTTTTATAAAAACAATAATTTATAGAATTACTTTGAACTGAAATCTTTCTTGTTGGCTGGATTTTTTAAATTTATGTTTAATGCATCTCTTCCTGATTAAATTTAAATTTTTTTATTCTGGTTAATCTAGAAGTCAATCCAGGATTAGTTCTTCCTATCATATATGAAATATGAAAAAAATTAAAAAAAACTACAAATAAAGGAAAAGCCCATTAACAAACTATAAAACCAGATATTAAGTGGAACATAATAGTTATGCTAATTTCAACACTGGTGTTGATATTTTATTTACAAATCAAAGGCTTTTTTAATAATTCTTTGTGGTCGTAGGAAAAATAGTGTACATTACTCATGTGAAAGTGATTATTCTAAAACAAGGAGAATTTCTTTTTATCTCCTCGTTTGAAAGGTATCACTTTCATCACTTGTTATGTAATATACTATTTGACTAACAGGTGCGGCTTGTCCATAAGGTCATTTGATCAATGCCCACTTACAAATTTGACCCACCCTATTAATTAATTTTTTATACAAAAAAAATATATATCCTTCACAAAATGACAACTTTTAAAATATAAGTGTCATGCGAAAACTCCCCAATGTAAATCGAAACCCTTGGCCGGATTTTACTTAGACCAACAACAATTGACCTTATGGGTTTATATTACATAGAAAATGATCAGAATGAATTGGAACCTAAGCGGAAAACAAACTTATAAGCAAGAAGTTAAAATGAGACAATAAATAAGACCCGTCGTCGACGACGGGGCCAATCATATCGCTTTCTAGGTGGTGTGACAGTAGCTTATTGAAACAGTCAATGATTGAAACACACTCGAGACGTTCCAAAATTCATTTGAGCTAGACAAAGATAAACTAACAACCAAATTTGCGCATTGATTTGCAACGTTTGCATAAAAGCCTAGATATCTATATACTGCCGATCGTGTCTTTAGTGTGTTTTACTTCGTTTGTTAATGTTTGAAATTGATTTTACTTTCCTAATTTTATTGTGTGTGTATGTGTTTTTTTTTGTGAATATTGTAGACTAATGTACATAATATCCATTGTTTATTTGTAGGAATTGTAGTTAAATATTATATTACTTTGGCTGAACAAAAATGTGTTTATTTTCAACTGGCACTGCTAGTAAACAATAACTTAACCACATTGCGATGCGATGCGACCGGTACAGGAGTGCATTCAAATTTTCTCATTTAAATAACCACGTTATTCGATTATATTGTAGCTTTATTTTGCACAACATATACAGGGTGATTCCTAAGCAGATACTTCTTTTTTAGCTGTGTATAGAAGGCATTAAAATAAACAACATTTTCAAATATTTTTTTTCAAAAAACTTAATAATAGGCGAGATGCAGAAGTAAAAAAACTATATGCGGGCCTGGTCATCAAAACGTAACCTGCTATACTTTATGTTGTTTGTCTTATCTCTTATTAGTCATGCAATTTACGGGTCGGTGGTGAGTTATATAGCATGCCGCTGCGGTGTATTTTTCTAAAGCAAGTTAATTTTAAATTGGTGACACGTGAAAATAGTAAAATTTAAAAACAAGAAACTAATAGATATGGTGCTAATTTAAGGTAAGTGTCGTCAAAGTGCGGCTGCTGCTTCGAGATTATAGGCAGTAGGCTTTCCCTTGTGGGCTCATCCTACAACCAGAAGTTTTCTTAATGTTATTCCACGGGCAAGTTAGGCAGGACCGTATTTGATCCATAGTGTAATAAATTAATGTAAGTATCTTATTGTTGAGTTTAAAAAAAAAAGGTATTTGAAAATGTTGTTTATTTTAATGCCTTCCATACACAGCTAAAAAAGAAGTATCAACTTAGGAATCACCCTGTATACTGTTCTATTATTTTATAAATTATGTTAAGTTTGGCATCGAACCGTGTTTGTCTTGTGGTGAAAAATAAAGGTACCTAAAATATAATCGGAAAACATGTTTAATTAAAAAACTATATATTGTGTTACCTAAGTCACTAATTGCCCTCAAAATTTTTCCTACCCGTAAAAAAACTCACTGGTCGCGCCTTTTAACTAAATTGAGGAAAATAATGACCAATGAAATTACCTAATTGTAAGAATGGCGTCATTTGAGGTTTTGGATGGTAGGGGGGTAGGGGGTAGTAGTGGTGGTAGTACATAGTAGAGTGACATTATAATGGAATAAATAATTTCTCCATAATGATTGTTGCCAGCCACATTAAAAGTAGATATCAATAAATACATTTTTTTTTAAAGTTTCTTAAAAAAGAGGTTATATCAGCTACGATAAGGCGTGAGAAATAAGCGGAATTGCCGAACCAGGATCATCATCTGTTACCTGTTCCTATAATTAAGGATTGCTGCAAATTAGTAAGCAGACCATGTATTTTCTGCGGGAATACGTAATTGTCCGAGGTCTACAAAATTATTATAATTTTTTGTGCCACCACATAAATTTCCTATAACAAACACTTCTTGATGTAGGCGTTACGAAGTGTCCTCTCATTTTATAATTGGACCAAATGTCGCGCCAGAAAGACCAAGAATTTAATTTTTCTAAGTTAAAATTAAAAAAGGGAAAATTAATTTTACAAATGGTCTTTGCTCGCAAAGACGGCTTATTTTTCTTCTAACGAAATAAGAACTTAAGAACCTCATTGAGGGCATGACGAGGACTAAATGTCAACTGAGACGTAATGCCGGCATTTTATATGAAAATAATGTAATGAAACGCTTCATTAAAATAGTAAACGGCACCACAAAGAGAAGCGAGAGCCGCATTGTGGCAAATAATAAAAGGGAAAAATAAACCAACTTTTACTAACTTGCTTTGTCTTGATTTCGGAGTATTGAAACCGCGATACTGTCACTTACTTTGATAACGTTCTTTTTTAAATTGAATTTTTAATTTTATTTCTAGACGAATTCGTCCATCCAGTTTTTCGATAAGCTGAAAATTAAAATTAGATTTCTACAAATAAAATAGTGGTTAGTGTCATAGGCGTAGTTAGGGGTACTTAGGGGTGCTAAGCACCCTCGAAATCTAAATTAGCACCCCCAAAAAAAATGCCATAGGCTAATTTTAGAACTAACCTATTTTTATAATATACATTATATGTAATGAATTTTTCATATTAATATTTCAAGCATTCGAATTCTGGTACACATATTTTAGGACTTCAGCACCCCCAGTGTGACCGTCTAACTACGCTTACGTAGTGTGTCTATCTTTTTCATTAAAGTACACAGGGACGCCAAAGGTAATGAGTTCCCTGGGGCACTTATAGACAATAACAGGCTGTTTCGTCCTTGTTGGGACTGATCAGAAAGCCATAACCTGTAAGCAATTCCCACTACAACGATACTGATACTGATGAGTCCCAACAAGTACGAAACAGCCTGTCATTGTCTACCTGTGTCCCAGGGAACCCATTACCTTTGGCGTCTCTGTGTACTTTAATGCAAAAGATAACCCCGTAAAAGGATAAACCACCGAAAGGAGATAAATGACGTTTACTATAAAGTCTATTGCCGGCCAATTCTAATAAACATTTTTTATGTATTTTTTTTTGTTAAATTCGAGTTTTTTTATATATTTCTACTGAACTAATTGAGGTTGGAATATTTGAAGTTTTTTTAGTTGGAAATAGTAAACTTGTGTTTATGCTTACTATCAAATATTTAGATATCATATGTTTGCTAAGCAAAATCACAGTAAGTATTTTTACCGTGTTTTTATTTAGTTTGATAATAAACATCTATGCAACAATACGATAGGTATTTATAAGTTATTTAAAGTTAAAAGGAAAATATTTACAAGCAGTTAGTATTGAACAGCTCTTTATTGAAATCCTAAAAAACTTTTCTTTTCAGGTGAAATTTCAAAAGACATTTAAAATTATTATTATTTAAAACAGAAACAAAAATTAACTAAAATTAAACGGGTCTGATTTTAGTCACTCATTAACAACTGACAAGTCTTTCCAAAACTGCTGTCGATTTTGCGGTAACAGTCCTTCCAGTTTGTCTAAAATATTATTACGCCGCTCTGCAGGCACACCACATGGTCCACTTTTTTGTTTAGGCAAAGTCAATCCAGATTTTATTGTTTTCTTGTTGAGAAAATCAAGGTCCTTCATTTCCTCAGCTTCAAAAGAACACCGGTACTAAAAAATGTAATCGATTGATTTATTTTGCAATAGGCGATATTATAAAGAAACTAACCTGCAATGTAAATTTGTCTTTTTGAGCAATAACTTGTACCATATCTGACAGGTAGGGCCTTGGTTTGGTATTGTTTATTTTATACACTGAACTGCTGTCCAACCATTCGTAGAAGTCTGTATAATTCATTGCTTTAACTTCAACTTTTCCAGAATTTGCCGTTTTAATAGCTGCCACAAAATCATTAAAATCATATGTTTTTCCTTGTCGTTTAAGCGAGAGTTCCACCTGATGATGGAAGTGGTCAGCCGACATAAACGTGTGACCTGGTTCAAAGTAATTAAGCGTTAGAGTACGTGCTGCGATAGCTCCAGAGTTGACTATATATATTAAGAAAGTAAAAAGTCCCCAATTTTTATTCTGTCCTGAACAATTATCGAGCCAAATTGTAACATTTTCAGCATCTCTATTCCTCATAAGAAATGCAAAAAAAATACTAGTTAGTTCTTCCTTGCACCGTCCAGCGACAGCTTCATGTCAAACGACAGCATATGGAACAGCTTTCGACTTCTTGCCCACAGGTATAAAACTCTCATGGTAAGCCACCAATCGTTTGATAAACAATACCTTCTTAAAAGTATCAATAAGAGGGAGCATAATTATTTTTTGTAAGTCAGCTGAGACACATACGGTTTTTTCGTCAAAAAGAGAATCAGCCATGGATCTGTACATGGTCCTGGATGCTTTGGCGCGAGTTATATGCTTTGACCATTGATTACATTTATTGCACTGATCGTCTAAATTATCTTGAGTGTGAGTTTTGTCGTGAAGCCTAAATTCTTCACACGTTTCACATTCTTCATGACCAAGTTTAGTGAAACTTATTTTCTTATCATTTACTACAACTTTGCGATATAAATCATAAGAATTCTGAATTCTCGATATTAGACTTCTTAGCACTATAAACTTACCCACTCTCTTAAATATGAATTACACCTTACTGACTAAAAGTAAAACTTTGGTCCAGTTACTAGTTAAAACTCACAAAACTGTTAAACAACAAGAAAGTTAGTGGTAAAAACACAGATAAAACTACACTAAACGAAAAATTACCGTTTACCGCGCGTTATAGAACAGCGCTGCCAAAACCGCATTTAAGACAAGCTAAGCAAAAACACCGCAAATTTTGCCTGGTTTATTTGTTTTGCGGTATTTTAGCTTAGTGTCAGCATTCTATCGTGTTTTTGCTTAGTATTACTGGGCATATTATTAAATACGGGGTATAGACATATATGTAAATAATCATATTTAACCTTATTTTACGGGATTCTCGCTTAGTATATTGACGAAATTAAATGCCAGCTATATGAAAGTAATTATAACTCATTTTTGACAAAAATTCAATTTACGGGGGTTTTGCTTAGCAGGGCAGTAATCTGCCCGCTTGCCATTATGTTGCTTTTCTACTTCGATTTCTACGCAAAATTTAAGTATAAAAAATCATCTCTCATACCAATCTTTAACAAGAAAGCGCCTTCAAGAACATAGAGTTTAAAAAACTCAAAAAACTGCAAGTTTTTGCATTCAAAGTTATCTTTGAATAAATAATTGGAAATTGAAATGCAGAAAATGATTAGAAATTGATATGCAGCTAAATTTTTAGCTGTCCATATCTCAACAATTATTAACTTTTAAACCTGGGGTGGGATAAATAAAAATTATTGTTTGTTTATCAGGCCATAAGAGGGCGTTATAGAGCGTGGGGGAGGCGGTGACCTTTTTTTAGAAGTAATTTTTGATTTGGGTAGTGTCCACCCTAAAATCATTGGGCCCACTTGTGCCCACCCATCCCAAAAATCCTGGCGCCGCCACTGAATGTAGGGCATCCCATTAAAATGTTTAAAGTAAATTGTGCCTAAATAATTATATTTTGGAGTACTTTTGGTTGCA
The DNA here is from genome assembly GCA_935413205.1 of Polydrusus cervinus. NCBI lineage: Eukaryota > Metazoa > Arthropoda > Insecta > Coleoptera > Curculionidae > Polydrusus > Polydrusus cervinus. The sequence goes on along the minus strand of OW284514.1, from coordinate 20,198,135 downwards.
ACGGAAGTGGGATTGTCATGACAGGAGCATTCAAGTCCCATACTAGGAAGTAAGAATAACTATATTAACCTATCTATATAGGGATTCGTTTTTTTTAAATTTTGAATCAATAAATTTTCAGCATTCCCAAAAATTGTTTTCTTGAAAAGCGTTAGAGATAAACTGCTGGACGATTCAAGCGGACCGAGCTAATTGTTAGGTGAACTTTGGAGTAAAATATTTTACGAACGAATAAAGCTATCGATGCGCGGTTTTGCAAAATTTAAAAGAGAATTTAATTCTTAATATGCACATTTTTCCCGATTTTTTTTTTACTTCTAACCTTTAACTGTCTACAGGGTTCAAAGAGAAGTATGTTTTTTTTACCAAAGTTTCTAAGTACCGGATTTCCACAAAAATAATTTTAAATTATTTTGGATGGCATTTTCTTTATCTCCTATTTATAGAAAACAAAATAAATTCGCAAATTTTTGATATCCCTCTTTGTTCATGAAATTTCGATTTTTTTCTCAACCCCTGTAAATTTCAGGTATTTTTGTCATTAGGCCTTACAATGTTTTGTAAGAACGGGTTTTGGTAAGTAATTATAACTTCTTAGGACCACCTCTTTTGCAACAGGTACATTTTAATTTCTTGCGGTTCGTCGTGACCAGTGGCGTACCCATAATCGGTTTTATTTTAATTTTTTTCATTTTATATGCCTCCATTTCCACACATCGTGTGTTTCGTGCCAGGATAACTAATCACGACGAAACGCAAGAAATTAAAATATTATCGTTGCAAAAGAGGTGGTCCTAAGAAGTTATAATCACTTACCAAAACCCGTTCTTACAAAACATTGTAAGGCCTATATAATGACAAAAATACCTGAAATTTATAGGGGTTGAGAAAAAAATTTCATGAACAAAGAGGGATATCAAAAATTTGAGAATTTACTTTGTTCTCTAGAAATAGGAGATAAAGAAAATGCCATCCAAAATAGTTTAAAATTATTTTTGTGGAAATCCGGTACTTAGAAACTTTGGTAAAAAAAACATACTTCTCTTTGAACCCTGTAGACAGTTAGAGGTTAGAAGTAAAAAAAAATCGGAAAAGATGTGCATATTAAGAATTAAATTCTCTTTTAAATTTTGCAAACCGCGCATCGATAGCTTTATTCGTTCGTAAAAGTTCATCTAACAATTAGCTCGGTCCGCTTGAATTGTCCAGCAGTTTAGCTATGGGGTAGGAATTTTACGTAGAATCCAGTTTTAAAAGACATACGGAGTGTTCGGTTTAAAATAATAAAGTTAAATATTCAAAATCGACATCTTCAGTAACTTCCCGATATTTTAAATCGATCTGGATATTAATGTCGTGGTCATCCGGTGGCAAAAGCCCATTATGGTTTTACAAACAAAAATTACTTACATTTTGTAACTTAGTGATTTTACCTTTTCTTGAGTTATTCAATTTATTTTTAATATTAAAATTTCATATTAATACCCTGTACAATAACATAGATAGATAACCCAGTGGTTTTATTGTATTTAATTGGTAAAGCAAATCTAAATATTATTTTGTAAACTGACCCACATAAAGTGTTGATATTGTGGGTTCAGTCAACCTTTTAGATTACAATTTAAGAATGATAGAGAAAGCGAAGTTACATAAGGATTATACAAAAATTAACCACAACCAAAATTTGTGTGAAAAAAGTCACAGTATTGCACTGAATTACCTTTTTCAATCAATTTATTTAAAAAAATAAAAACATAACAAGTAATTGTTGCATAAAATGTGCTATTAGACTGTAGCAAAACCACTTCGTATAAATACTAAATTTCGACAAATCTTTATACCAGTACCATTGTAGTGCTCGTCTCATTACCATGAGGACCCTTATAGTTAGTATAGGGTTTTTTGCACTTATTGCTCTCAGTGCAGCTGGGATAATCAAAGACGATGAAAAAAAGGATAGTGCGTTAGTGGCTCCAATAGTTCCTGCCGACTTAGCTGTTGCACCTTCAGCTGACTTAGCCATTGCTCATGCAGCAAACTTAGCAGTTGTTTCTGCTGCCGACTTATCGGCTGCCGCAACAGGACATGGAGGCGGTGGTCATGGAGGCGGTGGTCATGGAGGCGGTGGTCATGGAGGCGGTGGTCATGGAGGAGGTGGTCATGGAGGAGGTGGTCATGGAGGAGGTGGTCATGGAGGAGGTGGCCATGGAGGTGGTCATGGCGGTGGTCATGGAGGTGGTCATGGAGGTGGTCATGGAGGTGGTCATGGAGGTGGTCATGGCGGTGGTCATGGAGGTGGTCATGGAGGTGGTCATGGAGGCGGTGGTCATGGAGGTGGTGGTCATGGAGGTGGTCATGGAGGTGGTGGTCATGGAGGAGGTCATGGAGGCGGTGGTGGCGGCGGCGGTGGTGGTCATCATTCTAGTCACCATGAAGAAGGTGGTGGTCATAAGCACGAAGCGCACCATCACTCCGATCACGGTGAAAAGGGTGACAAAGGATACAAATCCGACCATCACCATGACAAGGGTCATCACGGAAAACATGGTAAACATCATGAAGCCCACCATCACGGTGAGAAAGGAGGACATCACAAGCATCATCACGATGAAGGTGGCCATCACAGCGAGCATCATGCCGACGGAAAACACCACAAAGCCGGTAAATTTGGTGAGAAAAAAGGACACAAAAAAGGTCAAAAAACTACAGGATATCATCACAAATCTCATAAAGACGAGTATCATAAAGATCACAAATTTTACGATGACTACCACAAGGGAGGACATCACGCCAAACATGGACAACATCATGGACAGCATGGAGGTAAAGCAGGACATCATAAGAAGGGAGGTTCACACAAGAGTGGGTACCATGCCGATCATCATGGAAAGAAAGGTAAATCCCACAAGGGACATCATGATGAACATCATAAGGGACATAAGGGACATGGAGGTCATGAAACTCATCATTCGCATCATTCCGATTATGGAAAGAAAGGAGGTAATTCTGGTGGAAAAGAATATGGATACAGTCATGGAAAGAAACACTAAACAGACTGTTATATTTGCCAAAGATTCAAATTTTGTAGGTAGTTTATTTATTGTTGAAATTCTTATAACAATTTTTAGGAAGAAGTTTTACAGCGGAAAAATATTAACTGACTTTTTATGTAATATTATGTAAAATAGAAATTGTTATATTTGTTTACACTACTTGTGATAGCGACGTTTAAAATAAAAAAGTATTTATTCTATAATTCTTGATTTTTATTTTTTGCTCATTTTTAAATTAGGTTTTTATTAATTATTTTGATTTATTTAAAAATACTTTCTACAACCAAATTACAGTAGGACATAGGGCTTTAAAAAAAAAACAATTTTTAAACTTGTTAAACTAATTTCCTGTCCTCAAACCTAAACTTTTTTTAATTAAAACCAATCAACTTAAAACTTCAACAATAATATTTTGGATTGCAATAAGATTTTAACTTTTAGTTGTAAATTCAAAATATCATAAATAAATGTTTATACAGGGTTTTAACTGGAACAAATTTGCTAAAAACTTAGGGAAAAATATTTTTGAAAAATGGAAAAACAAGTAGATTGAGATTTTGTATGTGCTACATTTTGGCATTTTTTTTTTTTATGATAAAACACCTGCACTGTAGGAAAAATCCTTTAAGGCGCTCTGGGAGCGGTGCGAGTGCGAAAAAAGCGATTAACGTTGGTCTTGAAACGTTGAAGATTGTATTCATTGGGAAACACGACCTCAGGAAGATCATTCCACAAAGATGACGTTCTTCAGATGAAAGAATTCTTGAACAATGAAGTTCGAGGAGTACTAAGCTGAATAACATATGGATGAGCGGCAGTGGTTCGCCGTGTATTTCTGTTTTGCATTGCTCTAGGTGGAATCAAGTGGGCAATGTCAGTCGAACACCTGCCATGGAAATATCTGTAAAAGAGAACCAAATCACCAACCTGTCTTCGATGTTCCAGGCTATCGAGGGTCTTGGTCAGCTCGGGGTCGCCGATCAGACGAACGGCTCTCCTTTGAATGGAATCCAGTAGCCGAAGGGTGTGCTTGGGTGCAGAGCTCCAGACATGAGAGCAATATTCTAATGATGGTCGAATCTGGGCTTTGTAGAGTGTCAAAAGTTGATGAGGTGTGTACAACCTTTTGGTGCGGAAAAGTACACCAAGTTTCTGTGCAGCTGTCTTGGCAATTGCGGCAACGTGATTATGCCAAGACATATTACCTCCCAGATTGACCCCCAGCAAATTAATAGACGGTGCCAGGGGAATTGCGTGTCCTGCCATGACTATATCCGGTTCTGCAATGTTAACCTTTTTGGAGAAGACTGCTGCCTGGGTTTTCTTAGCATTAAATTCGACTTGGTTACTGTCGCCCCAAGCCAAAAAAAATATTTTTACCGTTTTGGTGAAACAAAACCCACCTTAATTTTTTTCTTTTAATGGAAACATACCACTTATGATACCTTTTTGGAAAGCTCTTTAAAGCGAAAATTATAAAAACAAATTTCCAAACTATTTTTTTTTCCAGATATCGCCAGAAGTGCTAGGAATTTTTAAAAGACATTTGGTTGAGCACCAAATCGGGCAACTTTTTGTATCTCTTATAGTTTTAGAGATCCCAATAGTTACACTTGAATTTGGGACACCCTGTACATAAATAAAACAAATCCATATTTTAATTTTTTTTTATTGGTTAGTAAATGATAGATTACAAACTTATTGTTACAAGGCTATAAGCGATATTTTAGTAAGGAATAAATATTATTTAAATAATCTTACTATTTTACCAAGCTACCCCTACTTAAAACTAGTACAAAAATCGTTTAAATTTAAAACATAATTAGTTTTTCAGACTGTTTTATGTGTTAAAGTGACTAATATGACAATATTTAAGTTTTTTAAGTATGCCAAATTGGATTTTATTTAACTTATTTTACCTAACCTTGTTTTACTTGTGGTAACTATAACTTTACTGCATTTACCACACTTATTTTACGTGCATGCATATAAAAAAATCGATTTAGATAAAAAGCATAAGAAATCAAAATAGGTATAGAAAACAAAAAATTCTGTTTTTTTTTTCGCAGAACCACAAAGTTTTATTTAAACATTTTAATCAAATTTACAAGAAAAGGCCGGCCTACTTTTGGACTGTTTTTTGCCAATCATGCCATCAAAGTGTGAAACCTATAAGCATTTAAGATAGTCCTAAAAAAACTTTAATAAGAAATATGTAAATACAATACACATTGCTCCACTTGTATTAATAATTACAGTACAATGTTCGAGGCCAGTCAATTGATGTCATTATCAGTAACAAACTACATTATCATCATAAAACATTTATAACTGCGCATAAAGCAATAAAGATAGGATTTGATTTAATTATCATAATAAAATTTATTATCTTGTATCTCGTACACCCTTATCTCTTACCATAAAGCGAAGTTTTAAATTTTTATGGACATCCATGCCTATTGTTTGTAAATAAAAGATCTCGAAATTTTAGATTAAAATTACAAAAATTAATTAAATTAAGGGAATGATCGGTATAATTTTTTTATTTAAGATGTAAGTATGTCTGTTATGCTATTATAAACATTTTCCAAACAAATGCTATAAGGTTATTTAGTATTTATTTATAAATTACATTTTATGTCGTGCTCCAATGGAAAAGCCCCAAAAAGACAGTAAAGTATTTAGTTTTCCAAAAAAAAAATTAAAAGAAATAGTTTTTGTAATTTAATTTTACATTATACTAGGAAGACAGATATTTAGCATGATTTGAAAAATATTATAATAGTTATTTACGATATAAGTGTTGTAAAGATTCATATTACAACACGAGATGTTATATCATCAAAATCATATCTACTTTCATCTATGAATAAAAATATTTGGTAAAAGGCATTTTTAAAAATAAAAATGCACCTGCTATTAAGTTTACTAATCAAGTTTTTTATGTTACCTTTCGCATAATTACTGTTTCGTATGGTTACCGTCGAAACTTTGTCAAAAAAATTCAAAAATATAAAAAGCGTTTTTCAATATGAGCGATGCTGATGGAAGTTTACCCTCTGATATAGAAGCAGCGGCAAACGAAGCGATCTCAAGTTTAGTTCCGACAAAATCCAAGGCGCGCTATGAGTTGGAGTATCAGAAGTTTGAAGATTGGTGCAAAGCTAACAAAATAAAGGAGGTGTGAAAATCCTTTTGGGTTATTTTTCCGTAAAGCAACGCTCCCAGAAACCATCTACACTATGGACTCACTACTCAATGAAAATAAATCATTCTTCTAAAAAGTGTGGTTTAATTTAACAGCAAAATTTTAATAAAATTGTTTTTTTTTTTCCATTACAGCACTGGTGCTGTAAAGGCATCTATTACAGCACTAGTACTGTAATAGATGCCCTTACAAAACGATTTACAGAACTGTAAAATTCATATTACTAAATGAAAGTAGATAAATAATGTTACGTGACAATTTTATAAAATACACTTTTTTAAATAATGTTAAATTGGGACTTTTTATTTTAATGTGAAATTAATTTCTAAAAATAATTCATTTAAACCATTTTTTTAAATCTCAATTTTTTCTAAAAAAATCTCAAAATTTTATTATCCTATTCCAGCACTTCCAATAAATATTTAGAATCGTCTATACTAGTCTATATTGTGAACATATTTTATATAAAAATAATTATTAAATCAGGAAACTTTTGAAATTATTCATGACACTCCAGGTATAAATCTGATACAGACAGGGTGGCATTTTTAACTGGAATAAATTCAGTATTAGAAAGCCTCTTTATTTGCGAAGAAAATAAGGAAATACGGGTGCCTTTATTTATAGTTTGGTACATTTTTTCTTCCCGTCATGACATTTACCCCTCTTTTGGGGGTAGAAACCGCCCCCAACTTTTTTTTCTCAAATGTAAAGGTATGTATTGCGATAGCTCGTTAGAAAGGGCATGAAAAAAGGAATACGATCCACTATTTACTTTTGCATTTTGGTAATATAGAAAGCCAGAAAAAAATAAGAACTGGCCATTTTAGCAACAATTCATACTACAATTTTGGTTTTGGCAGCGCAGACTGACTGAAAAAAAGGAAACATTTTTTATTATTTATTGATTGGTTGTTTGTTTAGTTAATGCCGCATTCCAGTGGGCACTTTTTGTTATTGGTTTTGTCAAGAAAAAATTGGGCAACATGTCCAACAATTTTTAAAATAAAAAAAATTGGGTCTAGATTACCGAAATGCAAAAGTAAATAGTGGGTCGTATTCCTTTTTTATGCCCTTTCCAACGAGCTATCGCAATACATACTTTAACATTTAAGAAAAAAAAGTTGGGGGCGGTTTGTACCCCAAAAAGAGGGGCAAATTTCATGACGGAACGAAATAAGTGTACTAAACTAAAAATAAAGGCACCCGTATTTCCGTATTTTCTCCGCAAATAAAGAGGCTTCCTAATACTGAATTTATTCCAGTTAAAAATTCCACCCTGTATAATTATAATAAAACTCGAATATCGTTAGGAAGTGAGGAGTAAAGCATTCGATATTTCTTTTTTTAAATCAATATTTTATTACATTTTCGTTTAATTTAAAAGCGGCCTAATACCAGTCTTTGGGTAAAAATAAACTACAACAAAAAAGTTTTAAAATATTAATTAATAAATAAGTTATTAAAAGCAAGAAACGACATTTTGTCCAATTTGCCTATATTTATTTTTTTACCCTTATAACTACAAAGATCCAAACTTTTTTAACTTGAAACTGTATATAAATCGTGCTCCAAAGGTGGGTATTTAGTCAGTTTTAAAATAAAACGAAAATGTAACAAAATATTGATAGAAAACTTAACTCTTGAAAAAAACCTACAGCGATGACAAAATTAACACTTTTTACCTACGAATATAAAAAAAAGGGTATATTTGTGGATCTAAATAGCAATAATCTTCGTTACGGTATAATTAATTTATAACGCCTAATAGATTTACTTAATTTACCGTAAAATTTAATACTTCGGTGACATGGTATATTATACCCGAGATTATACCCAAAATTGATTATATAATATAAAAGACATTTAATGAAAAATGAAGCAACATTTGGAAAAAAACATTTTTTAAATTTTTGTATTTTTCGAAACTCATTTTTTTAAAAGGAAAGTTTTCAGTAGGTATTTTTTAAACCAAAATGTTATCAAAGCAGAAACTGAATGAAAAACCAAATATTTTCATAAAAGGTAATACCCGTTTAAAAGGAACAAATACTACCACTCATTATCATTACTTATGGAATAGTAGTACTTGATTTTCAAAAGCCCATATTTTCATCAAGTTTCAATCAACTAAGGATAATGTGTGTAACTTAAGTTGATGTCTTTTTATATAGGATGATGGCTAAAATATCAAGCTGGGTAAAATCTGCTGATTTTAAAATTGATGTTTCTAAAATACGAAGCTATAAAAATTAAATTTTATTATTGTGTTGGTTACAGCTTTATGTGAGGTACTTACTGTACTCACACTGGTGTCAATTAAAAATGATTAAATTAAAAAATCGTTACACTATTTACACTTTCCCCCGGTTTTTGAGTATGGAGAATACGAAAAACTGTAGATTACAGATTTATGTTAGGTACCCATTTTTTAATAAATAAATATTATCGTTCCTGTCAATTAAAATTCAAAAAACCGTTATTGCCTATTACGTTTTCTGGCAGCATATAAAGATTTTTAGAATTTTTTTTTAATTGACCCAAACGCTACTACGCTGTAATGGGAACAGTATGTACCTAACACAAAGCTGTAATTAAAACTTTTTATATTTTCCATCCTCGAAAACGAGGGGCGAGTGGGTTTCATAGCAGCGTAATTGGAAATACTTACCAAAAAATTATTTTTTTTAAATTGACATAAAGGGCACTGTGCTGTACTGGCTACAGTAGGTACCTAACATTAGTCTGTAACCAATATAATAATAAACTGCAAATGGAACGGATTGATTGAATTTTGATAAAAATATGGGTTTTTGATAATAAAGTGATTTTTTACTATTCCATGATAAATATACGTAGGGTGTATACGTTTTAACAAAGTGCCTCAAATTTTTAATATTTCAAAAATTAATTAAAAAAATATGGTTTTCAAAAATGACTTTTTTTAGATTAGGTACTTTTATTATTATAAGTAGGTACCTACCTAACAACCTATTTTAAAAATTATTTATTGCTATTTCCTTGACGCCCCAAATTAAATGTTATGGTATTTTAAGTAAGAGTAGCCAGTTTTTATCCACCAACAAAATCCCGCTAAACGATATTTCAAAGGCAAATTTCTCTGAAACTACAAAAAACAATTTAGTTAAAATCTGTTTCATTTTGAGGTGCAAGAGTCATTCTTTCTAACGAAATAAAATTCGGGTTTCAGGGGTCAGCGGTTGCCGAGATTTTAGCGTTTGAAAAATCGAAAAGAGGCATTGTGTTGGCTAAAACATATCCATTATTTTACCTTAACCTAAATAAATATTAAACAACAAATGATTTTTATATTTTATTTTAAAAACGTTATACAAAATATAATAAGCATAATGCATTTTACCACCATAAATATAATTTAATTATAAAGTATACACAGTGTGTTTAATAAAGTAAAAAACCAAAAATTTTGATCTAAACTAAAGAAAAAATTATTTTAAATAAAACATTAATTTAACTAAAGATGTTAAATATTGAAAGGTTGAAGGTCGTTCTTTAAGATAGTCAGATAAGATTTTAGAATAAAAAAATAAAGATTTTTACGTTTTTATTATTATTTTTATTTATTTAGAATTTTTTTCACACTGTGTGATAATAGAGATTTATAGATACTTAACTAAGTAGAGATTAAATAATCCTTTTACAATAATATGTAGGCAAAAAAGCGTTTGCAATCTTTTTTAAACTTTAATTGGTTAATAAAATTATATTAGAGAGCAGAAGATGTAAGTTTATCTTTCGATACAGTATTATTTGAACATAAATACTGTTTTACCAACAAAAAAACGCCATGGCTTAGTGACCTTATTCTCCAATAGTTGTTGTGAACGGCAATGATAGTTGTATCCATCAAACACGAAAGATATCCATCATCTTACTTACCCTAATAATAAACATCCCGTTACTCTAAACTAGATTTTCTCAAATTATTTGCGACCTCCAGAACTTGATCATTTTCCGGTGGACTCTGTTCTTGACCTACCTCTGGATTTCCATCCTGTTCCATATTTTGCCCTAGAGTTGAATCCTCACCGATATCTCGAATAGCATTTGCTTCTGTTTCAGATTTCCCAGTATTAACTGCAGCATCTACCATAACGACGCAGCATCCATGTCTCTTCCAGCCTCCATGATGTTTTCCATATGGCCCATGGCCCCACTTACCTCCATGATGGCGTCTTCCTTCGAATATTCCTGGTCCAAGCTGATTTCCTGCAGCAAAAAGCTCATGAAAATACTTGGGGCCTCCTCTGCCCATTTTGTGTCCTCTTCTACCACCATGGTGTCCTCCATGAGGTCCTCTATGCATCCTATGTCCTTTTCCACGATGATGTTTTCTTATATGTCCATGCCTTATACCTCCTTCATCCCCTGTAGTATCTTCGTTTTCTGTACCGCTTCCTTCTTGACAACATTTTCTACATCCATGTCCTCTCTTACCTTTATAATGTCCTCGAAGTTGTTTTCTTACATACCCCTCCTTATCCTTGTCATTTTCACCCTTTTCACCGTCAGTGGTTACTTCGTTTTCTGTGGTCTCACCGTCATTTTTCTGACATCTTGGACAAGACCTCCTAAATTCGTGATGTCTTCTTCCACCATGGTGTCTAAAATAATGCCATCCGTTGTAACAGCACCCCTCAGTTTTATCCTGCCCTTCCTTGTTTTGTGTCGATGTAACAAGTGCGTTACTGGTTTCCCCTGTACCATTATTTTCAGCAGGCATTTCAGAGGTATTGCCCTCTTCATTATGCTTTGCTTTTTGATCAGACCCACTATTCTTTCCACAACAGCATTTTTCACATATCCAGTGATGTCTTCTCTTATAAAATTCTTTAGGCAAAAACTTACGCGCATCTTCGGCTCCTGCCTCTACATTTTGCGTTACTTTATCGGGCACATCGTTTTCACTTAAGCAACCGCGATCAAAGTCCAATCCACAGTGATGTTTTCCCCTGAAAAAATATTTTCCCATATGTTGGCCAGGATGTTTGAAATGATGGCCGAATTTTTCGTGTTTTCCACCGTGTTTGTTCATCTTATTATGGTGTCCATGTCCATGACCGTGGCCACGAGGTTTAAGGTGTTTCGGAAACATTGTTGTTAACGGTAAATAAATTTAACCTTGCGCGGCGTCGATGATATGAATGCGAAGCGAGCTCACAACTGGAGAATGTTTGCAACACAACGAGTTTTATAGCAGGATTTAATCAATATTAAGTGATAGTAAGGATGCCCGTGTACTGTCATTTGATGAAAAGGCGACTATCAAAATAATATGCTTTCTTTTGACAGGATGACAGTTTGGCACAGGTAGTATGTATTTACTTAATGCGAATATTTCCCTTATGTTTGAAATTTCCCAAAAAAGAAATGCAGTTTTCGAAAAATTACAATGATAATTGCACCCTAGCTATCGATAATTGCCCGGCCGGTACCGATAAGTGTCCGGCAGATCTTATTGTGTTAAACATTGATATTTTGAAATTAATTTGCGAATTTTATTGGTAAATTTAATTCCCACTGAGTAGGTATACAGAAAATAGTTATTTTTGTATTAAGTGCGCAAAATAGGTGTTTTTTAATAGCACATGAGATTGTAAATTTTTACCGAGACCGTTATGTCGAGGTTAAAAATGCAATGCAACATATTTTGTACAACTGTTTGTTGTTAACTATTTTTTGTCGTGTTTAGAAAAGAAATCTAAAATCATAATTTATAGCTTTTAAGGTATTATTTCTTACACCTGTTTCCATTACCATGAAAACCTGCGATAGTTTAAATTTTATTGATTGTCAAATCTATCGTTTTTCGTGTCAAAAGTTTATAGTTGTTTGCTCAAGTTTGGTACCATTTAAATGTCTGAGAGTGATAGTGAGACACCTCACGAAATTACGGATGCGGCAGAAATCGTTATATCAAATCTTTTGCCCGCGAAATCAAGAATCAAATATGGAACTACTGGAATTAATATAGGGAACAATTGCTCTAACTTTACCGTTAATTACTATTCTAATAATAATTGTTAATTTAATTCACTTTAATAATAAATTTTTTTATAAAAAATGTTTTGGAAATTAATTTTTGCATTTTTATACCAAAAAAAAATCAGCTGAGCTTGCCGTGAAAAAATATCATTTTTTCACGGTGAAAAAAAGAGACGTTTTGTGCATCCATGGTAACCAAAAAAGTCATCTTTTTTTGACAGTAGTACAAAAAATTATATTCGTAGGTAAATTTCCTGCCCACATGTAAAAATACACTTCTTTGCATATGGGTTTTGAAATAAGTTACAGGAATCAAGTGATCTATATATGAGTTTTTTTCATAGAACCCATATTTAACAATGTATGATTTTTTTTCACAGCAACCATCATTTATTATTAAGTTTAAAAAAAATTCTTTGAGTTCGATTAAAAAAAAATTGAAGAAAGGGAACCAAAAAATACCATGAACAGTAAGCAGTACGTATGGAGCCACTTTATTTTCGTTATCAACGAAATTAATAGTATTCATGCTTCAAAAACTAGATAATTTTGCATTATGGCCTGTTTTACTTAAAAACTGGATTCGTTAATTTTTATATATCAACCTGTAATATTCGCGAAACTCATTTTTCAAAATAATAATCACATTCTATGATTCACTTATAAGCAGAAGAGAAGTGGCAATACCACCTAAGAAATTGACAAATACAAAACAACGAAATAATAACTTCAAAAGTTCATTTTATTTTTTTCTAAAAATGTTATTATTTTCTCTGTTTTAACTGGTTTTATGTACTCATCTTATTTTTTACCATTTAAGGAAGATTTATACCAGTTATTTTTCTATTTCTGTTGCGTATAATAAAAGTTATAGGGTTGGAGCCCCGTCGAAAATATTAGATAATAGTAGAAAAATGGAAAATTATTTTCATCGCAAAAAAACAACAAGGAAAGTATACAAGTTTTAAAGAATTACATATATTAAATTTAAAAAAAAATCGTGTATGCATAGGATCTAGGATAAATAATTTAATTCAAATAATAAATCTGATGGATATTTGCATCTCTTTAAAATATATTCTTAACCTCACTTTTGCTTAAGTGACATAAAACGACAGGTCAAATATAAATATTCATTGTCGTCATTCTTAAGATATAATTATCTGATTATTGTGATTGATCAATTTCATTCATCAATTTAAATATAATAAGTAATTTGCATAATAATCTGTATTTATTTTTATCTTTAAGAAGAGGAAGAGGCACATCTTTTTCCATATTGTACCTACATTATTAAATTAAATCCACATTTAAAAAGTTTGGACAACATTTCCTTAAAGTAAAAACCCGTGCCCATTATATTAGTCATTAAAATGGACTTATTGTCCTTTTCACTGATGTCTTTCATACTGTGTAATATATATAAGCATTTTTATGATTTTAGGTAGGCACCCTGACTAAACATGGCTGAGTCATTGAGTCATGTGATGTTTCTATTTTTACTGTAAACTTAAAGTTCCGCGATTAGGAAACAATGGATCATTACTTTACATTCTTATCATTTCATGTTTAATTTTGTTATCGGGTACCGTAAAAACAACAAAAAAATATAAAATATTTTCGGATCTGACGTCAATTTGCGCAATGATGCAACATTGTGCAATATTGTGCAACATGAATAAATATTAGGCAATATTGCAAACGGTTTAAAGTACAAATCGTATAATTCCGTGTAAAATATGGAATAAAAAGATCAATGTCCAGATACAATATTTACTACCTTTAAATTAAAATTGACAGACAAAAGGTCAATGGTCGTTTCACGGTCACAACACGACGCGACGTAGAAAACTCCATTTAGTAACTTTTTAGTTTCAAAATCGATTTTGAACGTTTTTGTTCGACAAATATTGTAGGTGTTCTTTTAGCCTCAGTTTCTTGGAACGTAAATAAAAGCATAAAAAATAGTTTTAGGAATAAGTAGTCCATCATTCTCGCAGTAGATAATTTTTTAATGTATAAATAAAATAATTTTTCGGAAGAAATATTTGAATCTTCACTGTTAAAACTAATTACACTTTTTTATCGTTGGCAATTTATTACCACAATATACCGGGTGATGCATCGTGATTGGAAACATAGGAAATTCCATGCAAGTTTTAGATTGTCCAAATATTTGCTCCCCTGAGAGCGGGGTTATAGGGAAATTTTTTAGGTTCTCTGTGGGGTGAGTGCACATGAGGAGTTTGAATAAGTTTGGACAACCCGATCTTAACTTATTTGAATAGGATTGAGGTTGGTTTTTCATTAGAATTCACCAGGTAATGATATGGATGCCAGCATTAATTGGACTTGTCACCCTGTGACTTGTCATTGTTAAATTTAATTCGCAAACGCTATGCTTTTTAAAAATCGTTCCTATTCAAATAAGTTAAGATCGGGTTGTCTAAAGTTGTTCAAACTCCCTATGTGCACTCACCACACAAGGACCCTAAAAAAGTATTTCTGAAACACCGCTCTAAAGTCAACAGGGGAGCAAATATTTGGAAAGTCTAAAACTTGCATGGGATTTCCTGTTTCCAATCATGGTATACCTACTCATTCATAAAAAATAAATTTTAAACCACCTGAAAGTACTTTAAACAAATAAGGTTGTATTTCACACTGTTAGATATTAAAATATAAATCAGATTGCATAGTACTACCAAAAAGTGAAAACTTTACTATTGGTAGTATATCACCACCTGCAGACCGGTTTCGAGCTCTTTTGCTTTTGTTAGGACAGGATAGGTGACCATACCAAAAAAAGTTTCGTTATTACAGCCTATGGTATTAACCTTCTGAAGTTGTATATAGCCCTTTACGCCATCTCTTAGTAGTCCCATGTCCCATATCGAAAATCCAAAAAATTATTAATTCAAAAAATATTTTCATTATAAATACCTACTTTCATTAGAAAAACATAAAAAGCTGTAATTTTGCATAACAAATAGCGGAAAAAGTATTTTTGCCTACTAATTATATAGCATAAAAATACAGTAAAAATTACGAAATTTTTTCCAGTGCACTGTTTATGTAAACTATTTTCCGCGCCATGCGTATTTAAAAAGTTATTAAAAACATATTTTTCATTTGTACCGCCATTTTCCTTAGTTGTTTATGATAAATTGTATCTCGGGAATCAGTAATCGAACAGTTTATTGCAAAAAAAATGTAAGTATAAAGAGAGTGGCCAAGATAAATTGTGGAAATCATTTTTGTTTTTCAGATGACCACTAGAGAGCAATTACCTCTGCATTGCTAGACCTCTTAAAATTAATAAATGTATCATAAAACTCCAATTAAAATATAAAGTAATAAGAATAAAAAAATGTTTAAGTTTTTAATTTTTTATTTTATAACAATCAAGGTCAATGAAAACAAACATAACAAAAACAATAACAATAGGAAACTTTATTCCTCTATTAATGCTTATGGGCGAATCCCCAATGTTTTCCATCGTGATGATCATCTTTCTTTCCGTAGTCGCTGTGGTGTTTATGATGACTTTCATGTCCTCCATGACCTTTGTGTCCATGATGATCATGATGATGATGTCCTTTAGAGCCATGACCCTTCTTTCCATGATGATCATGATGGTGTCCACTCTTGTGAGATCCTCCTTTCTTGTGATGACCTCCTTTAGATCCGTGATGTCCGTGATGGTGTCCGTGTTTGCTGTGATGTCCACCGTGGTGATGATCATCGTAGAACTTGTGTTTCTTATGCGAACTATCGTGATGTTTCTTAACGTGGTGTCCATGCGTCTTTTGTCCTTTCTTATGACCCTTCTTTTCTCCGAATTTACCTCCCTTATGGTGGCCCCCGTGAGCGTGATGTTCATGATGATGACCACCGCCTCCGTGATGAGACTTGTGGTGTCCACCTTTCTCCCCATGATGACCAGCGTGATGATGCTTTCCATGTTTACCATGATGTCCCTTATCGTGGTGATGGTCAGTATGGTAACCTTTATCTCCTTTGCCTCCGTGGCTGGAATGATGATGTGCGTGATGTTCATGACCGCCACCCTCATGGTGAGAACTGGCATGTCCATGTCCATGTCCTGAAGCAGCAACTTCTGAGTCAGCTACATTTTCCAATTCTTGCTCATCTTCCCCTTTAAGAGATTTGGTGCTGGCTAATGCTGCTACAAAGAGCAGTCCGAAACAAAGAATGAATACCTTCATTTTTGCTGTTTAATATTTTAATAGGATTCAGCAGCTTAAAAGAACTTAGCTATCTATTAAAAAGATACTGGTGTTCCTACTGGGCCATTGTTTAACTTCTGTTAACTGAGACCATTGATTGTCTGTGTTTGAAAAATGTCAGTGAGCTATTTATATTAAATGTATTTCTTAAGATACCATTTTATTAATTTGCACAACTGATTTCGCACTGCACCAGTTTTTTCTGCGTAGTTTAGTTACCAATTTGTAAATATCTAAAACTTAACTTTGCTCGATTTCGTATTATTGATAATCAACCGGTAAATTATTATTTACACTTAGCATATGCCCGCAGCTTCGTTAACGTTTATTTATAAGAATACATATATTTATGATTACAAAAATTTAAAAAAAACAGGTAAACTCGGACCCAAATTTATATATTAACAGAAAACTACTGTTAAAAATTAAAGAATCCTTAAATGTTTTTTAATATTAAGAGAAAAAATTGGTTTATAAGTCGCAAACGATAGATTTTCAAACCCAGAGGTAAATTCGCCCTTTCTATTGCAATTGCAATTATTTCTGCAAATGTCATATATAATATGTCACCGTAAAACATGCTGGTTAGTTAATTAATGTTAAAATTCTTTATGCAATCCAACATAAGACACCTAAATTAAATTATAAATAATTATTTATACCTATATTATAATTTCAAAAATATTTTCAGTGACGTAAGCTAACAACTTCACTTTAATTAAAAAGCGATACTAAAGTCAAATTTTTTTAAGAAAACGCCAAGTCACTTGTCATTTATGGCACCCTGTTGACGTCTGGTTTATTTTACGTTTAGAGGTTGGCTAAAAAGACAGGACCGGACTATTTTTATGTTCCATTAACAAACTAAAAAATTTTTTAAATATTAAGTTCCTTATCTCCCATTTTAATTTATCAAAGAAGACTTTACAAATTTTTCTATTTAAATCATCGTTCTTAACTAAAGTTGTTAAGAATCTTTTGGAGATGTTATCCAAATTGGAACAAAAGTCAAGAACCTATTAGGTATCCACTGAATACTACCTAGATATTGTGATAGGAATTACTTACAATAAAGTAATGTACATAAATATTATCGACAAAGCTTTTAAAAAATTTAACTTATCGACATACTACTCTCCTTTGCTCGTGAATATTAAAGAATGTAATAAATGCCGGTACTACTGCACGAGCTAGGTAAAATACGTAAAACATGGTATATATGGTATACAAAACAATCACTATACTTCATTTTAGTTATGATTCTAACTTTCAATCAGAAAACTCTATATACACTATATAAAAAACAGCCACAAAAATACTAAAAAACACCAAAAAACAACGAAAATAATAGGACGCGAACTGACATGTGAACTTGTTACGGTCCACACTAAATCTAGTAACTTTTCGGCGGAACTAGAATCAGCTGTGAATGTCATCTGTGGCTTTCAACTGTCGAAACGCCGTTTTCTATCGCGATATGATCTCTATAAATCTCGTTGTTAGGTAAATGCAAATCTGTGTCCTCGGTCTCCATATTGGTGGATTCTAGAGTTCATGATCTCAAGTGAATCTTGTCAGTGTTCAGTATTTGCCAAATATTGGCATTTTATTGGTATACAAAATCTGCCTAGAATCTTGCGTAGAATGCAAAAATGTAATAATATATAGGGTGTCCCATTTAAAATAAGCAAGTTGACACTTACTTCCGGTATAACCGAAAATGCCACCGTTATGAAAATATTTTAGCCCGGTCGCCCCCATCAGCATCAGCATAATGTCAAATTTTCAAAATTTTCCTATGTATAATTTTCTATATAGATCGATTCGGTTCCCGGTGGGACACCCTGTATATATTTTTTTTATTATTGAGGGTAAGTTTTAACTTCTTATAGTGTAAATTTTGCATAATCTTATCTTAGTGGATATCTGGGGCCTATAAAATTATAATGTATTTGTATACAAAATTTTAGCCTCCTATATTTAGTAGTAAGGGCAGGACATTAAAAAAACTCGGTAGGGGCTTAAATAAAGTAAACCTAGGCATCCCACCTAAATAGGAGGAAGCGAGGCGCCAAGTTATGATGCAAATTTTAAAAAACGAGGTGAATTTGGAGTTTGCATTTGATGAAATTACTTTTTACTAGCAACAACGTTGGGCTTAACTCGTTACAGATTTAAACGCCCGCGCGTGCAAGATTATGAACGGTAAAATTTTTATATTGGATGGTGGGTCTCTCTTGGTTTAGTTTTTCTATCGTAGGAGTGTGCTTAACCCTATAGTGATATAATTCAGTGGCGTGCAATGTTGTCTTAACCAGGGTAGGCAAAATAATTGCATTTAAGACAAATATTTGCCTTCCGTAGCATTCGAGCAACTAAATTTAGTTTTTGAGATTGTGGAAAGAACACTGGCAGAAGAAGAATATAACGACATTATTTAGAAATTAGTTTAACACGGCGCTCTTTACGTAAAAAATATTTTAAAACGTAGTCATAAAAATTGGTTTTGGCGTTTGAAATCCTGCAAAAGGTCGCTCTCCAGAGAGACTATTATTATTAAGTGTGTCTCTTCCTGTGTGTTTAGGAAATAGGTTTGCATTTTTTTTTATCCAGAAAAGGATCGTTTTGCAGACGCGCTGCTAGCCGGAATAGTATAAATAGCAAAAATTTGAATTGTGACAAAAGTGCTTCTTATTTTACGATACATTATCCATTATCCCTTTAAAAATATCTATAAACTAATAAACTAATTAATAATAAAACTTATAGAGGCGTGTTTCATATTTTATATTGAGAAAGCGAAGTATTTTCTAAACTACGGTTAAACTTGAAGATTGGCACCAATGCACTGACCAAACGCGTGCTTTTTTGGCGCGGGCTGATTGATGAAGGAATGTCGAAGGTTGAGACGCGACGGGCTTATTTGTCTCTTTCTACCCTACTGCCGACAGGCTCTTTCGCTTGCTTCCACACGTACAAAAGCTGTGCTTTTGTATAAGACACTTAAGTACAGCGAGATATTTGCTTTTAGAACGGTCTTACGGAATGCTTATACATACAGGGATCTAGTTTACGATATAAATAAGCAAAGAATGAGTTTATGGGAATGATATAGGTTTAATTTTTCGGTCCTTTAATATTATTTATTATATTATTGTAAAGATAAATTGCCAAAGTTGGATTACACGGATAAAAACTAATATATAAAAAAAATTGTTTCTATTTGTTTTATTATTCGCAGGGTAGGCAAATGCTTTTTTGCCTATATTGTATGCAAGCCACTGGTATAATTTGAACACGACAAAAATTGTTTTATTTACAATAATTAAATAAAAAGAACGTGTTTTGACAATTTCCTTAGACATAAGTAGTTTTGGTCATAAAAAATAGTTTAATGTTTGCTTTACCCTTCAGACGGGTAGTTTGGCATTATATTTGTTAGTGGACGATCAAAAATAAAACTGTATGAAAAAATTTACATTATTTACGATAACTATTGCGCCGTATTAACCTACATAGTAGCGTATACCTTACCGCAGCGACTAGTAAAATGACGTCTCACCCTTTTAATGATATTTAAATCGGTTGACCAAAGGCCAAAACTCTAAATAATAATAAAATAGTGGAATTTAGGGTCCGGTAAAATATATAAAGAAAAGAAGCTTAGCGGCAAGCGGACAGAGTAGTGCGTCTATCTTTTGCTTACGGGGCATGGCTTTCTGATGAGTTCTAACAAGAACGAAACAGCCTGTCATTGTCTACCTGTGCCCCAGGAATTCCATTACCTTTCGCGTCCGCTTGCCGCTAAGCTTCTTTTCTTTATATATTTTAACGGACACTAAATTCCACTATTTTATTTATAGTTACACATGGCATTTACGGAATAGTGCTGCAAACCAGTGGGCGACTGCAGCGCGATCTAGATCTGAATCCACAAAGCCGTGGAGATGTATATAGAAGCGAAAAAATGTTTCCTATACTGGTAAAGTGGCCGTTCCGTGCTTGATTTATTTAGATTTATTTATATTTTTACGTTTTCACGTTAGATGGCTATCTTTTGCATTGAGTTGATTCCTTCTGATGGCGTTACTGGATTTTCATCGCGTTTTTATTTCTTAAAAACGCCCTAAAAGAACAGGCTCGCTGTACTGGGGGTCGCTTACGGGTTATGGCTTTCTGATGAGTTCTAACAAGAACGAAACAGCTTGTCATTGTCTACCTGTGCCCCAGGGATTCCATTACCTTTGGCGTCCCTGTGCACTTTAATGCAAAAGATAGACCCACTTCTCTGTCCGCTTGCCGCTAAGCTTCTATTCTTTCTAAATAATAATATTTAAGAAGCCACATTTTGGATATTGCATTTTTTACATAATTAAACATATTTGTGCAATAAAAAATATGCAAGTTCCCTATGTTGTAGATAATAGACTATCGTGTTTAAAATGCATCGTGGTCAAATTAGGTGCCGATAAAGAGTATTAAAAATAATACCAATATTTATAAACATTTAGCCACCAGTCCGTTCTAATGAACTGGGTTTCAACCAGGTATTTAGAACCGGGCCTTAGTGTGTTTTTTAAACTTATACTTTTTGACTAGGTTCTTAAATTACCAATGCAATAGTTCCAATAATTTGTAAGTATATAAAATATTTAAAAAAGTATCCTTTTTTAAATAAGGTTCAAAGCTTAAGTGCCGTGTTTCCTTATTTATCGATAAAAAAAAGCACAGGCGTTCAATAAAATCCAAAAAAGTGACCGTGTGAGACTTAGGAACGTCATTTAGTTTACAACGTCGTTTAATTCAATTTTGAAACAATGAATGATTTCACATAAGGTGATCTGCAAAATTTCACAAATATATTTTTTGCAAATCTTTGGGTTCAAGTTTAAATTTCCATTAATGAATTGCAATTTAATCGACCTTTTAACCCACTGTATAGTGATCTAACTCTTATGGGTTTCCATTTCCCAATAGTGGAACTTGTACCATAGACAACTTATATATATATATATATATATATATTTTCTCCCAACGACTGCTAAGAATAGACAGCTACCAAAAGAATCCATTGAAAATAGTTGTACATTTTGATCTTATGATGATAGTCAACAGGCCATTAAATTAAAAAAAGGCCAAAAAAAATCTTTCCAAAATAATTTGATCTCTTATTTTAAGTTTTTAAAAAAATAATATACCATACAAAAAAATGAGAATAAGTTTCAAATTTTTTACTTTTATCATTCTATACAAAATTATGAAAAATTAGCTACCTACTTAAAAAAAACTAGGAAGATAAAATGCTCTTAAATAATTTGTAATTTTTTTTATTTTATAAAAACCAAACTCAACAAAAACAAACACAACACAACAAACAATAACAGCCTTTAAGTCACGTGTCCAACTTTTAGTGCTTGTGACTGAATCCCCATTCTTTTCCATCTTTATGACCATCCTTCTTTCCATAGTCGCTGTGGTGTTTGTGATGGCTCTCATGACCTCCATGACCTTTGTGTCCTTTATGACCACTATGATGATGTCCCTTGTGCCCATGGCCTTTCTTTCCATGATGATCATCATGATATCCGCTTTTATGAGATCCTCCTTTCTTATGATGACCTCCTTTAGATCCATGATGTCCATGATGGTGTCCGTGTTTGCTATGATGTCCATCCTTATGGGCCGCATCGTAGAATTTGTGATGTTTATGATATTCATCCTTATGTTTCTTAAGGTGGTGTCCGTGGGTCTTTTGACCTTTCTTATGACCCTTCTTTTCTCCGAATTTACCCCCCTTGTGATGACCTCCTTTTGCGTGGTGCTCACTATGATGTCCACCACCTTCGTGGTGAGACTTGTGGTGTCCACCTTTCTCTCCATGATGAGAGGCGTGATGGTGCTTTCCATGTTTGCCATGATGACCCTTGTCATGGTGATGGTCAGAATGGTAACCTTTGTCACCCTTGTCTCCATGACTGGAATGGTGATGGGCATGATGTCCTTTACCGCCACCTTCTGAATGTGAACTATGATGCCCATGATGAGAAGCAGAAACTTCTAAATCAGCTATTTCCAACGCTTCATCTTCTTCTCTAAGAGATTTCGCACTCACTAGATTTGTCACGAAAAATATCCCCAAACAAAGGATAAACACCTTCATGTTGGTGTACTGTTTTTACTGACACCACCGATTGTCTGCTTTTTTAAGATTTTTAGACGCTTATTTATATTCAATTATTTGTTAAGAAATCATTATTTGGACCAATGATTTCGTAGTGCAATATTGTTTTTGCACGTAGATTTGGTGTTAAGATGTTTATGCAATTGTTATACTTACCTCGTTTTAAATCTGTCACTGCGAAATTGCGGCAGTGTTATTTCACGATTAGAGAGATTTTAATTTTACACTGTCTACGTACAGTGGGTCAAGATTAATTTTTTATCTATGTGAGTAAAGTTGGCAATATAGGCTTGTAAGATAATGCTTAATATTTCTTGATGCACTTATTTGTTTCTAAGAAAATTTTTTTTTTTATTTATTATTGACTTTGTTTGACTCGTTCGAGAAAAAATACTAAATCTGATTAAAAATAAAACATGACCAGTAAAATGAATTGCCGCTTACGTTGTGGGTTACTTTACTTTAATCAAAAACTGATGACAATATTTCAACCCCGGTCTGGATCGCCAAATATTGGACAAGAGATTTAAAACGAAAAAAGTATTTTTATTAATTAGAGTATTAATTTTATATTAAAATTGCAGTAAAACCACCTTTTGGCATATTAATACTAGCATATTTAATAAAAATCTACCATAAATGTTTTAAAGCGCCATTTAAAAGACCGTTACAATCAAATATTAAATAAAAAACTATTAAAACATGGATAAACTTTACAAGCTCAACATGACGTTGAGGTCATCAAATTAATTATGGCTTAGAAATATTATATTCAATAATTTTATCAGATTAATAATTTTCAAATACCACATAATTCGATTATAAAACGGTATCGATGAAATTTTAGAACGAAATTTGCATTATGATATTTAATTTGTTGCAACTGTTTATAATTAAACGTAAAAGTTGTGGTTTTAATAAATGAATTACATTTTTAATTTACCGTGTCATCATTTTTTGTTTTATTGTATCGGGTGGCTAAATAAAAATGGACGCCGGCCATATCTCAAAAACTGCTTATCCCAACGTGTTGAAATAAAAAAAATCATAACAAAATCGATCAAGAGTAGTTGCTGGAAATTATTTTTAAGTTACTAAATTTCCCGCTAGAGGGCATATGACTAAGAAGAATACAGGAAAATTTTGAAAATTTGACAGTATGTTAATGTTTATGTAAGTAACCTGGCTAAAATATTTTCAATATTTTGGCACTTCCAGTTATACCGGAAATAGGTGTCAACTTCCTGAATTTAAATAGAATACCATATATGTATACAGGGTGTTTTTAATTGAGTGCCGATACTTAAGGTTGTGAATCCTTGATTGATTTTAAGAAGAAAAGTTAATATTATCGTATGTCCTAAAGCTCATTCATTTTTAAGCTACAAATTTCAACAAAATATCGAAAGCAATCTCAATGAACCGAAGAAAAAATATGTTTTTTTTGTTTTTAATTTTTTTATGCAAAAAGGGTACATCATACGAAAGTAAGTCTATGGACCAAATTTGTTCCAAAATAAATGAGGATTTTAAATATAAGTTTGGTTTTTAGAACAATCTTTTTTTTCTATAAAAATATTCAGTTCAAACCCCGTACGGACATCACTGGTAAAAATTTAAAAAAATCTTTTAAGTCAAAAAATGCTCCTTAATTTTTAAGAGGTGTGTACAAAATTTCATAAAAATATCTAAGAGTGATATAATAATTATAATAAAGAAGTCATATTTTTAAAAAAATGGTAACACCCTGTAGCTTAAAAATGAAGAGCTTTAGGATATATGTTAATATTAACTTTTTTTCGTAAAATCATTTTCATTCACCACCATAAGTATCGGCACTTAATTAAAAAACACCCTGTATAATTACATTTTTAGTTTCTTTGTAAGATTGTAGGCAGATTTCGTATATCATGTTCTATACCTAAGTGTAAGCGTTTTTGACATATTTAAGTTTTAATGTCAAAAATTACGTTTGCAAACCCTAAAATAATTATCAATTTTTCTTATAAGGAGGTCTTTATTATTAAATTTGGGTTGGATTCCATTTGACAACGATTATTAATTATCATGCCGATGCAAGGGCGCTTAACTTGGAACCAGGAATCTCACTTAAATTAAATTTTAAATTGGTATAATTAGTGACCATACTAACTAATATTTACGTGTAGTTGGGAAATGGTCAGCAAAACAATTCAAAAAAGTTTGTATTTTTGCCAACATTTCGACCTTTATGAGTTCATCCTCAGGGCGATACCGTTATGAACTTCTTTGTTGTCAATAAAATTATCAGGAAAATTTTTTTATAACCACGGAGGACTGCTTGTTTGTTAAAATGTTGTTTTAAAGCAGTAGCCACCAGCAAATGATGTTTTGCGAATGTGAACATTTAACAAACCTTTAAATTATAATAAATTTCCAAAGCTTGGAAGTCCCTTAAACTATTTTTAAAAGTCCAGGTCCGTATTTAAAAAAATTTACTTGAGGTTGGTATAAAAGAACGAAACGTCGAATTTAAAAACTAATAATGTCATCTTGTAGAACATGAAGAACGGCTATGAAAAAGTGTTTTTTGTTTTTTTCCCAAGTCAAAAATGAAGGCGCAAAAAACTAAAAACCAAAACTAAAATTTTTTTATCGGATATCTCCGAAAGTATTTGGAATATTTAAAATTTTCTTTCACCAAATTATTAAGACCCAAAATGCTCAACTTTGCTTTAATTTAACCATCTTCGTATCAATTACCGTATAAATCGAGGATGTTCCCGGTGTGACACCAAGATTGAATCAACGGATTATTAGATTCTTTGTCTCACTGATGCACTAAGAAATAAAAGAATCTAAACCCAACAACCAATAAATGAATCATTTTTCCCGATCTGATAACAATAAAAAGCCATTCGGTCTAGTCTAGATTTGATAAATTTTTTTCATCTTGCGTTACATCTTGCATCGAGAGTCGTCGGTCAAGCCAAGCTTTGGTAAATTTTTCTCATCTTGCGTTACATCTTGCATTGAGAGCCGTCGGTCTAGCCAAGATTTGATACATTTTTCTCATCTTGCGTTACATCTTGCATCGAGAGCCATTCGCCCACCCTAAAAACATGGTTGCCTACCCAAAAAGAATGATTGGTATTATAGAAGGATGCAATAAAGTAATAAAGTAATAAAAGAACGATGATGACCTTTTTTTTAGACGTCAGTTTGGACAAGGGGGGAGTTTTGTTTACCCCGCTTATGGCGCTTAGAGCGTGGGGGAGGCAGCGACTATTTTTTTAGAAGTTATTTTTAATTTGCATTGCGCCAAGCCTACAATTATCGGGCCCACTTGTGCCCACCCATCCCAAAAATCCTGGCGCCGCCACTGTGGACACCTTATGTGCCAACCTTCAAAAAATTATGTTCAGTAGTTTTTTACATATTTGCAATATTCCAGAATTTTTTGACATTTTGTATATCCAACACACCTAATTTGATGTTTAGTTTTAGACGCTATAAATAAAGCATAATAAACGGAACAAACCGCATTTGCTATCTTTTGTATCTATTGTTTAGGGATCATAAAAACTACACGGAACAAAAAAATTAGCTGCTCATAAACACCATTGTTCTTGGACATTGTGCCATGCAAGTTATTCTCGAATGCGGTTCCATATATCATGTTCTAAATTAAGGAAATAATTAATTGGCGCTGCAATCGAGGTGCTACTAATTCATTGACACATTTAACTGTATTACGAAAACAAAGGTTTCCGTATTTACAATAGGCTGCACACAGCACAGGACGATCTAGTCCGTAATTAATTATACGAATTTGTGATAAAGTAGCAGGAATTGCTGTCTACCGAGGATGATCCTATGTTGAATTAAACGATACGTTACAAAAGCGGCATTAATAATATTTATGTTAAGTTCCAATAAGGCAAGTTTGTTTACTTAATAAAATTTAAAATATATTAGGTAAAACAGGAATGGGAATATCATAAAAAAAGGCTTGTTAAAAAAATAATGATCTAACAACATGAACTACTAAAGGCGGCTACAGATTCAGAAGACAAATCGTTACAGCTTTTTAACTGCACAGTTGATCGTTCTAAAATTGAACATGTCATTCGATAAATCGGTGTGAATATATCAGTGACATTTTTTTGTTACGTGTGTACCCACATTCGATCGATTGTTCAGTTATTTAGTTTAGTTTTAATATTATTAATTAATACTAGGTATGTCTGATGAGCCTGAGGAGGAAGAAAGTCAAATCAGCAGACACCGAGAACTGTTAGAAGATTTTATTAATGCCTATAGAAACGAACCCTGTCTGTGGCAGACCAAAAACAAAGAATACCATAACCGCAACAAAAAAGATGGCGCTTACAAGAGGTTACTGGGGGATATATAAAAGTATACATGCAAAAGCTTCTATCAAACCATACACTGCGAGGTTTACTAATGTTCGTGTTTAAACACGAGGTTAATCCTAAAACCATCAGCAATGCGTCTTCGTCATTCGTCATATTTTTCTGCACTAATCGATGCAGTTCACTGTGTGGTGTATAACTAGCCTTTTTCTAGGATACAAATCTTGTACCGTTAAAAAATTAAAAAAGGTGCCGGACCTAGAATAAACGGAGTAAGCCCGGAGGAAACCACGTATTTCCCTCCCATAATAAGCTATTTGGTAGTGATATCGTTTATACTCAAGCCTTTAGAGAGCTAATATGTAACAAGGTTATTTAAGACTGGTATAAGAAAGTTAAGAGGCCTTGGCAAAATAAAGTAAAGCTACCAGGACACAACGATATTACAGAAAATGAATAAGGCAATACATTTCCGAAGAAGAGACCTAAAAAAATCCAGAGGTCCAGAATCGGTACTTGAAATTCCCAGATTAACAGTAGGAGTTAAACATCTCTGGAATAACCTCTACCAGTCATAGCCCATCTTTCATTGGAAATCCAGATCCAAAACTGGCCGAACAGCTATTTTGCAAGTAAAAATTAACTGAGAACCACTTTTGATAGGGCTGTTGCGAAACGTATGCATCGATTGCAGCTAGACCACGCAGATCTAAGCTTCAGGCTTTGAAGATAGGTTAGAACAAATTGCGAGTCTCATCGCATTTTACTAGTTTAGAGAAAATACGACAGTCTACAGATATTTTGGGATAATAATCAATTGAAAAAACTAAACAGAATTAATATTTTTTTTTATATAATAAAGTCGTTGAAAAATAAAATACTAAAAAAAGTTGTGAAATATTTATGATTTTCTTGATAAAAGGTCAGATTTATTATTTCATTGTTTTGTTAACTAAAATCTACTTTTGATTTGTATTTATCTATCCAAAACCAAATCATAAATTATTATATCACGACATAAAACATCACTATGACAGGCGATCCCCAGATAATTTTGTTTCTTTGTATCCAAATGTAATAAAAACATATTAATATGCCAAAATCAATAGTAAATGTTACCTGTGTGGGTGATTTAGTAGAGTTATTGGTGGTATTTTACTACCCACCTACCCATTATTGGTTTGGTAATTACTAAATATCAGTAGCGTACAATAGGGGTTGTTTCCTCTAACGGATATGAGTTGGTTTTGAACAAAAATTAAAATCGCTTTAAATTTAAATTTGCAGATAATAAATAACAACTCAAATTAAAATGATAGTGCTTGTCAAAAACGTGATTACTTTATTTCGCAGAGTAAAGATAATACATATTTGTTCGATTGGGTAAAGTAATCGCCACAAATATAACATTGTTACATTTCAGTCTTCCGTAAAAAACGTTAACAAAAAATATAAGAATGGAAGGGACAATACCACAGCCCAGTAAGTTCATATTATGTCCTACCAGCCGCTGCTGGTATGACATAATATGAACTTACTTATTAATTTGACCCACCTAATTAATTTATTTTTCAAACCAAATAAAAATTAAATCAAATAAATATTATCATTTTATAAATTATTATTCTCAAAAAATCCAAATAGTCCAAGATGTGGCATGCGAAAACTCCCCAATATATACGATTGTGTACCTGAGCTCACGATTGCCCAATGCGTTTATATGCCATGAAAATATTACACAAATGAATTGCAAACTAAGAGTGAAACAGACTTACGCGCTCTCCAAAGTTAAAAAGAGATGAGACAATTCTAAATCTAGTCGTCGACTTTGTCACATTTTCAGCAAACGAGCGTTCTTAAAGAAAACATTGAAAGTTTTAATTAGTCGTGAAAATTTCTGGGTTTGTTTTTTGGGGGGGGGGGGGGTGCCATTTCATTTAAATCTATTATTAGAAATAAACCTCCTCGGTGAACCGTTTTCGGAAAGTGTAAAATTTTATGTACTATTATTATGACGACAGTGGAAAGTGAGAGGTGCTTATCGAAACTAAAATAAAATTAAACCTTTTTAAGAAACTTAATGGGGAAGTCAAGGTTAAGTTCTTAAGTTATATTAAGTATTTAAAAACCTTTTATTAAGAAGTATTTAAAATTTTAGTGACCTAATGATAGAACATGATCGATTTAATATATAAGCACACAACTATATAAAGGTAAAAAAATTGTATAAAAAAATGATAATAAAGTAAAGCTGCACTGTAAGCACCTGTAAAAAAAATCCCGAGCCGCGCCTATATCATACACTAAAAAATATGTTTAAAAAGTAAAATGTTCCACCAAAAATTTAAAAAATTTACGTACCTGTAAATATTAATTGTCAACGTGAACTTCAAGAAAGCCCAATCTAATTTATTCCAATAAATATTCTATTTATTTTCAAAGCTCATTTTCCGCTTCTCATTGGCTGAATCAGTTAGAAATCTCTCGAACAATCGATATTATTTTTGATCCCGAATACAATTTTGCTAGAAAGAAATCCAAAAATCTATAGGAGCTCCTGCACTAGGATTGAGAGTGACAGTCTTGACTGTAATACTGATCGTGTCAGAGCAAATATCAAGGATAGATTACCAGACTGATTGTTAATTCTCATCAGAAAAAAGACTGGTGAGATATTGACGAAGGATTGATGAGGACTTCACATGTCTCCTACTCGGCATGCTATGTGACTCAAATCACGCTGAAGGTTGAAATATCGCTTGTTGATCCGCAATTATTCCGTGGCAATCGGCAAAGCATTAACCATAAGTAAGAGATAAAGCGTAGAAAGCAAACTTTACCTTCTTTGATATGTAAATTATCATTATAGTCAGTGGCGGCTGGCAGTCTTAAAAAATGGTGAAGAGCTAGGTATAGTGCGGGTACTTAAACAAACATTGACTAAAAACCCTTGTAACAAAACGTCTCTCTTATCCTCATCTGTCTAACGACTGAATGGAGTTTCCAACAAATTACAAACTATGTCTTTATTTGGGTTCATTTTTAAAACACACAACTAAGTAGGTAAACACTACTAAAATAACTGAAAAATAAAAACAAAACTTTTTTATCACACAGTAAATCACGTAAAAACGATATCTATAACCGTAAGTTTCGCGAAGCCTCAATATAAATACCTTAAGGACTAATCAATTTTTAAATTGCCCTTCATCCTCATGCAAATTGTTACATGCTGTTGCGTGACTGCGTCACGTAACCATAGCGACGGTGAATATCAAAGCCATGCTGGGCGTTGGATCTTCACTTGATTTGAGCTAACGGGCAAGGTCGGCTGGGGCGAGCCAAAATGCACGAGTTTTTATAATTATTGTCCATCGGAGTTAATCGGGACCCTATTATGCATAGCTACATTCGGATTAAATTAATATTATTAATTCGAATATAATTATTTTTTAAGGGCTAAAATGGTAGCTGTATTGGTACATTAATATTTAATATTGTCGAAAAACTTTCCACCTGGTTTTATTTTTTTTCTTTCACCTGACGAGCTGCCACTGATTCTAGTAATATTATAGAAGGTAAAGGACAAGTTTTCTTTCTCATTCTGTTAATACTCTTCTGGAGAGTAGATATGATTTTGGTATCAGTAGAGCTTACGCTAGCACTTTACGCTACGGTGCATGAATTATCTCGTGGCCATTTTTCCTAGCTTTAGCTTTTTTTTGGCGTTTTGATATAAAGTAATGCATTTTAGACCTTGCTTAAAAAAGCGGTTTACCTTCGTTTATTTATGTAAATTTCTATTAACGTCACTTTAGTTTTATCACATAGGAAATAGGATATAAATAGCTTACAAAATAATCTGTACTTTAGAAACCCCTTAAAACGGGGATAATAAGAGTTTGAACATGCAAACTTTATAAAACACTAAAGTTTTAACAAGTGACAGGACATAAATCCGTCGCTATATACAAATCACACATATTTTAATTTAAGCTTCAAAAACTTTAGTGGATTACACAGAGAAATGTCAGAAACATAAATCCGCTTAAAAAGAAATATTAATTTCGGTTTTGAATATGTTGGATGGATTAACGTAAGGCGTAATTTATTCCTGCTTTTAACCCGGGGTACAAATTTAAGTTACGAATATTTAATGTAAGAAGTGAGCTAAACTTGTCACATAATAGAGCGTTATTAATGGACTGTATTATTTTAGTCATAAAAGTTTTAAACTCTGTATAAAAAAATGTGCTTCGTTATAGTATTGTCGCTATTATTAGAAATACTGGTCGTGTTTAATTGTCTCGTTTATATTAATCGTTTAAAATAATTGTGGGATTTGCTACACAGAAAAAAACGTTATGGTAATACCAATAATAGTACTGTTGTTGACTGCCTTTATATTGTTCCAATAAAATATAGGCTTAATACAATAAATTATATTTAAATCAACAAAATTAAAATATTTTGATCAATTATACATTAAATATTGACCTGTGTAAGAAAATATTATTTAATCAATTAGGACTTGTGTTTTCTCAATTACAGTATGTATTAAAAACCGATAAACTTTAAGATTACCTATAAACCCAAAAAACAATTGTATCAAGAGCATAACTAATTTATATAATAGTATTGTAATTTAAATAAATTACATATTGTTTTAAGCAAATGATTATATATTATCCAATCATTAACTAGGAAATATTAAAATAAATTTAATTTCTTTTATTTTAATGGTACCTATGTTTAATTCAATCATAGAAAAGGCACGCAATACTTCATCACCTGCGTAGGGGGATTGAAGGATATATTTCTCTTGTGACTGCCGTCGCGTCGTCGCCTTGCCTCCTATAGTATTTTAATATTCGTGGTTGCTTTGTTTATTTTATAACAATAAGCAAATTTTATATTAGTGCATTATGTTATTGAAGATTTACTTGTCTGATAGGCCTCAATTCTTCAAGCGGTGGAATTTATTCCCTTAGGAAAATAATTTCGTCGTGATGTCCCCACGGAGTTAAACTGATGGAGTTCCAGTGGTCTTATTGGAAACATTCCTTACGAAATGTATTCAACAATATGACATCGCAAGTTTCATGCGAGAAAGTGTATATCCTCATGAGATTTGCTCCCTTGAACCAAGAATTGAAGTCCTATTGGGGATTTCAAGAACTAAAACTATAAAAAATTAAACAAATAGAACAGTTATTCAGTAATAGCAAAAAATACAGGCTACCATTGATTTAATGAGTTTCTCTTTGATACCACGATAATGTTTTCTCTGTGTACACCGACAAGTCTGGTTATTCTGAAGTTAAAAAACAACTTTACGTCTGTCTTTAAAATACTTGTAGAACAATAGTAGTTTAACCACTCTTAAATGAAGGACTTACGTTGTTTCTATTTGTTTTTAAACCACAACGTTTGAGCTGGTAAGTATCTCCAGTCGTTTTCAGGTGACTTCCTCATGTGATATGGACATTATATCAACTTTTGTTGTTCAAACTAGTATTTATATAAACCAATGTTTTCTTTCAGTTCGTTCAATCGTTGTTGTCGCACATGACGATATTCTGCTACCACTTCTTATTTGTTCTTGCCTGTTTAATTTTGTCAATGTTCACTGGTCTTTTTTTGTAAGTTAGTGAAATAATCGCCTGAACAAAAAAGTTCTAGAGGAATTGACCCTACTAAATTTACTTATTTGCGTTCTCTGCATAGCCATAACATTTTTTTTGCAGACGCCAAGTAGTTTACCTGTTTTTAAATAACTCGACGTGCGACTGTAATTTATTTATCTTGTAATTCTCCCACAGCACGTGATCTTTCTATAGCTTTTGATTTATAAAAAACGTGACGGAAAGCTACTTATGAAACTTTAAGTGAAGAGCTTTTGACAAAAACTGAGAGAAGCTGTTACATTGTATAAATCGAGGATAGGCTTTATTGAAAAACCCTTTATAACTCGCTCTCGTGTCAAAGAATGTAAAACTACCCGTAGGCATTGTTTTATCCTGCCGCTTCGATGACATGCTTGTTACGCAGCTACTCTGAAATAGGGGATTTTAAAAATTGATTTTGTAAGCCCTTGAGGTTCACTGACTTTGGTAATAATATTTTTATGAAACTGATTTTAGGGGAAGTATGTACTGAGATATAAGAGAATGTTTTTTTTTTGGTAAAAAGAGTCATTTGGGTGTGTTTAGCGTTGACATAAACAGTCATGAAAAATAGAATGGAAATTTGATGATGAAATTGTGGAACCAATTTTAATACATTCCTTATACGATTCATAATGCTGATATTTATTTGATTCTGTGGCAGTCGGCCTCTATAATTCACATGTCAAGATGTTTGCCACCCTTGATACCGCCTGAAGTTCTCGAATTAATAACAAACTGTACCATATACATATAATTTAGTGTCTTAAAAAAATAGCGAAGCCTCTGTAAATAGAATAAACTGTGATTGGTCAGTACTTAATAAGGACTTCACGGAGGAATCTAATTTTTATAGCGATGCTGTAACTAATGGACATTTTTTGATTCGTGAGAAATAAAGATCCAAATCACAGAGGAATGATAGGTGGGCGCTGTATCCAATGGGGAAAAGGGGATTTTGAGAATCACTTTTTTTACAACACTGTACAGAACTGACAGTAATAAATATAAAAATTTTCCAAACAGTTAACTGTTTTCTGATCACTTAAGTGTAAAGAAAACAGCAAATATCCATGTGGGAGTAGAAAAAAGTGTTTTGTACATTATTTTGTTAGTTTTTGCATCGCTGTTTTTCATAAGAAATCGTTTACGTTTTTGTGTCAATAAACGTAACCTCAATCGAAGCTAATTGATTTTACAAGTTGTTCAGGGCAAGGGCCTGTCGACATATTAAGCACCGGTTCCCGCAGATCACCGAAGTCAAGCGGTGTCGAGTGCGGTTAGTACTTGGGCGGGTGACCGCTTGGGAACACGGCGTGCTCTTGCCTCAGGGAAGAGTGTAAAATGAATCGACACCTAGCCATCCTATTCACGCCGGACAGGCCGGATGAGATCGGATATCTCTTAGGATGAAGGTGCCATTTCACACTCCCCAGTCGGTAGATCACATTTGTGGTCGATGACCGGTTCAAGATGGCCTACGTAGTCGGCGAACCGTAAAAAAAAAGTTGTTCATTCAATTTAACTTATTAATCTATTACGGGTAGAAACATCGAATATTCTGTTTCTAATAATATCATACTTAAGGTGACACGCTTTAGCTTATTAACACCATTTTCGTTATAGAGGGGTTTATCCATAATTTATTACCAAATAGGGCCTGTCTAGTAAATTAATAATGGTAACATGTC
This sequence comes from Polydrusus cervinus, assembly GCA_935413205.1. Taxonomy (NCBI): domain Eukaryota; kingdom Metazoa; phylum Arthropoda; class Insecta; order Coleoptera; family Curculionidae; genus Polydrusus; species Polydrusus cervinus. The sequence goes on along the minus strand of OW284514.1, from coordinate 20,163,704 downwards.
ATTTGGCTCATGGGGATCCGACCATATTTTGCTTGTGCGTAATTTTCTACCACATTTTAGAGATTTTAGAAAGATTTATTGGTTAGATCGAGCGGGGATTTAATATTATGTCATTGACTACAGTAAAAATCTGCAAAGCTAAGTGATTTTAAAAAAAGTTTTATTAATTTATTTTAACGCAGCATTGGCTCAGAGGTGAGGTACTGACATTCGACCATGGCGGCCCGGGTTCGATCCCGGAGTGGGCATACGCATAATAAAAAAAGTATGTCCTAAATTTAGTAGGTTTAATAATGCAGGGAAGAGTGTAAAATGTGTCATATTCCAACCCACCCCATTTACGCCGGTAACCAGGCCAGATAAGATTGGATATCTCGTGGGGTGCGGAAGAAGGTACACACTCTCCAATCGGTTGGTCATGCAATGCCAAAAAAATGACTGAGGATCGTGGTTCCGAACCCACGTTAAGCTGTAGGTCCCCTCGGGAATGGCCCTGGCAGCGAACAAAGAGAAAATCATTACATAACAAAAAAAATTAAATTCTGCATCTAAAATAAATTAATTTTTACTGTTTACCGTCACTGGATTTTTCAAATTGGGACATACGATTTTTAAAGGTGCCAATTAAAAGACGCATCTTTAAACTTTGCTTATAATATTAAAATCTACAGGGTTACCGCACCGAAAACATTCCAACCAGGTTTATTTGCTTGTAAATGAATAAATCAAAATACACTCTTACACGTAAACGTTCTAAAGTAGTCTATCATTCAGTCGGCCGGTACGGAATTAGCCGGAGAGGTAATGGCCGGCCGGCCGATTCCCCTACACATACAGTTAAATGACGGGCCAGGGCAGGCCGGCGATTGTCGGTTGTTAAAACTGACCGTGTGTAGTCGTTTGCCGGCCGGCATTGGACTACAGGCCTACTTTTACATCAGACGAAAATTTTGTTATTGAAAATGGCTGAAAGAACTTAGAAAAGTTAAAATATCAAAGATTTTATCGATTTGTATCGCAAAGATAAATGTTTGTGGAAAATAAAAGACTTTATATTCCGACGTTTCATAATGACATTATTATGGATTTCATTTTCAGTGTCAAAATGACATACTTTATAGGACTGAGTACTATAATGATTTCATTATAGGACTGAGTACTATAATGAAAAATAGACGCAAAAATAAAAAAATGTATTTAAAACAAAATGGAACAAAATTTAATGATTAAAATTAAAAGTAACATTATTACAATTCGTTAAATTGATGTTGGACATAGGAGTTGAAATTGTTGCATTGTTGTGATTTTTAATTTCTATGGTTTCTGTTTCTTCTGAGGGAATGACCGTCGATGAAACACTCGATAATGATTTCTTCCCGAGAATCGCTGATGAAATTATTTTCTTGTTTTCGCAAGAGTTCTCTATAATATATCCTTTAGCAACTGTGTCACTTTTCCAGCCACCATAGCGTTTAATAGTGTAAAGATCGACTCCTGAATCAGCCAGCAATGAAGCTAAAGACCTTCGGAAACAGTGACCTGTGTATTCGGCGGAATGGGGTAACTTTAAAAAAGCAGCGATCGTTTTGCACATATTTCCGAAAGTTTGTATACCCACTGGTTGCTTTGTACATTTGTTGTTTCTAAATGACAGAAAAAAACGAGAAACTTCGGCATCGGGGGGTTTCATTGCTACATAGGTCCAAACAAGCTGCACCATATTTATTCCTTCGACATCGCCAGGCGTTACGTAAAATTCTCGGGGAACGTTGGTTTTTGTACTAGGTATGAAAATTCGAAAAACAACCCCGTCATCGTGGACATCTTATATCCTTAAGTTTTTAACTCAATTCTTCGACATGCTTCACTTATACCTATTATCATTGACACTTTTAATAGAAACTATGTTTCGTTGTCTGCCTCTTGTAAAAACTTTGCAATATTTTCTTTAGTCAAAATCCTGGATTTTTTGGGTGTGTAAGAATCAGATTTTCGTTTTAAAAAAGCTATCAATTGATTGAACTTACTTATATAGACGTTTTTCTTAAGTAATAGTGTACTCCTTAACATAGAGTAGTGACTCCATAAAGTCGAGGACTTTTTCTTCATTGATTCTTCCTTCAAATATGCCAAAAGTTCCTTTTCGTGTACGATATTGACAACCTTTTTCTGGAAACACACAAGTTTTGTAATTGGCATAAGTTTTTTCATATATGCCTTTAGACTTTTCGGGCAACAAACCAGCAACTGCTTTATTGGCCAATTCTTCGATTTCTGATGGCAAATTATCCATATTATAGTATATAAACGTTAAAATTAAAAATTTAATTCTGACAATGACAATACAAACAAATATTTCTATAGTCACCTGGTTTTATTAAAATCAAGCTATTAGTTTACTGACGAAAACTTAAAATTCATTAAAAAAACACAACAATCGTCGGAATATAAAATATTGTATGAAATTCGGATCATAATAACGATCATTATGGTACTAGCCGTGAGTATTATTGGACGAGGCGTCAGCCGAGTCTAATAACACGGCGTGTATTATAACCTTATAACATAAATATCTATTATATGCCAACAGAGCTTTTATGAACGAAGGCTTATGAAGAATTACTTTTACTGCATAAAACAGTAGATGTTGAAGCTACTGTAGAATTTGTGGAATATCAACATAATATGAGAAGCGCATTTAGAAAGGAACTTAAAAAGAGAAGCAGAATAATTAAATAAATACTCGAAACAATAGTTATCATAGACCCTAAGGAAGTTTTTTAAATTACTTTCAGTCGATTGTTTGAGTTCTCGTATAAACTTCATGTAGGAGAAAGTGGAACGTTATTTTAACCACTGTTGCATCCAAATTATTTTTCCTTTCATTTTTCTCTGCTCGTGTGATATAATGACAATTGCCGCTACGCTGTCTTTTTGTGACATGCTTAAACTGACGTTAAAAAAACTGTGCGCCTGTATAGTGAACTGCCGGCCATTATCAAACTGAAGGTGTAAAGATGAATTTGCTTAAATATTTCATATTTGAAAGTTTCAAATCTAAAATGTTCATTTAAACTTTTCAAACGGCATAATTCTAACTCTAAGTGATTTGATAGTAACCTATTTCTCTGTGACATTTTATGTCATTCTTGCGGCCTAAACTAACTGTACACGCTGTAATAAAAATACAATTTAATAAAGTTATAAGAATAAATTCGGGACAGTTTATTCCAAAAGTTTTTTAGTTAAAAGAGAATAAATCGAGATATAAAATTTTTTCAAGTCCTTAACGTTACTTTTACAATGTACTGAAATAAAATTTAAGCGAGAAATTTCCAAAGTTTTAGTATAAAAAATATAAAGCCGGATATTTAGCCATAATCTTAATGACCTGTGTTTTATGTTTCATTTCTTAAATTTTACAAATTTTGTAACAATGTACAATGCACAAAGGGTACAAAGGGGCAGTAAATCGTTGACATTTATTTATTATCGAGGGGTGATTTGGGTAGATGTGTGGACAATATTTGGGCAAATGTAATACATTATTTTCATAAGACCCTGTATTATATTTTATGTGAATGATGGAACTTGCAGTATTTTTAGCCCCTCCATTCTCATGCCACTGATAGATACTATCCTAATCTCCTTTTATTCTTTCCCTGAACAATAAATTTAAGTCTCTAATAAAGATAAAGCATCTTAGCAATTGCTGGAATATTCGGCTCATAATTCACGTCGTATAACTTTATAGGGGACTTAATTATTATTACTATACTCAACAACAACTCTAACGGACATTGATGACGAAGGGTGTAGCGACTGCGAATTTTACTTTATTGTGTTTTTTCTTAGTGCATTCATAGGAAATTGAATATTATCGAAGATGACAAAATACTATAATAGCAGAATATTTATTTTCATAGAATTTTTTTCCTCTGAATTCGCACAACCCGCTGCTTTGAAAAAGATGCGTTACTACCTGTAATTTTGAACCTGGAATATAGATTAGACCTTTTTAAACTGTCATTGGATTGTTGTGTTGGAAGTTAGTTAAATAATTGATTTGCTCTTAAAACTTTATTAACTTACAGTGATATTTTTGTGACCCAATTTGTTAATTCAATAGTGGGAGTTTGTTGGAAGAAGTCAAATAAAACACGGAAACCAGTTAGCTTCAATACCGACGTTCATTCTGCCACTACAAACTACAATGGATGTGAGTTATTAATATTTTTAAATAATAAAATCGACAATAGAAGTTAAAATGTCAAACATTTGTTTTTGGATAATGACAAAACAACTTAGAAGCTCAGATTTTGTATGCGAACGTTTCGACCTCTAATTCAAAAATTTCTAGTCAGCTAACCTACCTATAGGTACCTTTTTAAATTTCCAGATCCGAGACAAATGAAAAAGCTGCTTCAGATGGATAAGAATCAGCTGAGAACAGTAATAGGACGCATGGCTGTCAAGAATCATCGGCACGTAATGTAGCTGTACAATGGATACCTTAACTGCTGATTATGCAAATAAGTCAGGGTAACAGTACAACATATAGTTTGCCATTGCGAATCACTATATCGGAAAAGGCAACAAATACTCGAACAACCAAAACTGAAACCAGGGGACATCCTGACCCTCTCCCCAGTTGACCTACACAAACTAATGCAAGGAACTTCGATCATTGAGTGGGTGGGAGAATTGAACAGGGTGAGCAAAACCTGACCTGAGTGCATCCGGCACATGAAAGAGGAAAACGACAATTATGACCAACCACAACTTGTTCGTAATACGCATCTTGCCATGTCTCAAATTTTATCAAATCTTTTATCACTTTCCAAGTTGTTTGCTATGGAGAAAGATGAAGATTAATTTATGACTTATGAAACTATCGTAACAAAATCATTACATCTTTTTAGGTAGTGGAGCCATGATACTGGGTGCGTAAAGCCGCTTGTTTTGATAATAAGGGGCGATAGGTTTGTCGACAAAAATTATTTTACTCTATAAAGTCTCTTATCTACAAGAACTGTTGAAATAAATTAAAAAACAGCTAGGATGTATGAATAAATCTTAAAAACTCTTTTAAAAATGCCAGTTCTTATTGAATTACATTCATAAAGTATTAAATCTTCATTTTCCACTGGAGTATAGTGTAACCTAATGGCTTCAGATTGTCCCATAAAAAAATACAAGAAATTTAAGTAGAAATATACTATATAACTCGAGTGGTTTGTCCATATTGAGCTTGGAAGTTTGAGCGCTCTGCCTACGACGTCCACTTTTGTTGTGCAAATTAATATCTTTAGTTAATAATGTAAGCATTTAAAAAGATTGGAAATGGTACATTCTGATAATTCAAAAAATGTATATCAAAAAATAAATATTTAACAAGAAAAAATTAACTTTATTTGTCTCATGTAACAAATAATTGATCTAATAATTTAGCTAAATGAACTAGAGCGTACAATTGAAACCACAGAATGAATCGGTATGCAATACCAGTTGACTAATACAGCTGGACTTAAGAGTCCTAATTGTAGTCAACATGATGTGTCCACGACGGACATATAATAAAACATGGCGGAGGGTATATAAAACCATGTTAAACTTTACACACATATATTACAAAATATATCTTCACAACAATTTTAAAGCACTAGCAGTAGTACGTTTTTTTAACTTGCAGTAACATTTTAAGCCCCAGAAAGTTTTAAAAGATTTTTTATAATGAACCACCATGCTGATCTTTTGAGGAGAAACGTTGGTCACTGGTGGTGGCTAGAAAAAGTAGGTGCTAAATTTTTAATATAATTTCATCAACTAACGAAAAGTTTGCTTCATTATACTTGGTGTACCAAACTATTTTTATCATTCAATTAAAATGCGAAAACCATATATCATTTAATAACTTCCTTTCCACCTGTATGTGCTATCCAGAACGTCATCACTGATCCCTTTCTAGAATTATTCTGGTAGTATGTTTCTTCATTATTAAATTTCTAAATACAATCTTAAGAATCATAAATCTAAAAGTTCGTTAAGATATTAGTCTCCTTCTTTGTTGTTCTCCTGAAGAGTGTTTCTACACTTGAAACATGAAGAGATTCTACTATTTAAATCCTAATTTGATACTTCTTTTTAGCTGTGTATAGAAGGCATTAAAATAAACAACATTTTTAAATACCTTTTTTCAAAAAAGTTTAAAATATACGAGATACAGAAGTAAAAAATCTAAGTGCGGGCCTGGTCATCAAAACGTAGCTTGCTATATTTTATGTTATTTTGTTTGTCTTATCTCTTATTAGTCATGCAATTTACGGGTCGGTGGTCAGTTTGTTATTTGGCAATCCGCTGCGATGTGTTTTATTGAAACAAGTTAGTTTTAAATTATTGACAGGTGAACATGGTAAAATTTGAAACAATGAACTAGTAGATATGGTGCTAATTTACGGTGCGTATCGTCAAAGTACGGCTGCTGCTTCAAGATTATACGCAGAACGCTTTCCCATCCTACACCCAAAAGTTTTATTATTGTTATTCAACGAGCAAGTAAGGCAGAACCGTATTTGATCCATAGTGTAATAAATGAATGTAAGTAATTTATTTTCAGGTTTTTTGAAAAAAGGTATTTGAAAATGTTGTTTATTTTAATGTCTTCTACGCACAGCTAAAAAAGAAGTATCAACTTAGGAATCACCCTGTATATGAGCGGAGAAAGACTTAAAGTTTCTTATTTCTTTCCAGTTTTAATTGTTTGAATCCAAGAAAAATAATAAAGTAAAATTTTATATTTTTTGTAAACATTATTTACTAGAAAATTTAAAATCCTATTAATATTTATCAGACTTTTTCATTTTGTATTACTGAATTTGTAGACCCCGAGGGCTTGTAGGCATCCTTAAATAGAAAGGATAATGCGGTTTTATTCATACCTATTACAGATTCCCACAATGTCTGTAGTTTATTGACCAATTTATCATTTTTCAATTTTACCTAAAAATTAAATTTGACTAACAGCATCGTACTAAAAACGAGCGTAAAAGCTATTAGGAAGATGGAACCGGCATTTAAATACTTAATTTTCCCCAGACTCGAAGAGAATAAGTGCCTCTACGTACAGCGAATACATACACCCATATGTGCTATTCCATGTAACTTATTCAAAACATACGCTTAACCTTCTGACCCTCTGTGGCGGTATGGGCGGTTTTTATGGCACAATTTTGGCATGAAATATCGACTCGTGGCCCAGCCTTTATGTCTATATATATTTTCTAGTTTTATTAGCTTAACGTTTTTGTTCAACATGCACTTTTATGCTTGTTTTCTTTTATGTATTGTCAATTCATAAATTTTATGTCTATATTTCCATTATTCTTCCAACTCTTCATTACAAATTCTTTCTGTCTAGCACGCTTCATTGGCATCGACGTATTCTGCCATAGAATAGTGCCCAGAGACGTCATGATACAACTACTGTATAGTTGTATCATGCGGAGAGGTTGGGTTATGTTTTATTCACGTGTATTATTACAATAAATAAAGATGGTGAGTTGTAGATCACACTGTCGTTGAACAATGACGCACACGCAAATATCTACCTACAGTGGATACTGTATAATATACAGTGTATTTATCTAGGATCACAGATTACCATAAGAAAGGAAAGATTAACGTAAAACTGCTTAAGCAGTATTTGGTGGCACACATTAGCGTGTCTTTGTTAGACACTCATTAATAATAATTTTATAATATAATGTTATATTTATTTTATTGAATTGTGGATATGGTTTGATGTTTTACTATTTTCAGACAATTTTTTGTTAAAATATGATATTCTACTGGTTGAAGGGGGCCGATACTTAAAAACCTACTAATTAAAAAGTGTACTTTGGGCGAATTTTTTTAAATGCGATTGTCCAAAAAAACCAACAAATTGATAATCGATAATTCATCTGTCATTAATTGCCATACTGCCAATGAAAAATATGTCATAAACAATATCAATACTGTACATTTTCTGTCAACTGCAATTGTTATAAAAAACCTGATTTTATTTGGTCTTATAATTATTTCGTTTTTAGTTTAATGACTATATAAATAATGTTGTAAATTTTTAAAAACAAATAAAAAATTTGCTTTTGTTATATTACTACTGAAAACCTCATTATAGTTTTCAAGAAGGGCTTATAGTCCGGTCAAATTAGACAAAAAAATGATAGTGAAGGTACATAAATTTACAACAAGCTGAAAATCAGTGAAAATGTTCAAAAAACAATTATAAATAAAAAAGTTCCCCAACATTCCCGTGTATGGAAAAAATTTGTCTCGAGGTCAAAGATCAAAAAAATTACGTTTTCGCGATTTTTAGCAAAACAGTAAATTTTATCATAAAAATACTTTAGACAAAAATTGTAGGTCATAAAATTATCTATAAAAAATGCATTAACACTTTTTTTCCCATCGTTTCTGAGATATAACGATTCAAAAAGTTGTAATCGTCGAATCGAAATAAAGTTATTCCTTAAAAAAAGTTTTGCTTTTAAAATTACTAAGATTGGCTTAAGAATTTTTTTTGTATATTACAACTCTAGAGATGTATATACGTGGCGTACTCGTGCATATTATGACGATTACAACTTTTACAACTTTTTGAATCGTTACCTATATCTCAGAAACGGTGGCTCGTAGGAAAAAAAGTATTTATTCATTTTTTATAGATAATTTTATGATCTACAATTTTTGTCTAAAGTATTTTTATAATAAAACTTACCGTTTTGCTAAAAATTGCGAAAAACTCAGTTTTTTTACCTTTGACCTTGAGTCAAATTTTTTCCATGCACGGGAATGTTGGGGAACTTTCAAATTTTATTTATAATTGTATTTTGAACATTTTCACTGATTTTCATCTTGTTGTAAATTTATGTATCTTCGAATGTGTAATTGGACCGGATCATATACTATTTTGTTTTATTAAATTATTAATTTTGAAAATCATGACGCTAGAAAATAACTCACTATAAAGACATTTTGAACAGATGTTTTTATTTGACTTTCATATAAAAAGCAAACGTAAATTTAAATAAATGAATTATAAATACACAGACGTCTACAAACGATGCATTATCCACTTGAAGATATAAGTAAATTTCTTGTTGCAATTTGATGAGTGATAAAGTCAACATATTTAAATATAAAATGCAAGCAGTAAAAGCAAACATTATATTTACATTCTAAAAATATACAATCCGGCTTATTTAAAATTTCTGGCTTTAAAAACTTTTAAAATGAAAATCATCCTATCGGGTTTTTTAAAGAAACTGCATAAATTCTGCTGCAATAAACATAAAATAATTTTATTATCGGAGAAATTTAAATAAGAGTGTTAAATTTTAAATGGAATTTGAAGAAAATTCTCAAATGCCATATCACATAATATTATTTAAAAATGGCCATATAGATCAATTTTTTTTATTTCCAAAAATATCTATAACTACAATAAAACAAGGTAAATGGTAAAGTGTAAGCCATAGAAACGTTAAAATGGTTCATTTCAACCTACTTAATTATTATATAATTAACTTGCTAGAGACAAATGTATTCGTAAAGGATATTTTACTTACAACCTGCTTTAAAAAAAAAACAGAGCGGAACTTCTCGATTTTTTTAAATAGCAACCATTCTTTGTGTTATTATAATAAAGTTCTTTCTTTAATTTTCTTTTTATCGGTTATAATTATTTATTTGGTAATAGTAGAAATTAACAGGATATATCATAAGTGTAATTTCTAGATCCGCACAAGCCATGAATAAAAAAGCTTTCTTGTGTTACCTGATATAACTAACTACACACATTTTAAAGTAAGATGTTTTTTGTAATACACTAATCTAATTTATCTTACATGTCTTAATCATTTCTAAATGCATTGGGAAAATAAATTTTGCTATGCTAATTTCGTAAATTAAAATTAATAAAATAGCAAAAACTGCGGATTGAAATCCAAAAATGCAGTAACTTTCAATAAATCAGTAGTTCTCTGCATTTCTGGTTAGAACAACTTACTATATAAGATAGATAAGCATAAGTTAAAAATAGATTTGTTTGAATTTTTCTAACCAATTTAGTCATATTTCTCTATTAATAAATGGATTTTGTAGTGCAGTAGGGTATTTGCCATGTAAAGCTTGTTCTTGCCAAGTTACATTGCAAATCTATGTCTAAGTATTTCTAATGAGTAGGTAAGTATTGGCTTTGAATCTTAATATTTAAAGAACGACGGATCAGTGCAAAAATGTGGTAACCGTTCTTGGAGACAAACTAATATTTGTCTCTGTTTTCGATCGATTTCAGACACAAGATATTGTATTATTTTACGCAATAAAAGACGGCGCACTCACGTCGGTTCTACGTAGCAAATGAATCATAATGCGCCTATCTATTCGGCTTTCTTTAAGGAGGATTTCTTCTACTGTGATGGTTTCAAAAAATCGAATTTTTTTTTCCGTCGTTTTTCGACTCTCTATAGCCTCTAGAATAACCGTGTGTAAACGTTTTTACCAAATCTACTCCAAAAAATAGTTATATCCAATTTTATGATTGCCGGTTAGTTCTCTCCACTAGCCGCTTTTGAGTTAAGCCGCGTTCTCAGAGCTACGTTCTGTCGCCACCGACATCATCTCGACCAATCAGGATTGTCAGGCCAGGCTCGCAAAGAGGCAGGAAGAATCAGCTCGTTTATCATTTTTCGAGAAAGGGGAGGGTGTAATCTACGGGCCAGACTAAGTGACAGTGAGACTATTTTGTTGTGAGCCACCGTTGAAACTTTAAAGAAGTTGTTTTTCTCGACACCCTGTTTTTCGCGCTGGCGGAAAGTACTTCGGTATGTTCAAATTATCAGAATTGAATGATTTTGGTCTTAAAATGCTCAGAATACAAGTGGTTATAGCCTCCTCTAGAATCAAGTATTTTGCGATATTACAGAAAATGTTACGGCCCCTAAAATACAAAAAAAGTTTTTTTTAGGGGGTAGCTTCAGCACCCTGTAGCACCCTCAAGTTTTTCATTTTTTGGGGGTTGAAAAGATTTTTTTTGGTACATCTTATCTTTAATAAAAAGAATTGAAAACTTGTTTTTCAGCATTTGTCTTATTATCCCCAGAAAAAAATCGTAAAGAAACGATGAAAATAGGACCATCACAGTAGAAATCCCCCTAAATGTTGAAATTCAAAGGTATTGGTATTGCCTAGGTGTTGATGGCAGTAGTAAGCTTACCACTATTCAAATAAGTATTATTATTATTTTAATTATTATTAATATTATTATTTTTATTTATAATAGACCTTAAACTAGAGATAAAACCAAACAATGCATTTAAAAAAAAAATTTTGGGATAATTAAATCAGCTTTTCAGACTAAAACCAGCACTGTCTAAACTAACCAATAACGTTATTGCTTCGACAACCAAAGCCGATTGTGCCGATTATTTCTGCCGTTCACTTCGGCTGATTGTGCGGTTGTTTACATTTCCCTTGACGTATCGGCGATATATGTATACATTGTATGCTTGAAATTGGAAACCAAATTGGCAAAACAATGATTTTTAAATTGCTCTGTATTAGTACAAGGAAAAAATTGGGGTAGAAGCCAGGATAACAATAAACTGACGGCAGCTGACCCAGATTTCTCGTAGGTTGGGGCACGACTTTTTGAATGATTACAAATTTTCAGGTTACGTTTGTTCGTATATAGGGGATTTCCAATTTGAGCTTCATCATTGGGATCATCGAGATAGAATAAACAAGGAGGTGACATCATGGGACTAACAGTAACTCTACCTGCCCCATTATGATACTACACTTATGTCATTCATGCGAAGTCAGCTGTTCGATCTATCATAAATCGTGGTGGTTTTAGATTTTATGAGAACTTTTTCAATTTTTGCTACTGTGTGATAGATATTAATTATTTCTTGTGACGTGCGAAGTTGTTCCAGCAGAAATGCTGTGGATAAGAAGAAAACGGCGAAAATTACATTTTATTGGTTAATATAACTAAATGATAGGTCCGTATTTATAAACTTTGGGTGCTAATTGTTGCCTATGGTTTGTTTAGTTGCAATTTTATTTAAATTATTAAATAACCAAAAAAAAATGTCAAAACCATACATCAAAAACTAAGTTAAAGCAGCTTTGAACTTTTTAGGACTAGCCACTTAACTGCAATTTCTTGTATGTTGGGTTCCACAAAGATTTTTAGCCAAAATTAACTAACCAGCAACATTGACTGTGACATAATCGACATTGGCAGGCATTATTTACTTACAATTGAACTTTCAAAATTTATAAATGAAAAAAGAATGTAGTATGTCACTAGTGATCCCTAATAACGGAACCGAGAAGAGAGTCATGAACTGGACTTCTGGGGGGGGGGGGAGGGGGGGGGGGGTAAAAAGTATAACTAGTGCTCGGATTCCACGTTAAGCTGTAGGTCCCGTCTGGCTGACATTACCCAGGCGATGGGGAATACAATGGGTCTCATATAGGCCTAAGTATACTGGATCTTCCGCCAACCCCAGCAAAAAAAAAAATACAAAATATATAAGCATGTGTAGAAATAATATCCGTTATTTCCACTACAAAGCTGTTCATTGCTTATAATAAAATTATATTATTCTAGTTGACCCAAGCATTTTTAGAATTGTTCAAAATTAATTTAATCACCCTTATGAATAGGCCATATTAGTACGACACTTAGCTCCGCCCCCGTTTTTCGTAGACGAAATAAAACGGTAATATCGCCCCCTTGTTTTTTCTATCTCGATGATTGGGATCCTATAAACTTGGAAGAGATACATTGTCGGTCGAGTTGTAGCAAAGTACGAATTTATCTACTGCTTTATAACATCGTCAAAAAAATTGGTTCATCTATTTTTGTTTATAATATTTTAGAAAAACTGAATTTTTGCCTTTTTTATGTGCTTTGGTCCCAAAAGAAATGTTACTATACTTTTATACCAACTTTTTTATGCTTTATACCTTGGTGTTCTTAAAATTGTAATACTCGTTTCTTTAAAATTTGAAAAAGTAAACATAATAATATTATAAAAAGAAGCTTAGTGGCAAGCGGACAGAGTAGCGCGTCTATCTTTTGCATTAGAGTACACAGGGACGCCAAATGCAATGGGTTCCTTGGGGCACAGGTAGACAATGACAGGCTGTTTCGTTCTTGATAGAACTCATCAGAAATCCATAACCTGTAAGCAATTTCCAGTAGAGCGAGACTATTCTTTCAAGACATTTTAAGAAATTGTCTACCTGTGACCCAGGAAACCCATTACCTTTGGCGTTCCTGTATACTTTAATGCGAAAGATAGACGCACTACTCTGTCCGCTTACCGCTAAGCTTCTTTTTATATATTTTAACGGACACTAAATTTCACTATTTTATAATAATATTATCCACAAATAGAAATTCTTTATCCAGACCAAGGAAATATCTGGTTTCAACAGGATGGCACCCCCGCATTAAAAAAAATTCTTACGATAAAAACTAAGTTCGTCGGCACGCACATCATCTGCGATTTACCTCGCCGAGATTAATTTTTTTATTGAAAATATGTCTAAACTGTCACAACTCGTATAAGAAAAATAAATTTTTCTGAAAAATATGTGTGTTTATGATGCCTGACATTTCCACAGCAGAACATTTTTTTTAATGCTTTTAAAAGAAAATTGTTAGCAAAAAAATGTAATCGTGGCTATAAAGTCTGAATGTAAGTAATCAATATAAAACAGGGTTCGGGTTTTATTTGAGTTCTTATGAGGCTGATACTTATAAAGTTTACCTGTTCTTCTCTTAGTTTATTCAACGTGAACATTTATTTGTTATAACCGACGACCGATTAAGTTAATAATTACTTTTTTTTTCTTAGGTAAGGTTAGGTTAGAGTGGCAGATCTTTGGCTTTGACCAAACAGTCTCACGTAGTCCTATTAGGTCCGTTGTGATATCACATGTGTTCCGTAGAACCCACCTTCATCAGATATCTGATGGTTAGTGCGGCATACACCGCAGAAGGATTTTAACAACTTGTTCAAACCAGCCACTACAATTCAGAAACCTGCTCAGTCGTCCAAGTTGTAAGTTGCTTAGTTTCTCCAAGCTATTGAAAAATAGTTCACCCAGAGCAATGAACTTTCTTCTTGCGAAGCCAGGACATTCACATAGAAAATGTTGAATACTTTCTTCCTCTTCCTAATCTCTGCAACTTCTGCGCCGTATTTAGGGATAAGGGAGGACAATGACACTAACTTCTGGGTTAATTGGAAACAGATTTTTTTACCAGGGGTCTAGACTGAAGGGCAACCAACTGTGAAGGTAACCACGACAAAGGTTTGATTAAACAAAAATACTAAAACCCAAATATACCGTGTTTAATACCATTTGTTTTTAGTCAAAAACTCCATTAGTCTGCAAATTCAGCTGATTTTATACCTTCAGTAAAAACTTACCAATGATAAGCACTCAACTTGGATTTCCTGCATAGAAAACTAAAACACATTAACACATTTTTGTTGACATCACAGCTTAATGGCAAAGGTAAATGCTCTGAATTATGTTTACCGTTAGTTTCAGCAATGGTCGATAAAAAAAGTTCAGATTTTTGAAATTCTATCACATTTTGAATTATAAGGACACTTAAAATATTAACTCTATTCAGGCATATCTCCATCGCGGCAGCCATACTGCTTCTGTATACCGTCCACGATTGCATCGTAACTTTCTTTTGAGATAAGTCCTTTAAAAATAGATTTGAAGAGAAAAATCCTTTACGCGAAGAGAAATATTCTCTTAAGCGAAGAGAATATATAATTTATGCGAAACGATATAGATCTTACGCCAAGAAAAACATACCTTAGTGGAAGAGACTATAACTACTACAATCCTAAGGCTTTTGAAACAAGGCAAATAGCTTTTGCAACTATATTTTCATTATTTGTACCTGGAAATTGGTAGTGAAACTGATTTGTTGTTATTGTTTCTCTCTATAAAAAAGGTAATATTTTTTAAGTTGAGCTTAAACCCGCGTACTTAAATACAAAATGGAGGATGTTTGTTTGTAATAAATAATGCCCGAGTTTGCTGTCTGGTATGTATTTAGCATTGCCTTTAATTAAAGCCCGAAATGGCCAATTTTTCAATGAAAAAACGCCGCAAATGAAAATAAATTGTTACCTACGAACGGTTTTTCATGGGCAGTATGTTAGTCGTTTTTATCGCTTCTTCAATATAAATGGAAATTAGAGGGAAACAAAAAACTACGTATAAAAACATTGACTGGTAAAAAATATTTTAACTGGATTTTTAGTCAGAAATTTAAACGGTTTTTGATGAATTTATTTACCACAATGCTTGATATATCCCAAAATATTTTGAGCCGGTTTCTCATCGTATTTAGGATAACATTTTAATACAAAAAATATTTAAAGAGTTTTTATATAACAGAAACAATAATAATTATATACAGAACATACTAAAAAGTTTTAAAGTGGTATTAACAAAAACATCAGGCCA
This sequence comes from Polydrusus cervinus, assembly GCA_935413205.1. Lineage (NCBI taxonomy): Eukaryota > Metazoa > Arthropoda > Insecta > Coleoptera > Curculionidae > Polydrusus > Polydrusus cervinus. The sequence goes on along the minus strand of OW284514.1, from coordinate 20,148,125 downwards.
GCCTGCCAATTTATTATTTTTGATATTTTATTGACAATCCTGTTCAAAGCTTATATTGAGACAAGAAATGATGAAAGGTAAAATAAAAATAATTAAATGCGACGCTCTAGGCTTAAAATATTCTTGTTTGGCAAAAGTTTCTTGGTCTCTATCAAAAGCAAACTTTTTTACGGATAAATAAAGTTTAAAGGGTACAAAATATTACATAAGGTTACGAAAAATAATACTTTTTATTCTTTGGGCTTTGGAAATAACTTATTTCCAGTCGCTTTTAGTCAGAGCTGCAGCACTGATTTAAATTTTGACCCAACTGATAGTTCGAGTTTTTTCCTTGTTAATCTAAATTAATAATATAATCTACAATTATTTTTATTTCGAATTTAATTAGAACTTTATTACGTGTCTGCGTTTCGGCTACTTAAAATAGAGCACGTGGTCGTCGCTGTTGAAAAGGGCCCCGTCACCCGATCGTTGTTTACAAAAAGCTTAATTTAAAAATTTGGTTTTTATCTGAGCAATCACTGTGCCATAATTTCCCATATTTTTAATTATATATTGTTATTATTATTTTTTGAATGTTCTTTTTCACAGCCTTTTGTTGGTATTGTTGGTATTACACTACAAAAAAGAAATTCCTCTTAACATGTACTGTTTAGAAACTTCCGTACTATATGTTAAGTTTGGCAGATGACGCTTTTCTGTATTTGTTGGTATAAATAACTGAGAGAAGTTTTTCCAAGTGTGGTTTAAAATTTTTGGTCATTGCTCCCTCCACCGACATTATAATCAGAATGATGTCTTTTTTTGTATAGCTTCTATATATATTATATATTCTTGGTACCTGTTAGTACGTACCTTTAGTAGGCAACGTATATCAATTATAAAAGCTTTCTTGATATTCCTCTTGATAAGAAGAATATCCGGACGGTTATGGTCTACTATCCTATCCGTTATTATTGACCTGTCCCCGTATAAGAGATATTCTGGATATTTAAGAACTGGATCGAGTGAGTATTGATAGTATGGTGGAAGGTTTCCTTTTGACCTAGTTTATGGGTCACTTCTTTATGGATGATCTTTGCCATCTGATTATGCCTTCCCATGTTAGCTTTTGGTGCCATAGCACCACAACCCTCAGTAATATGTTCTATCATTTCTCCGAAGCAATTATTGCATTTTTTGCATACGTCTTCCATATTTCTTTTTAAGATGACCTTTTCATAATTTCAAGTTCGAATGACAAGGTCTTGGATAGAAGTTATAAAACCTTTTGTTTTAGCGCGTAGCTGCCTTTTTTCTAATAAATTCAGTGACATTTCTCTATCTATAAGTGGATTATGAAGTGCAGTAGGATATTTGCCATGTAGAGCTTTCTCTTGCCAAGTTACAAGCTGTTGACTTGGCGGTGCGCGGATTTTGTTGGGTAATTCGTTTTGCCATATATCCAGCATTTGCTGCTACCACTTTTGTAGAATTTTACCATTCGGCTCTTGGAGGTATTTTCTCATAGAGGTCTCTTGTGACTTGCACAAGTTATAAATATTATAGGTCCGACCTCTTCCTTTCTCCTTTTGTTATAGGTATAGATTATTTAAAGTGCAGAACATGGGTGATCGAATCTGAATTTTGTCAGCAGCCTGCGCGTAAGCCTATCTAATTATTATTTTAATTACTATTATTATTATTATTATTATTATTATTATTATTATTATTATTATTATTATTATTATTATTATTATTATTATTATTATTATTATTATTATATCAAAATGTTCTGTGGTATCTATAAGTACTGCTTGTAATATAATTTCTCACATGTCAGGAGTTTAAAATTAAAGCAATGTCTTTCAGTATGATCAAAGAAGTGTTTCCTGAAGTAGTAAATTAGGATTCTGTTTTATTTCGTCAATCGGCATCGACTCAGAAACTTCTAATTTTATAACTGTTACAGTCTGTGTCATTCAATATAAATATTAGAGGCATTTAACGAGGTGATTATTTTAAACATAAACATTTTAAGGAAATGTTTAGAATTTATGTTTATTGTTGGCAATATAAAATAATCATTAGGTATTTCGTTCTTATGAGGAATTATAAGGTTAAATGTTTCATTTAATGAAATTAGTATATTACATAACAAGTGATGAAAGTGATACTTTTCAAACGAGGAGATATTTAGCACGAGGCGTTAGCCGAGTGCGCAAATTCGCCGAGTAATAAACTAAACTGCTTCCCAAAATGTGGTATTTTTAATAAATAGGTGTGGTCTGTCAAATTGGCATCATATGTTTAAATTAAATAGTATGCCTTGTATTTCCACTCTAGAGTTGAAATATTTTCTTTCAACACGCGTGTGATATTCGGCGCTTTCGAGCCAAGTTAACCGTGCTTTTTTCTCATTTTCATTAGTGGTCGTAGGAAAATTAAATAACGTATAGTAAAGTACGAAATTGAATAAAAGTATCAAAATGAGCTAAAAAATTATAAATCTATCTCTGTCTAACACACTGGGTTTCTTGATTTTTTCTTGTCGTCCCATTTCTAGTCTTGAGTTTTGTCATTGCAATAGTTTAAACTAATATAATAACCTTCACCACATTGTCAGGTTTAGGCAATATTAATGTATTTACTTCATGAAAATGCATTACAAATAATTGTGTCATATTTTCACATACAGAGTAGGGTGTTTCATTAATATTGCGAAAAAATTAGCGACGATTTTCTTTGCTCTAGAATATTTAAAAGAATATGTAAAAAAGTGATTCAAAACAAATAATTACAATGCAAGTCCAAAACTCTACTGCCGCTCGCAGCCGTTCATTATATAAACAAATTTCGCGAGAGTGGCGCGGCGTCAGTGGAGATTTTGAAGATAATATCGGGGAATCGTTTATAATTTTAATGAAAAATAGAAAATTAACATGAATAGCCGTATATTTCTATTTTTATGTTCTGCATGGCAGATGAACCTATATAATTAAAACTTTAAAATTAATTTTCAATTTTTTTAAGACATCATCTGCCAAACTAGAAGTTCTTGTAAACCACTTAGTAAAATTTTTGTATTACATTTTAAATTAGACAAGCCAGGAAACGATGCCGCGTTTCACGCTGGTATGAAAGGCTCTTAATATTATTAATTATTACCCACCTAAGAAATAGATAATTTGAAATAAAAATATTTAGGATAATATTCACACTCAGAGTTCATTTTTTTAAGGCCCTTAACTCCAATTTACTCAAATCGAGGATCACAATGGAGTGCCTAAACAACCTGAAAGCCCTATAGCAGCAAGCAACAACTCCTATGGGTTCCTGGTCACTCGGGGATAGCGGGAAACGAAAAAGCCGATAAACTGGCTAGAACCGGATCATCTCTGAACCCGCCCTTGGCATATCAAAACAGGCAACCAAAGCAACATCAGACAGGTGTGTGCAACAACAACACCTATTCCGATGGAACAGGATACCTGGTCAAACCCAAGCGAGGGCCACAATTGGGAAACCCTCCAAAAAGCTATCAACTGAAATTTTGCTTCTAACGCGTACACTGCTTAAGGAAACACCTACGCCGAGTAGGAATTTACAATGGTCCTATTGAATGCAGGCTTTGCGGCGATGAGGACGAAACCGCCTCACATATCATAGGTATAACTGCAAATAGGGCCGTAGCCAGAACCAAATTTTTGGTAGGGCCATTCGATTCCTTACCAGGGCCCATATTCTCACGTTGAAATATAATGATATTTGATTTTTAAGGGACGCTGTAGAATTTTTTACATTTTAGAATGACCGACATCCGACATGCTTCATTCATATGCATGTATTATATTTATTATAAGCAGTGGCGTAGCCAGAAAATATGCTCGGGGGAGGGGGGGGGGGGGGGGTGCTGAATGGGCGTAAGTAGGACATTTTTTTCTGGAGAAAGGGACCGTCGGGACTACATGTATTTCATGATATTGTACCTAGGAAAGAAGACGGAAAAGCGCCGCAGGCGAAATATTTTCAGGGCCATGCCCAAAGTTCGTTTAAAATTCACCTAACTACTAACAAATTTCATCAAAATTATTAAAATTTGTTTTTGTAAATGTTTTTTTTTTGATTTTCCTAGCTGGCTCTTTATTAAAAAAAAGTATTTTTTATATTTGTAAACAATATGAATATTAGTGTTAATCCAAAATTTTAACATAAGACGTATGTATGACTTTAACACGCGATTCTCGGGCTCGACTTTTCATAATTAAAAATAAGTAAATCTCGCTCTCCACGCCAAAATTGATGATTTTTCAGAAATCATGTATTTTTGGAGCGTAGATCTAGGAGCAGTTTTTGGTGCAAATTCTTAGGTTTTGAAATACTCTTTCTTAAGTGCCGTTTTGTATATTCATAATAAAGCATTCCCGTTTCTTCCCGCACTATTTTTTTTTTATTATAAATCACACTTCTTCAATAAAAAATGTTTCAACTAAAATGTTTACTATAATTTTTTTATTTTAAAATAAATACCTTATTATTTTTAGTTTTTGTTGTAAAAATAATTTATTGACTTGGGTTATATTTTTGTTGATTTAAAATAGCTCTAAAAAAGGAAACACGGAACAGACAGGCGCAGGACAGGACTCTACCCGTATGACGAAATTATTTAAATAATTTTATTTTATTAAACTTATCAAATAACTTGCAGACATTTTTGACACTTATTTTTTTCTATTTAAAAATATTTTTTACCAGGGCTCAATAATTTTTTACCAGGGCTTCGCCCTGGCCAGCCCCCCTCTGGCTACGGCCCTGACTGCAAAGCAAAGTAGATTCAAAATCTTCGGAGGAATCCAATGTGGGGATAACAGTTCATATAAATTTCTTTACTAAAAAAGAATCGCTGCTTGTCAGAGAAAATCTGTGTTATTTTAATTTAATTTAATTAAACATAAATCAAAATACAATAATTCAGGTACAGGGACATTATTTTAAGTGTCTCACCCGATTGGCGACTTTGCTATCGAACACAAAAAAAAATTATGTATTCCCTAACAGCTTTTAGTGAAGAAGACAAATTTGATGTCAAAAAAAATCTATGTTTACAAATTTGACAGATACGACGCCATATTAGATTTTCTTAAATGCCAACCCTATCTTATAGTAAGCCAGCTGCATTCGCCTATTTGTTCCAACATTAAAAATGTATAATTGTCAATATTTATTTTCAGCCGTTCCGGAGATACGAGGCTTCGAATTTGGTGTAATTGTTATCATCGAATTAACAGAAGCTTTGTGATTAAAAAATCAATTTTTTCTAGAGATACGTAATTTCTTATGGCGGAGCCACCCATGCTATTGTCATATATGTCAGATGTCAAAAATAACAGTTACGACGCCATTTTGAATTTTTTTAAATGGCAACCCACATTTATAACTACGTCAGTGTATTGCATTTCGCGGTCCGATTTCAAAAATATATAGTTGTCGATATTTATTTCCAACCCTTACCGAAATACGACCGTATCAAAAACTGCATCGTATGAGTATGTGTTTTAAGTATCTCACCCCATTAATAAATAGAAGCTTTGTGATTAAAAAATCAATTTTTTTCTGGAGATACGTAATTTCTTATGGCGGAGCCACCCATGCTATTGTCATATATGTCAGATGTCAAAAAATAACAGTTACGACGCCATTTTAAATTTTTTTAAATGGCAACCCATATTTATAACTACGTCAGTGTATTGCATTTCGCGGTCCGATTTCAAAAATATATAGTTGTCGATATTTATTTCCAACCCTTACCGAAATACGACCGTATCAAAAACTGCATCGTATGATTATGTGTTTTAAGTATCTCACCCCATTAAAAAATAGAAGCTTTGAGATTAAAAAATCAATTTTGTTCTGGAGATACGTAATTTCTTATGGCGGAGCCACCCATGCTATTGTCATATATGTCAGATGTCAAAAATAACAGTTACGACGCCATTTTGAATTTTTTTAAATGGCAACCCACATTTATAACTACGTCAGTGTATAGCATTTCGCGGTCCGATTTCAAAAATATATAGTTGTCGGTATTTATTTCCAACCGTTACGGTAATACGACCGTATCAAAAACTGCATCGTACGATTATGTGTTTTAAGTATCTCACCTCATTAAAAAAATGCCATACACTGACGTAGTTATAAATATGGGTTGCCATTTAAAAAAATTTAAAATGGCGTCGTAACTGTTATTTTCTGACATCTGACATATATGACAATAGCATGGGTGGCTCCGCCATAAGAAATTACGTATCTCCAGAAAAAAATTGATTTTTTAATCACAAAGCTTCTATTAATTCGATGATAACAATATCACCAACTTCGAAGCCTCGTATCTCCGGAACGGCTGAAAATAAATATTAACAATTATACATTTTTAATGTTGGAACAAATAGGCGAATGCAGCTGGCTTACTATAAGATAGGGTTGCCATTTAAGAAAATCCAATATGGCGTCGTATCTGTCAAATTTGTAAACATAGGTTTTTTTTGACATCAAATTTGGCTTCTTCACTAAAAGCTGTTAGGAAATACATAATTTTTTTTTTATTGTGGTCGATAGCAAAGTCGCCAATCGGGTGAGACACTTAAAATAATGTCCCTGTACAAACAAAAACATTGTCAAGACAAGAATGGCAAATTATCGGATCTACGTCATTTATCATGCATTAACGGTCGATTTTTAAGGTTAATCGAAATAGTAACGAAATATTGATCAAAAAACGAAATGGCGAATGCTTCACTAGTACCAGCCCTAACTCTTAAACCTGTATGCTTTTCACGTACACATAAAAGTTTTTGTCGGCTAAACTTTTAAGCATAACAGTAGTTAAATGCACTTTAAAGTTGCTAATGTCGGAGGCTCATTTCGAAACTCAAACATATGTATGCAAAAAAGTTTTATGTATAGCTTTAAATATTAATGTGACATTTATGGGCTCTTCAGGAAACAACTAATGTTAACGAGCTTTACCGTAGATATCTTGGAAATGTTACAAATTAGTCTATTTATAAATACAGAGGCTATGAAAGTCTATTGAAATTTAATTTATAGCGATAGATCATTGTAAAATATAGGTAACAAGATAATATATTGGTTTTTTAAAGTATCTACTTAAGTAAATGAAGAAGATAACACTGGTCAACAAAATTTAAGATTTTTTTTGTCCCACGAGCTGAAGTGGGTGTACTTGGTAGTACTTTTTAAACATATTTCATATATGTTTTCAGAATTTTTCCATCACGCAGGGTTTTAAAGTGACAAAGCAATGAATTTTTGTGAACGTATATATTATAATATGGGTATAAGTTATGAAAAAATAAAGTACAAAGTGATATATTTACTTAGAAAATGTGGTCATATATGACTTTCGACTGTACTTTGCATCAGAAACATCTCTCTTCAGCGCCCATCAATAGTCTGCCAACATAGCGGGGCTCCATTTGCCTTGGTATCTCTTCTCCATGTCCAGAATGTCCTGGTGAAATCGCTCGCCATGTTCGTCACTTACTGCTCCAAGGTTTTTCGGAAAAAAGTCCAAGTGTGAATGAAGAAAGTGTATTTTTAGACTCATGTTGCAACCCATGACTTTATATGAGACCAATAAATTGTTAACATTCTCTACGTAATTTTCGGATTTACGATTTCCCAAGACGCCGTTGCAAATGTCCTTGAAAGAAAACCATGCTGCTTTTTCGGACAAGGTCGTTAAGTTCTTCTTGACTTAGAAGATGCGGCGCACAAGAAGACGAATCTGGTGTAAATGTTGGGTCCAGATCAATATTTTCGGCTGAAAAGCTTTCGTTGTTTACTTCGTCATCGGCAGTTTCATCGTCGCTCGGTGTCATATTTTGTGGGGGGTCAGGCACAGGTAATTCCGGACTGTGCGGCACTGGTCTCAGTGCAGATGGAATATGAGGATATTTAACAGTATGTTTGGATTTAGAAGTTATACCACTGATATTTGTAAGACAAAAATAGCAATCGGTAATATGGTCTGATGGTTCCCTCCAAATTATGGTGATAGCAAAAGGCATATGTCGTTTACCTTTTGCCCACGCTGTAAGAAGTCTGACACACGTAACACAGCAAATATGGGGAGCCCAGCTTTTGTCTTGATCGCCTTCTTTACACTTGAAATACTGTTCATAGCATTTATTAACGAGAGGCGTGATAGACCGTTTTTGAGATTTAAATGTCAATTCACCGCAGATGTAGCAAAAAGAGTTCGGGTGGTTTACACAATTTCTTGGCATTTTTACAGGTGAGTTACACTACAATAGCTTAAAATGCACCACAGCACATTCTTCAAAAAAGAGTTCGGGTGGTTTACACAATTTCTTGGCATTTTTACAGGTGAGTTACACTACAATAGCTTAAAATGCACCACAGCACATTCTTCAAAACGTTAAAAAAGTCTGCGTATATGTTCATTCACCGAGCTCTAGCCGATAACTAAAACAACAATAAATGTTATGTAGGACTCGGAACTGCTTGCAGGTCTCAACAAGCCAAGACATGTTCCGCGTGACACACAGAGCACACTTTGTTATTTCTAGTCACAACAAGTTATTGTTACAATACACAAATAATAAAATAGCAATGCCTGACACAAGTTTTTTGTTAGATGACTCTTATAGTACAGACCTATGCGTGCATTTTATAGGTAAATAATCACATATACTGGAACATAAAAACTAAGGGTGATAGAGAAATTCTGAAAACATGATTGATTTCAGCATGCAAAATTATATTGAAATCAGACATTTTTGCGCTTGGGACAAAAATCTTGTTAACCAGTGTAATTTTTAGTTTTGCCGATTTTTATGCATAGTTTCAGAAGGTATTTTTAATTAACCAGTTTAACTAAGTAATATACCGGGTGATTCATTAAGGGTGACGAGCGGCCATATCTCGGAAACTACTGGGCATAAAAATTCAGGAAAAAAAAATATGACTAAAGTGGCCATGAGAAAATTCTGGAAATAATTTTTAAATTCCGCATTTTGCCGCAAGAGGGCGTAATTGAAAAGTAAATTATAAAAGTTTACATATCTTCGAAAATTCCACATTAAGGTATATCTTTGATAACACCATTAAAAAGATTGGACAATTATGCATAATTTTGGTCCTATGCTCATTGGCGTACCGACTTTAATAAGAGGGGGGGAAGCTGTTAAAAGTGTAATCAGTTAAATCGCTGTAACTTATAAACGACTTATCCGATTTTAGTAAACTAAAGACTGCTTGGAAGAGAAATAAATGCACTTTAAACAATCATATTTAGTTGTCCATATTAGTTTTCAAAAAAATGCTAGAGGGCGCAATTTGTAATAATAACACATTTTTTGATTTTACTCCGAAAAAATAAATCATACGGTATAATTATGATACCATAATCGAAAAGTAGATAAAACTTGCTAGAAAAAATATTAAAATGGCAGCTCGATATCTCCGCTCGTTTCAGCGTTATCGCTAATAGAATAATTTTTAAAATTTTAAATAAAGAATATTTTTTAGAAAAAAAGTGGGACCCACATATTATTTCGGATTAGCCTGGTCAATTCTGCAAAAAAATGGTCTCTTGCGTTTTTCTCCTCAGGCACACCGTTTTTAATTAAAATAATTAAATTAGACTGGCTGGGTGGTCTTTTCCAACAATATTTATAAAACAAAAGTTTTCATTACCTATCAATGTTAATAAAAATAATAAATAGTAGAGCTAATTGAATTTAATTATTTTAATTAAAAACGGTATTGACTCATAAGTTGTACCTACTCATTATAAGCGGACCCGATTGTACAGGGTCATCTAACCTAAACTGAACAGGGGCCTATTTTTTAAGTTTCCCTGCATTTTGATTAAAATCAATATAGCCGTTTATTTTTGGCTGTATATAGAATCTAAAATTACCATTTAAAAAGCGATTTGGCTTAAAACAAGGGAACTGTGGCGTAAAGTTGTTTTTTAATGGAACACCTTGTATATTTTTTATTTGTACAAAGGGGCTTTCTTTCCTGATTCCAAAAATATTTTTATTTTTTATGAAAAAAAAATCCTATATCTATTCTAAATTGTTTGTTTTGTATTTTCGCTAAATAAACATGTTAAATAAAAGCGTTACGTAATATTCATTTGTAATTCTAATCTACTTTTAGTTTTAATAAAAATATTTCAGGTTATGCACTTATGAAAAAATAGTTAAAAACTACCCAGTTTTTTAATTGATCGTGAAAATATGTGCAATTAAAATATGGTAGATCTTTTAACTTTATTTTTCATCCGGCGAACTCTTAAATTAATAATTTAAATCTTTATTTCTTCTTTCTTGAATAAATTGGCCATTACTAAAACATAATAAAACTCATTGCGAGGTAGCGAGTAAAATTTAAAATATCCCCATTTCTTTAATTAACAGCTCGGAGAATTTCTTTTTAATTACCTGAAATACGAAATTAGCTTAACCCCGTCTGTTCCTTTATATATTAAATAATCTTGTCTGACTGTTATTCGAAAATATAAAAAAGACCAATGGCTGCTAAATAATAGATTTTTTTTCCTTGAATCTAATTTACTATTCCCAAAACTTCACAAAAATATTATAAAATATCTAAATATTATTATTCTATTCAAGTTGTCTAGTCGCATCGAACCGACCGACATTGTCGCTGTTGGAATTGCGATCGAAAGAATGTTCTCGTTTTAAATCGATCGCTTGGTTTCCATCAATGGGGGGGGGGGGGGGGTGTTGCCTGCATGTATCAGACAAAGATGCAAACAATAATCAGTGTTAGGATATTTTTATTAATATTTTTTCGTACAGTTCCATACAGTTTGTTGTAAATTATAATATTTTACCACCAATAAATAATAACTAGAAACAAAAAAAATTTAATATTATTTCTAACTTTGCCTTGGATAAATTCTAATGTAAAACAAAAATGCTTCCTGTATAAATCTTTAACTGCCCTATCCTAAAGAATTTAATTGATTTGATAATACCTCTCATTGCTGCTTTTATTTTTTGGCATTATGTCCTCTAAACCTGTTGGATATAATTTGTGGATGTTCCACAGCAGAGCTTACTATTTTTATTTCATCTTGTCTATTTGAAGGTTGGAGACAATGCTGTTTCTTGACTGATAAAAGAGTTTTGGACTTGCATTGTCTTGTTATACATCATAACGTTTCAACTAGCAAGGTTTCCAGATATTTCTTATGTCCAATTAGGGCTTACTAAAACAATCTGGGTTTTGGTGTATGGTAGCAGCTTCCTTGAACTTCCTCTTTCTCCAGTGTGGTTCTTTACGCAGGATTTGAGCTTCTGTCCACTTAATGTGATGATCCTAGTTTCAAGTGGCCTTAGAGTCCCGCCAATGTAAGATCGGCCACATTCGCAGGGGATATTTGTTAAGTAGATGTAAACTTAAAATACTATAGGGGTCTTTCGAAATAATGTTAGGGAGCATTATGTTATTCAATAATTACTTCTCCTTTTTTTCTTAATGTATTCATAATTCATAACTAGGCTAATAAGTACTAAAAATTCATCTGTACACTACTTAATGTATCCATGGATGTTACTTTGGACTTCTAATTCTGTAGATATCCCTTAAATGTCAATAGATAAATAAATATAAGTTCTATAGGATTTAGTTTGTAATGATATGGTGCAGCACAGTTACACTATGTTTTTCAGCTATATCATAAAATGATGATTTCTTTATCATATTTTTTTTTTTTTTTTGGTTAGTTATCATAAATAATTTAATGCACAAAAATTACCTGCGCCTATGGCCAATACTGAAATTGAGCCGAACTGGACGGAATTTCCCATTTTATTACTTTACACCTTCTTGAAATAAACTATACCTTGCCTGTCATATTTTGGTAAATTGACCTATTATTAAGGTAAAACGATACAAATATTCCATTATTTATTTCTCACAGACTTCCAAGTGATGCAGACCTAACTTAAGAATATGATAAAATAACTTATGCCCCAGAACAATTAATTTTCCTGAAGACATTGCTTATGATGTCGCGAAACTGACGATCCGGTGCGGAAGCACTGATAACTATAGAGAAATTTTCAGAGATTTTACTTTATTTTCGTATTTTGAAGCAAATTTCGAACAACGTTGAATTTTCATAAGTTTAAATTGAAGGCTCCGTTGTAATTAAACTTAGAGTTCATATGTCTAAAATTTATTCTATCTTCGCTTTTCGGCATTTTCTACTTACGCCTTGCTGTTCTAACATTGACTCAAAATGTTCTTCTGCTTTCGAATCTATATCAAAATATACTATATTTTTTTTTACTGAATTATAGTTTTTATTATTACTCAAAAACTAATTAAAAGAAAATTGAACTCTTAGGCACCTGAGTACCAAGGCAGGGACCAAAATATTCCTTATAAAAGGCAAATAATGGTTTAAAATAAGATACACAACAAAAAAAAATATATGATGAGATTGCCTCCGGTCGATTTTTCTCAAAAGTGACTAAAAAATATTGACCCTTTATACGCCCTTCATTTTTCAAAGCTCAAAGTAAACAAAATACCAGTTTTGTAAGGCTCGGGGGGGGGGGGGGGGGGCTAAACTGCCTCTTCCCTAAACTGCCTCTCCCCCCGGGATTCGCGCCTGCTGTTGGGTGCTCTTATGTCGGGTTTGCACAAAGAATTTTAATAATAATTAAATTACCAGTAAGTTTGACTGTAAGATGTATAACATTGCAGAAATATTTTCTCACAATCATACTGGTCCTGTTACCTTAATTTTTAATTTACTAATAAGGTACCTTCGATTATGAGTACATAATACCTGTCAATGTCAATTATGTTACAGTCAAACTTGCTGGTTAGTTAATTCTGGTTAAAAATCTTTGTGCAGCCACACATTAGAGGTCGGTTTTGGTTTTCGAAGCTTTGATTATCGTTCTCTTATGTTTTTGGTGAGAAGTTTATTATACGTATTTATTTATTGTAAAAAGTTCTAACTTTCAATGTATGACGTGAAAAAAATTTCGACGGTGGTTAATGAAGTTAAAATGAATGAGAAATATGCTTAAAAATTAAATATTTATGTATACTTTCATAATAAAAATATTGTACTAAGTGCTTTTAAACGATCTATGAAATGTATGGATAACAGAAAAGAAGGTATTTTAGCGGCAGGCGGACAAAGTAGGGCATCTATCTTTTGCATTAAGCACACAGGGACGCCAAATTCAATGGGTTTCCTGGGGCACAGATAGACAATGACAGGCTGTTTCGTTCCTATTAGAACTCATCAAAAAGCCATAACCTGTAAGCGACCCCCAGTTCAGCGAGACTATGCTTTCAAGACACTTTTGAAAACCCAGTAACGCCATCTATAGGAATCAACTCAATGCAAAAGATAGTCGTCGATAAAAGCAACAATATACCAAATACGTTAGGCCAACACACCAGTATGAATAACATTTGTTTTGTACTAGACTTATGTATATGTTTGTATCAAAACTTCAAACAATTTTTAGAAACCCATACATCGGGACATAAGTTATAATGCACAGGTGAATATTGTATTTTATGTCATTACGGACCCACATACCTTTATTGTGAGGAAATACTCCAATTAATTATAACTTTATTTCGTTTGTTTTGAAGTCAATCTTAAGCTGCATTAAACTGCCTTCAAGTTTAAATGCAGGGGCTGTTGGAATTAAACTTTCGTAATATAGAACTAAGTTTACAATAAAATTACACGTCAAATTATAAAGTGTTTAGAGGTCCAATTTCCCTTTATAATATTATATAACATTATTTATAACTTATATTATATAACGTCCCTATATACCAGCATAATTATCAGTCACAGTTTGTGTTTACTGAATTCTGGAATTTTGATGTATTTTTATTTAAAATTACTGTTTTTTATTTGTTTGCTCATAGAGCAGAAAGATCGACAAATAACTTAAATAAGACTTTTTTCAACAAATCATTAGCTTAGTCTTCTGTCAATAATTTCGGTGTTGCTACATGTGAAACATTTTGTGCTATTGAAATATTATATTTTGATCCTAGCAGTAGCGGATAGAGAGGGCGACTAAAAAAAAGTAATTTCTAAAAAAAAAAAGAGCGTATCCTGGCTTTAAAAATCTTCTTCCCCTCAAAAGTGACTTCTACAAGAAATTTCCTTTACCCTCTCTACAATTTTCAAGGTTCACAGTAAAAAACACCCATTAGGTCAAATTCAAGGGGGGGGGGGGGGGCGAAACTGCCCCCCCCCTCCTGGATCCAAGAACTTTAATTACTTATTTTAATACAAAATATAGATATCATTTTGGAAATTTTATGATGATATCTTTTATTTTTCTGCATGAGTCCGTTTTGAACAATTATTTCTATTGGATTACTTTTCAGCCTTTGTCATTGTCTTATGATATAAAAATTTTAAAAACCATTGGCAACATTGTCAAGCTGCCGTTTTCATGACGTATATTCGACAAAATCCGTGTTTTTTTTCCAATTACTTTGTTTTTTTAATTTTTTTTTCTCAGTGATGGCTCAAAAAGTATAAACACAGAAAATTTTATTTTTTGTTTCCTTATACACCACAACCATAATGTGGGGTTGACATTAAAGTTCGATTGAAGAGCGATCAATCCGATCATAACTTAATATAAATATAATAAAACTATTTTTATCTCTGAGTGCCTACCGATTTAATAGTTATTAAGTAAATCCTTTATCCAATCTCAAGTAAAATATTTCAGGTCGGGAAAGTTATATCATATTTTGAAGCATTATTTAATCCTAAACCAGTGGCGGCTCGCGGTCTTAAGAAATGGTGAAGAGCTAGGTATAGTGCGGGTACTTAAACAAACATTGACTAAAAACCCGTGTAACAAAACGTCTCTCTTATCCTCATCTATCCAACGACTGAATGGAGTTTCCAACAAATTACAAACTATGTCATTAATTGGGTTCATTTTTAAAACACACAACTAAGTAGGTACGTACACTAATGAATTAACTGAAAGATAAAAACAAAAAACTTTTTAATCACACAGTAAATCACGTAAAAACGATATCTATAACCGTAAGTTTCGCGAAGCCTCAAAATAAATACCGCGAACCAATGCTAAAACAATGGTGCATATGACTGATCTATTTTTAAATTACCCTTCATCACCATATGCGAATTTTACATGCTGTTTGCCTGACTGACGTCACGTAACCATAGCAATGGTGAATATCAAATTATATGGGAATTGGACATTGGGTCTTCACTTGCTTTGAGCTAACGGACACGGTCGGTTGGGGCGCGCCAAAATGCACGAGTGTTTATAATTATTGTCCATCGGAGTTAACCGTGGCCCTATTATGCATAGCTACATTCGGATTAAATTAATATTATTATTTCGAACATAATTATTTTTTAAGGGCTAAAATGGTAGCTGTATTGGTACATTAATATTTAATATTATCGAAAACTTTCGTCCTGGTTTTATTTTATTTTTTTTGGCGAAGTGCCCCTTTGCCTATTTCACCTGACGAGCCGCCACTGTCTTAAACCATTTTATTTACCGTTATAGACTTTAAGACCTTGTGGATTTACACAAAATGCTGCAAAATAACATACTCCCTAGGGCAATTAATTTTCCTGGAGACATCACTCATAAAGTAACTAGATTGACGCTTCATTCCAGAAACACCCAAAATTATACATACATTCCAGAAGATACCGTCTGGTTCTGTTTTCGTATTGTTAAGTCAATCTCAAGCAACGTTGAATTTTCGTAATTAACGCTCCGTTACATAGAGCTAGGTTTAAATAAAATGTATATGAAATAATGTAGAAGCATTAAACATATGAAATCCTAAGATAGGGCAAGAGGGGGGAGGGGGTGGGGGTGGGGGGGGGGGAATTTGCTCCCACTTTGCCTGACTAAAGAAGTATCATATAATACACAAATACCGTTGCGACATCAACATTTTCTATAAGAACTTTGAATTTATTCCCATTTCATTTTGTTTTATATTTTTTCCTCTGGGCCTAATTTTTTTTAAATACCTCGATTTAATTTTTTTTTAAAGCACAATTTGTATAATATTTAATTTATTTATTACCTACGTTTAAAGAACGTGTTGATAAGGAGGGGGATCAGCCACTACCCTCTCATACCCTCGGTAAAGAAAATTGGGAAAAATTAAAAAACAATTTCACTGATATTGCTTTTTTTTCGTGAGAAAAAATTGTTGTATCCTATATAACAAGTGTTGTTTTCTTTTTCTTCCGAGGGCCCGTCCGTACGCCGGATGCACTTGGGCCAAGTTTGTGCTCACCCTGTTTGGTTTTTACAACCACTCCGTGATCACAGTTTCTTGCACTAGTTTATGTGAGTCAACTGGCGAGAGGGTAAGGATGTCCTCTGGTTTCAGTTTTGGTTGCCCGAGTATTTGTTGCCTCTTCCGATCCAGGTCTCCATTGTATATTGACCGCCATGTGTCCTGTCAGAATTCCTGTAATAGTTCTTAGCTGATTCCTGTTTATTTAAAGCAGCTGTTTCGTAAGTCTTGGATCTGGATCCCCAATGAAGCTTTTGCTGTGGTCTAATCCCAGTCTATTGATTCAGTGGATTTTGTGTTCATTCCTGATCCATTGCTTTATAGCATCTCGTGCTGTGCAGATTGGTACTCCGAGTGCCGGTTCTGGACCAATGAATGTATTTTCGGAGCCTTTTCTTGCGAGTTTATCGCCTATTTCATTTCCTGTAATACCTTCGTGGCCTGGTACCCACTGCAGTATTACTTTGTTTACTGTTGCCAGTTCCTCTTGGCATTCCCATACCAGTCTTGAGGTTACCTTGTTGCAATAACAAGTGTTCTGTGTTGTACTTATTCTTCTACTCTTACATGGAAATTTGCTGTTGCCTTGGATTGGAAGAGTGGGCTATTCCGGTTTTATCACTAAACGGATATAATTTCATATCTAGCCTAGTTAGTATATAAAACTGACCAGTCGCAGGGATCAATGACAAAGAAACCAAATATACATGTTTATTATTATTTGATAACCATTTTTCTCTTAGATGTGCCGTTCCAATGCTTCAGTCAGTCAAGGTCTGAAAATGTCATATTTTAAACGTTAATATCTTTAAAAACAATTGAATTTAGACATTTTACACAAAATATTTCTTTAAATTTTTAAAATTTTTTTAGGTAATTAGAAAATAATATAATATATAGGGTGTTCCATTTAAAACAATACTAGTTTAGTCTGCCATACTTTTTTGAGCCATCCAGCATAATGTAAAATATTTTTTAAATGTGTAGCTTTTAAGTCCCCACCTCATATTGGTGTAGTATTTTTGATAAGCTCCTTGATAATAATTTAATCTTCCGTCCCCGTTTCGTTGGCGGACCCGGTATGTAGAAATGATCTTTATCCAACGTACAAAATTTCCTCTTATTGCGCAGATTTTAACAATAACTTAGAGCATTATTTGAAATATTCCATTTAAAAATTTATAGCACAAAGATTTCCAAGCGAAGCTGACTTATATACAATGTTGCAAAGTAACATATTCCCTTGGGCAATTAATTTTCCTGGAGACATCGCTCATAAACTAACGAGATTGACGATCCATAACAGAAGCTCCGAAAACTATACACATACATTTTTAGGAGATAAAACGGTAACTCTCGGTTTCCGTATTTTCATGTCAAATCTCAAACGACGTTAAAATGTTTGTAGTAATTTACCGTTTGGTTAGGTACACAGAAATAAAGTTTTTAAAATTGTTTATCACAATATTTGTTTTAAAGGAAAAGTAAGACAACAAAGTCACGGTCTCAGCAAATATAATTGATTACAAGAGACCTAACTAACAGATACACGAATATTTAAAAACCACTCGCATTCAATTTAGTAGAACCACCGTTATTTCAGGATATTAGGCAACACTGTCTGCAACTCTCAATTCATAATAATAATAATAGTGTTTTCGTCTTTTGTTTTTTTTTTTTGAAAAATGAAGAAGCCACGTACACGTAATTTAAGTGTGGTGGCGATGTCAACTGTGTTGAATATTATTAAAGTCAATTGTCTGAAAATGAAATTTTTGCCTACCCTATTTTAAAGGGCTTTGCACGCCACTGGCCGTTTTTAATGTCATTTAAAAAAATATATATTTATTAGTTTTTTAAATATTAACAATATTCCAGACTTTTTAGACATTCTGTATAAAAACACAGTTTTTTAACACTTTCTGATAAATCTAGAAACCTAGTTCCCATAACAAGGACACATTTCTCCAATAAAAATATTTTATTTATTACGCTTTTGTTTATCACAAGCTTTTTAGTTTTACTACATTGTTAAGGCAAATAAATTTTCATTTTTACAGACGTTGCATGCCGACAAACATGGAAATACCATGTTTAACATGAAAAAACTACTATAACCTCACCCAACATTTGTTTCGAGAAATCTCGACGGAAATTAATTTTTTATTTTAGGAAATTCATTAAGAGGATTCTTATTTTTTTAATTTTGATTTGTTTTTGACTGCGCGTCACGCTGTAAAACCGACGTGTAGGCATATTTTAATGGAACAGAGTACACATAGTGCAACATTTGATGACCGCTTTACTCGCATGAAGAATTATGAGCATAAATAAAACAATAAAGTTTTAAATAGAATTAAAGCTATTATGATCCACGAAATTCATTTTTTTAAGAGATGCGTTGGTTCTGGGAAGCAGTAGCGGCTCGCGGTCTTAAAAAATGGTAAAGAGCTAGGTATAGTGCATACGACTGATCTATATTTAAATTGCCCTTCATCATAATGCACATTGTTACATGCTGTTTGCGTGACTAACGTCACGTAACCATAGCAACGGTGAATATCAAAGCCATGTTGGACGTTGGGCCTTCACTAGCTTTGAGCTAACGGATACGGTCGGCTGGGGCGCGCCAAAATGCACAAGTGTTTATAATTATTGTCTATCGGAGTTAACCGTGGCCCTATTATGCATAGCTACATTCGGGTTAAATTAATAGTATTAATTTGAATATAATTATATTTTAAGGGCTAAAATGGTAGCTGTATTGGTACATTAATATTTAATATTGTCGAAAAACTTTCCTCCTGGTTTTATTTTATTTTTTGCGATAGAGCCCCTTTACCTAATTCACCTGACGAGCCGCCACTGCTGGGAAGTAATTTATTTTAATTTTGATCTAATTCCGAAAAGGTCATGCTTTTTTTGTATCACGCAAGGTATTTATACAAACGATAAGGAAAAAACGTCATATTATCCCATTTTATCCATGGGTGAGTTTGAGTTGATAGAGTTTCTGCCGCTCTCTCCCGTTTTCTAGGATGAAGTATTAAAAAAAATTCTTATCGTTCTCCACATTCCTTGCAACCATCCCAAACAATCTAAAACTACCCCCGTATCGTGTTTTCTTGGGATAAGTACTCGTGACGTGGATAAACGTAAATTTTAAACAGGTTTCCAGGCAGGAGGTGTTAACGACCAAGGGATGATGCTAAAATTCATTAACACCCAGCCCAGTGTCGATACCACCCGATATCTCGTTTTCTCGTATTGAGTCGTATTTATACGAAGAAAATGGATACTTGTAAAGGGTTTAAAGGTGGTAGTGGGTTTTGCTGGGTTGACAGCAACATTCACCTGTTTAGGGCCACTACCACCTTGAAACCCTTTACAAATACCCATTTTTATCCGTCTAACCAAAGTCAACCCAAGGATGAAAATATTCCTACTAATTTTTTACCCCTGGAAGAGTTATTTTAAATCTTCTAGGATTATTAGCAACATCCATCAGACGAGGCCTAGCTCTTGCCACAAAACCTTATTTCCTGTGTTTCATGCAACTTACAGAGGGGAGGCGGAGGTTGTAAACAACTTTAAGAATTTTTGTGATTTCTTTACCTTCTAAAAAGAGAAGAGGAGGGGAGATTAGGTTTAAGAGCTGTAGCACCACCATAAAAAAAGGCCAACACGCGGTTTCGGTAATCCACTAAGTAGTCTGCCATTATTGACACGCTCCTTCTGCCTCAGTATTATAAAAAAAATTTCGCGGTTTTTCGGCATTCTTTGGCACTCTTTACAATTCTTTGGTACTTCTCTCGGGTTTTTCACATTCTTCGCCAATTTTTGTAATTCTTTTGCATTCTTAAATAAATTGTTGGTTTTAACTAGAAATAAAATCTGTGTTGGAAGGAGGGGTAATATGTCTTCCTGGACCTTCTTATAACCTCTATCGAGCATGCGGTTGTGACCCAAAGCTATTAAATAGCTTTTTGGAACACATAGACCTGCAAAGAATTATTGACATATTGCCAAAATTTCTAACTATAGTCTATTTCAGAAAGGTGTAGAGTAATAACATGGGAAAGTCCGTTAAGTTTGGCTCAATTTCGGTGTCGGTCATAGGCGTAGGTAAATAAACCAAAGAAAAAGAAAAGGAAATAATTTGATAAAGAAGAACCTATTAGCTATAATAGCCAATTTACACAAAAATCGTTTTATGAAATATGCCGTGGAAGATATAGCTGAAAAACATGGTGTAACTGTGCTGCGCACACCGCCATATCATTGTGAACTAAATCATATAGAACTTATATGGGCGCAAGTGAAAGGATTGGTAGCAAGACACAACACTAAATTCAAAATAAAAGACGTTGCTTCTGTTTTATCAAGCCATTAAGGAAGTGAAACCAGAGAACTGGCGAAAAGCAGTACACCATGTCATTAAAGAAGAAAAGAAAATGTGGGATCTTGATCACCTGATCGTACGGACCGTCAACCCGTTAATTATACCGTCAAGAGGAGATGGCAGTTCCTTGGATGACGAAGAATATTATGATTTTTTTTATTTTAATTTTTGTATAATCTATTTTTTGTATTTTTTGTATAATGTTTTAAAAAGAATAAGTGTACCTAATACTATGTGCATAATGCACGTCTTCGTCACACCATTTTCAGTGTTTGTGAATGGATAACAATAGGCAAAACCCATAAATTGACCCAAACCCGGGTGGTACTACCTGCACTCGATGAAAAGAAAAGTTTGTAATGAAATCAGTGCCAAATTATGAAAGTGGCTTAAATATTCGTTGGGCTACTCTGTAGCCCCTTTGCATACCTAATGAGCTTTTATTACTCTACACCTTTCTGAAATAGTTTATAAAAGGCTTATCAGACACTGAGGTAGAAAACGTAGATGAAAAAAAGTTGGCAAGTCATTTAGGAAGTTTTATTAAATTTAAATACTACCCATTTAGCCGATGCACGAAAGCCCCTAATGCCAAAAGGTCAAAGCCCAAAGAAAATATTTGATCAGTTACAGAAAAATATATATCAACTCCGGTCGAGTCAATACAAATATTGAAATATTTTTGTGTACAGTATTGAAAGTCCATGATATGTCGTTTAATGTAGTATAAAATAATATTTAAATATATAAAATAATATTTTAAAATAAATTCTTTGAAATTTGTTTGATAAGGCTGAACTGCCACCATTAATTTTAATTGAATTAAATATATTGTTATGTTATATGTATGTATAACTTTTGATAAGGCCTAATTTTAATAGAAACATTATCTTTTTCAACTAATTAGTTGGTTAACAACTACCGTATTTTTATTTAATATACAGTGCGTTTTTCCTAAGGTTGGCCATAAGATTTTAAATGTTAATTGTTTGACTCCATGAGTCACGAAAAAGTTGCCCGACAGACCGAAAAATATCTTTAGTTTTTCATTAATCCCAACCTTGACCATTTGTTTTCTGTTAAGATAAGTCGAAAATCAATAACGATGTAATTTCCGCAGGCGTTTTATTTTATTTTTAATTCTAATCCAACAAGCCATACCTACCCCAAGTTTCCAAAGAAAAATCAATATTTTTTGTTGTTTGATTAAAATGAAAAATTGGTATTGAGAACTTTCAATTAAAAGTATAAAAGTTATTTCACAAACTTAAATAAAAAGAAATTTGTTCATTCTTCGATAATCTTGCTAATGTAAATTTGTAAACGTTTACTAAAGATAAAGAAACAAACACTGCCAAAGGTTATACAGCTGGAAATAAATTAACCCAACCACAGTTCTAGACAGTGGCGTTACCAAAGATAACTATAATGCCCCAAGAAGCAATTAAGGGAATAATAGTAACTATTCGTAACATCGCCCGAATTGCGTAATATTTTCATCGCGTTAGTGATTGGGTTTTTAAGTGAAGTATTGTCATCGCTTCCATATAGAGTGTAACGGGTTGTACGAAGTTTAAGAAAATAATTTCAGGGTGTTTTTGAAATTTTAATAGAGCAGAATTATAATAATAGCAGTGACATTATAAATTGGTTTAAAGGTTAGGTGTGCGTAAAATGTTTATTGCGGTTCGGCAGTTACAAACAAATGCAAATAACATCATTATCAATCATGGAGATCAATCAGATGCTAAAAACTACAGACCAATTTCAATTTTAAATACAATTCCTAAGCTTTTTGAGAAAATAGTTTGTAATCATATTAAGAATTCAGTAATGTTTTATATTAATCAGGAACAGCACGGCTTTTGTAGGGGTAGATCCACAGCTACAAATATGGTAATTTTTACTCAAACGGTTTTAGATGCCTTGGAAAGTGGATGTCGAGTTGACGCCGTATACACTGATTTTAGCAAGGCATTTGACACCGTGAATCATCGTATTCTGGCACAGAAACTGAAGTGCTTTGGCTTTTCCGAATCCTTACTTAATTGGCTAACATCTTATATAAGTAATAGAAAACAGATTGTTAAGGTTAAGGGTTTTGTTTCAGGGGAAATATCAATTACATCTGGTGTGCCACAGGGCAGCCATTTGGGTCCCTACTTATTTATCATCTTTATTAATGACTTAAGGTTGGAAATATTGTTTTCACAGTCTCTGTTTTTTGCTGATGATCTAAAATTGTTTGCCATAGTTAAGTCGGTGTATGATGCTTTAAGAATCCAAGATGACCTAAACAGAGTGTATGACTGATGTGTCAGAAATAAAATGGACTTAAACATTAAAAAATGTAAAATAATGACTTTTCATCGCACGGTGCATCCACTTAACTATGACTATAAAATAAATGATTGTATTTTGGAAAGAGTTACCACTATGTGTGACTTAGGTATTCACCTAGATGTTAAACTGGATTTTCATATTCACTATGAATACATCTTTAAAGTTATTAGGTTTTATGTGTAGAAATACTAGAGATTTCCAGAATATTATTAGTTTGAATACGGTTTACAAGGCTCTTGTCAGGTCATGTTTGGAATACCTTTCTTGTGTGTGGTCACCATCCTATTTAATACATATCCAAAACATTGAAAAAGTTCAAAACAAATTTCTTAGATATATTTCATATAAATTTAAATTACCTGTTGACTCCTGTGATGGTCTAAAACGAAGACTGAGCTTGGACTCACTTTCTGATCGTCGGATCAAATGTGTATATATAGCTTTTATTTAAATTAGTCAATGGAATAATCGAATGCCCTGACCTTTTACATCGGATCAATTTTCGAGTTCCACCTAGGGACACCAGAAATCAATTTCTTTTTGCTCTTGACCATCACAGATGCAACTATGGTAAATCTTCTCCTATATCGAGAATTGTTAACAACGGTAATAGAATTGGTTATGATTTTTTTAATACTTACCTCGCCTCTTTTAAGCGAAATGTTTCTCGACTTTTGCTGTAATTATTGTTTATAATTTAATATAGATAGAGTTAGTTTCAATCTGTTACATTATTAAGTTAAAAAAACTAAAGTTAGTTTGCTATGTAAAAACTGTAAATGGGTTTGCCCGTCAATAAATAAATAAATAATTATATCAATACAAACTGATATTGAGGGTTTATCCTTATTTTCCGTAAAAGTATTGAAAATGTTTTCTTATATAACACAGTTTTAAGTAACTCTACAGACTATGATGGTTGGTTAATGGTTGAATTACTGGCGTTCGATGGTGGGCCGAGTTCGATCCTCGAAGAGGGCATACGCTTATCAAAAAAAGAATGCTAGGAATTTTAGCGGATATAACAATACAATACTTTTATGCTATCAGTAATTTTGTCGTGGACCTCCGGGGAAGTAAAAAGTATAATCCAGTCACATACACATTTTTCGGATCTTACGCTAGACTGTATATACCGTCTGGCTGACATTACCCAGACGATATGGGATTTAATGAACCTCTTGGGCCTAAGTATACCGGCTCTTCCACCAACCCCTGTTACAACGAAAAAAATATCATATATCATTCAGTATTCACATGAAGACGACTGGAGATACTAACCAGTTAAAACGTTGTAATTCAAATATAAATAAAGACAATGTAGGTCCAAAGATCTTTTATCATTCAATATCATTCTACCAATACAAACTGATATTGAAAGTTTACCCCAAGTTTTTTTATATGTCACAAACTGTTCTTTCTAAATCTCTGACTCCGCCACTGTTTATGATAATTGAGGGTATTGAATTTAATGGGGCACGTGTGACTTGAAGCAGGTGAAAAAACAGTTCACAGCTTTAGGCGGGGGTGGGCGTCGAAGTGCCTTGTTAAAAGGAGCAGCGTGTTTTGCTTTATTTACCGAAATATGCAGCTGATCGGTTTTGCGATCGTGATCGATTCGAAATTGTTCGGGTCATCCTTTATTTTTATTTGTGGAGGAGAGCTTTGTTCGAGTAAAAACAGGGATATATGGGGAAAGGTTACAAAGCTGTATTTTATGATAACTTATAATAAATATAACAAACTACTAAAATATACAAATTTTCTTTTGTATCTACACATAATACAAAGTATGTTTCTTCCATAAAGTCTATCTAGCAAGAAAAATGTAGCTTGAGCGATCGATCAACTCATTTTTTATAGTGAAAATGCAATCGATAAAGAGCTCTACATACATTGAGCCCCATAGACTCATGATATAGTCCAGGAGGCAGTGAATTTTTTTTGTACTTATTTTCCCAGTCGGTGAATATCAAATCTGCTCGGATGGCGACACAAAACGACAATTTGTGAGTCTGGCTAAAATTTTCGGATGGGTTCACGAGATTAAAAAAAAAGTCAAGTCCACTTATTTTCCCAGTCATAAATATTTGACATTATTTAAAGTGAGTAATTTTATTAACGGAAATAACAGTCTGGCACATCCCAAGTGGAGGAAAGTCTGTCTGGCTGAAAATGTACGGATGCAAAAATTTGACTATAATTAAAAGTAAGTCTGGCTGATTTACGAAATTGGCAAATTAGTCTGGCGGCATCTTGAAAATCGTGAAAATTACAAAGTTATTGCTCTTATTTTCCCAGATTTGAAAATTTGTCACATGATAAATACACGTCTGGCTGTCATTTACAATCACTAAAGCCCCGCTAGACTCACAAGTCGGATAGTTAAATGAGGAGAGGAAGCGGCAGGTGCGTATTTAGGTAACGATGCTGGAATGCGAGTGACCTGAGAGCAGCTGCCTAGCCCCTAGTCCCTTATATCCCTATCGTTCAGTTACTCGCATTTAGATTTTAGAGATCGTAGTTATGGCTTATAACTACGTGGCTACCTTCTCGGCAAGGTTGTCAGGTCTCAAAAACAGGCTGTCGGGGTGTTCTACATTAGCCAGACTATATTTTCAGCTGTTATTATAATATAAACTATCATCTGACAAATTTTTAGGACTGCGAAAATAAGGGCAATGGTTTCGCTAAATTTTTTCCAATTTTCCACCTGCCAGACATATTACCCATCCTCACAGATTAGCAAGACTATTTTGTTTCTTAAATTTACTGTATCTCTCACTAATAGAACTATTTTTATCACTGGAAAAAAAAGTGCAGTATATTTGTACTTTCTAACGCATTTTCCGCCTCAACCCATCGGAACCCCCCCCCCCTACATATATATGAATTTTTCTTAGAATAGCAAACCCAATAATTCTATCCAAATCCAAGGTAAGTACCGAAAATCGTCACTGCCTCCTGGACTAATACAAGTTGTATCATTCCGTAGACTGATTCTAAGCTCGAAACACACTGATGCACGGCGAACCGCACCAAAAAACGATGGATTTACTGCATGTGGTACTGAACAGATCTGCAGACTCAAGGGAAGCACAATACGTCTGACTTAATGCATGCTGATATTTGACCGCGCCGCGCTTCTCATAAGTGCATGACAAGCTTCAGCATTTATATTTTAAAATTCATGATAGTATTGAAAGGGTTATTTGAAAAAACAGAGTTCTTCGATCGAATATTTTGCCTTTCGTTGTTATATCACCTAAGTCACCTTATTCTTGTAATAAATATTCTTCTTCTGCATTATTTTTTTACACGCCACGCTAAAAAATAGTGTGCATTACACGCACCAAGTTAAATTAATTTATCAAGTCATTTTAAAATACCATAAAACACGACTTTATGAATATAAATAGCAATAAATCACCCTGAATAAATTGCCCCTAATTTAAAAAAGGAAAATATTATAGCGTGTCAAGGAAACCTAGGAATTTTTTTGGACATGCCGCCAGAATGTAAATAATGATCGCTTTGCTAGTATAACAGGATGTATAATAACATGCCTATATATTATAACCAGTAACCCTGACCCGCCCTGTCTTTGAGCCAATGGAACATCCCTTGTTTGTCTTAATATTGTATGCGAATTTGCATAAAATAAACATGAATGAATCCTCTGCAGATTGTTTATGTACAGGGTGGGGATTTTTAAATGGAACGCTGCTTATAGTGGCTCTGGGAATAAGATTTTCCTAAAATCCAAAAATACGTCCTTAAAATATTTTTATGGGCCTCCATTTTGTCATGTAAAATAAATTGGGACCCCAAAGGGGAGGCGCAGCCCTAATCAACTTTTTTTTTTAATTAGACGATACCATTTTTGACACCTTTTTGGAAATCTTAAGGAATTTATCCATATACACATCTGTCAAACCGTGTGTCAGAAATTTAATAAAAACTAATAATAGTTGCATTAAAGACAACTTTAAAATTCTTATGCCACTTTTTTAGCGTAACAATTTTTTAAAATGTGCCTCATTCGCGACAGGCCCATCCATACTCGAATTACTTTGTTTCTTTGGTAATAAGTTTTGTGACATTTGGCAAATTTTTAAAAATTTTTAACGATCTGATTTAAAAATTTTAAAAATGTACTTATTTAACTAAAATGCTAAGAATTGAAATATTGATGATGGTCGGGTTTGGAGAAAGAAAATCAAGTCAAGAAGTTGCTGCGTTGATTCATGAAATTTATCACAATTTGCCACCTTTGTCGCAAAGTACAGTCAGCAAAATTGAAAGGCAATTTCGAGAATTTGGTCATGTAAGACACGTTCATGCCCACTCCGGGGATCGAACCTGGACTGCCACGGTCTAATGCCAGTACCTCACCTCTGAGCCACTAAGGATTGGGTCATGTAAGACATGTTCTTCGAAGAAGACTTACAAAAGAATTAGTAGAACCTAAATTGGATATCCTATTGACCTATCAAAAAAAAAAAATTACACCAGCAAGGCAATTGCCTTGCTGATCTCGTAACCACAATATCACTGGTATAAAACCATGGCTCTTGTATAAAAAATTAACTATTAGTTTGCAAAAATTGACAGTAAATATCCTCAATAAATATATCATGTGGACCAAAATTTCTAAATTATTGGAATTTGTAACTAAACTATACCCGTCGAAACTGAATTTCATAAATTGAAAAAATATAAAAAAATCTAAATAGCACTAAGACACAAGCAAAGCTATAAAATAGTATAATACATAACAAGAGATGAAAGTGATACTTTTCAAACGAGGAGATATTTAGCACGAGGCGTCATCCGAGTGCAGAAATTTTCCGAGTTTTAGAATAATCACTTTCACACGAGTTTTAAACACAATTTTTCCTACGACCACAAAGAATTATTAAAAAAGCTTTTGATTTGTGAAAAAATATTTCAACACTAGGTAGTGTTGAAAAAAAAATGTTAACACTAGTGTTGAAATTAGCATACTTAGGATTATGTTCCACTTAATATCTGGTTTCAGAGTTTGTCAATAGGCTTTTCCTTTATTTGTAGTTTAACTTTTTCATTTTTTATATATTTGATGTATGTATCATTGGAACAACTAATCCTGGATTGACTTCTAGATTAACCAAAATGAAAAATTTGAAATTTAATCAAGGAAAGATGCATTAAACATAAATTTAAAAAATCCACCCAACAAGGAAGATTTCAATTCAAAATAATTCTTTAAATTATTTAATGTTTAAATAAAAAAAAAGTTAAATACTCCTGATGGGATTTGAACCTGTGATTTTCCGATCTGTAGGCTATAGAGCTCTATTCTCTACGCTATCGCTACCGATAAAGATTTATTGTTTAATACATGACACTCTCGTCAGCGTGATTTAATTTTTCTTGTAATAGATTTTCCAGTATATTATTAACATTTTTTATAATTTGAGTTGTAATGTATTACGCACTCACAGGACTACGCACTCCCCGCTATTCGGTTCCGTGCAGAACTATTCCATTTTGGCGTAATATGCTATTTACAACACTCACTGCGTAATGTACTATTTTATTCATAAAAAGTTACACAGTATATATTATAAACGAATGGAGGCTGCACCGCAACAAAATGCGTAAATAATGGTGCCGTTTAACTGACAATGATGCCGAGAGGCATGAAACTCGAAGTTGTCAAACTCTTAATTAATAACAGTAATTTTACATTTTTTTACAAAATGGGGAATCGTAAAAAAATACTATTGTATTTTTCTCCTGTACATTTGTCAATAGAGTAAAGTTATTGATTTGTAAATTTGTTTACATATTAGTTACCTTATGGTTTTTCATTATACATATTACCAGCCGATTTTACTGTGTATGTAATAAATATGATGATTAATTAAGGAAGGAAACCCCCTCCCTTTGTACTAACTTTTCCCGTAAACCGTCACTTGAACCTGTATCCACTCATTTTTTGAGCGATGAATTACAAAAATGGGGTTGTAAAAAATATTTGATGAAAATGTCAAGCCGATCATCCCGCAAAGATAAAAGCAATCATATCCCATATCCCAAGGCCCTTATCAAAATATTTCCTTTTCGCAAAACGTAAAGTTCAAGGCCTGTGTTGAAAATTTGATAGGAACGCACCCTTATATTTTATTTTTAGTCACGAATTGAAATAAAATGGGTTGGTGAACATATTTTTGTTTTTGGGGGGTGCATTTTAATACTGATCCTTGATGACAGCTAATGCATTTAAAACGGTAAATTTGGATTCCCCTATAATACATAACCAGACAGACTTACAACAATGGTCGTTTATTTTAAAAGTACCTTTTTATATCATCAGTTCAATTAAATAATGTCAGATGTGGTTGTTGAGTGAGGAAAGGTAAAATATATGGCTGATAACATGAAGTTTATAAATGTAAAATGAAGAAAATAAGTACTATTTTTATGTTAAAATTGCAGTTCCTTTAAAATTTTATTGATTTCATAAATGGACGCCAATGACGGCTCGCTGTCTTAAAAAATGGTGAAGAGCTAGGTATAGTGCGGGTACTTAAACAAACATTGACTAAAAACCCGTGTAACAAAACGTTTCTCTTATTCTCATCTGTCCAACGACTGAATGGAGTTTCCAACAAATTACAAAATATGTCATTAATTGGGTTCATCTTTAAAACACACAGCTAAGTAGGTAAGTACACTAATGAATTAACTGAAAAATTGATGAATCACACAGTAAATCACGTAAAAACATTATCTATTACTGTAAGTTTCGAGAAGCCTCAAAATAAATACCTTAAGGCGAACCAATGCTAAAACAATGGTGCATACGACTGATCTATTTTTAAATTGCCCTTCATCATAATGCAAATTGTTACATGCTATTTGCGTGACTGACGTCACGTAACCATAGCAACGGTGAATATCAAAGCCATGTTGGGCGTAGGGTCGTCACTTGCTTTGAGCTAACGGACACGGTCGCTGGGGCGCACCAAAATGCACGATTGTTTATAATTATTGTCCTTCGGAGTTAACCATGGACCTGTTATGCATAGCTACATTCGCATTACATTAATAGTATTAATTCCGGCGTAATTATTTTTTAAGGGCTAAAATGGTAGCTGTATTGGTACATTAAATATTTAATATTGTCGAAAGACTTTCCTCCTAGTTTTATTTTATATTGATGAAGAGCCCCTTCACCTACTTCACCTAACGAGCTGCCACTGATGAACGCCCTCGTTCTCGCAAAATTTTTATCTCACGAGATTATCCCAGAAAAACTTGTATATCGCAGGAGACCGAATCACTCTTACACGAGATAACCCAGAAAAATGCCAGACGAGAGTAAAATACTAATTATTAAAGTTATAATTTATAGTTTAATATTTTATATACCTGACGCAAACCAATTTTATCGTTACTATTTACCTCTCTCTCAAATAGTTAATGATTTTAACATACCCCAAAGGGTTTAAATTTCAGTTGAAATTTACGGCTTCACTTTGTTTATAGTCACGTATATGCAACATGACGGTTTAGAGTTTCCACGACCAAAATGTAAAAGGCTTGCGACACTCACGTGTATGTCGATATTTCCAATGTACGTCATTTACTGTTCATCGATGCACTTGGGACTTCTACAAATATCATGTTAGAGAACTTATTTAAGTACAAGTTTACAATGTAGCTAATGCATTGCCAAATGTCAAAAGTTTTGACAGGTAAACCAATGTGATAATAATTAAAGTTGCAACGATGGAGTTGCTAATCAGGCGGGCAAAAGAACAAGCAGCTTAAGAATCCTCCAAACTGCTACGAAAGGCCGGAAATTTTTGCGAGCTGTTTACCGTTGCGATGTTGGTTTGGTTTTATTAAATTGGGATGCAACTTACCTACGGAACGTTGTCGCACGGCGGAAAACGTTCAATATAAAAGGTTCCTTTTCAAAATAGGCGCTCGTACGGCATCTTGGGGTATTTTTTGCAATATTACAATGAGTATAACTTTTTGTTTTGCATTATTTATTTGGATATATAAAAATTGGTAGATAGGCTTATGGTTCGAATACAAATGTTTTTGCTTTATATATAATAATAAATAATCAAAGTCTAGTTATTATTTTAAATATTACTGATCTGCTGCCATCTAATGTAATTATTAAAAGAAGGTTAGATAAATCTAATTAATTAAAATTAGGCAATTCAACGATGTATCTAATATATATAAGTATAACTAAACAATTGTCGTAAGAACTATAAATATTGCGAAAACCCAATAGTATTACATCTTTATGTCCTAAATATGTTATGGTCAATAAAATAACCTCTTTGTTTACTAATTTTTATAGGACAAATAAATACATACAGAGTTCATTTGAAAACTTCCCACCACGGATTTATCGAAAACTACTGATTAAAAGGAAAAACTTCGAGACACGTCAAAAGATATGCCAAAGGGGACAACTTTTTAACCAAAAACTACTTTACCCCCCTTTACCCTGTGCCCCCCGGGGTCATTCTCTTAATAATTTTAAATGACAAGGGGTATCAAGTAATAGGTTGTTTAAAAGGTCTTTCAAAGTGCTTTATTTTGACTTTTGATTTTTTTAAATCGGTCCATTCGTTTTCGAGAAAATTAGAAAAATCTTTATTTATCTTAATTTGTTCAGAAAAAAAAACACACAAAAATATCACTTTTTATTTCAATAAGTGTTCAAAAACTAACATAAACAGCAATTCGGAAGATTATACGTAGCAGCAACCAAATAACAACCAGAATTTTTTTCCGCCTTCTTTTTATCAACACAGATAACATGGGCGAACTGTATTTATTCTTATACCTGTTTAGTTTTTTATAGTTGCTAAGGAAAAGAAAGAATTTAATTTGCTGTCAGTTACCTTTGTGACAATCTTGAAAGAATATCTGCTTCAGTGATGAATGCAAATTTTATTTAAATGGATTTGTTAATAAGCATAACTGCAGGTATTGGAGCAATGAAAATCCTCATGCTTTCGTAGAAGGGCATACTCAGTACCCCCAAAAACTTAATGTATGGGCAGGCATTTTAGGAAACACAGTGAATGGGCCATTGTTTATTAATGGGAATTTAAATGGAGGCATTTATTTAGATATGTTGGAAAATACCATCAATTACTATACATCACTAAAACCATTGAAAACCAAATCGAAGACGATGGAAAGAAACCCTATATACTTGATGAGGCTAAAATATATTTTTTCAACAAGACGGCGCTCCTCCTCACACATGTTCTTCCGGTTCGGCAATGGAGAAGACGAGTTTCCAGATAAATGGATAAGGCGAAGAGGGCCTATAGAATGGCCTGCTAGATCTCCTGACTTGACGCTATTAGACTTTTTTCTATGGGGCCATTTGAAATCTATTGTGTTCACTCCCCAACCTGAAACTTTGAATGAACTTCGTCAACGCATCATCGAAAGCTGCCATGATCTCCCACAACATGCTTTTGAAAATAATGTCCGTCAGGAATTTGAACATCACCTATATAATTGTTTGGCCAATAACGGGCAACATTTTGAACACTCTTATTGAAATAAAAAGTGATATTTTCGTGTGTTTTTTTCTCATTTTTTTGATCTGAACAAATTAAGATAAATAAAGACTTTTCTAATTTTCTCGAAAACGAATAGACCGATTTTAAAAAATCAAACGTCAAAATAAATCACTTTGAAAGCCCTTTCAAACAAACTATCCTTGATACCCGTTGTCATTTAAAATTTTAAAGGGGATGACCCCGGGGGGCAGAGGCTAAAAGGGGGTAAAGTAGTTTTTGGTTAAAAAGTAGTCCCCTTTGGCACATCTTTTGACGTGTCTCGGCGTTTTTTCTTTTAATCAGTGGTTTTAGATAAATCCGTGGTGGGAAGTTTTCAAATGAACACCCTGTATAATTTCGCATGTATTTTCCTATATCACAAATTCAAGTCAGTCAAGCAAGCCCCCACCCTTGAGTCTTTTAGCGGACTCCTAAAATTATTTATTGAACATAAGAGAGATCTCTAATAGCTTAAAACTACTATATATAAGTACTCTAGCGTTTTAATCTTTAATTATTTATAGTATAATATTATTTATTAGTTGGGTGGTTGTATGAACAACGTAGTTGAATACCGCCACCCTTTCAACTTTCATTGTATTTTTTTTTCACGTAATATAAAGGCATTTTTCTTTTTTTATTTATTTAAATTCATAGCATTAACGTTAACACCGCGTGTCTTTTTAAGAAACTTATTTCAGAGGTTAAACCACTCAAAAACAGATTTTATTTTAACTGTAAAGATTTAGAAAATAGGACGCTTTTTCAAACTGGCGCCGACAATTTCAAAGCAATATCCTGTTTAGAATTGAAAAATAACCATCAAAAATATTCTGTCTAAACGTTTCATCAATATGCGAACAAACGTTTAGATTCGGGACAAGCCTTAAAAAACCTTGAAGGATTCTGCTTGTTTCTTGATTTTCCCTTTCGCCGATACCACCTAATCTTAATTTTAAATAATAATATATCGAATATTTGTCGCATAATATACCTAATGTTTCCCGTCTTGTGATAAAAGATTATACATATTGATAAATGATAAATATGGGGTGTTTTAATAACAGTTAACGTATACAAAACTATGATATTTTTTTTAGATAATAACAATTATACTTAGAAAATTGAACATATAGATTGGCAGTACCTGTTCATTAGCAAAGAAAAAATTAGAGGAGTACAATTTATTATCAATGAGAAAGTAGTAGAACGAGTGTCAACATACAAATATGTTGGCACAGTACTAAAAGAACAGTGGGACCATTCTTTAGAAATAAAATCAAGAATTGAAAAGGCACGAGCAGCTTTCATCCAAATGTCCAAATTGTTCAGAACACATAATTTGGATTTAAAAAACTTAGACTACTCCGATGCTACATATTCTCCATCTTGTTATATGGAGTGGAGTCTTGAACCTTGACTGAGGCAACGACAAAGAGATTATAAACAATCGAGACATACCGAAGAATTCTCAAAATATCATGGAAGGACAAAGTTTCAAACACCCGAATACTCCAAAAATGTAATAAAGAAAAAGAAATAATGTACACAATAAAACGAAGAAAATTGAAATTTTTATACAATATGAGAAACGGAACCAAATATAAATTACTAAAATGCATTCTGCAAGGAACGGTTCTAGGCAAGAGAAGCATCGGCAAGAGACGAATATTCTGGCTAAAGAACTTAAGAACTTGGCTTGAAACATCCACCACAGGACTATTCAGAGCAGCAACAAATAAAACTATCATTGCTAGAATGATTAACAACATTCGGTAACGAATAGGCATTAGAAGAAGAAGAAGACCCTGTTCATTACAAACTATTGCCTATACCGGTGTTTTGTAGGAACATTTATTGAGCTATATATTTATTGGTAGAATAAATTAGATTTGTGTAGTAAACACTCGAAATAGTATATTATTAATCGAGGTTTAAACAGCTACCTTTATTGACCGAAAGTCGAGTTTAAATCACTAGGAGCGCAGCGACGAGGGATTTAAGACGGGAGGGCTATATTAGTATAACTGTCTGAGAATCGCAGACTGTTATAGGGAACCCTCTATACTAGATGTGTAGAGTACCGTTATCTTGTTTTTTCTTTAGTTCATGTCTCTAGTTTTTTGAATTGAGTTTATTCCAACTAGATGACGATGCTTCTTCTTATTCACTAGAAAGACAACAAAGTCACGGTCTCAGCAAACATAATCGGTATGGTTACACGTGTTTCACCCTTTCGGACATCATCAAACCTAGAATTTAAAACTGAGAAGAAACAGTCATAACATATTAAAATTTAAAATGAATGAAACACGTGTAACCATACCGATTATATTTGCTAAGACCGTGACTTTGTTGTCTTTCTTTTCCTTTGAATCTATATCCGGTCTCTTTGAGAATTATTGACGATTTCTTCGAAATACTACTTTATTATTTTTAAATAAATGTTGACAACGCAACTTTGCAGTACCTATATGGCGTTTCATCAGGGTATGTATGGCCTTCTGATGAGTTCTAATAAGGACGAAAAGGCCCCATAGAACCCATTGTTCTGGCACCCTGTGTACTTGAATGCACAAAACAGATACACTGTCCGTTAGCTGCTACTTTTCTTTCTTGGTTTTATTATTATATAGATTTCTATATATCAATTTATTAATTTGACAAATAAGCTATCGTTCAATCGGCGCAGACGTGCCTAAAATTTCACCTAGTATCTACGGTATGGGACGCAGTAGAAATTTAATGTTCATAATTTTTTTTAAATATTTAACCCAATATTACCAACCCTAAATATACAACGGTATATTTATGTATTTATAAGGTAAAATAATTTTGTGTACTATGCAAGTTATGCGTCGCTATGTTTGGTATGTGACAAACAGTAAACGAGGTACAAGTAGCAACCATTTATAATTAATTATATTTTCAATTTTATTAAAACATTGTTGAGTTGTTTTAACGGTCATAAAATATTTAAACACTTGTGTGCTTAAAGGCCAACCCAAACAAGAAAACGGAAAGCAAGTTGTTACTGTTTTCACGCGTGGTAGAGTTTGATGACAACACCTGATTACATATTTAGTTAGATCAAATGTAAATGTATACTGAAACGGTTCATACTAAGCGGTATGTTATTAATTTTTTAAGATTTAGTTAAAACATGAACTGTATTTTTTTTGACCTTTCGTTTACCCATTGTGTTGAGTAATAAGAAAAATGCATTATGTGATTATTAAATAATAATCTACGATCTGCATAACGATTTAAAGCAAAGTTTCTTAATTTCTATTGATGAGGCCTTTACTTGATGAAAATCCATGATAATACAATAAGAAAACACAGTATGTTCTTGATTTTCACTTTATATTAGGTAGAAACCATAATATGGTTTCTACCTAATATAAAGTGAAAATCAAGAACATACTGTGTTTTCTTATTGTAAAGTTTCTTAACGTTGAGTCCAGCGCGGTATTGGGTATTATCGGTTGTTTGAATCGAATTTTTCCGCGGCTTTCTAGTTAACGGCAATTTCAAACCCAATAACAATATAGTGGGTGGTGTAATTCTGTTTTTGTGTATGCTAACAATTATAAATGATATGTACTCTGAAAGTGGTCTTTAATTTAATTAATGTAAAGAGATTTTTTAAATATTCATACGAAGAAAAGATCGAAATAACAAGAAAAGGTAGACCATTACCAGTAATACCCTCAAATTTACTAGATACATTTATTTTTAAAATGATTGGATTTGTGGATGTAACAAAAAAATGCTTTGTTCTGATTTCCCTGCTTACTTTTTTTTTTGCGATAAAGCTTGGACGGAAATAGGGGTACCCGATCTAGAGCACTTGAGTTTGAAGATAAATAATACGAAAACTGTAAAAGTCATCTTCATAACTGTTAATCAAAGTTAACCTTCGAATTAGACAATTTTAATGACAAGGTGATTACAAGATTTGCAAACAAAAAGGAACATAAAACTAATATAATATAAAAAGGTACGTTTCCTTTTGCAAAAATTTCACCTCAAAATGTTAACCACGAGCCACCATTATCTTATACTTCTATCTACCGGAAAGTATATGTGAATGTACAAAAAAACTGTTTCTTATATTTTAAGAAATTAAAAATATGGTACTTTTTTCCTTCTACCATTTTTTCAAAAAACAAACTAAAAAAAATATAAAATAGTATTGTTAATATTATTATTATTTCAAGTAATTGCGTAAGAGTGTTAGGAAAGGTAGGGCCCGCTCTAGCAGTAACGCCGCCCTGGGCAAAACAAGGAATTGCCGCCTTTTTCATCCCTTCTTCGTTTTATACCTACCACAACAGCAAATTGTCTGTCTATTCCTCGCCGCTCGCCGGCTTGTCCTTTGCTGCGACGCCGCCATGACCAAAAAAAGTACCGGTGCCGGTGCCGGCGTTGTTCGGCTTGCTTTGTCGTGGAATTGCTTGATATTATTATAATATTAAAAAGAAAAGGGATCCGTCGAAATTTTCACTGTTTTAAAAATAAGACGGCACGGCAAAACAAAGGAAATTAAAGTTGTTAACTGGGAATTGGAATGGTTCAAACTTCATATATACGTAGGTAGGCAAAACGGGGATTTATGGTGTTTTTTTGGATTTTTCATGCCGCTCTTCCAACTTGCCGCCCTGGGCAGGGGCCCAGGTTGCCGCCCCCTAGAGCGGGCCCTGAGGAAAGGTATGTTTTCTGGCCTTAAGTGTCAAAATCGAAATATTGTGTAGGGATTAGTTATAGGTAGTGGATTATAAAGTTACGTTTTGCGTTTAACAGGTACCTTGGAGAAAACAAGAAATTAGCGACTGGTTAACCACCAAAAGTACCTACTTAATTTGAAGATAATTTGATAAAAAAGGAACTATTAGTTATATCAAATTTACACAAACATCGTTTTATGAAATATGCCGTGGAAGATATGGCTGAAAAACATAGTGTAACTGTGCTGCGCACACCGCCATATCATTGCGAACTAAATCTTATATGTGCGCAAGTGAAAGGATTTGTAGCAAGACACAACACTACATTTAAAATGAAAGACGTGAAGCTACTGTTTGATCAAACCATTAACGAAGTGACACCAGAGAACTGGCGAAAAGCAGTCCATCATGTCATTAAAGAAGAGATAAAATGTGGGATCTTAACCATCTGATCGATCGGACCGTCGACCCGTTAATTTTAACGTCAAGAGGATATAACAGTTCCTCAAATGACGAAAAATATTATGATTTTTTATAATTTAATTTCTGTATGATGTATTTTGTATTTTTCTTATAATGTTTAATAAAAAATAACTGTACATTGTCACACCATGCTCAATGTTTGTGAATGGATACCAAAAGGCAAAACCCAGAAATTGACTCAAACCCGGGTGGTACTACCTGGACTTGATAAAAAGAATTTTGCAATGAAATCAATGCCGAATTCTGAAAGTAGCTTAAATATTCGTTGGGTCACTATCTACTTCCTTTACATACCTAATAAACCTTTATTTCTTGATCTACACCTTCCTAAAATAGAATATAATTATTTAGTTTTTATATTTAAAATTTCAATATTAATTCTTCAAGATGCTTCTCAATTTAGCATTCCGGTAGTTCTGGTTAAACATAAAACCAGTAGCTTGT
Source organism: Polydrusus cervinus (assembly GCA_935413205.1). NCBI lineage: Eukaryota > Metazoa > Arthropoda > Insecta > Coleoptera > Curculionidae > Polydrusus > Polydrusus cervinus. The sequence continues at coordinate 20,109,756 of OW284514.1, read as the reverse complement.
TTGCAAAACCTAACAAGTCCACTATAGGCCAAAAATGAGTTAGGATCGAATTTTGTTACAAAGTGTTAAGCTAAACCGACTTTATAAAAGTTTATTGATAAAACTTCACAAATCTCACAACAATGGGAAGAAAAGCATTCGCTACAAAACTGAACAAGTCACCGACAGGATAAAATTGGAACCTTTTAAAACAAATGTAAACAAGTCCCATTGATTCCTATTAGGGTTATTCTCTGTTTACTGCAAAACTAAACGAGTCCTATATGTCTTTTATACTCGTGCACCATCTGTTTATGAGTAGCCAAACCTAATTCAATAGTTACCATAGTAAACTATTAAGTGAACCGAAAAATTGCTGATAATATTTCAGATATCAATCAAAACAAGATGATTATGGACTTGGTCAGTTTTGAATACATTATTCAGTCAATTTAGTAGTCGATCTGCTATTTTCTGAAAGAGAGCAAACCCAAGAGTGTTTAGAAGAAGAATCCACACTTCATATTTAAAGTTTTTCAGTTTGTAGTATCTTTAGTTCACTTCACTTTACAAATAAAATAATTATTTTCAATATTCCATATTTTTTTATCAAAACTTATCAAGTCCATAACAATATTAGGTCAAAACTTAACAAGTTCATACTTTCGGAGCAGAAATTGACAAGTCCAACGGTTTTTGTTGAATAAAACCTACAATATTGTTTTGTTTTTCTTAAAAGTTTTGCCGAATATTTTAATAATTTTTTTTTATGTAATCCCCCAAAACACATTAAATGTTTATCTATTTTTAAACCCTCTACACTCTTAAAAATGGCTTGGTAATTGGTACTAATTTTTATTTATTCTCGTGTTTACGTTACCAAAAATAACTATTTTTAGTTAGCAAAACAAAAAAGATTTTTTTCTTGGTTATATTTACCAAAAAATGATGCCATCAGAACAAAGAAAATATCTTGTTTTCATATTAGTTGGCAGAAATAAAAAATTTTGTTTAGCTGAATTTTACCCTGTATATATCTTATTTAAATGTTACATCTAGGTTCCTACAAACTTGTATTTATCAATTAAGCTTGTTGTAATAACACATTATAAATTTGTAGTCCCTATCATTTTGTTAATTTTGATTAAGATACATTCTTAGTTACCAGAACTAACTTTTCTTTTCAAGTAATATTATTCTTCATATTTATAACTAACGGCATCAACAGATACTTGACACCCTTGCCCGGTGGGTGACATGTGACATATCATTCTAGCCATGACTGTCAGAAGGTTATGTTTATGTTAGGGTGCTTTTGCGGTTCCGTGTCCATTTTTTTGTGTTTTTAAGGCAATAATTGGCCATTTTCATGGCCGTGCCCGTGTGGAAAATGGATGTGACAATATTTGGTGTAATTTATTTGTGTTTATTGTCTTTCTGTGTACATTCTTATTGGCAGAAGGAAGTTAAATCATAAGTAAGTAAACATTTTATTTTTTATTATTGTAGTTGTACATTAGAAAGTTTAAATGAGATTTTTATAAAGCATGGCAAGGTGACCAGATGAGAAATAACTTAAAAATATTTTTTTTGTTTTGTTTTGTTCTAAGTTCCATTTCTATAAAAGAACGTCATATTGATGACTTTTTAATCTGACCAAGTACAACAAATTTCATATAGCTGTATATTTTAAATAGAAAGTCCAGAGGATATTTTTTTGTTTTTTAATAATCGCAGATGCAGATAAGAAAATTTAAATAAGGACAATTCAGTTCTATAAGCAATTGAAGAACCCAAAAGGTTGAGTAAAATAAGTTAAAAATCTAGTGTTTCTGTTTTGTATTGCATAAGTATGTATTATAAAGAACATGAGAGAACAAGGACATTGGAAATAATTTTTTTTAAAGGGACCATAATATCCCTGATAATTTATTCCAATTAGTTTACGCATACCTAATAGAGTAGTAATACCAAGACATTTTTTTATTTAAATGGGGACCTAGGAAGGAATATTTTTCGTTACTAAGTATAAATTACCTGACATTTTTTTTAGAAATGAAACAGACTTTTTTTAAAGTTATTTCTATCAAATCAACTTGCTAATTTTGCCATGCGTTATAAGCAGTTCATTCAAACTTTCTAATGTGCAACTGCAATGACAAAAATATAAAATGTTTACTTATTTATGATTCAACTTCTTTCTTACAATTAGAAAGTACAGAAAAAAGATAATAAACACAATGTTGTGACTAAGTACATACGTAATTGTTACTCTATGAAAATTTCCAGTTTGGCCCAAATAAATGATTGCTTTGGCAATATTTAGAGATTGCATCATTAACAAAAACAATATTGCCTTGAACAAAAATTTTCAATTTTCCATATTTACACATTAGTTGTGACAACTAATTTTAAAAGCGAGAGTACCATATAAATTTAGTTATCCGTATATAAAATTTCGTTGTGACAACTAAAATTTGTAGGTTAGGTTGGTTATTGTTATTAATTAGTTCAACAGTTCAATAACGACAATTTTTTTTGGTTGTACCAACTAATTTTTGGGTTGAGTCCGATTTCACGAAAATAAATAGTTGTCAGATCCAAATTTTAGTAATCCATACCATGAAATTTTTAAGAGTGTACATAAAAAAATCGCTTTTCGTAAAATAGGCAAGAGTGGACATATCAAGTTTTGAAAACAAGCTACTGAAATGGCTTCGTAGCTCCTACTACTTAATTAACTACACTTTAATGAGCAACTAATTTTGTCAATTTGAACATCTCATTACTTACCGTTACTGACATAATTCTTGCACACTTCCCACGCATCTATGTATTATTAATATTCCTATTTTCGGTTGACTTTATCAACTATACAAATCCATTAACAAATTGTGTTTATTCATGTCAATATTTTTATTTAAGGATTAAAGTCTAATCTGTTTAATTTTTATTTATTGATTTGTCGTTAAATTATGTTATGGTTAATTATCTTAACAGATACAAGAATAATATCAATTCGATAGTTTAATTGCGCTTTATTAATTAAAAATACCACAAGAAAATTATTGGAGAATTACATTTTGTATATAAGGTAATTAGTATTTGCAAAAATTATAAAATAACATGGAAATGGGAATAAATAGTAGTTTGTGCAACAAGAGTGGATATGGTGTCCATATCGCGCGAGGAAGTAAATTGAGGTGGAGTGCTCAAACTTCCGAGCGCAATATGGACAATCCACTCAAGTTGTACAGTATATTTTTTCTACGACCTAACTTCCGAACTTCATGCTAAGAATTTTAAAAATTATTTAAATTAGGCATCATCACTTGTCTTTTAAGTTGGCCATGAACTTGTGAGAACGATAATAAGAAACAATTGAACAAAAATTCATTTTGATGGCAAACCCATGCACCAAATTACACTGTAACATATTTATCGATTTGGGTAAAATCTTATGTTTAAACAAACTCACTTTTGAATATAATATCTATCTTTCTCACATTCAACTTTTTGCAGAATAACAGACAAAAAGCGATATATGTATTAATAAAAACGAACAATTTCTTTTCTCAATCGTAGGTATTTTAATTACTTGTTTTACTGATTTGCACAGAAGAAAAAAGGGTTTACCGGGTTTATTTCTGCTTGCGTAAGAATTATAACTCCGAAAGTACAACAAAATAGCTGTAGAATTCGTTTTAAATAGTTAAAAATGGATTTTGTGCATTAATATGAATTTTTAACTTTCGCTATGGTCAAATTTTTCAAAATAATCGCCAATTTACAAACTAACAACACTGTTAACGTGGAAAGAGAAGTGGCAACAGTGTAAGTAGAAATCTAGAAATAACATAACCTTAAAAATTTTAGTGAAAAATGGATTTTTTTTCTAGAAATCTTATAATTTCGTCTGTTTTATCAAGTTATCTTTAAGTTCCACCATTTAAGGAAGAACTACCAGTTAATTTTCTATGTTTGTTGCGTATAATAAAAGTTTTAAGATCAATTGGGGTTGGATCCCCGTTCAAAATATATCGGAAAATATCCCCGTGCACAAATATTTATAATAATATTATTTATATGGAAAAAACTAACAAAGGTTAGTAAGAAAACGTTCATTTGATAGGTATATAGTACATTTAATGCAAAGCTTGTAGTAATTGTCTAGAAATGGGTAGAAATACAGATATTTTTGAAATAAGAAAGTGGGTCTGTGTGCAAATCTTTAGTTCGGTCAGAAAATAACAATCATTTGGTAGAAATATATTTTGGTATTAATTTTCTTATTATACCTTCAATTTTTGCACCATTTCGTGTACTCTTTAGGAAAATATTGTGTATACATAGACATCTGAGATAAATGTTTTGATTTAAATTTGAAAAGCACAAATTTCATCTGACAGATTTGCACGAGGATTTGCATATTTTTGAAGCATATTGTTAACCTAACTTCTCTCAACTTCATATCCTAACTAGGATGGATATGAAATTTTGGCGCACAGTTAACTGGAATAGCCTACTTTACCCGCCATAAGTGTAAAGGAAACAGCAAATTTCCAAGTGGGAGTAGAAAAATATTTTTGAATTAAATTAAAACCAGGCGTGAAATATCATTATATTGAAGATCAAAATTCAATAAATGTGACAAGTAATATTTTATTATTATTATAAATTTAACATTAATTTGGTTGATCGTGACGGCTACACCAACATAAAGACCATGGTAACCTCTAGATAAGATAAGATTTAATTTGCCGAATTGTGTATATTTTCTAGGGTTAATTATTCTGGATGGGTAAGGCTTCCCACCAAACATGTTATATTACAACAACATTCGGTGACATTGTTTAGAAGTCTGTTACATTTTTAAAACGGTTATATAACAAAAGACGATATTACTTTTCTTATTTTAGATAGATACTGGTGACATTTTGCCAACCAACAAAATTCCTCTAAACGCTCAAAAGTGATTTTCTCGGAATCCACACAAACAATTTTGTTAAAACCTGTTTAATATTCAGCGGCAATTATAATTATTTCCAGCGAATCGAGAATCCGGTTTCAGGTATCAGCCAGTGCGGAGATTTTACGGCCTGAAAAATCGATTAAGTAACGGGATTTTGTTGGTTGGTAAAATGTATTAAACTTTATTTCCTCAACATCACAAAGCGATAGGCCATGAATATAAGTATCCACCTCGACACTTTAGATGTCGATGTCGCCCCGGGTTACGTGCTCTCGCTTTACGCCTTTGATATTTTTTAATATTTTTAGGTATTATTAATATTATTGTTGTTATTATATCAGATTTTATACTTAGTCTCACTGAAGAGCTATAATGTGGACATAAACATTTGCTTCTGGGGATCCGGTAAGGACAATATGGCGTAAGATTTAGGCAATATTACATAAATAAAAAATATCAAAAAAATAATAGCTGGTCATAGACCAAAAAGGCATCTCCACGTCACACAAATTACTTTTAAAAAAACCTCCCTCTGCGCAGCACCATTTCCTCCTATTCAAAGTGACTTCTAAAAAAACTATATTCTGTTCCACAAAACTTCTCCTGCTATTATCCATCATCCTATCAAAATCATCTTTCAATTTTTCAGAGCGCCAAACGCAGTTTATCCCTAAATTTTTAGCAGGGCTCACAAGAGGAAAGCACCCTACGTCCTTCAATTTTTAGGGCTCAGAAGTCAGAATACATCATACTATGGGGCGGTTAGGAGGGGAGGGGGCCCTCCTAAATACGCCACTGTATCCATATAACCTTTCGTTATGAAAAAGGGGCATATCTTAATGTTACACAGCGTTTATGTTACACCATGTTATTATTGTTTTCATGAGGAATATTATTGAATGCTAGAAAAATACCTTTAAAAAGTTTAAATAAATGTCGAAAATGAGATATTCTTTCTCCACTTGTATATTTAAGAAAAATTATTTTCTACATGTTTTAAATGTATCATCATCAGGAACCGACTGTAATTTAACAAAATCAAGGCTCACTATCGTCTGTTTCGTGGAGTTTTGAGAAAGTATTCATGTTAAAGAGTAAAACGAATAAACATATTTATATATTAAATATTCGGTTTCTTCATTTAACCCTTTAACCTTTTTTTATATCTATTTAATATATAAATGCTTCTTCGTTTAATTTTTTAACATATACCTTTTCGGAACTCCATATTAAGACCATAGTCAGCCTTTTTTCTTGATTTAATTAAAGTCTATTTTTCCTGATAATTACTGTTCATACATTCTTAACAACGAACTTTTTAGAAACATTTTTTCTTAAATATACCAGTGAAGGAAGATTAAAATTAATATGTCTGATCATTTTATAACGATTGATTTAGGATATACTGTAAAAAAATTAATAACAATAAGAAATTAGTGCCGGTAAAATAAACATCACAGTTTTCTTTAAAACACTTTAATTAATAGTTGAAACCAGTGGCGTATTTAGGGGGGGGGGGGGGGGGGCGCCGGGCTTCAGCCCCCCCGAGCCTTGGAGCCTGGGTCTAAAAGTCTAATTGAAAACTAATTTTTCGCCTCACGCTTGGGCTCCTAATTTACATTTTTAAATAATGTATTCTTGGCTTAAATTACAAAGGTGTTTTCCTTCAAAAAGTTCTGTTTTATATAGAGATTAAGGTTTCGGACGCATATCGTTTTAGTTATTGATTTATGATTTAATTTTAAAGGAAAACGAGTAAAACGAATAATATTTTATAGTATTTATCCATTATATTACTTGTCTGTTCCGTTTTACCTCTTTTAGAACTATTTTAAATCAACAAAACAACCCAATACAATAAAATATTTTTATAACAAAAACACAATTAGGTATTCATTTTTAAGGAGAAAAATTAAAGTACAAATTTTAATTGAAACATATTTTATGGAAGAAGTGTGATAATTTATAATTAAAGAAAAAATAGTGCGGGAAGAACCGAGAATACTTTATATGATGAAAATACAAAACGGCAGAAGGAGTATTTCAAAACCTAATCATTTGCACCAAAAACTGCTCTTAGATCTACGCTCCTAAAATACATGATTTCTGAAAATCATCAATTTTGGCGTGGTGAGCGATATTTACTTTATTTTAAATCATGGAAAACCGAGCCCTAAAAACGCTGGTTAGAGTCATACACACGTCTTATGTTACAATTTTGAATTGACACCAATTAATATTCATATTTTTCACAAAAATAAAAATATTTTTTTTTAAAGATCCAGCTAGGAATATCAAAAAAAAAGTAAAAAAAACATTTACAAAAACAAATTTAATCCAACAATGCAGAGGGGGAGAGGTAATAATTTAATTTTCAAAATTTGATAGTATAGGGTGAATTTTAAACGAACTTTGGGCGTGGCCCCGAAAATTTTTTGCCGTCTTTACTAGATATGATAAAATATATGTAGTCCCGACTATTCCTCTCTCCAGAAAAAACATGTCCTATTTACGCCCACTGAGCCTCACCCCCCCCCCCCCCCCGTACATATTTTCTGGCTACGCCACTGGTTGAAACAATCGAAATAGGTCACTTTGTAATAATCGTATTAGCGACGTTATACCCTATACCGAAAAGTACACCGGATATCTACCATTTTTTTTCAAATTCACACACGGACATTAGAATTATCAGAGTCCCTCTTAATAAACACCCATCGAGATGGTTATGGTTCTACTAAACCGGAACTATGCTCGCTTTGTCTCATGACAAAATATGAAGGGTTCGGAGAAAAACAATGAGGTTTGTTTGGGTTTAATGAAAATTATAGATAACTAAACCATCCGACAGCAACAAATACTGAATATTATTAAGTTGCGTATCAAAAAAATGAGTGTTTTAGATTTTAAAAAAAACATGTATGCAGCTTTTAGACAATTTTTTTTAAGTAGAAGCTCCACGCGAAATTATATTAAAGCAGATCCTGTCCATGTGTATGAATGGATTTTTGATTTTTTTTTAAATTTGGATTCTACAGATATTGGAGAATGTGAGTTATTTAAAAAAAAAAAATTCTCAAAATTTTTTAGAATACAATGAATTTTAGTACTATTTTATTGGGGCTTTCATTGGCTCATATCTTTTCCTCGATTTTTTTTTTGCATGGAAATAACTTTCTCACACCCACACCACCTTTCCATTGGTGAAAAAAAATAAAATAATTAAATTTTTTATAATTGTAAACCCGCATTCGGATTCACTTTAAACTTCAATCGGTTTTTTAATCTCAAATTAAATGCAAAAAGATGCATTTTTAATCAGAACATAAATGATTCCTTGAATATAAAATTGTTGAAAACTCATGCATTCCGGTGTGTTTCACTAGAAAAACCCCTTAAATATATTTATTTTTGACACTTATTATTGAAAATAAACACGACTAAATTACATAATATGGTTTTTCTACTCCCACATGGAAACTTGCTGTTTCCTTTACACTTAAGTGGCGAGTAAAGTAGGCTATTCCAGTTAACTGGGCGGGAAAATCTCATATCCATCCTAAATAGGTAATGAAACTGACCAACCACAAGTTAACTACAGAGAAGCCATTGTTGTTTTTAAAAGTACTGACCAATCACAGTATATTATTTTTACTGAGGCTCCGCCTTCTTTTTCAAGACACTAAATTATATAATTTAAATGCATATGCTACAATTTGTTATTTATTTGTTCAATATAATAAAATCTAGACGCATTTATAATAGATTTATCAATAATGCAACCTGCTGAATGTGCATAAAAAATTAATTTCATGTAGCATCATTTATCAGCTGGTTTTCCGATAATTAACTAAACGCTTCAGTAGTCCAGACGTTAGAGCGATGGACTATGGAACCAACGGTCGTGAGTTCGAGCCCGGCAACCCACAAACTTTTTTTTCACATTTTTTAGCATAAGGTCGTAAAAAAAATATACTGTTCAACTCGAGTGGATTGTCCATATCGCACGAGGAAGTAAATTGAGCACGACGCCGTAGGCGAAGTGCTCAAACTTTCGAGGGACATCATATCCACTCTTGTTGTACAAACTGCTATTTAATTTACTGATCAGGCACCTTTGATCGTGAGTTTATAATGCCTGTCAAAGTCAGTTATATCACAGTCAAACTTGCTGGTTAGTTAATTTTGGTTAAAAATCTTTGTGCAACTCAACATTGTTATAGTGTTACATGGAACTGGTAGTTTACACTTCTTATTTTAAAAATATACTTTTTAATTTAATATATTTTTGGGGTTTCTTCATATTCTAATTGAAACTTGCCGATGTCTATTTCCTCCTGTCAAATTTAAAATTCCAACAAAGTGGAAGGCGCTTAATGTTTTCATTCAACTAACCATAAATAAATTACAGCGACAATCACCCTAGAACTCAGGGTAATTATCATTTGTGTGACGTCGCGACGCTGTTAGATTTGATATTTTATGTTAATATATTTCTTATAAAAATAGCAAAACTGGTTGGTATTTATATTTTTGACATTGTTTTTTGTTTATGTAAACCTGTTTTTAAGAGATAAGATTTTTCATAGTTTATACACCATTCAGTCTACTCGACCGCCGTATTAAATTGCGATTCTCTTGGCCCAAATTACAAAAAAAAAATTAAGAAGTTATTAAGTTTTTTCACGAATGAAAACGTGGTATCTATGCGGACGTGAAAAAGTCATTTTCACGCAGAAAGAATAGTCGAGGAAAAATATATGTATGTCAATAAAAGTATTTATTAAAAAGGTTATTTTATTTTCTTAGACACTCCAATATCTGTAGAGTCGAAATTTAAAAAGTTTTTAAAAATCTATTAATAAACATGTCGAGGATTCGGGCCAGAGAATGCAATGGTTTTGGCCTAATTTATTATACAGGGTGGCCCATTGGTGTGACAAAGAAGTGAAGATTTTAAAAAAATCTTCTTATAAAAGTTGTGAGGTATAAAAAAAATGTATATTCTAAAATTATTTTTAAATATGTGTTGGTCTAGAAAAGTAGGACGCTAAAAAGATTATTTTTTTTAAACGGAACACCCTATATATTTTAACATTTTTTGTTTCCATACAAAATTATTCATTTAACGCCATATTTAGTTATGTAACTTTTTGCCATGTTACCAAACAAAATGCAAGATTCTTAAAATTCTGGAAAAAACATGATCGTAAGAAGACCTCGTCAAAAAATAATACTATTATACGTATTTTAATTTGACATCATATCCAATTACATTTGTTTCGACTTTACTCACGAAAAATTAAATAAAAATCGAAATATTGGCAAAACTAGTAAATTTAGGTATAACTTAACAACCATGAAAGATACTTAAAATATCTATTAGACGATCCTAATAAATATAGAGTGATTTATTCAAAAAAACAGAGTTATTGTATTTTAATATTTTCAGAGATATTTTCTAAATTTATATGTCAACACAAAACACCCTGTAGAAATTTTTGAGTACTTGAAGACTTTCTATCCCAAAAGTTTACAAGAAATTTACGATTTTCGATACTCTAATTGTGAAATACTGGTAAATTTGTACTATCATGTTTTTTCCAAAATTTTAAGAATTTTGCATTTTGTTCGGCAGCGTTGAAAAAATTTAAAAAATCAATATGGCGTCAAATGGAGAATTTTGTGAGGAAACAAAAATGCTAAAATATATAGGGTGTTTCATTTAAAACAATGTATCATTTTATTGTCCTACTTTTCTGTATACCTCACAACTTTTATAATAATTTTTTTCTGATATCTTTGATAGGATATTATTATTAGTAGTATACTACTTTAGCATACAAATGGGCTACCCTGTAGATATATTATGTTAGAGTTTCACATATGGTTGGTAACTTTGGAGAATAATTTAGAAATGTTATTGGTCGAATGTTCTTAACTTTAACGCTGCTTAAATTTTTTATTTAAATACATACCTTTTAATCTTTAACGTTTATATACTATTTTTGAGCTCAAAATCTGAGTAATCGTAACAACCCAAAATTAGAAAAAAAGTTAAAATTAGAAAGTTTTAAATTCTGGCTTAAGTTAAAGCATAAATTAATAAATTTGTGAAAAAGTTCTTGACACAAAGATGAATGTTTTTAGTCTTGCCAGTTTCGTGGCGCAGAACACCCAGGATGCTAGTTAACTTATTAAACTCACTTTCTGGTACTCACGCATCTAATACTAATACAACTATTTATTATTAAAACTCTACTGGAAATATAAATTGAACGTCATACCTTGAATAAGTGCTCCTATAAACACCACCAACAGCTTTTGTTCCATTTTCACCAACTATGTTTACTACTACCAGTAAAAATGCACTATAGATTCACTTTAATTATGTTGATGCTTTGACAGCAACTCAATTTAAAATGCACACCTATAAATTGAACAAAACTTGATCCATCGCCATGAGTAATCCAATTCAGTAAACATTAATAAATCAATTTAATGCAATCACTTAAAACAGTATTGACCAGAGTGAAAATATTACCGACTAAAACACACTAAAGTCTAAATAATATCCATGTTACAGTATTTTTTAAAGCTCAAATGATGTTTTGCTTTGCGAACTCTTAGTATTCCGTTGCTGTTATCGCTTATCATTAGCTAATTACGCTTAACATGAAATACATTTCAAACTTTTAAAACTAAAGATAAATAACTCAAAGTGTTAAGGAAATGTTGTAATTCATTCAAACGGCCAATTAAACTTTTTATCAAAAGTTGTCATCTAAATTTATAATGCGTGAAAACGCGCGCGCGATCTTTCACGAAGCTCGCGATCTTTCAGCGAGTTAGCGTCCCTGTTTTTCCCCAAAGAGCGTCTCGACGTTACAACATACACTGGCGTCGGAAGAACTATCCTCCCACTCGCGACGTCCGTTCGACCGTTCCCGGCTTACGTCGACTAATTCCGGAACTCTGCACCCTGCACTGCATGTTTTGCAATTAATATATTATCATTAGGCATTTTAATTAGACACAGAAAAGCCGGTGTTAGGGTAGGTTCAGTGACTCACACTTGGCCTGACTTTGTCTGAGCAACTTATGTGTGGTATCTATGGCGTGTGCTTCTATTAAAAAACCGTCTGCCATCTGCTTTTTTTAATGGTATGGGGTTTTGAAGAACAGGGTCGGTAGCTCTGATAAATATCTTTTGAAGGGCAAATATGAGTAATAATCGACTTTTTGGAAGAGCAAAATGCCATATTGCATTATTTACCTTTGCACGCGCGATTATGGCACGTGGCTAAACTTTCCTGCTATATTTGAAAATTGTTTTTATAAATAACTGCTTTTAAATGCTACAATAGCCGGACAAATCTATTTTATTCAGACCGGGACCGATTTAGATTATGCTTTATTTCTCCAAAACTTCTACCTTATCCTACCTATTATCTTATTTCGTGCATTCTTTCTGTTTTTCACTATTTTTTTAGTTCCCTTTTTTACTATCATCCCTTTATCTTCCTTCCCGTTTTCACCTTCAAGATCCCCTTCTCGATTAATTTGAAAAGATTGTTTGGCCTTAACCTACAAATTAGAACCAATAAACTCTATCATATTATGTTTTTACATAAACAAAAATGACTCGCACATGATGACGCCGAATTAGCTGGTGTTGATACTTCGACGAAAATGTGTTTGCTTTTTGTTGTTATGCGGCTTCATTAATAAACATTAATTTTCGATAGTCTCTTCTATACCTGTTTAATTGCATCGTTGCTGCTAGACCAAGTTCAATAGTCAGGAGTGACCACCCGATTTCATGGTTGGGTTCATAAATGTTTACTGTCGCTGCCAATTGTAAATAAATATTCTAAGTACCTATAACCTAAAACCTACATTTAAAAGCAATAAAATTCACATTTTTACTTCCGGCAACTAGGATTATTTTTTCGTCACACAACTCACAAACTACTTAGCAACGTTTAAACTGTAAATCTATATAAAACCAACCAACAAACCCGAACAAATCGGCGTTCAAGCGAGTGAGTAGAAACGTCGTTTTCAACAAACTAACGGTGCAACTCAAATACGGTGCATAGTCGGCTTGGCGGACAGCTCGAGCTTAGTTGTTAGTGTCACTGTGATGGATTTATTCCCTCAGCAGTCACGGACAGTCCGTGACAATCAGGATTCTGCGCAATAGACTGGGACGCGGATTTCTGGGTGTTTGGATTGATTAGAGAACTGTCAAACTATCGATAACTTGTCCGTGATTGGTTGTGGAAACAGACCTTATGACGATCGGGAAATACTGTTGCAAAATTTAACTATTAATAATACTTAGTGAATTTTGAAAATTTGTTAAAATGTAGCGGAATGTCGCCGAATATAAAATATTAGTAAAGGTGTAAGATGAAAAATTAGTTTTCATTCGAGCTTCTGAGTTTCGGGGGGGGGGGGGCTGCATAAATACGCCACTGCTGGTCAGTATTAGATACCAATAATTTGCTTTTTTCCCCTTGTTTGTACATAAAACTTTTGAGTTTATGATATAGTTAGTTTTTTTATTGTTTAATACCAACAGGGCTCACTCAGCTTCATTCTGAATTTAACGCAAAGAAGATCAACAAAATAGTTATCGCCAATTTAAAATAATTTGGAAATGTTTGAAAAAATTTATATAATGCATCATTCATGTCATCATTCTTCATAGAGTTAACATGAGAACCTCCTCTTTTATTGTGGCCGGCTTAAATAAGGACATTATGTTTACTGCAACGGTTAATAAAATGAAATATTTGTTCTTTGAGAAAACACAGTTTTATTACCAAAGTACTTACAAATTAAATTTAACAAGCTTTATTTCTAATTAATTAACTAAAAGTCTATTGGAAAGAAAGACCAGGTTTATGAAAATAATACCTAAAGAGAGAGAGCTGCTTTTATATTCTTAACAGCATTATACCTCGAATCGTTTTGTTTATAAATAGTTTAAAACAGAAATTATAAAGCAGCAAATAACATAAATAGCGAGCTTAAAAAGAGAATTAGTCATTAATTAAACTTTGAGAACAAACACGAACTAATAAGCGAATAATTGGAAAATTGCTCATGAAAGATACCGACTGACGGTCGAATCCTTATTATAGGGGACTTTTTAAACGCCAAAAATATTTATTACTTTTGTTTGTCTGGCCAAAGAATTAACTTCAATAGGTATAATTATCGGACTTTTAGGACCAGTTATTATTCTAGATAATTTCTGTACGAAACAGGATCAGAAATGATCGTACTATCAGGACGGAAATTACTTTTACTGAAAGTACTGAGAATATACAATTTATTGACCATAATGTCTAGTCAGTCGCTTCTATGTCGTGCTAATTTTGAAGACTTTTTTGTCAAAAGTAAATTTACTATGACCTTTATTGGTAATAAAATGCCATTGATATCCAAGGAAGAAACTACAAGGAAACACAATTCTATAATCTATTTCAGAAAGGTTTAGAGTAATAAAATGGAAAATTCCATCCAGTTCGGCTCAATTTCGGTTTCGGCCATAGGCGCAGGTAAATTTTGTGAATTAAATTATTTATGATAACTAACCAAAGAAAAAAAGAGAAGATTATTTGATAAAAAAGGAAATATTAGCTACCTATAGCAAATTTACACAAACATCGTTTTACGAAATATGCCGTGGAAGATATAGCTGAAAAACATACTGTTACTGTGTTGCGCACACCGCCATAACATTGCGAACTATATCCTATAGAACTTATATGAGCTCACGTGAAAGTATTTAAGGCAAGACTCATTTAATTTGTGTATAATGTATTTTTTGTATTTTGTATTTTTTTTATAATGTTTAATAAAAATAAGTGTACACAATACTATGTACATAATGCACGCCTTTGTCACACCATTTTCAGTGTTTGTAAATTGATAAGAAAAGGCAAAACTCATAAATTGACCCAAACCCGGGTGATACTACCTGCACTTGGTCAAAATAAAGAATTTCGCAATAAAATCAATGCCAAATTATGAAACTGGCTTAAATATTCGTTGGGCCACTCTGAAGTCACTTTACATACCTAATGAGCTTTTATTACTCTACACCGTTCTGAAATAAAGCACCTATAGCCTCCAAGACCATGTATCGTTTTGATATACCATGTAACTATTCACTGATTTTCCATGTATTGTTGGGAATTTAATGGAAAAGTCATGAATAATTGCCAATTTGTTACCCTAAAAATTAGAACATTTAAATCTCCAGGGAAGTTAATATAATTTAGTTGTAACACTATATAAATTACCATGAATATTTTGTGTAGTTTATACTTTACGCAGTATATGAATCGTTCGTGTTCAGTCATGCCAAAGTACTACCAAATCTTGCTTGCAGTATACATAAGATATTTCTTCTGTCACCTTCTGCCTTATGTTTTTTCATAGCATATAAGCACAAACCAATTTTTTACTACTCCCACACAGGGCCGTAGCCAGAACCAAATTTTTGGTAGGGCTATTCGATTCCTTACCAGGGCCCATATTCTCACGTTGAAATATAATGATATTTGATTTTTAAGGGACGCTGTAGAATTTTTTACATTTTAGAACGACCGATATCCGACATGGTTCATTCATATGCATGTATTATATTTATTATAAGCAGTGGCGTAGAAAGAAAATATTCTCGAGGGGGGGGGGGGGGAGGGGGGCTGAATAAGCGTAAGTAGGACATTTTTTTCTGGAGAAAGGGACAGTCGGGACTACATGTATTTTATGATATTGTACCTAGGAGAGAAGACGGAAAAGCGCCGCAGGCGAAATATTTTTGGGGCCACGCCCAAAGTTCGTTTAAAATTCACCTAGCTACTAACAAATTTCATCAAAATTATTAAAATTTGATTTTGTTTTTTTTAATTTTTTTTTTGATTTTCCTAGCTGGCTCTTTATTAAAAAAAAAACATTTTTTATATTTTTGTAAACAATATATTAGTGTCAATCCAAAGTTTTAACATAAGATGTATGTATGACTCTAACAGCCGTTTTTCGGGTTCGATTTTTCATAATTAAAAATAAGTAAATATCGCTCTCCACGCCAAAATTGATGATTTTTGGAGCGTAAATCTAGGAGCAGTTTTTGGTGCAAATTCTTAGGTTTTGAAATACTTTTTCTTAAGTGCCGTTTTGTATATTTATAATAAAGCATTCTCGTTTCTTTCCGCACTATTTTTTTTAATTATAAATCATTACACTTCTTCAATAAAAAATGTTTCAATTAAAATGTTTACTATAATTTTTTTCTTCAAAAATAAATACCTAATTGTTTTTTTGTTTTTGTTGTAAAAATAATTTATTGTATTGGGTTATATTTTTGTTGATTTAAAATAGCTCTAATCAAGGGAAAACGGAACAGACAGGGGCAGGACAGGACTCTACCCGTATGACGAAATTATTTAATTAATTTTATTAAACTTATCAAATAGCTTGCAGACATTTTTGACACTTATTTTTTTCTATTTCAAAATCTTTTTTACCAGGGCTCAATATTTTTTTACCAGGGCTTCGCCCTGGCCAGCCCTCCTCTACCTACGGCCCTGCTTCCACATGGATATTTGCTGTTTCCTTTACACTTAAGTGACGAGAAAAGTAGGCTATTTCAGTTAACTGTACGGAAAAATTTCATAACAGTGATGCACAGTGTTGCCACCTTTAAAAAATAAAATTTTACATTGTTATAGGGAAATTCCATGAATGCACACAATACGGAAAAAGTATTTCTTTAGCAGATCACAACCACAGGTGATCCTAAAGAATATCCTACGAATATAACACTGTGCGTAAAAATTTTCCTTTTCCTCTGGAGACAGTGCCGACCGCCTCTGTGCTTTGTTCTCACAAATCCGGAAATTTCCCATTAGTTGACAACATTGTTATTAAAATTATACTTTTCTGTGGCATTCTTAAAACCATCACCAATCACAGATTATTGTATTTACTGAGCCTCCGCCTTCTTGTTTAAGACACTAAATTATATAATTTATATATAGGTATATGATACAATATGTTATTAATTTGTTGAATATAACAAAATCTATCCGCATCTATAATAGATTTATCAATAATGCAACCTGCTGAATTTGCATAGAAAATTAATTTCATGTAGCATCATTATTGAGTTGGTTTTATCATTCGTAAATAATTCTGTGGTCGAGACAGTAGAGCGTTGAACTTTGGATCCAATCGTCGTGAGTTCAAGCCCGGCAGCCTGCAAACTTTTTTTAAACATTTTTTAGCATAAGGTTCGTAGAAAAAATATACTGTTCAACTTAAGTGCATTGTCTATATCGCACTCCAAAGTTTGAGCACTCCGCCTACGGCGTCGTGCTCAATTTACTTCCTCGTGGTATAT
The DNA here is from genome assembly GCA_935413205.1 of Polydrusus cervinus. Taxonomy (NCBI): domain Eukaryota; kingdom Metazoa; phylum Arthropoda; class Insecta; order Coleoptera; family Curculionidae; genus Polydrusus; species Polydrusus cervinus. The sequence goes on along the minus strand of OW284514.1, from coordinate 20,092,384 downwards.
TGACATCATATATACTCTTGTTGTACAAACTACTATTATGTAATATATAGAAATTAAATTGATTCCACATTTGCTTAGTATCAGTGGATGGCGTAGCCAGGAAATATGCTCGGGGGTTGGGGGGCTCGATGGGCGTAAGTGGGACATTTTTTTTCTGGAGAAAGGGACAGTCGGGACTACATGTATTTCATAATAGTGTACATAATGAAGAAGGTGGAGAAGCGCCGCAGGCGAAAAATGTTTGGGGCCATGCCCAAAGTTCGTTTAAAATTCACCTAACTACTATCAAATTTCCAAAATTAAATTATTAAAATTTGGTTTTGTAAATGTTTTTTTTTTTACTTTTTTTGATTATCCTCTTCCTTATTCCTCTTTATTAAAAAAAAAACATTTTTTATATTTGTGAAAATATTATGAATATTGGTGTCAATCAAAAATTTTAACATAAGACGTATATATGACTCTAACCAGCGTTTTTCGGGCTCGGGTTTTCATGATTAAAAATAAGGTAAATATCGCTTATCCCGCCAAAATTGTTGATTTCTCAGAAATCGTGTATTTTAGGAGCGTAGAACTAAGAACAGTTTTTGATGCAAATGCTTAGGTTTTAAAATACTCCTTCCTAAGTGCCGTTTTGTATATTCATAATAAAGCATTCTTGTTTCTTCCCGCACTATTTCTTTTTATTAGAAATTATCAAATTTCTTTAATAAAAATATTTTAATTAAAATTTTTGATTTAATTTTTCTCTTAAAAGATAAATACCTAATTGTTTTTTGTTTCTGTTGTAAAAATATTTTATTGCATTGGGTTATATTTTTCTTGATTTAAAATAGCTCTAAAAAAGGGAAAACGAAACAGACAAAAGTATATAATAGAAAACTACTATAAAATATTATTCTTTTTAATCGTTTTCCTTTAAAATTGCATCATAAATCAATAACTAAAACGACATGCGTCCGAAGCCTTAATGTCTATATAAAACAGGACTTTTAGAAGGGAAAGTTTAAAAACTAAACGTTTCCTACAAGACCTTCGTAATCTAAGCCAAGAATACTTGATTTAAAAATTTAAATTGAGTCCAAGCGTGAGATGAAAAATTAGGTTATAATTAGACTTTTAGACCCCGAGTTCCGAGGCTCGGGGGAAGGGGGGGGGGGGCTGCAGCCCCCCTCCCCCTAATTATGTCACTGCTTAGTATAAGTGTGAAAGGTACTACGATTTTCCTTAGTAGTTTTAACTTTTCCCGTGACATTTGACATTTCTCTCTTTAGTTTTATTTTTCTTGGCACTAACAGACAAGGTTGGGCACTTACTTCGTGGGCTACTTTTGACCAATCTATGGAAGGTTGTTACTCCCCACTCAGTATAATTTATTTATGTTTTATTTACAGTTGGGTGAGGTGTTTATATATTTTTAATTTTTAAATGTTTCTTTGTTTGTGTAATTAGGTAAGATACTTAATACAACAAACGACTTACCTGTAGGAAGTTCGTTGTATATTATATGAGCTATACTCGTCCAATTAGAATACACATGTAGTCACACTATCGTGGCTTTGTCGAGCACATTTTTAAAGCTGAATCATTTAACCAAGAAAAAACTCTTAAATTTCGTTTATATAAACACTTCTCCTCGTTCCCTGCCGACCGCCATAATCTATGAATCATTACACTGTTGGTTTTATTTTCCAAAAAAGAGATTGCTGCGGGGGGGTTGGGTTGGGACTCTAATTGGACGAGTATAGCTCATATAATATACAACGAACTTCCTACAGGTAAGTCGTTTGTTGTATTAATTATATTTCGCTATACTCGTCCAATTAGAATACACATGTAGTTATTTAAAGTAAGGAATCGCTTTTTTGAATTATAATAGGTATGGATTAAGTAAAGGACACTGAAATCATTTACTTAATAATTTTTAATATCGAATAATGAAACTCGTTAATTTTTCACCAAAAACCTTAAATGTAATTACAGAGAAAAAACATATAGATATTATATGTATAAGCTAGTATCCTATAATAAAGAAAACATAAACTTAATTATACATAATACAGGTAATCTAATTCTTATACTAATTATTTTTACTAGCTATGAGTTCAACAATATTATTTGTTTCGTTTTGAAGTGGCTGATTGTAAAATCTAGCAAATATTTCAAACTTTTGTGTCCAACCAGCTAAATTTTTTATAGTATCTAAGGTCATACCCGCTCTATAAGCCGCTGACGTTGCTGCATGTCTTGTACTATGACTTTTAAATTGATCGATATTTATTCCGCTACATTTCATTACATCTTTTATCCAGCGGCTTATAGACTGTGTAGATGCTCTTTTAAAAGGTTTTCGGTATGTTAAAATTAAATAATCTTCTCCATCTCTAAGTGACTCTGTTACCTTAAGATATCTAATCAGTGTATTTGCTACACACAAGTCCGGACATTTCTCAAAAAAATTAAATTTTATTACCGGCTGTTTACGATTATAGTTTGATGTTTTTAATATATCTGTAACGAGCATCTCTACACTATTTTCTGTACAACTTATGGTTTTTATATTAAGCTTAGATATTGTTTGTATTCTTTGTCCCGATGCTAATACTAACAATACTACTAGTTTTTTGACTAATTTTTCCAACGATAACGAATCTAAAGGATGCCATTGCCTAATATAGTCTAAAACTATTTTAGGATCCCAAGTTACATTATACTTGGGAAAACTAGGTTTAGTTCGGAATGCCCCTTTTAAAAATCTTTTTATCAACAGTTCGTCTGTATTGGATACATTTAAAATTAAAGATAAGGCTGACTTATGGGAATTGAGTGTTGAATACGAAATATTATTTGTAAATAACTGTTTTAAAAAGGAGATAATGCTACCAACACTTACGGCAAATGTATCTAGATTATTTAGTTTACAATAGGACCACCATTTTCTAAGTGTGCCATTGTACTGTTTTAAAGTCGACTCGCTTAATGATTTTATCATTATTGGAATGGCTTCCTCTGGAATTCCTTTTATTGCAAAAGATCTCCTGATAATATCGAGACCATTAGGGGGATGTTCCTCCACATCGGATGTTTGGTTCTAAAAGGGGATAAGAGTAGATCTTTCCTGGGTTGAAAAATTTTTGGTTTTGTTAAGCAAAGTCTTAAAAATAATGAAAACCAAGGTTTGTTAGTCCAATAGGGAACCACCAAAATTCCTTTGGATTTATCCTCAATGATTTTCTTTATTACACGCCCTATTATCGGAAATGGCGGAAAAGCATAGAACCTGAGTGATTTATCCCATTTTATTGTAAAAGCGTCCGCTGTTAGAGCGCCCGGATCTTTAAGCCAAGAAATATAAGTGTTACATTTTTTGTTTATTTTAGAGGCAAAAAGGTCGATATTTGGTTCCCCAAAAATGTTTACTATCTCTAAAAATACACTGTTACTTAAATAGTATTCCGTTTCGATATTTAACATTCTAGATTGTCTATCGGCTACAATATTTTCCTTGGAAGGAATATAAGTGGCATATAATATTATATTTCTTTTTTCACACCACAACCAAATGTTTCTACTTAGTATATATAATCGAATTGTATTCCACCCATTTTATTAATATATGCTATGGCTGTCGTATTGTCAACCCGTAAAAGAATATTACAATTCTTTGCATTAACAGCAAAACACTGTAAAGCATAGTATATTGCAAGAAGTTCTAAATAATTAATATGATAATTTATTTCGTTGGTGTCCCAAAAACCCCGGGTAGTCTCTGAATTACATGCCGCCCCCCACCCTGTCTTTGAAGCATCTGTAAATATCTCATAACTATATTTTTTGCAGTCAATAAATTCAAACGATTTTTTAATGTTTTGTTTCCACCATAAGAGGTCCGTATAAATAAAGTTGGGTAATGCAATTTTAGAATTATAATTTCCATTAACTTTTTTCAGATCCAAAAATTTTACGCGTTCTAATCTTTTAGTATATAGCCACCCATAGCGTACCGCTGGGCAAGATGAAACTAGTAATCCAATAATTCTTGACAAATCTCTAATTTTGCAAGTTTTCTTTTCAAGAAATATGTCTATAGCCTTAATTGTAGATTGCTTTTTATCCTCCGGAAGATACATTACCATTTCTTTACTACAATAAATAAACCCCAAATATTTACATGTTTGTGAAGGCTCTAACTGTGATTTTGTAAAGTTTATCAAAAATCCTAATTTTTGTAAAACTGTTAAAACAACGCTTAATTTATCTTTTACTTCTTGTTTGGTACTGCCTAGTAGTAAAATATCCTCTAAATATATTGTGCAAATAATCCCCTGTTGCCTAAAATGACTAAATATGGGCTTTAATAGCTTCGTAAAAAAATATGGTGCTGTAGATAGGCCCATAGGTAAACAATTAAATTGATAAAGTTGGTTATTAAATTGAAATCGAAGATATTTTTTATGTTTTTCACTTATTGGAACCATATAATACGCATCTTTTAGGTCTATTGTTGCCATATACATATTTTTTGAAATTAGGTCTTTAATAGAATTGTAATTATCTAATTTAAAATGGGGGACAATTATATATCTGTTTAAGTTTTTAAGGTTTAAAATAAACCGATGTGTTTTGTTAGGCTTCGTAACCAGAAAAAAAGGTGACAAAATTTGGTCTTTCAATGCCTGACATTTGCTGATTATACCTTTTTTAAATAATTCTGAAATGACGGAAGAATAGATTTTTAATTCGCTTTGAGTAAAAAAATTGTTAGAACAGCTATAATATTGCGTAGGTTTTTTAACAAACGGAATTTTATATCCGCTAATCCAGGATAAAATGGTTTTGTCCTTAGTAAAAACATACCAGTTTTTAGTAAAAAGTTTTAGTCTACCGCCATAAGTGTTAGCACCTACCTCTATTTGTTGTAATTGCGTTTGTGATAAAATTGTTTGTTCTGTCTCTCTCTCGGTTGTCGTTCTTTTCCCTGTATTCCTTCTTTTATTTTTCCCTTTTGATATCCGTGCTGGTAGTTTAAAGATGAACTAGGAAGAATACTTCTTTGCTGTTTGTGAGCAAATGTAATATTATTGGTAGATTTACCCAAAATTTACTTTAACCAAATTAAACTGATTTAGAAATATCAACAGAACTTGAATTGAAAATAATAACAAAAGTTATTTAATAATATGTGCCACACAGGCTTATTCACACAGGATAAAGGGGTGCCACACATGCTATGCCACACAGGCCCATCCGCATAAGGATGTTTGGGTGCCACACAGGCCCATCCACGTAAGGATGTTTAGGTGCCACACAGGCTTTGCCACACAGGCCCATCCGCATAAGGATGTTTAGGTGCCACACAGGCCCATCCACGTAAGGATGTTTAGGTGCCACACAGGCTTTGCCACACAGGCCCATCCGCGTAAGGATGTTTAGGTGCCACACAGGCCCATCCGCATAAGGATGTTTAGGTGCCACACAGGCCCATCCACGTAAGGATGTTTAGGTGCCACACAGGCTTTGCCACACAGGCCCTTCCGCGTAAGGATGTTTAGGTGCCACACAGGCCCATCCACGTAAGGATGTTTAGGTGCCACAAAATATTAAATTGAAATAATTACACCCAAATAATTTATAAGTAAAATTGTAAAACAAATCATCACACAGATAGTTTAAATTAATAAAAATAGATAGATTGGCTTAATCGGGTTATCCGTGAGAGACACTCACTGATACCCTTAAATATAAAAATAGTTAATTCAGATAAAAATAATTTTTTGTTATTACTCACCTATTTTTTACATATTGTACCTGTATGTAGACCAACCACACTGTAATTGGTTCTCAGTATAGAGACCTGCATATTTGTATATTCTGAGTAGAGTAGGGTTTAACGGTTATACCCAATATTTTGTAACATAGTTACGACCAGCTGTAAATGGCTTTAACGATTTTAGCCAAAGCTAAATTTCTTAGGTTTAACGGTTTTACCTAAGGATAGCTTTCCATACAGGTACTTACTTGTACTACTAGGACTGCGGACCCTATGTTGTTTTTTATCCAATTTTTCCAAATCCCGTAATAATTTCCTCCTCTTCTTTTCCAACTTATTATTTTCATCACTATTTCTCTTTCTTTTCGGCATTTTTACGCACTTAAACTTACGACACTTCACTCGACAAAGCACAACAGTGTAATGATTCATAGATTATGGCGGTCGGCAGGGAACGAGGAGAAGTGTTTATATAAACGAAATTTAAGAGTTTTTTCTTGGTTAAATGATTCAGCTTTAAAAATGTGCTCGACAAAGCCACGATAGTGTGACTACATGTGTATTCTAATTGGACGAGTATAGCGAAATATAATTTTATGTTTTTTTATTGCACATTTTGCAAACACAACAACGTTTGTAGGTCTCATGATGCTCATTTGTGAGCAAAACGTGTAACCGTTACCTATACTTATATATAAAAGAATTTTTGAGACCGGGACTTTGTGGGATTTATTATTTACACTTAAATCAGATCTCTTGGAGAAAATGGACAGCTTTTTCGAATTAGAAAAAAAGCACAAGCAGATTTTACACTATCAGTCGGACTGACATCCTCGCATTAGTCTTGTTTTTCAGATAATTCAGTCTTTCCATTAATCCTTGATATTTTCCATAACAAAATAAGTATTACTGTCATTCCGTGATCAGAATATCATTGTGTGCATAATGAAAATTAAATAGCGTCCTGTAATATCTTGTAAAATTATGTAATTTAGTGTAAAGTTACTCTTTTTAGGCGTAATTAGTTGGTGATATGCGAAACCTAAAAATTACAATATTTATTCGGACAATTAAACAAAATATCATGCGTTTATTGCAGTGTAGGATTGTAGAATTTCGGTTAGGAATTTTAATCAACATATTATCGAAAATATTTAAAATTCAAAAGAATTGGCTAAAACGATTTTCGCGGAAATAAATGTGCAGACCTTTTTAGATTTTATTACTTAATTTTGGCTCTAGTGAGACCATTACCGAAAATTTATTATATAGTAAATAAAAATAAATCTTTCTGCTTTTAACCCTTTATTAATTTTCCTTAATTATCAGATCGTGCAGGCGAGAAAATGCTTATTTTCGCGAGTAGTTTGAATTAGAATCATGCTTCTGATGTAATTACAAACTGTAAGCACGTGTACTGGCAGCCAGAGGACTACAAGTGTGTTTAAGATTTATTATAAAACTTTGTTATATTAGTGGCGAGATTAAATCGTAAAATACCTCATTTCGTCGTTTTGGCCACGTTTTGTTTTGCCGCTCCGGAATTTCTTACTACCTCGTCGAATATTTATCTCCGCATTAATTAAAGTTACGAGCCAACTTAAATTCTTAACAGTTTTTCTTTTCTTTCTTCCTCGAAAACGGAAAATTTTCCTGTAGGTTTTTACTATCTAGGAAGGAGAATTTATGAAATTTCTTCTAAGAAATGTCGCTAACAATATATTCTAGAACATAAATAGTTTTTATTCACATTCTGGTGAAAAAAAAACCGGTAAAATCAAAAAAACTAATCAACAATAAGCCTTGAAATGTTTCCGCCTGTCGTTGATTGTTGATACTCCCACATGAAGATCATTGGCGGCTCGTCAGGTGAAGTAGGTGAAAAAAATAAATAAAACCAGGAGGAAATTTTTTCGACAATATTAAATATTAATGTACCATTACAGCTACCATTTTAGCCATTAAAAAATTATTATGTTCGAATTAATAATATTAATTTAATCCGAATATAGCTATGCATAATTGGGTCACGGTTAACTCCGATGGACAATAATTTATAAATACTCGTGCATTTTGTCATGCCCCAGTCCGCCCAGTCGACCGTGTTGGTAAGCTGACAGCAGCCAGAAGAGCAACATACATTCAAGCGGCTTGATTTCCCGTCGTTATGGTTACGTGACGTCAGCATGTAATAATTTGCATTATTGGCATTGAAGGTCAATTTAAAAATAGATCAGTCGTATACACCATGCATTGTTTTATCATCGGTTCGGGTATTTATGTTGAGGCTTCGCGTAACTTACGGTTATAGATATCGTTTTTACGTGATTTACTATGGGATTAAAAAGTTCTGTTGTTATTTTTCAGTTAATTCAATAGGTAGTGTGTAAGTACCTACTTAGTTTAATTTTTATTGTCTATTTTAAAAATGAACCCAATTAATGATATAGTTTGTAATTTGTTGGAAACTCCATTCAGTTATTGTACAGATGAGGATAAGAGAGACGGTTTGTTACACGGGCGACCTACTGCAATCTTAAACATAGATTTAAAAAAATAATTTAAAAAAGTGGCAGATCCTATTAGATTAATTTTATGTGTTCCTGGTTTTCAGAATATAATTGGTTTCTATGTAGTAGTGCCGCTTTACAAAAATTGTTTTGTTGGTCGTGTTTACTCTTTTCGAACAAACATTGCGTTTGGAATAGGGACGTATTTACAAATTTTTTAAATATTACTCGATTGTTGCGTAAACACGGGGATTCTGGAGAACACTTAAAATGTCAGTTAATGTTAAGAAATTTTGAACAAAATCAAAATACTATTGCCGATGCTTTAAAAGAAAAAGCTAGACCTCAACCGAAGAATCGATCTGATTTACAAAAACTAGCTATGTAAATACATAATTAAAATATAAATTAGTCAATGTTTATTTAAATACTCGCACTATACCTAGCTCTTCACCATTTTTCAGGACCGCGAGCCGCCACTGATGGAGATTTGCTGTTTCATTTACACTAACTGGATAAATGGGCTACTTCAGTTAACTGAAGTGATAACATTTCTTATTCAACCTTGTTAGTTATGAACAGAGTATTGCAACGTTTAAAAATAAAATTTTCTATTTACAAAAAAATTCCACGAATGCACAAAATATTGAAAAAGTCTTATTTTTAGTAGATTACAACCACAAGTGCTGGATTTAAAAAATATCCCACGAATACGAATGTTAAGATACTAGGGTTTCGAGCTTAGGTAGGATCGTTGGTTTAAACCTTCTTTTTGTAAATAATTTTTTTTAAAATTATTATATAGGTATTTAGTATAATTACAAAATTTGTAAATCGAGTAGAGGAAAAATATAGGGAAGCGACGGGTAATCACGAACAGCGGGGAATGCCGAACACCCGTTTTTTATACTTCATAGCGACATCTAGTAGCCCTCCTTGATAATATAGCCTGAAAGCAAACTATATTGCAATTCAGCAGCTCTGCCGCATAATGTTCTAGGAGTTCTAGGTTAAAGATATGGAGGTTTGTGAAATTTTTCGTAGTTTGTAATTATTTTGCAATAAGATACGTTAAGGTAAGTAAACAATACTATTACATATTTTTGAAAATATTTGCAGCAGTTATGTGTAGTAGGGTATTATTTACCTTTTTACCTAAATACTTGTGTTTTTTGATATGTGTAACTTAAAAATATTGTAGGTACTGTACTTTTCGGGGAATGTCGATTAGGTGTTCGGTATTACCCTACAGTGGTTCAGCATTATCCGACATGTATGGAAATATTGACTAAATACTTTTCATAGAATTTTTTTTGTGTAAAACTAATTGTAATATATATTTGCAGATGCCGAGTAACTACAAAAGAACGGACGATGTAGATCCACAGGACATAGAACTTGATAAAAATGAAGGAGAACCATGTATAGTATGTGAGGAATATGGGAAAAAAGAAATGTGGTATCGATGTGTTGGCTGTGGAGGTTGGGTTCATAAGCTGTGCAGTGGAGCCGAAACACCTGAAAATTATATTTGTGATTTTTGTGTATAATATTAATGTTGTTCTACCAATTTTGTTGTAACTTTTCATTTTATTCGGGATTACCCATCACCTGTACCTGATTACCCGCAGCCTTCGAGCAATGCCGATTTTGTAATGTTTTTTTAAAAGCAGGTTTTGTTGTTTTTCTCATATTATCTGGATTAAAAAATGTGTTGCAATTTATTTTCTAAATCTGTCTTTTATAGAATACACCATATCCCATGACCATAAGTCTACTAATTTTATTGTTAGTTATACATTTACTTAGGTGTTCGCAGTTACCTGTCTCTCCCCTACTGTACAACTCGGGTAGATTGTCCATATTGCGCTCGAAAGCTTGAGCACTCTGCGTCGTGCGTTATGGACATAATATCCATTCAGTGGCGTGGACTGACTTTAGGGGCGGTAGGGCCGAAATGTTTCGGGGTGCGCCATGTTTTGGATTTTTGATTTTTAAAAATCCTATATAGGGCATCTATCTCTAAACGTCGAGCTAACCAAAATATTTTCCCAGTTGCCCTGAGAAATATTGTTTTGTTTGATCAGAAATTACAGGTCATGCAATGTAGCTTGAGCCCTGAGATGCGCAAAAGAAAGAAAAGGAGAGTCAGTGTACGACAGAGATACCTAATACCGAATTTTAGTAAAGTACAGTCCGCGTAGAAAATAAAAGTGGGATTTGATTGATAAAGCCGTAGTGACTGCTAATCGTGTTTGCTAATTGGGCCCTGTTATGCAAAAATCAACCAACCAACAAAATAGTTAATTCCTTTTAATTATTTTTATAATAATTTAAATTATCCTAAATTTTTTCAACACTAAACTTAACTATTCAATATGTAAATTATATTGTAATTCTATTATTCTGACAGTAAAATTATTTTATATATTTTGACCATGCAAACTTAGATACATTGAGGGTTAGTTGCTTTTTGCATAAAATGGCCTAATTATGTGTTTATTATGCTTTTATGGCTGCCCTTTCTCGAAACAATATACATATTTGCATCTATTCATATGTGTTTAAATTGTTGGTAATCCTCAGTAATGGGTTTTCCATATTTAATGAGCATTTATTACTTCGCATCCCTGTTTTCTTTATAATTTTATTATGGCCGACACAATTTCGGCTTTATATAATTAAAGATGTATGTACCATTGCGATCAAAAAAAAGTAGTACAACAAAATATAATTTATACTGCTGGTCTATTAGGCAATCCAACGATGTGTCCAAATGGCGGCTGGCTGGCAAATACTGCTTTGTAATTGGTGCACGTGGCCATAAAAATAATGTTGCTGGTGGCATTTAACTGGTGACTCAATGCTTTTTACCAGCCAACCGCCATATTGAATCACGTGGTTTGAATTCCCTAATTATAAAATATTTTCTTTCAAACTGATAACTCACTGTCACCAGAATTCTTGTGTCAGTGTCATGTAATTTTAAAAAATGCCTTTAACTTTAGAGCAAAAATCGATCATATTTACGCCATTAAGGGAAGGGGTTCCCATAAGGGACATTGCAGGCGCATTAGGGGGAAACAAAAAAACAGTGTTGTTGGCTAAATCCAAAATTCGAGAACATGGAAGTATTGTGAGAAACCCAGGTTCTGGTCGCCCAAAAGTTTCCACCGATGACGAAGATACAACTATAATTAATTATTTAAGAAACAACCCATTCGGGACCGCTATTAAGGCTAAAGAAGAAACCCATGTTCCTGGATCTTCAATTACAGCTCGAAGAAGAATTCGGGAGTCTGAACTCAAAAATAGATGTTCTGCAAACAAAATATATTTAACAGAAGTAAATAAGCAAAGGCGAGTACAATTTTCTCACGAATACCAAAACCAACTTTGGGAGTCTTTAGTTTTTTATATAGACCCATAAACACAAGGTATGATGAAAGATATACGCACAAGACTAATCAAAGTGGACGTTTTTCCGTATTTGTGCGGTTGGATTAGTGCTAGAGGCCCAGGAGTTTGTCAATTTGTGCAAGGGCGGCTAACTGCAGGAACATATTGCAACATATTAAATAATGTTATGGTGCCATCGGTTGATCAAAATTATATTTTCCAACAAGATAATGCTCCATACTGCCCGCATAGTAAAAGATTACTTTAGACAAAATAAAAAAGTTTTACCATGGGTTTCGAAGAGCCCCGACCTCAATCCCCTAGAAAATGTCTGGGGAGAAATGACCAAGTTCATGTATAAACATGACTTTCATCCAAGAAATGAAGAAGAACTGCGCCAGGGGATAAACGCAGCATGGGATAATATAACCCAAGAGTATACAAGAAGCTTAGTCTTAAGTATGCCGCGTCGGTTACAAAAAGTAATTGAAAACAACGGCGCAATGACTAAATATTAAACAGCTGCTTTTAAGTATATAATATTTTAGGATGCTGCATTTAGAAATGTTTATTTTTTGTTAAAATTTTGTATTTTTACTGTTTTTCCACTTTTGGCTTTTGTTGTTTTTGGATTTTTTTATATTCAATATATAAATCGATAGTTGTTATACATACTCTATTATTTTATTTAAAAACTTGAAAAATTGTCCATTTTTCAAAGGTAGGTAAATTTTTTAAAGCACCTTTATTACAATACTTTTATTTCGCCACGTATAATAGATTACCAAATTCATGGTAACGCCTAAAAAGTTAGGTGGCATAATTATATTGTTTTCATAGTGACGACGATATTCACTTCTCGATATCCTTATAGACCAAGAGTTCTATCTGGGACTACTAATTCGTGTACTACTTTTTTTTTTATCGCAATGGTACATAACATATTAAGAGTCTAAGTTTTAAAAGTACTTGTATGACTATTATATAATATTTATCAGTTTCATCTGTCTAATTCTTCTATTCCGGACAGAGAACCCTCGCTTACATAATCATCAGAGTCTTCGCTTGAACTGCTGTCAGTGTCATTCAAATGTATTATTAGGTTTTCTACAACAATATCCACCATGGGTTCGTTTTCCATATACTCTAATTCAAATCTTTTTGCTCGCTCGCAACGTGATTTCCACTGGTCCACCGAAAATTGTTCAAAAAAAGTATCGGTTAATTTCATAACACGGAAACTCTCATTTTCTTTAAAAATTGGATGCGGAGATGCCTTACGTCAGGTTTCTCCATTAAAATTTTTCTATTGGTTTTGATTTTTCTCCAACGAAATGCAATTTTTCTTATTTCTTTTCTTAAACTGTTCAAACATCCCTGGTAATTGATATCATTTTGAAATTTTTTATGAATTCTCGCTAGAGTTGGCACTTGCTTTTCTGTTTTATGAAAATTGTGAATTGTTCTGCGTAAAACACCTTGAAAAGCAACGTCCAAGACTATTTTGCTTTTTCTGTTTTCACGCTTTTTGTTTGGCGTGGAAAAAGATTTAACTGCTCCGGATTCGATATTTTTGGCTTCTTGCTTAATTCGTTTAATTGCGCTTAGACTAATCTTTGTAGCGGCTGAAACACGTTCGTGAACCTTCCTGATATCAATTTCTGGTCTTCCCGTATCTGCCTCTTGTTGCATAAATTTTATTAAATTATAAACTATTTCACGGCTTTGACCGCTCAATACTCGGTTTAAGACTTTACTTTTAAAAGGCATTATTACAAATAAATATAGTAATAACTTTTTTTCCAATGAACGTCCTAATTTTCTGACAGACTGTACAGAAGTGTGCGTTTCAAAGATCATCACAATAAAGAGCTCTCGGCTAGCTCCTCCCACCTGTTTACTGCGCACCTAAAAGTCAGAGCTCAAGCTATATTGCACGAGCTGTACCTCTCGTTCCCACAAATTAAAAAAATAAATATTTTAACGAAAATTTCGCACCCACTTTTTCTGGCAACGAAGAAAATATCCGGAAATACTCATGCTCTTGGAACTTTCGGAGGCCAAATTACACTGGAAATGTCCTTGTCTTTTTCGTCGAAATAATAACACAAACTGACAGAATAAAATTATTTGTCAAGACAAAAAGGCATATTTTTGGTCGTAAAATTTTCTTACCGAATCTTCCCCGAGCTTAAATTATAAATCCGGAAATTTCTCCTCAGTCGCAATTTTTTTAAGAAAATTTCCCTTGCCTGACGCCTCGTGAAATTTTCGAATAAATCGCGACCTCGAAAACATTTTCGGAAATAATTCATTAGATTAAAAGTGATAAGACCTACCGCTAGCTCGATAAGACCACTGTAGCTTTTTGTCAAACAAATAGTAATTTATTTCAAGGAATTAAGTTTAATTAATATCTATTATAACTCCCACAAAATAAAAGTGACACACAACAGTATTTGAGGAGATTTTAGGGCATAAACTTAACTTAATTTTGGAATTTTTAAAGAAATGTTTTATGACAAAAGGTATGCATTATGCAAGATTAAACCCAGTGTGCTTTACTTTGACGTGAGCTTAAGAAATCTTGACGTTTTCATGACAACCGTGATGACAACAAGCGCATTTGATTTTTAACGTTCCACGCGTCTGATTTAGTCTTGGATTTGTAATTAATTGTTAGTTGTGGCGCGTTTATAAACTTAAAAGTAAATCATAATGATGTGTTTGTATATTTTTCTTTATCACAAACCACTTTTATTTTGGTTCAGTAAATTATTTAATAAAATACACCTCTAGAAGAGGCATCTCATCTTCATACCTTTGTTTTTCACTCGAAACTAGAGTTTCTAAGAAAATTATCAGTCAATATAATTTTCACTTATAATCAAAAATAAGACCCTCGAGCTAAAGCTCTCGGGATCATATCAGATTATAAGTAAAAATTATATTTCGTGAAAATTTGTCAGAAAATCGATTTCTTGTAAAAAAACAGCGGTATTACCGATAAGACGCCTCCTCTATCGGTATATTACTGTTAAAAAATTTTAAATTTCAAATTTCTTAAGGTATCTCTAAACTCTAACCCAAAAATATTTTGGATGGTTGTTTTAAGGAACATTCCTCAACTTTTTCCAGGTAGGTATTCCATTTGAATTTAATGAATAAATTGGACGAAATAAATTTTATTGATTTTCCAATTGTCAACATTGTCATGTCAACATAAATACAATATTACCAGAATTACCTTTAAATTGCTTTATAACTGCTAGCATAATATGGGTACAAATTTCAGTAAATTAATTTTTTTTCATTCGCCATATTGTCGAGATATTTTCAAAGGTTAAACAAAAACATCTCATCTCTCGGGGGCTGTAATTAATTACCCCCCATTTACCTCCCCCTTATCTACGCCCTTGTGGAGAGAGGAATCAGATAGAGAAAACAGTAAAACACACTCATTGGCATGAACGGGCAAAATAGGGTTATTGGGTTATTCAAAGTGTTAGGAAATTTTTTTTGTATAAAATTTACTGAGGTTTGACGCCTACTATAAAAACTCCCCAGACTTTAAAAAAAAAGAAAACTAATTGAGGACGGTATTATTGGCACCAAAAACGCTGATTTTCATCTTCTTTTTGCGGATAAAGGAAAAAAGAAAAAAGCCAAAGAATTGCCAGAAGCATCATTAGCGTAAATGAGCGTTACGTAACAAGATAGGTCGGCATAATGCTTACTAATTCTGATAAATAAAGTGTCTTCGTACGAAAATGGCCAATAAAAAGTGACAAGTTAAAGTTCCGGGCGGGAGTGGAGCCATCTGTCAGTGCATGGATCATTTGAGATCAGAGGCGTGTATAGGAACATTTTTCTTTTAAATGCATTTTTATATTTACCAGTGAATTATAAATACTAATGCAATGTATCAATGACTAGAAAGCTCAATGTGATTTTTATTTCCATCCTTAATATTTGGTGTAAATTCAGCTATTTAGTAGGAATTCATACAGGAAACTAAACTGCTTAAAAAAATATAAATTCGTACAATTACTGGCTGGATGCACGTCACAGCTTTTGACGTAATTTTTGATTCAAGTCATGTCGTTGATTAAATCGTGTATTTTTCAATTCTGTCAGGATTTATTTACTTAAACTTTAAAATGAGCATTACTTCTTTCGCTGAATAATAAGACATATTTTCAGAATACGTTACAATTAATTATTTTTTGCTTTCGAATTACTTTAAACACGTAAAAAAAAAATCTAAATAACAAAGGTTATCAAAACGAATTTTACGTCAAATCACAGGACCCTTGAATTAATAACAGACCTATCTTATTTTTGTTCCTGTTATGATTATGTATTTGCGAGTTGTGACGTGCATCCAGCCAGTATTTGGATGAACTACCCAACTAACATTTTCAGGACTTATGACTAAATATGAACTTAATCTGACGTCATGGTTGGTGCAACTTTGGGTAATACAGTTACTTAAGATGTTAAGTTAGTATTTATCGGCTAAACTACGTGATATAGACGTCACCATGTTTCTTTCAAATTGTGGTCGCAAATAGTCATCGACTCTTACGTCATTTAAACGTAATAATCTGACCTTAATAGCCGAGGTAGTATCTGTGATGCTAAAAGTACACACAGAGACGTCGCACTATGACTCATGATTATTTTTTTTTTTTTTGTTTTTTTTTTATCAATGGGGGGGCGCTTAGTTTTTAAGGCTCTATATTGCCAAATTTTAACAATAAAGTGCCTTGCGTTTCAATTTTTAGCGACCGAGACATTCTAACATAAGTTTATTCTAGTAAGAGTAGGTAAGCTTTTATAGCAGCCATGACTTATATTTTATGAAAGAACCCACAAAATATCAGTTGGTCATATTTGTTAGTAATCTAGTATGTTTACTCGTGCAGAAGTCAAATAAAGATATTTTTAAAACTTTCCGACATTTTAGGCTCAGGATAAGTTACTTATAATGTGCAGAAGTCATATACTGACGTCCTTACAACCCTTATTTTATTCACCAAATTAGTGCAAATTCGAGTCTACTCGACGTCAGATCGACGTAAGTTTCCAACGTCAGGTTGAAAAATACAAAGTCGGTACGACGTAAAAATGCTAGTTGGGTATAGTAATAATATTTCTAGTGGAAATAGCAAGTTTTTCAGACGAGCTGGTTTTTGTGTTTTTATACGTAGATTATTCTATTTTTTGTTTGTTTTGTTCGTGCCAAAAACAACAACAATAAATTATATGAACGGCAGTAGAGTTTTGGACTTGCATTGTCTTTATTTGTTTAGAATCACTACGTTTCAACTGGTAAGTATCTCCAGTCGTCTTCAGGTGAATACTGAATAAGTACGGTAACTACAGCTCTATTTATACTAGGCAGGTGCTGTGACGCATGACTAGTGGGCGGAGTCATGCGTGTTGCTAGGTGATGACGCATAACTAGATGAGTCATGCTTGATGAGTCATGCTCGATGACGTCATGCTCGATGAATCTTGCGTTTAACTCTTGGGTGGTCTTATTCTAAGATTACATTTACTTAACAAGGGTTTCCAGACGTTTCTCATGTCTAATGAAGGCTTACTAAAGCAACCTGGATTTTGGTGTATGGTAGCAGCTTCCTTAAACTTCCTCTTCCTCCAGTGCGGTTCTTTCTGCAGGATTTCCGCTTTTGTCCACATGATATGATGGCCGTGCGTCCAGGCGTGGTCAGCTGCACCTGATTTTTCGGTCTCTCCTTTTCGGGTATTATTCCGATGTTCTTTAATCCTTACTTCTAGTGGTCTTAGTGTCTCACCAATGTAAGACTGGCCGCATTCGCAGGGGATCTGGTAGACACAATTTTTCTTGTCTTTCTGGCTTACTGGTCTCGTCTTCGTTAGGTGGCTTCTTAAAGTGTCTCTAGAGCTGAATACTGTTTCGATGTTGTATCGTTTTCCTAGTCTTCTTATTTTCTCAGATACTCCTTTGACATACGGAATATTGAGTATTGGTTGTATCTCTTTCTCTGCTTTACGTGTGTTTGGCCGATTCTTGCGATTTTTCAATATTGTGTCAATCAGTTTCATGGGATAGCCATTCTTGTTGAGGTCGGTCTTGATGTGGTTAGTTTCTCTTTTGAGAGCTTCGTTTGAGTTACAGAGAGTAATTGCTCTATCCACAAGGTTTCTTACTATGCCATGTTTTGTGTTGTTTGAGTGGTTTGATGTATAATTGAGATATTGCCCTGTATGTGTAGGTTTTCTGTACACTGAGGTTAGGAAGGTGTTGCCATTTTTCTCTACATTGACGTCTAGAAATTATATTATAACCAATTACCTTTTCTAGACGTCAATGTAGAGAAAAATGGCAACACCTTCCTAACCTCAGTGTACAGAAAACCTATACATACAGGGCAATATCTCAATTATACATCAAACCACTCAAACAACACAAAACATGGCATAGTAAGAAACCTTGTGGATAGAGCAATTACTCTCTGTAACTTAAACGAAGCTCTCAAAAGAGAAACTAACCACATCAAGACCGACCTCAACAAGAATGGCTATCCCATGAAACTGATTGACACAATATTGAAAAATCGCAAGAATCGGCCAAACACACGTGAAGCAGAGAAAGAGATACAACCAATACTCAATATTCCGTATGTCAAAGGAGTATCTGAGAAAATAAGAAGACTAGGAAAACGATACAACATCGAAACAGTATTCAGCTCTAGAGACACTTTAAGAAGCCACCTAACGAAGACGAGACCAGTAAGCCAGAAAGACAAGAAAAATTGTGTCTACCAGATCCCCTGCGAATGCGGCCAGTCTTACATTGGTGAGACACTAAGACCACTAGAAGTAAGGATTAAAGAACATCGGAATAATACCCGAAAAGGAGAGACCGAAAAATCAGGTGCAGCTGACCACGCCTGGACGCACGGCCATCATATCATGTGGACAAAAGCGGAAATCCTGCAGAAAGAACCGCACTGGAGGAAGAGGAAGTTTAAGGAAGCTGCTACCATACACCAAAATCCAGGTTGCTTTAGTAAGCCTTCATTAGACATGAGAAACGTCTGGAAACCCTTGTTAAGTAAATGTAATCTTAGAATAAGACCACCCAAGAGTTAAACGCAAGATTCATCGAGCATGACGTCATCGAGCATGACTCATCAAGCATGACTCATCCAGTTATGCGTCATCACCTAGCAACACGCATGACTCCGCCCACTAGTCATGCGTCACAGCACCTGCCTAGTATAAATAGAGCTGTAGTTACCGTACTTATTCAGTATTCACCTGAAGACGACTGGAGATACTTACCAGTTGAAACGTAGTGATTCTAAACAAATAAAGACAATGCAAGTCCAAAACTCTACTGCCGTTCAAGAAACGTCATTGTCTCCAACCTTTAAACAGACAATAAATTATATGTAATAAAATGAACTTGTAAAAAGTATACAGATCATTGCTAACTTTAGTAATTATAACATTTTATAAATTGCACTAGTGCATCTTTGGTAGTAATTTATTGGTAGGTGTTAATATTTCCTTGTTATTGTTATAATTATTTCCAATTAATATTTTTAATCTTATTAAAACTTTTTATAACAACACAATGAGGTCTTAAGTAAAATTGAAATAATTTCCGAAAAAACTATTGTTCCCCGAAAAAAATAATTTCTGGAAAAATAGCTCCTTCGTTTCGTTTTCTTGCAGTCTCCTACTGTGGATTGGCGATTATCTTTGCAGGTCTCACTTTCGAAATAGCTGTCATAAAAGGTTTTTCACTACTCTTACCATATCAATCATGTAGTTCTTCCGCACGGACATTCTGCTTCTATATCTTTTGCATTAGCCCATACCTTTTCTATTTAATAAAGACCAGACCGCGGCAGTGGCCCAGAGGTGCGGTACTGGCATTCGACCCTGGCGGTCTGGGTTCGATTTCCGGAGTGGGCATACGCATAATAAAAAGTATGTCCGAAATTTAGTGATTAAAAAACGCAGTATGCTACTAGTGATTACTAGGAATAAAACTCATCTACTTTTAACTTATTTATTTGTAGAATTTTATATTATAATAGTATATTATTGACCAAGGTTTAGACACATACTATTATTGACCGAGCGTCGATTTTAAATCCCGAGGAGCGCAGCGACGAGAGATTTAAGACATGAGGGCAATAATAGTTGTCTAAACCGTGGTAAATATATTATTTTTTCCACTACTAACACATTTACAACATTAAATTAATAATTAAAGTTAACATACCTTCTTATAGGGTTGCTTCTGTTTTTTCAGTCAAGTTACATTTGCTTTGAAATTTGCAGCATTTTTTTAAATCTTGTCAGATGGCATTCTTAGTTGTCAGTATTTGTCGATTCATAAAAAAATTCAAGTTTTTTGATATAATGAGCAAAGAAACTATTACTGATACGTGCACTCCTCCAGAAATGACGGTGGAGGCACAATAAATTAATGATGAGTTGCTACTCAGAATGCTGGAATACCTGGATGTCTAAACATGACGCTTTCATATAAGTATTTTTTAAATAAAAAAAGGTCAAGTTGACTGCTTTATATTGTTTTTGCCAGAAGCCTCTATTATTGACCGTTGTCAATAACGACGGTAATTATAGAGACTTCTGGCAAGGGGTAAAGAAAAACGATTTCTAAAGTTAATAATCGATCAATAATGAGTGATTTTAAAGTTAGTAGTAAAAAAACATTATTATTTACATACTATAAATATAAAACTATATTTGAGTTTGAGTAATTAATATGTATCAAACGGTCTATTGCTATATGTTTCATAAATATTTTTCCTACGACCACCTATGAAAATAAGAAAAAAAGCACGGTTAACTTGGCTCGAAAGCGCCGAATATTACACGTGTGTTGAAAGAAAATATTTCAACTCTAGAGTGGAAATACAAGGCACACTATTTAATTTAGGCATATGATGCCAATTTGACAGACCACACCTATTTATTAAAAAGAACAAATTTTAGAAAGCAGTTTAGTTAATTTATCACGTATTTGTCGAGTGATTCAGAATTAGAGTGTGAAAATACGCCATCTGAAATTAGAAAAAAGTTAAGAATATACTGGAAAATTTATTACCAGTCAAAACAAGCCCCGCTGAAGAATATGTCATATATTAAACTTAAGCAGAAAATGCTTATGGGTCGCCATAGCCTAGAGACTAGAGCCATGACCTACGAATCGAAAGATCACAGGTTCAAATTCCATCAGGAGCACTTGACTTTTTTTTTATGAAAACATTAAATAATTTATAGAATGATTTTGAATTGAAATCTTCCTTGTTGGGTGAATTTTTTTAATTTATTTTTAATGCATCTTTCCTTGATTAAATAAAAAAAAATCATTCAAGAAGGAAGATTTCAATTCAAAATAATTTTATAATTTATTTAATGTTTTTATAAAAAAAAGTCAAGTACTCCTGATGGAATTTTAACCTGTGACCTTTCGATCTATTAAATTGGCATCATATGTTTAAATTAAATAGTGTGCCTTGTATTTCCACTCTAGAGTTGAAATATTTTTTTTCAGCTCTAGAATTGAAATATTTTTTTTACAAATCAAAGGTTTTTTTAATAATTCTTTGTGGTCGTAGGAAAAATAGTGTACATTACTCGTGTGAAAGTGATTATTCTAAAACTCGGAGAATTTCCGCACTCGGCTGACGCCTCGTGCTAAATATCTCCTCGTTTGAAAAGTATCACTTTCATCACTTGTTATGTAATATACTATTCCCAAAATTTTACTCCATTTGCTCTTGGTTTCCCTGAACTATTTTCAAGTCCGTGTCACACATATTTACGTATTCGAAGTTACCAGGTTGTACTTTAGGCCAAGTTTTATTTATTTTACTTAATTTGTATTGTTATAACTTAAATTAGTAGATAGCTACTTTAATTTGTGGACATATTTTAAAACCTTAAAAAATTACAATTATAGAAATGGTAACAAATAATTTCTTGATGACATGATAATACAGTGATTCCTAAATTGATATTTCTTTGTTTGCTGTGTAAAGAAGGGCCAGGGGCAGTTCTAGACCCAACATATTGGGGGGGCACCACATTGGCGTAGCCAGAAAATACGATCGGGGGGGGCGTAAGTAGGACATTTTTTTTTCTGAAGAGAGGGATAGTCGGGACTATATGTATTCCATGGTATTGTACCTAGCAAAGAAGGCGGAAAAGCGCCGCAGGCGAAAAATTTTCGGGGCCACGCCCAAAGTTCGTTTAAAATTCACCTAACTACTATCAAATTTCGAAAATTAAATTATTACCTCTCCCCCTTTGCATGGTTGGATTAAATTTTTTTTTTATGTTTTTTTTTGATATTCCTGGCTGGCTCTTTATTTAAAAAAAAACATTTTTTATAATTGTGAAAAAAATGAACATTCAATCCAAAATTTTAACATAAGACGTATGTATGACTCTAACCAGCGTTTTCCGGGCTCGGTTTTTCATGATTAAAAAAAAAGTAAATATCGCTCACCACGCCAAAATTGATGATTTTTTCAGAAATCATATATTTTAGGAGCGTAGATCTAAGAGTAGTTTTTGGTGCAAATGCTTAGATTTGGAAATACTCCTTCTTAAGTGCCGTATATTTATATTCCTAATAAAGCATTCTCATTTCATCCCGCACTATTTTTTTTATTATAAATTATCACACTTTTTCCATAAAAAATGTTTCAATTGAAATGTTTACCTTAATTTTTCCCTTAAGAAATAAATACCTAATTGTTTTTGTTGTAAAAATATTTTATTGCATTGGGTTATATTTTTGTTGATTTAAAATAGCTCTTAAAAAGGGAAAACGTATATAATAGAAAAATTCTATCAAATATTATTCTTTTTACTCGTTTTCCTTTAAAATTGCATCAAAAATCAATAACTAAAACGATATGCGTGTGAAACCTTAATCTCTATATAAAAGGGGACTTTTAGAAGGAAAAGTTTAAAAGCTAAACGTTTCCTACAAGACCTTTGTAATCTAAGCCAAGAATACTATATTTAAAGATTTAAATTAAGAGTCCATGCGTGAGATTAAAATACAGCCCGGCAGCCCCCCCCCCCACTCCCACCCCCCTTCCCTTATATACGCTATGGGCGCCACAATTTTTGGTAGCCTTCGCAAGCAAATAACGCCACAGCCCAAAATTTATAGTTTTTTCAGAAATGTTGGGGTGTCCTGGGCCCCTCTGCCCCCCCCCCCCCCCGGTAGAACTGCCCCTGAGAAGGCATTAAATAGATCTGCTGCGGTGTGTTTTTTTGAAGTTAATTTTAAATTGATGACATGTGAAAATGGTAAAATTTGAAGACAATGAAGTAGTAGATATGGTAGGTGCTACTTTACTGTGAGTGTCATCAAAGTGCGGCTGCTGCTTCGAGATTATGCGCAGAACGCCTTCCCTTGCGGACTTATCCTACATCTAGATGTTTTCTTAATGTTATTTAACGGGCCAGCTAGGCAGGACCGTATTTGATCCATAGTGTAATAAATGAATGTAAGTACTATATTTTTGAGTTTTTTGGAAAAAAGGTATTTGAAAATGTTGTATATTTTAATGCCTTTTATACACAGCTAAAACAGAAGAATCAACATACCATATATTACCATATATTAATGTTAAGATGTTCAAACATTCCTTCGTTAGCCGCCAAACAATATTTTTAATGATTACAATACCCTTTTGTTGCATTGGCCAATTGGTATGGCGAGATTCTATCACAAACTGATGAAATTGATTTTCTCAGTTTGTCAAAATTTTCGTGCGGAACATTTTATCTTTTATGTGTCCCCACAGAAAATAAGTTGTAATTGTTACAGCATTACATCATTTTAAAACTAAAGTTTGATCTTGGTTCTCATGAACCGCCCGTAATTCTGTTGTTTCTTGTACTTGTATGAATGGTAATATAATCAATACCCTGTATACGTTTGTATACTAGCACATTGTTCTTTATAAATAAACATACCTAATTTTAGTTTTTTAACCAAGTTAGTAAATTCTATGTCTTCTCTGTCTGTATATAAATTTGGATAAAATATTTAGTGTCTCAGTATTTACCTGATTTTTGTTATTTATTTTTACTATTCCTACTAATTGTTTTTCCCTAAACTTTAAATTAAAGAAATTCACATACTTTTTGGAGAATAATTACAAAAAACGATATTTAAATAAGGGTTGGAAGGATTAATGTTGTACTCTTTTCGTTTTTGCTAATCACAATTATTAAACCCTTAGAAATAAACTAATTGGATTTCTGCATCCTCCGTGGGTCATGATGTCGTATGTCGTAAGTTACCTTAAAATATATTATTAGAATTATTTAGTCGTTGTCATATAAATTACTTAAAATAGGTACCTTATATGAATAAGTAAAAATGTAATCTGTCACTCCGAGTTTGCGAAACAGACAGGCCAGAAAAGAAACTAGTTAAAGGTATAGTATTAAAAGCTTTTTCGAGTGTTTACTTTAAAAATCCTTATTTATTCTACCAGTAAATATAAAACTTGACAACGTCTAAAAGATGTCACACACGGAAACGTTCGTTAAAGCCTTTTTACATTACGTGCAAGTTGCAAGTGCAAAGGTCGTTTTTACATTGTCGCAAGTACTTGCCAAGTATCTTCACAGCAGATATTACCAACCTATAAATAATATACCTCCGATCAATCTAAGGAAAAACCAGACAAACTCACCTCGTCACGAAAGAGCTGACATGGCAAATTGCCCGTAAAGGAGCATTTACATCAAATACAAATAACAAAGAAAGCCGGCTGAATGTTGGAGACGGCAAGGAAACCTTCTTTTCTTCTGTGCGGCAAGGGGCCATTAGTAATCCAGACAACAACAACAACAACAAAGAACTCTTCTTTTTTTCTGCGACATACTTTAATTTAAATTCACAAAAAATAATCAATAATCTAAGCAACAAAGCCACAAAATAAATAACAAAACGAACGAAGTCAACGTCCAACAACGCTTTTTTAGAGGTTACGTTCGTAAGTTGGTAGTAAAGAATATTACTGGAAAATTTAGGAACATTTTATGCTTATGCGCAATCACGATAGACCTTGTGCAAAAAAGTAAACTTGCATCAGCTGATCAAAAGGTCGTCACAGCGCATGCTTTTAGGCCATTTTTCTTGCAATTGCACCTAATGTAAAAGGCCTTTAAGCAGTGAATTGCAAAGGATCTTCTACAATCTTTTAGTTATTTTACCACAAAGCTTCACCTGATATACAGGGTTTTTTTTAATTGAGTGCCGATACTTAAGGTTGTGAATCCTTGGGTGATTTTAAGAAGAAAAGGTAATATGAACATTCGTCCTAAAGCTCTTCATTTTTGAGCTACAGAGTGTTAACATTTTTTTAAAAATATAACTTTTTTATCATAATTATTATATCACTTAGATATTTTTATGAAATTTTGTACACACCTCTTAATCATTAAGGAGCATTTTTTGACTTAAAAGATTTTTTTTAATTTTTACCAGTGACGTCCGTACGAGGTTTGAACTGAATATTTTAAAAGAAAAAAATGGTACGCCACTGATTTTTCTAAAAACCAAACCTATATTTAAAATCCTCATTTACTTTGGAGCAAATTTGGTCCATAGACTTACTTTTATATGATGTACCCTTTTTGCATAAAAAAATAAAAACAAAAAAACAATTTTTTTCTTCGGTTCATTCATTTCACTTCTTTCGATATTTTGCAGCTCAAAAATGAATGAGCTTTAAGATATATGGTAATATTAACTTTTCTTCTTAAAATCACCCAAGGATTCACAAGTATCGGCACTCAATTAAAAAACACCCCGTATATCTCCAGTTGCATATTTTTATTTTTTTTTTAAATATAAAGACGACTGGAAATGTTTATCAGTTGAAAGTTGTAATAACATAAAGACAATAAAAGTCTAAAACACATTTCTCATTTCGGTTTTAACTGCCTTTGAACAAATACTTTAGAACATTAATATTTTAAAACGTGCAATTTTTGTTGGTTAGACCATTTAAACACTTCCTTACAGAATGTGAATAATTTCTCATAATCAATAACAGGGCTGGGCAAAGCTTCAAGTACCAAGCACTTTGGAAATGTGCTTGCAAGCACTATAAGAATTACCTAGCACTTTAAAAGTTTCATCCGTCACTGGTAATTGGTCATCCTTATAGTGCTCGCAAGCATGAGCAGAGCTGGGCAAAGCCTTAAGCACTAAGCAATTTGAAAGTTTGAGTGCATGCACTTTAAGAATCACCAAGCACTTTAAAGTGCTTGGTGCGTGGTAATTCTTAAAGTGCACATTTCCAACTGCTTGGTGCTTGAGGCTATGCCAGCTCTGCTCGATAAGACAGATACGCCAGTTTTTATGAATATTTTAATAGAATATACGTCCCCACTATCTTGACGCTACTGAAAGTGGATAAGGAGTTTTCTACTTTACTATTAAATTGTTTATGGAGGAGGTAATGTGCACACTAAAATATTAGGCAACAATACACGAACTATGTATACCGGGTGATTCACGACGAGCTTGCTTTAGAACTTTTGAGGAAACTACTGAAAATATTTTTTTAAAAATCGGTAGGTCTAAGTTTATCGATATGCTCTTTTAAACTAAAATATTAACATGTTTTTGTCACTTCCGGTTATACCGGAAGTAGCTTCAACTTTATTTTTTTTAATATAACATATTTTTTATTATTTTTTTGGTTTTACCAATAAATTTTAATAACATTTTATGGAACACGTTTTTTACCTAAGTCTACTAATTTTTGAGATATCTGCATATTTTGTAATTATCTCGTAAATGCATAGCGATGAAATTATCCGTATATACTTTTTACCTTAGCTCCTGGACTAAAATTTGTTTTTTTGTGTATAGTTAAAGAATCAACAAATCTCAAGATATAATTAAACTTGGCATAAAATATACAGGGAGGTCACAATTAAGGGCTGATTTTAACAAACTTTAAACATTAAAAACTTTCTTATTTTAAATGGAACACCCTGTATATTTTTATTTTATATGATGGTAAATTAACTGTTCCTTAAAATTGCTATAACCTTTTTTATATCTATATCAACGCGGTTTCTTAGAATATCAAGTTTTATTTTTAAATACGATTTTTTCAATCTTGCCATGAAAACAAATGTACATGGATACTCCATTGTGATATTTATAAGGGAAATAATGTTAGCGGTAATGTTTTCTAGAAGGCTTAGACAAGAAAAATAGTTGCATTAAATTATTTGTTGTGTATTTTAAGAATGTTAATTCTGTTTCTGGAAAATGTCATGCTTGGGATTTTCAAACGAATATTTTTTAAATTTATTAAGTGTTTATATTAAATGTGGCAAAATAAAGTTAAGAGCATGTCGAATATATCACGATAAATATCCGAATCGATCAACTCCTTCACCTGATATTATTAGAAGACTAAATAATAATTGCTTAAAATATTTCCCTTATAAATATCACTATGGAGTATCCATGTACATTTGTTTTCATGGCACGCTTGAAAAAATCGTAGTTAAAAATAAAACTTGATATTTTAAGAAAACGCGTTGATATGGGTATAGAAAAGGTTATAGCAATTTTAAGGATCAGTTAATTTACCATCATATTAAATAAAAATATACAGGGTGTTTTAAAACAAGAAAGTTTATAATGTTTAAAGTTTTTTACAATGAGCCCTTAATTGTGACCTTCCTGTATATTTTATGCCAAGTTTTATTATTTCTTGAGATTTGTTGATTCTTTAACTATACACAAACAAAAAAATTTTAGTCCAGGAGCTAAGGTAAAAAACATATACTTACGGATAATTTCATCGCTATGCATTTACAAATTAATTACAAAATATGCAGATATCTTAGAAATGAGTAGACTAGACGTAAAAAACGTGTTCTATAAAATGTTATTAAAATTTAATGCAAGAACGAAATATATAATAAAAAATGCTTCGTTGTATTTAAAAAATGAAATTTGAAGCTACTTTCGGTATAACCGGAAATGACAAAAACATGTTAATATTTTAGTTTAAGAGAGCATATCGATAAACTTAAACTTACACATTTTCAAAAAAATATTTTCAGTAGTTTCCTCAAAAGTTCTAATGCAAGCTCGTGAATCACCCGGTATAAAATTTTCGTAAAAATTTTTGCTGAAAATGAAAACTTATTATCCTAAATGCTGGAAGTAACTATTTTACAAATAGTACAGATCAGACCCTTTGTAAAATGGCCTTTTGTAATTTTTTCCTAACTATTTACTTTAAATCCAAATAACATACCCCAAAATATAATTAGTATTAAAATAAATGCTGACATTCAAATTTTGAAACTTAATCAAGTAAAATACTTAGGAATAATCTTTGACAGTAAATTAAATTGGAATTCTCACATAGAATATTTGATTAAAGAATTAAGAAGTTTACTACCAATTTTTAGAAACATTAAAAAAATTTTGAAAGTAAAACATATGGAAATATTATATTATGCATTAGTTAAAACTCATTTGAATTACGGAATTTTAGGTTGGGGAGGAATAAATAAAACTTAAGTTAAAAAATTAGAAATATTACAGAAAAGATGTCTAAAAATTATATTTAATAAAGATTATCTGCATCCTTCAATAAAATTATATTCTGAAACAAATAAAATGAATATTAGACAACTTCACATTTATAACTTCTTAAAAAAACTAAAAATACAAACAATAAGGTAGGTGTTTTTTTAGATTTTAGTGACGTTATTTTCATTTACCGCCTACGCTTCAAATGTGTTCAAATATTACAATAATTTAGACCTGGCCATACACGAAGTGAATTTTTTAAATCCAGATATCTCAAAAACAGCTGCTCAAATCAACTCTTAACACGTATACCTTTTTTAGGTAAAAGACGTTGGAGAATCCCAATTTTTATTTGAAAGTTAAATATAGGGTGGCTCAAAAAAGTTATTTCGTTTTAAATGTGTGCAAGATACCTCAGGTGGCGCCCTCTAAATTTTACAATAAAAATGAGAGCAGATTATAATTTCTCACCCCGCAAAACCTCCCCAAGCCGAATATTGTGACAATACACCAATAATTATTTATAAAAAATGAAAACCAAATTGAACATTTCACACTGTATCTCCGAAATCATCCACTTTTGGACTAAGCTAAGTTGGGTTAGATCGTCATATTTACACCTCAGGAACAATACACCAGAAAAAAAAAATTATTTATAAAAAATTAAAACCAAAATGAACTTTTGACGCTCTGTATCTCGGAAAGCATCCACTTTTGGACTAAGGTAAGTTAGATTAGATCGTCATATTTACGCCTCAGGAACTTGTGGTAGCTTTTTTCCCGCACCTTTTAGAGACACCCTGTATAAAGATGGTTAAACATTTTTTATTATAAAATAAAAATTAATTTTGATTTTGAATGGGTATACTCAAAAAAATGTAAGCAGCTTTTTTCGGTAATTCCCTTCTTTATGTTTCCCTAATTTTAATAAAAAATTTTCTTTAATACATTTATTGCTAAATAGTACATTATACACCTAGGGACTAAAGTGGTATTTTAAATCCCGAGACAAAAATTTATAGTTCGACCAACGGGAGGACTATAATTTGTTAAGGGATTTAAAAACTCTTTGGTCCTGAGGTGTATATACTATTTTATGTACTTTAGGATAGGTAAAACGTTAAAAAAAAAATTAAATGCCACTAAACGGTAGGTACTTTATTTCTAAAAAATCATTGAAGCGGCTGATGTTACCATATTAGCGACCAAATGACAAGTTATGACAAGTAACTAAGTAAAACAAAAGTCACTCGATAAATATTAGTCAAATACGCTACATCCACTGAAAGACGTTTATCGCGATGGAACAAATCGAAAAGGCAGCTCAAAGGCTGTAGGCCAATTCTTACCAAGAAAATCTGGAGAACAATATAAAGAACAGTTATTAAAGAGTTCCTGGAAAAAGCACTCGACCATGAATCTTTGGGGCAAAAGGTAAGATACACATTTTTTTTCAGTCTATACCTATATCTATGCTATTTAGACGCTTTTTGGAAAATAAAGTAGGTACCTATTTATTTTATTTATATTTTGTTCCAGGTAGTTCTAGTCATGGGCGTGTCAGGAGCCTGTCGAGGCAAGGAGCTCTGCCAGCTTGACAAAACCAATGTCCTAGACTATGAAACGTTCTTTTTGGTCAATTTACGAGATACCAAGACAGAAAAAGACCGATCTTTTGTTATAAAACGACCAAAGGAAAACTCCATAGATGTAGTACGATTGGTGAAGAAGTATATTGCCTTAAGATCTCCATCAATACAAGGCCATACAAGATTTTTCGTTGGGTACAGAAATGGAAAATGCACGTCTCAGCCAATGGGCAAGAATACGATTGGACAACTGCCAACCAAGATTGCCGAATATTTGAAGCTTCCAGATGCAAAATTATACACTGGTCATTGTTTTAGAAGGACGTCCGCATCGCTACTAGCCGACTCTGCAGTAACGATAGATCAGCTTAAAAGACATGGCGGCTGGAAGAGTAGCACCGTCGCTGAAGGATATGTGGAAAATTCCTTATACCAGAAAAAAAGTATGGCAGATCAACTTTTTACTGGTACTTCCACCGAAACGTCTTCAGATATTTCGATTCCTATTATACAAAATGAAACACCAACGACATCGTCGGTGCCACCGACGACGACAACGGCTACAATTATTTTCAAAAACACTTTAATTAATAAAAATAACAGCTGCAATAATGATAATTTACCTTTTTTTCACTTGGCTAATTGCAGTGGGGTAAACATAACTGTTAATGTTAATAGAAATTAAGTTATTTTTTATAGTTTAATATTATTCTAAACACGTTACACTTTTGTTGCATCCATGTCATGTTATATTTTGTAATAAATTTCGAAATTTAGCTTTTATTGCAAAGAAATTTACTTTAAATCCCTAGGGATTTAAAGTACCACTTTTTTCCCTGAAAATAGGGATTTAAAGGGTACTTTAAATCCCTAAAGTACATAAAATAAATAAATAACTGATCAACAAATATCCTTAAAAGTGGTCATGCTTTCCTGGGAGAAAAGTTCTTTCGTCGTCCGTCACTGGTAACAAAACTTCCTAAAACTAAAAAAAAAAACGAATACTGAAATAACGTGCCATTTATACTTTTTTATGGGTATCTGTGCATATGCGGATTTTTAACGGGTTTTCAGAAAATTTAGACAATTTCAGTGGATTCTGTTATTTGGGGTAGACTGGGCATTATCGGCTTTATTGCGTTAGCGGTTCGTGCATGTTTTTAGCCATTTACGTAATGACGCAGTAAATATCATTTAATTTGAATGGGGAAAAAGTTTTGGTATTTTGTCGCTTGACAATAAATAATATTATTCTTAGTATTTTTTCTTATTTTAATTAATATACCGGACACATTATTTTAACTAAAATACATGCAACAACAAAAATACATCTATTCATTGAAAACATCCAAAAAAGTAGGTATTTTCGTTGAATTTACTAGTTTTTTGTGTAAATTTTACCAGTCATCCAGAAATGGAAACTAATTCAACTTGTTTTTTAATGCAAAATGTAAGTGCATGTATTGTGATAGATCGAGGAAAAAGGCAAGTAAATAAAATATAACCAGCTTTATTTTACTTTTGAATTTCGTTTACCTAAGACGAGAAGAAATTTTGAAAATGTGGTTTCCTAAATAATTTTTTATTCTAAATCGTGTTGGAAATGTTTACCATTTTCTTTTGGAAAAACATTATCCTACAGTAATAGTAGTTTATATAACAAGAGTGGATATGGTGTCTATATCTCACGAGGAACTAGGGGAGCGCGGGGTAGGTTCGGACACCTAACTCAAAATACCTGTATTTTCACAAATGGACAAAAAAGAACCTTGGTTTATGCTTTTCCTGTTTCTTTATAAAATAAAAGTTTACAGAAGGTAATAAAAATAACAGTTTTATTTAAGGGTTTGGACATTTTTGTTGTTTAAAAAAAATACATTTGTCCGAAAGTGCCCCATGTGGGGGCATTTACGGACAAGCCTAGGGGCAGTTGTCTTCTTTTTGTAAGTGCCAACCTTTTTGTAAAGTAAAGTTATAATGTAATTATGTACATTCGAACACCAGGTAGGGGCACATCAGGACAGTCCGATCCTACCCCCAAATAAATGTCCGAACGTGCCCCTAGTAACACCTTTAACTACTAAAATCGTTATAAATTTTTGTGGTAATAATTGAAACTCCACATTGTGAGAAATTGGAGGCTATATGTTGTTTTTAACATTCCCGTCATAAAATCATGCAATAATCACAAACACAATAGTTTATAGCTTATGTAATGTACATTAAAACTTACCTACCTGAACAGGAAAACACAAATTTTCACATAAAATCAAGCACTCTTGTTTATTCTACTGGCAAACGCTTTAAGCTGTTCCATATAATAATGGCGGACTGACTGACGTTATTTCCCCTCTCTACTACCGGCTCAAGCCGCCAAATTTGAATTGTCCGAATCTGCCCCCATGTCCGAACCTACCCCGCACTCCCCTAAATTGAGTACGACGCCGTAGGCGGAGTGCTTAAACTCTCGAGTGCAATAAGGACAATCCACTCGAGTTAAACAGTATATTTTCTAAACGATTTAACTTATGAACCTTATGCTGAAAAAATTTTAAAAAGATTCCAGGCTGCCGGACTTGAACTAACTACCAATGGATTCAAAGTTCGCCATTTTGCCGTTTCTGCCACGTACTCGTGTTATTATTATGGTAAAACCAACTCAATAATATTGAAAGAGGAAATTAATTTTTTATGCAAATTCAGCAGGCTGCATTATTAATAGAACTATGATAGATGCGTATAGATTTTGTTATATCGAACAAATTAATAACGCGTATATAAAAATTAATGTCTCGAAAAAGAAGGCGGAGTATCAGTAAATACAATAAACTGTGATTGGTCAGTACTTTATAAGGACGCTACAAAGGAATCTAATTTTAGTAACAATATTGTCAACTAATGGGAAATTTCTGGATTCGGTAAGAAATAAAGATGCAGAGCACAGATGAATGATAGGTCGGTGCTGCCTTTAAAGGAAAAAGGAAAATTTTTATGCACGGTGTTATCGTATGATATTCTTTAGGATTCCTTGTGGTTGTGATCGGCTAATAAAGACTTTTTCAGTAAGTGTTGTATGCATTAGGGGAAATTTTCTTTAAAAATGGAAAATTGTATTTTTAAAAGTTGCAACACTGTGCAGCACTGAGAGTAATGAGTATGAAATGTTGCAGTACAGTTAACTGACAGCAAATATCCAAGTGGAAGTAGAAAAAATTAATTATATGAATCAATATATTTAGATATAGTATTTTTATGGATGAAGTTGACATAAGGGAAACAAGTTTATTATTGAGATTATGCAAATTTCTTATATACTCAGGAGTTATTTGTCGCATTTGTAGTGTTATCTTTAGCCTAAGCTTTCCTAAATTTTTGGTTTGGTCAGTTAAACTTCACGTTACGTACGTAAAGAGGTTAAGATCTGGAAAACTTGTCTGACACCAAATTGTACCTCCTGAATAAATGCTACATGTATGCTTTAAAAGCCGGCCATGTACGCATGTATCCACGCGCATTGATACACGAAGTAAATTATTGTAGTGACGTCTTTGCACGCACATGCCTTACTTACATGCACAGATAGACGTTGATGAACGCGCATTGATGCGCGCGTACTTTTCTATGTGTCTGTGGTTTTCGTTCAAAAACTATGGTCATGCCCTATATTTAAAAAATATTAGATAATTATATGTAAGTGGACTTGACACTTGTTTAAAACTGATATCGTCATTGAATATGGCTCATTACTAATAATTATAATTATACATAAAATGATAAATGAACTGGAAAAATCGGATTAAAACAAAATGTGTAAATGGTCAAGCTTATCAAAAAATTGCCGTTGAATTTTCGTCCGGGTGTTTCTAAATGAGTTTATTTAAGAATAAAAAATATTACTTTATTACATTAATGCGTATAAGTGTCTCGTTGTGCATGGCAATCCGTACGGAAAATGCACTTTATATAAACAAAAAAAATATTATCAGCGCTTATAATACTGGACATTTTTATGAGAGAGTTTAACCCCAGCTTAATTGCTGTAGTTATAAAATTATCATCATAATAACCTGAACAAGCCAATTTTAGGCCAATAACTTTAATTATTACAATAAAACGTTAAAAAATTTAAAGCGTTTTTTTATCAATTTTCTAAGTGACACTTTAAACAAAAGAATTGATATTATCTTGATTAAATTATTATAATTTATCATTCAAATTATTATAAATAGGTATACATTATAAAGAACAATCATTTTGTATTATGTTTTTATAGCTTTAAAAATCAATATGAAAGTAGCAATACTATATTTTTCATTGATATTTTCCAAGTCTTTGGTAAGTAGACCCTTTAATATTATATTAGAAAAATAAATTATAACATATACAGGGTGTTTGAAAAGATATCGACATTAATTAGATTCTGCCGAAACAAATTTAAAACTGTATATAAAATTGTGTTGTTTATTTCCTCATTACTACAGCTACAGCTCCTTGAAGGAAGGACTCTGAAGATGTTTTTTACTAAATATTTGCGAAACCATCATAGGTAAAAATATAAATTTTAGATAAACTTTGTACGCTAAGGCGATCTAATATTCTTAAAATTCGGTATTTTAAAAGTTGCGACAAAAGGTGCAATAATAATTTAAGTTTCTTTCTTTTAAAAAACAACTACAAATTTTAATATACAGGGTGATTCCTAGGGTTGATACTTCTTTTTTAGCTGCGTATAGAAGTTATTAAAATAAACATTTTCAAATACCTTTTTTCAAAAAACTCAAAAATAAGGTACTTACATTCATTTATTACACTCTGAATCAAATACGGTTCTGCCTAACTTGCCCGTTGAATAACATTAAGAAAACTTCTCGGCTCGCTTCTCGGTGTAGGATGAGCTCGCCAGGGAAAGCGTTCTGCGTATAATCTCGAAGGAACATCGGCACTTTTACGACACTCACAGTAAATTAACACCATATTTATTAGTTTATTGTTTTTAAATTTTACCATTTTCACGTATCACACACACAGCGTATTGCTCAAGACTACCCGTATAACTAATACTAGTAAGAGATAAGAAAAACAACAGAAACTATAGCGGTCTATGTTCTTATGACCAGGCCCGCACTTAGATTCTTTATTTTTAAGTTTTTTGAAAAAGTTGTTTATTTTAATGCCTTCTATACGCAGCTAAAAAAGTAGTATCAACTTAGGAATCACCCTGTATTATGTAAAAAGATTTACCCTTAAAAATAAAAGACTTCCACTCTTGGTATTTTAGAATTGTACTTTTCTTTTCTTAGGTGCTTTTTACCGAAAATATTTTCAAAAATATAACTTAACAAGTTAAGTCACTTTTTTTCAAAATAATATCAGGTCCCCATTGAGCAATGAACAACTTTTCGCCTCACAAAGTTTACTAAAATTGTATACGCACAGTGATAGATATTGTAAATCATTTTTACCCTTTTTAAACAACAACATTACCGTTTCGGCAACCAGATGCATGCTTTTCAGGCGGCTGATTAATACCTATCGATTCTTTTTCGTAAGAAAATAAAGTATGTATATATCTTAAGATGGAAAGTTCTTGTGTATAAACACCTAAAATTTTATATTTTGATAATTTCGAAAATATTTAATGAAAACCGTCTTCATAGTCCTCTTTTTAGAAGGCTATAGCTCGATAGTGGGAGGATAAAAGACAATATTTTTAGTTTTTAAACAAATTATCATTAAAATAAATGTTATATAATTATTCATATTTAATTACACTGACTTATTTCTAGAAAAAAAAACGATTATTTAAACTTTTAGGCTCAGCAAGTAACTACACCAGATGGACCAATAAAAGGCAGTGTAAAAACCACAAATAGTGGAAGAACTTACTATGCATATTATTCAATTCCATATGCCAAACCACCAACTGGATCAAGGCGTTTTTTGGTAAGAGCTTTTAACGGTCTTACCAGATTTAAATACCATATGAATCCGTTATTAATGTCACTGTGGATAATATTCTCTAAGTAACAACTTTTTTTGTAAAGTAGTCATTATTCTTACTTTTATTGTTAAGCCACTGAAGCGATTGACCCATGGACTCAGGTGCATGATGGAACAACAGAAAAACCAAATCTTTGTTATCAATTGTATGCAGAATATGATGCCGAAACGGAGGATTGTCTTTATCTAAACGTTTTTACTCCTCAAGTAAGTAAAAAAAATATTAATAAGTATTTCCTTTTAAACGTGATACTGTAAATGAAACGTGACAACTCATGCTCATCAAAGTGTAATAGTACATCAGTCTATATAGAATGGTAATATTATTTATGCGCGGCCGTATATACCGTATTGGCAATCTCGAATCTAGGGTGCCGATATAAACGCACCAGACAAAGATTATTAGTAGCGTTTAACATGTTAAACAGAGAACACGCTATCCCCTATTTCCCACCTTTCATTCTTTAGAACACGCGGTCGAAGCAGGTACGGGAGCGATCGATACGTCGACTCGGCCACACCACATACATATCCCCCCCTTTCAGAAATGTAGGAGAGTGTGGTTAGTTGTCTCTTTTTAACTGAAGGTTTTGCCCATATATGTGCCTTCTCTCTTGGTTTCGCACCCTAGATTCGAATTTGCCGATACGGTATATACATAACTAATATATTGCCAATACATGCACCCAACCTTTTGCCAATCTGCGTGCGTAATATGAACTACAAACAAACAAAAGCGTCTCTGGGTACTGGGTATAGCGACAGCGATGACCTATCATTCCTCTGTGCCCTCTTCTTTTTTGTAACCGGGTCGTTTATTTTTTGTGATTATATTCGTGTATTTTTATGAAATTTTTAAGTATTTTTTTATGAGTTGTTTTTATTGCAAAGGGACTATTTAGGACCAATTGGGTGTCCTTATAAACTACTATGGTTGATATAGTGCCTTTTACATGCTGTGTAATTTATAAACCTCACATGCCGCCCCTGTTCACTACTTACATGGTCTACAAAATGATATGAACTCTGTATGTATTTCCTTAAAGTCCTCCATCTGATCACAAATCTTGTATAATATGCTATAAGCATTGGTTATACATATGGGTGCGGCTCGTTAGTATTTTCATAGGAGGGACAAATTTTGATGGTAGTAACCTAACAAGCAAAATGCAGTTTAAAGTATAGTTTTGACAAGGAATAATTATTTACCTACTAATAAAAACCGCAAAAATATAAAATACTAACATTGCATTATTGCTGTGACTTTTTTAAAATTACATCAAACAGCTTTACTTTATTATAATTTTTTTATATAATTATCTTGCCCTTATGTAGTTGTATATCAAATCGATCATTCTATTATTTTTTTTGGAAACATGTTCTATCACTAGGTCATTAAAATTACAAAAACGTCTAATGCAAGGTGTTTCAATGCTTTAACTTGACTAAAGAACTTGACATTGACTCCCCCATTGAGATTCTTAAAAAATACTTAATTCTTTTTAGTGTCGAAAGCACCTCTTACTATCCACTGTCGTCATTGGAATAGTACATAAAATTTCTAATAATTTTACACTTTGCGAAAACGTTTCACCGGGGTTCATTTCTAACAATAGGTGTTAAATGGAATTAGCACCCGCACTATTATAGAAATCTTCACGACTAAATGAAACTTTCAATTCTGATTTAAGCTTGGAAACGTATCCTGTAATAATTATTTTTAACGGATTTTAAAATGTCTTCAGGAAACTACAGAAATACACGGAAAACAAAAAAAGAATTTGTTACGTTCCACCCGCAAATCCAGTCAAAAATATTACACATAGTTTACTTAAAATACCTGTTTATGTCTTTCCTTCTGTCTTTCGTAATCTGGTTCAGTTCCAAAAAAGGTTTGGCGTCTTTTTCTTCAATTTCTAAACGTTTTTCAAATATTTAAGCACCCCTTATTTTAAAAGCATAAATTTTGAAGTATTTAATACAAGTTACAATAAACATAAGCACACGTCAAAATGCACGTAAATAAACTAAATAAGAGTTAAGGGTTTACTACCGGCGATTCGGCATTACTGAAACAAAAGGTATATTATATAATATGCAAATGTTGCAAATACAATCAGCATATTTTGTAATAAGTTTTTCTTTATCTAACGCAAAGTTTTCACTGCGATAGCATCCATGATTTACAAAGCTGTTTGACTCTGTTACTGTAAATGCCTATTGGACGTGATTGAACCACCGACCGACTGAATGCCAAGGGTGGCGAAGTCGACATCCGGATTTGTCTTTTTTCAGTCTCTTTTTAACTTCGAAAAGCACGTATGTCTGTTTCGCTATTAGTTTTTAATTCATTTATGCAATATTCTAATTCCATATAAACCCATAAGGTCAACCAAGAGCTGAAGTCGAAAATAGCCCAGCCCGACCGAGCGGAGTATTTTGATCAGTTCAAAAAAAAAGGATTATCATTTTTATTTGCTTTGAAAAATAAATTAGATATGTGTGTCACTGAACAAATGACCTTATGGAGAAGCCGCTCCTGATATTATTAGAATAATTAATGGAATCGTTCTTTGAACCAATCCGTTTTTAGGATCCCACAGCACAAAGTAAGAATTTTCCTGTAATGGTCAATATTCATGGAGGTGGATTTATATCTGGTTCTGGCTTAGAATCAACATCATCAACTGGAGGTTTCTCACCAAAATACTTATTGGAAAATGACGTAATTTTTGTTTCATTTAATTATAGATTAGGTGTTTTTGGTAAGTATCCTTTTAAAAATATATAAATAAATAATGCCTTGTTTATGGTTTAAGATAAAAATGTTGTTTAAATGTAAGAAGAGTTTTAAGCTTGCATTGTATTTACTTACTTTTAAATTATAACATTTTAACTGATACGTATCGCCAATTGAACCTTAGTGATATTAGTAAATAAGTACTTACCCTAATGTACTATACAGGAATATTTACCATTAATATTGCAAATCATAATCTAAAATAGTTATTCCGAGAAAGATATGAGAATAATAATGTTGAAGCATTATTGTGAAATGTTACGTTATTTTAATACTATTTATGGTTTATGGTTTCTTTTTATCATATTTATAATAAAACTAACAACAACAAAGGAAAAAAATTATTTTAGAAATTGCCATTCACAAAGTAATATAAGTATGACTGTCTGACATTCATCTTTACATAAAGTGTATTTATTTTCAACGGACAGCGACAGTTATCAAAAACCAAACGACAAAACGTTCGATTCGATCGGTACAGGACTGCATTTAGCTTTCGCATTTGATTAAACACGTTTTCTGATTATATTGTAGCTGTATTTTTCACCACCAGACAACACCTGCACAGCATACTTCTACTTTAAAACTTGTTTAGATTTTGACATTTTGATTTGCATAGAGCAGGGCTTGTCTCATGTTGCTCTCTTGCTCTGGTTTAAAATCTTGCCGCTGTGTAAACATTATCAACTTTTGAATACGACCCTGTTCAGGTTGTGTGTGCACGTCAATTTGTTTTTATTTCCCACCAGTTTAATTAGCGTAAAAAATTAGAAAAAACAAAAATATTTTTTGTTATTTTGTTTCTTTCTATTTTTTTATGAAGATTTTACTAGACAAAGATGAACCTCATTAAAAAAATATTTGGTAGGTAGTCAAGCACAAAGAAATATTTGGTAGCCAAGTTAGAGCTTGCTTTGATAAATTTAAGGGATCACAAGTTCAAGTTTATTAGTCAACTCAGAGCTCAAAACAAATAACCCATAATTGAACTGTTTCTTACTCTTCTTCACTAAATGTTAACAACATTTTCTATTTTATAGGTTTTCTTTCGACTGGCGATGGCATCATACCGGGAAACGCTGGGCTTAAAGACCAAACTCTGGCCCTTAAATGGGTTCAAAAGAACATTGCATCTTTTGGAGGCGATCCAAACAGAGTAACTATTTTTGGGCAATCTGCTGGTGCTGCTTCCGTTGGGTATCAGATTTTAAGTCCAGCGGCAAGTGGTAAGACATAGTTTAGAATAAACTGCTTTATGAAAATTGAGAACAATAAGGTCGGTAGACAATACAGTTTTACAACAAATGTCAGCTGTAATAAGAATACTACTAGTAAATTTATTTATTAATATTGAGCTCTCTGATTTTTTAGGTTTATTCGCCGGTGGTATTTTGGAATCAGGAACTCCACTATGCCCCTGGGCATATCAAAGAAATCAGACAGAAATATCGTTCAAGACAGGTGCTATAATCGATTCACAGTTTGCATCTTCACGAAATTCAAATGATTTGCTGAATGTGTTGCAAAATGTAAATGCTAAAGATATTGATACTGCTGCTCTTACATATGCCATCACGGTCAGTAATATTTTCTTATCGAATGTATGCATCAAGTTTGATAGTTGCTACGGCGTTGACTATATATTAGACTGAATGGTCAGCTAGCCAATTAGAATGAACTATATGCCGACTCAAAAATTTAATTTTTGATGTACTAGGTGTGGGAGGTGACTTAGCATTTTAAGAAATCACAATCAACTTCTAGAAACAAACAACAACAACAACAACAACAACAAACAAATTAAATTCCCTGTAATACTTAGACAATCTTATTTAAATGAGGTAATGTACTGACATCATAGCTTAAGATTTAAATTCTTAAGATATATCATATGTTAATAGGATATATTTAATTAGTATATGATCCAAAAATGTTTCCCAAACAAATATAATATGTGGTTTAGTATAAAGTCCTTACAATTATTTGCTGAACGCGCGTCACTGCTTCGGACATAATTTTAGATTCAAGTCACATCATTGTTTAAATCGTATTTTTTTTTTAATTCTGTCAGAATTTAAATAAACTTCCATATGAGACTTTTTCTTTTACTAAATAATGAGACATATTTTCAAAATATGTTCGAACTAGCGATGTTTCGCTTTTAAATAATTTTTAACGTGTAAAAGGATAAATCAATAGCCGCTCGGCAATTTGGATACAAAGCGCCTAGAATTTTTGATCTCAGCCAAAAAGTTAATATTTAAATTTTTAGGACTCAGGACAACCTGGTGCAGTTGGAAGGATTCAAATACAACAAGGTTTTTATTTTGCTCCTGTGGTCGAGGCTCCTAATGACAATGCCTTTATAACCAAATATCAGTACGAATCATTGGCAAATGGCAACTATAACAAAGTACCTATTTTAATAGGTGTATGTGCAGAGGAGGGTCTACTCAATGTTGACGGTAAGTCAGTTGCTAGATATAAACTGTTATTTTTCTTACAAGTGTGCAAACTGTTAAGAATAAAAATGTTTCTACAAGCTTCATATCCAATAACAAAACAAGAATTAAAATATAGGTATAAATAGTTTTTAATCAATCTTGAAAGGTAGAACTATAAAATAAAAAATTACATAATATTACAATAATAAATCTGCAAGTATTGTTTTTACAATCAGGAAGTTTTACGACTATCAAATTTTCTTTATCCTTTATGTGATCAACCGTTATCTTGCTTAGCTCATCGCGCCTGCAAACACCGGCCAACCTAAAAATGGTGGCATTTTTGATTACAAGGTAAATTTAATCAGGTGCTTGTTCCATAAAACCGGTCACTTCAGTGTTGTCAAAAATTTTGGCTTTTTTCGGACGGTACCATACCTTTTCCTTTTTTAAAAACGATGTTAACTTGAAATATTGACTTAAATTCGAATTTATTTTGACTTTCAAAACACTTTTTTACATAGGGTGCTTACTCCATGAAGTATTAGGTTGAAATGTTTTTCGTAAATCTGCAAAATATGCTAAGAACACCTCCTCCTTGACACTATTTGTTTCTTTGTTGCGGCACCAGTATTCAAATTATTTATAATGTTTTTTATATTTTTGGTGAGATTTAGCGGGCTATACATTTAAACTTGCAGAGTTTGCGGCCTCAAGAATGGAATCTGGTAGCTGCTCACCAGTGCTGCTCATTTTAACAGCGTATCGGTGTTTGTAGATTTTGACTGACTAAAAAGTCTGACATAATGTGTCAAAGGCAACAGGTGCACTTGTTATAATATGGGTTTTAAACATGATACTCAAAAAATTTTATTTTTGTATTTAGCCGAAATATAAATATCGGGAATTACGAATAAAAGATAAAAGATGGTGTATTCTTGATGTCTTCAGTGAGAGCATTAAAGAGGCAGATGCCCTCATAAAATATGGAAAAGTACTATTTTGCGCACGCTCGTAGGAAAAGAACGTAATCATGCTGGTATCTAGCCGCAATTTCGAGTTCTATTGACCAATATTAAAAATTGAGGCAAGCACATGCATATTAGGTGCCATTGTTTGTTCAAACTTCTAAAATGTTAAATTTAATTTAATACAAGATAAGAATTGTATTAATGATTTTAAAAAAACATAATGTTGTAACGTAACTTTATTTAAATGTACTTTAATTTTTCCAGAATATCTCAACTACGCTCTTCAAGGCTACGACTCTGATCCCTCTTATTTGAACCCACAAAATCTTCACATAAGTGACTATAGCACTTGGCAACAAGTAGGGAATTTAATAAAAAATAATTATTCCCCCACTAGTTCTTTTACAAACTATCCTCTGGGAGCAATTCGGGTAAGTTTTTTTTTACACATTTTTTTTATTTCATTATCAACAGATGGCAGATACCTCAAAAGCATCATATTTTAAAAGTTCGTTAATATCTAAGAGATGTTTCTTCTTTGTTCAAACTTCCTACCATCAATTTATTATACTCTTGTCTTATCTAAAGAGAAATATCGAAAAAACTTCAGGTCAGTTTTGTTAAATGGTGTATATAAAATTATTACTTTAACAAAAAATAACAATATTGGTACTGTTTCCTAATGACTGTAATACATAGTAATAAAAAATTATACAAAATACAGTATTACAAATGTTCTTAATAAGGTTTTATTTACTTTTTAACAATTATGGATGGGATCATAAAAAAATTAATTAATATATATTAAAATTAAGAAAAGTACAAAAATATCTTGGAATTAAATGAACTTTGAAATATGATAATTTTAAGGTACCTGCTATGGTTTAATATTTTTATAGCGTCGCGATGCCTCGGCAATTGCTGGCGTCGGTTAAATTATTACTCGAAATACCCTGTATAGTATAAACTTTTTGAATTTTCAGTATTTTACGGAACAAGA
Organism: Polydrusus cervinus; assembly: GCA_935413205.1. Taxonomy (NCBI): domain Eukaryota; kingdom Metazoa; phylum Arthropoda; class Insecta; order Coleoptera; family Curculionidae; genus Polydrusus; species Polydrusus cervinus. The sequence goes on along the minus strand of OW284514.1, from coordinate 20,049,256 downwards.
CTTTATTAAATCTGGAACAAAACATGCTGAACTACAGTCACCTTCTACTGACGTCTTCTTTTATCAGTTCTCTTATACTGGAACAATGGGTGGAAATACCAATCAAAAGTATCCAGGTACCTACAACACTTTATACTTTATATCTTGAGGTTCTAAGGTTCCATAACCAAGCAAATCCCTCTCTAAAGTCGGCCACAGATACAAAGAGAGATGTACGTGTGCATCAATGCACGATGATCACATTTTTACTGGTAAAATCTTTCAGAAGTGCTTAACTGGAATCAATGTTTTTTACTACTTAAATTAATAAATTAAATTTAAAAAACAATTTATTACTAGTCTTCGTCTTCCAAGGGTCCATCCGTACGCCAGATGCTTACCCTATTGGTTGTTACACACACTCAATGATCCCAGTTTCATGCCCTTATTTGTGTAGGTCAACTGGGAAGAGGGAATATTAATGGTTTTAACTTCTGATTTAACCTAAAAGATTTATTTTTTATAGTTAAGTGAACGAGACAGATCAATTTACCAGATATGAATTAATGTCATACATATTTTTTGTGAAAACTATACAGCTATTAGTATTTCTACTTTTTTTTGTTTAGGTTCTCTAAATGTAACGCACACGGAAGAGTGGGGTTATATATTTGGCGGATATCCAATCGAGTATTATCCAGAAAGTGACCAGCTGGTACATAACAGAATTATGAGGATATGGACCAACTTTGCTACTTACAAGTAAAAATAATTTTTTAAACATACATCATATATTATTTTGATCGAAAAATTGAACTTCACATCCCGAAATATTTAATTATTTTGATGACTCTAATCTGGAGTTAGTCCTTATCATGAAAACTTCTTCCTATTTTGAACAAAATATAGTTTTGGTATCATGTGCCATATCAACCATCAATGCTAAAGGATTGGGATCAAGATTATTTAACTGAAACACAAAATATTTCAATAAATAATTTATATTATTGCCGATTAATATACTTAAGATATTAGCGTTTATAAGGTGTTAGTCATAATGCGTTTTGGGTTACTTACTTATTTATAATAAAGTTTAGTGTGAGTGGTAAGTGCATATGCGGAGTTTGAATAATTTTAGACAACCCGATCTTAACTTACTTCAACAGGATTGCGGTTGATTTTTTATTGGAATTTAACAGAGGACACTTGCATTGATTTGACTTGTCAACCTGTGATTTGTCATTGGCAAGTGTAATTTGCGAACGGTAGGCTTTTAAAAAATCTTTAACAGATACATCTTGCACTTGATTTAACGAATATTTCCAAATAAAATGAACATTATTTTTCAAATGGATATTTTAATAGAAAACAGATTATCAAAGGGGCAAATATTTGGACAGTATAAAACTTGTATAGGATTTCCTATGTTTCCAGCCACGATGCACCACCCGGTATACTAATAGTTTGTAACATCTTAGTTGTACCTTATACACTAATAAACAATTGTATACCTAATGCATTTTAAATTTCTAGGAATCCAACACCAAACCCAGAGGAACTTCTTCAATATATAACTTGGCCTAAAGTACATCCAAGCAATTTCCAATATGTCAATATTGGGAACTTTACTGAAACTGACCTAATAATAACTTACGGTAAGCCAAGAACAGATGGAATGAACTTCTGGGATAATATTTATAATACATATGGCAATAGGCCGTTTGACTCCTACTAAATTATTGAATCTTATAAATCATTACTTGTACAGGGGGATTCACGGTAAGTGGTGTATAGTAAAAGATATCGGAAAGGTTGATACTTTTTCTCAAACCGATCTTCTGAAATGAATAGATAACACGCAAGATATGAAAATTTATAAAATGAACTTTGTATAATACCCGCCGAGGACTCTTCACGGCTTATTATTTTTATCCTGGGGTTTATCTTCTAAACCCATAGTGAGAATTCTACAGCTCATTAAAATTTAACAAATTTACCTGTCCACAACGTCATAACTTAGAAACTATAGGATTGGGAAGATATAGAACTTTTCCGATATTTTTAATAGGTCACTTTCCATAAATCACCAACCAAAATAAAAAAGATGGTAATAATGTCATTGTTAATTATGTTTATATTTAAAACCTGTATTCGATAAAAGGTTTACAATTTAATGAATCTAGTAACCATAGAAATAAAACATGTTTATAGACTATGTGCCTTTTGTTCATGTCATTGTTCTTTCTAGTAATTTAATAATTAATAATGTATTTTATTGGCCTACAACAGCTAAAGGACTTTTCAAAAAAAAAAATGGTTTTTAGCTTTTTTTAAATTTCAATTTAGCAATAAAAAGTAAAAGTTAGTATGGGCGTGGATCCCTAAACTTGTGTCGCTATTTCATCCCTTATTAAATGGTCGAAGGGCTCCATGCAAACATGCATACAACCTACTACCGCATGCCGCCTAGGACCCGATAGAGCTCTAAACCGGCGCTGTTACTCTAAAACTAGCACTTTTTGTGGGTTAGACTATTTCAGTATAACAGTGAGCAGAATATTTAAAAGAAAAAAAAATTATGAGAAAACAAGGAATGTTATTTATTAAAAATAAAGAAAACCAAGAAATTAATCCCCAAGACTCGAGAGTCTTAAAGTACATCAGTAAATTCTGATAGTTAATCCCACTAACTAAACTTTACACTTTAAAATTCACTTCACAAGAGGACCGATGGTTTATTACTAGAGAAACAAGCGCGAAAACCTGAAACTTGTCGCGTACTTTTTAGGGGTAAGTTAAACTTACCCTCAAAAGGTATTTACGACTGCAAGCGACGCTTATGCTTTTTGAGAGGGCGCCACTCAGTTCCAGTCTAGTACCTTGTTTTTGAGTTGGTGATACAAATAATAAAGGGACTGAGACAGGTTTCAAAAAAAGTTTAATAAAAAAAATAAGTAATTTCATTCTTATAACACGACTTAGGTAATTCCTAATTAAAAAGAAGTAAAGACCGTGAACGCCTGCGTTCTGAAGCTAAACCTGAGCCCAAAATAACTAACTAATTATTTACCCCAAAACGCTTATACATACACAACCTTTCTTTGGCCAAAGATCACTTCGTTATGTACACACTATGTACAGTTACTAACCTGTAATTAATACGAAAGAATAAAAAGTAAAAGGCAGCCAGAAAACACGCTTTCAAATAGTTTATATTTATGTGGTTATGTGTAAATTCAGAAATCTGACGAACTGATGATAAAATCTTACTGTTGACTAATAATTTAAAAGGGAATTATAGCGGTATAAGTAATATAAAAGAATAAACTGGCCTTCAATCCAGGTGTGTGTAGGCCTCTCATCCAACTGGTCGTTGTGGTTGAGAACGCATCAGCCCTCCAGTGGCTAATGGGATGTTGAACAGGAATTACTGGATCACCGAAGGTCAGTGCTCAGTCAAGAGGCAAGATATATGACACGGCTCTTCAGGCGATAAAAAAAGGTGTAAAACTACACGGAAATGGGCCCCATAATACCACCCTCTTATCAACAAGCCGAAAGCATACGGCTTCGTTCCAAACAATATGGGGGTTTATCCCACGTATTACACGAGAGGTACATGCATAAAAAATTAACTTTTAGTCGGTTTTACCCATTGTGCATGTGTTACTGATAAAAACTTGTGCGTTAACTTGCACGATATTAAAATTGAAACTCTATCACCAAAAAGTGACCACTCAGCCCGGATTCCGGAGCATGAAAGAACGAAATCCACGCATCGAACGAACAACGTACCTCTACGACGTCATCCATCTGGTGTACAGAAAAATGTGTCATGGTGAATGCGCCAAAATAATAAAACATATACCGAAAATTATTACCAAACGTGGCGTCAAACTTATAAACGCTACAAACTGTTTATTAAGACGTAACTCTCGGAACTGTCTCTAAAAAGGAAAACTAAGGAACTTTCCTGTAAAAATGATCCTGAGGAACTTTCCCGTAAAAATAAACCTATGGAACTGTCGCGTACAAATACCCCTAGGAACTGATTTTAGTCTATTTGACAATTTGCCTTCTAACCTCTTGACCAAAACTAACCCCCCTTAAGCTGCCATTAGCCCCAATCATTATGTCTTCCACCCTATAGAATGGCTTATAGGATAGTTAAGACCTTACTCTGCCTGTCTCTATAGTGCCGTCGTTTACAGTACCGTGCCACCGTACCAACCATGGTTCTTATTTCGACGGCTATTTCCCTTAGGTCATAAAGGGGTGTAAACGATAGATACTTAGAGATTTGGCAATAGGTATCTCGAGTCATCCACCGCTGGAAAATTAAATACCAATTCTTCTCTTTATAGGCAAAATTACTGATGCTCTATTTTATACAAAGGTACTCAAGGTATTAAACCTAATTAACCTAAAGTACTAAGTTAAATGTGTTTAAAAAAAAACATTTATACGTTATGGAAAAAATAACACATATGCGCTTAGTCCTTTTCCATTCCTAATCGGATCGGCCAAGATGTAGATCCAGTGCTCTTCCATTATATTTTCCATTTTTTATTATTCTCAATATACGAGTATGATTCAAACAGTATGACATACGCAAAATGGTAATAAAATAAGGGTCTTTGTCTCCAGGATCCCTGCCGTAACACGTTGGGTGTTCTATTGTTGAAATGACCAGCATTAGGTACTTTCCCAGCTGTTCGGGGCCTAAAGGCTGCTAAGAGTATTATTTAAATGAAAGTACAGTTTTGGGTACCTCTTCTATGAATCGGTTAAGTACAGACAGACCAAGAGTATTAAAATTGATTTATTTATTTATTTCCCAACTAGATATTTTAACCACCCTTGTGTTAACGAGCGCCCTTCCTGGCTACGCCACTGCCTTAAACAATGCGAGCAAAGGAAATACCCTTGGTTGTCTATAGAAGTAAAAACGGCTCAAATAGAAAGAGATAGAGCATACAGAAAATTTTGTTTCACTAAAGACGATCAGAATTGGATAAATTGTAAACAGAAGAGAAATGGGGTAGTTAACATCATAAGGTCAGAGACCAAAAAATATTATGAGTCAAACATTGATGAATGTAGGGGGATTGGAAAGAAAATGTGGCGTACTTTAAAGGAATTGATAGGCTGTAAAAACAAGCAAACTGATTATTCAGATATTGATTTTGGAGGTTATACCAGATTAATGGGAGAAAACTTTAATGACTTTTATTTAGACAGTTTACAGGAAGTAGCGGAAAGTATAGTTCGACAGGAATGGCAAAGTGATGTGAAAAAGTGTGAGCAAACAAGATTCCTAAAGTTTAATAAAATCACTCTTGGAGAGTTACGTAGAGTGTTTTTTAATTTAAAAAATAAAAGTACTAGTGATATCGACTTAAATATAAAACTAATCCAGGATCTATTTTGTGTAATAGGTTATCCCCTTTTATACTTAGTGAACACATCTTTTTTTCCGCAAGAATTGAAGACCAGTATTATTCTACCAATACCCAAGGTACCAAAACCTACTACTCCCGGCAAATTTAGACCGATTAACTTACTGCCAACGGTTGATAAAATATTGGAGTCTATAGCATGTGAACAATTAAAATCATACTTTGAAACCAACAATTTACTGTATGTAGGTCAATCCGCTTTTTGGGGTAAACACTCATCATGCGAGGCAGCAATCCAGTATGTCAGTGCACATTGGAAAAATGAAATAAATGTAGGAAAAATGGTACTGAGTGTTTTTGTGGATCTTAAGCACGCCTTCGACACTATCGATCGCAAAATTTTAATAAAATAGTTAGAGTTGTACGGAATAAGTCATAAAGCTGTGGGTTGAATATTAGATTATCTAAGAGAAAGGTATCAAGTAACCAAAATTGTTAATAGTAAGTCTACAAAAAAAGAGTGTATCTAGGGAGTGCCACAGGATAGCGTATTAGGACCCCTATTATTTAAAATTTATATTAACGACATGTATAAAGTCTTAAAAAAATGTTGTGTCAGTCTTTGGCGCAAAACGATTATACTATGCAACTGGCACTAGTTAGACCCTACAACAACGTCGGGTAGATGTAGTACGATTTAGGCAACGGTAAGATTTTGGCGACTTTACCCTATTATATGATGTTACAAATTTCAATCATGTTTATTGTTGTGTAATTTTGTTAAGCCAAGTACTAAATAAATATCAATTATTATATTTATCTTTCTTTAAGAAATAATCTACCATTTCCGCCACCTGAGTAAAGTACGCCACATCCGCATCCGCAAAATAAATTTAAATAACGCGCCAAACAAGTAAACTCCTTTCTGAGGGATGGCATTAAGCACTGCAATTGGCTGGTTTTAGACCCATAATGGAATTGCGGTCTAGATGTACCCTTGCCTATAGTATTAGGTAACAATACACAAATTATATATGGTTGGTTGGTTGGTTTAAGGCGGGGGTTAGGCGTTTTTCCCAAGCTTCCTGCACTGCAGCCTACTGGCTTATTGTACTCCCTTGTTTTGCCAGAAAAGATTTGTTCCATTTATAAGGTCCAGCAAATTTCTACCAAGTTTGTCATGCGGGAGGTTATCTCCACATTGGATATCTCCGGAGATTTTGAGTCTTCTTTGGGACAGTGCTTCGTAGTTATTTAAAATTATATATTGTGGACTAGACAAATGCTTTTATAATATACGATCATAAAATAATGCATACTTATATAGGGTGGAGAAAAAATATAAAACTTTCTGGAATAAACCCTTCAAAATATTTTTGGTTAGATCAACGTTTAGAGGTACCCCAAGATCTCAAGAAATTCCAAAGTTTTCGTAAAAAATGTTACTGCAAATTTAGCTTCTTATCATAAATGTTGGTAGAATATTTAATAACTATCTTACAAATAGTACAGGGTCATCCAACTTATTCTGAAAGGGATCCATTTTAAGTGTCCCTGTATTTTTATTAACACTAATATAGACATATTGTTGATGGTTGGCCGAAGAATCTAAAATTGCAAAAAAACGCGTCTTGGCTTAAAAGATACGAACGGCGGAGTAAAGTTGTGGATTTTTAATGGAACACCCTGTATAGTTCTTATTTTTATGAAATCAAATTTTAAAGAAACTGGATGCTTTATTGAAAAAAACCACAACTTTACTCCACAGTTCTTTTGTTTCAAGCCAAGTCGCATTTTAAATCGCAATTTTGGATTCTACGGCCAAGCATAAACAAGATAGATAATATATTGATTTTAATAAAAATACAGGGAAACTCAAAAAATTGGCCCCTGTTCAGTCTAGGTTGGATGATTTTGTACAGGGCACCCTGTATATTTCTTATTTTTATGAAAAGTATTTTTTTCCTGATTCCAAATTTATACAGTTTGCCTATATTAGGTCAAACCGTTTTTAAGATATAAGCGATCAAATTTTTAAAAAACGGGATGTTTCATTACAAAAAAAAAACACAACTTTACTCCACAGTTCCTATGTTTTAAGCCAAGTCACATTTTTAATCGCAATTTTAGATTCTACGGCCAAGCATAAACGAGATGGATATATTGGTTTTAATAAAAATACAGAGAAACTCAAAAAATAGGCCCCTATTCAGTATAGATTAAATAATTCTGTACAAAGCAGACCCTTAGTAAAATTATATTTTGTGTGTCTGGCCCATTATGCTCACCCTGTTTAATAAGACACACTCAGTGATCCCAGTTTTTTGCACTAGTTCATGTAGGTCAAATAGAGAGAGGGTTTTGGATTCCCATGGACACATAGTATACAATTTCTGGAGTTATTTGTAGCATTGGGTGTGTTATTCTTAGCCAAATTTTTCTAAATTTTTTGGATTGGTCAGTTAAACTTAACGTTTAAAGTACTTAAAGGGATTAAAATCAGGAGAATTAAATTTGACCTCTTGAAATAAACGCTATATTTCTGCTACAGACTAGATTGTAATATATCATCATGCCCTATGTTTAAAACAACTTGAGTAAGCATAGGTGGATTTGTCACTTAGGTTAGGTTAGGTAAGAGTGGCAGACCTTTGGTTCTGACCAAACAGTCTCACGTAGTCCTATTATAGAACTCATCTTCATCAGATTACTGATGATTAGTGCGGCGTACACCGCAGAAGGATTTTAACAACTTATTCAAACCAGCCACTACTATTCAGAAACCTGCTCAGTCGTCCAAATTGTAAGTTGCTTAGTTCCTCCAGGCTATCGAAAAATGGTTCACCCAGAGCAGTGAACCTACTTCTTGCGAGGCCAGGGCATTCACACAGAAAATGTTGAATACTTTCTTCCTCTTCCTCATCTCTGCAACTTCTGCAGAAGTCGTTTTTGTCGGATTTGTCACTTGTTTAAAACTTATATCGCCATTGAATATAAAAATTCCAGGTTGCAGTTTTTTTTGTCTGGGTGTTCCTACAAGCTGTTTCTTCAAGAAATAAACAAAAATATTGCTTTATCACATTAATGCATATAAGTGTTTGGTTCTGCATGAAAACCCGTACCTACGGAAAATGCAGCTGTACATTTTCTTAAAGTTATAAACAAGAGAAGCTTAAAATTAACAAAAAAATATTATCAGCGTTAACACGTGACATTTTTTATCAGGGATTTTGAACCCAGCACGGTCAGCTTTTTTGCTGTAGCCATCAAAGTATCATCATTATCATAACCTGAACAAGCCCTTAACATTTTTATGCAAATGTGTTAATTATTACAATGAAAGGAAGTTTTAAGCGAGTTTTATCAATTTTTTAAGTGACACTTTAAAAAAATGGATTGATATTATCTTAATTAAATTAATATAATTCATCGTTTAAATTGTTATAAATAGGTATACATTATCTCGAAGCATCATTCAATATTGTGTTTTTATACTTTTAAAAATTAATATGAAAGTAGCAATACTCTATTTTTCATTAATTTTTGCCAAATCTTTGGTAAGTATAATCTTTAATATTATATTAGAAACATAAATCATGACATATAATATGGGGTGTCCCAAAAGGTAAAGTTAATAATTATTGATTGGTAATTAGATTCGGCCGAAACAAGTTTAGAACTTTATATAAAATGTTGTCCTTTATCATCATCATATCATGTTCACTGGACTACATTCACTTATCTATATGTTTTCAAGGTCACTGAATCCGAATCCGATCTCCGATTTACCCTATCAGGCCTATTAGGGGCTGAAACAACTCTTTCAGGGAGTATAACCCGTTTTTTTGTATTCGAAACATATTTCGCAGAATAACGACGGGGGAGGGATTTGAATACTTTATATTAGTAAAAAATATGAACTTACAAATACACAGGGTGTTGAAAAAATGCCGGTATTTATAAAAGTTTCCCAAAAATTTTCGTAGTGCTGGAATCCAAAAAAAAAACAACTAATGTTCCCAATATCTACATGTTTACAAAGTCGCTGAATCCAAATCTGACCTCCGTTTGACCCTATTAGGTCTATTGGGGGCTGAAACAAGCCTTTCAGGGGATAAAGCTCATTTTTCATTCAAATTCATATTGTTATATACAATATATAAGTAAGTATATACAAACCTACGTCGTGATTCTGACAAACACCCCTCTAAAATAAAAATAAAACTTGTTTTACCCCCTATAGGGGTGGTTTCACGCTCCCAATTAACGGAGACCGGATTAAGCGACCTCAAAAACTTATAAACATGGGGATATAGTCCAGTAAACATGACTTTTATTTTCGTGGGGCTGTGTAATTTAAGTTCCTTTCTTTAAAAAGTCAACTACATGTGTCAATATGTAACAACCCTTAAAAATGATAATAAAATAATGTTGGGTTGCATCAAAATTTTTAACCACAATTAACTGCAAGTTTGACTGTAACATGAATGACATTGACAGGTATTATTTATTTACAATCAAAAGTGATTGACAGAGTTGATTAGTAAATTAAAAATTAAGGTAGCCATATGTCTGTAGAATTGTGAGTAAATTATCTCTGTTAATTTTATGTATGTCACAGTCAACTTGCTGGTTAGTTAATTGTGGTTAAAAATCTTTATACAACTCGACAATTTTTAATTAAACTATTGGTATTTTTTTAATTGTGCTTTTTTTTATTTGGTGCAAGAGAATATTTTAATCGATTTATCTGTAAAATGGTACAATCTACTTTTTAATGTCAAATTTCTGACTCAACAAGTCAGGACTGTGTGGTGTTTTATGTTTTTTGAAAATAATTTCAGGTCTCTTTGAACTTAGGTAATAGATCGCATCACAAGGTTTACCAAAATTTAATATTTTAATCTTTAATGATTTGGAAAATATTTAATGAAAATCATCTTCAGAGTTCTCCCTTTAGAAAGCTGTAGCTTAGGAATGAGAGGACAACAGACAGTATTTTATTTAAAATTCATATATTGACTTGCTCTACCTAGTGCCTTATTGTTATTATTTACCATACCTTCTAGGACACCTTGTTGGCTTGTTGAGAGCTTATGAGGGGGATTTCTACTGAGATGGTTTTCAAAAAATCGAAATTTTTTTCCGACGTTTTTTGACTCTTTATAGCCTCTAGAATAACCGTGTGTAAACTTTTTTACCAAATCCACTCCAAAAAAAAGTTACATCCAATTTTATGATTGCCGGTCAGTTCTCACCACTAGCCGCTTTTGAGTTAAGACCGTTCTCAGAGCTACGTTCTGTCGCCAGCGACATCATCTCGACCAATCAGGATCGTCAGGCCAGGCTCGCAAAGAGGCAGGAAGAATCAGCTCATTTATCGTTCTTTGAGGAAGAGGAGGGTGTAATCTACGGGCCAGGCATCGCAGACTAAGTGACAGTGAGACTATTTTCTTGTGAGCCACCGTTGAAACTTTAAAGTTGTTTTTCTCGAAACCCTGTTTTTCGCGCTGGCGGAAATTGTCAGAATTTAATTATTTTGGTCTTAAAATGCTCAAAATACAAGTGATTATAGCCCCCTCTAGGATCAAGTATTTTTCGATATTACAGAAAATGTTACGGCCCTTAAAATACAAAAAAAATGGTAAATTTTCAAAAAAAAGTTTAAATATCGCGCCATTTTAACAGTTACTCGAGTTTTGACTTGATTCTAGTGGGAGCTATAACTACATGCTTACAATTGAAGAATCTGGGTCAATTTTATTTTTGCCATGAATAGAAAAATTTATTTGAATTCCGCCAGCAAGTTACGTTTTTTTTGAGGAGGTAACTTCAGCACTCTATAGTACCCTCAAGTTTTTCATTTTTTGAGGGTTGAAAAATTTTCTTGGGTACATCTTATCTTTAATAAAAAGAATTGAAAACTTGTTTTTCTGCATTTGTCTTATTATTCCCAGAAAAAAATCGTAAAGAAACGATGAAAATAGGACCATCACAGTCTCCCTTAAATATTTGTATAAAGTTAAATATGTTCTTACTACGTAGGTCAAACTCAAACAAACATAATCCCTGATTTTGTCATTATTTGACTATTGTGATACGGTTTATGGGCCGTGTCTAAGTCAGCATGACGCATATAGAATTCAAGTCTTTCAAAACGCGTGTATACGGTTTTCGGCCAATGTCAGGAAAAGAGAACATATTACACCATATTACTTGACTTATGGGTGGTGCAAGATGCACGTTCGTAGGAAAGTGCATTTTGCCTGCTTAATATTTAAAATTATCAAGACTAATAGTCCCGGCTACCTTCGGTCTAGGTTGACTTTCGGAGGGGAAGTTTTTGCGCGAGTTAGGCGAGATCGAAGTATTCTACATGTCCCGAAGCATGCAACAGGGACTTTTAAAAGTTCATTTTGGTGTGCAGCCGCTACTTTATATATAATAACCTACCAATTAACCTGAAATCACTTAATAACCCAGCCACGTTTAAAAGAAAAATTAAGGAATAATATAGTAATGAGGTCTGAATGCTCAGTGTCATTTTGTCTCGTCATACCAGGCTGGTCTGAGCAAAAAATTATCTCTTATTTGTGTTTATAGGATAGTTTTTAGGAAATATCTTACATTTAGTTCTTTATTGTATTGTCAAAACATTTTAAGGTTGAGCCCAAGCAGCCTTTGGCTGAGCCCCACCTAATAAAGACTTTATTTTATATTGCATACTAAAATAAACAAAGAAACGAAACAATTTTAAATTTTTTCGTCATGTTCTATACGTTTTAAAACAAATTACGATTGAAAGCAATAATATATAATATAGATTATTTAAACTTTTAGGCTCAGCAAGTAACTACACCTGATGGACCAATAAAAGGTAGTGTAAAAACCACAAATAGTGGAAGAACTTACTATGCATATTATTCAATTCCATATGCTAAACCACCAACTGGATCAAGGCGTTTTTTGGTAAGAGCTTTTAACGGTCTTATCAGATTTAAATACCATATGAATTCGTTATTATTGTCATTGTGGATAATATTCTCTAAGTAACAACTTTTTTCGAAAAGTCGTAGTTATTTTTACTTCTATTGTAAGGCCACTGAAGCGATTGACCCATGGACTGAAGTGTATGATGGAACAACAGAAAAACCAAATCTTTGTTATCAAATGTATGCAGATTATGATGCAGAAACGGAAGATTGTCTTTATCTAAACGTTTTTACTCCTCAAGTAAGTATAAAAATAATAGTAATAAGTCATTTTAAACGTGTTACTTTATATGAAACGTGACAACTTTATGCTCATCAAAATGTAATATCAAATTGTCACCTAGGATTTGGTACACTTTACAGTTTATATTAAATGGTGATATTATTAAAATTAATGGAACCGCTCTTTGAAATGAATGAATGAATTTTGTTTTTAGGATCCCACAGCACAAAATAAGAATTTTCCTGTAATGGTCAATATTCATGGAGGTGGATTTATGGTTGGTTCTGGCTTAGAATCAACATCATCAACTGGAGGGGCTTCGCCAAAATACTTATTAGAAAACGACGTCATTTTTGTTTCTTTTAATTATAGATTAGGTGTTTTTGGTAAGTAGCCTTTTAAAAATATATAAATAAATAATGCCTTTCTGAAGGTTTATGACAATGATGTTTCTTCATTGATAGAAAAGTTTTGGAGTTGCATTGTCTTTAGTGGTTTTTAAAGCACAATATTTTAACTGGTAAGTATCACCAGTTGAAACATTGTGATATTGGTAAATAGATGTTTACCCTAATGTGCTATAGGTTTTGCAAATCATATTTTAAAATAGTTATTCTGAGAAATATATAAGAATAATAATACTGAAATACAATTGTGAAATGTCATTTTATTTTAATACTATTTATAGTTTATTTTTATCATATTTCTAATAAAACTAACACTAACAATAAAGACAACAGGAGTTTGCGTTAAAAACGGTCATTTTATATTAGAGAATGCCATACATAAAGTAATATAAATATTACTGTCTGGCATTAATTTTTACATAAAGTGTATTTATTCGCAACTGACAGTGAGTGAGTAAATAAAAACCTAATCAGAAAACGTTCGATTCGATCGGTACAGGACTGATTTCGCATTTAAATGTTTTCCGATTATATTGTAGCTGTATTTTGTACAGCATACGGTTCTACTATTATAAAACTTGTTTAGATTTGGACATTTTTTATTTGTTTTTCTTATATTGCTCTTGTTTAAAATCCTATAACTATAAGTATTATCAACTTTTGAATACAACCCTGTTCAGGTTGTGTGTTCAAGTGTATGTGTTTTAATTTCCTGCTAGTTGGAAATAAATTAGCACAAAAATGAGAAAAATTGAAAAAGTTTTTGAGTTTTTCGTTTTTTTGTTTCTTTTCTTTTTTTTCTAAAGTTTTACTTAGCAATGATGATTAAAGTAAAAAAGTATAAAGACATAAGAATTTGGTAGCCAAGTTAGAGCTTTCTTTGGTAAACTTAAGGGATCACAAGTTCAAGAAGAGCTTAAAACCAGTAAACAATAATAATTGAACTCTTCCTTATTCGTTTGTTATATTATGTTAACAATAATAATTTAATATTTTACAGGTTTTCTTTCGACTGGCGATGGCGTCATACCGGGAAACACGGGGCTTAAAGATCAAACTCTGGCACTTAAATGGGTTCAAAAGAATATTGCATCTTTTGGAGGCGATCCGAACAGAGTAACTATTGTTGGGCAATCTGCTGGTGCTGCTTCTGTTGGGTATCAGATTTTAAGTCCAGCGGCAAGGGGTAAGACATAGTTTAAAATAAACTTCTTTATGAAAAGTGAGAACAAAAAGGTCGGTAGACAATATTGTTTTACAACAAATGTTAATAAGAATGCTTTAATAAGAATACTACTAATACATTTATTTATTGATACATATTAAGCTGTCTGGTTTTTTAGGTTTATTTGCCGGTGCTATTTTAGAATCAGGAACTCCACTATGCCCCTGGGCATATCAAAGAAATCAGACAGAAATATCGTTCAAGACAGGTGCTATAATCGATTCACAGTTTGCATCTTCACGAAACTCAAATGATTTGCTGAATGTGTTGCAAAAAGCAAATGCTAAGGATATTGATATTGCTGCTCTTACCTATGCCATCACGGTCAGTAATACTTTTTTATTGATAGTATAATAAAGTTTTACAGTTGCTACGGCGTTGACTAAATATTAGACTAAATGGTCAGCTGGCAACATAAGAATAAACAATGCCTACTCAAAAATTGTGTACTAGTTGAGGGGGGTGAGTGACAGGAATTGCTTTAGCATTTTAAGAAATTACAATTAAATTCTAGAAGGATGAGCAAAACGATTAATTTCCCTGTGATACTAAGACATTCTTATTTAAACGAGATAATGTCTGACATCATAGCTCATCATTTAAGTTCTTAAATATATCGTATATTAATAGGATATATTTATTAATATGTTGATAGGATATATTTACCATGGAAAGATATAAATGTTTCCAAAATATTTTCCCAACAAATATATGCACTTTAATATAATTATTGGCTGAGCGCACGTCACAGCTTCTGAAGTAATTTTAGATTCAGGGCACGTCATTGATTTAATCATTTATTTTTTTAATTCTGTCAGATTTTATATATGCTTTCATATAAGACTTTTACTGAATAATGAGACGTGTTTTCAGAATATGTTTCAACCAACTATGTTTGGCTATTAAAAAAACTTTTAACGTGTAAAATTAAAGTTCTTCGAATTGAGAAACGTTGTCAAAGTAAATTTTGTCAATTGACATGACCCGGGCCCTTTATATAATAGCAGATCTAACTTATTTTTTGTTTCAGTTGTGATTATTTATTTGCGAGTGCATCCAGTCAGTAATTAAAAGAACTATATTAACCCTCTAACCAGATCATGTTAAGATAAATCAATAGCATTTAGGTAATTTTGATACAACAATATATTTGATCTCAGCCAAAAAGTTAATGTATAAATTTTTAGGACTCAGTAGGACCTGATGCAGTTGGAAGGATTCCATCACAACAAGGTTTTTACTTTGCTCCTGTGATCGAAGCTCCTAGCGACAATGCCTTTATAACCAAATATCAGTACGAAACATTGGCAAATGGCAACTATAACAAAGTGCCTATCCTAATGGGTGGATGCGCAGAGGAGGGTCTAATCAATGTAGATCGTAAGTCATTTGCGTGACATAAAAGAAGTAATCATGCGGGTAGCAAGCCGAGGTTTTAAGTCCTATTGACCAATATTAAGAATTGAGATAAGCACATGCATATCAGGTGCTATTGTTTGTTCAACCTTCTGAATTGTTTAATTAAATTTAGTATAGATAAAAATTATATTAATGAATTTAAAAAAAAATATCCTGTTGGAACATTATTTAAATGGACTTGAATTTTTCCAGAAACTTTCAACGACGTTCTTCAAGGCTACGACTCTGATCCCTCTTATTTGAACCCACAAAATCTTCACATAAGTGACTATAGCACATGGCAACAAGTAGGAAATTTATTAAAAAATCATTACTCCCCTAATAGTTCTTTTACTGACTATCCTCTGGGAGCAATTCGGGTAAGTTTATTTTTATTTACACAAAAATTATAATATTTTTTTCAAAATCAACAGATGGCCAAAAGCATCATATTTTAAAAGTTCGTTAAAATCTAAGAAATTTTCCTTCTTTGTTCAAACTTCATTATACTTTTTTTAATTTTAAGTATTTTACGGAACAAGACTTTTTTAAATCTGGAACAAAACATGCTGAACTACAATCATCTTCTACTGACGTCTTCTTTTATCAGTTTTCTTATACTGGAACAATGGGTGGAAATACCGATCAAAAGTATCCAGGTACCTATAACATTTTATAACACTTTATACTACAAATCTTGAGGTTCTAAGTTTCCATAACCAAGCAAATCCCTCTCTAAAGTCGGCCACACATAGAAAGAGATGTACAGTACGCGTGCATCAATGCGTGACGATCACATTTTTAGTGATAAAAACTTTCAGCTGGAATCACTGTTTTTTACCGATCTTCGTCTTCCGAGGGTCCGTCCGTACGCCGGATGTATTTAGGCCAGGTTTGCCCCATCATACTCACCCTGTTTGGTTGTTACTAACACTTAGTGATCCCAGTTCCTTGCCCTAATTTGTGTAGGTCAACTGAGAGGAGAGAATATTACTGGTTTTAACTTATTATTTAACATAAAATACGTCCTTTTTATAGTTGAATAAACGAGATAGATCATTTTACCAGATATGCATTAATGTCATACATATTTGTGAAAACTATTATACAGCTGTTGGTATTTCTACTTTTTTTGTTTAGGTTCTCTAAATGTAACACACGTGGAAGAGTGGGGTTATATATTTGACGGAAGTCCAATCGAGTATTTTCCGGCAAGTGACCAGCTGGTGCATAACATGATTATTAGGATATGGACCAACTTTGCTACGTACAAGTAAACATAATTTTTTAAACTACATCATAAGTATTTAATACAAAAAATTGAACTTCAAATCTTAAAGTATTTAATTATTTTGATGATACTAATCTTGAGTCAGTCCTCGCCATAAAAACTGCGATAAAAAGTTTTTATATTTAATTTTTATTTCATATCTTGAAACAAATATAGTTTTGATAGCAAATGTACCATATCAATCAATGCTTAAGGATTGGGAGGAAGATTATTTAATTGAAACGCAAAATATGTAATTAAAACATTAATATTCTTGCGATTAGTATACTTACGATCTCAGCGTTTATAGGGTGTTAATCATAATACGTTTTGGAATACTTACTTATTCAGAATAAATATATTTAATAAATGCAATAAAATTTATTTATGATGAGATGGTGTCTTTTAAAAATCATAACCGTATATTAATAGGTTGATCCATCTTAGTTGTACCTTATACACTAATAAGTTATTGTATACATAATGCATTTTAAATTTCTAGGAATCCAACACCAAACCCAGAGGAACTTCTTCAAAATATAACTTGGCCTAAATTACATCCAAGCACCTTCCAATATGTCAATATTGGGAACTTTACTGAAACTGACCTAATAATAACTTACGGTAAGCCAAGAACAGATGGAATGAACTTCTGGGATAATATTTATAATACATATGGCAATAGGCCGTTTGACTCCTACTAAATTATTGAATCTTATAAATCATTACTTGTACAGAGTGATTCACGGTAAGTGGTGTATAGTAGAAGATATCGGAAACGTTGACGCTTCTTTTCAAAACGTTTTTAGAAATCTGTATTAGGAAGTAATACGTTTGAAATGAATAGATGACACGTAAGATATAAAAATTTAAAATACCCGCTGAGGACTCTTCACGGCTTATTTTAGAGAAAAACTCCTTCCACATTTTTAACTTGATTTTTATTTTCTAAACCCATTGTGAGAATCCTACAGCTCATTAAAATTTAAGAAATATACCTTTCCACAATGTCATAACTTAATAAATAACTATAGAAATAAGAAGATAAATATACTTTTCCGATATTTGTAATAAGTCACTCTCCGTGAATCACCATTAAAAAAAAAAAGATGGTAATAATGTCATTGTTGATTATGTTTATGTTTAAAACCTGTATTTGATAAAAGAATTACAATTAAGTGAATCTAGTAACCATAGAAATAAAACATATTTGTAGTATATGTGCCTTTTGTTCATGCATGTCACTGTTCTTTCGAATACTTAATTTATTGTATGTTATTTTTATGTTATTAAAAGTGACCAGCACTATTTTGCCTTTTTTTCGAACGTCCATAACAGTCAGTAGGTGTTACTTTAAAAATAATTTGTTAGATGTAAAATGGCTAGAGCTGGATCATTTCAAAAACTCAGGGGCCCTGAACCCACCGTTGGCATATCAAAACAGGCAACCAAAGCCACATCAGACAGTTGGGCCAACAAAAACACCTATCCCGAGGGTCAAACCCAAGCTAGGGCCACAATTGGGAAACCCTACAAAAAGCTATCAACTAAAATGTTGCTTCTAACACGTGCCCAGCTAAAATAAGTGGTTGGTCTACTAACAAGCCACTGCCACTTAAGAAAACACCTACGTCGAATAGGAATTATAATGGTCCCATTGAATGCAGACTTTGCCGACGAAGAGGACGAAACCGCCTCACTTATAAGATATAACTGAGAAGCACTGACCCGAAGAAGATTCAACTTCGGAGGAATCCAATGTGGGGATAACCTCCCGCATGACAAACTTGGTAGGAATTTATTGGACCTTATAAAAGGAACAAATCTTTTCCAGCAAGTTAGAGGAGCACAATAAGCTACTAGGCTGCAGTGCAGGAAGCTTGGGCCGAACGCCCGACCCCTGACTTAAACCAACCAACCCACCAACCAATACTGTTTAATATAATAGGAACAGTCCTACACGGAATACACCTTTAAGAAGCATTTTGTTAAACTTAAAGCTCCATAAATAATTAAAAAACGGTTTTAATACTCAAATACTCAAATATTTATTTCATAAATTACATATACAGTGTATTTTACAATTCGTAAATGGAGCACTCTAAATTTTTAGCAAAATTTGTGTTGTGCTCCGTTATCTTATAATAAAAATACTTTACAATACTTAGTAACTTATTCAGGTTAAGTAAAATAAAATATTAAAAACATCTACAATAAATGCGTAAGATATATATGTTTATTATCATATATCCAGACCAAGACCTCAGCCGCAACCCAGTGAACATGTACAGATATTTTATCATCTCTACTAAACATTTTGATTTTTATAAAAACAATATTTTATTTGTCATTATAAACTTTTTAGCCTCCTTAATAAAAATATGTTTCTTGTTAAGATTTCGTATCCTCACAGGTAATGTGTTATAATATTTTGGACCTATAAAAGTAACAAATTTTTGGCATCGCGTCTTTCGATATAAATTTTGTATTATGTGCTGGTTTGAGATGGCCCTAGTTGTGCATTGATGACTGACTTTTTTCTCTACAAAAGAAGTATGGGTAAAAATTATTGACTGTAAGACATAGAGAAGTTTAATATCAAACAATTTACTGTCTAAATATAACTGTTCAGTCGGATATCTCCTATTTTTTTTTAGCATGACTTTGATGACATAATTTTGCGTGACTTGTAGTATTCTTAAATTTGTATTATTTAGTCCACCCCAAATTATTAGTCCGTATCTAAATATTGTTTCAATTAATGCTTTGTATGTTGCTATTAATTGTGGTTTGCATAAGATATTTCTTAGTTGGTAAAAAATGGGTATTATTGATCTTATTTTATTACTTATATGTTGTGCATGATGTTTCCAATTCAGGTGTTCGTCCACCATTACACCCAAATATTTGATAACCTTTTCTCTTTTGATATCCATGTCACACTTACACATTGTATTATTAGACATAAACATGCACTGGTTATAGTGTAATTTTAGTAACTGTGTATCACATGCTGTTGCATCCGAAGTTGAGAAAGCGAGAAATTTAGTTTTAGTATAGTTCAAGGTTAGTAGATTTTTGTCCAGGTACATACGTACTCTAAAAAGACCGATCTCAGCCTTTCTTAGAGTTGTTGAACATTCATCGTCTTCGAAAAGAATCACAGTATCATCTGCATATGAAATAATTTTAGCATTTAATTTCAGACTAAATAAACTGTTAATATATACCAGAAACAGGATTGGCCCCAACACCGTGCCCTGCGGCACTCCCGTTTCTGTTACTAGAGAGTTGCTAATATATCCCTCGACATTCACATACTGTATTCGCTCTGACAGATAATTTTTTATAATATTTAATGTTACCCCCCTTAATCCCAGTTCCTCAATTCTGTCTATGAGTATTTTATGTGATACAGTATCAAATGCCTTGGCTAAGTCCAAAAATACAGCGACACATTTTTTGTTATGGTTTAAACAATTGTTAACATACTCTATCAATTCGTAGATGGCCAATTCTGTGTTTTTATTTTCCCTAAACCCAAATTGGTTTTGGGATAGAAGCTTATGATTTTCTAAAAAGCCAACAATTCTTTTTTTAAGACATTTTTTAAAAATTTTGGCGAGATTATTAATTAATGTTATTGGTCGATAGTTACTTACTTCACCTGTATTACCACCCTTAAAAAGTGGAGTAATAACAGATTGTTTATAGTGACTTGGTACCACGCCAGTTGAAAAGATTAAATTAATTATATGTTTTATTGGACTTATTATAAAAAGATGTATATTTTTAAGTAGCTCTACACTAATGTTATCCAATCCAGGGCTACAACCATTTTTAAGAGATCTTATGGTTAGTATAATTTCCTCGTCATTGACGGGTTTAAGAAACATTGATTGTGGAGTATTTACGGTGGGTAAATTTAATGTATTGTCTGTGTTAATGCAAGTACCTACAAAAAATACGTTCCAATAATACTTCAGATTCTGTTGAAATATTATTTTCTATAAACAAAATGATAGCCATAAGTTGGCTTTCAAAACCTTAACTATTACTTGAGCATCAAACATCCGAAGCGTTTTCAATTTTCCAGCCAAATAACCTAATATATTTTTAAAGGAAAATGCTTTGAAAATAAATAATACCTAAGAAAAACGAGCTTAAAAGGTTCGTTGTATTCCTTTGGCCCAAAACCTTATAATAAATCGACCGTAACCTGCCGCATGGCAGAATATTATGTTGTTTTAGGATACCTGAATGACTATGTGGTAGTCATAAGTAAAATGCGTTTCGTATTAACACAAATTGTGAATTGTGTGGCAGCGGCGGCTCAGTATCAATTTTACAAGAGGCCCATATCGATTTTTAGTTATACCCACTAATAGTGAATATTTTTGATACTAATTTTCCCATTAGGCAAACATCGAGATGATTTTTAAAAATATAGTAGAGAGTTTAGTGTCTGTATAAGTTATTAGAAAGAAAGTTTTTAGCAGCAGGTGGACAAAGGAGTGCATCTATCTTTTGCATTAAAGTACACAGGGATGCCAAAAGTAATGGGCTCCCTGGGGCACAGGTAGACAATGACAGGCTGTTTCGTACTTATTAGGACTCATCAGAAATCAAAAACCCGTAAGCAACTCCCAGTACAACGAGAATATTTTTTCAAGACATTTTTAAGTATAAAAATTTGATGAAAACCTAGTAACGCCATCAGTAGGAATCAACTCAGGTTTTTATCACATTTTTATACCTAAATATGTCTTGATAGAATATTCTTGCTAAACTAGGAGTTGCTTACGAGTTTTGGCTTTCTGATGAGTCCTATCAAGGACCAAACAGCATGTCATTGTCTACCTGTGCCCCAGGGAACCCATTACCTTTGGCGTCCCTGTGTACTTTAATGCAAAAGATAGATGCACTACGTTGTCCGTCTGCCGCTAAAAATGTTCTTTCTATTAACTTATACAGAACACTAAACTCTCTACTTCATTTTTAAAAACACGGAATTGTATGCGAAATGGATCAGCACCCAGTGAGTACTGCAGCGCGATCTATATTTGAATCTACAAACTCATAGAAAAATGTAGTGAAGCGTAAAACGTTTCCTATACTGGTGTTTGTTGGCCACCGTACTTGGTCTATTTAGTTCTATGTTTTCACATTTGATGGCTATCTTTTACATTGAGTTGATTTCTACTGATGGCGTTACTAGGTTTTCATCACATTTTTATACTTAAAAATGTCTTGAAAAAATATTCTCGCTGTACTGGGAGTTGCTTACGGGTTTTGGTTTCTGATGAGTCCTAACAAGTACTAAACAGCCTGTCATTGTCTAACTGTGCCCCAAGGAGCCCATTACCTTTGGCGTCCCTGTGTGCATGCAAAAGATAGACGCACTACTTTGTCCGCCTGCCACTAAAAACTTTTTTCTATCGAGGTGGTTGTTTAGTCTATGCAAAAAATTGTATATACTATGGAACATTTTTTCGATGAATTTAGGCAAGAGAAGCCTTGAAAGATCTAAATGACTGTCAATTTTTTTTTGTACTAATACAAATGACTTTACTAATAAGTGTTATATACTGAAATTAAATAAAAAAATAGCCAGTCTGATCCGTAAACATGGCATCTTTGCCTTTCCCGATTTATCTAATGCTTTTCAGGTATCAGGTATGGCAGGGGATACCTGGTATACGCAAGTGAATACAAACCCACATTCCAGTATCATCACTTGTCCTAGTAAATGCGCACGTGTTCGATCTTCTTTGCTTTCTTTTAAGCCCCTAGTCAACCTAGTCTTAATTCCATTTTTTTTTGCTGGGGTTGGCGGAAAAAAGTATACTCAGGCCTACATGGGGCCAATTGTATCCCCTATCGTCTGGGTAATGTCAGCCAGGCGGGACCTACAGCTTAACGTGGAATCCGAACCACGTGTACGCACTAGTTATCCTTTTTACTCCCCTCCCCGAGATTTAATAAAAAGCAAAACATGCAAAAGGACAAAATTATCTTTCATGTTGTATATTTTTTCTACTTCCTAATATTTCATCACAAAGCCACGTTTCTTTTCTTAAGTAATGAAAAAACGTTGAAAAAAAGTTATTTATTTGCTTCTCGACAAATCCCATATTATCTTGTTTGCAGTCAACTCAGCAAATCCTATCTTTAGGCTTCTTTAGTCATTAGTCTCTTTAACTAATGAATACGTGGCTTCGGGCTTGACCTTTTATTTTTTAGCTGACTTCATAACAATTTATTACGTTTATTAAGCCTGGTAATTTTTTTTTCCAAATGAAACTGTTATATTATTTTATTTTAAAATGCTTGGTAATTCCTTGTTTATAATATTAATTTCATTCAGGTAACTCATTGATTAATTATGACAGTATCAAAGTAAATAATATTATTTTATATTACAAGTCCGGTAGGTTACAGGACGATTTGTTTTACGGCGAGGCGACGCAGGAACCAAGCCTGGAATCTAAACAAGTAGTGGAATAACACTTAACAGACACTGCGACGTTGACTCGCCGGTGAGTGGCATTCGACCATCCGAGTTCGATCCTCGGAGTGGGCATACGCACAATAAAAACAGTATGTCCGAATTTTAGTAGGTTTAAGAATGCAGGGAAGAGTGTAAAATGTATCATCTTCCAACCCACCCTATTCACGCCGGTAACCAGGCCGGATGAGATCGGATATCTCGTGGGTTGCGGAAGAAGATACACACTCCCAAATCGATAGGTCAAGCAATGACGCAAGAAACAGAGGGTCGATAGCCTTTGATAGCACATTAAGCTGTAGATCTCCTCGGGAATGGCCCTGGCAGCGATCGAAGAGGTGAAAAGCCTAATTCAAAGCACAACAGGCATACATAATTTATGACATACCTAAAAACGTAGCAGAATTTCTTATTAGTATATTACGTATCATGTGTTGTAAAAAGCATATTACGCACGAATGAAACTTGCGAAAGTGCCGTTATTACATGAGTGCGTTATTGCTTTACAACACGCATTACGTGCTATACTTTGTTTACGACTCTTACTAATAAATTAAAGATTGGTTTATAATTTATAAAGTATCAATTTGCAATTCAAATATCAAATTATGGTAATGTTTGAGTGGTTCACGGTTAACTTGATTGTTATATTAGGCATCATAACGCACAGTTGGAGTGCGTAATATGCTTTTTTCTACTCCCACATGGAAATTTGCTGTTTCCTTTACACTGAAGTAGCGAGTAAAGTAAGATATTCCAGTTAACTGTGCGGCAAAATTTTATAACAATCCTAGATAGGTAAAGGAAACTGACCAATCACAGTAGTCAATTACAGAGAAGCCATTGTTGTTCTTAAAAGTACTGACCAATAACAGTATTTTATTTTTACAGAGGCTCCTCCGCCTTCTTTTTCAAGACACTAAATTATATAATTTAAATGCATATGGTAAAATTTGTTATTAATTTGTTCAATATAATAAAATCTAGACGCATTTATAATAGATTGATTAATAATGCAACCTGCTGAATGTGCATAGAAAATTAATTTATCATTTATCAGTTGGTTTTCCTATAATTAGTTTAATGTTTCGATAGACGAGAGTTAGAGCGTTTGACTATGGATCCAATGGTCGTGAGTTCGAGCCCGGAAAACTGAAACCTTTTTTTACATTTTTTAGCATAAAGTTTGTAAGTTTGGTCGTAGAAAAATATAGTGTTCGACTCGAGTGGATTGTCCATATTGCCCTTGGAAGTTTGAGCACCCCGTCTACGGCGTCGTTCTTAATTTACTTCCTCGTGCGATATGGACATCATATAGGGTTGCCATCCATCCGGGTTTCCCCGGATTTGTCCTAGTTTGGAGGGTGTCCGGGGAGCGTCGGGTCGGAGTTTTCTTTACAGTCCGGGTTGTCACCACTTGCCGTCTACCAACAGTTACGGAACAACGCTATACAGGGTGTTCCTTAATGATGTGCTAATATTTAAGGGAGTGATTCCTCAAGTCATTTTATGAAGAAAAGTTCATATAAACCTATGTCCTAAACGGCTAAAAGGTTAATGGATTTTGTAAAAAAAGTGGTTCTAGGCCAAAAGTATTGTAATTATTAGGTTAATTAGTTACCACAAATTACTTCATGTCGTTTGAAAATAGTATTCTCTATTGATTATTCTAAAAAAATCACAATATTCTAAAAGAACCGATACTAAGTTATTTGTAATACTTAAATTTAATTGGGAACCGAGAGAGCTAAAATTTGCCTTGTTAACCTGCTTTCTTCTTGACCAGATTTACAAAAAAACTAAACAAATTTTGAGTTTTTTTCACCAATGGAAAATTGGTTTTTATGTAGCTGCGGGAAAGTTATTTTCATGCAAAAAAAATCGGAGAAAATGATTTTCCAATTAAAACCATACAAATTTAAATTAGACGGGCGGGGCGAAAGCATGCCTATTAATGAAGGTGGTCATTTCCAACAATTTTTATAAAACAAAATTTTGCATTATCAATGTTAATAATAAATAGTAGAGCTAATTTAATTATTTTAATTAAGAACGGTGTCCCTGAGGAGAAAAACGCAAGATACTATTTTTATGCAGAATTGATCAGGCTAATCAGACATAATATCTACATGGAAAAATGTCAGTGGCGTACTATTTTTTTTATAAAAAATATCAGAGGACATGTTTGCAGGGACGCCACTAGTGGGACAAAAAAATAACTTTTATAACTAAAATCGATGGTTTTATATCCTATTAGCACATGCCAAAATTGAAAATATTATCTAAAGTACTTTCGGAGATATTACAAAAAACACATTAAAAAAAAATTATTCAACACCCTGTAACAAAAAATTTAAGCCGTTTAGGACATATGTTTATATGAACTTTTTTTCATAAAATTACTTGAGGAATTACACCCTAAAATATTAGCACGTCATTAAGGAACACCCTGTATACTCTCCTCCACGATATATTCTATAAAATAATAGTTTATGAAGATGTCAAATTAGAAGAATTTCAATTTATTGTATTAGTGTAAGATAAAAATTTTCTAGCAGAAATATCCGAGGTTAAAGCTAAAAAATCCGGGGTTTTCGAGCTTCTTGTCCTAGTTTAATGATTTTACAGATGGTAACCCTAACATAATATCCACTCTTGTTGTACAAACTACTATTTAACACATTTAATACGTAATATACTAATATTATGGAACAGAATAAACTAAATCCATGATTAAATAACATATCCAATATGGGTTTCCATGATCCCTTAATATATGCATAACATATTAACATACCGAAGTGATAGACTTTTAAAGATATTGGATTTCCCCACAGTAAGCATATATCGGTCGCCCTTCAATATTGCTGACAAAGGAGCTTCGCAAGGGAGTAAGGGAGTCTGTTACGGCTCCCATTAAATTATATTCAACGAAATTTGGGCATAATGCACCGTTTCAAATCGATTTATAGACGATCCGAATCACGGATTTGGAAAATATGGGTTTTATTATTAAAAGGTAGGTTTTAAGTATGAAAAATAAACAGAATATATTTCTGGGACTCTTTGAAATAAAAAACTAACTAAATTCACAGCGAAAAGAAGAAATTGAAGTCATAAAAATCATAATACCACATGTTACATGCACTTTAAAATAGACGCCAAGCAGTGGCGTGCATACAATATAGGCAAAAAAGCATAGCCTATCCTGGGAACAATAAAACAAACAGAAACATTTTTTTTCTATTTTACATAGAGTTTTTATCCGTGTTATCCAACTTTGACAATTTATCTCTACATTAATATAATAAATAATGATATTTAGATTTATTTATATATCTACGTTTTCACGTTAGATGGCTATCTTTTGCATTGAGTTGATTCCTTCTGATGGCGTAACTGGGTTTTCATCGCGTTTTTATTTCTTAAAAACGCCTTGAAAGAACAGGCGCGCTGTACTGGGAGGTCGCTTACGGGTTATGACTTTCTGATGAGTTCTAACAAGAACGAAACAGCCTGTCATTGTCTACCTGTGCCCCAGGGATTCCATTACCTTTGGCGTCTCTGTGTACTTTAATGCAAAAGATAGACGCACTACTCTGTCCGCTTGCCGCTAAGCTTATTTTCTTTATATATTTTAACGGACACTAAATTCCACTATAATAAATAATAATATAGGGCAGAAAAGTGAATCCTATATCATTTCCACGAGCGCATTCTTTGCTTATTATATCGTAAACTAGATCCCTGTATCAGCAATCAGTAAGACTGTTCTAAAAGCAAAGATCTCGCTGTACATTAGCGTCTTATGCAAATGTAAAAGCACTGCTTTTATAAGAGTGAAAGAAAGCGAGAGAACCTGTAGGCAGTAGGGTAGAAAGAGATGTAACAAATAAACCCGTCGTAACATTCGACCTTTCTTCATCGGTCAGCCAGCGCTAAGAAAACCCGCGTTTGGTGTGTGTATTGGTGCCAATCTTCAAGTTTTACCGTAGTTTGGATAATACTTTGCTTTCTTAATATAAAATATGAAATACGCCTATATAAGTTTTATTATTAATTAGTTTAGTTAAGATATTTTTAAAGGGATAACGGATAAGGTATCGTAAAATAAGAACCACTATTGTGACAATTAAAATAATTTTTGCCAATAGGTTCATAATATTTTTAATAATCAGTGGAATTATAATATTTCACAAAATAATTAGCCTCGTTTTTGGTAACATTGGTTCAATCAGGTAAATGATTTTATTTATAATTAGTGTTTCGGCCTCTTGCTAGACTTCGCGCCGTCGGGTGTCGGGAAAAAAATAAATATGAAGGCGCTAATTGTTACTATTCTGGCTAGCAACACGTCTGCAAAACGATCTTTTTCTGGATTAAAAAGAATTCATACCTATTTACAAAACACACATGGAGAGACACGCCTATTAACAATAATTTCTCTGGAGAGCGACTGCAAGGTTTAAAACGCAAAACCAATTTTTATTCTTATTTTGCCAGTGTTCTTTCCACAAACTCAAAAACAAAATATTTTGTAACAAAATTTGAAGTTTAGGTGTTTGAATGCTACGGAAGGTAAATATTTATCTTAAATGCAATTTTTGATTACCCTTATTAAAACAGCATTGCACGCCACCAAGCTACCTTGATCCTTACTGTATAAAAAATAGTTACACCAGGCCATTAAAAATGCCTTTTCCCGGTGTTATTTTCAACATATTCGAATAATACCGAATATTTCTCTGACGGGTCGCACCCCGACATATCAACTCATGTCCAATGACAAATACCGGCCTATCACTCTGTGTTACAGCACTGATGATCTAAGGAAGTTGTAACTAGTTATGTATTGTGGAAAGTTACATTTTTTTTACATAGGCTTGAGTTACCAAAACTAGGATATTTCTGTTTCGAAATATCGTGTCGGTATCATAGCACCCAGATAATGTTAATAATTTAAGATAAACAACCGTTTGTTTGATGCTAGAGTTTTATGCGATCACTGAGAAAAGCTACAGCAAAAAATTCTTTGCTAAGATTATTTTGACTGTAATATTAAATTTTCAACCTATGATAGCAATATGAATTTCTTATTGCAAAAAAAACAATTTACCTGAAAACTCTTTATACCCGTTACAAAAAAATGTTTCCAGTGTGTAGTGCTTTATTCGATTGTGACATCAATGACAGTGTAAATTTTTAAATCAGTGTTAAAAGACCAAAGTTATTTTAGTTTTATGTTAAATTTTTTATGTTATTTGTTTAGTTTAACTGTTGTTTATTTAATAATAATTTTTGTGTGAGTCAAGTTTTAGAGAAAAGAAAATTAGTAATTCTTTAGCAAATACTATTCATAATAAAAGTCCTTAAACTGAAAGACAACTTACCAAAGTTTTAAACACGGTATGATTTTTAAAAGGAAGATTTTAAGAAATATCTCAAAAGTAAAATACTTTCTTTTTCTAAATAAAATACAATGTAATTATTATTTTACCTAATATTCAGGCTAGATGCAAAAAAATGTTTTTCGGCATTCCCTTTTCTATATTTGTTTAAATTTAAAGTGAACAGATATTTTTTAATAAGATATGATTTAACCACTCAAAGAAAAAAGCAGTAAAATATTATTGTTTTTGTAAGCAGCTAAAATTAAAACTATTTTTAGGTTATGAAGTGTTGTTTTCTGTTGTATTAAATAATAGAGAGAAAAATACATTTTTTTTAGTTTCAAATCTTTGACAAGCTATTCAGACGTGGGGAGTTGCATGATGTAAAATATGATGGAGTTACCTGAAAAATAAGCTTTATACTATGTTAAATTTTTGATATAGCATGGAAAATATTATTTTTAATAACGCAATTTTAAATGAATTACAATTTTTTGAAACTTACGTACCCAAAGTGAAAAAACTTGGTTTATATAAATGTGTAGCATAATATGTTTTCTAGAGTATATTAAAAATTCAACAAAATATACGGCTTCTTTTTTGGGCCACCCCACATATTATAGCAATGCTTAGTTGCTACCTTAGCTAAAAAAGTGTTCCTGAAGTAAGTAGGTACATTCTGACCCAGCAAAGTAACTTTCTTGAAATAAATAAAAAAATCTTTTCAATCTAGCAAAATGTTATACTGATATTTAAAAAAAAATCTTGTTTCGAAAACAATGCGGATGGCGTAGAAAAGTATCTTTATTGTTCTAGCAAAGTCTCTTTATAGCCGATGGTCAGTTACTTTGCTAATACAACAGTCTTGTTTACTTGAGCTAAGTGATCATTCTTTATAAAGTGACTTTATTACGACAGCAAAAAAATTACAGCCAAATGGATTTTACTGTATCAGGTAGTTTTTCTTTTGTCCCCTATGTTAGCATTTTTCTTTATAAGCGGTATAAAGATTTTTATAAGGACAGCAAGAATCTTCTCTCAGTGTACTGATAGGGCACAAGTTTAAAAAAATTAGGTCTATCATGAACTTTTGTTGAAAAATTGTTATTACAATGTGAATTTTATTCATAATTGAAGTAGAAATAAGGGCATATTATATATGCGTACATGTACTTGTAATTTAATAAAAGCATAAAGTTTCTACTTGTTAAAATAAAAACCAAAAACCTAAACACCATTTTCATGCCGCCTGTCCTGCAACCACTAAATATCCATTAGCAAATGTTCCAATTTTAAATCCAGTTAATGTTCTGCTGAAAGCACGACTACTTTGTTAACCAGATACACTCTTTTTTTTTTAAATATGTTCATATACTGGAATAAAATTCGTTAAGAGATAGAGATATGCTTAATTAAAAAAGAAAGGTTTTTGTAAAAGGTTTTTTTGTGTGAAAGATACACGATACAAGTATTTATTATTTTAATTTATATTATTTTGTCTTCGTTCGCTCTCAGGGCCATTCCTGAAAGCATCTATGACTTGACGTGGACTTTGAAGCACAATCTTCAGTCATATAACTCTTAGTGTTTGGGCTCCTGTACCGTTTCCAATAATATCTAATTTTAACATAAAACTGTGCTATATACAGGGTGGCCCATTTGTCTGACAAAGTAATATACCGTCTCTACTATTAAAGATATCAAAAAAAAGTTTTTACAAAAGTTATGAGGTTTAAAAAAATACATGTTCTAAAATTATTTTTAAATATACAGGATGGTCCAGAAAAGTAGGACAATAAAAATATACAATTTTTTTTAAATGGAACACCCCATATATTTTAGCATTTTTTGTTTCCATTATCCATATGACGTCATATTTAGTTTTTCAATTTTTTGCAACGTTGCCAAACAAAATGCAAAATTCTTAAAATTTTGGATAAAACATGATATTAAAAAATTATCTGTATTTCTCAATAAGAGTATCGAAAATTTCTTGTAAGCTTTTAAGTTTAGGGATAAAAAAACTGTCTTAAATCTTTAAGGACCTAAAATTCTGTACAGGGTGTTTTCTGTGGACATCTAAATATACAACATTTCAAAATATTATAACTCTGTTTTTTCAAATGAAACACTCTATATTTATTAGGCTCGTCTGATAGATATTGTAAGTATCTTTTATTATTGTAAAGTCATACCTAGACCTAAATTTACTAGTTTTGCCAATATTTCGATTTTTATTTAAATTTTCGTGAAAAAAAAACTATAGTTTTTATTTTTCTAGTTAGCCATCATCAACAAAGTCAAAACAAATGTAATTAAGTTTAATGTCATTTTAAAATAAATTGATAACTATAGTTACATCTTTATTTAATTAAATCAAACTTATTTTTTATTAGGTACGCAACTTGATATTGAAAATAAGTTCACAAATATTTAAATTGTGTAAAACAATACAACGGTATTGTTTTTGTTTTTTTTTTCAGTCTAATGACTGAACTCACGAAATACGAGGTTTCGCGTCGTTTGTGCTCGGTTCAGTGATATAATCATATTTAAATTTAAAAGAAATAATTGAATTTACATTAACCAGCATAGTTTGGATAGTATTATTAAACTGACACTGACTGATACTGACTGACACTGACTGATACTGACTGACACTGACTGACACAAGTGGCATAATTATATGTATTTATTATTAAAGTAACGTTTCAGTTCTTTAGCGGCTTTCTTTGGGAATGTGGTTAAATTGTAATTGAAATTGATAAATTAAAAGAAAAATGCGGTGTTAAATTTAAAAAAATCCTGGACAGTGATGATCCCCCCAACCCCTGTAAATTAAAACTATTTATATTTTATAATATTTTTTTTTTTACGGTTTGCCGACTACGTAGGCCATCTTGAACCGGTCATCGACCACAAATGTGATCTACCGACTGGGGAGTGTGAAACGCACCTTCATCCTACGAGATATCCGATCTCATCCGGCCTGTCCGGCGTGAATAGGATGGCTAGGTGTCGATTCATTTTACACTCTTCCCTGAGGCAAGAGCACGCCGTGTTCCCAAGCGGTCACCCGCCCAAGTACTAACCGCGCTCGACACCGCTTAACTTCGGTGATCTGCGGGAACCGGTGCTTAATATGTCGACAGGCCCTTGCCCATATTTTATAATAGAAAAATGATTTTTGAGTTATATTTAATACAGACAAATTATATTATTCACTAAATTGATTGTTTCCATATAAATTTGCTTTACTACTAGCTCTCTCTATTTAACTATATCCAAACTTAGCTACATCTGTTATTTTTAATTTCAGCCATTCCTGTCATCCACATACTCGTACCCCTGATAAATCGAATAACAGAGCATCAACGATTTTCTTTTTATAACATTTCAACAAATCTAATTCAGCAACCTTAACACAGATGTCGGTAGATGGTTCATTGTGTTGCCATATTTAATTTTGCCATAAATGTTTAAAATATAAGATATTATAGATTATTTTGAAAATTACAAGAGATATTTAAAAGGTTTTTGGTACGGAAATAAATGCTGTTGTTTTGTGCTCTCTATATTCATTTATAGGTGTAAGAAATTACACTTTCTTAAAAAAATATATTTATTTAAAAAATAATAAATACTAATATTTACACATCATATATCTAACAATAAACTATAAGGTTATGGGTACCTATAAATAAAAATACGTATTTGCACAAGAATTGATAAGAAATAAGAAACTGGCCAAGCATACACAAGATTGCAAGTTGCTGAAATATATTCTACAAGAATACATTGTTTATTCATTTGCTTATTTATACAGAGTCCTGCAATAGGCTCTTAAAGCTCCCATAGGAATTAAGTTAGTAATTGCATTCATAAAATCGTGATAACAAAAAGTTTTTTTCATAAAAAGTTCTGCATGGTCCAAAACCTAAAATGCGACCATCAGATGTTAAATCTTTTAGTCGTATACGAGGTTTGTCAAAAAATATGAATTTTGCCCAAGAGTAAAGTACCTTTATCTTTAAAAATATCGAAAACTGTAATTATGAAAAGTTGTTCGGTATGAAAAACTATGTTTTAATATGCAATTACACAAAAAATTTTATTTTATTTTTACAAATTTTGTCTCAAATTGCCGATAAATTTGTAAAAATAAAAAAAATATTTTTCAGTGTAATGGCATATTAGGACATAGTTTTTCATACCGAACAACTTTTCATAATTATAGTTTTCCATATTGTCAAAAATAAAGGTACTTTACTCTTGGGCAAAATTCATATTTTTTGACGAACCTCGTATACGACTAAAAAAATTTAACATTTGATGGTTGCATTTTAGGGTTTGGACCATGCAGAACTTTTTATAAAGAATAACCTTTTTTTGTAAAGTTAATAATAAAAAAGTTTCCCATATGCCGCCAACTTACGTAGACACACTGTAGAAGTCTGACACTATTACATGATCTTATAAGTAAGTACTAGCAGTAAGCACTAAAAGCTGAAATTAATTAAATTTAGAAAATGAAGCTTTAATTAATTGCTTAGTGTTTTTTTCATTTGTAATAGGTACCGAAATGTTTAAAAAAAAGTAAGTGGATCATGGCTTCAGCAACAGCATTGTTTGTATTATAAATCACATTTTTTGTCTGTTATAAAAAGTACTATTATCATTTTCACTGTATTTTTCGTGCCTGTCATGCGTCACTTAGACAAAATTCTCATATAAAAATTACGCTGCTGGCCAATAGTCCAAGAAAACTTAAAATTCTTTTTATCATATCAATCGTTTTACTCTTAATAAAGAAGTATTTTCTCCTGACCAGCTTATCAGAGACAATATGAGCATAATCCAAATGTTATTATGACACAACGATTTCTGAAATATTAGTAATTGAAAAAATTACAAAAAACCGTAGATGAGAAATAAGATTCTAAAACTTGGTGTATCCTCCACTCTTTCCTTGCTGTTTTAAATACTGCAATTGAACAATGGAAGGCACATAAGAATCAAGAAGGCTCTTGGGCTCTCTTTTGAATAATAGTTCGTCATGCTTATGATGCTGGGTCTTAGCAGAAGACGGTATGACATACTGGACATTCTTTATGTTGATATGCTGTTTTGAACTGGAACCCTTGCTTGGAACTACTGTTGTATATTTAGCTACCGTTGTTGATATCGGGGGTAACTGTGGTTCTGAACCGGAACTAGAATATACTTCAGTTGGCTTCTGGTCGATGGGTATTGAATTTGGTGAATACAGTGGAACGTAGCTAGCATATTGGAAGGCTGTAAATATGAAGAATATTTTTTTTTAATTTATCATCAAATTTTATTATATCTAGAATAGGTAATAAGTGATTTTATATCACTTTGACAAATGCTTAAAACTTTTATATAAAAAAAAACAGTGAACGTTTATTCTTTGTTACCATATCACCCTAAACTTTTCTAAATGGTTGCAATCAATGAACCTACTTCGTACTTCAGATACAAAAGATCCCGTATATAGACAGAATCGTTAGCATGTATGTTAAGCTCGAAAAAAAATTAAAAATGGCTTGTAGGTACCGGTCGAACTAAAAACTTGCTTTCTGATCGTCGGTCAGTTTAAAAACATAAAGTTGGCCAATACAGATTGATTTAGGTGCCTTTCTTTTAAACATAATTTTAGAAATATACGTTATTGATATTTTAATCTAACAGAGCAAGTAGAATTACATAATTCATCTAGAGATGCTACATCTAAAGCCTTTATTACTTACTTTTTGGATCGATAACGGACTCAACAGCAGTACTTGGTGCCTGATATTGTTGGACATAATAATATTGAGGCTGTGGAGCTTGTGAGTAATACTGCTGGGGTTGAGAATCTCTTTGTGTGATAGAGTTGTCAGTCACGTACTGTACATTTTCATACTGTTCATACTGTTGACTAGGTTGTTGATATTGTAAAACATACTGCTGCTGCTGCTGCTGTGGCTGCTGAGGCAGCTGCTCTTGTGGTTGAACATACGCGTAATCTTGAGCCGCTTGTTGGGAAATGTACTGTTGGTTAGCAGAAGAATAGACCTGAGCATTATCTAAAGCCTGTTTTGGTACTTCTTCTGTTGAGTACTGCTGTTGGTAGGTAGTCTGTGGTTGGGTATATGCGGTGGTGTATTGGGACTGCTGAGCTTGGTAGGGTGACTGTTTTACTTTATAATATGTTTGAAGATATTGGGGTTTTGGTTGAACAGCAGCGTAAGAGGAGGCAGTACGTTTAGGTACAAAACCAAATTTGGTTGGTGATGGTACGGCAGTACTACTGGTCTAAAAATTAAAATTTATATGTTTAAACTTTAGTTAAGTTTAGGTGAAAGTAGGAAAAACTTATAAATTGACAAATTTTCGATGCTGAGACAAGTTATAGAATAATGAATACCTAATTCTGTAAAATGTTTCTTGACACATTGGTGAATATTTAATTTCGACATTTTGTGCCGTACAGTGAACAGAACCCTTGCTAGTATTGTATTCCCAGCGGTAATTGTCATTTTGGGGCAATATATAATTGCTAATAAAATTATTTTATATCACATTTCAAAAATAACTAATATACTTCCGCGAGGGACTCTAGCACGAAATTAAACTGAAAAGCAAATAAAATGTACATGAAAATATTAAATAACAAATAAAATATTTTTCATCCAGAACTCAATTCTCGCTGGACGTAGTACCTACATAAGAACAACCCCAATTTATTTTATATGTATTATTTGTATTTAATAGAATATGTAGTAAAATATAACATCAAAAATCTTTTAAATATTGATTTTCTTATTACTAATACTTTTATATTATAGAAAATTTACTCATACTTACTTTGAGCTGGACATTTGTCATGGCTTTTTGATTTGAACTGAGATCTCTTTCAATGTCTTCTAAACCGATTTTTTGTCCTCGATTTTTTTGTCCTCCGTATGTACCAGCATTTACCACAACCAGACAACATCCCAGCAAAAGAAGTACTTTCGTCTAAAATTTAAAAAAAAGGAAGTAGATAACGCACAGGATCTTTTTGAAATAAAAAAAAAAACGAAATTAATTATAGATTCCGTAACATGAAAATGATGTAGGATTGCTAGGCAATAATACTTTATTGATTTCTTTAGCTCTGTCAAGAATATGTGCCTCGTTCTGTGCTGTGTTGTGTGCAGTTGTTTATTACAGTGCTATTCGCCTCAAATTTAGTAATAACATTAGTGAAGAAAAAAGTATGTTGGATATGCCGTGCCTATTTAGTTTAATTGCAAAATATTTAAAAAATGAGTAATGTAGATGCTTTTAAATGCTGCGTTAAGAGCGTTCCACCCTGTATATGCTACAAACAAAAATAAAGCTTACTAAAAAAAGGCCGATTATATTCTTTTAAAACTGCCGTCTTTCTGGGCTCCAAACCAGTATATTATAAAGATTTAAACAAAGATTAATTATTCTGCATTTAAGGAGAAATTATTATTTTGTTAAGTAATGATATAATAATTACTATTACTTAAGGAACATAAATGACTTACTTACCCCATTCAAAAAAGAAAAAAAGATTATAGATAGCAGCAGCTAATTTTGCAAGGTGTATGAACTTATTAGAGAAAGTAGGTACTCTTATTATTCTAATAATAACGCGTTATGGTCCAAGGTACTGTACTGGGTGGACCCCGTGAATAATTACATTATTTTTATGCTTTGTGCTTTTTTGCAAGGTCAACAAACTGCCAATATGTCACACTATGAATGATTTATGAAAATAATGCAAGTTATGTGTTATGATATTAATATTGTTCCATATTTGTAGCATATTAAAATATGTTATTAGATGGCAAAACGTTAAAATTTCATAAAACTTTAAATTGTATTCAATTTCTGCCCCTATAACTGTATTTAAAATTCCCGGTCTGTATTTAAAAAAATTATTTGAAGTTTTGAAAACTAATAACGCCATCTTGTTGAATATAAACAACGGTTGTAAAAAAGTCTTTTGTGTTTTTCTCTTCTCCTTAAGTCAAAAATACAGGCGTAAAAATCCCAAACTTCAAATTTCGGTTCGTTTCGGATATCTCCGAAAGTCTGCGGAATATTTACACATTTTTTTCACCAAATTATTAAGCCCCAAAATATGCAATTTTGCCCTAATTTAACCATTTTTGTTGGCGAATGGCGCTAACCGCAGCCGACGCCATAAAAAAGTGAAGTAGAAGAACCAATTTCGTCTCTTTTACTGTGTTCGAGGTCCCGTGTGCGTATGCACAGGAATTGGTAGCACCCTGTATGTTTAAAATTATTTATCTTAATCTGGGGAAACACTAATACTCGTAACTTACGGTATGTAACAAACAAAGTTTATAGACCAAGAAGACTCAGGAATAAATTATATTTTTGGGGAATGATTTTTCAACCTTTTGACTGTACGTTATTTATAAAAATAAGAAACTGTTTTAAATAGGTATAATACAGTACAATAAAACTATTGTTTGTAACTTTCTTTAAGACCCTTTCATACCAGCGCGAAACGCGTAGTCATTTCCTGGTTTGTCTAATTGAAAATTTAATACAAAAATTTTACTAAGGGGTCCATAAGAACTTCTAATTTGGCGGATGATACCTGATTTAAAAAAAAATAAAATTTGGTTTAAAGTTTCAATTATAGAGGTTTAAATGATATCATCCGTCATGCAGAACATAAAAATAAAAATGTTGAGGCTATTCATGTTAGTTTTTTATTTTCGATTAAAATTACCAACCATGCCCCAATATTAGGGGAGAGTCGGGTAATCGTGCGCGGCGGCTAATCGTGCGCATGTCTTTATTTCCATAACCGGCCGTATATAATTCGAAATCGGTGTTCAGGCAGGCGCCATCCATTGCCAAGCCTGTGTATTATGATATATGAGTCAGGTGGATCGCTTTACTTTACTTATCCAAAATGGCCACTTTGTTGTTTACGTATGTCATGTACTAGTAGATGCTTCGAAAAAATAAGCCGTAAGTATTTCAATTTTTACATTTTTTGATAATCGTGTTCGTTAATACATTGCTTAATAAGTCCTCTTGACACTGATATATATAATTTAGGCAAAAAAATGTTTTATATTGTTTTAAAGAATTTAAAACCGAATCTGACACTTTTGGTTAATCGGGCGCAGTGCGCACGATTAGCCGCCATGTATTTACCATGTTAAGAAAGCGTTATAAATAACACAGCCACACAAAAAATTGGTCAGGCCACGTTTACTATATGTTTTTTGGGGCGCTAAATCCAAATCCGAGGTCCAAAAAAGTCAGCACGTCAGAGTTTTGGCATAACCTCAAAATAACCCATAATTACAGTCTTAAATATCTTAGATTATAATATTTTGCATTTTTGCAGATGCCGAAATACCAACGTAAAATAACAAAGGCGCAATGGAATCCAGAAATCATGATTCAGGCTATAAGAATAAATAAGTAGGTATAATCATAGCTTCAATAAATTATATTTTTCGTTTCTCTTTTCAATGCGAACGATTATCCTATTCGTGCGCACCATTAGCCGCGTCGGGTAATTGTGCGCAGTGTCATTTTTTGAAATTTCGAATTTTAGAGTCACAGTGTGCATTTTTATTTAAAATTAATTACAGAATATTAAAGCCAAATCGTTAAACAATCTTGATAGCGAATCTAGAAGTCCAATCTATTGTCATTTCGGAAATATTACAATTTTGGCTTAGGTGCGCACCAATACCCGACTCCCTCCTATATTCAAAATCTAACTGGCCTCCTAGAATTAAGAGAAGAGTAAGTAAGAGACAAAACAGACCAGTTCATGCAAGAAAACGAGGTAAAACCTTAACGTAGATTACGTTGGTCGCCGGCTGCGCTACACAAACTAATCGATGTCAACTTTTTGTGAATTAACAAGCAAAACTAACCTCTAAATATATTTAAATCTTACATTTTTACATGTTGTCATGATGTGACAAACAAAAATAACCTTAAATTATTTAATTAGGCAATCCAATGATGTGTGACAAATGACGGCTGATGGCAAATACTGCTTTGTAATTGGTACACGTGACTATAAAAATTATATTGCTAGTGGCATTTAACAATGACTCAATATTTTTTGTTGTCAACCGCCATATTGAATCATATGGTTTGGAGTCCCTAATTAGAAAACCTATACACATGGAAAAATATCAGTTGCATAATGCAGTGCACTTTTTTTTTGTAAAAAGTACCTATCTATTAGCACGTTGTTAAGGAAAGTCATATTTGTATTTACTTTATATGCTTCAAATTTATTTATTTTGGGTAACCAAAACTATTCACAACAAATTTCTAATTAAGAAATATCTCTAAATCTTTTTTATTTGTTTTGACAAATGCTCAGCAAGGAGTGTCAATATTTTGTGACCTGTGTGTCATCCTGTATAAAATAAAATTTGTCATTATCAGTTAGTATCAAATGATATGAGTGAAAGTTAAAAGTGATCTATCTTGTTTACAAGATTTAACGGAAATAGACAGTTATCCAATACAATACAATGCCTCGGTTTGTGTATCAATTAAGTACGTGAAGTAAAAACATTCAATTTACAAGGAAACAAAGTAGACTGTTCTGGTAGATCGCCGGATATACGTCATACTCGAATGAACATTTCTTTCTTCGAACTGGAAGCCATAAAAATAATTTTTTATGCTTCAATTGCACTTCATGTTTGTTTTAACTTATAATTTCTAAAATACCTTTAGTAGAGCCACATACGATTTAATTTTTTTATACAGGATGTTCCTAAAGTCTGTAGGTAGCTCATAAAGATCCAATCCACTGAATAAATTGCAAAAATAATTACTACAAAAAGTCTGTTCATTAAAAGAAAACAAGTAAGAATTTGACGTTGACCACAGGGCTGACTCACAGCTGCTACTCGGCTACTAGTAAAATACAATGCGAATTTCTGCAAAGAGGAGGACTTTACATGAACCCAAATTCCACCTCAAAGATGTCTCTGTGCCTGGATCTGTCAAATGAAAAGGCAAGGAATTATCATACTCACTCCTTTTAAATCAAGAAGGCTATGACTTTAAGCTTGAAAAATAAAGATTTCTATTCTGTTGCAATAGACACCAATAAATTATTATTCCTAAGAAAAGAAATAAGAACCCTAAGTCTTTCTCCACTCTCATATGAATTAAACGTTTCTTTTTTTATACAAAATGTTGATATTCTATACTTTGAATGTAGATGAAAAAACAAATGAAAATAAAAAGAAAACGGTGACAGTCATTTTAGCGGAGCTTTGTGATTTTAATATTAAACAGTTTTCGTTGTCTGTTAAAAGCGATTTTGATAGACGCTATTTGACAACTTTGACATTTGAGCTGTCATTTATCGTTACCGTTACGGATAAGTGGCGGGAGCTAACGGACGGAAGACAAAGCCATAGCGAAAACGGAACGCATGCGTAATGACCATTTTTTTGACAGATGCAATAAACATAACCTATCCTAATCCTAAGTGCTTTAGCCAGTCTTAATAGGTGATTTTTTAAACTCGGAAATAAAGTTTGCATTCAGCATTATTATAGTTTTCTAAATTGAAATTTTCATACAACTGTGCTCGATACTGAATGTCCTGGTGATCAAGCACCTCCAAGAGAAGGGCATTATCAGAATCACTGGATGAATCCAATAAAAGCAACCTTTCGTCTTTCATGATGTTTTAGAATTTTGGGTACTAGGAAATTAAAACCAAGCAAAAAAGATAGCACAAAACATATATGAAAATATGAAAACAAACCATTAAAGATAGGTTATGTTTACTGTCGAATTCGACTTAACGTTAACGTTAAGCGAATTGAATGAACACTATTTTTATGATCTGTCAAATAGCGGCTTTGTATGCGTATTCGTTATGGTAAACCGTTTGAATTTGCCAATACAACGAAATCTCTCTATTATTAGATACTAAAGGTTCTGACTCTGATAATTATTTTATAAATATAACAGCGAAGGAAGATTTTGAGTTCTTATTTCTTTTCTTCTAAATATCCACTTTAGACCATTTCTTTAAATTTTGTTATTGCGTTCAAATTATCATGAATAAAATGACGTGCCACAGCATAGATGGGTATTAAGATCCAACAACAAATACAAAAAATGTACAAAAGTGACCTAAACCTTCAGATTCCACAGACCAGACAAGAATAAAATATAGCATAAAATTTGCCACTGCCAGAAAAGGCAAATATAGTCGAAAACTAAAACTGGAAATTGACGATATCTAGACTCACTTCCCAGTTACCCTACACAAACTAGTGCTAAACACTAGGGTCACCTAGTTAAACGAACTAGGGTAAGCATAAACTGAAACAACGTACCTACTGATAATAATTACTTATGATATGATTTCTTTCCTAAGGTTTTTGCAAATTTCTGCTTTCTCTTCTAAGGGCCATCAAGATAATCATGATAATATTACTTCCACAAACTCCTCTTTTCCCTGCATGGAACGTGTCAACTCAGCTTTGACTCTCACCAAATAATAATTAAACTAGCAATATCGAAGTAACTAAAATGTATTGGTAATTACATGGGCGCCTATGGGGGCATGTGTCCTTTCTTCTTGTCCTGGACAAGGGCGTAGATATTTTGACAGGAGAAGTTTTTGAAATATCGGCGTCGTTTCTTTTTTTTTTGGAAGTCACTTAGAAGGAGGAATTTTACGGGTTTTTGGATGGTTTTCCCCCTCCCCTGAAATTTACTCTATGGGCGCCTATTAGTATTTATATTATTCACTATATAAATGATAGAAAACTAAATAAAAAATACAAACGATTGTCGCCAATCTTCTATAGATGTGATTAAAATGTATATTAATATAAAATTTCAGATTTTAATCTATAAAAATGATATTTGTTAAATATATTTTTTTTTAAATTTCATTCATAAGCACATGATACAATTTCTCATTATATTTAGGCAAGTTTGCTTAATAATATTACAGACATATAATCGTATATCAGGTATGTATTAACTAACTTTTACTTTCAAACTTAATCAGTTACATTAATTTCCTCTTCCTTTATGTATCAGGCCTTTAGGCGTGTTCAAATTAATTAATAGTTTCTATTAAACAGAAGAACATTTTTAAGATATTCTGGGTGTAACTTAATAGGTTTTATTTGTTTGATGTCATCTAGAAATTATGAAACTAGATTAGTCGAGATTTCTATTTTGTCTTTTGTGACCAAAGAATTTTTAATGAATTCATTTTAATCGATCATTATGTCATCTTCCGCATTATAAAGAATAATGAATGAAAAAGTAGACGAAATTGTAAATGTTTGAGATACTTCTAAAAAGGAGTTTCACTACGACGAACCATGAGGAAAACAAGTAACATACTTAAATAACGATGTCGTATCTACTCTCCAGAAGGGTCATGATAAAGTGGGGTTAGGAAGATAGGGCTTTTTATTCCTAACCCCACTTTAACATACTTAAATTATAATAAGTGAAATTTAAAGATTAGTTTTTCGCTAAATGGTTGAACTTCTTGAATAAAAAGAATTTAACTTATAAGTGCATACAGCATAGTGCCTATACATGTATGGAAATGCGATGTCCGCTCATATCCCAGTTAAAAAAGTAAAAGTATCGTAAAGCCAACAGAAACGGGTAGATTTCCCAGTTCATTCTCTTAGCATCTCGCTTCTTAAGTTCTATATATTGCCACCTGAGTTTCTAACGTATTACAGACATGACCTATTTTCGCAATAGGCCCAGTTGGCTCGGGCCTAGGGCTTCGCTTTCAAAGGGGCCCCGCACTTAATCTGAGCGGCACTATATTTATTCAAATAGTTTAAAACAAAATACTTCATTTGCAAAACTGAGATGCTCCTAAACGTTTTATGGTAAAAAAATATTTTATAAATCCTAAGCCAATTGACAGATTTATTTATTACTGTATGCAAAAATATCCTGACATGTGTCCACGGATAGAGTTTGAAAGAGGAAAAACTTTTTTATAGTAGGTATAGAAGAAAAAGTAATTCTTTATAAAAACGTCTGCTTGTGCGGAAACTACAATTTCGAATATCAGATTTACTATACAGGATTAGTCAGAAAAACATTTTTAGTTCTTTGGATGTCGTTTAAAATAAATTTATGTAAAAACAATTGCTATTGTTGCTTTCATACTTAGAATATGATTTTATATCTGGCCGAATAACGATTTTGTTATAAGATAACTATTTTTCTTTATCTACTTTTGATGTAATTTGATTATTACATGTCATATTTCTTCAATTTATTCAATTATAAATTATAAAAAACTTAAAATGTTTTTCTGACCAACCCTGTATAGTTATCGTAAATCTGATATACGAAATTAGTAGTAGTTTAGGAAGAAGAAAAAATGATTTAATAAATCAAGGATTTGAAAATTACAATTGAAAAAAAATCCAAAAAACTAAAAATGTTGTTTTTTTACGAACCCTATATAGTAATCGCAAATCTGATATTCGAAATTATAGTTTTAACACAAGCAGGCGTTTTTTAAAAAATCACTTTTTCTTCTCTAGCTACTATAACAAAAGTGTTTCCTTTTCCAAACTCTATCCGTGGACACACTGTATATATACAAACAAAAATTATTTTAAATTAAATGTTTAAATAAATATTAATATTAATCTTTTGTGAGAACTATAAAGAAGCCATCACCAAAGTACACTGGCAGGTGTTTTTGTTCAATCACGTACCTCGACGACGCAACGCCGGACTTTTTGTTATAGTTTCTGGTAAAATATAATATTTATAAATAGAAAAATAATTATTTTGTGGAGGGGTGCTCTCTGGATCCTGGGGATTATTTTTTTAAGCGTGACTTTAACACAGGATAAGTTTTTGATACCGAATACCGAGGTCCTTTTTTTGGCTGGATACCTTTTCCTTCAGTTATGCTGTGATATAAGGGGGCAAAAATCTACTGAGTGGGGAACAAATTTGGCGGAAAAAATTATTTTTGAAACGGTTTGAATTAATTGAAAAATGGCGATTTACACTTAATTTAATTATATAATTTTTAAATTTTTACTTCTAGAATACCGGAAAAAATTTCTTGGCTCACCCGGTATAAATATATTGTAAAATACTTCAGTGGCTAATATCTTAATAGTAATATAGCAAAATAACATTTTATATACTGATAATCTAATTAATAACGATATATTTCTAAATTCAATAAAAACACTTTATCGTTATGGATTTCCAACAAATATCTTTCAAGTCCAATGGCGCATCTGGACACCTATATTTAGGGAGGTTTAAGCCCCGTGTAGAAACCCTACTATACCTTCTGAAAATGTCTTTTAAAAAAATTGAACCCGTAATAATCCAGTACCCACCTCCAAAAGCGAAAAGTTCTCTTATACATATAGAGAAAAAGGTGTCAAACACCAATTAGTCAAGGGGGCTAATCTCGATTCAGGGGGGGGTTAGGCCCCCCTAGCCCCCTCTATTTGCGCCCATGGCTAAGTCAATAAGCATACTAACTATTTTCTTCGTATAGCACAACTAAAGTATAATGTTCTTTGGTTTTTACTAGATTTTAGTGAAAAACAGCCTTCCATCCTGATTAAACTAAAATGCACATTCTTCCGGTATTTATATTAACAATAGTTCATTATTTGATATTCATAATCGTAACTATGAATATCAAATAATGAACTACACACTGGTACATTCGCGTCAATTTTTTTTTTCTCTCTCAGTTGTGTCATCGAATTTTTCTTTAATATTTTTGTGGCATTTGTAATAGGAAAATAGTCAAAAAACTATTTTTCGTGCATAGAAAATAGTTCAAAAATCATGCATTCAGGTATGTTTTTCTAAAAAATAGCTTTAATGTATTTTTATTGTTATTTGCATAATAAATCCCTTTTCATAGAACAACAG
This sequence comes from Polydrusus cervinus, assembly GCA_935413205.1. NCBI lineage: Eukaryota > Metazoa > Arthropoda > Insecta > Coleoptera > Curculionidae > Polydrusus > Polydrusus cervinus. Next base: position 20,004,484 of record OW284514.1, on the reverse strand, counting down.
TAATATTTCATTTAAACTGTTTTTAGGGCAATTTTCGGAAGTTTTGTATACACTTATAGTTATTTACGTAACAAGTCCCGTAAAATCACTTTTGAATCGTATTACGTACAATATTTTTTCTGCAGCCGTTTTGTATGTTAAAAAGGATATCGATGGATAATGACGGTATGAACTTTATATAGACAATTATATATAAATCACTCTTATGAATACATTACTTATGAATATTAATTACACAATAATTATGACAATTACTTATATTCATATTATTAGGGATATTAACACAAGTAGCAGTGTGGAAATTAGAATTAGAAGTGACAAGCGCTGTCATAATAAAATTCAAAGTTCATGTTATTGTCATAGATATTCAAAATCGTCCCGAAAGTAACAAGAATCGTCGCGAAAGTAAAGTACTTTCGATTTAACAAATCATACCGAAAATTTTATTTTCGAGACGGCTGCAGAAAAATATATTTAGCGTTGATAATGTTTTAATTATCTAAAAATCGTTATAAAAAATCGATACGACACTATTATGACGCAAAGTTTAAATTATTTTCTAATAATATTAAGGCTTAAGTAGTCCATGGGCACAACACAAAAATCACTAAAAACACTATCTTCACTTACCATTATCGAAAATGTTATCCGAAACAAGTAGAGTGAGTGCAGTAATTGAATTGGCGGCCGTTATGTGTCGGGCACCGAATTTAAAAGCTTTCACGCAAGGTGAAGGTGTTGAGCTTTGACGGAGTCATCGTTTGCCCTACCTTACGCGCAAAGATGTAATAGTTTCGATAAAAAAGCCGATATGATGTCATGATGCATGCATTTGCTTATTTTTACAAGGGCTCTGAAGGGTCCACCATAAATTTAATCACTCACATCTTGCATTTATACCGTGTGTTCAAAAAAGGATTAAAGCTATTGGATTTATATTAAAATAAATTTGTTAGTTGTTACATGCAGAAGTGATTTTTGTACCTTTAAAAATCTCAAGTTAAATGGTAAGAAATAAAATATTGATTGATTGTGGAGTATCCTTTTAATTTATATAAATGACCTTGAGCCAGATTTTATAAAGGGTAAATTTACTATGATTGCTTATGATACAACAATACTTAGGCATAGAAAATATTGAATTAAATTATTTAATATATTTTGAAAAATTAAAGAGTGACGCTATGACCAACCTACCTTTTTTAATATCACTAAAATAAAAATATTAATTTTTAAATGTTCCCATAATACCTACTTAATATTATAGTTTTTTTTTAATTAAATTATTAGCCACCAGACATTTTTAGGATTTTATATAACTTAAAACACCTTTCTTTAAATAAACATTTAAAAAAATTATATTAAAACTTTAGGTTAAGTTGGCAGTCGTTGCAGCACATATGGCGTAGTTGTGTTAAACTTTAGTTTTTACAAACAAAAGAAGCTTAGCGGCAAGCGGACAGAGTAGTGCGTCTATCTTTTGCATTAAAGTACACAGGGACTCCAAAGGTAATGGAATCCCTGGGGCACAGGTAGACAATGACAGGCTGTTTCGTTCTTGTTAGAACTCATCAGAAAGTCATAACCCGTAAGCGACCCCCAGTATACCGAGCCTGTTCTTTCAAGGCGTTTTTAAGAACTAAAAACGCGATGAAAACCCAGTAACGCCATCATAAGGAATCAACTCAATACAAAAGATATAGTCATCTAACGTGAAAACGCAGAAATATAAATAAATCAAGCACGGAACGGCCACTTCACCAGTATAGGAAACATTTAAATAAAATAGTAGAATTTAGTGTCCGTTAAAATATATAAACAAAAGAAGCTTAGCGGCAAGCGGACAGAGTAGTGCGTCTATCTTTTGCATTAAAAGACGCAGATAGACGCACTACTCTGTCCGCTTGCCGCTAAGCTTCTTTTGTTTATATATTTTAACGGACACTAAATTCTACTATTTTATTTAGTTTTTACTTTTTTTTATGTATCAAAGTGTTTAGCTTATTAGTGATATATTAGATCTACAGAATGTGTCAAATAATGGATATCCCATAACTTTTTTGTTTATTTGCCACATGTCTTGGAGGCGAATCCAGGATTTCCTTCAGGGGATAACGAAAAATAAAACCGTTAACTAAAATTTGGGAAAGCGACACAGGCAATACGCTGCAGGTGAACAATTTTCAAAGGTACTTAATTATTCACATAATGAGGAATTTTGCATTAAAGAGGTTAAAATAGAATTTATGTTAAAATAAATTTTAAAAAAATTATTAAAAATGTACGGTAAAAATTAGTTTTATTTTCTCATTCCAATATTCTGGAAAATTCCAGGGTCGTTATACAGGGTGGGGACTTCAACTGGAATAAATTCAATATTATTAAAACTGCTGAAGTTACGCCTACAAAATTTGGTATGTAGGGGGTTGGGAGCATGCGGAATTGGATTATGATATCGGCGCAGTTGCCAGATTTCTTAGCTCTGCGCTACACCTAGTAATTTTGTTACTTTAAATGGAATGCCCAATTTATTTTTATTGCAGTAAATTGGGCGTGTCAAATTTAGTAAGATTCCAAATTTACAAAATTCTATCTTTACTAGTTGCTGAACTATGGCAACATTGTAGTTTCATTAAAGAGTACCGGGACGCTTATCTACCTTAAAGTAGCGTTACCTTGTTATCATCTTCCATAGTTACTAAGTTATCAACAAGCTTCAAAAAAAGTTCTTGTCGTGCCAAATAGCTTATTTAAGTGAAACCTTAAAAATTGAAATTCTCATTGTACTTTTTAATGAAACTACAGTGTTGCCATAGCTCATCAACTAGGAAAGATAGAATTTTGTAAATTTGGGATCTAACTAAATTTGACACGCCCAATTCAATGCAATAAAAATAAATTGGATATTCCATTTAAAATAACAAAATTACTAGGTGTAGCGCAAAGCTGTTAATGTAATACATTTTATTAAAAGCATAAATTATCACTTAAAAGATAAGTTGTGTTAACATTGCCTTTAAAGTATGAACATATGAAACATAAAATCTACAGAACAATGCGTTAATCAAACGGGCAATTTACTTTCTCAATAAAGAAGAAAATTAATTTTGTTAATTTCCTATACTTCAATGAAGTATGATGATTTGGCTGTAGCACTTATCAAACACATAAGTCGCAAGTTCTCCTGCAAATTTTCGTGACAGACTTGCATAGAATTATGATATTTTTTTCGTATATACCATACCGTGCATCTATGTTAAAACCAGCTGTAGAGCTTGCATGCTTAATTATTTACATATAAGTTGAGTGTAGTAGGACTGACGGTAGACAACAAAGAACTCAATATTATTTATCCCATCAACGTTTTGTTATTTGATTAAAACTTTTTCTAGGGTCTAAAAAGAGAGAGAAAACACATACGATAAAGTCAAAAACGAGAGTTACGAGTATTTCTTTCAAAGGAGGTGCCCCCTTTCCCCTCAGCTAATTTTGCGAGTTAGATCAAAACAAAATTTTACTATAATTAATTGCCCTATAGCGGTAACGTTAGGAACTTTTAAATAATTTCTTTCGATTTTGTACTGAATTTTTTTATTTCAAAACGGTTATAACAAACGAGATATGGCCGGCGCCCATTCTTATTTGGTCACCCGGTACATACCCCGGGTTTCCCCTTATAACTTTTAGAGAAATTTTATTTTTGGGTCAAGTAGTAATAGACATAAATTGAATTTATTAATCTATATTGTGTACTTACCACTATTGGTTAATAGCACACAGAGAAAACTAAAATTTTTACAGAGAAACGTGAACGATTTAAAAGTTAACTATACTGGATCTGGCAAGATAAATTTTACAGTTTTGGAATTTTACATTAGGATTTGTTACTTTTTGTAAATACTTCATAACCACATTCAAAGAAAAAATCCACCCTAAAGTATTCTTTTTACAAAAATAGGTATCTGTAATAATAACATGGTCAAAGTTTTCTGATTTTTATTAAAGTATTGAAAATTAAAAACAATGTCAGAATATTAAGAATAATTACGTAACTGTGATTAATAATGCCTTATTTAAACAGTATAGATAATTATATTATTTATGTCTAAAATTCATTAAGAAAGTAAAAGCGATAAATTAGATGCAATTATTGAAAATAGATTTATTTTAATTACAGATCGATTTTTTACTACACCTTAACCATACATAGATGAAAGAGCGATCATAGTTACAATTATGCCACAATACTAACAAATTACATTTTGTAACATAAATACTTTTCATATAATGCTAATTGTTTTTACCAGTGGTGTACTGGTACACTTATCACACTGCCATTCAAAAATAATAGTCCAATGCACCCTGAAAATTAATACACCGCGGCAGTGGCTCAGAGGTGAGGTACTGGCATTCGAGCATAGCGTTCCGGGTTCGATCCCCGGAGTGGGCATACGCATAATGAAAAAGTATATGTCCGGAATTTAGTAGGTTTAATAATGCAGGGAAGAGTGTACAATTTTTCATCTCTCAATCCACCCCATTCACGGTGACCAGGCCGGATGAGATCGGACATCTCGTGGGATGAGGAAGGAAGGACAAACTCCCCAATCCGTAGGTCATGCAATGACAAGAAACCAAGGGTTGATAGCCCTTGGGGGGTTGGTTGGTTGGTTGGTTTAAGGCGGGGGTTGGGCGTTCGGCCCAAGCTTCTTGCACTGCAGCCTAGTGGCTTATTGTGCTCCCCTATCTTGCTAGAAAAGGTTTGTTTCTTTTATAAGGTCCAACAAATTCCTACCAAGTTTGTCATGTGGGAGGTTATCCCCACATTGAATGTCTCCGAAGATTCTGAGTCTTTCTCGGGTCAGTGCTTTGCAGTTATATATGATATGTGAGGCGGTTTCGTCCTCATCGCCGCAAAGCCTGCATTCAATGGGACCATTGTAAATTCCTACTCGGTGTAGGTGTTTTCTTAAGCAATGGCCTGTTAGTAGGCCGACCACTTGTTTTAGCTGGGTGCGCGTTAGAGGCATCATTCCAGTTGATAACTTTTTGAAGGGTTTTCCAATTGTGGCCCTCGCTTGGGTATGACCAGGTATCCTGTTCCATCGGGATAGGTGTTGTTGTTGTGCCCACCTGTCTGATGCTGCTCTAGTTGCCTGTTTTGATATGCCAAGGGCGGGTTCAGGGCCCCTGAGTTTTTGAGATGATCGGGCTCTTGCCAGTTCATCGGCCTTTTTATTGCCTGCTATCCCTGAGTGGCCAGGAACCCATAGGAGTTCTACCTTGTTGTTCCTTGCGGCCAGGTCTTTCAGGTCGTTTAGGTACTCCAGTGTGATCCTCGATTTGAGTCGACTGGAGTTCAGGGCCTTGAGAGCAGCTTGGCTGTCTGACAGAATGTATATCTCTTGGTCGTGGTAGCCCTTTTCGATATTTGTCTGTACACATGCTTGTATAGCACGTATTTCTGCTTGGTATACTGTAGCGTAGTTTCCCAGGGGAATGCTGATTTCCATTCTGGGTCTTTCCCCAAATATACCTGCACCTACTCCGTCGGCCGTTTTTGATCCATCGGTGTACCAAACCAGGCCCTTATCTAATGACGGTGGGGTCCCTTTTGACCACATGTCAGAGTCACACCTGATGCTGAAGGGTCTGGTGAAGTTGTAGACCTCTTTCATGTGATCTGTTTGCATCTTCAAGAGCTCGTCGTTGATTAAATCCGCGGCTCTTGTGTGCCCTATTCTTATGGGTTGTTGTCTCCATTCCCCATTTATTTTCATCCTGGAAGCGCTACAGCTGGCCTCCTTTCTGATGTGAATGTCTAGGGGTGGTAGTCCTAGTATTACTTCCATCGCTGCGGTGGGGGTGCTTTTCATTGCACCACTGATGCACAGGCAAGCCAGTCTCTGCAGGCTGTTTAGCTTGGTGACTGTCGTAGTTTGCTGTGTTTTCGTCCACCATATTACAGATCCATATGTCGCTATGGGTCTGATGACTGTGACATATAACCACAACACCATTTGCGGTCTGAGTGGGGGGTATTGCATGACTAACGATCGTGATTTGGAACCCACGTTAAGCTGTAAATCCCCTAATGAATGGCAGTGGCAGCGAACGAGTTCGTGGAGAAACCGAAAAAATCAGGGGCAGCTGACCATGCCTGGACACACGGTCATCACATCAAGTTCACAGAAGCTCGAATTCTGCATAAAAAACCACATTGAAGGAAGAGGAAGTTCATATACCATATACCAGAACCCAGATTGTTTTAGTAAGCCCTCACTAGATATAAGAAATATCTGGAAACCTTTATTAAGTAGATGTAAACTTAAAATACCGCATACGAACTAAACGCATGACTGCTGACTTATCGAGTTTCTTGTTTAGAGCTTTTTCATTCATTCTCTAGGAATTTTAAGTTATTTCAGTATTGTTCGTATTTTTCATAAAGATCTATCGTCCTCAGGGTCAGACTGGCTTAAAACTTTTCATTGGCAAGCTGAAGAGTAACAATAAAATCCGGTCTCCAAAATGCATTCTTTCATCAAAAGAAACAACTAATCTAAAACAAAAATGTACAATGCAAAAACATTTCTAAAGTAGGTTAAAATAATTTCTGTTCTTATTCAGTACCTAATCGGCAAAGTGCTAAAAGACATTATTTTACGAAATACGTTGTGTCTCATACATAATAATAAATCCACAAACAAGATAACATGTAGGTATTAATCTAAGTTGACGAACATGGTATATCGGGTAAATGCGAATATTTTGTTAGCCAAGAAGCCGTTAAAAGATTTTAGCTTGGGTTCGGTAACTTCACTTTTTTATTTGGACATTTTGAGAAAGCATTACTTTCTTTGTTCGTACGCCAATGGTTTTGACAAGGATGCGAAAGATATCGATATATCTAATTGCTACTCTTATATTAGTATCAATAATAGCGGTTACACGTATTAAAGTATTACAAAAATATTTAATTTGGGTTTTTTGAGTTAGTTTCACCAATTAGTTTTGTTGTCACTATTTGATCACCACCTTCAAATACGTTTGCCAATAAGTAACGTCCATTGCAAAATTAATTTTTTATACCTAAAGTATGTTGATATTCAAGGCCTAAGGATATATCAATTTCTCTTTGACTATTTTGCTATTAACATCTACCCGGTAATTCCATAATAATGTAGAGGTAGGTATCATTCTTCACCTCAAACATTAAATATCAATGGAAAAATAGTATCTATGTATGGGACAGTTATTTTAATGCAGAAGGAAAATTTAAAGAAAAGGATGAAACTCTGAAAATAATTACTAAAAATCTGTGTGTTGTGAAAATATTGAAAAATATTTCTTTATACAGTGTGTCCAAAAAAGTATGCAACATATGGAAAAGTTTTTTATTACCGATTTCTTAGAAAATTTTATTCCTGATAAAAGTTGGTGCATGCCTTGAAACTATAAATGCATATTTCACATTTCACCCGCGGCTAATAGTAAGGGAGCAAATGTCATTTTTTCGAAATTGCATTAAGAGTAAAGTACCTTAGTTATTAGAAATACAGCAAAATTTTATATGGATGTGTTATTGCAAATTAAAAACATAGCCCAAATACGAAATTTGAGTTACGTCTCAATTTTTTTTTTTTTTTCTAATCTCTAATTTTATATGCATTTTTTTAAAGTAGGTTTTTGGACTTTAGCGTACTGGGTGAAAATGACAAATAAATTAGTAGTTATTTCCAGTACTATGAAAATTACTTTTTTTCACTGCCCAACAACTGTAGAGTCCCAATTTCAAACACTTTTTAAAATCCATTAATAAGCATGGTCAGGATTCGTAAAAAGAGAACGCAACGCTTTTGGTCTAATTTAATATGTAGTTATAATTTCGAATGAAGCCAATAACCTTGGAGAAGAAATTAAAAATATTTTTCGTATGCGTTTGAAATTAATCTTTATATTTCTCTTCGTAGTAAAAGTCATGTAACAAGGAAAAAGACTAATCTGCTTAAAAAAGCTTACTTAATATCTACGCATCATTATGATGACAAGTTGTTAGTTGTTCCTTGCTCTCGGTTACTGATGGCGGCCAGCGACGGTGCCAGGATTTTTGGGATAGAAGGACCCCCCCTCGCTCTATAATGCCGTAAGCGGGGTAAATCCCCTCTTGTCCAAATTAAGGGCAAAAAAGGTCATCATTGTTCTCTTTATCTCTTATTACATCCTTCTATAATACAGTCCTGTCTCATCAAAAATTTCATTGTCAAATCCCCCTTCCCCCCACGGAAATTCCATTTCAAAACCGATTCCTTCAATTTTGGGTGGGCAATCATGTTTTTAGGGTTTGCTCTGGCGCCACCGCTGTGATCGCCACTTGTTCTTTCGAACATTCAGCCAGCTTGCTCTTGGACCTACAGCTTAACATGGGTTCCAAACCACGATCCTCAGTCATGCTACACCCCCCAACCCTCGGTTTATTGCCATTGTATGACCTACCGATTGGGGACTGTGTATCTTCTTCCGCATCCCACGAGATTTACGATCTCATCCGGCCTAGTTACCCGCGTGAATGGGGTGCGTTGGAAGATGATACATTATACACTCTTCCCTACATTCTTAAACCTGCTAATTTTCAGACATACTTTTTTTTATTGTGCGTATACCCACTCCGAGAATCAAAGTCGGACCGCTACGGTCGAATGCCAGTAACTCGCTCTAAAAAAAATGGGTACAAAAACAAATAATGAAATTGAAATCGGCACAAATGGATACATTTATTCTTTCAGGCAGGATAAGTATAACTTTTCTAAATGAAATGACACCGTTCGCATGCAAAGTGTAACACATTAAGTTTTTTTTGTTATCTTCCACTGTTATGTAATTATTTTTATTCTTGTTCTTGTTGAATAAAATTAAAATTATTTAACTTTGTGACAGACTTTTCTAAAAATGAAAGTGCTCTTCTTATACAAACGATTCTAATGTGAAATTTTATATTAGTAATAGAGAGATTTTGTTATAGCAGTTATCGTTATCTCTAACTTACAATTATTTTGTTGTTATTTATTTGTCCATTGTTGGCTGCTTGACATTTAATATATAAACGGATCCGCTCATTGAAGTACTTCAGTGCTTTCATACGCCAACCATATAATGGCATAAATTTCCACTTAAATCATTGTGGAACACTTACTTACCCATGGACAAATAGACGTTTTTGTTCGGTCTTACTCCATGCATCCCTGTTCCATCTGTAGTTTCTGAGCCGTCTGTGTATTAGATTTTTGCCCCAGGAATGATTTCTGGTATTTTTCTGTTCCACACTTCAGGTTCATCAATTATGACTTAATTAAAGACTATTATTTTTATTTGTTTTATTAAAAATTGTAATACGTCACAAACCTTTTTAACAGCTTGGCAATTTTGAAAGAAAGTAGGTATAAAAGATCTAACTCACGCTTTTCCAAAAATTAATTAAATATTAAACTTAATCACAACAATGTCTTATAAAGAGGGTATTTTTTGTATTTCCCAATCTCTCTATTAAAAATTAATGTCATTAAAAATGTGTTTACATACCGGCTATTTTAAGTTCTTTGTCATTTTTAATTTATGCCATAATTATACGCTGGTCCAGTTCAGAAATTATTATAAATAATTTATAAATTTTTTTGCAACAAAAATTGTTGGTACTTTCTCTGTCTAGTTTTTTTTATAGACAGTACAATGTCCTCATCATGATAGATTATAACATGTACAGTTTGTTTAGTCAAACATGGTGAATGTTTCAATAGGACGAAATTAGAATGTATAGATGAAAATGTTTGATGTTTTTATAATGAACATTACTAAGTTAATAATTATTACTGGTAGATCGTCTACGAATTATATTTTTTTTATAGAACTAAAGGATGATATTAAAGGTCACTCCGAGTTATAAATAAATTTTGATAACTCTAACCTAGTTCGGTGTATTTCTAGAGCAGCAATGAGAGTGAAATTAAAAAAAAAATCATATTTGCCAACACAATTTTTGGTAATTATTATCTTTGATTTTTAAACCAGGATCGCTACAAATAGATACTCAGCTAATTAACTAACAGCGGGTTGCATATAGAAATATAGTTCTCGATTTATTTATTTATTTATTTCATACACTGTTTTACAGATTCCCAGTTACAAAACAGGTAGAAAACAGAATTTATTTAAGTAAAAATTAAAATAAATTATTTAACAATTAACATAAACATTAGCAATATTTAAATCTATGAAACTAACAATACGGTAGTAATAATAGGTACCATACAACAAGAAATAATAAAAAAAAAAGTAATTACATACGTAGTATAGGTACTAGTGATAAAAATGTCTTTTGACAGCGCTTTAGCTACAATTAAAGACATCATTGGCATGGACATTGTCATTGTAACATGTACACATCCTATTGATGGGAGAATATTTGAAGACATTGGTTCGTGAAGGTGGTAAGTAGAAGGTATATAAGCTTCGGGCATTTAGAGAAGGAATTCTAAAGTTCAATTTGTGCAGCAGCTCTTCACAAAAAATATTGTTATTGAGCAGTTTATGTAAAAATAACTGCGTAGAACATGTGCGTCTATCATGTAATCTAACAAACGAGAATCTTTGCAGCAGCTGGTTATGAGGAAAACCTCTGTCGGGATAAACTCCATCAGATCTATACCACAAAGCTTTTAAAAAACGTCTCTGAACGCTCTCAATATTGTCAATGTGGACTTTATAAAACGAAGACCAAATGATTAAAGAGTATTCCAATTTAGATACAACAAGAGAACGATACAAAGTTACTAACGGGTCAAGTGACCTAAAATCTTTAGTAGTTCTAAGGATAAAACCAAGTATTTTATAGGCGGTGGATACGACGTGATCAATATTTCAATATCAATATGAGGAAGAAAGGATAGTTCTCTATCGAAAGTAACTCCTAGATCCTTAAACACAGTAGGTCTATCCAGAATCTTACCATTTATGTTATAATTGAAATCAAAAGTGGTGTTTTTATTTGTATATGTCATAACATTACATTTAGCAATATTTAAGTTCAATCTGTTTTTAGTGCACCAATCATACAATAAATCCAGATTACGCTGTAGCTTTAAACAGTCCATTAAACTTGATATTAAACAGAAAAATGTTAGATCATCTGCATATAGCAGACAACAAATAGTAAGGCAATATCGTTTATAAATAATGTAAAAAGAAGAGGACCAAGGATGGATGGTGAGCTCCAGATGTTGCGAAATATTCGATAGACTTGATTAGCTTAACCGTGTAATAAAAAGACAAAATTTAATCAGAGGCTGGCAAGGCCAACCTCGTATTTGTGCGAAATAACCCTATATTTTACAAGAACTGGCATCTGACAGCACTGACGGCGGCCATATTTTGCAAAATCTAAGGCAATTTTGTGTAAACACATAGCAGGCCTTGCCAGCCTCTGATTAAATATTGCCTTTTTAATACTCGATTAAGCTAACCGAGAGCATTTTTTATACAACCCACTATACAAGGTTCTGCACCTCACCTTCCATCTTCAATAGCTCATTTAATAATTAAGTTAGGATTTTGATACTTTGCAAACTTTACCTGTATCCTAGGGCGCATTTCAGGAAAATATTTTTGTATATACAGGGTTTCCAAAAACGTGTGACGTCATAAGGATATATATTTTTAGATTACATGCTATATATATTCTTACTTACTTGGATGCCCCTTATAGGTGACTACATACCCCCAAAATCTTAATGAAATCAGTTTTGTATTATAGGCAAAAAAAACTAAAAAAAATCAGTTTTGCACCACTGGTTTTAAAAATTAATAAAAAATAAAAATAATGCCTCGTTAATAAAATTTTACAAAGGTACTTAATAAATAAGGTCGAACAGCCTCGTTAACCAAGTTTGATTAATACGAATTGTACAGGGTGTCCAAAGTTTAGTGTCAAAGTTTGCAAACTTTAAATCAATTTATTTTTTCTATTTCAAATTGTAACCCCTGTATATTATTATGTCATTCGATGCAGATTTAAAAATTAAACATATGTTCTAATTACAACCCTATCGCAATTTCTAACGCATCAAAATTTATTTGCAGAAAACTCCTTTTATCAACTATTCCACCAGTCATTATCATAAATAAATATCGAAGGTGGCTTTGAAAAACAATTTATTTGTATTAACGTATACTAAAGTGACAAAAAATAATTCTTTTCGCATGCTCCTAATATGAAAATCATATCTACACGCTCTTTTTGGTTGTATTTCATCAGAAAAAATAATATAGCTTAACTAATTAATAATAATCTAACAATATTAGAAACTAAAGTCAAAATGGGCTTTTGTTGTTTTAATAAACTTGTATACCAATAAATTGTTTTGCAAAGCCATCTTCGATATTTATTTATAATAATGACTGGTGGAATACTTGATAAAATGAGTTTTTTGCAAATAAGTCTGATGCGTCAGAAATTGCGATAGGATTGTCATTAGAATAAAAAATGTTTGATTTGTAATTCTGCATCGAATGACATAATAATATACAGGGGTTACAATTTGAAATAAGCAAAATAAATTGATTTAAAGTTTGCAAAGTTTGATACTAAACTTTGGACACCCTGTACAATTCTTATTAATAAAACTTGATTAACGAGACTGTTCGACCTTATTTATTACGCACCTATGTATAGTTTAATTAACGAGGCATTATTTTTATTTTTTATTAATTTTGAAAACCAATGGTGCAAAACTAATATTTATTAGTTTTTATTTTTTTTCGCCTATAACACTGAACCGATTTCATTAAAATTTTAGGGGTATGAAGGCAACTGTAAGATGCATCCAAATAAGTAAAAATATTTATGGCATGTAATCTAAAAAAATATATCCTAATGACGTCACACTTTTTTGGAACACCCTGTATAAACAAAAATATTTTCCTGAAATGCGCCATAGGATACAGATAAAGCCTGCAAAATATTAAAATCCTAAGTTAAGTAATAAGTGAGCTATAGAAGACGGGAGGTGAGGCGCAGGACCCTGTATAAAGTGTCTAAAACTTTAAAATATTTTTCAGTTTAAGGTTTGGAGGTGCCCCAAGTTACTGATTGTAGTGAACAAATAATTAGGTAGAAAAGGTAGAAAAAACATTACACAAAGGCAATAACTTGAAATATATTTACTAGATATTCTACCAGAATTTGGGGAAAACAAAAAGAAATTAGATTTGAAGAGAAAAAATCGATTTATTATATATTAAAAACGTTTATTTTTAAAAAATCCTGGGGCACCACTTAACGTTGAGCTATCGAAAAAAATATTGAATGATTTTTTTTCCCTGATATTCCATTTCATTTCAGAAAACTCTATATTATGTTCACTGCGCCTTAATTTACGTGGATTTGATTCTACTTGGCCAGAATTATAAAAAAACTAAGAAAACTATTGGATTTTTTTCACAATGGAAACGTGGTCTCCATGTGAATATTTTTTTAACGAAAATAACTTTCTCAAATTCTCCAAATTTAAAATGTTTTTAAAAAACCAATATCAAACAGGGACAGGATTCGTTTCAAGAGAACGCAATGTTTTTGATATAATATAGATATAATTTCGCATGGAGCTGGTACTTTTCAAGAATAATTTAGATATATTGTTCAGATGTCCTTTGCAAGGAACCAGCCATCAGAATAAATACATACCATGACGGACCACAATGTATACGTCAATTTTTGTAAAATTATTAATATTGCAAATCGTGTGCATAAAGAAAATAAGGAAATTAGGTTTGTAATCTTCCTTATAGAATTATTAATAAGCGGTGTAATTACTTTATAATTTATTTAGGTAGTAAAATGGAAAGTTTTTAGATAAGAATTTAGATTAATATAACTCCATTAGTAGACTTAGATGTATTTTTATTGTGTGTGTCAATTATTAAGAATAAGCTAAAATAAATAATAAAATATGTAGTAGATTTTATTTAATTAAAAAATTGCAATATTCAATTGAAAACTGCCTAAATTGAGAAGTTTAAATGGATTATTGTAAAAATAAGTCAACATTGTATTTTATTTAGAGTTTCCTCAAAAAAAAATGTTAATATCTACCAGCGAAGGATACTGGTGCCGTACTTTAGATAAATAATAGACTTAGGCTCTCCCCACAAGGGGAAACTGAAAAGAAACTGTAGTAGTTTGAAGACTAGGAGACTGTGCGACTACTCGAGATTTTAAAAAACAAGTTTTATAAAAACTAACAAGAACAGAAGCTACTTTATTAGATGTTTCTTAACATTGTCAAAAGTATTTCATCGAATTTTACGTTATTTCATTTCCAATACAAAACTAAATATTCAATATTAACAGGTCTATTTTTGTAATCCTTATTTGTAAATCACCCCACAAAGTCCAAAGGAGGTGAGGTCTGGGGATCTGGCGGATCACTTAATTCCACCTTTCTTCCCAATCCACTGATACGGAAACATTTGGTTCAAAAATTAATGCACTACTTGTAAACCAAAATAAGCGATGGCTCGATCCTGTTGGTATAAATAAAGAATTTCTAATTTATTGTAGAATAATCTATTCACATAAAAACTACAATTATAGTATTTAGCTATATTATTAAACATTGATAATCTACGAGATAATTTTATGATAATCTAAACCACACTGTTAGGATTTCATTAGACTTGAAAATCAGTATTTCCTTTTGCGGAATAATGAGACATATTTTCAGAATATGTTCCAATTATTTTTTGTTGCTGTTATGATTATGTATTTGAGTTGTGACGTGCATCCTGCCAGTAATTCTACGGACTATAGCAGTGCCGCTGTGTTCTTTCTCTGCAATTTTAGATTTGTTGTAAAATTGTGTAGGATTTTGGATATTGACATGCCAAACTGTGCTGTGGCTATTTGTAACAATTGCAACCAAAACTCAAAAGGCACAGATATAAAATATTTTGAAATTCCAAAAACTAGAGATTCGGCAAAACAATGGATTATTGGCTGCGAAAGGAGAGAGTATACCAATTCAATGAATGGTAAGTAAAAACTAACTAAGATGATTTAGGGCAGTAAATCGTTTATAATAATAGGATTATTTTCTTAATTAAAAATAAAGCGATCATATAGGAGAAAGATAGAGATTTAATGCGCATTAGCATCCGGTGTTAGTGTATCGTGACTGTTGAAAAACCATAAACAATACAATAATCGCCAAAGGTACCAATGATATAGTTTTTGATATAATATTTTAAAATCATAAAATACGGAAATATTTTTTTTAAATAGAATAATTATTACATGGCACTATTTTAAAAAGTTGTGTTGTTACCTATTGATTTATCATCAATTCTGCATATTAAAAGCATTCAGTAGATCTATGCCGATCTATAGAATTGATTATTAGATATATTCAACCTAAATCGAACTAATTCAATTAAAAAATTATTGTTATAGAAGATTTTGGTAGATATATTTTGAACGTTGTGAAAAGGTTTCGTGTGGTGATTCATTATAAAACTTTTGTATGAAATATTCAAAATCATCTTTGATACGATCTTGGCTGCTCGAATAGCAGTTAGTAATATCCTAATAATTTTTTCTTTTAATAGAAAAATTTTGTATTTTTCCACAAATCATGGAATTTCTTGTCTATCGTAAATAGTAAATTAAAATATTTCTAAAAAGTGAGGGAAAAAAATTACACACAGTCTACTCCACTAGTTTATTAGAAGGTTTTCTATTCAGAAAAACCTCATTGTCATATCGAACATGTTTCGAAGGCATAAACCCTCATCATCAGTGAAACAAAATAATATTTTACATGAAGAGAAACTCTCGACATTGTATATTTCAACTAAAACAGAAAAGATTGGAATAATTAAGTTGTATTAAATATTTTGATTTTTAAAAACTTTTTATAGAGAAAGCAAGAGATTAAGAGATGTAGAGAAATCTGTTTTTCTTACCTGAGAAGCAGAAAAAAAAGAAAATACTTTACATGATGTAATTAAACTTGAAATTTTTTATTTTTTTTTACTTTGGAAGTAGAGAATTATAATATACAATACTTCGGATACATTTGGAGTTTGATTTTATTTTTGGAAAACATATTAAAGTCAAAGAAATCAAAAATTTAAAAAATTCGAAAACGTGCCATCTGATTGTGACGAAAGCACAAAATGGTGGTTTAAATTTAAAAAAAATATCATTACTACTCTCCCGTAACCACTATAGTGGCACCACCTATCTATTTAACTCCATACTTTGACGTCAGTTCAATTACTGTCAACTTCAAATAAAATCATTCCTTTCAACATTACAGTTTTCTTTTTTACCTACTTTGCAAAACCGAACGTTTGAATTTCTCCTGACTTCGTTACCTGTTACCCTTATCGTATATAAAATATTCACTGATTTATTTGTCTAATACACTACCACAACATTTTTCTCACTTCATAATGTTACCTAATCCTGGTAACTCTGTTAGCTTTGGACATTGCATTAACTTTTTATTTTTTAAATTTAAACCATGGGGTGCGGAAGAAGGTACACACTCCCCAATCGGTAGGTCATGCAATGGCAATAAACCAAGGGTTGATAGCCCTTGGGGGGTGTCGCATGACTGAGGATCGTGGTTAAGAACCCACGTTAAACTGTAGGTCGCCTCGGGAATGGCCCTGGCAGCGAACGAAGAGGAAAAAAGCCTAATTCGAAAGAAGGGCAGAACGGCAAATTTAAACCACCATTTTGTGCTCTGGTCACAATCAGTTTTCGAATTTTTGATTTTTTTGACTTTAATATGTTTTCCAAAAATAAAATCAAACTCCAAATGTATCCGAAGTATTGTATATTATAATTCTGTACTTCCAAATTTGAAAAAAAAAATTTTTTTAAAGTTTTTCAAGTTTAATTACATCATGTACAGTATTTAAAAAACTTTTCTTTTTCCTTTTTCTGCTTCTCAGGTAAGAAAAACAGATTTCTCTACATCTCTTAATCTCTTGCTTTCTTTATAAAAAGTTTTTAAAAATCAATATCTTCAATACAACTTAATTATTCCAATCTTTTCTCTTTTAGTTGAAATATGCAATGTCGAGAGTGTCTCTTCATGTAAAATATTATTTTGATTTCGCTGATGATGAGGGTTTATGCCTTCAAAACATGTTCGATATGTCAATGAGGTTTTTCTGAATAGAAAACCTTCTAATAAACTAGTGGAGCAGACTGTGTGTAATTTTTTTCCCTAACTTATAATATCACTCCACTGAGAGATAGACTACTTCCACAAAATATTTCTAAAAAGTTTGTTGTAGGTACAGGGTGAGTCAACGATAGAGTAAAGTTAATTTTCTTCTTTAACTTAAGAATTAGACAAAAATTCGAAATACAAAAGTTGTAGAGACCATTGCGGTGCACATTTTAAAATTATGCTGGAGTATACGGAGTGGCGCAAAAAAAACGTGGCGAATATAGGAACTTTGGTATATTGTATTATTTTCTGATTCCCCATAAAATTCTACGCTTATTTTGTATAAAATGTTATATGTCTAAATTTAATAGTTTATGAGATATTGACATTTAAAATATGGCATTACAATTCCACCTATATTTTTAGTGTAGAATGTTATGTGTGTAAATTCAATACTTTTTTGAGATATTGAGGTTTAAAATATAACATTTTGAGACTTTGACAGGTTGTAACATTGGAACGGATCAGGTTAGAGAAAAATGGTCTTTACCACCCTATGACCTTACCTATAGGCAAGCTGCGCCTGATATACAAAAAACACACTCATAATCATCATATACAATTTAGTCCTGGTAGACCTTAACAAGAAGTGCTAAAAATACTTTCATTTAGAGGACCCCCTTTCCTGCGGATTGTTAAAACCAAACTTTTTAACTTAAAAGATTTGAATTTTGATATCCATAAGTAAGTTTTAATTTTTTGTTATTCTCTTATACCTATTTAATCTTTTTTTAAACTTTAATCTCCAGTATTTACGAGCACCCACTGCATCAAAAATGTATACCTTTAATGTTCTACATACTTAAATAGGAGGATATACAAACTACAATAATAATTCACTTGCAATTAATATAATTCAACTTGCGAATACTTTAAAGCGCTTAAATGGGCTCCACATATTCCGCCCAACGTCTGTACCGACGGTTGTCATGGCAACCACCGAACCACAAGTTTGAAGTTCGAATGGGAACTCGTAATAAACTGGGGCTCTGATAAATCGGCCATCGCACACCTAGCAGATATTTCCTTTGCAAAATGCAGCGACATTTAAAACCTTATAAAAAGTAATTAAAAAGTTTATCTCCGACAAAAATAATGGACTTCCAATTCAAAAAATTATATTGGTGAGTCTGAGTACTCAATTAATGGCCTTAATTTGTACTTGTGGACTTTTGATGATATTAAGTACCTAATTTGTTAGTACTAGCACCCTCCTAGGTATACAGGGTGATTCCTAAGTTGATACTTGTGTATTAGCCGTGTATAGAAGGAAATAAAATAAACAACATTTTCAAAAAACTTAAAAATAGGCGAGATACAGAAGTAGCAAATCTAAATGCGGGCCTGGTTATCAAAACATAGCCGATATACTTTTTGGAAAAAAGGTATTTGAAAATGTTTATTTTACCCTGTATAGGCCAAGGGCGGCCACTGGCTTCTTGTAACATGAGAAATGTTAAAAAATATTTTGTTTAGGATAATAATATTATACTATCAAATCAAGGTGATAAGGCACTCTGTACATAAACGTAAGGTGTCAAGAAGAAATGCTGCATAAAATATATGGATTTCAAATGTGTGTACTTTAACAATAATTATTAATAATAGCTTTAGGAAAGTGATGCTCCAGTCGCGATAAAAAAAAGTAAAATAGAAGGTAGACTTATACGAAAGGGAAAGGTTCAATAAATTATTTTATTATCGGCACCGTCAGAGATTCAAAGGATTGGCTGTAATAAAAGGTTAATAAAATTTATTGTAATGAAGTGAAGAAAACTAATTTAAAAACTTTTTGCTATGTCTTTGTAAGAATATATGTATATACAGGAGTACCTAACCTCCCCTGCTAACCCGGAAATAGCGTAAATGATACATATTTACTTTTAAACAACAATTGTCTTGTTATTCAAAATGGCGAATATCCGCCATCTTGGGGATCACCTCTTTTTTAAGGTCGTTTTACGCCTCATTCAACCCTACACTGTTAATACGTTAAAATTTACCGTTTCAAAATAGTGATTCTGAAAATTATTGAAAAATACATACCTATGTTTGGCAAATTCACCTTTTCTTGAATAATAAATCCATAATTTTATGTGTTCAGTAAAAATTTACTTTTTTAAAAAAAATTGTGCGACTCTGACATCTGGTCAACAGGGACACCTCCGTAATTAGACAAGGGCCTGGTTGGTACACTGATGGACCAAAAAGGTATATCTGGGGAAAGAATGAAAATCAGCATTCCCCTGGCAAACTACGCCACAATATACCAAACGAAAATACGTGCTATACAGGCATGTGTACAAATATCGAAAAGGGCTACCACGACCAGGAGATATACATTCTGTCAGACAGTCAAGCTGCCCCCAAGGCCCTGAAGTTTAGCCGACTCACATCGAGGATCACAACATAATGCCTAAACAACCTGAAAGACCTAGCAGCAAGGAACAACAGGGTAGAATTCCTATGGGTTTCTGGTCACTCGAGGATAGCGGCTGGAGCCGGATCATCTCAAAAACTCAGGGGCCCTAAATCTGCCCTTGGCATATCAAAACAGGCAACCAAAGTAACATCAGACAGGTGGGCACAACAACAATACCTATCTCGATTGAAAAGGATACCTGGTCAAACCCAAGCAAGGGCCACAATTGGAAAACCCTCCAAAAAGCTATCAACTGGAATGTTGCTTTTAACTCGCACCCAGCTAAATCAAGTGGTTGGCCTACTAACTGTCCACTGCCACTTAAGAAAACACCTACGTCGAATAGGAATTTATAATGGTCCCATTGAATGCATACTTTGCGGCGAAGAGGACGAAACCGCCTCACATATCATATATAACTGCAAAACACTGACCCGAAGAAGATTCAAAATCTCCGGAGGAATCCAATGTAGGGATAACCCACCCGCATGAAAAACTTGGTAGAAATTTACTGGACCTTATAAAAGGAACGAATCTTTTCTAGCAAGATAGGGGCGCACCATAAGCTGCTAGGCTGCAGTGCAGGAAGCTTGGTCTGAACGCCCGGTCCACTCCTTAAACCAATCAACCAACCTATTCATACAACAATCTTAAGCTGATTAGCGTTAATCACATAGCTCAGTTATAGTTAGAAACAGTTTGCACACTGTTTTAAACCATTCGTGATTGCTGAACGAACAAAGCTAATGGTAAATTTAAAAATGTAAAACGGGCGCGATTCTTATTCACTCCAAGTGCACTTTTAAATATCAATTTAAAAAATATATTTTTAAGGGGTTTTTCAAAAATTTTAATGAATGCTCGCCATGTATTACCGTCACACTTACACCTCAGTGAATAGAGACAGCGACGACCTATCATTCCTCTGTGCCTCAGTCCAAGTCGGGAACAAAATTCTTTAAATTTAATTACCGACGTTATAAGAGACGTTAGTTATTT
The DNA here is from genome assembly GCA_935413205.1 of Polydrusus cervinus. NCBI lineage: Eukaryota > Metazoa > Arthropoda > Insecta > Coleoptera > Curculionidae > Polydrusus > Polydrusus cervinus. The sequence goes on along the minus strand of OW284514.1, from coordinate 19,983,769 downwards.
AGAAGTGAAATAGACGGAAGAAATTATATTAGGCCCTCCAGGGTTGGCTTCATCGGCAGTAGAGTAGGTAGCATTAAAAATTAAAAAATAAATTGGCCTAAAGTAGGGCGTGTGCCCGCTATCAATCATTTTTAGAAAATTTTAAATTAATGTCGGCCAATAAAATTTAAAACAACTTTAATAGGCGTGTACGATAATAAATCAAACTTTAAAATGGTTTGTCCGGTTAAGGTACAACTTGATGACTAGATGTATTGTAGCTTCATAGAAAGGCAAACTATTGTGTTAAGACCACTAAGACATACTCTTAATTGCGTACATCCCCAGGGGGCGAACCGATTTAGCTTTTTAATATTTTCTACTGTATTTTTTTATCTTCCGGGTCTGCTTGAACAAATGGAATATTTTCTTTAATTTGCTTCTGTTTGACTATAAATTCATATTTTTATCATTTTTTTAATTCATATATTCAGTTATGTAACAAAATACGATATCACATATTTGGCTTCTTAATGTTGTTAATTAATTTGTTATTAATTTTATAAAGTGTCGCGCTTTGGCCAACCGATTTAAACAACAGTAAAAGCACGTAAAAAATCGTGACGTCATTTTACTCGTCGCTGCAGTAAGGTATACTTTGCTCTGTGTTGTTAATACCAGGGCCTGTTTTCCCAAAGGGCCTTTGGCCTTGGGTCCCGCTTTCAGAGGGGCCCCGCGCTCTGTCTGAGCGACACTATACTTATTTATACAGTTTAAGACAAAAAAAACTTCATTTGCAGAACTGAGATCCTGCTAAACCATAAAATACACGCCAATCGACAGATTTATTTATTACTACCTGACATGTTGTGGCACACTTCTACTGATAATAAAAAAATTATTATATTGAAAAATATTAATTATTATTTTAAGAGAACTATAATGAAAGCCGTCATTGACGTAAACTTGCTGGTATTTGTTCAATCATACGCCTCGACGACGCGACGGTCGCGGCTTCTTTATAGTTCCTGGCAAATTATGATATTTATAATTTTTAAAATAATTATTATAGTTTTTATTTCGATTTAAATTCATTCAAAAATAAAAATCAACTTTAAAAGAAATTGATTAGAAATTATCTTATTATTGATTTTAAAATAATGCTAATTAAAAATAGCCGCACAAAGGAAGGCGAACGAATAAAGGGGCCCGACAAGCATTGTGCCGTTTACTAGTCTAGCAGGCGAGACGCGAAAATCTCAACTTGCTTTTTGATCTATGTCGGCTTCTTTGTATGCTATATTTAATTTAGGAGTTTTTTTTAATTATTCTTCAAATATATTTTTATAGTATAAACCTATTCAAAATTGTTTTCTAGACTTAATAAATATTAATAAATTATTATTTTGCAGCTTATTAAGAAAAAAACACTATGAAGTTGTGAGGGGCATGGGCGCCCATAGAGGGGGGGGGGTGCCCCTCAGATTCTGGGGATGTCAATTTTGATAGTTTTTGATATCGCATACCGCGGCCACGTTTTTTTTGCTAGTTACCCTCCCAGCCTAAAAGTGTCTCTATGATCACTTAAGATTAGTGGCCTCGGATTGTGGAATGGACCTAGGGTCCCCTATACTCAAAAATATGCCCTAATTAATACAGCGCGCCTAGTTTTATAGTTATCAATCATAAATAAATAATAAAATCGTAATATAAATTTTGTATCTCCACGACCATTACTGAATGCAATAATTCCAAAATCATTTTTGATAATAGAATGTAAAAATTCTCGCTCTTGAGTTGGAATATTTATTCGGAAATACTTGCTTCTTATGCGTTTTGCGTGTATTTTTATTCCATAACAAGATACGGAATGAATATTCTGTAATTGATCTAAACGACATAGGTTGCCATGAATTTCGAAACTGTCAATGTCAGTAGACAAATTTTAGTGCATGTCAAAATATGAGTCAAAAATCGGATGAATCAAATATGGAACTGGATAATTCTCCACCTGAAATTACAAATATTGCGAATAGTATTTTTGGTCGTGGAGAAAATATAGTCTGCTACTCGGTTGGAATGAAAATTCGATACTCGTGGTTCCTCACGCTCGGTACGCTCGCGTTCGGAATCTTCCACTCGGATCAAATTTTCATTCCAACCTCGTTACAGAATCTAGTAATATCTTTCTCTAAGAGGGTAAAACAACCCCTAAAATTTGAATAATTATTTTATAATAAAAACAACTAACTTTTGGGGAAAATGCCAAAATACGTTATTTTTATTTCATTTATTTATTTTAAAAAATTTATAGGCTAACTATAATATAATTATTACTATAATTACATTAACCACATTGCTATCGACCTTAGGTCCTTTTTTATTTTATGTTTTTTCTTATGTTGGCATTTTACCCCTAAGGGCTAAAACACGCCTCTGCCAATCACTTATCAACGCCTTGCCATTAAAGATAGAAAGTTGACATTTTTCAAAGAGCTTTAGGTTATTCTCCAGACTTCACTCAGATAGGATTATGCAAAATTTACCCCCTAAGTAAAACGACTACTAAAAATTAAATAATTGTGTATTCCCAAACCAAAGGTTTTATGAAAAAAGGCCGAAATATAGATTTTATTTAATTTTAGGAGATCTGGTTAGGAAGCACCTTTACTCCTTCGGGGGTCTTCAACACTAAAATGTATACTTCAGTCCTTTTCTACAAAAACCCAATGGTTTTTCGAAATAAAAAGTCACTGATTTTTTGGGAGTGAGTTTTGAGTTTTACCCTCTTGGAGAGTAAATCTTGAGAACTTCCTTTTAAGGGGGATTTCTACTGTGATGGTTTTCAAAAAATCGAAATTTTTTTTCGACGTTTTTTGACTCTCTATAGTCTCCAGAATAACCGTGTGTAAACGTTTTTACCAAATTTACTCCAAAAAAAAGTTACATCCAATTTTATGATTGCCGGTCAGTTCTCACCACTAGCCGCTTTTTAGTTAAGCCGTGTTCTCAGAGCTACGTTCTGTCGCCAGAGACATCATCTCGACCAATCAGGATCGTCAAGTCAGGCTCGCAAAGAGGCAGGAAGAATCAGCTCGTTTATCGTTTTTCGAGGAAGAGGGGGGTGTAATCTACGGGCCAGGCATCGCAGACTAAGTGACAGTGAAACAATTTTGTTGTGAACCACCGTTGAAACTTTAAAGTTATTTTTCTCGAAACCCTGTTTTTCGCGCTGGCGGAAAGTACTTCGGTATGTTCAAATTGTCAGAATTTAATGATTTTGGTCTTAAAATTCTCAGAATACAAGTGGTTATAGCCCCTCTAGAATCAAGTATTTTACGATATTACAGAAAATGTTACGGCCCTTAAAATACAAAAAAAAATGGTAAATTTAAAAAAAAAAATTTAAAAATTTACTCGAGTTTTGACTTGATTTTAGTGGGGGCAATAACTACATGCTTAGAATTACAGAATCTGGGTAAATTTTATTTTTGTCATGAATAGAAAAATTTATTTAAATTCCGCCAGCAAGTTACGTTTTTTTTGAGGAGGTAACTTCAGCACTCTGTAGCACCCTCAAGTTTTTCATTTTTTGGGGGTTGAAAATTTTTTTTTGGTACATCTTATCTTTAATAAAAAGAATTGAAAACTTGTTTTTCTGCATTTGTCTTATTATCCCCAGAAAAAAATCGAACAGAAACGATAAAAATAGGACAATCACAGTAGAAATCCTCCTTAATGGATGTCTTGAGTCTAAAGTAAGTCTATATACAAAATAAACTGACGTCAGCGTCAGGCCCAATCGTCGCGCACGTTACAATATTTAAATTTCTTGACATTTTCAATTGTCTATATTTTAAAGGCAGGGTAAATAAAAAATAGTCGACCGCTTAATTTTCAAGGCTCAAACTAAAAAAGACACTTATTTTTCAGGGTAGCCATCACCTTTCCTGCTAGATCCGCCCCTGAATTGATGCACAAAAGCCGAATTATTATTTAATTACAAAAGTATTGCCGACACGACACCCTCAGGCAAGATCGTATTCATGGTGGCACAGACAAAAATATTCTTAGAAAGGTACCTACTTGAAGTAGGTCCTTACTAAAAGTTGCAGAAAGAGAAGGTACCGGAATATGTTAATCTTGACGACGGTATTATTTCTTTAAAAGCCTTCCAATTTACTTGTCTCATAAAGAATTTTTTGCTAATGAATGTGGGAAATTATTTTATGTAAAATATTGCTAACATGCTTTTTGGTTGACAAAATTTTTCATTTTTTCACAATAAAAATTTTATATATTTTATCAAACTGAAAATTAAGGTTAAAAAAAGTATCTATTTATAAATAGTATTTCTACTAAATGTAGCGTCAGCCGGAAAAATTCGTAATTTTACACATAGAATTACATTACAAAAATAATTCATAAAAAAGTAAAGAGCCTGTTGCCCCAAGAAATAATTTTTTTACTCCCACATGGAAATTTGCTATTTCCTTTACACTTAGGTGATGAGAAAAGTAGGCTATTCCAGTTAACTGTACGGCAAAATTTCATATTCTTACTGTCAGAGCTACACAGTGTTGCGACCCTTTGTTAAGAAAAATTCTACGAATGCACACAAAGCGGAAAAAGTATTTTTTAGCAGATCACAACCATTAGTGATCCTAAAGAATATCCCACGAATAAAACACTGCGTAAAAATCTCTTTTCAACCTATCATTCTTCTGTTCTTTGTTCTCACGAATCCGGAAATTTCCCATTAGTTGACAACATTGTTAGAAAAAATATATTTCTCTGTGGCGTTCTTATACAGTACTGACCAAACACAGTTTAGTGTATTTACTGAGGGTCCGCCTCAGGGCCGTAGCCAGAACCAAATTTTTGGTAGGGCTATTCGATTCCTTACCAGGGCCCATATTCTCACGTTGAAATATAATGATATTTGATTTTTAAGGGACGCTGTAGAATTTTTTACATTTTAGAACGACCGACATCCGACATGCTTCATTCATATGCATGTATTATATTATTTATTATAAGCCAGTGGCGTAGCCAGAAAATATGCTCGGGGGGGGGGGGGGGGGGGGGGGGCTGAATGGGTGTAAAATATTTTTTTTTGGAGAAAGGGACAGTGGGGACTACATGTATTTCATGATATTGTACCTAAGAAAGAAGACGGAATAACGCCGCAGGCGAAACATTTTCGGGGCCACGCCCAAACTTCGTTTATAGTTAACCTAACTACTAACAAATTTCATTAAAATTATTAAGATTTGTTTTTGTAAATGTTTTTTTTTACTTTTTTTTTGATTTTCCTTTCTTTATTAAAATAAAAACATTTTTTATATTTGTAAATAATATGAATATTAGCCCATTTACGGCCAAGACATGAAATCATCATTATGTTTTGTTGGGATTATATTTTTTATTATTTTAAAGGTCATAACAACAGGCATTTTTACAAAAAAAAAATTTCGATATGAAGTTTTTTTTAAAGCGTGGTGCGTGTACGCCAAATCTAAGAACTAAATTTAAAAAACTTATTTTAATTTCTAATAATATGATAGTTTCTAAAACAGTCAGGATGTAAATGTACATTGCACTTTTCACATAAATAAATGGTATGATTTTGACACAGTTTACATCTTCTTCGCGCATTTTCCGCATGACTTATTATTAAATGACCCACATTATCAAACCGAACCTCATTGGGAACAGATTCTCTTGGTGCCCTACCGTCAGATATTTCACTTTCGTTGGATTCTTCACTTCTTAGCAAACGTAATGCTAAGTAAGAATTAAAAATCGTATTGGGACATACGCGAGTCATTTGCTTTTCTATAAATTTTCCAACAATTAGCTATGACGCTATCCAGAGCATTGATGAAAAGAGGCCACCACCACTTTTTTCCTCATATATTTGTTCTATAATTCGCAATTGCATTGTCGTGAAGATCTACCCCTCCCATATACTGATTATACTGTTTTATAACGTCAGGTTGTGGAAGTTGTACTTCTTTGTGATCTTTTCGATTGTACCTCTTGGCACTTGCTAGAGGTTGAACAGAAAAATTATTACTAGCAACTGTAACAATAGCATTATCATTCCATCTGACAAGAGTAACTTTAGTGTTTTCATCAAAAGCATAGTCATAAGCACCTCGACCTTTTTTTGATAGGATTTTAGCACTATCTAGGGGAGCTTTATTGGTTCGATTATCTCTAATCGTTCCAGTGGCAAAATAATTTAGCTCTCGTAGTTTTTGAAATGACGAAAAGTAATTATAAAAGAAAATTCGGTGGTGCGCTGGAATCATTAATTTAGCTGTTTACGCTGTAAAATTCGAGGCACAACTAAATAAACTATCCATATCAAAACGAGCTCTGACAAGTCTCGGCATGATATTATTCGGAAAGCTACAATTCACATATTCCGCCAACGGTTCGTGTACGCACCAGTTCGTTTTATGTTCTAATTTTAGGAAACTTGGATTTCTTTACATCAAAAACAATATAAAATTGTTTTATATAGTATTTAAGTAATACAAATACATAAAAATAGTCACAATAAATGTATGTATTATAATTTACTATCAGGTATAAATATTTTTATACCGACTGGGTCAAAATTAACTGTTTTAAAAAATTCACACAACGAAAATAAAACCCCACCACAAAATCGAAATATTGATAATAATGCGTATGTACTTTAGGCAATGCACAATTAAATTAATATCTAATAAATAAGAAACCGTTTTTTTTTTAATAAATAAATATTACCATGGTGCGTATACGCACCATTGGCCGAAAATGGGTTAGTGTCAATCGAAAATTTTAACATAAGACGTATGTATGACTCTAACGCGCGATTTTTGGGCTCGATTTTTCATAATTAAAAATAAGTAAATATCGCTCTCCACGCCAAAATTGATGATTTTTCGGAAATCATGTATTTTTGGAGCGTAAATCTAGGAGCAGTTTTTAGTGGTTCTTAGGTTTTGAAATACTCTGTCTTAAGTGCCGTTTTGTATATTCATAAAAAATCATTCTCGTTTCTTCCCGCACTATTTTTTTTTAATATAAATCATCACACTTCTTCAATAAAAAATGTTTCAATTAAAATGTTTACCATAATTTTTTTCTTTAAAAATAAATACCTAATTATTTTTTGTTTTTGTTGTAAAAATATATTATTGCAATGGGTTATATTTTTGTTGGTTTAAAATAGCTATAAAAAAGGGAAAACGAAACAGACAGGGAAGGACAGGACTCTACCCGTATGACGAAATTATTTAAATAATTTCATTTTATTAAACTTATCAAATCACTTGCAGACATTTTTGACACATATTTTTTTCAATTTTAAAATCTTTGTTACCAGGGCTCAATATTTTTTACCAGGGCTTCGCCCTGGCCAGCCCCCCTCTAACTACGGCCCTGGTCCGCCTTCTTTTTCAACACACTAAATTACATGATTTATCTGTATATGGTACAATATGTTATTAATTTGTTCAATATAACAAAATATAATAATTATACACATCTATAATTGATTTATTAATAATACAACCTATTGAATGTGCATAAAAAAAGAATTTCATTAAGCATTATTATTAAGTTTGTTTTACCATAATTTTAATAATGATCCCGTGACCAAGACGGTAAAGCGTCGAACTATAGATCCAATGATCGAGTCGTGAGTTCAAGCCCGGCAGCCTGCAAACTTTTAAAAAAAATTTAACATGCGGTTCGTAATTTTGGTCGTAGAGAAAATATACTGTTTAACTCGAGTGGAATGTCCCTATTCCACTCGGAAATTTGAGCACTCCGCCTACGGCGTCATGCTCGATTTACTTTCTCGTGAGATATAGATATCATATCCACTCTTGTACTACTATTGTCGACGACTATAGTGTTCGTTACCATGGCATAAAATATTTTTTTCTACTCCCACATGGAAATTTGCTGTTTCCTTTACACTAAAGTGATAAGGTTAGGTTAGGTTAGGTAAGAGTGGCAGACCCTTGGTTCTGACCAAACGGTCTCACGTAGTCCTGATTAGGTCCGTTGTGATACCACACGTGTTCCGTAGAACCCACCTTCATCAGATCACTGATGGTTTATGCGACGTAACCGCGGAAGGATTTTAACAACTCATTCAAACCAGCCACTACTGTTCAGAAATCTGCTCAGCCGTCCAAGTTGTAAGTTGTTTAGTTCCTCCAGGCTATCGAAAGATGATTCACCCAGAGTAGTGAACCTCCTTCTTGCGAGGCCAGGGCATTCACACAGAAAATGTTGAATACTTTCTTCCTCTTCCTCATCTCTGCAGCTTCTGCAGAAGTCGTTAGTGGGTATTTGCATACGTTCGGCATGTCTACCGAAGAGGCAATGTCTACCGAAGAGGCAATGTCCGGTAACAACCGCAGTAATATTTCTCACGTCTTTTCGACTGTGTCTCAATAGCTCTGCGGTTCTCTTTTTATCGAATGTGGGCCACAGTTGCCTGGATGTACTACAGGTTGTCAACCCTGTCCATCTGTTCTGTGCAAGCTGCTTGGCCGTGTAGTCAATCTCCTCTTTGACCAATCCCAGTGGTTTGTTCACTGTATTGTCTGCTAGATCAGCTGGCATGCCTGCGCCCTCTCTTGCGAGCGCATCGGCAGCCTCGTTGCCATCTATTTTGGAGTGTCCAGGAACCCAGCACAGAATAACCCGATGTTGGTTGCCAAGTGTGCATAGATTGTTGCGGCATCGCTTTACGAGCTTTGATTTGACGCTGCTGGAACAGATTGCCTTAATCGCCGCCTGACTATCACTGAAGATGGTGATTGACGAGGCTACTCCCAAGCCAAGGTGTTCTTGCAGGATATTGACCGCCTTCTCTACTGCCAGTACTTCCGCTTGAAAAATACTACAATAGTTGGGGAGTCTATACGATTTCTGTATTTGTAAACTTTCGGAAAAGACCCCGGCTCCCACACCAACGTCCATCTTTGAACCGTCTGTGAAGATTGCGTGATCTGTTTTCGTTATATTCTGATTGCCTTCCCACTCTTCCCTACTCGGAATGAGTATAGAATACCTTCTATCGAACCATGTTATTGGGACAGAGTAATCAGTCGGGTCTCGTGATAAGAAAAGTAGTCTATTCCAATTAACTGTGCGGGAATATATCATATCCATCAGATAGGTAATGAAACTGACCAATCACACTAGTCAAGAAGCCAAATTGACATGTTGTTTTTAAAAGTACTGACCAATCACAGTATATTATTTTTACTGAGGCTCCGCCTTCTTTTTCAAGACATTAAATTATAGAATTTAAATGCATATGGTACAATTTGTTATTAATGTGTTCAATATAATAAAATCTAGACGCATTTATAATAGATTTATCAATAATGCAACATGCTGAATGTTCATAGAAAATTAATTTCATGTAGCATCATTTATCATTTGGTTTTCCGATATATTTAACTAAAAGCTTCGATAGTCCAGACGTTAGAGCGTTGGACTATATAACCAATGGCCGTGAGTTCGACCCCGGCAACCTACAAACTTTTTTTTTCATTTTTTAGCATAAGGTCGTAGAAAAAATATACTGTTCAACTCGAGTGGATTGTCCATATTGCCCTCGGAAGTTTGAGCACTCCGCCTACGGCGTCGTGCTCAATTTACATCCTCGTGCGATATGGACATCATATCCACTCTTGTTGTACAAACTACTATTAACGGTAATCTATCAATAAAAATCGATATTGATATTGTATCTTAAATTTTTCATCTAAAAATCATTGTTAACTTGCAAAAATGTTCTTCATATTCTCTAATACATCTGGTCATTTGAACTAGTTTATCGAACAGGAAATACTATAAATTATTTTCACTTTCGGTCTAAGAAGCGGAGAAATGTAGCAGCCACGCCTTTGTTATGCCATTAAAATATGAATGTATGTTAAAAATTTAATACCGTTTTGTGCAAATGATCCTAACCAATACAGGGTGTCTCAGTCTTAGTAATATTATTTTAAATCAAAGTGTTTCGAAATCTCAATGTGTGGATATTACGTACATTGTGAAAAAAAGGGATTTACTATTTAATTGAAATATTTTAAAAACTTCTAAATATATGAAAGGAAAATCTTCTTCTTTTCTAAATATATATTTAGATGCATATACACTGCGTCCATTAATTATGGAGTAGTTAAAAAAGTACTTGATTTTCAAGAGTCCATATTTTTATTAAAATTCAATCAATCCGTTCCATTCTTAGTTTATTGGGTAGGCTAAGTACAATATATTTAACTCTACTTTATGTCTTTTTTATACAGGGTGATGGCTAAAACATCATGCTATGTTAAATCTACTGAGTTTAAAATTGATGTTTCTATAATACGAAGCAATAAAAATTAAATTTTAATTAAATATTATTGTAATGAGTACAGCAGTGGCGGCTTGCGGTCTTAAAAAATGGTGAAGAGCTAGGTATAGTGCGGGTACTTAAACAAATATTGACTAATAACCGGTGTAACAAAACGTCTCTCTTATCCTCATCTGTCCAACGACTGAATGGAGTTTCCAACAAATTACAAACTATGTCATCAATTGGGTTCATTTTTATAACTCACAACTAAGTAGGTATATACGTACAGTACTTAATTAACTGAAAAATAAGAACAAAACTTTTAGTCACACAGTAAATCACGTAAAAACGATATCTATAATCGTAAGTTTCGCGAAGCCTATTCTCATCAAGGCATTCTACTTGTGATAAGTTTGAAAACTGGGAAAATTCGCGCCTACTAATATTTCGCTTCAAAAATTTCAATTTTCAAAGAAAAGCTGAAATTACACCCTTTGTTTTTATTAAATTGAGGCTGTCCTCTTTGTAATTGTAAGTTAATGTCATTAAATTTTTTGAACAAATCTGTCAAATACGCGATGTCTGCTTTCAAAGTGATCAGGTTTTCTTTAAAATTTGGATCTTTACTTTCCAGAAACTCTAAAACTGATTCAAAAAGTGAGTAAAATCTTGTTAAACATGCCCTTTCGACAACCAGCGTACTTCAGTATGTAAGAGCAATCGCTGGAAGTCTTCATCATTTTCATCGCACAATTGTGCAAATAAACGCGTATTCAATGCATTGCTTCTTATTTTGTTAACTGCATTAATCACAAATTGAACTGATTGGTGCAAACTATCACTCAAATTTTTCACTACCAGATGTTGTCGGTGGATGACACAGTAAATTGCAGTTACCTCTGGTATAATTCTTTTAAGATGGCTTATAACCTCACGATATCGCCCGATCATGGCAGGAGCACCATCTGTTGCCACCGAAAGAACGTTTGTGAATAGGATCGATTTTCGATACAAGTTTTTACAAGTAACAGTCGCTGAGCTTTATAAAATATTATCTGGATACATTGATAGGTGAAGTCAAGCCAACATTTTAGTTCTTCACTATCGAAACCAGATAAATTTTCGTAGACCCCCGCTTACGAATTGTGGACCCCCATATTTTTGTCACGCCTACGTAGACCCCCGTCGAGTCTCCCGTGGACCCCTGGGGGTCCACCTGGACCACTTTGGGAACCACTGAATTTAACTGAACTAATATTTATGGGTAATAGAGCACTAAGTACACATCGGAATATACAATATATTTTTTAACAGGCAGTAGTCCCTAATGTTCCCTTAATCAGTGAACAATTTATACTGATGCATGATAATGCTAGGCCAAATGTTGCACGGGTGGTAAATGAATATTTAGATGAGGTTGGTATTCGGCGGTTAGACTGACATGTATGTAGTTCGCGTTTGATTTAAACCAAATTGAAAATTTTTAGGATAATTTGAATGTGCGATGACGAACGCCCCATGCAATCAAGCCCTTTACAAGAGCTAAGATAAGTACTTTAACAAGAGTAATCCATCAAGAAGGAATCGTTAGGCTTATTAACTCATTATCTAGCGGAATGCGTCTTATTATTAAAGTTAGAGGAGGATATACACCAAACTAATTTTTTTTATAATGGTTTAAAATTGTGAAAAAATTAAAAGATTTTGAAAACACTTTGAGTTTTGTTTAAAAAATTATATATCTTACTTACTTACTTTTAAAAGCTCTTTATTTATTATATATTTTACATTGTCAGGTACTACTAACTAATCTAATGATACTAAACTCATAGATAATGTACATATATGATATTACGTCACATAGATAACACAACAAGGCAACGCCCCGTTGGAGCTGGTGTTGTCTCGTGGTAGTAGCACACTGGCTTGCACTTCTTTTGTTAGGGACAGTTCCAGTAGTCTATTACTGCCATGAAGGATTCAGTTTTGAATGAGACTTGAAGGTTTTTAAATGACTTTATCGCTAACGTAATGGAGTTCGGGGTACGTTTGCTGGGAAAAATAGGTTAAAAAACCAGCTTAATTTTCGCAGGTACAGTGTAGCATTTTGTCAAAGACTCGAAATGATCAGGTGGGTGGATACTTTAAAGTGGGATAGGCTAAGCCCGCGTGGTATGAGAAATGGTGTAACGTTCTTATTTGGTTATGGTTGTTGGTTTTTAATTTACTCTATTTTTATTATAAATTGGCAGTTTGTGGTAAAGGGGTTTGTGTATGTAGTCGGCTTATTCTCTTATGTATGTCATGTTTGCTGTCAGTATCGTGTTGTTCGGTTTTGTTTCGTAAAACTTGTCGCTTCGTCTTGTAAGTACTGTTTTAAGTATGGTGTGTTTGTTGCGTTATGTAATACACGTAGTGGCGTAAGTCTTGGTGCAGAAAGTATTTGTCTAAGTACTATGTTTTGTAGTTTTTGTAGTCTGTTGTATTGGTGGTCTGAAATACTGCACCAGACCAGTCCTGCGTAGGTCAGTACTGGTCGAATCATTTGATTGTAAATTGTCTGTTTGTTCTGTGGTGAAAGAAATGATTCGTGTCTAAGTAATTTTTGTAAATTGTTGGTCGCTGCGTAAAATTTCTCTATTGTTTATGTCGTGTTTGGTATAAACGTCAGTTTTTGTCTAGCGTAACTCCTAAATATTTTAACGTTTGTTTGGGTTCAATTTCTTTATTATTCATTATTAGGTGTTGATTTATATGAACGTTGTTTCTTTTTGTTGTAATTATTAAGCATTCGCATTTCCCTTCGTTTATTTCAAGTTTCCATTTCTCGTACCACGGGAGGAGGACACTTAAGTGATTGGAAAGGTGCTGTCTGGCTACATTCGCATAGTACGAGCTTGCGGTTGGAGTTTGGGAAACCTGGGATATCGGCTGTATAAAGGTTGAACAGTGGCGTCGCCAGTGCAGTGCCCTGCTGCAATCCAGCATGCAGAGTTACAGGAGAGGACAAATCATCTCCCACCCTTACTATATATCTTCTAACAATAGAGATAACGCAATAAAAAATAAATAAAAAGTTTTTAGTTATGTACTATTTATAAAAATATTAACCGTTAATTCGATAACAAAAATTCAATATGCTTGAAGTATCAAATTAAAATAACAGGAAATAAAAAACCTTTTAGTTCATTAAAATGTTTTTATTACTCTTTTATTGTTTGTGCTCTAAACAATATTGATATTAAGTTAAGTGAATTAAAAACTTGAATATATATTATATACATTTACGTTATTATTGTGTTCACACGATTAAGGGAAATAATAAATTCCAAATGCTTTTTACAGAATTCAGATTTGCTTAATATTTTAAATAATTTTTACAATGACGTCGGGCTGATAAAATCTTTTAGGAATTAACTTCACCGAAGAACTTACAGTCAAAGTTAGTAAGCTAATTCTTAAATAAGTTACCGTATAATACTGATTACCAGAAATTAGTTTATCTAAAAAACAGATTGGTCTAATTAAACTGAATAAGATTTAAATTATTCGTTAAAAATGCCTCAGAATCTATCATGTTATGTCTAATATTTTTTTGTTGTTTGTTAATTGCATTCAAAAACTGGCTAATTCACTTCATAAAAGTATTAAGTTAAATCAGTGGCGTCTGGTGCATAAGCGTTGCAGTGCTGCATACAGCAGGATATGAGTAATATATTATGTAGAAAACAAATAAAAAAATAAAAAAACAAAAAGTAAAAAATTTCTTTATATTAGGGGTTCGTTCAAGTGTCCTTCCTCTCGAATGCAGTTTTCAGTACGCCTCCGCAATTTAAATATCGCCCGTTAAAGATAAAAGGTAACTTTACTCACTACATGTGTCAACATAATTAAGCCAAACAATCAAGTATAAAGTTTGCGTTATAGCCACCTTTGGTTTGTTTAACTTTATTTCATGCTTTGTTATAATTGATATTAAACCTTAACTTTGTCAGTGTTGTTGTGTTGAACTTCAGTTTATTCATTTTTGTGTTTTTGAATTATCTGCTTTAGTTATATTATTATTAAAAACTACAATTAAATATGTAAGTTTTGGTTAATAGTTCGATAGCCCTTTTAATCTACGCATCGGTAATATAATTTGTTTGAAAGAGATATAAATAAATATTAATATAGTTAATGCATTCTATAACTGATAAATTCCGCATTCATTTGCATGTTGTATTTGGTAAAAATTCTTAAGTAACTGACACCAAAGCCGTAGTTATTTTAAAATAATTATCAAATTCCTGATAATGTAAACATAACATCAAAACGACTAAAAGGTGTTAACTGCGATAGTTCGTTGAATTTAGGACATAAACAGATTTCAAAAAATAAAATAAAAAAATAAGGTCCGTTTTTAAAATATTAAGGTTAAAAACATTTCCACAAAAGCGAAACGTTGTACCGGAGTTTTAAAGACACGGTGGTATAAATCTAAAAAAGGTCCTTTCACAATGTTGCATTTGTTTTTCTGTAGGGGTTAAAATAAGCCACATAAATTTTTAAAAAATTCTAGGAGAAACATTAAATGAAACTAGAATAAACTCAAATCAAACACTTTCACCGAAGCGTATAAAGTATTTATTTACAGTGGTAGAATTGTGACCCAATTTGGTATTCAATGGAGGGAGTTTGTTGGGAGGGGTCAAATAAAACAAGGAAACCAATTAGTTTCGATGCCGACGTTTGTAACGTCATCGTCAGGGCACTACAATGGATGTAAACTATTAATATATTGATTACATAAAAAAATGGACAATAAAAGTAAAAATGTCTAACATTAGCACATAGAGACTTTAATTTATGGGGTGATTTAAAAATTAAGTTTTACAAAATTGGATCAGTTAATATTTAAAGTTTTGTATTAGAAATGAAATACGTCAAATTCAATATAATTTTTTTGACTACGTCTTACGGGAGTTTAGATATAGGCACAGTCTCCATTTCACAACTACAGTTTCATGGCTTGTATAATAGCAATAAAATACATAAAAACTTCTCTTAAGAAGCCTAAAGCTAAGCTCTTATTAACTGTGAAAAAACGGAATGCTGTAAAGTTAATATTACGGTCGCTTATTTGAATATAGAAGTCTTCCAAATCAAGTTGTTCTTCGGAGCCTTCTGCTGCTGATTGTTTTAAAGTCATGCAAATATGACTTAATTTTATCTTCTCGGCAACTACTGTATCACATAGAATAGAAACAATTATGGGGAAAATCTAAAAAAGATATTTGCTAAAGAAGTGTATGATTTAATGAAAAAAAACAAAAGTTGATATAATATAGTTTTTTTTTTTTTTTTTTTTACGGTTCGCCGACTACGTAGGCCATCTTGAACCGGTCATCGACCACAAATGTGATCTACCGACTGGGGAGTGTGAAACGGCACCTTCATCCTACGAGATATCCGATCTCATCCGGCCTGTCCGGTGTGAATAGGATGGCTAGGTGTCGATTCATTTTACACTCTTCCCTGAGGCAAGAGCACGCCGTGTTCCCAACCAAGTACTGTTTGAAGGTTGGAGACAATGATGTTTCTTGAATGATAGAAGAGTTTTGAACGTGTATTGTCTTTATTTGCTTTAAACTAGAACGTTTTACCTCCAGTCATCTTCAGGTGAATACTGACAGCATTGTTATGTTTTCAGTGTCAAGTTTCAAAGCTTTTTGTTGATATTGTTAGTGTTATTTACACTACAGAGAAGAAATTCATCTTAACCTGTACTGTTTAGAAACTTCCGTACTATATGGCATGTTTGAAGAATGACGCTTTTCTGAATTTGTTGGTATAAATGACCTGAAAGGCCAAGTTTGTCCCAGTTGGGCGTGAAATTTTTTGTCATCGATTATGATCGGAATCTCTATTTTTTCTAGCTTCCATATATTCTTTATCTCTATCGCCGTATTTCGAGTACTTGGTTTTCTTCAAAAATTTGGTTGCTCCGATAACCAACCATCATGTGTAATTTAAATGAAATATATTATATTATTTTCTAATTCCCTATATAATTCTACGTATATTTTGTATAAAATATCATATGCCTAAATTCAATTATTTTTGACGTTTAAAATATGCCATTTTTAGACTTTGACAGTCTATAGCATTGGAACGGCGCATATAAGAGAATAGTGGATTCTGTAACGAGGTTGGAATGAAAATTTCATCCGAGTGGACCAGTATCGAATTTTCATTCTAACCGAGTAGCAGACTATATTTTCTCCACGACCAAAAATACTATTCGCAGTATTTGTAATTTCAGGTGGAGTATTATCCAATTCCATATCTGATTCATCCGATTTTTCACTCATATTTTGACTTGCACTAAAATTTGTCTGCTGACATTGACAGTTTCGAAATTCAAGGCAACCTATGTTGTTTAGATCAGTTACAGAATATTCATTCCGTATCTTGTTATGGAATGAAAATACACGCAGAACGCATAAGACGCAAGTGATTCAGAATAAATATTCCAACTCAAGAGCGAGAATTTTTACATTCTATTATTAAAAATGATATTGGAATTATTTCATTCCGTAATGGTCGTGGAGAAAAATGGTTTTCACCACCCAATCTCTTTCAGTTTTTTATTCTCTATCTAAGAGTTACAACTTCCAGTTTAATATGTTAAACCTTAAAACCATTTTTTTGTTTTAACATGTTGGACGTTGGTATTTTTGAAAAGAGAATAAAAAACTAAGATGGGAGATGAAAACCATTTTTCTCTTAGATGCGCCGTTTAAATGCTACAGCCTGTCAAAATGTGAAATGGCATACCTATTTGAAACGTCAATATCTTAAAAATAATTGAATTAAGACATATCGATGGTGTAGCGCACAAATTTTGTAAGTACAGCGTTTGTCTAAAATGAGTTAAGCGCGTAAAAGCAGTCTTTTGCTTGTGGAAAATGTCTACGCACAAATGTGGTATCTATTTATTCAAAGTTGACGCGGCTAGGGCCATCTACCGAAAGATGTAAGTACCACTAGTGTGAAACCCCCATGCACATGTTGTAAAGTTACTTACCACATTTGTGCTATCAAATTTTTAACACAGATTAAATCTAGTTGTAGTAGTTATAATGGTGTCGAGAGGTAAAAAATAGTAGAGTTGTCACTGGCGAAGAAAAGAAAGCCACATTGCACAAAGCCTGTCATTGTCTACCTGTGCCCCAGGGAACCCATTACCTTTGGCGTCCCTGTGTACTCAATGCAAAAGATAGATGCACTACATTGTCCGCCTGCCGCTAAAAACGTTCTTTCTATTAACTTACACAGAACACTAAACTCTCTACTTCATTTTTAAAAACACGGAATTGTTTGCGGAATGGATCAGCACCCAGTGAGTACTGCAGCGCGATCTATATTTGAATCTACAAACTCATAGAAAAATGTAGTGAAGCGTAAAACGTTTCCTATACTGGTGTTTGTTGGCCACCGTACTTGGTCTATTTAGTTCTATGTTTTCACATTTGATGGCTATCTTTTACATTGAGTTGATTTCTACTGATGGCGTTACTAGGTTTTCATCACATTTTTATACTTAAAAATGTCTTGAAAAAATATTCTCGCTGTACTGGGAGTTGCTTACGGGTTTTGGTTTCTGATGAGTCCTAACAAGTACTAAACAGCCTGTCATTGTCTACCTGTGCCCCAGGGAACCCATTACCTTTGGCGTCCCTGTGTACTCAATGCAAAAGATAGATGCACTACTTTGTCCGCCTGCCGCTAAAAAAACCTTCTTTTCTATTTAATTATTCGGACACTAAACTCTACTACTTTAATGTCAATAGTATTTTCAATAAGGCTATAATTTTTAAACATCTGATAAAGTGATGAGGATATAAAGTCCGTGGCGTCGGCAGCAAAAATAGGTTAGACCTTCTAGCTTCGACTCGAGGAATTCTCAGGCTTATTGTGTTAGTAAGAGCAATACAATTAAACTTCGCATCTAACAGTTTGTATAGAAAAGTAACTGAGTTTCAAGATTGTCTGGAAATTAACTTAATAACATTGAATCACATATACAAAATTTACGTGGAATTGTATAATAATATAATATATTCCATTTAAAATACCGATGTAGACCATGGTTGTTTATCTTAGCAACCAAATTTTTGAAGAGAACATATCACCCATTTTCCATTAACGCCTAACGTTCCATCATCCGTGAAATACCCTATATGACTCAATTTTGTACAAACCAACTAAGATACGAATGTATCAGTTCATCTAATGCCTACCGCGCACTAGCAACTTTTCCGAAGCAACTGTTTAATCACATAAATGGAACATACATAACTAAATGTAATCTCGCGCATGGGCGATTTTTAAATCGAAGCAACTAAAATATTGCAACACGTCCTATTTTAACGGCGATAAAACTGTTGCCGGTAATTATCAGCCACGCTTGTTTAAACCTGTCGCCGCGCACCCGGCGATTATTTAGTTGCTTTGTTAACTATTTTTACATGGTAAACTGTTACGGTTTCGTTCTTTCCTGTGGTGGTAGAGCCAAACGAAATGTAGTAACTATCTATACTCATTCGAAAATAATTAAAAAATTTGTTTGGATGCTCTCTCAAGCCATCAAACAACTTATAAAATTATCCATTTAAAGGTATTTGGCTTAGTATTGGATGAACCCAAAATAACTTTTTTTTTGCTTTCTTTTTCTAGCTAAGCTGAGAGCACAAATACATGCAATTTCTACAAAATCCATGGTTGAATTGACCTTTATAAGCAACTATTCTCTAGATGCGCGCTGCCGGAGATAACGGGCAACTTTTTGGGTGACTAAACCATTTAGTTGCTTATAACAAAAGTGGCTAGTGCGCGGGAGGCATTACTTGAGTAGTAAAAAAGATGCTCGAAATCAGGGGAAGATTTTATTAAAAATATGTAAAAAAGCGTCACTTTTGAAATATCAATACCTGCAGAATATTCGGCCTTACGTTTATTGACAAAATGTTCGCATCCACTTACCAGATATATGAAATTTGTCAAAGTCCCAATAGTCAATATCCATTGAGTGCCTGTATTTGTATAAGCAGAAATTAAAATGTAATGACAGAGTGACATAAATTCTAACTGACATCCACTGTCAATATATAGCAAAAAAATTGGGCTGCCATATAATTTATTTTGAATTATAACAATTTCTACAAGTTCTTCAAACATGCATCGAGCTTCTCTAATAATGTTTCTGTTTCTGGTTGTTTTTCTTGCAGTGATAATAATTTTTTGCAAGTTTAGATATTTTTGTTTTATTACCAATGCAAAGTTTATGTAATTAAAAAGCACTAATGACGAATGAAAACAAAATACTAATTTATAGGTAATAACCCGAAATGTATTTATACCGATCCATATGTTAAAGTTTATTCCACAGTACATAACCCAATAAAAACATAATAACATCAAATGCAAAAATGGCCTCTTCCAAAAGCATGTTTCTATTGATGATAGCGGAATAAACTGTTTTATGTTATTTTCCAAACAAAATATTTTATTAAAAAACATTTGCCAGTATTCTCTTTTATACACTGAAATATATATTGTACACAAGAAAGCTACAAGCCCTAAAATATAAAAAATTTTATAATATGGACCACAGAGCAGCTGGAGAATATGACAAATTAAAGTAATGAAATCAAATGAAAATGTAAATTTTCGTCGAAATGTTCAATAACATAATATATAGAATAAACATACTGTTTTTTAAATGAAGAGCAATTAAAAGTGCAATTTGTTTTATATTTTTCTCTTTAAATAAATTAGGACACCCTGTAGGTACTTCGAAGAAGTGAGTGACCGTTTTAAAAGTAGGAGGAATATATGGACCTTTAAACATTAAAAATGTCTTAGACATTCGCAAGACTGAAACTAACCCCCCCCCCAGCTCGTTATAAGCCCTCTTATCCATTAAAAGTTATTGGGAGCCAAGTAAGTTGCCACTTCTGGGAAGGTGGAGTCGTTTCAAGACGCCTGGGACCTTTTTTTTACAAGTAATTTTCAGAAAGCGATGGACAGATGTCATGACCTATTTTTACTTTCCACTGGAGAACTTTTCCTCTCGCCTCCCTTAAATCCCACCCCCTTATGACTAACGCCCTATAGACGCCCTTGAATACTAACCTGTCAAGCAAGTAATAATTTCAAAATATTTCAACAGTTGAGGAATTTCTGACAATAATAAACGACATCCATACAATGCATTTAATGATATTAATATTGCAAGAACAGTTACGTAAATTAAATAAATTCCAGGATATTTCAAACTTTTTTTTTGAAAGCTGTAAAAGGGAACTAACCCAAAAAAATTACAACAGACAGCAATCGGACGAAAAAATAAAATATTGTTTCTCGATCGAATCATTATGAAAACTATCTGCTTATTAAAAACGTGTCAACCATTTAGTAGGTAACAAAAGTTTGGTTGTATGTTAACTCATTTATTTAAATAAAAATAGAAGGATAAAAAACACCTTTAATTTATTAAAGTGGAAGTTTATTATCGTCTGTGCGTGCGCAGTACAACAACGGAATCATGCATGGAGTCAAACGAAAAAACAATTTTCCTACGACCACCTATGAAAATGAGAAAAAAAGCACGGTTAACTTGGCTCGAAAGCGCCAAATATCACACGCGTGTTGAAAGAAAATATTTCAACTCTAGAGTGGAAATACAAGGCACACTATTTAATTTAAGCATATGATGCCATTTTGACAGACCACACCTATTATTAAAAAGAACAAATTTTAGAAAGCAGTTTAGTTTATTTATCATGTATTTGTCGAGTGATTCAGAATTAGAGTGTGAAAATACGCCATCTGAAATTATAAAAAAGTTAAGAATATACTGGAAAATCTATTACCAGTCAAAACAAGCCCCGCTGAAGAAAATGTCATATATTAAACTTAAGCAGGAAATGTTTATGGGTCGCTATAGCGTAGACACTAGAGCCATGGCCTACGGATCGAAAGATCACAGGTTCAAATCCCATCAGGAGCACTTGACTTTTTTTCATGAAAACATTAAATAATTTATAGAATTATTTTGAATTGAAATCTTCCTTGTTGGGTGAATTTTTTAAATTTATGTTTAATGCATCTTTCCTTGATTAAATAAAAAAAATCATTCAAGAAGGAAGATTTCAATTCAAAATAATTTTATAATTTATTTAAGTAATGTTTTTATAAAAAAAAGTCAAGTACTCCTGATGGGATTTGAACCTGTGACCTTTCGATCTATTAAATTGGCATAATATGTTTAAATTAAATAGTGTGCCTTGTATTTCCACTCTAGAGTTGAAATATTTTTTTTCAGCTCTAGAGTTGAAATATTTTTTTCACAAATCAAAGGTTTTTTTTTAATAATTCTTTGTGGTCGTAGGAAAAATAGTGTACATTACTCGTGTGAAAGTGATTATTCTAAAACTCGGAGAATTTCCGCAGTCGGCTAACGCCTCGTGCTAAATATCTCCTCGTTTGAAAAGTATTACTTTCATCACTTGTTATGTAATATAATATTTTAATATAACTAACCAACGACAAGAGAGCAAAGATAGACCATCTCATTCATAAAATGATTTTTGCGCAAAGCCTACAACGCACTGTATATAAGAATGCGATAGCATATTTAGTCTACTATGAAATCCAGGCACTG
Organism: Polydrusus cervinus; assembly: GCA_935413205.1. Lineage (NCBI taxonomy): Eukaryota > Metazoa > Arthropoda > Insecta > Coleoptera > Curculionidae > Polydrusus > Polydrusus cervinus. The sequence goes on along the minus strand of OW284514.1, from coordinate 19,961,714 downwards.
AATCGGTTATATTGCAAACCTGACACTGTCTAGCGATATTGTTTCTTTATAATTAACCCACACTAATACTAAACTCTTACCACTTTCTACTTAATAAAGCTGAAAATAAATAATTTATTGTTCTTTATGTCAAAAGTGTCATTTTTCATTTCCGTATTTTCACTTGCTACCGCTTGAAGGCAAACGTTGCCAAGTTTTGCACGATCGATCCGAAAACTAAATTTATTATGACTGTCCGTTGACTGTCTGTTAAAGGCAATTATAAAATGTCATCGGAATACTGATTCACTGTATTTTAAAATATATATTCACTTCTCGAATTCATAAAGAATAAATGACTATGTAGTATACCCAAACCGTTTTGACAAGATAACTATTTTATAAATAATTTCTACAGTAGTTCAGCTCAAAAGTTAGGTTAAGTTATGTCAAACTGACAATCACGTTCCAAGTTCGATTCTGTTGCGGTTTTCATTTAAATCTTGATGCGGATACAATAACAAAATATACCAATTCGACCTTGAATAATCTAACTCAATACCTGTGTCCGTGAAATTTTTAATTCGCTACCTTGATTCAGGTCGATTTATGTAAATGTGGCAGTCACAGAAGCTCTCTTAACTGTCATTCTATCAGAAATTTTCTCGAAATGTTTGTCGTTATTGGTATTTTGACTAGTTTGAGATTAGAATATGGTTTAAGCAATCCAACGTGTTGGATTAAGGTTAATTCTTTTTTTCACCGGCGAGTCCACCGGTGACACCGGTTGAGCCGAATCGCGTTCTTAAATTGCCTATTATATTACCGGTTGGACATAAATCATGTTCTTTTATTCATGGTCAATTTCTGGTGATTTCAATCATCGTCAATGAGAGAGAGATCGCAAAATAATTTACCAACCGATTGATGACGTCATTTTACCAGCTATCAATCATAAGTTCATCAGTTCCACCACTGGTTGAATTCACCGGCGAAAGTCGATAATACCTATTTGATCCCAAATAAAACCCACAATAGGAGAATATTTTAATCATTTGGCATCAGCGTATTATACGTTAGTAAAAAGTTCCTACTATTTCCATATGGTTTCATTCATGGAACTCGTCAGGAACTAAGTGGTAGCATGAATTTTAGTTGTTGTCGGTTTATTTTGATAAAGGAAATGCTTGGTGTATCTTTACTTTCTCGTCGTTGTTTCTAATAATAAAAATAAGAATTCTCAGATAAAAAGGTTAAGGGTCTGAGATAAAAGAGTCGGAATTCTAAGGTGATAAATAAAATAACACTATTTATAACAATTCTAAATGTTGGAAATCAATCCAAACTAATTTGCTAAAGTGTTTTCTATACACAAAACGGTTAATGAGATTGTGACATTTGAAAAATTAAATTTTTTACACTATTAATGCGTTACAGCTCATTTATGGAGAAAAATCGCTTGTATTTTTCTGTCTTACTTTTTCAGTCTTCATTCAAAATGCCAACTTCTGGCTTACCTCTTAAACAAAAACTGTTAAGTTAAACAAAATACTTTTTTTTGTTAGAACTGTTTCTTTGGGAGAAAATCTTATATCTAGTTATCTATAGCTTATGTTAATGGGAAAAATAAGAAACTTCTATACATAAGTCTTCCTACACTGATATATACAGACATTTTTTATTATTATAAAGAAACTCTACAAAAAAATCTGAATATGTCAGTAGAGGAAAACTTAAAGTTTCTTATTTTTTTCCATTTAAATTCCTACTCCACCATGGACTTTCTCGTATTTAGAAGGTAAGAAATAAGAACAGTCTTCCTCCACTGTTATATTATAGAAATATTTTAAGCAACTTCTCTACATGTTTCGAACGCAGAAGTATTCATCTTCAGGAGAATAAATAAAAGAAGAAAAGCCAGTAGATATCACCCTAACTGAGCAACACAATTATTGTAGGTTCGATGTAAAAACAGTTTTACATCGAACAACATCGAAGTATGGACTTAAACGACATATTTTTAAAAAAAATTACATTATAGTACAGGGTAGTATAAAAAAGTGTGGCGGACTAAACTTGCATTTTTTTAAATGCAACACCCTATATATATTATATTATTTTCTCCAAGACCATTACTGAATGCAATAATTCCAAAATCATTTTTGATAATAGAATGTAAAAATTCACGCACTTGAGTTGGAATATTTATTCTGAAACACTTGCTTCTTATGCGTTTTGCGTGTATTTTCATTCCATACAAGATACGGAATCAATATTCTGTAATTGATCTAAACGACATAGGTTGCCATGAATTTCGAAACTGTCAATGTCAGCAGACAAATTTTAGTGCAAGTCAAAATATGAGTGAAAAATCGGATTAATCAGATATGGAACTGGATAATACTCCACCTAAAATTACAAATATTGCGAATAGTGTTTTTGGTCGTGGAGAAAATATAGTCTGCTACTCGGTTAGAATGAAAATTCGATACTCGTGGTTCCTCACGCTCGCGTTCGGAATCTTCCACTCGGATCAAATTGTCATTCCAACCTCGTTACAGAACATAAATAGGAAGACAAATTCACAAAGTCATGGTCTCAATCATGTAATAAAATCAACTAAGGTGACATGTTTCGCTCTTTACGGAGCATCATCAGACCTATAACACATTAAAAACACATTATAGAAATAACACATAAAACAAATAACACATTAAAAACAAGACGAGTACCATGTCAAAAAAAACTCGTTACAGAATCTACTATTCTAATTCCCTATAAAATTTTAAGTATATTTTGTATAATATTTTATACGTTAATATAAATTCAATTGTATTTGAGATTGTGATAGTCTCTAGCATTAGAACGACGCATTTTAGTGAAAAATGGTTTTCACCTTCTTTTCTATGCTCTTTCTAAAAGTTGCAACTTCCAGTTTAACATGGTAAACCGTAAAACCATCTTTATGGTTTAACATGTTAAACCGGAAGTTGTTTTTTTGGGATAGAGAATAAAAAAATATTATAGGGAAGTGGAAACCGCGCCGTTCCAATGCTACAGCCTGTTAAAGTCTGAAGATGCCATATTTTAAACTTCAATATATATCTCAAAAACACTTAAATTTAGACATATAACAGTTTTTCATTAAATATATGTGGCATTTTATAGGTAATTAGAAAATAATATATATATATATATAGGGTGTTCTATTTAAAAAAATGTAAGTTTACTCCGCCAACAAATTTTAAGTCACTCTGTATTATATAAAACATTTTTAAAATATGCCGCTTTTAAGTCCATACCTAATGCTGGTTTAGTATTTTTAACAAGTTCCTCGGTAATGATTTAATCTTTCGTCCCTCTTCGTTTGTGAACGGACCCTATTTAAAATAGTTCTAGTTCCCTCCCAAAAAACTATATTCTGAGAACTTGTATTACTGCAATAAAATACATAAATAATTCTCTTATAAAACCTATTGCTAAGTTTTTGTTAACAGAATAAAACCTGGCAGCCGTAAATCTAATATCACGTTCACATATTTGAATATAAAAATCTTCCAAATTAAGTTGTTCTTCGGAATTTTCTGGTAATGTTTGTCTTAAAGTGAGGCAGATTTGGCCTAATTTTTTTTGTTGAGCGATTGTTCCATCACATACGATAGACACTAAGGTAGGTAAAATCTAAAATGTAAAGTAATTAATATTTACTACAATTGAATATCACAATATTATATCGTATAATATCTTCTAAAAATATAATATTCAGTGTAATAAAGAAATAAATCAGCTTTTTATATAGAGTATCTATCGCTTACTCAATCAAGAATCGCTAGGAAACGTTATTTAGGTATACAGACTACGTTTTGATGACCAGGCCCGCACTTAGATTTTTACTTCTGTACCTCGCATATTTTTAAGTTTTTTGAAAAAAGGTATTTGAAAATGTTGTTTTTTAATGCCTTCCATACACAGCTAAAAAAGAAGTATCAACTTAGGAATCACCCTGTATAGGGTTATTTACGCTATTCAACACGACATATTATAGCTAAATTGTTTGTATTAAATAACATATATTTAAAATTATTTTCATATTGTAGAGGTTGTCCCTGGATCAGCCTTACGTATGATCCCAGCGGCCTAGGATCATACATAACTACATCAAAATTTAATACGATCAGTTCTGTAATGTCGAAAATATAAGCTAGTTTCCATGATAAATGGAACACCCTGTATATGTTAACCACCAATAGTTTGCTCACCTGTTATTATTCGCCCATTGTGTTCCATTAAAAAAATTAAGTTGACGGTCCTAGCATCTGTGTCACTCTTAATAAAAGGAATTTAAAAAAAAGAGTGCTTTGTAAAGAAATAACATCGACATGCCCGAGCGATTCTTGATCATAAGTAAGTGATGCTCCGTGTGAAAAAGGATAATCCGTTTCTTTGTATAATTACAATAGAAAAAATAATAAATAATTTTTTCCACTACTAAGTATTTACCAACTATTAACCTTAGAAATCTATTTTATTTCATCCTGACCAGTAAATTTACTTACTCTGTACTCATTTGCGGCCGGTAAATGAAACATTACAGTATCAGATACTATAATGGGTTGCCCCTAGCAACAATGGTATAATTACTTACTACAATGACTGGTTACTTTCGATCTTTGACAAGTTGTCACTTAAAAGGTAATATGACCTATTTGTTTATTCTTTTTAAAAAGGATTATAAAGACAGGATGAAATAAAATATCATACGATACACGTCCTTTAGGTGTTATTACAGCACTCGTTTATATTTCAGACTCGTACTGTAATAAGTCACCTACCGGCCTTGTAACGTAAAATACTATTCTCTACCTTGACAATTACTATTGACCATGGTTGTCATGTCACTTTTTGCCATTCTTTCGAATTAACCTTTTTACCTCTTCGTTCGCTGCCAGGCCCATTCCCGAGGGGACCTACAGCTTAACGTGGGTTCCGATCTACGATCCTTAGTCATGCGATATATATATTATAGAAATTATATTTTAAATGTGTTACTATTGGAAAAAACTACATCAAGCACAGTTAATAGTCTATTTCAGAAAGGTGTAGAGTAATAAAAGCTCCTTAGGTATGCAAAGGGACTACAAGGTGACCCAATGAATATTTAACTCACTGTCATAATTTGACATTCATTTTATTGCAAAATTCATTTTTGTCATCAAGTACAGGTAGTACCACCCGGGTTTGGGTCAATTTATGGGCTTTGACCATTGTTATCCATTCACAAACACTGAAAACGGTGTGACAAACGCGTTCATTTTGCACATAGTTTTAGGTAGTACACTTAATTTTTATTAAACATTATTAAAAAAATACAAAATACATTATAGAAAAATTTAAATATAAAAAATCACAATATTCTTAATCATCTAAGGAGCTGTCATCTCTCCTTGACGTTATAATTAAAGGGTCGACGGTCCGATCGATCAGGTGGTCAAGATCGCACATTCTTTCCTCTTTTTTAATGACATGATGAACTGTTTTTCGTCAGTTCTCTGGTGTCACTTTTTTAATGGCTTGATTAAACAGTAGCTTAACGTCTTTTATTTTGAATGTCGTGTTGTGTCTGGCTACAAATCCTTTCACTTGCGCCCATATAAGTTATATAAAATTTAGTTCGCAACGGATAGTTCCTTCTTTATCAAATTATCTTCAAATTCAATACTTTTGGTGGTTAACCAGTCGATAATTTCTTGTTTTCTCCAAGATGAAGTTGGAGTCTTCTTTATGCATTGTAAATGATAGCTTGCGTTATCCAAAACTACTACTGAATCAGCTGGAATATATTTTATCAATTCATATCCTCGTGGTAATCTCCCGTATTAAACGACTGAAAGGTTACCAAACCTTCTTTTAAAAATCCCTCTTAGCTTCCATGTGCGTCTATGTGCGACACCAAAATTGAGCCGAATTGGACGGAATTTATTATTTTATTACTCTACACCTTTCTAAAATAGCCTATAGACAGCTACACTAATATAGCCGTCGCATCTTAAATCCCTCGTCCCTAAGCTCCTCGTGCTCGGACAGTTGTGGTAGTTGTCTAAACAATAATATACTATATTATATACCTACCAAAAACATTAGGTTTGACGCAGTTGAAATTGCAAGTTGCAATTTAAGATTGATGGATATGTGAAGAGAAATCATATAATAGGTAGTGACACATACATATTCTAATTGAAATCCAAAACTAACAAAAATACAAAAAATAGTGCTTCCGTAAAGCGAATTCAGAAATGTGATAATGCTTAGAATTTCTTCAAATATATATCTGGCTTTCCTTATTATTTTTCTGACTTTAGATGGGTTCTCTCTGCTTGCAGACATAATGATTATCTGTAAGTCCTGATATTTCCGTTTGATTACCAATGCAAAGTTTATATAATTAAACAAAATGTATGTAGAATGATAGCAAAATATTATTTTATATGTAGTAAGTTTAAACTGTTCTAAGTCCGACGATAATTTAAGTTGTATTAACATTTGAATTAACCAATAGAAATGTATCAGGAGAAAATGAAAAAATGGCTGGTTCCAAAAATACTTTTCTTCCGTTGCTACAGGTATTAACTGTTTCACAGCATTTTCCACACAAAAAATTTTATCAAATAGCATCTGCCAGTTTATTCTTTTAGTTACCGAGATAGTGATTGGACACAACATTGCCCAGATGCCTATAAAATAGTGTCAAATATTAATTATTACTAACTAACCATAGTTAGATTCCATTTAACTAGGCGTATGTAAATAAAACAAATTATATTATTTTTGAAGAAGTAGTCCATTCTTAAAGTGGAGTTAATTTGTAGGGATAACTAAAAACATGAAGTCTTTTTCCACTGGTTTATTAAAGTAATTAAAATATGGTAGATACTCTACATGTTTCGGGTGTAGTAACACCAGTAAAAGGAACAAAGTTAAATGATAGTGAACGTCAATGGAGCTCTCATCGAGTCATGAAAGATAAAATATTGAAAAAAGGGTTAGTGATTTAGTCTTGACACTGACCATGGGCAACAGGTAACAGTGGCAAAAGGGGGCCCATTGGGGCAGAGAGAAAAATATATAAAAAAGTGGAGACTCATGGGTCAAGAACTATCATCCCGAAAATAACATGGGGAGAGTAAGAAAGGTGGTCTAGAAAGAAAAAGTTGTTTATTTAAAAAATAACTTAGAAAATTACTCGGAGGTACCAATTAAATTGTGTTATGTAAGTTTCGCCATATTAGGGTTCATTAGTACAGCTAGGATCTGACGAAAGAAAGGAGCAACTTAAAACTGTTTATACAGTATTTGGTGGGGCACACCAGCAAGATGTTGCACAGAGCGACATCTGTATCGTTGTTAGACTTCTTGGCATACCAGTACATCTAACAAACTTATTGAAATAAGTAAAAATGTATGAGGAAATCACCTGTAAAGATATTCGTAACAATTACAGGAGTCCCGCTAGGCAGCGCTAACTCGCTAATACTATATTAGTATGTTTTTGATAAATTTATAACCCACCTAGTTAAATGAAATCTTTTGAAGTATTTTTGGGAGACTTAAACAAAAAATGCTCAATTCGCATTATCGATATTAATTTAGGTTCGATAACCATTGTTGAGGAAATAGTTTGCACAGAGATTCTAACTGAAAGGTTACAAGGAGATGAATATAATAAGCCTTATGCCCGTATTATAAATTCATCTCTTGGTAAATTTATTAGCCGGATAATTTCTAAAGAAACCATTGTTGAAACAATTGTTTTCATAGAGATTATCTGACTGAGAGGTTACCAGGAGATGAATATAACAAGCCTTAGGCAAGTATTATTCATCTCCTGGTAACTTTATCAGCCAGATAATTTCCAAAGAAACCATTGTTGAGACAATTGTTTTCATAGAGATTATCTGGCTGAGAGGTTACCAGGAGATGAATATAACAAGCCTTAGGAACGTATTATTCATCTCCTGGTAACTTTATCAGCCAGATAATTTCCAAAGACACCATTGTTAAGACAATTGTTTCCATAGTTAAATAGTTACAAACCTATGAATAATGATATGCTTTCTAAATATCTAAACGGCACAGGTATTTTCGGCCAGGCTGAAAGACAGCCATAAACCAAACCTCCCACAAGAGATCCGGATATCGTTATTGCATAAATGAAATAAATACGAGAATAAATCAAACTTTTTTTATCGAAACTGTAAAATGGAACTATGCCAAAAAATTGACAATACGCTGCAATTGGCCTAAAAAATTGAATGTCATTTCTATTGAACCGAAACATTATGACTATTTGATAAGGATACTTTACCAGACGTTAAAAAAAGGGATACATAACATTTTTTAATGTATTAAAGTGTGTTTTAATTAATGACAAAATACATTATTAATTATTGATTGTGTTGAAAGAACTATTAATAAAACTCAGTGGTGGCTCGTGGACATGGAGTATGGTAGGGCTCAGATTTAGATCAAAAGAAGAATTGCATGTAGTAATATTTGAATTTTTGAGGTATACAAATACATTAACAGTTTATATTTTCTGAACCAGATATGATATCAACCTACGGTTTTGAATGGTTGATAGACTCATCCCTTGGGAAACAATTGTCAATATTGGATTTTCTTTAACTGTCAGAAAATTTTATATACAGGGTGTTAAAGAAGACGATGATTTTTGCTCTAATTTTAATGGCGTGTAACTTTCATAATAATATTTTTAAATTTTATCACTCTACGTCAATTGAATCACTGGTTCATAGCAAAGAAAGTAATTTGTCAAATTTTTAATATCTGCTATGCTTTAAGAAATACCGATTTTTCTGGAAAACCTTGCTTTATTTCAACTTATTGGTAGCTAGATCTTACTGTTCGTTGTATCGTGCAAACTTTGCGAGTGATTATTATACCTTATGAAAAGCTTGATTATGTTTAGTAACAATAGTTGTACCTATATGTCTATGATTTACGAGTATCTCACAATATTTTACGATTGGGGGATCCTTAAAATTAAGTAACGCGAGTTTGATTTTCATGGGATTATTACCTTGTAGGCCCTCCTCGGATGGACGGGGTTTGGTTTGACGGCAGCTAGTGATATTTAATATCAAAGTCTCTTTCAGTGTAAGTTTAATTTTGGGAATAGTGTTAGAAAGTTAGAAATTAATAAATAAATTGTTTCCAAAATTATTAAATTAAAAAAATTATCTTTGTTAAAATTTTACAAACACACTGTATAATATACCTGTAGTGCGATATGAGAAACTAAAAAATAAGAAAAAAATTACCTAATCTAGGGGCGAGTACTTTCCAATATAAAACAAACGTGAAAAATTGTGAGATACTCGTAAATCATAGACATATAGGTGTTTATAAGTACGCCACTGTACATCATAACATTTAGGTACAACTATTGGTACTAAACATAATCAAGCTACTAAGTATAATAATCGCTCGCAAAGTTTGCACGATACAACGCACAGTGACATCTAGCTACCAATAAGTTGAAATAAAGCAAGGTTTTCCAAAAAAATCGGTATTTCCTAAAATATAGCAGATATTAAAAATTTGACAAATTAATTTCTTTGCTATGAACCAGTGATTCAATTAACGTAGAGTGATAAAATTTAAAAATATTATTGTGAAAGTTACACGCCATTAAAATTGGAGCAAAAATCATCGTCTTCTTTAACACCCTGTATTTAAAATTTTTTGACAGTTAAAGAAAATCCAACATTGACAATTGTTTCCCAAGGGATAAATCTATCAACCATTCAAAACCGTAGGTCGATATGATATCTGGTTGAGAAAACATTAACTGTTAAATTTAAGCGAAATTTTTCTTGCTCGAAAGCAATTGTCCAGCAGTTTAGAAAAAGCAATTAACTAGAAAAACTGGCCAAGAGATGATCCATGTTTTTTCTTTTTGTAGGACGATTATAAAAATCTTTTATTCCTGTTCTTGCTCAATAATTGGAATGGATTCCTGATGCATTATTGTAAAGTATTAAACACAAGAAACAGAAATTTAAACTACTAATTTCACATCCACATAGGTGTCCAGTTATTTTTTTCATAAATATTTTTTGGAAAAACCACTTGTAAAAATTCTGTTTTTTACTTTCCGTTCAATTACTTTTGTCAACTTTAAATCGGGCTACGGCCTACCAAACTCCTTTTTTTTAGAATATTTAATTTGCATATTTAATTTGCCAACATTTATTTTCCTGCTTCTTGTTAATAACTAACAAAATATTACAACAGCTAGGTACTTATACAGGGTGCTACAAATACGTGTGTTTACAAGCGGATTTTGAAAGCGGCAAGGGATACGAATAATATTCTAAATATCTTCGGAAATACCCGAAGAAAACTGAAATTTTCAGTTTTGGTGTTTAGTTTTTTGAGCCTTCATTTTTGACATCGAAAAAAAAACACCTTTTCATAGTCGTTTTTTATTTTCTGCAAGATTTGTTTTCAAATTCGACGTTTCGTTTATCAAATACCAACCTCAATTCAATTTTTTTAAATACGAACTTGGAATTTTAAATACAGTTTTAGGGACTTCCACGCTTTATATATTTAATACAATTTAAAGTTTTAAAAGTCTTAACGGTTTGTCATAAAATAACATTATCAGTATTTGAAATTATCCTTTCTTTACTATTATGGCACTTATTTTTAGAATTTACATTACGGGAAACTATGGTGTTTAGCTTTTTATTATTTCAATAAGACTTTCTGCACTAGGAGGTGAGTAAGTTTTTAAGGCATAAAAAGTAATTCCATTTTTCATAAGTGTTTTTAAATTTTATTAATATAACATATACCTCAATTTCTGTGGTTTTCTTTACCTTAGACCTCGAAATACTGTAAAACAGAAAAATTTATGTTCACTAGTGAAAAACGTCAATAGTCCAGTTATGTTACTGTGATGTGCTTATGTTTGTTGCAAAACCAATTTTAACTGTTTGTAAGGTCTGATAATGTCAGTTTTAGGCAAAACATGTAACAAAAATAAACAGACAGAAGAATATTTAAGGCTAAGACTTTTCTCTTACAAAGTATCAGATATCAGGTCTCTTTGAGTGAAAATGAACACATTTTTGAAATAATAATTATTTTTGTTAGTTTTGCTGTGAATGCTTAGGACCGTAATGATATAAAAAGATAATTTAAGAAAATGTGTTATTAGATGAAGCTTTAAAAATTTAACATCCACGTGTTAAATTTATAAAGCTGACAAGAAGTGTAAAAAATATGAATTTAAAAAAATAATCAAGGGCAATTCATCATTATGAGAAAGTAATATCGCCATTACATTTTAAGGCGGAACTTTGTGCAGCAAGAAATATATTTGCAAGAGAGTCTCACCCGAAGTGGGCATACTAGCGAGCTTATGACGTGGTGAAAAATATTCCGTAAACATCGACACACACTGAAAGCACGATGCAAGGCGGTAGGTTCTTTATTATGCTAATGAGTTTTGGTTGATTTTATTTCGGAGACCAGAAATTTGTTTTGTGGGAAATAAGTATTTTACTTGTTATTGTATTCTAAGTTAAAATAATGCATCTAATCGTTATACGGATTCTTATTTTATTAATATGTACAAAAAATAAAATTAAGGAGAGCAAAAAATTTTGGAAAATAAAATCTGTTAATTTTATAAATTCCTTGGAAAAGCTTATTATAATGATTTTAATGATTTAAAAAAGGTAATAAAACTTCTGAAATCGTATTCTAATTTTTAATATAGGTACCAAGATACATGTCTGTTAATCTTATTATTACCTACCGACTAAAGTGTTAATTAATTAATAGTAGGTATAAGAACACCTGCATATATGCCAGTGGCGGCGTCAGGGGGGAAGAAGGCACAGGCATACCCTTAAATTAAAGTTGCCCATCCAAATTAAGTTTAGGTACTTAGGTAGTTTATACATAACACAATGTACAAACTGTTTTATTGTGAATTTTTCAGCATTGGTGTTGAAATATTTTGTAAGGTCAATAGTTTTTGAATTAAAATTCTCTCATATGAATAATTTTTCACCATGCTTATTTATTAAACAAGAGAACAAACGAAGTACCTAGACCTTTTTTTTAGAAACACAGTACCGTATCGTCGCACCTATACGAGAATGGAATAAAATAATTGAATTTCAGCGCCAATCCGATACAGAATATACATGTGATAATAGAATAGATGCAATGGTCTCATCGGTTTTACCGCTTACTATTGCTAAATAATAATAATAATAATAATAATAATAATAATAATAATAATAATAATAATAATAATAATAATAATAATAATAATAATATTAATAATAATAATAAAAAATCATGTTATTCTCTGGAGCTAACGCAAAGATAATGCGACACGAGTAGAACCGATAGATATTGTATATCGCATCACACGGAAAGCGTCAGCAAACAGTACCAATCGACGAAAAGTCGTGTACCTACTTTTTAAGCTCAAAGGTTTAACTTTTCGTCTAGAAAAGCGATAAAAATATATCTACAGTAAAAACTAAACAATAGCTAGATACCAGGATCTTATATGCCTACCTCAAAAAAATCGGATCCATTTACATTTTTCTAGCACCTCCACGCCACTGATATCTGCTACCTAAGTACTTAGCCTATTTTTGTGAAAGAAGGTTTTTATTTTGGTAATTGGAGTATAATTGAATATAAAAACTAAGAACTACATAGATTTTTATTCATTTGTGATTTGAACTGTTCGTTGTGAATCTATTGTGAAGTTGTATCTACAGTGTGTTTCTATTTTATATTATCAATATGCCGCAAAAGTATACTAGCACAAATCGTACTCCGTGTGGCCGTCGACGAAGTATTCAACAAAAACTTAAATTACTCAGGTGAGTACTTGCAATCATTTTAGAAATAATTGCAAAGTTGTATAATTTTTATTATCATATATAATATAACAAGTGCATTGAAAATTATCGGTAATTTTAGGAAAATATGCTTGAATACAATTTGGAGCCAAAAAAAGCATGAGTGCACGTAGTGCACGAATGCTTTTGCTTGCTCCAAATTGCATGACGGCATATTTGGCTAAAATTACCGGTAAATTATCAATGCCCGCGTTATATTTGTAAGGGAATTTCATGGACTGATGTTGCTTTTTGTTTGTTATGACTGACAAAAAGAAAATATGTCAAAAAATTATCACGATAATTTTTTGCAACAATAGAATAACCATGGTAACACAAAATAAAATTATGGTATTTAATTGTTAAAATATGAAATTTGACAGGTGAATGAAATTCTCAAGATTATTGATTTTGCTCCTTTTCATATGCTGTAGAAATAAAATAGAACATAACGTGCATAACCGTTTCATACGCTCAGTTTTAAAAAAGTACAAGTAAAGCCGTACAGAAAGTTTAAAATTGTTAGTAAGTGACATTTTGTTAGTTGTTTTTGTCATGTTACGTTGTAACGTTGTTTTATGACCTACAATATTTCGGGAGTATTCGAATTTTTTTTAGGCCCTAGGCCAAGAATTATCCTAATTATTTTAAAAAAGCATCCGTTTTGGACACAACTACTGACATCAGCCCTATGATGCTTATGTACGCTGTTTGTTTTCTATTACAAAAAGAGGTAATTGATATCTCGATTAAACTCCTAGGATAGGTATTATCCAAAAATGTATCAAGAGATCCTAAAGCATAAAAACAACGTTTTTACAAAAACATAAACCTTTCATAGCTATCTTTTTTAAATTTTAATAACGCAATTATCTTAACTTTTTCTTACTCTTTGTAATTTGAGTATAATATGTAACGAATATATTTATTTTCTTATTTATTTTTTATGAAAAAAAAATTAGTTTATTTGAAAAAAAAACACAGTGTAAACAAGCTGCTGTCACTAGTTGTGTTCAGACCAGCTGTTCTTTCAAATTAGATAATTCTTGCCCTAGGATATAAAACAAAAAAAAAACGAAATTATCCTGAAATATTGATTTGTGATGTTGTTTTCCAAACTACACACCTAAAAGTGTTAAAAAAAATTTGTCGAACATTATGATGAGTTATGAGACATTTCCATTGATACCAGCCAGTCAACCGATTTCCAGAATCCCTTTTCTATATACTAAGTAGTTTTTTGGTAAATTCAGTTTCTTCTAAATTAAAATACTGGGATTTATCTCTACGTTTTATAAAGTGTGAACAGTGCTGTTATAATAAGCTTAAATACTAAAGAGGGATATAAATTATTTTTATATAAGGGTCGAGAAACTTACTCACAATTTTCAACAATTTGTTTAAACAAATAATACAGCTGAAAAAGAATCAAATGCTTGTTTTAGAAATATATTAATATTGGTGTAAATTTATGCTCCCCATTTGGTGATAAACAGAATTCTCCTGTAAAAAATACTGGTTTTATCTTACCTAATATTTCTTTAGGCAACGCAAAAAACTGACAACTCAGGACACCGCCACCCCAAGTAAAAAAGTTGTCAGTATTTCTAATTTTGCCATGGATTTACCTACTTCGGAAGTTGCAGGACCATCTCATGATAGGGTTGAGAGCAGTAGAGATATGAAAAAACTAAACTTGATAGATTATGACAGTGATGATAGTAATTCCAAATCGATTAGTCCAGAACAAGTTTCTAGTTCACAACCCGAAACAGAAATTTCAACCGAATATTCTGAAAAGGTATCCCAAAGATGTCAGACCATATGTGATATTTCCGGAAGAAGAATAATTGATATTAATTTCTTCTTTAACGAAGTAACTAATTTTAAACATTTGGGCATTTTTGGTTGCGAGAGTACAAGTTTAAAAATAACAAAAGAAATATCTGTTGGATTGCAAAGCACGTTTGTAATTAAATGTTCCATATGCCACGAAGAAAAAAGAATATGTACAGAGAACCCTGACACTGCAGACTTAAACAAATTAATCGTTTTGGGTATGATTTCAACCGGCGGAGGCTACAGCCAAATGCAAGAAATTTTCAGCTACTGCGATATACCGATTATGTCAAATTATACGTTTTTGAAAATTCAAAGTGAAATAGCTGATGCAATTCATGCAACCGCTTGGGAAGAAATAAAGAAAGCTGGCGAAGAAGAGAAAGCAATTGCCATCGAAAAGGGAAAAGTTGATCCTGATGGTATTCCATATATAACCGTTATCGCAGATGGCGCATGGAGTAAACGATCATATAAAGTTAACTATAATGCACTTTCTGGAGTGGTAAGTTATACATATTCTTTTAAGTTTCGTTTAATGGTGATGGTTTTATATAATTTAAAAACTAGACCAATTGTAGTCCAACCTATCATAAAGCATGTAAAAGGTAAACAACATTAACGTTCTGGTGGAAGGTAAATTATAAATAACATTTTTATTTTAGGCAATAATTGTTGGACAAGAGACAAAGAAAATCCTATTCCTGGGAGTTAAAAATAAATACTGTTGCATATGTACAAGAGCACAGAGCAAGAATATTGCCGCAAAAGACCACATTTGCTACAAAAACTGGGACAAAGCATCAACAGCTATGGAATCCGAAATTATTGTACAAGGATTTTTACAAAGTAACGAACTGCACGGAATAAAATACGGTTATTTGGTTGGAGATGGAGATAGCAGTGTGACAAAAAAGTTGGCAGAGGCAAGACCATACCAGAATAGATCAGTTCAGAAAATTGAATGTAGAAATCATTTGCTAAGAAATTTATGTACACGCCTTCGAGAGTTAGCCCAAAAAAGAACCAGTTCGAAGAACAAAGTAGTTTCTATAAAGGAAAGAAACATGCTTTCTAATAATGTTAAAAGAATAAGATATGGAATTGTAGCAGCAGTCAATTACTACATTGAAAAAGAGGATCTAAGCTACGCTCAAAAAATTATTCATTTAAAGCGTGATATTACAAATACTTCTAGTCACGTCTTTGGAGATCATTCAAAATGTGCTAACTACTTTTGCCAGGGACCAAAAGAAAATGAGATAGATTTTACCAATATTATGAGAAGTTCAGGCTTATTTTCAGATATTTTAGTAATCATTGAGAGAATAGTTAGAAATTCCGAAAGTTTATTATTAAACATGGATAATAACGCTGCTGAACTTTATAATGCCTTATTAGCCAAAACAGTTGGTGGCAAAAGAATTAACTTTTCTTTAAGAAGATCCTACGAAATGCGTTGCGAGAAAGCTGCAATTTCGTACAATGTTGGAGCTGAGTCATCTCGACTTATTCAAAAGAAACTTTGTGGTCGAAGTCCAGGAAATATACATACAAAATTTATTAAAGAAAAAAAACACAAACGGAGTTGGACTAAATGCCGTAGACAATTATTTCCACAAACTCACAAAAAAAAACACGAAGATGCTCCTCCCGACGAGGATTACGGCTTACCAGCCATAGATATGGACGAGGATGAGTACAAACTGCAACAATCTTTCTTCATAACTTCCATTACGGTAGATAAAGAAACTGCACATAAATTAGAACGTGATACAGTCGGACAAGCAGACACACTGTTATGGATGGAAGAACGTGGAAAAAGACTAACAGCAAGTAATTTTGGAAAAATTTGTAAATTACGTAAAAGTACACATTGTGCAAACACGGTAAAAGCCATCTTATATAGCAGTTTTACCAGCAACAGTGCTACAAATTGGGGCAAAGAGCATGAAAAAATCGCTATAACCCAGTTTGAACGAACCACCGACCTAATAGTTGAGGACTGTGGACTTTTTGTCAGCACAAAGCAATGCTACCTTGGGGCATCTCCAGATGGTCTAATTGGACAAAATGGAATTATAGAAGTTAAGTGCCCCAGATCCTGTAGTACCAAAACTCCTCGTCAAGGCATCGAGACTAAAACAATAAAATTTGCTACAATTGAAAATGGAAATTTTACATTAAAACGAAATCACCACTATTACTATCAGGTACAGGGACAGTTACAAATAACGTCAAGGCAGTACTGTTATTTTATTGTATGGACACCTCTACAACTAGAGTATGAAAAGGTAATGAAAACCACTTTTAAAATAGTTATTTTCTAGGAAACGATGTGTTTATAAATATTATGTCTCTATCTCAAAAACAGAACAAAAATTTTTTTTTTAAATACATAGATACTCAGGAATAATATAGCCAGAAAGGTAAAACCAACAAATTTTCAAATTTTTACAAACCGTGTAAAGTTTTCCTCACAGTGCAATTATTTTCTATTGGAAAATATGAGATTCTTATTCCAGAAGTATTAAATGGGGATAAAACTAGTTTATCCTATTTAGCCTTCAAAGATAAAAAAAATACTCTTCTCAATATTTTCTTTAAAAATTTAATGGCTGGGCATAACTTCATCAATTTACGAAACAAAAAGTAAATAAGAACACTTTTTAAAATATTTAATACATTCATTTCATATAATATTTGATCGTATAAGTATCTATGATTTACAAATTTTATGAAATAATAATTAATGTAATTTTAACAATAATAATTTTGTTTCAGATATACAGAGATGACCAATTTTGGCAAGAAAAGATGGAACAGCAGTTAAAAACTTTTTTTTTTAGTTGCCTTCTTCCCGAAATGATAAATCCTCAATACCCCAACAAGAGAAAAATTAAAGACTTAAGATCGCAATTTTTAAATATTTCTGGTAGCTAATAATATAGTTATTGTAGTATTTTTTATTTTAATAAGTATTTTTAATTTGTACCATGAAAGGACCAACTTTATTGCCTACCTGTATTTTTAATAAAAATTTACAATATTATGAATGTTTTTATTTAGGGTATACTACCTAATAATAAAACCTACCAACATAGGCACACATAGAGTGGAAGGGGGGTAGCCAAAAAAAGCGTGTAAGTTCTTAAAAGTGACTTAAATAAAATATGTAGCAGCCTTTTCAACACTTCCTCCACCGTTCAAAAGTGGCTACAAAAGAAAACAAAACGTTCGTTTTCAAGAACTTCTATCAAAAGTGATTCCTACAAAAAAAATGCCGCATTCGTTTCATAAACTCACCCTAACAAAAAGTAAAAACCTTATCTACGCCCTTGGTCAAGAGACGGGGGCCACTGCCGCCCTCTCTATGGGCGCCCAAGCCTAACAAAATATTGTATTTTATTACTCTGCCTGGCATACTGTCCAATTTTTATTTAGTACTTAGCTTCTTAGAAGCATTGTCACTATACAGGAGTCAGGCTGCACCAAATTATAGCTGCCAGCCAACAAGATGGACAGAGAAATCTCATGTGACCAACGCCAAATTCGTGCCTGAATACTACTTTTAAATCGGTAAACCATGGATAAAATAATAAACACATTTCACCTTTAAGATGAATTCATATTTTAACAGGTTCAGACAGAAGCTCACTACATAAGCAATATATAGATCCCGTATAATAAGCATAAAATATAAAAACAATCGAATATGCAACAGTTGGTTACTCACTAAGAAACGAAACAAAAAATTCAATATAGCCCATTTTTGATTGCAACAAATCGACCGGATTTCGTTCAATTCTTATCCTTACCTAACATGAATAAGAAATTTTGAAAGCCCAAACACCAGTTTTGACAAAATGGTGAACGCGCCTTGAACATTTTGCCCTGCGGCGCATTATAAACCATCCCGGTCTAAGCCGAAAAATGTATGGTAACCCGAAGTTAATAGCACAACTACTAGTTACGTCTTTTTAATATTAACGCTTAGATATTCTGTTATTGGCACAGACAATACAAAAAGGAAAACATAAAATTTAGCCCAAAATTACCCCCGAAATAACTTCTTGTTCGACCACCTATAATTTTTTTCAGTGTATCATTATTCTCTCTGGATGTAAATTGTTTCACGTCAGCCTAGAATAAATTCTGCTGTATATAGGCAACTTCTATAACATGACAACAAAATTTACCTAAAACATGAGTTGCGCGCTGCAAGATAACGGACTTATTACGACATTGTTTTGTCTCAATTTTTGAATTCTTAAAGATAAGACATGGAAGTTCTAAGGTACATGGCTATTTTTTTGAAAAAAAAATTCTTAGCTACGATATTAACCTTGGAAAAGTGCCTAAAATACGCACCTTTAGTGGGCATTTTCTTATACATATTCTTATTTTTTTCAAAAAAGGGCTTTGTACCTTAGAAATACAAACATTCCTTTATTAAATTTTAAATTGTCCCGACAAATATTTCAAATAGCCTTTGCAGAATCCTGCAGTAGCGAAACGGTGTTTTTCATCCTCTAAATTTGCGCGTGGTAGAGCCTTAATTTAAAAAGAATCCCGGTCCGTATTTAAAAAAGTAAAGTTGGTGTTGGCTGCTTGGAGATGAAACGGCGGATCTTTAGTTTAGTAACGTCGTTTTGTAGAGGAGAAAAAGTGGCAATGACAAAGTGTCATTTATTTTTAAATAGCTGGTCAAATGAGCTCAGGAAAAAATAAAAACCATTTTGAAAAATTTCGGTTTTTTTCGAGTAAAATCGGAAGTATTCAAAATTGGAAAACTTTTAAAGCGGAATTATAATCAGCACCGAATTGCACAACTTTGCCCCCATTTAACCGTTTCACTAACTCCTATGGTTTCCGAGATTCCAATGCTGGTATGTCGAATTTGTATCACCCTGTATGCAGTTGCAATATTTCAAACTTTTTGGACAGCCTATACATACATACGTGTGTAAAAGTAATTTCTATAACTCAACTAATTATTAATAACCCGATCAAAGAATCACAGAAGATAAGAAAGTACAAAAATACAAAGAGAAAGAGCAAAAACGTTGAGTAGCGTTTGACCGTCCGTTAATTTAGAGTGTTTTGATGACTTGACTGACCACAATCTAATGAACGCGGTGAAAGGAGTGAGTGGGATTTTTTTGGTTTTACCAATTTGTTAAACGATTCACTTCAGTAAAAACAGATCTGATCTATTCTATTAACAAGCCTTTCCTTTCGCTGAAGAGGTGTATTGTTTATGGTATTAACAACTTTTTCTTAAATTAGGGCTTGTCTCGTATAAACACAAAGAAAGTTCACAAAAATTATTTAAAATTCATTGGTTTTATGACATTTCTACATTTGCAGTAGCTACAAATAGCGTTACTAAGGAAGGTAGTAGAGAATGTAGATTTTCTCTAGTTTCTGAGAAAATAATATTTACCGAAACACCAGTATTTTTATGTTGAAAAATATTTTATTTGGTGTAATGGTGTATACAAATAATTGCAATGAATTAATTAATATATGGATGCAGAACAACTAAGTTTCTGGATAATTTAGAAACATTTCTATAGGCCATAATATATTAAAATTGCTGTGCAGTCGCCAGTTTCTCTAATCTCCTTCAAGATATATTAATAAATCATGCTCCTTGGTATAAATTTAAGAAATATTGAACAACATTTGCTATAGAGATAAGGTCAATTTGCTAGAATTATTCTACATATTTTGTGCTTTAAAATTTTGAATTTAATCTTAAACATTCTTGGCATTTGATGAAGTGCAATAAAAGAATTAATTATTATTTAATAATTAATTTTCCAGATTTGCTATAATTAACACTATATTATGCAATTTATCTTTAGAATAATTAATAATTATTGTTTTTATTATAAATTTGTTAACTCTTTTTGTCAGTATTCCGTTGAAAATGAACATAATAATAAGTATATTATTTTTAATGCTTCTAGATAATAATTGTAACATAAATGAATACGTTAACTCGTAGGAACAAAAACCACAAAACAAAACAAAAAATTTTATTATCAAAGATACAAAAAATATGGTAATAGAACATAAATTATAATACATTACAGAGGATAGAAATATATGAAAGAACTATTTACAAAAGGAATCACAGTATAATGTTAAGTTATCTATTATGAGGCAGTCCTTACCAACAGGCTAATTAAATATAAAGTTCTCCGAAATCACACAAGCAATTTTACAAATACATATTTTTTGTTAAGACGACGCTAGAAATACGCATTTAAAAAATTAAACGGTGATTGCCTAATATTGGTATATTCTCATAGTTGGCTAACTGTTGGGTTTTCGCTAAATCCAAACATACGGGATTTCTAAGAGTAAAAACAATTTACTCCTAACAATTAAATGCGTTTGATAATGTTTCTTTTTACTTTGACCATCAAGAAGAAGTTAAGCTCACTGAAGCGTGATATTTCTTAAAATCCTCTTGAATACCAAAGAGAATTGTTGCTTTTGTTGGATATATTCCCCATATGTAATTGTAGTATTCGATGTCATAGTAATACAATACTTTTAGTAAAAAAATACAACTTGCGGTTGAGTATTGGTTAAGTGTATATCATTTTCATTAACACATTGATGTATATTTTTATATGAGGACCAATTAAATTTTAAGGCTAAATTTTAATTAAATACTACACATCTTATGAATGTTTAATGAGATTTTCGACATCATTAATTAATTTTGTAATTGATTTTCACAGCAAATCCAATTAGGTGTGGACTTATTTTACTATTCTTTTTCAAATTTTTATCATTAGCTTTTGTGACTTAACCACAACCTCGTGAAGTGTTTCATGACGTAAGTTGACGACTTAGATATTTGCGTCTTTTTAAATGGCATTTCCACCCCCTCCCCCTAATCATTCAGCATTCATGAATACAATCTATGGCATTCGCAACATCGGGGCGTGCAAGAAAAAAAATACATCGAATAGAATTGACAGGACAAAAAAATCAATATTTGTCATGATACCAATTAGGCAATCCAACGATGTGTCAAATATGGAGGCTGATGGCAAATACTACTTTGTAAGTGGTGCACGTGACTATCGAAATTACATTGCTGGTGGCATTTAACCAGTGATTCAATGCTGTTTGCCATCCAACCGCCATATTGAATCACGTGGTTTGGATTCCCTAATTATACAACGCATAACCTAAAATATTTATTTAAAAGTATATATTATGGTCTTGATCTGAATATAAGTAAAACAAAACTCATGGTTGTCAGTAAAAACACAGTGACCGCAGAAAGAATAACAATAGGTCTACAGCAGATTGAAAGAGTCAGTAACTACACCTATCTTTGAATTACCGTTTACGACAAGTGGGACCACTCACAGGAAATTCGGTGTCGTATAGAGAAGGCCAGAGCGATATTCTTAATAATGAAGAATGTTTTTAGGAGCGAGGATCTGACCTTAACAACGAAGATAAAATTACTGCGCTGCTATGTGTTCTCCGTTCTTCTGTACTGGGTAGAGTCGTGGACGCTGCCTAAGGCTGCAACCAAAAGACTGGAGTCTTTTGAAATGTGGCTTTACCATAGATTGCTACGTATTTCATGGACAGAGCACGTTACCTACGAGAAGGTGTTGCGGAGGATGAATAAGGGAAGGAAGTACTTATCATGATAAAGTCCAAAAAGCTCGAATAACTGGGACATATTATGAGGAACCCGAACAGACTCCAGTTACTACAATAAATATTACAAGGAAAAATCCTGGGACAACGCGGACCAGGATAAAGAAGAACTTCATGGCTGAAAAACTAAAGAACATGGTTTTCAATGACCACCACCACTGGTCGTTTTCGAGCTGCGGATCAAGGTGATAATTGCTGAGTTGATAGCCAATATCCGGACCGGATAGGCACTCAAAGAAGAAGAAGAAGAAATTCAGGCATTCAGGCATTCTAAATATCGTATTTTACGCTTTTCCGAAACGTGGCATGTGACACCAGCTTCCAAAGTTCGTTTAGGATAATTATTCGCTTAACCAAACACTTACCAAAGGAAATACAACCGTAACTCCTTGGTGATAAAATGAATAAAGAGACGGGGTAAAGCAACATGTGATCATGTGAACAAGAAAAGAAAACTAGGGCGGCAAATAAATGTTCGACAGATATACGACTAATCCCGAAAATAAACGTCAACTTGCCAGTGATCTTGGTTAAGTCAATCAATACTTAATGGGGTGAAAGTAAAACAGAAACATTTTGTCTAAATTCGTAGTAATATTATTAAACACTTCGTCTTTAAACGATTTTTTATTTTTGAATATGTCTGGGACTTATGTCAAAACTTAGTGACTACGCGGTATAAAAATACACATTAAAAGTTGTGTCTGGCCAAAAATAAATAACGATATACTTTATTTAGGCCAATGAAGTCACTAAATTGTTTACAGCATTTCTCAGTTACTCCCTATTAATGGGTGGTTAAAAATTTGCAACCAACTAAGATAAATATTTGGTTCAAACAGTCAGAGGATTATATTTCTTTTCAAACTACAACTAAAATCACTGCAAATCTTCTGCAGTCATATTTTGTTTGTAGTTAGTTTGTATTATTTATCCTTGGACATTATGGAAAAGATCCTAAAAAGTAACAACATTTACATTTTACCGCTTCCACTTGTGCTTTGCGTTATTTCTCCATCTTTCACCTCAATACTTGGCACAAACTGTTGAGTTTTCTGCCTTTGCTTTTGATCTTGGTAATATTTAGTAGGAGGAGGTACGGAACTTTTTTGGTCAGTTTGACCTTGTTCGCCATTCAAATTAAGAGGTTTTAATGGTGAACCAAAATGAACACCCAACTGTTTTTTAATTTTTTCTTGTTGTTCAGGAGAGAAGTGTTCCAAACCTGTTATAATCGCTGGTGCTGTTCTGGAACCACCCTGGAGTCCACCATTCATTAAAAAATGCTGAGCTGCTTGCTGGGCAAGCTGTGAAATATCAGTTAACTGAAGAGGCTTTTGATGCTCAGACTGTTCTTCTTGTTGCAATTGTTGTTCTTCATTTTGTTGAGATTCTACCAATTGTTGGACCTGTCTATGTGGTTGCCCATAATGATATTGATTTTGGTGTTGGGGAGTGTCATACTGCAATGCTCTGCCATCAACAACATTTTGCTGAGAGAAATGATGCTGTGACGAAATTAATGCTTGAGGACTTGGTAACGCTTCATGATGAGGTACCACGTGCTGTGTTGAAACTAATGCTTGAGGCGTTGGTAAGGCTTCGTGTTGGGGTATGTGTTGAGAAGAAATCATTGCTTGAGGCGTTGGTAAGGCTTCATGAGGGTAAAATTGTGTCGATTGGGCTTGTGCTGTAGGTGCAGTGTGATGAGATTGAGCCATTTCTTGTTGGGGTTGATAATTAACGTATTGGGAAATATGCTGTGATTGAACGGGAACTGGAATATATTGTTGCTGAGGATTCCGAATTGGAATGTATTGGTAACTAAAAGAAAAATGCGTATAAAATTAATCTATGTTTACTGTTAAATTATAATAAATTGTTTATCGTCATTCGGTTAAAGGTATTTACTTTTAGGAAAAAATATTTAAGATTCTATATGTAACCTTCACCATGGTGGCCAATTCTTTAGCGAAATATTTCGTGGCTGTGTAAATTCTTATTTTATGATCGGTTCAGTGCTATTTTTTCTCTTTTTCTTAATTTTTTCTAATTGTTTAAGAAAGAGAGTAACGTAATATGGCCATATTTTAAAAATTGTGACCTTTTTGAAAATTTAAAGAAATAGTTCATACTTAAAGTGGAGTGGAAATTTAGAGGTAAGAAATAAGAACACAAAGTCTTCCTCCACTATAGTATTAAAGAAATATTTTTTAAGCAACTTCTCTACATGTTTCGAACGCAGAAGCATTCATTTTTAAGAGAATAAATATAAAGAAGAAAAACTAGTAACTGAGCAACAAAATTGTAGGTTCGATGTAAAGATGAGTAGAACGGTGAGAAAATAGGTACACACATTGCATTGGGAAAAAGAGAAACATGGGTTTGAGGCACTATAAGAGTTTAAAGGTAGAATAAAAAGTTTGACATCTGTGTGTGAAAAAACTGTTGAAAGATATGAAACTGAAGTGAATGGGAATAATCATTTAAGAAAAAGAAAATTGTTGGCTAGTCATTTGAGAAACTATGGAGAAGAAGCGGATGTAGGTGTGAGGAACATGAATATTAAAAATTTATTAAAATTAAGTGGTAATCTTAACTGGACGGAAACCTGAAAAAGAGACATCTTTTAGGTTACATCAAGTGACCAAATATAGAAAAATCTTACCTCATGTTGGTTTATGCGTAAATGTAGTAGAAAAAATAAGTCTTACTAGATTTTTTCATTTTAAAAAACACTTTTTAGGAAAAAAATTCTTTTACGCTCGAAACGCTACCGCTTTTTTGAAAATTATTTTATTTTTAAGGATTTTGATCAAAATAATTATATATTGAATGTATGCAAGCAGTATTTAGTTTTTATTATCTTTTAGGCATAAACACATTTTTTGAATAAGTATGTTAAAAATGCACATATTTAGTTTTAAATTTTTAAAAAATAAACATTTCAATTAAGTTGGTTTTGGTCGTCATTAAAAATATAATAACTATCACTAGCCTGACACGGTCCATAATTTTATATTAATAAACTGGGCGAAATGCTACCATTAATCCTACATTATTTAAAGAAAACATTTAAGTTGGCGTTAAACGATGTGTTTTGCATTCTATGAATATAATAATCAGTTGTGCCTGCACGGTTTGTAAATTCATGGTGGCACACGACCGCTACTTTTAATAATATAATGTGTATAATATCTTAATTATACGAATTTATAATGTATAAGTTGTTATCGTATAAAGGCTTACTGGAATCATCATTTTCTGAAGGAAAAAAGGTATTGCAGTAAAGGTGGTGGCTTGACATTTTAAAACATTATTTATATTGAGAAATATAATTCAAAAATATTATATGTTAGATAGTAGTAGTTTCTACAACAAGAGTGGATATGATGTATAAAGGGTCCTGCGCCTCACCTCCCGTCTTCTGTAGCTCACTTATTAATTAAGTTAGGATTTTGATATTTTCCAGACTTTACCTGTATCCTAGGGCGCATTTTAGGAAAATATTTTTGTTTATACAGGGTGTTTTATAAAAGTGTGACGTCATAAGGATATGTTTTTTTAGATTACATGCCATATATTTTTTTACTTATTTGGATGCATCTTGTAGTTGCCTACATACCCCTAAAATTTTAATGAAATCGGTTCAGTATTACAGGCGAAAAAAAATAAAAACTGCACCACTGGTTTTAAAAATTAATAAAAATTAAAAATAATGTCTCGTTAATAAAATTATACAAAGGTACTTAATAAATAAGGTCTCACAGTTTTGTTAACCAAGTTTGATTAATACGAATTGTACAGGGTGTCCAAAATTTAGTGTCAAACTTTGCAAACTTTAAAGCAATTTATTTTTCTTATTTTAAATTGGAACCCCTGTATATTATTATGTCATTCGATGCAGAATTACAATTCAAACATTTGTTTTAATTACAACCCTATCGCAATTTCTAGTGCATTTAGACTTATTTGCACAAAACTTATTTTATCAACTACCTATTCCACCAGTCATTATTATATAATAAATATCAAAGGTGGCTTTGAAAAAAATTTATTGGTATTAAAGTTTATTAAAGTGACGAAAGCTCATTTTGACTTTAGTTATTTTATAATTTCAAATATTATTAGATTATTATTAATTATTTAAGCTATATTATTTTTTGTAATTAAATACAACAAAGAAAAGCTCGTAGATATGATTTTCATATTGGGAGCATGCTCAAAGAATTTTTATTTGTCCCTTTAGTAAACTTTAATATCAATAAATTGTTTTTAAAAGCCACCTTTGATATTTGTTATATAATAATGACTGGTGGAATAGTTGATAAAATGAGTTTTCGGCAAATAAGTCTAAATGCATTGGAAATTGCGATAGGGTTGTAATTAGAATAAATGTTTGAATTTTAATTCTGCATCGAATGACATAATAATATACAGGGGTTCCAATTTGAAATAAGAAAAATAAATTGCTTTAAAGTTAGCAAAGTTTGACACTAAACTTTGGACACCCTGTACAATTCGTATTAATCAAACTTGGTTAACGAAACTGTGAGACCTTATTTATTAAGTACCTTTGTATAATTTTATTAACGAGACATTATTTTTAATTTTTATTAATTTTTAAAACCAGTGGTGCAGTTTTTATTTTTTTTTCATTTTTCATTAAAATTTTAGGGGTCTGTAGGCAACTACAAGATGCATCCAAATAAGTAAGAAAATATATGGCATGTATTTTAAAAAAACATATCCTTATGGCGTCACACTTTTTTGAAACACCCTGTATAAACAAAAATATTCTCCTAAAATGCGCCCTAGGATACAGGTAAAGTCTGCAAAATATCAAAATCCTAACTTAATTAATAAGTGAGCTACTTGAGCATGACGCCGTAGATGAAGTGGTCAAACCTCCGATGCTAACATTTTTTTAAAAATTTTGTAGTCTGCCAGGCTTGAACTCACGACCATTGGATCCAAAGTTCACTCTTTTGCCGTTTCGGCCATATGCCCAAATTATAGTAAAACCAACTCAATAATAATGTTACATGATATGCATTTTCTATTCAAATTCAGCAGGTTGGATTATTGATAAAACTATTACTTATATTGTGTGTATTATATTAAACAAATTAATAACATATTGTACCATATACATATAAATTATATAATTTTATAGTGTCTTGAAGAAGAAGACAGAGCCTCAGTAAATATAATAAACTATGATTGATCAGTACTCGATAAGAACGCCACAGAGGAATCTAATTTTTATAACAATGTTATCAACTAATGGGAAATTTCCGAATTCGTGAGAAATAAGGATCCAAACCACAGAGGAATAATAGGTCGGCGGACCCAACCTCTACGAACAGGGACTTTTGGAAGAAATATCTCAAAAACTTAGCACGACCGCCAAAACTTGTTTTCAGATTCGTAATCTACGCCCCAAAATGTATTATGCCTAAAAAAATCATTACTTTTTGTGTGGTGTGCGATTCGATATATCGATAGTTTTTCAGTTTTACTATCGATATATCGAATCCTACCCACTATCGAGAGTTCTTCACCACTAGATTTTTGCTTACCGTGCTTGTGAATTTCCATGAAAATAGTTCAGTATTTGCTGTGCAACGTTGCCGTTTTGAAGCATGCTGGCAGGAATATATGCTGGCTGAGCAATTATGACCATTGCAACTGGCATTGGCTGATGCTGAGGAACCAAGTTTGGTTTTCGTATCAAGGGCTAAAATTTGGGATATTTTGATTTTAAGTTTGGTATTAAATTGGTGTAAATCAATAAAAAAAATTTTACTTTTTTCTACTTGACTCGTTTTTATTTCTTTGGGAAATAGCTATTTACATACCAAAGCAGGAAAATAGTGCCTTTCCTCCCGCGAATAGTTTTTTTATCCAACGCATTTTTCTCTTGAAGTGTGTATCTAGTTTTTTCTACTACTAAACTATTTTGATTTTACAGGGCGCCAAAGTTAAAAAAAAGTCGATTTTCAATTTTTAATATATCTACAACGATTCAATTTAGATGATGATGAACATTCAAACTAAAAATATACAGGTTGTTCCATTTAAAATAAAAAAGTAAATATCTATTTCGGGTACAAAGTGCCACTATCTTCTAAAAACTTTTTTGTTGGATGTATACATACGTTTTAGTAATCCACCGAAGTTTTATTAATTTGTTTATACGATTCTGGAGGAAAAGAACCATTTTCCTCTCTTGTTTCCGGGTCGAAAATGGTTGAAAAAATCATTTTACTTGAAATTACACTTAAAAATTATAAAGCCGCAAGACAGTTTTAATTGCACATTTCTTACCTCTTGCTGTTGTTGATAAGGCGAAGCTAGTTGCAAATGCTGAGTTCTTGGTTGGTACCGTTGGTGATAAACTATTTGTTCAGGTTGATGTTTATCCCCATATTGAGTTATTTGCTGATAGCTTAATAAATCTGGCTTGTGTTGTAAACCAATCGCATTTGCATTAGTATTAAATGTTTGTTTGGGTTGTTCATCTTTAGAGCCTGCATCAGCCTTTGCCAAAGGTAAACAAAGGGACAATATAACCTAAATAAATAACAATTATGGGTAATTTGCTTGATTATATTTTAAGTTAAAGAAGAACACGAATGCACGTAGTGCATAAGTACCTTTTTCAGTTTAAAATGCATATGAGTAAGTTTGTCAAAAATTCCCGATTTATTTTCATTGCATTATAGTTTGTTAGAGAATTTCATGAATCAAATTTTTTATAAAAATCTTGTTGCAAAGTTTAGGGAGGATGGTTAGGACAAAGACCTTCTTAATGTTCTGCAACCAGGAGCAGCAGCAGCCGTATAGTTTCCGGGCCGAGCGGAAGCGATTTCATCATTAATTTATTATTATTATGATAAGTGTGTCTTTCATTGTGATAACTTTAATAACTAAAACTAAAAATATGTGTTTTATAAGTTATGGATTATAAATATGATATTTACTTTAAAATTTAGTTGAAAATTTTCAAAAAAAGGGGTGTATAATAGACTTGATTTTTTGTTGTTTAAATCATAAATTAAAACATGGCATTTTATTGCTGAAATGTTCATTTTTACAGTTGAATGAAATTATCACTATTTAATCCAATTCCTGTCACAAAATAATACTAGCATTGAACAACGAGTAATTCATAAATCGGGACATACTGAACCTTTTTCAATGCTTATAGTTTGAAGAAGATTTACAGTGCTTGCAAAATGCCCATCCCCCTCTTGCTAACTCGGGAATGGCTTGAGATATATTAATCAAATTTAGTATGCCTATCTGATGAGTAAAATACTTTCTGTTGTTTTGTATATTTTTTTTGGTATTCTGTTATCCGCTAACTTTAAAAACGCATTTAAATGGAAGAGGCTACAGTGCTACCTTATTTTCAAGCTCATTTTCTATAATTTGCCATTTCAACAAAGCAATTTTCGTCATCTTAAATAACGAAACAATAATTTTATATTATTATGTTAAATGACAAAACTCAAAAAAATTGTTTTATAATTATTATTCTTAAAGATGGTAGGAATCGTCCAAAAATATGTTTTCTTTTACATATCTTGTGTTGCCATTTTGAAAAGGCAAATTTTGGAGTATTAAAATTAAAGTGTTAAATTATGAGTAAATATATCTAAAAAATTATTTTATTCAAATATGCTTTCCAAAATGGTAGATGTCCGCCATCTTGAAAAATATTAACAAGAATTTTTTGTTCAAAAGTAAGTATTCTACTTCCATTTATTGATATAGAATTTGAATAATAAGCCATTTCCGAGTTTTTGAAAGCACCGTATGTATTTGGCACATTATCCAGTTTTTTTGAAGGTGCCTTCAGCTTAACATAAACCAGAAAAAAACATGCTTAAGTCTGCTTTTGTTTAAACCACAGAGTAAATTTTAGTTATCTATCTTTGTTTTATTATCATAGATACATTATTTACAAAACGGGTAACTTACTGGCATATCTTTTGGATGACTTTTCGGTTTTTTAACTATTAAATGATGTTTACATTCATTTACTTCTTTTGGCAACTATATAAATATTTTTAATATTTAAAGTAGGGATTACTGTTTTTGGAAACATTCTGGACATGTAGATCATTTCAATATTTTAAAATCATTTATTATAATTTTTATATTATCGCGTCTCATATTTAAACTGCTGACGCTAAAATAGAAAAAAATTGAAATAAAAAATGTAAAAATAGTTATTAGCATAAATTTTAAAAAAGTTGAAGGAAAATTAAATTATTAACGGGTTTCAAGATAATTGAGAAAAATCAATTTTGATCAACATTATGTCAAAACATTTAAGGGATTATGGGTAAAATGTCGAATGTCATTTTCTAAGTAATAGGATCATGGAAGTTGCTATTTAAAACTATGTGTCAAATCAAGTTGGAAGTGGGGGTAACAGGAGTCGAATAGAATTTGAACCTTTAAAAAATTGTTTTATGTGGAAAGAACTATGAAAAAATAAGTAAAAAATATATAAAGAATATTATATTAGATTCTCAATACTATTACTTAACTTACTAAAACTGTATAGTTAATTGTTTCTGTCAACACTTGCGTTAGTATCAAAAAACGTGGCATTAGACACCAATAACAGAAACATGTCTTTATTAAAAGTTTTAAAATTTTTATTAGATTAAACTGAAACAATTTTCTCAACAAATTATTCACTGATAAAACTAATTATGGAA
The DNA here is from genome assembly GCA_935413205.1 of Polydrusus cervinus. Lineage (NCBI taxonomy): Eukaryota > Metazoa > Arthropoda > Insecta > Coleoptera > Curculionidae > Polydrusus > Polydrusus cervinus. Next base: position 19,930,501 of record OW284514.1, on the reverse strand, counting down.
CAAAATATTGAAACTAAAGCATTATTTAAAAAGAAAATCCAAATGGAGAATTACAAGGTCTGAATTAATATGACTACTGGGTAAATTGTCATCCAAACAACATACTTTAGTAATAATTGCCATATTAGTATTTATGTGTAAAACCACTGGAAAATAAAACCGCCAAAGTGCAACGATAATTCAGTCTGAAAAGATATGCCAGAAATTACCTTTCATTTTAACACAATGCTGTTCAATATATTATTCCTTTATAAAAACTGATTGATACGATGAATCACTAATTGGTTATTAAACATACAGTCCTTTAAGGGTACACCCTATATATTCACATAAAATAATCCACTGCGTTTGGCACTTACACTCAGCCGGACGATTCCTTTCATATTTCAGCACGCGGTTGTCGAATTAAACAAAACACTATCACCTAAGAGAACGAAATGCAGCCAAGCTTAAAGCCCCTCTCTTATTTATAGTGATATACATACTTGAATTTTTTTGTCGGTTGGAAAGATCCTCTACTCTTGTACAGCATCAGTATTTTAGGAAAAAGTACTTTCTTTGAAGGTTGCGTTCATGTGGAATTCTCCTTTCTGCGGAATTCTAAAAACTCACAAAATTAACGAACCGTCAAAAGTATTTTTATGACATGGCTTGGTTTTTCTGTGTCTGCTTTTCTCTGTTTATAAGATATTGATGGGTATTTAAATGAAATTTAAAATGGTAAAACATTAGGCTCGCAGGTTAGATGGCCGCCTATGTGCCCTGCGCCTCGTGACAAGGGAATAATAAAATCTTGGATCTTTACAAAAATTATTAATCTCAAAGTCTAGGTACTAGAACGTCTTATTTTATTCGACGTTTAAATTCTATATAAAATTGACTTTTCAATGACATATTACACTTTATCATTTGTTTTAAAAATGGCCGCCTAGATCAATTTCCTTTGTTTTCTAAAATGTCCATAACTTTGGTAAAACAGGGTAAGGAGTGAAGACTAGGCCATGGAAACGTTAACCATTTTTTTAGAGAGACCCTCAACATTACATGTTAAACTAAAAGAGAAAAAGGGAGAAATAAATAAGTTTATAATGACAAATAAAATATTGTTTTTATAAAAACCAAAATGTTTAGTAGAGATGATAAAATATCTAAACATGTTCACTGGGATGCGGCTGAGGTCTTGGTCTGGATGAATGATAATAAACATATATATCTTACGCATTTATTGTAGATAATTAGTTATTAATTTTTTATTATACTTAACCTGAATAAGTTACTAAGTATTGTAAAGTATTTTTATTATAAGATAACGGAGCACAATACAAATTTTGCTAAAACTGTAAAGTGCTCCATTTATGAATTGTAAAATACACTGTATATGTAATTGATGAATTAAATATTTGAGTATACAAAATATACGTGGAATTATATAAGTAATTAGAAAACAATATAATATATAGGGTGTTCCATTTAAAATAAGGATGTTGCCACCTGTTTCGGGCAGAAGCCGGATTGCTGAAAATATTTTAAAATGGTAGACCATGGTTGTTTATCTGAGCAGCCATATTTTTGAAGAAAACGTATCACCTGGTTTCCATAAACGTCTAACGTTCCATTCACATACATGTTGTTCTCATTTATTTTTTATGGCTATTCTGGATAGTTTTAGTCGGCTTGGATTATTTGTATTTTTTTAATATTTAACACGAAATTGACTGCTGTGTTAAAATCGTTATGGTAAGAAAGCATTAAATGCATTATATAAAAATCCGATACTAACTTGAAAAAAAGGAAACTGTTTGTAAATATAATGACTGAGAAAGTAAACACTTTTTAAATATTCTGTTAAATGTTAATAATATTGAAAATTTTAAGGTTTCTCCCATGTAACGACCCAAATGAGAATTTGATCACTGTTTTTAACATTTCATAATTAATGCACATAATGCACAATTATTTAAAAAATTAGAAATCGCCATGATGATATGTTGCATGCAAAAGCTGCTGTGCAAATTTACCGTAATGTTATGCCATGACATGACATTCTAAAATGTTAAATTATATTTTCGCTCTCTTCCTATGCGGAATTCGCGACACAAATGATAAATAAAAAAATCACTGAATATAATGATATACCTGATGTTTTAGTTTAATTGGCACAGAAACATATGTACCTGTATGTATACCTACCTAAGTAATGCCAACAACAATAGAATACAATTTATTACCTGATCTCATTAAAAAATAAGTAAACACACAGTTAGGAAATAATCACATGAATTTACTCAACATTACATTTTTTTCTCTCTGACTTTAGCCGTTTAACAGTTAAGGCGAATGTCAAAATCTGCAAAAGGTTTAGTAGCGGCTTTTCCTTAACAGCTCCTCCAGGCACCTGCAGAAAATTCGATAGATTTTATTTCATCATGTTTAGTTCATCGGTAGATGATAATAAATTCAGAAGATCAAATGATTTCACCTACACAAAACCAACCTAATATTTGTAGGTATGCTAACTATATTAGTAGTTATATATAGCAATGATGACACAATCGGGTAAGATTAGTGACTAGGGCTATATTCAATATGGCAAAAATATTGCTGTTTTAGGCCGCAATTTTATCGCGAAAATCGGCAAAGTGACGATCAATCAGTTTGTTGTCGGGATTCGGCAATATTTCTGGTGTGAAACTAAAATATGTGATTGTGTTGTTTAATTATTTGGAATTTAAAAATAAATTTAAATAGTTTTAGCATTGTACAAAGGCCAATTCTTTAAGTATTTCCTGTTGTAATTTTTAATAAAATTTTCATGGGAAGATCAACTATTTGGCACAGAGGAATTATAGGTAAATGCTTGTCGCTAGATCATTAAATACAAATTGGATTTTTTTGTTAATTTCATTTAAATCTAAAACAAGAGACTTTTGAGCGTATAGTTTCCTATTTAAAAAACTGTCCTGCATAATTTTTTAAAACTATATTCTAATAAATATTAATACAAGCCCCTAATTTAAAAAAAGTATACTAAGGAGCATATGACTGCTTAAACAATAACCTTTTGATATTTTTTATTTGATCATTAAAGATATCACACTAGCAATACACCCGGATTTACAACAGTTACATAAAATAACTATTGTAATTTTTGTATTGTAATTGTAATAAACACCATTGCCTTCTCGATGTAAGAAAGGAGAGTGAGACAGAATCTCTTGCCGATTCATTTGGTGACTTTGAGTGATCTTGGTGTGTAGACGTCTGAGATTAGTTTTGTTTGTCAAATCGTAACAGGACGTTGACATCCATTCACGATACACATCGAGCTGTTTATATTTTAAGGTTAGTGTTATGACAAGATGTTAACATCGGTTAGAGAAAATTAAAAGAATTATTATAGTCCATGGAATTGGTACATTTTACCTTACATGAAATAAGGTAGTTCTGATTTTTTGATATGTTGTATCTAATGAAGTGGTAATAACAAATCCAAACTTTCGACCTCGAAAGCCCTCCGGATCATTGTTAAATATCTCAAAAACCTTAAATTTTGTTACTTTTTTCAGGCTTTGCCAATTTTAACCACCAAGGACTAATATTACGGCAAAAGTAGTTATATACAATCTAAAAGCAAACAAAACTTGCAAAAAAACGAGACTAATTTTGTCCTTGTAGGTTAAATAGTTTCTGAGTTATGGCAGTTCAAACTTGTGCAAAATTTCCAAAATAGATTTTTTTTTTTTTAGTTTTTGTCGGTTTTAACCATCAAGAAACTATTTTACGAAAAAGTTATCATAACAATAACAGAGAAGGGCTAATCTTTCAACAAAATGACACTAGTTTTGTTTAATTAGACCTAATAGTTCTTGAGATACAGATGTCCAAAGCTGATAAGATTAGTAATAAACGAAATAAGTTGTATAGATATAATAGAGCTGTAGTTACCGTACTTATTCAGTATTCACCTGAAGACGACTGGAGATACTTACCAGTTGAAACGTAGTGATTCTAAACAAATAAAGATAATGCAAGTCCAAAACTCTACTGCCGTTCAAGAAACGTCATTGTCTCCAACCTTTAAACAGACAAACGAAATAAGTGTTATAATTATCAAAAAAAAAAACCTTTTAGTAAGTACAAATTTATTATTTGAAGTTTTTATTATAATATGAAATATATTCAGAACATATGCACAATTGAACTTGCTTATGTATTTTATTATATATACTAGTTATTTTTATAAATCTTTGACGGACCAGGCTGATCCTCTAAATCCACAGCACTTCTTTTGGGGGCAGCGTACTGTGTCAACACTTCTTCATCATGAGGTAGATCTAAATCGTCATCTGAAGGTGGATCGTCGATTGGGGTTGGATGCGAAGTGAACAAGGCCTCATTCCGCAACTGATGACGAAACCACCAGCTCCTCAGCCCCTGCTAAACATGATTTCCTGCAACTGCAAGAAAGGGTGTACCAACAACTGCGGTTGTAGGAAGGCAGGACACAAATGCTCGGCTGTTTGTAACCACTGCAGAGGTCAATCTTGCTAGAACATACCAGACCTTATTGACGACATTGATGAGCCACTTATCGACGATCCACCGTCAGATGACGATTTAGATCTACCTGATGATGAAGAAGTGTTGATACAGCAAGCTGCCCCCAAAAGAAGTGCTGTGGATTTAGAGGATCAGCCTGGTCCGTCAAAGATTTATAAAAATAACTAGTATATATAATAAAATACATAAGCAAGTTCAATAGTGCATAAATTCTGAATATATTTGATGTTATAAAAAAAAATTCAAATAATAAATTTGTACTTACTACAAGGTTTTTTTTTTGATAATTATAACACTTATTTCGTTTATTACTAATCTTATCAGCTTTGGACATCTGTATCTCAAGAACTATTAGGCGTAATTAAACGAAATTAGTGTCATTTTGTTGAAAGATTAGCCCTTCTCTTATTATTGTTATGATAACTTTTTCGTAAAATAGTTTCTTGATGGTTCAAACCGACAAAAACTAAAAAAAAAATCTATTTTGGAAATTTTGCACAAGTTTGAACTGCCATAACTCAGAAACTATTCAACCTACAAGGACGAAATTAGTCTCGTTTTTTTGCGAATTTTGTTTGCCTTTAGATTGTAAATAACTACTTTTGCCGTAATATTAGTCCTTGGTGATTAAAATTGGCAAAGCCTGAAAAAAGTAACAAAATTTAAGGTTTTTGAGATATTTAACAATGATCCGGAGGGCTTTTGAGGTCGAAAATTTGGATTTGTTATTATCACTTCATCAGATACAACATTTCAAAAAATTAGAACTACCTTATTTCATGCAAGGCAGCACCCCTATTTTAGTACGATTTCCATAAACTATTAGTTTATTCTCCATTTTTACTCTGCAAATAACAGTTTAGAAGAGCAGAAGTTAGGAATCTTTAGGCACCTGTTTAGGATGTTATGCACAGAATACTATGTGATGTGGTCAAAGAGTTTCTTCTTCGATTCTTCCGCGAAGTACATCCAGTGTCTGGTCCAGCAACTGCGGGAGTGCAGGCCGGATAGCACTGTTTTACGGTTTGTTTTCTGCTGTTAGAATTTAAAAAAAAAACGAGGAAACCTCGGAGGAAACGCTTTAGGTCCTGGAAAACGTAAAAACAACTTGTTGGGATACACGGTTCAGTGCAATGATATCAATTATCAGCAAGATGCGACAATTCTTTCAAAGCAATAATTTTTTGTTGTCGTTTCGTTGCGTTAAGATTAAAAAGTCCGTAAATTATTTTTTTAAACTCAACTTGGAAAAACGTAAAAAAAATTAACTTTGGTTTTCTTCTTGCTTAAACAGTTGGTTTGTATCTTAACTCAACGAGTAGCAGCAGGCGGCGACCAACGTCATCTACCTGGTAAACGTAAAAATTTCCTCACTGCTTTCAAATAAATTCTCCCGTTATAGTTTCAAACTCACTTTTCGTTAAATTCTAGATGGCCATGTAGAACACAAATCAATGACAACAATGTAAATCTTATAAACTTCATAACTCACTAAACAAACTAAAGAAAGGAAAAAAATATTACATTTTTTTTTCTGTTAAGCCATAATTATTAATTATAAAACATCCTGGGTAAGCTTAGTTAACTTCAATTGCATAATTTTCTGTTTTCAAATCTTTTTAATAGACGTGAATTTTAATCGAAACCCCAATCATAAATTGATTTGATTAGCCATAAAAAAAAAGTTCATTTTAGTTCGAATATTCGATAGTTAAAGCTCAGTAAAACTTTTTATAAGGAATAACTGTTGGTCGAGAAACCAAAAATGAAAAATTTTTAACAAAAATTCTACACACGCCGCCGTACAATCTTGAAAACTGTTACATTATTTTTAGGCGTCACAATTTTGGGTCACAAATTAGACTGTGCATTATTTAAATTGATAAATAAAAAGACCATTCTAAGAAAGTACATGTTTATTAAAGACGATATCTTTAATGTTAATTTTAAAACAAATTAATATTGTTGTCTTAATAATATTTAACTACTTCCTTTACCGGCAATAAATTTTTAATATCGCGATCTTTTATATTTCAGATGGCCACTTGGTGCATATTATTTAAATCAATGTATATCTTTAGTTCCGGAAAATAATAGTTATGTTACGGCAAAAATATTTAATGCGTGTAAAATGAAAGTGGTTTAATTTTTTACTGCAGGAAGCTCGATATTACTTATGTAATTTTTTTAATTTAAGAATCATTTATTATTAAGATTAACAGTCACGTTTATGGTTAAAACATTAACCAAAATGAAATAATTGATTCCATTTTAGTTTTGTTAAGACATCTTTAGATACGTAAGTATATTTTATGTATAAAGAAAACGAGAAAAAATAATACATTCATTATAAATTCTTGTTTTAACAATCGTTAATATACAGGGTGATTTATTACGGAAACTACGGGGAATAGAAACTCAGGAGAAAAAGTTCGTAATTAAAGTGACCGAGAGAAAACCAGGAAATAATGAATCACCCTGGTGTATAATCGACTTTTTTAAAAGTAAAGTTACATCACATACATTTACAGAAGGTTTCGCAGTGAGTGGATCATTAGAAGTTTTCGCAAACCAGTAGATATATATCTCAGTGGCGACTCCAGGCCCCTTTCTTACGGGTATGCATCGGCAAAAGTTCGGGGCTTTAATTCAAAACCTAAACATTATCATCACCTACTTAAAATTACAATAATCAGTTAAGAATTAAATTCAATTCAATTTCTTTATTCATGTCTAAAATTTTAAAAATTTTACAAACGTCAATAGGTGTAAAAGTCTATTTAAAATACAATTACAGTTCTAAAATTTGGCAGTTAAAAAATGTAAGTGAAAAACAGAGCAGACAGACAGGTAAAAATCAGTTACAAAATACAATATAAGTAAGACATTAAAATGTTAATATACAATTACAACAGATTAAAAGTTGAACAATTAATTAATCAGGCGGGCACAGCAAGGGAACATCAAATGTATGATCTATAAATTCCTGGATATATAGAGTAAAATGAATGGGTTTTTTTATAAAGGAATTAAAAGCGGTAATCTACTGATTAAAAAAGGTTGGAGCATCGTGCAGCGTCGCGTTTCACGATCTTTGGTGTCGCAAAAGGTCAACATGTAGATCTTCTCTACCTCGCGTGTTATAGTCATGTCTGTCACCAACTGGTTGGTAGTTTTTCGAGTCTATGGTGTATAATAGATACTCATATATGTACCGCGATGGAATGGTCAGTATCCCTAGATCTCCGTACGCGCCCCTGGCATCCGAACGGTAGTCAAGCCCAGCCAGAATCCTCACCACCCGACGCTGCAGCGCGAACACCCTTTTAATGTATTGTATAATAATGTAATTAATGAAATGTATGCGGCATGTCCCCAGACCAGCAGAGCATAGCAAATAGTTAAAGTTATGCTGGTCCTGTATTATCATTGTTTAAAATATGTGAATCAATCAATCAATTAATCATATATTACTGCTATGAATTTTTACACAAAATTTTACCGATGTCAATAATTACAATTCTTTAAAATTTATATTAACTTTTTTCTTTGCCTACTGAGAACCTTAATGTTTTAAGACCCTAATTAGTTAATATCATATACAAAATCTGCTCTAAGGTTAACACATTAAAAATACTAATTAAAATTTTAAACACCAAACAAAACAAAATGAGATCACACTGCATCTGTCCTGCGCGAAATCATATTCAAAAAATTCAGTACCTAAGTACTATAATAAAAGGTATTTTATACCAAAAGCCTCTTTACAGTATTCTTAAACTGCCTTAAACTATTCCGGTATTATTTGATTTGCCTGTCCCGTAGGATACTTGTGGTAAGCCTAATTAGAGTTATACTGTTCTCTATTTTTTTTTAACAGTGTATAATATGTACTGCCACAGACTGAAAATGAGCATGGAATGCTTGAAAAAGTAAAGCCACAGACATGATTCTCGCGAGGTTTTAAAAATAAATACAGTTTTGGTGACGCGTTCTGCTGCGTGATCCACATATTTCTCAAATTTCAAAGAGGGATCAAGGTACTTGACCAAGAATTTCACCTTCCCCGCATTCTCATCCGGTAGTTCCCTAAGCCTGAGACCGACCACTATGTTTTATGTCTTAGTTTTAATTAGCGTCAGTTTATAAGATCTGAACCAGACGTCCAGCTCCCTCAAACCCTTTCTCATTTTTATTCTTACCACGTCCACGCATTCATCCGACTCAGCCGTGTTTGTATCGTCAGCAACACTAAACTTTTAAATAATATTTTTTTAAATTTCTGTTGCTTTTGATTACACCAAAAGTTGAGATGAATTAATTTTTTTAATGAACAAAAAAATTGTAATGCAGTTTCAAATTTTAGTCACGAATTTAAAATAAATTAAAAAATTATACATTTTTAAATATAAAAATTGCAAATTATTTTTTAAAACTTGGTTGGTGAAAGTTTAGTATAATTCTCCTATGAGTATAATAACCATTTTACTAAGAATGTTACCTAATAGTCATATCTTTAGACTTAGACTTATTGTATTACTTCTTTAACCTATGTCTTAAAAGTAATTGGTAGCAACTTTCTACAAAATATTCATACAAATACTCTACTTTGCTGTTTTACGAGTTTTTAACTTTAATCAATTAACCGAAATCGACACGACAAATATAATAATCTATCTTCGTATATTAAAACAAAATCTGTATTATATTCAGCACTGGCGAAAGTAAAGATGCTTAGAGCAAAAGACATGGTAGTTTGCTACAAAAATAAGATACATTTATAATATCGGTTATAATAAGAAAATAATCACTGTTGAAAACTAAGATGAATATGAAAGCCGTTTTATATCAAATTATGTAATAGTATAATGTAATAAAATAGTATATTAAAGTACATGTTTTATAAAGCATCATCTTTTAGCACGGGTCCATGCTAGAACGGAACAAGTGCTCTAATCGCTTTATAAAACATTTAGTTTATACAATTTTTTCTGATTTGCATTTAAAAAAAAATCATATTAAAAAAAATACGTTTGTTAAATTTTGTAAATTTATATAAGTATTATAATATAAATTTTTTCTACTCCCACATGGAAATTTGCTGTTTCCTTTACACTTTAGTGGCGGGCGAAGTGGGCTATTCCAGTTAACTGTGCGGCAACATTTTATATACATCCTAGTTAGGTTATGAAACTGCCAATTACAGTAGTCAATTACAGAGAAGCCAAATTTACATGTTGTAAATTCGTATTCTGACAGTTGAGAGAAGTTAGGTTAACAATATGCTTCAAAAATATGCAAATCTGTCAGATGAAATTTGTTCTTTTTAAATTTAAATCAAAACATTTATCCCAGCCCAGAGTCTATGTGTATACACAATATTTTCCTAAAGAGTACACGAAATGGTGCAAAAATTGAAGGATAATAACAAAATTAATACCAAAATATTATATTTCTACCATATTATTGTTATTTTCTGACCGAACTAAAGATTTGCACACAGACCCACTTTTTTATTTCAAAAATATCTTTATTTCCACTAATTTCTAGACAATTACTACAAGCTTTACATAAAATTTACTATATACCTACCAAATGAACGGTTTCTTACTAACCTTGGTAATTTTTTTTCCATATAAATAATATATATTATTATAAATATTTGTGCACGGGAATATTTTCCGATATATTTTGAACGGGGATCGAACCCCAATTGATCTTAAAACTTTTATTATACGCAACAAACATAAAAAATTAACTGGTAATTCTTCCTTAAATGGTGGAACATAAAGATAACCCGATAAAACAGACGAAATTATAAGATTTCTAGAAAAAAAAAATGTTTACTAACATTTTTAAGGTTATGTTATTTCTACTTACACTATTGCCACTTCTCGTTTTCTTTTTCGACGTTAACAGCGTTGCTAGTTTGTAAATTGGCGATTATTTTGAAAAATTTGACCATGGCGAACGTTAAAAATTCATATTAATGCACAAAATCCATTTTTAACTGTTTGAAACGAATTCTACAGCTTTTTTGTTGTACTTTCGTAGTTATAATTTTTTACGCAAGCAGAAATAAACCCGAAAAACCTTTTTTTTTCTGTGCATTTCAGTAAAACAATATTGATCAAATTACCTGGTTGAGAAAATAAATTGTTTGTTTTTATTATTACATAGGTATATCGCTTTTTGTCTGTTATTCTGCAAAAAGTTGAATGTGAGAAAGATAGATATATATTCAAAAGTGAGTTTATATAAATATAAGAATTTACCCAAATCAATAAATATGATACAGTGTAATTTGGTCAATGGGTTTGCCATCAAAATGAATTTTTGTTCAATTGTTTCTTATTATCGTTCTCATAAGTTCATGGCCAACTTAAAAGACAAGTTTTGATGCCTAATTTAAATAATTTTTTAAAATTCTTAGCATGAAGTTAAGTCGTAGAAAAAATATACTGTACAACTCGAGTCGATTGTCCATATTGCGCTCGGAAGTTTGAGCACTCCGCCTACGGCGTTGTGCTCAATTTACTTCCTCGTGCAATATGGACATCATATCCACTCTTGTTGTACAAACTACTATTATGTTGGCTCTCAACGTAGGGTTCTAAAGCATCTAAACTATTCACCTTTTTATTATTTTTTAAAAACATACCTGGTTATTAGCAAATCTACAATTTAAAATTGTTTTAAATTATACAAGGTGTCCCAAATACTCAGGGCATATCCAAGATACTATTTTTTAATAAAACGTACTATAAATTATATTCTTTTCTAATTCCCTTTCAAATTCCATTAATCCATATTTTGTTTAAAATGTGATATGTCTAAATTCAATTATTTTTTATTATTTAAGTTTAAAATATGATGTTTTCAGACCTTGACAGGATGTAGAATTGGAACGGCGCATCTTAGGGAAATATTGTTTTTACCCACCTATTTTAGCTATTTATTTTGTATCCAAAGTGATCAACTTTGACCAACTTAATGTTGTAACTTTTAGATATAAAATAAAAACTAAGATAAGGAGGTGAAACCTAAAAAAGCCATATTTTAAACGTTAATATCTCAAATACAAGTACATTTAGATATATGACATTTTTTAGCAAATATACGTGGAATTTTACAGGGAATTGGAAAATAATATATAGGGTATTTCACTTTAAAAAAAAATGCTGGATATGCGCTGACTATTTGGGACATCCTGTATAATTTAAAATAATGGATATAATAGTTTAGATGCTATCGAATCGTGCGTTGTGAGCAGGTCATTCTTGTATAATATTCAATTTTCACTTGATATCAGCCCGATTGAGCTGAAGAGCGCATTGGTACGCCATTCATCTAAACTAGATTTTTTCTGTCAGTTGTGTCACTGAATTTTTCTTTAATATTTTTATCCCATTCTTATTCAGGAAATTCATTACAACGATATGTCAAAATAGCGGCTGGATGGCAAATACTGCTTTGTAATTGAACGTTTACCAATAATACAATACAATACAAATAATATTACTGGTGGCATTTAAAGGGGGACTCAATGTTTTTTGCCATCCAACTGCCATACTAAATCACGTGGTTTGGATTCCCTAATAGTCAAAAAAATAGGTTATGAACATAAGATTATTTTTATTTATTTATTTATTTACAGTAACAGTACACTACAGAATCATAGATTCTAAATGGCACCTAATATAATAACATACATATAACTATACACCATAAAACAAATTACTGTCTCTTTAATGCCACAATACCAACTCTAAAAATATCACAATTTGGAAAATGTATGTTGTAGTTACTTAACATCCTGTTGATGAAAGCACTTCGACCATAATTTGTTCCAAAAGATCAAAAGTGCTTTATTTCTCCGATGTTTAATTGATTGTAGGCCACATAGGAGGAGTCTAGTTTCATAAGGAACGCCTTGATATGGAAAGTGCAATTTAAAAAGCAGATATTTTGTAAATTTATTCTGTGCCCTTTCCAGTCTGTTAATGTAACAATGATAATGTGAGCTCTATATTACTGAGCAATATTCCAAAATACTGCGCACCAAACAGTTGTTGAGGGCTGTCAAAGCCTTGATGTCAAAAATATGTTTTGTGTGTCGTTTTATGAAGCCCAGCAGCCTAAAACTTTTGAAAATGATGTTGTCTATATGTAAACTAAATAATAAATCACTATCAAAAATTGCGATACAACTTCCAAATTAACGCCATTAATCCTATAGATCTCATTTAAAGATCATGACGGTTGAATTCCCTAAAAACAGCTTAATTGCATTGTTATTGTTGGTTGACAAAGTGGAGGGCAATTTTAAATGATCTTGTTACTGTGAAAAACACAATTCTCACAGTTTTAAAACAAACCAAGGATGTATGGCTTCTATGTTATTTATGGCCCTATAAAAATCGTGAAAGTAGGATATGAAAATGATCTATGCTAAATCTAGAATAACACCACTGCTAATTATTGTTCCAATCTGTAGGTTCATTAAACCGTAACGTTACGCAATATTTTTAAAAGGATACATAAATGAGACCACAACCTTAAGATGGGCGAAAGTATACATCTACATCTTTCTATCCATCACGAAGGAAATGTATAAAGAATATAATCTATTATTGTCGTTCTGTTTCGACAGTTCAACTTGATTGTAAAAAACATGGTAGCAATATACACACTCTTAAAAATGACTTGGTATTTGGTACTAATTTTTATTTGTTCTCGTGTTTACGTTACCAAAAATAACTATTTTTAGTTAGGAAAACAAAAAAGATTTTTTTCTTGGTTATATTTACCAAAAAATTATGCCAACAGAACAAAGAAAATATCTTGTTTTCATATTAGTTGGCGGAAATAAAATATTTTGTTTAGCTGAATTTTACTCTGTATATATCCTATTTAAATGTTACATCAAGGTTCCTATAAACTTGTATTTATCAATTAAGCTTGTTGTAATAACACATTATGAAATTGTAGTCCTTATCATTTTGTTAATTTTGATTAGGACACATTCTTAGTTACCAGAACTAACTTTTCTTTTCAAGTAATATTACTCTTCATATGTTTAACTAACGGCGTCGCTGTACTGACTTTACACAGAGACTTCACGCCCTTGACGATGGCGGTGACATCATTCTAGCCAGGACTGTCAGGCGGTTATGTTTATGTTAGGGTGCTTTTGCGGTTCCGTGTCAATTTGTTCGTGTTTTTAAGGCAATAATCGGCCATTTTCATGGCCGTGACAATATTTGGTGTAATTTATTTGTGTTTATTGTCTTCCTTGTGTACCTACGTTCTTATTGGCAGAAGAAAGTTAAATCATAGTGTAAGTAAACATTTTATTTTTTATCATTGCAGTTTTGTACATTAGAAAGTTGAAATGATCTTTTTATAACGCATGGCAAGGTGAACCGATTAGAAATAACTTAAAAATATTTTTTTTGGTTCTATGTTCCATTTCTATAAAATAACGTCATATCATATTGATTACTTTTTAATCTAACCAAGTACAACAAATTTCATATACCTGTACATTTTAAATAGAAAGTCCAGGGGATTATTTTTTGTTTTTCAATAATCGCAGTGGCAGAGAAGAAAATTTAAATAAGAACAATTCAGTTCTATAAGCAATTGAACAACCCAAAAGGTTGATTAAAATAAGTTAAAAATCTAGTGTTTCTGTTTTGTATTGTATGTAACATGAGAGAACAAGGACATTGGAAATATTAAAGAAGCCATAATATTTTATTTAAATTAGTTTACGCATAGAGTAGTAATACCAAGGCATTTTTTTATTTAAATGGGGACTCTAGGAAGGAATATTTCTCGTTACTAGGTATAAATTTTACATATTATGACATTTTTTTTAGTAATTTCTATCAATTATTTTATTATTTTTTAAAGTTATTTCTATCAAATCAACTTGGTAATTTTGCCATGCGTTATAAGCAGTTCATTTAAACTTTCTAATGTGCAACTGCAATGACAAATATATAAAATGTTACTTATTTATGATTCAACTTCTTTCTTACAATTAGAAAGTACAGAAAAAAATAATAAACACAATGTTGTGACTACATACGTAATTGTTACTCTATGAAATTTTCAAGTTTGTCCCAAATAAATGATAGCTTTGGCAATATTTGTAGATTGCATCATTAACAAAAACAATATTTCCTTGAAAAACATTTTTCAATTTTCCATATTTACACATTAGTTGTGACAACTAATTTTAAAAGCGGGAGTACCATATAAATTTAGTTATCCGTATATAAAATTTCGTTGTGACAACTAAAATTTGTAGGTTGGGTTGGTTAATGTTATTAATTAGTTCAACAGTTCAATAACGACATTTTTTTTTGGTTGTACAGACTAATTTTTGGGTTGAGTCCGATTTCACGAAAATAAATAGTTGTCAGAACCAAATTTTAGTAATCTATACCATGTTATTTTTAAGAGTGCAGTGTTACAGTTTTTACTATAAAATTATTCAGTTTTAATTAGCATTAACTTTCATGGGTGCATGTATGAAACGATTGCATAATGTCAGTTCTGTGCAGTCACTGAGAAAGGGCTAAAGCATTGAACCCACTTGACCGCCTGCCATGGCTTAAAGGTTCCTTTTTTCTCCACGGTCGCTAGTCGCTGGTGACTACGATCCAGTAGCGACAACTGATTCGCCAAGATATGTGTACAATTGTTTTTTGAAGTTAAATGAAAAATTTCAATTAAAAAAGCACAAAAATAGCTTTTTCCTACGACCACCTACGAAAGTGAGAAAAAAAGCACGGTTAACTTGGCTCGAAAGCGCCGAATATCACACACGTGTTGAAAGAAAATATTTCAACTGTAGAGTGGTAATACAAGGCACACTATTTAATTTAGGCATATGATGCCAATTTGACAGACCACACCTATTTATTAAAAAGAACAAATTTTAGAAAGCAGTTTAGTTTATTTATCACGTATTTGTCGAGTGATTCAGAATTAGAGTGTGAAAATACGCCATCTAAAATTAGAAAAAAGTTAAGAATATACTGGAAAATTTATTACCAGTGAAAACAAGCCCCGCTGAAGAAAATGTCATATATTAAACTTAAGCAGAAAATTTTTATGGGTCGCTCTAGCCTAGAGACTAGAGCCATGACCTACTAATCGAAAGATCGCAGGTTCAAATCCCATCAGGAGCAATTGACTTTTTTTTATGAAAACATTAAATAATTTATAGAATTATTTTAAATTAAAATCTTCCTTGTTGGGTAAATTTTTTAAATTTATTTTTAATGCATCTTTCCTTGATTAAATAAAAAAAATCATTCAAAAAGGAAGATTTCAATTAAAAATAATTTTATAATTTATTTAATGTTTTTATAAAAAAAGAAGTCAAGTACTCCTGATGGAATTTGAACCTGTGACCTTTCGATCTATTAAATTGGCATCATATGTTTAAATTAAATAGTGTGTCTTGTATTTCCACTCTAGGGTTGAAATATTTTTTTTCAGCTCTAGAGTTGAAATATTTTTTTCACAAATCAAAGGTTTTTTTAATAATTCTTTGTGGTCGTAGGAAAAATAGTGTACATTACTCGTGTGAAAGTGATTATTCTAAAACTCGGAGAATTTCCGCACTCGGCTGACGCCTCGTGCTAAATATCTCCTCGTTTGAAAAGTATCACTTTCATCACTTGTTATGTAATATACTATTTTTCCTTTTTTATTAAAGAAGTGTATTAATTTAGACTAAAAAAATAGTGCGGGAAAAAAACTGCTTCATTATGAATCCAAAACCTAACCTTTATACAAAACCGCACTTTAAGAAGGAATATTTCAAAACCTAAGCATTTGCAAAAAAAACGGCTCACAGATTCATAATATACTTATACTATCCAAAAATACATGCATTCTGCAAAAATGATCAATTTTGACGTGATGAGCGTATAAAAAATATTTACTTTATTTTGAAACATGAAAAACCGAGCCCGAAAGAACCCTGGTTAGACATACTTAGGTCTTATGTGAAATTTTTTGGATTGAAACAAAACATTCATATTTATCATAAATGTAAAGGTTTTTCTTTTTTAAAATAAAAAGCCAGCTGGGAGTATCAAGAAAAAGTTTACACACAATACTAAATTTAATCCCACCATGTCTTGGTAGCCTTTAAAAATTTTTTACTGGAGGCGCCTTTCTTCCTTCTTAACCTTAGTTACCGCTACTTTACTTGTACAAGGTCATGTATTAGATGTACTGCCTACTGACCCTCCCTCCAGAGCAAAATGTCCCAGCTACACCCACAACCCCCCCCCCCCCCATCCCCATCATATTTTCTGGTTGTGTCACTTGGAACATAATATACTTGATTAAGCCGATGCTCGGTGTTCCATTTATTTATTTACCACTTAAGCTGTTAATGTACAAAACTCAATGACATCACATTCAGGTGATTTTTGAGATACGGCTAAATAATGTCTCCATGAATCCTATCTGTAAATTTTGAAATGATTCACCTACTGGTTGATCCAAATTTTTAATTTTTACATGGGTTTAATAAGAAAAACTTTTACACTGATCAAATAAAAATGTTCCTTTCATCTCGTTAGATCCATTCCTAGACGCGTTTCTGTGTCGTCGTTAGACGCTCTTGAGCACTTATAATATTAATAATCAAAATATAAAACGAGATGAGCAACCAGAGAAAATAGAGAAAAAACTTCGGCATCTTTGATGTTGATACCTAATTAAAAATATTTTGATTTGGTGATAAGGAAATAATTAGAATAGTATAAATAAATACTAAACAGAAGAAAAATTTCTTTTAATTTCGTCAGATCCATCCCTAGACGCGTTTCGCCATATCATGGCTCATCAGTAGAGCTAGAATCCGGCGAAAGAAAGGAGCAACTCACAACTGCTTATACAGTCGTTGGTGAGACACACCAGCAAGATGTTGCACGGATCAAATGCTATACACTTATGTCCGCTAGATAAATATCCTGGTACCAGCCAGATAATTATTTATATGTAAACAATTGTTTCAACAATATTTTCTTTGGAAATAATTATCTTGTTGGTAAATCAGGAGATGGATCTAGCGGATCTAAAAGACAGAGATTAGGTTAACCCTTAACTACTACTCACCGGGTCAAAATGACCCAAATCATATTTACTACTGCAATATCTCGTGATTCACGGGAGAGGGAATATTAATTTTAAGTATAATTCTTATTTCGTTATAAGGCTGTTTTCAGAATTTATATCGAAGAAACTCAAAACTGATCTAACATGCTACGTGATTTTCCCCTTAATTTCAAATTACAATTCTTGCTTTCAGATTATAATCTTTATTTTCACGTATAATGTAACAGTGCTTAAAATGTTCTTAAACCTAAATAACGATATTGATAAATTTTCAAATGTAGGGGAGAGTCGGCTAATCGTGCGCGGCGGCTAATCGTGCTTATGTCTTTATTTCCATAACCGGCGTATGTAATTCGAAATCCATATGCAGGCGCCATCCCTTGCCAAGCCTGTATACTATAACATATGAGTCAGGTGGATCGCTTTACTTTACTTATCCAAAATGGTCGCTTCGGTGTTTACGTATGTCGTGTGCTAGTAAATGATTCGAAAAAAATAAGCCGTAAGTATTTCCATTTTTACATTTTTTGATAATTGTGGACGTTAATACATTGCTTAATGAGTCCTCTTGACACTGATATATATAATTTAGGCAAAAAAATGTTTTATATTGTTTTAAACAATTTAAAACCGAATCTGCCACTTTCGGTTAATCGGGCGCAGCATATTTAGCATTGTTAAGAATGCATTTAAATAACACAGCCATACAAAAAAGGGGTTAGGCCACGTTTACCATATGTTTTAGGGCCGCTAAATCCAAATCCGAGGTCCAAAAAAGTCAGCACGTCAGAGTTTCGGTACCTATAACCTCAAAAGAACCCATAATTACAGTCTTAAATATCTTAGATTAAAATTTTGTCGGTTTATTTAGCGTCCTTGAACTTCTATTTTTTTTAATGTTATATTGTTGCAGTTGTTAACTGCATTTTTGTTTTTTGTTTGGTTTGTACTGAAATAGTGTTGTTCTTTTTTTTTAGCCCTTGATAAAGGTTTTAATAAAAACCGAAACGTTGGGAATTAAACAGTAGAAAGTGTTTTATTAAAGTCCTTTTCCCCACAATATAACATTTAAAAAAATTTGATTATAATATTTTGCAGATGCCGAAATACCAACGTAAAACAACAAAGGCGCAATGGAATCCAGAAATCATGATTCAGGCTATAAGAATAAATAAGTATAATCTTAGCATCAATAAATTATTTTTTTCGTTTCCCTTTTCAATGCGCACAATTATCCTATCCATGCGCACCATTAGCTGCATACGTCGGGTAATTGTGCGCAGTGTCACTTTTTGAAATTTTGAATTTTAAAGTCACAATATGCATTTTTATTTAAAATTAATTAATGAATATCACAGCCAAATTGTTAAAGAATCTTGATAGCGAATCTAGAAGTACAATCTTTGGTCATTTCGGAAATATTACAATTTTGGCTTAGGTGCGCACCAATACCCGACTCTCCCCTACTACTTATTTGCATTCGCAATACCTAGTCGACATTTAAAAAAACAAAACATTAATAAGACCTAGAAATGTAACATTTAAAATAATATACTTTCACAACTAAAAAAAGGTATCATACGAACTGTATAAATTAAAAGAACTTCAATGATGCGTGGCGGCACGAGTAAAAAGACCGCTGAATTTAAAATTTTTTTGAATGAAAGTAAATCTAAATCTATGGAACAGTTTCGTGCCGAGATTAAAGGCTATTTATCTTATTCAAAATTTTTTAAAAAATTATCCGCTCTCCTGTTATTATAAATACCGATTTTGCGGTTTTATTAATTAGGTACGATCACGTCTCCGTAAATTTGATTTTTGTATCTTTAAACCTGAACTTGGCCGTGTTTTGAATATTTCTTTTAACATTGCGCTCCTTATGAATAAAGTATTAATAAGATAAAGTATACAGGGTGCATCTTTTAACTGCACTATATTCGGTACCAGCTGCGACATTCTATCTATCTATAAAACACATTGCGTTCCGTGTTTATCAATGGATTTTTTAAACTTTTGGAATTTTGACTACAGATATTGGGGAGTATTAAAAATATTTATTTATAAAAAAAAATAATATTCAATATTTTCTCCATTACAATGAACTTTTGTATTGTTTTTTTCCAAAATTGTTTTATGTGAACTATATTACGATATGTACCGTTTTTAGTATAAATATAACTGAGGAAGAAGGAGAGAAAAGTAATTTGTACAACAAGAGTGGATATGATATCCATATCGCACGAGGAAGTAAATTTAGCACGACGCCGTAGGCGAAGTGTTTAAACTTCCGAGTGCAATATGGACACTCCACTCGAGTTGTACAGTATATTTTTTCTACGACTTAACTTCCGAACTTTATGCTAAGAATTTAAAAAAATTATTATAGGTATTTTAAATTAGGCAGTATAACTTGGCTTTTAAGTTGGCCATGAACTTGTGAGAACGGTAATAAAAAAGAATTGAACAGATTCAGAACAGAAAATTAATTTTGATGGCAAACCCATGAACCAAATTACACTCTCTCTATTTATCGATTTGGGTAAGTTCTTATATTTAAACAAACTTATTTTTGAATATATCTATCTTTCTCACATTCGGCTTTTTGCTGAATAACAGACAGAAAGCGATATATGTATTAATAAAAACGAACAATTTATTTTCTCAACAGGTATTTTGATTAATAATTATGCACAGAAGAAAAATAGGTTTGTCGGGTTTATTTCTGCTTGCGTAAGAATTATAACTCCGAAAGTACAACAAATTAGCTGTAGAATTCGTTTTAAACAGTTAAAAATGGATTTTGTGCATTAATATGAATTTTTAACGTTCGCTATGGTCAAATTTTTCAAAATAATCGCCAATTTACAAGCTAGCAACACTGGTAACGTGGAAAGAGGTGGCACTACTATAAGTGGAACTAACATAACCTTACAATTTTTAGTAAGATATGGATTTTTTTCTGGAAATCTTATAATTTCGTCGGTTTTATCGATTTATCTTTATGTTCCACCGTTTAAGGAACAATTACCAGTTAATTTTCTATGTTTGTTGCGTATAATAAAAGTTTTAAGATCAATTGGGGTTGCATCCTCGTTCAAAATATATCGGAAAATATCCCCGTGCACAAATATTTATAATAATAGGTATATTATTTATATGGAAAAAATTACCAAGGTTAGTAAGGAAACGTTCATTTGGTAGATATATAGTACATTTTATTCAAAGCTTGTAGTAATTGTCTTGAAATGAGTGAAAATAAAGATATTTTGAAATAAGAAAATGCGTCTGTGCTCAAATCTTTAGTTCGATCAGAAAATAACAATAATTTGGTAGAAATATGTTTTGGAATTAATTTCGTTATTATACCTTCAATTTTTGCACCATTTCGTGCACTCTTTAGGAAAATATTGTGTATACATAGACTCTGGGATAAATAGAAGGAAAGAAATAAGAACACAAAGTCTTCCTCCACTTTTATATTAAAGAAATATTTAGGGATTGAAAAATAAAATAATATAAAAGTGGAGGAAGACTTTGTGTTCTTATTTCTTTCCTTCTAAATTTCCTCTCCACTTCAAGTATGGACTACTTCTTCTGGGATAAATGTTTTGATTTAAATTTAAAAAGAACAAATTTCATCTGACAGATTTGCATATTTTTGAAGCATATTGTTAGCCTAACTTCTCTCAACTGTCAGAAAACGAATTTAGGACATGTTAATTTGGCTTCTCTGTAATTGACTACTATGATTGGTCAGCTTCATAACCTAACTAGGTTGGATATGAAATTTTTCCGCACAGTTAACTGGAATAGCCTACTTTACCCGCCACTTAAGTGTAAAGGAAACAGCAAATTTCCATGTGGGAGTAGAAAACAGAAATTATAAAGGCCATAAACCAAGAAAAGAGAAAAGCGAATGATGCGATCTGGGTAATCTCTCTCTCTAATCCCAATATCATCTCGTAATGGTCGATACACAGCTTATCTAAGGTAGGTACACAGTCTATCAGTTTAATGTTTACAATATACAAGAAATGTAAAAAACTAGCTGAAACGTAATTTAAAAAATTTTAGCCACTGAATGTTTAATATATTTGAGGTTATACCAAAAAAAATGTAGTGCCACGAATATAACAAGTATAAAATCCCTACCTATTTTTGACAGAAAGTGGATTCTACCGATGACACCCGAATTTTTTATCGGCACTTGAACATAGTACGAATATTCATAATTATCGATTGCGAAGTCACTAGAAATCGATCGCTTTCGTTACTGAACATAGTTGTACCTCAGGTTATGGACATCTCATATACCTTTCAGGATTTCCCTGATGCTGAAAGTTGATTTGTCTTATTTGCAAGATCCCTTACATCAGGGGGAGTTAAACTTAAATTATCTTGATGGTAATATTAATAATACTAAAATAATATGAAACCCCTGTCAGCATGGAGTTGATGGAAGCTGACCCAGATGGTCGACATCAATTATATGACATTATGATAAATTCACTGGATAAACTTAAATAGTTTTGGACTGGGTAGTTTTTCTTGGATCAGCGTACTTTCTTATCAAATGCCTATGCGTACCTCTGTAAAAGTGTCGGGACTAGACCGATGAAAATCCTTAATAGATTAAAAACTTACACTCAGTCTTAATTTTTGGTCATGCAGAATTGATGACCAAGTCGTTAAACCAATTTTTTTTATGATAATCTAAATTGACCCTTATATTTCAATTTTTTGCGAGAAGATGTTATAGCAGCTTTGGCTGTTTTATTTCCTCATTATGCAGATACAGATATTCATGATAATTGAATATTGTTTTAACATTAAGCTTCATCCTGTGTTAAAACAGAAAGACTTAAGTGCGTAAGTTTTCCAGCAAAAATACTTGGGTATTAAACGGCAATGTTTATATAAAATGCGATAGTGTTGTTTATAGGATCACAGAGGAAAATGATCTCTCGAAATTCTAAAAAAAAATCATTTTGTGGTTATCATTACTACAGAGGTGTATTGTCTAAATTGTAAGTACTTTTTCTTTTCTTATTTAAGTGCAGAAGAGCTTTTTTTTTTTTTAATTTCATTTTTCGACCATTCTTTATTTTGCACTTTGATATTATTTAAAATTCTTATTGTTACAAAAACTACCTAGTTATTGGTGTATTATAGTGTTTATTATATTTTTTTCTTCACAAATCACATCATACTAGTTTAAGATTAGATATAAATACTCTTTAAATTCTGGGTATTGCCCTTTTGTTGGAATGGGTTAATACAAGTTGACTAATTTTATGTCCTAACAATGTATTTTAATATTTTGGGTACATCTACAATGTATTTTGTATATATTTAATTATCACATCCTAAATGTATTCATCGTAGATTATTATCTTGTCTCAGGGATGTAGCAAATAAACCTTAAATTTCGACACAATATAACTGAGCGATTCGTGCTATATATATTTTTTTTCTTCGGCTCCATTGGAATTAAATTTCCCATTGTGCGTTTTTCTTTTTAATAATAAGTATAAGTTAATTTTTAAGACACTATCTATAACTAAATTGTATTTTTGATTGTCTGTCAGGAATGAATAATACTTTAAAAATTGGACATTTGAACATACGTTCTATTTTTACCGGGTTTCATGATTTCAAACATTTAGTTGAGCATCATAATTTTGATATAATGTTTTTATGCGAGACATGGCTCTCTGTTGAGGATGACTCTGCACGTTTCCATATACCAGGGTATCAGTTTTATAGAAAAGATAGAATTGGGAGAGGAGGGGGAGTTGCATCTTATGTGAGAGATAATTTGAGGGCTGAGGAAGTAAACTTTGATTTTTCTGTAAATCAAGCGCTTGAATTTATTATTTTAAAAATTAGGATAGGAAACAAAAGATTTGCTTTTTCTGCGTTTTATAGGCCCCCTAAATCAAATTTTAACAATTTCGTCTCAGATTTAGATAATATTTTTTCAAACTTATACCCCACAGTTGATGAACTTTTTTGTTTAGGTGATTTTAACGTCAATGTAATGAACCTTGGTAACCCTTTAACTGCTTTGTTTGAAAACTATAATTGTCAGCAAATAATTAATGAACCTACTAGGATCACTGCAACTGCTTGTACCTTGCTTGATGTAATTTTTGCTAGTGATATCGCATTGGTTAGTAAATCAGGTACAATACCTACCGATGACATATCGGATCATAAAATGATCTATTGCTCCTTAAAAATAAATAAAAAACCAGAAGAACCTAGGATTATGCGTTATCGCTGTTTTAAAAATTTTAATGTTGATAGTTTTTTGCGAGATTTACATAATTTACCATGGAATAATATTCTTTATGAAAATAATTTAGATAATAAGATCAAAATATTTAATGATTTAATACTACTATTATTCAATATTCACGCTCCCATTAAAGAATCACGTATTACTAAACCTAGGGCACCTTGGTTAACAGCGAATATCAAATTGTTTATGAAACAAAGGGACACTGCACTGCAAAAATTTAAAAGGACTAGGGACAATGCTGACTGGCTTAGATATAAACAATTAAGAAATTTTTCAGTAACAATGGTAAGAAGGGCAAAAAAAGAATATTTAGATTCACTGTGTTTAGAAAGAAATAGTCGTAAAACTTGGGCAGCTTTAAAAAATTTTAATTTAACTTCTAGAAAAAATGTGTGTATTCCAAAAACCTTATCTGATCCTAATGATATTAATAATTTCTTTGGAACATTCCTTCAAAATGTATCTGATTGTAGTAACAAAATTGATTTTTATAATAATAATTTGTACAGTAATCATAATACGACATTTTCTTTTCATTTAGCCGAGATATTAGATATACATAAAATTCTAAATGGAATTCAAACGAACGCAACGGGAGTTGATGAGATATCCCCCTTAATGCTCAAATACTGCAGTCCATTCATTGATAAATATATTACTCATATTATAAACTGTTGTATAGAATTAAGTTACTTTCCCAATATGTGGAAAATATCGATTGGAAAGCCACTATCTAAAGTATCAAGCCCTTGTAATTTTAACGATCTTAGAATTATTAGTATTTTACCTGCCCTTTCCAAAATTTATGAAAAACTATTATACAACCAAATGTACGAGTATTGTATTAGAAATAAAATTATTCCCGACAGCCAGTGTGGTTTTCGAAAGGGTTATAGCACCACTGTAGCTTTGACTAATGTTATTGATGATGTGATTAGAGCGTCTGATAAAAAGTTAAACAGTGCCTTAATTTTGTTAGACTTTTCTAAAGCATTTGATACGATTAATCACGGACTTCTCTTGTCAAAGTTAAAGTTTTATGGATTTGAGAGGAAATCATGTTCAATTATTGAGTCTTATCTTACAGGTCGTTCCCAAAAAATATTTTCTGATGGTAAGTATTCGAACCAGGTTAGCATATTATCTGGAGTTCCACAAGGCTCCATATTAGGGCCGTTGCTTTTTCTAATTTATACTTCTGATATCCTTAAATCCTTAAAATACTGTAAAGTCCAAGCTTATGCTGATGACACACAAATTTATTTCTGTTTTGATTTTGAGGAATATTTGGAATCTGAAGAACTTATAAACGATGACTTGCAAACTCTAACTAATCTGGCGTCTGATCATAATTTAAAAGTAAACCCTAATAAATCATATCTTATGTTATTTGGTAATAAAAATAAAGTTTCCCATCTTAGGAATAATATAAACTTAAAAATAAATGGCATTAAGCTTAATGTGGTTGATTCTGCAAGAAATTTAGGAATAGTCTTGGACACCGACTTAAGGTTTCGTGACCATTTAAAAAAATTGTTTCAAAAGTCCTATTTGGCTCTAAAAATTCTATATTCTAGCAGATATATTCTAAACGTTAAACTAAAAAAGACACTGTGTGAGTCACTTGTACTTTCAAACTTTAATTATTGCGATTTTGTTTACGGTTATTGTATAGACAATATTGGGAAGTCCCGTATTCAAAAAGTGCAGAACACTTGCGCAAGATTTATATATGGCCTTAGAAAATACGACCATATTTCTCATACTTTTTCTGAATTAAATTGGCTAAGGATGGATGGTCGTAGACTTCTGCACCTTAATAGTTTTATTTACAAAATTTTAAACGAACCTGACTCTCCCTCCTCTCTTCGTGAACGCCTAATTCCTCAATATAATATACACTCTATTAACATTCGCTCTGTGAGTAAATTAACTTTACCACATCATCAGAGTGCTTTATTCCAAAGGTCTTTTACTTACAATGCAGTAGTTTCCTATAATGCTTTACCTGGTGAATTAACTGATGTCTTAACTGTTGAATTATTTAAAAAAAGATATAAAAAGTTTCTTTTAAATAAACAAAATAAATAATTTCGAAGTTTTAATATGTCCATGGGTGCTTTTGTTTAACTTCATTTAGTTATTGATAGACGATCAATGATCAACGTTTTCTTTTT
Organism: Polydrusus cervinus; assembly: GCA_935413205.1. Taxonomy (NCBI): domain Eukaryota; kingdom Metazoa; phylum Arthropoda; class Insecta; order Coleoptera; family Curculionidae; genus Polydrusus; species Polydrusus cervinus. Next base: position 19,904,305 of record OW284514.1, on the reverse strand, counting down.
AAGATATATAGTAAGGTATTTTTAATAATAGATTTCTTGTTACTGGTATTGTGTCTTTCTACCTGTAATTTCTTAGTTTTAGTATAATTATAACTTTTAATATAGTTTTTTTCTAATAATTATTGTCGTATGGTTCAGTTGAGTAGCTATTTACAGCTAGACTGCGCCATGCTACAGTAAATACAACCATAAATACTTTTTTTTTTCATTCTTTTATTGTAATCATCATTTCGTAATATAAAGGCATTATTTATTTATTTATTTATTTATTTTATTTATTTATTTAAGTCGACTCTTCCTATGTATGCTCCATAACAACCTTGCATTTATTTGTTAAAAATTATTAACTCTTAGAAAGTATATTAAATGCATGAGCGGCACTTTTATTACTTTTTGCAAACTATGCTTCTTGGCAAATTAAACCAAGGAATGTTTCTTGCTTTAGGCAATAACATCCTATTAGAATTGTATTTTGTTCTTTTAAGTTGTGTAATTGCGAAATAAAATTACACTCAACGAGGAGCTAGACAAATAAAATTTGTTAAATAAACAATTTAGCAAATTTAACAGAATTTTGTGTTTTGGTCTAGGTAATTGCTACCCAAAAGCGGGTATTTTAGCATAATACATTATTATTCGTTAAAGGTTTGATTACTATCATGGTACACTGTAAAAAATGCTAATGGTAAAATTTTACAATATTTACTGTATCAGGAATTTTTTTTTTCTCTATATACAGGATATCCTGTAACTTATGGGCCGTAGAGTAACTGGAGATACTAGACATTAAACTAAGCCGATTATGTCATATAAGTTTTTTCGGATTATTACTCGTTCTAGAGATACAGGGTGTTGGAAGTAAAAGTTTATTCTCGAAAATAAGCCATAATTTTAAAACGGTTTAATGAATCGAATTGAAAGTTGGCAATATGATGTTTTTATGAGCAAGAAATAAGAATTTGTAGAAATTTTTAAGTTTCAAACTAGAGGGCGCTAGTTGCATTCACTGGGCTTCATAAATCTATGATTTTTTTCTTACCTGTGATATTAGGTATTTTTCAATTATAGTTTCTTAAGAAGGGCATTTTCTGAGTCAAAAATGTGTACTTGATTGATCTTAATATCTTTAACGGCTTTCGAGATATTTCCCTTTAAACATCCCAAAGCATAAAAAAACATAGTAAATAATTAAATTAACAAAACAAAACAAAAGTGACAATCCGAAAACACTTCACATAATCGGCTTAGTTTGATGTCTAGTATCTCCAGTTAATCTACGGCCACATTCAGTATAACCAATATTTCAAAGAGTAAGTAGGTAATACTTCTATACGAATATTGTAAATTTAAAACTTTTATAAAAGTTGACTAGCCAAAAATATTTTTTGCGCAATCTGTTATTCAAAATTACAGCTATTTATTTTTACAGTATTTATAGAAAACATTTTTTGAACTAATTATTATTTGGGTTTTTGGTATAGGACTTCCAAGCGATGGCGCTAAGGGTTATATACAACTCAAGAATGATAATACCATAGACTTTAGCATAAAAACTTTCGTTTGGTATGGTACGAACACCTATCGTGTAATGAGGAGAACAACAGAGTTCGAAACCGGTATGCAGGTGGTGACTGCTACTAATAGTAAAGTGTAACTTCAGGTTGTTTGAAATTTATTTTTTATGTATTTCTTAAAAACTCAGTTAGTTTTACAACCGGAGACAGGTTAGCAACGGCCACTGGCAACGCGAGAAATTTTCATCGACGGCGGTCGCCGCGCTCGCGGTCGAACCTCGTGGGTCGACTAGAGGGGCCTGGACCATCTGCATCGTGATTGATAATAAAATTAGCGTACTTATTTAAATAATTAAATAGATGCTCACTCTTAGTTAGTTATTAATCGATTTTTCCCATAAAAACATGGTAATAGCCAGATCGGCCCGATTTGTTTTTTTTTAAATGGTCTCAAAGTTGAAAATTCTTAAATATTAAGAAAAAGTAATGGTTTATTTTAAATAGGAAGAGTGGGACGTTATCTTGTGACCTGTTAGGGGGTTTAAACTAAAGAACACTTATCGTTTACATAATTTTTTCCAATATCATCAACGATCAGCCGGTATACGTCAATAATCAGGGTCGTACTAGAAAAAAACAGAAATTAAGATAAACGCACGTCTATGAACTTTTACAAAAAAAGGACCGTTGCTGTCATTTAATTTTCTTCAAATTTTGGATATTAGTTAAGTATACCATAACAACATCGTAGTAGGCAGATCGGCCGGTGGCCGATCGATTTGTTTTTTTAAAACGGTCTCAAAGTTGAAAATTCGTAAATATTAAGAAAAAGTAATGGTTTATTTTAAATAGAAAGAGAGGGACGTTATCTTGTGACCTGTTAGGGGGTTTAAACTAAAGAATACTTATCGTTTACATGATTTATTGCAATATCACCAACGATCAGCCGGTATACGTCAATAATCAGGGTCGTACTAGGAAAAAACAGGAATTAAGATAAACGCACGTCTATGAACTTTTACAAAAAAAGGACCGTTGCTGTCATTTAATTTTCTCCAAATTTTGGATATTGGTTAAGTATACCATAACAACATCGTAGTAGGCAGATCGGCCGGTGGACGATCGATTTGTTTTTTTAAAACGGTCTCAAAGTTGAAAATTCATAAATATTTAAAAAAAGTAATGGTTTATTTTAAATAGGAAGAGAGGGACGTTATCCTGTGACCTGTTAGCGGGTTTAAACTAAAGAATACTTATCGTTTACATGATTTATTGCAATATCACCAACGATCAGCCGGTATACGTCAATAATCAGGGTCGTACTAGGAAAAAACAGGAATTAAGATAAACGCACGTCTATGAACTTTTACAAAAAAAGGACCGTTGCTGTCATTTAATTTTCTTCAAATTTTGGATATTAGTTAAGTATACCATAACAACATCGTAGTAGGCAGATCGGCCGGTGGCCGATCGATTTGTTTTTTTAAAACGGTCTCAAAGTTGAAAATTCGTAAATATTAAGAAAAAGTAATGGTTTATTTTAAATAGAAAGAGAGGGACGTTATCTTGTGACCTGTTAGGGGGTTTAAACTAAAGAATACTTATCGTTTACATGATTTATTGCAATATCACCAACGATCAGCCGGTATACGTCAATAATCAGGGTCGTACTAGGAAAAAACAGGAATTAAGATAAACGCACGTCTATGAACTTTCACAAAAAAAGGACCGTTGCTGTCATTTAATTTTCTCCAAATTTTGGATATTGGTTAAGTATACCATAACAACATCGTAGTAGGCAGATCGGCCGGTGGCCGATCGATTTATTTTTTTAAAACGGTCTCAAAGTTGAAAATTCATAAATATTTAGAAAAAGTAATGGTTTATTTTAAAAAGAAAGAGGGACGTTATCCTGTGACCTGTTAGGGGGTTTAAACTAAAGAATATTTATCGTGAACATCATTTATTCCAATATCACCAACGATCAGCCGGTATACGTCAATAATCAGGGTCGTACTAGGAAAAAACAGGAATTAAGATAAACGCACGTCTATGAACTTTTACAAAAAAAAGACCGTTGCTGTCATTTAATTTTCTCCAAATTTTGGATATTGGTTAAGTATACCATAACAACATCGTAGTAGGCAGATCGGCCGGTGGCCGATCGATTTGTTTTTTTAAAACGGTCTCAAAGTTGAAAATTCATAAATATTTAGAAAAAGTAATGGTTTATTTTAATAATAAGTATTCTTTAGTTTAAACCCGCTAACAGGTCACAGGATAACGTCCCTCTCTTCCTATTTAAAATAAACCATTACTTTTTTTAAATATTTATGAATTTTCAACTTTGAGACCGTTTTAAAAAAACAAATCGATCGTCCACCGGCCGATCTGCCTACTACGATGTTGTTATGGTATACTTAACCAATATCCAAAATTTGGAGAAAATTAAATGACAGCAACGGTCCTTTTTTTGTAAAAGTTCATAGACGTGCGTTTATCTTAATTCCTGTTTTTTCCTAGTACGACCCTGATTATTGACGTATACCGGCTGATCGTTGGTGATATTGCAATAAATCATGTAAACGATAAGTATTCTTTAGTTTAAACCCCCTAACAGGTCACAAGATAACGTCCCTCTCTTTCTATTTAAAATAAACCATTACTTTTTCTTAATATTTACGAATTTTCAACTTTGAGACCGTTTTAAAAAAACAAATCGATCGGCCACCGGCCGATCTGCCTACTACGATGTTGTTATGGTATACTTAACTAATATCCAAAATTTGAAGAAAATTAAATGACAGCAACGGTCCTTTTTTTGTAAAAGTTCATAGACGTGCGTTTATCTTAATTCATGTTTTTTTCTAGTACGACTCTGATTATTGACGTATACCGGCTTATCGTTAGGGATATTGGAAAAAATCATGTGAAAGATAAGTGTTCTTTAGTTTAAACCTTCTAACAGGTCACAGGATAATGTCCCTCTCTTCCTATTTAAAATAAACCATTACTTTTTTTTAATATTTAAGAATTTTCAACTTTGAGACCATTTAAAAAAAACAAATCGGGCCGATCTGGCTATTACCATGTTTTTATGGGAAAAATCGATTAATAACTAACTAAGAGTGAGCATCTATCTAATTATTTAAATAAGTACGCTACTTTTATTATCAATCACGATGCAGATGGTCCAGGCCCCTCTAGTGGACCCACGAGGTTCGACTGCAAGCGCGGCGTCCCCCGTCGATGAAAATTTCTCGCGTTGCCAGTGGCCGTTGCTAACCTGTCTCCGGTAGTTTTACAACCAATATTTACCCTATATAAAGTTTACTTTTACAAATAACTTATTTTCATGTAATATAAAATTACATGAAATCTACAAAAATTTCTGAAACAACTAATAGTGTAATATTGTTAAAGTATGGGAGAGCGGGTCACAGTGGCCACATTTTTGGTTATTATTTTTTTTACATATAAAATCAATTAAAAGTAAAACAATCAGTCGAGCCAAACACTTCCGATCATTAACTTTCAAGAACCAAGGAATAAACACAGGAACAGCCGTCAAAATTTATAAATCTATCTGCAGACCCATTTTGGAATACGGGCATATGGTATTTTCAAATCTAAGACCATCAACACTGAAGAACATCTCAGTCGCAGAAACTTCAGCTCTGCGTGCTATAACCAAAATGAGACATCCTCAAAATCCATGGCACAATCCCAGCAACGAACTCTTGTACAGAAAAACACACATACAACCTATCAAACAAAGAATACAACAGTTAAACACAAAGTTTGCCAAGAGACAACATAATATCGGGATAATCGAACCCCACTGCAGAAAAAGAGAAGACAGGCAGTCCAGATATAGATTTCCAAACCAAAGAACCTACGAAAACATCATGGAACTGCAATAACTTTTACTACAATTTTTAGACCTTAAGATACTATAATACCTACTTATTAATACTTTTTTTTCTGTAAACACATTTTATTTAATTAATTACACTTATACAATAGCAAACAGAAATAATATGTAAACTTTACTGCGGCTGAAGGACCTCGGTCGAAGGCCAATTGGGTAACCAATAAATAACATGTTAATAATAATAATAATATTTTTTTTTTCTCAGCAACGCTTGCTTTTAATGATACATATGACATTGGGTAAGAATGAATAGAGTTTCTACTACTGAAAAAAAATTTATTAACGGAACAAAATGATATAAAAAATATATATTCTTAATTCTTTGGGAATATGAAAAAAGGCCACTGTTTCCCACTGGCGGGTAACAGTGGCCACATATATGGGGTACACTGGCCTCTAACTAAAAATAAATGAAACAACGTATCAAAAGTGGTTACTGCACATTATAGCCGCAAACCTATAAGTGGTTTGTAATCTGGAAGTACCCCCAGTACTTAAAGGTGGTGGAAAAACGTTAACAATATCGTTGATTTTATTAGGTACTCACATAACTTAGCTTCTTCTTTATTAACAAACATCTTCCTGCACTCATAATTTGGTTTCATTTTTGGAAACATAGGTTCATTCCAATTATTTATATTCACTTCCTAATATATCCACGTAATGTGGATCGTGGTCTTTTGTAACGAGCGGCAGCAGATTTTGTTGATAAACCATCGTCTAATACGGATCTAACAGCTGCTTTCATATCGTTTTCGTCAATTAATCCAATTGTGCTTTTGCATTTCCTGTTGCGGAGCATCGTCAAAATTTTATAATCTAAAACCAATAAAACATGTCTGTATTGTCAAAGAAAAAACTGTTACACCTAAGAAGAGACCAAATAAGTACAGGGGGCACAGTGGCCACTCAACAAAGTATACTAAGCAGTGGCTACTGTATCCCAACCCAGGCCTGGCCACTGTGTACAAACATAACCCCAAACAAGAAAATCCCCTATAAAATTTTCTTTGCCGTTTTCCCAATCCTCGCTTAAGTAATTTATTTGCTTACTATCTTAGCAATATTCTACATAAAAAATAATATACAATATTTACTTAAAATTGGAATGTTACAAAAAAGAAGACTCACCTGATTTTTACACGTGCTTCACAGTAAATAGAAATTAACGACAATATTAAGCTAGAGCAAATTAAAGAACTAAAGTAACGCAGATCCTGTTCTTTGTATAGCTTGGCTACTACCAGCTAGATGGTAGCGTATGTAATAAATGTGTTCGGAAATTATTTACAACTGGCCACTGTGTCGCGGTGGCTACTGTGACCCGCTATCCCCTAACTATCGTGATAATTAATTGCCATCGATAAATAGTGTAATTCTTTTTAACAGTGTAAGGTTTGCTTTTTTATTGTAACCAAAATTTAAAAAGAATATTTATAAATATTGCCATAATAGTACATTGTATTCTTAGTAGGAAAAGCTAAACATTCCCGGAAGAGCGTAAAGAATGTATATCGAGGCGCAAGCCGAGACTGACAATACGGAGTTCGGGAATGTGGCTTTTTCTACGAGGTATACATACTATTTTTCCGTAAATCAAAAATTATTAAAAGGACATAACTTATTACAATCAACTTGTTAAAATGTTGAAATAAATATTATTAACTTTGTTCACAAATAAAGGATGCCATTAAATATTTGTGTTGTAACTATGGAAACAGAGTATATTGAATTGTCAAGCTTAAAACACATTTTAGTTTACAAGTAGCCGTACAGAAATAATATTTCCTTACAGTACAATAATACATATTTCCTAACAGTTATTTTCCGTTGCCTAGCAACGACTAAGTGTAAGGAAATATAAACTGTTCTTTCAAAAATATTATCAAAAATGTCAATATTTCCTATTGATTTTTGGAAAAAAATATTTTTTAAATCAACAATAATCTGCAGCGATATTTTCAAAATATACATATTTATACAGCAACTATTTTAACAAAAGAGTTAATTATTTATTTTTAAAAACGAATACAACTTTCACATCAGGATTATAAAATTAAATGGTAAAAACAACAAAAAACATAGTTTTTGCATGGTGTTCTGACTATAGTCATTCTGATGAGCAATTAGTGTTATAAGTATGAAAAAATTATTCATAAATAAATATACCTAAATACTTTTATATTTAAGTAAGTTTCATTTATTTTCTCACCTAAAATATTTTAAAATTAATCACTGCTTACTTGAACACAATTTCAATGGGTATTACATGACTATTTATATTTTAATAAACAATTTTCATTAACGCCATCGTTGGTTGTAGACTTTCTTTTCGTTCTGCAAATTAATTTTAATGCAATCTTTTCATTTCTACCTTGTTTACTGCTACGCATTTAATTCTTACAAAAATAAATGGGTTCTGCTTTTTCGAAATAACTATCTTGTGGTACATTTGGAAGTCACGACCAGTAAATAATTGCAATTGGTTAGCGCTCTGTACTGGATATACGGAGGTTGTCGGTTCGAATCCGGCTCGAGGAAATACTTTATTCTGAAATTCAAATAACGTGTTCATACACAAGAACTTTCCATCTTAAGGTTAATAATATATGTACCTATAGAAAATAGTACTTTATTTTAAAGTTATCCATATAGCATCATGTATATCTTTATAAAACGGCCTAAGAAATCACACTTTAAAATATTAAGACGTCACCAAGCAACATCCTGTATAAAGAAAAGTAGTTTTTAAAGATATGTATAAATTCCTTGCCATTCTTTCGAATTAGGCTTTTACCCCTTCTTTTTTTTTTTTTTAAAAATGGGGAAACTCAAAGTCGAAAGTCTCAATACATGATTGAGACTTTCGACTTTGAGTTTCCCCATTTTTAAAAATTGAATAAAGTCTCTTTGAGAAATGGACTACTTCTTTGAATTTTACCCCTTCGTTCGCTGCCAGGGCCAGTCCCGAGAGGACCTACACCTTACCGTGGGTTCCGAACTGCGATTCTCAGTCATGCGACACTCCCCCTCCAAGGGCTAACCCTCTGTTTCTTTTACTCCATTACATGACCTATTATACCTATTGTGTTTACCTTCTTCCGCACCCCACGAGATGTCCGATCCCATCCGTCCTCGTTACCGGCGTGAATGCATGGGGTGGATTGAGAGATGATACATTTTATACTCCCGCCTGCATTCTTAAACCTACTAAAATTAGGACATTCTTTTTTTTGTGCGTATGCTCACTCTGAGGTTCGAACTTGGAAAACGCCACGGTCGAATGCCAGTGACTCACCGCCGAGCTACCGCCGCAGTTCCTGGTGGAGTGGTATTATTTTTAAATAAAATTTATCAAAACGTCGTAATATCTCGACTGGTTCTTAAAACTACTGTTTATTCGATTAAACAAAGTAACAAATTTTAATCAAAAACTGCATATTATAAAATATTCTTAATAAATATATTTTCCCATAATTATTCATCGATGGCATCCATCTGCTTTCCAAAATTGATGTCACGCGTCAAAAGGAACTAGGCGAAATATTTATTAAAGCACAGATTTTTTGGGTGAGTTTGTTTAGAATCTCACATGATTTTTTATAAAATTCTCATGCTTGTATAAGTTTAATTTAAGAAATAATCGACCAAATAATGTATATATTAGTAATCAATAGTATTGACGTAATATGAAATTATTTTTATTTATTACTGTAGATATTAGTTACACCATGTGAATTAGTTAAAAATAATTAAAATATCCTGTATCCTATTATATGTTAAATTTTGGTTTAATATGGAAAGTGTGAAAATTTAGTTTGGCCGATAAAACTGATTTCCTTTCCCACACGTTGTTGAAATTGTTATTTTTACTTCCTCTTTAAAAATTAAACATCAATAAATAAATGGATAATCCTAAAGATGGGACATTATCTATATTATTTTATTCAATAAAATACATTAGTTTTCCCATATAATTTTCTCCCACAGGAAATTTCTCCAAATATTTAGAAAATGCAACATGTCCGAAGTGTTTTAAATATTGTGTTTTTGTCTCGAGTATCCCCCCCCCCCCTCAGATACAGACGAACAAATCATCATGCACCGCTCTAACGATATTGAAACAGAAGTTTTGGTGACAGAGACAACGTGTCACTTTTATTCGGAGAAGAACTTTTTTTGGAGGGAAAACACGTTTTTTCTTAGAAACCACTTTTGATCGGTGACGTATCCAATTTTTCACCTAGTCAAAAGGCTTAGTATTATTTTTAATCAGGGCATGAAATGAGATTTAAAGCAAGGCACGCAATTAGTCACAATTTTTAAAAGCTTGCCTATTTTCTGGGAAAAGATATCTCATGAACAAAAAATATGTTGTTGGGTTGTTAGGCCCTACTTTTATCTTAAGTCCAAAAAATCCATATTTGAATAGTTCACATACTACCCTATCGCGGCACACATAAACTTTCTTAGTTCACTACTTAGTTGACCATTCCGGTGCTTGAGATCGATGCCAGCGGACGCAAATCTTTACATTTGTCCGATACACACACACTACGCATTGCATGAAAACAGTCGATCAAAGGTCGGCGCGTCGAGCGTATTCGACTGAGGTCGTTTATTTGCGTCATTAATGAAGGCGGTCATGCCGGCGAACTTCTAGGTATAGAACCATATAAAAATAAAATGGCGAGACCGATACGTGTTCCTAAGAGTATGATAAGCAAGTAAGGTCAAAGTGGGAAGGTGTGTAAAAATACTATTTTGTCACAACAGATACAAATAATAGATCAAACTAAAAATAATCTAATGGAATTAAGAGAGATAAAATGAGTATTTAATAAATGTTTTTTATTTACTAAGGGTAGTTTTTATAAAATATGATTTACGGGTGAACGAAGGTTAACTTGTGGAATGACGTTAAATATTGAAGTTAAGTTGACAATCTCAATGTTAACTTTATTGTGTGGAGCAGTCAATTACAGTTAACTGATGTACAGAAACTACTGTTTTGGGTATCTCTACAATGTCTTTATATTCTTCTATGCTGGCGCGATTGTCGCGTACTAGTGGACATTTAGTTAAGGTATAAAATATATATTTTTTTAATTTTAAATCGATCGTGAGTAATCATTTTGTTTTCGATGCACTATTTGTCCAGGAAGAATTGTTTATCTTATATCGACGGAATTGGATACAAATTTCAAAAAAATGTACCATCAGTACCACCTCCTATAGTAAACCTAATTTATGTCTAATTATTTAAAATATCATGTGATATATCTATTTCATAAAATAATTTGTGTATTTTATACAGGGTGATTCCTAAGTTGATACTACTTCTCTTTTATAAAAATTATTAAAATAAACGACATTTTCAAATACCTTTTTTTAAAAAACTTAAAAATAGGCGAGATACAGAAGTAAAAAAATCTAAGCGCGGTCCTGGTCATCAAAACGTAGCCTGCTATACTTTTTGTTGTTTATCGTATCTCTTATTAATTAGTCATGCAATTTACGGGTCAGTGGTAAGTTATTTGGCAATCCGTTGCAGTGTGTTTTTCTGAAGCAAGTTAATTTTAAATTGGTGATACGTAAAAATGGTAAAATTTAAAAACAATGAGCTAGTAGATATTGTGCTAATTTACGGTGAGTGTAGTCAAAGTGCGGCTGCTGCTTTGACATTATACGCAGAATGCTTTCCCTTGTGGGCACATCCTACACCCAGAAGTTTTCTTAATGTTATTCAACGGGCAAGTTAGGCAGAACCGTATTTATTTGATCAATATTGTAATAAATGAATGTAAGTTTTGGTTTTTTTGAAAAAAGGTATTTGAAAATGTTATTTATTTTAATGTTTTCTATACACAGCTAAAAAAGAAGTAACAACTTAGGAATCACCCTGTTGCTCAGGTAAAGTGACACAGGTGCTCGAGCGGAGTGCTTCCTTTGATCACAGTTGTATGTGTATTGGGGAGTTTTTACATGACACATTTGGGAATATTTGCATTTTTTGAGAATAATTATTTTTATTTGTTTTGAAAAATAAATTAATTAGGTGGGTAAAATTTATATGTGGGTCATTGACCAAATAACCTTATGGACCTCCGCCACGCCTGACCTCCACGTGTCATAATTGCGGGAAAAATTAAAAAATCAAATTCACTAAAAAAGCATTTTAAAATTAAAAAATAAATATATTTATTTATAGAGTAAAATTCAAAATTGCATAATATGATCCTGATGTCATTCCAAAAATCGCCAGAAACAAGATAAAAATATTTTTATATAATATCCAATAATATTTTCCCCATCCTACTTTCCAATTAACCACTATATCTAGTGTGGCAGGAACCAGGAATCCCAGTGATGAGAAAAATATGGCGCCTATAAGGTCGATTAGCGATCCTAAGTTTTCTCCACCAACAATAGCCACTCCTAAAAAATTTTAAAAATATTTAATGTAATTTTTTTAATTCGGGCTGTGCACCAAAATAATTAGGTCAAACTGGTATAGTAAAAAAAACTAGTTTTAATTTTAAAATTTATAAAATTTTCTCAAATAAATGGCATAAATGGGGAGAAATAATACTCTCAGTCAACCTTCACTATGAGAGACGTTAGGTGAAAATGATATTAAAACTGAATAGCAACTTCAGTGGTGAAGTATATAAAGTTACTGTGCAGTTTCAATATCATTCTCACCTAACGTTTTTCATTTCGTCACTTTAAAATACCTTTATACACTTAATCAACCATTCTTCTATCTTTATCTATAGAACTTGGTAGTATGTTTTCTTCCCTACTTCTATGGAAGTTCTTTATCACTTTTCTTTAATAAATCAACTTCCTTAAAAGCTCTATGAGGGTGTCACCTACAATTTCCTAATATTTATTCTAACTTAAGCTATACTAGACTTCCCCTGAAGATGAACGTTTAAACGTTCGAAACATGTAGAGTACAATAAAATAGATGTTTCTTATTAAATATATCTTAGTGAAGGCTGGCTTAGAGTATTATTTCTCCTCATTTAACTTGCCACTTCACTTCAAGTATGGACTACTTCTTTAAATTAGAATCGCATAAAGTTTTTGACTTTCGGGTCCAATATGTTATATTCATTTGTTTCATATTATTTTCTTCTTCAAAAATATAGTTTTAATAATATTTCTTGTGTTTTTTTTTGCTCTTCACCCACTTAAAAATATACTAACCAGTTACTACTAAAACCATTATAAGCCTTAATACAATTTGTGCAATATTATGTCGACTTTTGGATATTTTAAATTTAAGTCTCTGCCACAATATATCAGTTGGTACAAAAAACGATAACATAAACGAAAAAAAAACTGCAGTCGCTATAGCACCCTGGGCAACCTGAGCTAAGCTAAAATCAGAGAATAATTAAGGGTTTTAAGTTTTATATTAACCATAATAGTTGTATAAAAATTGTATTGACATTTTTTTTACCAAGATAGTATAAATGCTTACATTTCATCATCTGGTAAGTTCTTTGTTATAGTAACAGCAGTATCCTCACCAAACCTGTAGTATCCAAAAAATCCCATTGCTGTATATAAAAATACAACAACTGCCATTGCTGTATTAAGAACTCCGAAATATCCTAATATGTTTGGTTTCGGCATCGAATTTTCCACTGGCATTACACAGCCAATTGCTTCCATAGCGAATAGAACGGTACTAAAAAAAGATGGAATGCCTAAAATGGAAAATCCAGTTATTTGTTAAAGTTTAATTATTCAGAATTTTTTTTTGATTTTGGCAGATCTGCCATTTAGACAACAGAAATTGTAGCATCCAAAGAATTTAAATGCATCTATTATTTTCAGTTCGCCAAAGGGTTCTAGAGTTACGGTAAATACTATAATCTAAAGACGACTGGAGATACTCACCAGTTGAAACGTTATGATTTAAAATAAATATAGATAATGCAAGTCCATAACTCTTCAATCATTCAGTATAATAAATATTTTACAAAGTTTTGCATACCTGACACTCCATTCGTCATTTTTATCTTGTCCCTATCAACATCTCCAAGTCCCGAGAATATATAATAACCAGTAATACTAAAAGCGATAACCAACATGACGTTTGCTATAAAGGAAAACGGAACCATATGTCTTACATTTCTTATTTGACACAAAACCATTAGTAAAGCCATGATCATAAGTTTGAAAATATAGTGATCCCAAGTTTCAGTTTCTGGATAGTAATAGGAGAAAAGCTAAAAAAAAAATGTTTTATTACCTGAATAGTTAGAAGTTATGATAAAAATAACTCAATAATAATGCTACATGAAATTGCACATTCAGCAGGTTACATAATTGATAAAACTATTATAGATGCGACAAATTAATAACATATTGTACCATATACACTATTGGCAAACTCAGATGGGGATTATTAGTAGCGTTTAAGACGTTAAACAGAGAACACGCTATCCCCTACCTCCCACCTTCCATTCTTTAGAACACGCGGTCGAAGCAGCCACGGGAGCGATCGATAGGTCGACTCGGCCACACCACACACATATCCCCTCTTTCAGTTATAATGTAGGAGTGGTTATGTGTCTCATTTTAACTGAAGGTTTTGCCCATATGTGCCTTCCCTTTTGGTTGCATTGGAGATTTTACATCCTAGATTCGAGTTTGCCAATAGTGTATATATAAATTACATAAGTTAAAGTAGCTTAAAAAAGAAGGCGGAGCCCCAATGAATACAATAAACTGATTTATCAGTACTTTATAAGGACGCCACAGGGGAATTTAATTTTTTAACAAAGCTGTGCTAATGGGAAATTTCGGGATTCGTGAGAAAGAGAGATACAAAGCACTGAAGGAATGATAGGTACTTTGAGCGCCCCGCCCACCGGCGCCGTGTCCATATTTTACTTCCTCGTGCGATATGAATATTGAATCCACTCTTGTTGCGTAACTTGATTGATTTTTCTCTAGTTATTTTAATGAAACCAGGTAGGTACGTATGTTTTAGAAATGATTTCGTTTTTTAACATAACATCAAATTCAGAGAGGTCCAAACAATTTCCCCTGTGCTTTTTAACGGTAAAGCTATAAATTGCAATAACTAACCTTTGTCAAAGAGACAGATATAAATACCATATACACTCCTACTCCAAGATAATATGTTGATATCAAGGCGAATTCTATAGATAACCTAAAAATTTTAAAAATTATATATATATATATATGTTTCCTTAATAACAATAATAATGTGCTTAACTAAGAAAATGAAGGTTTAGTTATTGAAAATGTATGTTGAAAAAGCAGTTAGGCAAGTTCGGTTAGAAACAACGAAAAATATCTAACTGTTGTTTAAAAGATATTCAATTGTTTTATCAATTAAATTATACTACTATGTGTTTTGGGTTGCTCCAGTGGTCGCTAGAGGGCACCATTTGAAACATTCTTGAAATTTGCGTTTTTCTTAAAAAATCTATGTGAAACATTATATCGGTTTTAACATAACCAAAGAAATAACTCAAATTGGAGGAAGCTATAGAAAATCGCAAGTTAATATCTCTTTTCTAGCTAACTAGGTATATTGTCAAAATATTCTAAAAACTGAAAAATTTGGACACATGCATATTGGGACATATACCTTGCAATACCAGACCATTTTCTTAACGGTTCAGGTCCTTGTTTAAACACTTCTTCAGCAGTGTTTGCAAATCCTTAACTTGGTACTTTTGCTTTTATAGAAGCTTTTTGAGATGCTTGAATCTTAAAGCATAAAAATATGGTAATAATGGTATTATTATAAAGGATGCGGACTCTAACTGGAACAAATTCGCTAGAAGTTTGGGAGAAAATATTTTTAAAAAAAAACTACGATTGAAATTTTTTGTGCTGCATTTTTGCAACAAAAAAATTTTTTTTAGGTCCCGTATAAGATGAAACTTAACCCAATTTTTTTTTTAATCTGAAGATACCACTTTTGATATCTTTTGGAAGAGGTCTTATTGTTTATAATTTTACTTTTTATTGTAAAAAAATTAAGTTGGGTTATGTTTTGCCCCCTTAAGAGGGTTGAAAACACAAATTTTTGTTATGAATGTGAAGCACACAAAACGTCTCAAACGATGTGTTTTGCATTTTTCACAAATATTGTTATATTTTTTTTCAACATTTTATCAAATTTGTTCCATTGAAAATCCCCGACCTCGGGGAATGAACATAAATTAAAATTAAAGACAATAGGATATTTAATTTTCTCTTTAAAAGAACTTTTTAAAAAGGTATCATAATTGGTATCTTCCTATTTAAAAAAATTAAGTTGGTTTATTTATGTTTTACCTTATGCAGTAAGTAAAAAAAAAATTGTTAAAAAAAATGTAGATCATACAAAATCTCAATTGATGTGTTTCCATTTTTCAAAAATATTTTTTCCAAACTTCTAGCGAATTTGTTGCAGTTAAGGTCCCTACCCTGTATACAAGGCCTAGTTGCCTGGGCGTTCAGAAAAAAATTTAAAGATTGGAGCAAGAAAAGTTAAAATAAAAACACAATTAATAATAATAACTACTATAATAATGTAAAAGTAATGTTTGTTTTAAATTTTTGCTTCAATATTATCAAATAATAAAGATTTGTCTACAATGCCTATCAAATCAAGTTGTTTACTAAGGGAAACGTTGATGTCGTAAAATTTCCAAAACTGTTTTTCCAATATTTATTATTTTCTTTACCAAAATATATACAGCGTGTGTGCACACTATTCCTATGAGAATATTTCCGACTACTCCAACCAATAGTCCAGAATTTTTAAAAGCTCTGGGTACTGCTAGTATACCTGTTCCCAATGAAGCTTTTGCAATATGCATAAAGGCGCCCCAGTAACTAAAATAAATAACCTTAATTATTTAAGATCCATATTACAAATACCAAAGGGAAAAACCCAGTAAATTATAATTTTAATAAGGTAAATTCTTGGGTGTTGTGTGATTCGTACTCAAGGCAATAAAAGTACTAATTGGATAATGTATTTCGTATTGAAAACATCTTTTATAATTTATTCAACATTGTGATTCGTACCGATCATCAGGCAGGTAAAATGTATGACTGATGCATGACACTTTAGATTAAAACATATATTTTATTTGAAAATAAAATTTCTTTTGTATTCTAAATGTCATTTAAAATAAAAATAAAGAAGTAAAACGTACAGGGTGTCTCCTTTAAAAATCTAAAGTTGATGCCATTTCCGGTTAAACCGGAAGTTCATATAGGGTGAATCAATTGTCATAAAATGCATTTCTATGCCTTAAACATATATTCTCTAATTTTCATTTTTGTATCATAAAATATTTAAAATAAAGTTATCAAGGCGAGCCCCCCGATATACAGGGTTATTCAGTTTGAGTGGCCTATTAGAAGATCTCGGAAACGAGTAAACTTATCTTTCTAAAAATTTGATAGCAGGCATAATTGGCTTTAAGCTTTTAAAATATTATATTTTGACGTTTTTATTACTTCCGGTTATACCAGAAGTTAATGTCAACTTTGCTATTTTAAATAGAACACACTGTATATTTTTGCATTTTTGATTACCTTACTAAAATCTAAATAACTTTTGTTAATAATAATCTATTCCTATCTCTAACCGTTTTTGAGATATGAATTATAAAAGGATTTTTTTTGTGTAAAAACGCTCTGTGAAGATAGTTTAGTAACTATGAAACTAATAAAGGTAAACATTTAAAATTTCGTAAGCGTTTAAGTAATATATAGATCTTTCACGTTTTTTATACAGGGAGTTCGTAAAATTGTGCCAATGTTTCCATTTCAATAAATGTACAGTCAATTTTTGTAAATGGAACACCCTATTTTTTAGTGATTCAGGTTGAGTGGCCTATTAGAAGATCTCGGAAACGAGTAAACTTATCTTTCTAAAAATTTGATAGCAGGCATAATTGGCTTTAAGCTTTTAAAATATTATATTTTGACGTTTTTATTACTTCCGGTTATACCAGAAGTTAATGTCAACTTTGCTATTTTAAATAGAACACACTGTATATTTTTGCATTTTTGATTACCTTACTAAAATCTAAATAACTTTTGTTAATAATAATCTATTCCTATCTCTAACCGTTTTTGAGATATGAATTATAAAAGGATTTTTTTTGTGTAAAAACGCTCTGTGAAGATAGTTTAGTAACTATGAAACTAATAAAGGTAAACATTTAAAATTTCGTAAGCGTTTAAGTAATATATAGATCTTTCACGTTTTTTATACAGGGAGTTCGTAAAATTGTGCCAATGTTTCCATTTCAATAAATGTACAGTCAATTTTTGTAAATGGAACACCCTATTTTTTAGCTTACTAACGTGTAGAGAATTAAATTTCCTATCTAAACGCCTAATATGTTACAATCCACATTTTTAGTCGTTTTGGAATTATGAGCAAGTTAAATAAAAAATCTTAAAATTTCTGTTTGTGTTAATGTTTATTTTTGAAAAGAAGGCTTCGATTGGGATTGATCTTTGTTACCATTTGTTATTAAGTGCCTATGTTCGTTGCTTAGCTGATTTTTTTAAATAAAATTATTTTAATAATTATAGGCTATTCTCAGACTATATACCAAGAATGAACGTAATTTTAAATAAGTTAACTAGAATATGACTCCAGGGCCAAGATAAGTGTCAACTTTAAAATTATTTTGGTCAAAGCCTACTTTACAAATTGGCAACAAAGCTCAAAGTCAAATAAAAATTCCAGTTGAAGCCTTATTTTCAAAAATATTGTTGCATTAACACAAACAGAAATTTTAAGATTTTTTATTTAAATTGCTCATAATTCCAAAACGGCTAAAAATGTGGATTGTAACATATTAGGCGTTTAGATAGTAAACTAAAAAATAGGGTGTTCCATTTGCAAAAAAAATTGACTTATGAACATTTATTTAAATGAAAACATTGGCAAAATTTTAAGAACTCCCGGTATAAAAAACGTGAAACCTAAGTAATTTAAACTAAAGATCTATATATTACCTAAAAGCTTACAAAATTTTTTATGTTTACTTTTATTAGTTTCAGAATTACTAAAGTTTCTTCTCGGAGCGTTTTTACACAAAAAAAATCCTTTTATAATTTATTTCTCAAAAACGGTTAGAGATAGAAATAGATTATTATTAACAAAAGTTATTTAGATTTTAATAAGGTAATCAAAAATACTAAAATATACAGAGTGTTCCATTTAAAATAGCAAAGTTGACATTAACTTCCGGTATAACCGGAAGTAATAAAAACGTCAAAATATATTGTTTTAAAAGCTCAAAGCCAATTATGCCTGCTATCAAATTTTTAGAAAGATAAGTTTACTCGTTTCTGAGATCTAATAGGCCACTCAACTTGAATCACCCTGTATAGATTAAACATAACATATTCGCTGAGTAGCCTCTATAAACTTACCTATTTGGATGCTCAAGTATTCGATGATCATATGGATTATATATTTTCTCAGATGAATATTCTCCTTTACTAGTTTTGTAATTTTCATCTTTTACTAAAACGGTCCTAAAACGAAAAATATAACGAATTATATAGGGGGAAGTTGCCTAAGATGGGGTGGACAGCTAAGACGGGGTACGTGGTTTATTCGTAAAACTACTAGCGAGATCTATACTAAAATAGCCTAAATAAGTTTTTTAACCCAAACGCACCATCAATAAAACTTTCTGAGAAGATATCTTTGTTTATGTAATTAATATGGCCGAAATTGAAAATTCAACGGTATCGCTGTTTTGTTGTGTCGGTGTTTTAAAAGTGCTTCTGAATTGATTTTAAAGAAAATTAATAAGGTAAATACTAAATGTAAGACTCTAAGGTTTTCACAATATGGTTAACTTAATGTTTATTTGATTTTAAGATGTTTTTTAATTAAAAGTTGGGATAATTTCAACATTGTGCAGTGCGGGTAAGATGGGGTGAACGGAATTCGGGTAAAACGACTTTAATTCAATTTTTTATAGGTAATGTCTCCAAAGTTTCTGTTGGTACAGAACCTTTTACGTCAGGAAAGAACAATCCTATTAATACTCAGCTGACTCCACCAAAAGAATTAACTTATTCTTTTTTAATAACTCCTGGGGACCTATTGAAGGTGCCTGAAACACCACATAAAAAAGCAAAAAATACAAATCGTCGCGCCAAAACAGCAGTTCTTACTTCAATAAAAATGAATTAAAGGAGAAAGAAAAAGTTGTTGACATTAAAAAATAGAAGCAAAGGTAAAAAAAATGCCAAAGAAAAACACAAAAAGATAAAGTTCTTCCGAGAGTGAAACAGAAGATAATACATTCTGCCTATATTGCGATGACTTATTTTCCAACTCTAAAAGTATGGAAGGATGGATCCAGTGTAAAAAGTGCAAAAACTGGGCAAATGAGGCATGTGCAGGAGTTGAGCCAAATGATTGCGACGCATTTACCTGCGATTTATGCCAATAATTTAAAACCTTCTTTTACATAAAATTTTTGCACGCTTTATTATATTATGTATTTTTCGTTAGTTGTCACTATTAAAACTACCTGTTCCTTTTAAAAGTAGTAAATTTATAAAAAATCAGCTTCATTAATATACCCCATTTTACCCGACGGAAAATCCCGTCTTATACGCACATTCGGCTAAGATGGGTTGGTAGACACTGTTTAAAAACATGCGTTTTTACTCTCGTTTCACTTAAATTACTTTAGTTTAACAATGATTCATAAATAGTAAATAGTATTTATAGATAATCTACTGACATCAAAGGACCTAATTTTTAAATCAGGACATAAAATATACCTTTTAATCCTAAGTACCCCATCTTAGGCAACTCTCCCCTATAAAATTTAAATTTCGGAGGCAGCTTATTTTAAGTATTTTTAAAAAATTTGGCCTTGGTACAAGTATTGTGCTAAATTATTGGTTAAAAAACGACATAAATATTACACATCACAACAGTTAACAAAATACTATAGGGGGGAGTCGGGTATTGGTGCGCACCTAAGCTAAAATTGTAATATTTCCGAAATGACAATAGATTGGACTTCTAGGATCGCTATTAAGATTCTTTAACGATTTGGCTTTAATATTCTGTAATTAATTTTAAATAAAAATGCACACTGTTACTTCAAAAATTCGAAATTTCAAAAAATGACACTGCGCACAATTACCCGACGTATGCGGCTAATGGTGCGCATGGATAGAATAATCGTGCGCATTGAAAAGGGAAACGAAAAAAATAATTTATTGAAGCTAAGATTATACTTATTTATTCTTATAGCCTGAATCATGATTTCTGGATTCCATTGCGCCTTTGTTATTTTACGTTGATATTTCGGCATCTGCAAAAATGCAAAATATTATAATCTAAGATATTTAAGACTGTAATTATGGGTTCTTTTGAGGTTATGCCGAAACTCTGACGTGCTGACTTTTTTAGACCTCGGATTTGGATTTAGCGCCCCTAAAAACATATAGTAAACGTGGCATGACCAATTTTTTGTGTGGCTGTGTTATTTACAACGCATTCTTAACATGGTAAATACATGGCGGCTAATCGTGCGCACTGCGCCCGATTAACCGAAAGTGGCTGATTCGGTTTTAAATTCTTTAAAACAATATAAAACATTTTTTTGCCTAAATTATATATATATCAGTGTCAAGAGGACTTATTAAGCAACGTATTAACGAACACGATTATTAAAAAATGTAAAAATGGAAATACTTACGGCTTATTTTTTTCGAAGCATCTACTAGTACACGACATACGTAAACAACAAAGTGACCATTTTGGATAAGAAAAGTAAAGCGATCCACCTGACTCATATATCATAGTACACAAGAGATGACGCCTGAATACCGATTTCGAATTGTATACCGCCGGTTATGGAAATAAAGACATGTGCACGATTAGCCGCCGCGCAGAATTACCCGACTCTCCCCTTAATGTGTTTTTTACTGAGGGTCAAGTATAACTTTGTCACTGTTTCGAAAAACCTTTTGATTGATGTAAAAACATGATTTTTTTTTCTATATTTTACAATAATCAACTAAAACTAACTAAACGATAACTTACTGTGAATTAAAATCGAAGCTGACTGTAGAGATGTTGTTCTTAGTATTTTTCTCCATTCCAAATGCTTTAATTTGGCTAAAGAAAATATATTAATTCGGTTATTATACATTATTTACACATTAAAATTAACTGGCCCATAAAAAATTTGTAAGTGGAGGAATGACAAAGCATATCCATATGGCGGGTTGCACAAAGAATTTTAATAATTAACTAACCAGTAAGTTTAACTGTGACAATGACATATTACATTGGCAGAAATTTTTCTCATCATATTGGCCCGGTTACCTTAATTTTTAATTTACTAATCATCCAAAATTACTGGTTAGTTAATTCTGGTTAAAAAATTTTATGCAACTCATCACTAGAGTGTAAATGAGGAGCAACTGTGCAAAACGCTTTAAATCCATAATATAGTAGGGTTAGGAACAAAAAGCCCTATCTTCCTTCTTACAACATACACATACACTAACATACACTTTTTTTGTTTCTAGTTCCTAACCCTACTTTATCATGTCCCTTCTGGAGAGTAGATTTGACTTCGTTATAAATCCATAATATGTTGTTTTGAATAAAACTTGAAAAACTAGCAAAGTAAGTTAGAAGATAAACTAAGATTTTCATGTGGCGCAGAATGATTTATTTAATAGGATTAAAAAGGAATATTTCCTTTTTTAATCTAAATTTTCAATTTTCATTACAATATGGTATATTTTTAGTGGATTTACTGCATTTTATTTAACCAGTATGTGGATTTATGCCATTTTGCTAAGTTAGTATGGATTTATTCCTTTTTGCTTACTTCTTGTTTAGATTTATTGCATTTTGCTTGAAGTAATTAAGTTTACATTATTTTATAAGGCCAATAAAATTTAAAAGCAGAGAAATAATTATTAATTATATATATAAGATTATTGAAATAAAAGAATGCAAACTCTTTAAACAGAAATGAATATTCTTTTTTTGGATTTATTTTACTTTGCTTAAATGCGAATTGGATTTATTGCACTTTGCTTAAACGTGCATTGGAATTAATCCGTTTTGCTTAGCTGAGTGTTTTAATATGGCTATTTCTAATTGATTTATCGCGCTTTGATCAAACTGGGTTGTTCTAATGATAGATTGACTAAAAAGCACTACATTTTTATATTTACCTTGAAAATTATAAAAATTGGATTTAATGCGTTTTGCACAGTTGCTTCTCAAATGTACTTGTTTTACACATACATCAGTTATAAAATTTAAAAAAAAGGTTAGGGCTGTATTTTAATCCATTTTTTTGACCACAAGCAAATGGTTATTTTAGTGTATAAAGCATTCTAAATTATGGGTGATTTATAGAATTTATAGATTCTATTTCATACATAAAACCCTACTTACTTTTATATTAAGTGAGAGTGAGACTCCAATAAAGGCACTTGAGTTTCTTACACGTCGTGGAATGTTTTACCGGTATATTTATTGTCGTTAGATATTTTTTTAAAGTGTAATCTACTTACAAATACATTAAAAATAATAATAATCACAAACTAAGGGTAACTTTCAAAGTTCGCCTACTACATATTTTAAATAGATAAAATATATTTAAAAAAGGACGCCTTTAAATATTTGTTACGCCCTGGATTGTGATTATCAATTTTGTAAAAAAAATCTCAGTTTTGCAAACAAACGTTTCAATCCCAAAAAAATTAATTTGAAGTAGTATAGGATTATAATCTGGAGAAGTACCTACTTATCTCTAACTATGATATCAGTTTTAATAAAATGCAAGTCATGACATCGTAGTAGTTATAGGTAATGTATGTACGTACATAATTCAGGTTCTGAGAACAAATCCGGAAATGTTTAGGATTTTGTGAAAATGGAAAGCCCCAAAAGCCAGTTTTTAGAAGCCATTAAAATCCCGCTAATCGATTTTTTCAGTTCAATATTTTGACAATTTGCTAATAGACCAAGAGGTCACGACAAAAATGTGCAAGAGTTTTTAATAGACTCTTAGATACGTTTAGATTGGATTATACACAGCCACTAAAGTCAGCAGGTGTAAAGTTATTTGGTACTTATCCCTCAACTGTTTTTGGTAACCTCAAAATTAATCTGTAAATAGTTAATGCAATAAATAACTCGAAAAAAAACAGCATAGAACGTAGCGTCAACATTATTCCAAACATATCGCAAAAATAAAGATAATAGCATAGAGAAACCAAACCAAGAGAAATCATGAAATAAAAAAAAATTTAGCCGCTCATAAATTTTGAAGGAAGCGATGTCGAAAACGGTAAAGGGTCAAGCGTTGTATTTAAAAACACATTAGGCGAACGCGAATATCCGACTCAAATCACTTCGCTTTTCGGCATTTACGTCAAGGCCTTGAGCCATGCTTTAGCCCATTTAATTGTATGTTCAGTTTTACTTAGTTTATGGCAATACAAATGTTTTATAAGCTAATATTTTGCAATTTGTTAATTCTTTATAAAATAATCAGAATTTATTTTATTAGAACCCATCCAGTCTGCAGTCGATAGAGGTTAAAATATCAAATATTTTAATTGCATTAGAAATACATTAAAGCGCGCGCTGTCCGGTATATGTCTAAGGATTATTTATTATTTTTATTTTTAAAACATAAACCAAATGAGTGCATTGAATAGAAAGCACACGACGCCGTAGGCGGAGTGCTCAAACTTCCGAGTGCGATATGGACAATCCACTCGAGTTGAACAGTATATTTTTTCTACGACCAAACGTACGAACCTTATGTTAAAAGAATTTTTCTACTCCCACATGGAAATTTGATGTTTCCTTTACACTTAAGTGGCGAGTAAAGTAGGCTATTCCTGTTAACTGTGCGGGAAAATCTCATATCCATCCTAGATAGGTAATGAAACTGACCAATCACAGTAGTCAATTACAGAGAAGCCATTGTTGTTTTTAAAAGTACTGATCAATCACAGTATATTATTTTTACTGAGGCTCCGCCTTCTTTTTCAAGACACTAAATTATATAATTTAAATGTATATGGTACAATATGTTATTAATTTGTTTTATATTACTAAATCTATACGCATTTATAATAAATTTATCAATAATGCAACCTGCTGAATGTGCATAGAAAATTAATTTCATGTAGCATCATTATTCAGTTAATTTTACGATAATTAACTAAACGCTTCAATAGTCGAGACGTTAGAGCGTTGGACTATGGATCCAATGGTCGTGAGTTCGACCCCGGCAACCTACAAACTTTTTTTTTACATTTTTTAGCATAAGGTCGTAGAAAAAATATTATGCTGTTCAACTCGAGTGGATTGTCTATATCGCACCCGAAAGTTTGAGCATTCCGCCTACGGCGTCGTGCTCAATTTACTTTCTCGTGTGATATAGACATCATATCCACTCTTGTTGTACAAACTACTATTATAGGCTGCCGGGCTTGAACTCACAACTCAATATCATTAGATCCAAAGTTCGACGCTTTACCATCTTATGGATACGGATTCGTGAGAACAAAGCGCAGAAGCATGATAGGTCGGCTCTGTCTCCAACCGAAAAAGAGAAATTTTTACGTACAGTGTTATATTCGTGGGATATTCATTAGGATCACTTGTATAGTTGTGATCTGCTAAAAAATACTTTTTCCGTATTGCGTGCATTCGTAAAATCTTTCCTAACAAATGGAAAATTATATTTTTAATGGTCGCATCACTGTGCAGCTCTGACAGTAAGAATATAAAATTTTGCTCTACTTTTAACTGGAATTGTCTACTTTTCTTGTCACTTAAGTGTAAAGGAAACAGTAAATTATCATGTGGGAGTAAAAAAAAGTGTACCTATTATAATATCAACACCTTTTTACATTGGGTGCAATTGCAAGAAAAAATTGCCTGTAAGCATGCGCTTTGTCGACGTTTTAAACAGCTGATGCAGGTTTTAAATGGGAAAACGTGCATCAGCTGATTAAAACGTCGTCGAAGCGCATGCTTCCAGGCCATTTTTCTTGCAATTGCACCCAATGTAAAAAGGCCTTTACGGTAAAAATATTACCAACAAAATTGCACTTACTTGAAATTTGGACCACTTTCTTTCGCACCCTGTATAACATTAATCCGCGTTGGTTACGTCATAGGCATACTACGCTATTAGTCTGCAATGAACAATCTTTTAACCACTTCAAAATCCGTAATTTTGTTTCTGAACTACAGATCTCTAATAACGGTTAAAAAAGAAATGTATAAAACTTTTTGCTTAGCAGTTTATATTATATATATTAGCTTCTTCTTGTGAGCAACACCCTAAGTTGTTTGTGCGAACGCGAAAGCCAAATTTTGCTTAGCCAAGATATCTCAGATGAAAATCCGGTTCCTTAGCAGGGGGCAACAACGCAGGTCAGCTTCTGACTAATTGTTACAAATCGTATGTGCAAGTCTGTCGTTTTCTGAAAGTTAAGTCGGAATTTGTGACGTTTGTAAGCGACTATTACCGAAGATCGTTACTTTTACCAGTTTGCGGCTCGCGGTCCTAAAAAATGGTGAAAAGCTAGGTATACTTAGTACGGGTACTTAAACAAACATTGACTAATTTTACACTACTGAATTAACTGAAAAATAAAAACAAAACTTTTTAATCATACAGGAATTCACGTAAAACGATATCTATAAGCGTAAGTTTCGCGAAGCCTCAAAATAAATACCTTAAGGTTAGGTGAACTAATGCTAAAACGATGGTGCATATACGATTGATTTATTTTTAAATTGCCCTTCATCATAATGCAAATTGTTACATACTGTTTGCGTGACTGATGTCACGTGACCATAGCAACGGTGAGTATTAAAGCCATATTGGGCGTTGGGTCTTCACTTATTTTGAGCTAACGGACACGGTCGCTGGGGCGCGCCAAAATGCACGAGTGTTTATAATTATTGTCGATCGGAGTTAACCGTGGCCCTATTATGCATGGCTACATTCGGATTAAATTAATATTATTAATTCGAACATAATTATTTCTTAATGGCTACAATGGTAGCTGTATTGGTACATTAATATTTAATATTGTCGAAGAACTTTCCTCCTGGTTTTATTTTTTTTAAATCATGAGGCCTGAAGATATGGACGTCATCCTATTAACTGCGCGATTCTTTTACCTATTTGCCAGTCGTGAGGCCGATTATTTTATTATCTTTGTTCCGATAACTGAAGTAGAAAAGAACAGATTAGAAATAGAACACCAGTCTCGAGAGAATAGTCAGGTCGGAGATGGGTCCGAGCGTGTTGAATAAAAGGCGGTCCCGGGTTGCCCATTTAAAACGGTTTTGTTGAGACGGCGGTACTTTCTTCCGCGAGTTTTTAATAGTGTTTCATTGTAGGCTTGCGATACCGAAGTTAAGGGTACAAATATAGTAGAGGGGCGGTTGCGGCTTCACTGTGGCGTCATTTTGCCAATCAATAAAATCCCGCTAATCGATTTTGCAGGCGCTAAAATCTCAGCACGGACTGACGTACGAAATCATATTTTCGATTCGCTAAAAAGAATGATATTTTCCGCTTAATATGAAACACGTTTTCACAAAATTGTTTGTGCGGATTCCGAAAAAATCACGTTTGGAATATCGTTAAGCGAGATTTTGTTGGTTAGCAAAATTTGATATGTCCTAAAACAATTTGCTATAAATACTAGATATTCATGTCAATTTTTAAAATCATAAATAATTATGAGATTTATATTGAGTTGAGAGTAAAGATTTTTAACAATATAATTAACTAACCAGCAAGTTTGACTGTGAGATACATGACATTGGCAGAAATAATTTTGGAACAATCATAGTGACCGGGTTACCTTATTTTTTATTTATTAATCACGTCCATTTAATTGTTAGTAAATATATCCTGCCCATGTCATTTATGTCATAGTCAAACTTGCTGGTTAGTTAATTATAATTTAAAATATTTATGCAACCCAACAATATATAATATTAATGTATAAAATAAGTCATAACATAACAAATTATGTTTTAACTTAGCTTTAATGAATTAGACCAGCCCAACTGTCTTAAAATTAAGTTGTCACACAAGCTCTAAAAATATGATTTTTTTAAATTGGGTTCTTAATTTGTTCTTATATCTTATTTTCTTATCTGGCTATCTAGAATGACAATTCTGCAGCTTGACCTTTAGACCCACACTATCTGGTAGAAAATATGTTAATATACTTCATATGATTCATGACAATGCGAATTAAAAAAAAACATAGCTCACCATTCATTTAAACTAATTTTTTTTCATAAACTTAGGAAGGAAATGTACTTTTTGCTGAGCTTACACAGAGGGAAATTTGCAATACAACCTATAATTAATATAATAATACTTATTATAATTTCTAGTAGTATGTAGAACCATAATCCAGTATATGTTTACAATAATATTATGATATTTCATATAGTGACGGGTATTATTTTTGGTAATATAAACTGTTATATTATTTTGTAATCTTCATAATAAATTCTATTAAAATTTTTTATTAAATATTGCGATATTTTCTAATATAAAGAAATATTATTTTTGTATTTGCTTTTACTAGGTTTTATTGTAAGATTTACTAGATTTTATTGTAACATTTACTAGATTTTATTGTAAGAGTTACTAGATTTTTATTGTGAGATTTACTAGATTTTATTGTAAGAGTTACTAGATTTTTATTGTAAGATTTACTAGATTTTATTTTAAGAGTTACTAGATTTTTATTGTAAAATTTATTAGATTTTATTGTAACATTTACTAGATTTTATTGTAAGAGTTACTAGATTTTTATTGTAAGATTTACTAGATTTTATTGTAAAATTTATTAGATTTTATTGTAACATTTACTTATTTCTATAAGTTTGTTAGAGGTGCTGGTATGCTCAAGAGTGTCTAATAACGATACAGATGGCGCTCCGTGCCACATCTTACTGGTGTGTCCCACCACTGTGCTGCCATAAGCAGCTTTGAGTTCTCTTTGTTTTGTCGGATCCTAGCTCTACTGATGAGTCATGATATGACGAAACGCGTCTAGGGATGGATTTGACGAAATAAAGAGCAATTCTTCTTCTGTTTATTGTAAAAGTTACTAAATTTTTTTTGTAACATTTACTTAATTTTATTGTAAGATTTACTAGATTTTATTATTTTTTTTATTGTAAGAAATATAAAATATTCTTATAGTTATTATTAGTTAATTTCTTATATGGTTTTATATCGTTTCTTATTGTTTATTATCTGTGATTAAGTGGTTCTATTTTAATTTATTTTAAGGTGAATTATTTGGATATTACACAGGGTAAGTATAGAATATCATTCAGGACTGTCATCAGTAATACTGCCAGTCGAATTGATAATGTAGAGTCTGCATATTGCTTCTTGTTCACAAAATGACTGAATTCTTTTCTGAAGTCTTTATACAGAAGACAGAAATGTAAGCAATAATTTTATATTAAATATTATACCTGTTTATTTATATAAATAAAAGATTACAAAAACGCAAACCATACAAAACAAAAATTTTTATTTTTCATTAATATTTACAACTGCATAGTATGTTCCAGATACCATTCCAAATATCGCCAAAAAGGAAATAATAATATTTTTAATTAATTTCCAATTATATGCTCCCCATTCGTCTTTCCAATTCACTAGCACGTCCAATATGGCAGGTACTAAAAGACCCAATGATGCAAAGAAAATGGCGCCGATAATACCGATTAGTGCTTCCAAATTCTCTCCACCAACTATAGCAACTCCTAAAAATAAAAACATACTTGTATGTATATAAACTACTTAATTCAGACTGCAAAATTTTTTAGGGGTTTATGAATAAACCCTTTTTTTGCCATTGCTACTTAATTTCTCCAAGATATACCGAGGAACATACGATTTAAAAAACGCATCCTTAAACTGTGTTTTTACAGGGTAAGAGATTTTCACATTTACCTTTCATTTTCGAAATATAAAGTAATTTTATATTAGTATTAGTTGGTAATGTTTATGAATAACTTTCTACCAATGAAGACTCTAAATTAGAAAGCTATTAGATGACAAACAACGTTTGATATCTTAGCTATACAGTGTGATACCAAATTTACACATATTTAATTGAATATTAGCGGCGATAGGTAAACCTCACCTGCAACTAATCTTGAAATATTTATCCTGTGATTTATTAATAGTACAAATGTATATTTATGACAAAAAAATTTTTCCAGTATTCTAGCGAATTTGTTCTGGTTAAAATCCCCCCTGTATAATGGGGATCTAACCATGTAAATCAAATTGTAGATATAATCCATTGTTATTAGACTTGTTTTAAAGAATGCTTGTTTATTAATAACCAAAAGTGAAATAAAATTAATTAAGCGTGATAGGTAAACCTCACCTGCAACTAATCTTGAAATATTTATCCTGTGATTTATTAATAGTACAAATGTATATTTATGACAAAAAAATTTTTCCAGTATTCTAGCGAATTTGTTCTGGTTAAAATCCCCCCTGTATAATGGGGATCTAACCATGTAAATCAAATTGTAGATATAATCCATTGTTATTAGACTTGTTTTAAAGAATGCTTGTTTATTAATAACCAAAAGTGAAATAAAATTAATTAAGCTTCGTTAAGCTTTTTTCATGTCAGGTTTGTTCGGGTTTGTTCAAATTTTTGTTATAATATAAAGCATACAATCATTGGTTGTCCATAATCTGAGCAACATAACATGCAAAAAAAACCATAACATTTAGAAAGTCTGCGGAAATAGTAAAAATTTAGTGTCTGTTTAAAGGTTGGAGACAATGGCGTTTCTTGAACGGCAGTTATATCATGTGGACAGAAGCCGAAATGCTGCAAAAAGAACCGCACTGGAAAAAGAGGAAGTTTAAGGAAGCTACCACCATACACCAAAATCCAGGTTGTTTTAGTAAGCCTTCATTAGATATGAGAAACGTCTGGAAACCTTTGTTAAGTCAATATAATCTTTTAATAAGACCAGTTAAGTAGTTAAACGCTTGAGTCTTCGGGTATGAGCATGACTCATTCAGTTATGCGTCATACACCTAGCTAGTATAATTAGAATACGTAAGAGTTAGTGTCTGTTCAAAGGTTGGAGACAATGACGTTTCTTGAACGGCAGTAGAGTTTTGGACTTGCATTGTCTTTATTTGTTTAGAATCACTATGTTTCAACTGGTAAGCATCTCCAGTCGTCTTCAGGTGAATACTCAGTATTCTGGAGATGCTTACCAGTTGAAACATAGTAACTCTAAACCAATATTGATATGCAAGTCCAAAACTCTACTGCCATGACTCCGCCCACTAGTGATGTGTCACTGCATCTAGGTAGTATAAATATAGCTGTAGTTACCATAATTATTTAGTATTCACCTGAATACTACTGGAGATGCTTGCCAGTTGATACGTAGTAATTCAAAACAAATAAAGTCCAAAACTCTACTACCGTTCAAGTATAAATTTAGTTTCAGTTTCTGATTATTAAGTCATTAAAAACGTTAGCTCTTTAACGAAAAATAGATATTATCAGTTCTCTAAACATTTCTTACCTGTTACTCCTGACACCATTAGAGTCCTTAATACTATTTGAGCAATATTATGGTGTTTTTCTGGTAATTTTGGTTTTAGTCTCTGCCACAGTATGTCAGTTGGAATAAAAAACTGTAAAGTGAAAGAGAAAAACACTGAAATTGCTATGGCAGCTTGAGCAATATCCGCTAAACTAAAACAGAAAAATTATAATACATAAATGACATTAGGTTGTAATGTAGTTATTCCTAAAATAAACAACAAACTAAGCCCAGATATAGTGACAATATCGGGAGATACACTTGTAAGTCTTTTGATTTTTATGCAAAGGTCACGGAAAACTCTTTATACAAATCGCACTCCTTTTGCAATAGTACTTCTTGGTACCCTACTGGTTATTATTATTACCATTTGATTTTTTGGTTCTTCGGGCATTCTAAACCTTTATAAGAGCCAATATATGAACAAACTCATCATAAGACAGGAAGGGATATAATGTGTTTTACAGTTTCTATGGGTACTACAACAATAGTGCCATATCACGTATTTAAAAGTAGTTTTAAGGGATATCTTGCATTTTTTTTCGAAACAAATACTCATCATTTTGTAGAGATGCTTTAAGCCAATGTTAATACCAAACTTAGTAGAATTTACTTGCAAGACAATAGTAAAAATATCTCTTTCTTTTCAAAATTAATTTCTGGTTCTCCTGAAAACTGAAAATTTTAATATTATGGCACTGTTGCAAAAAAAGTGCGAAATCTTACCATTGTTTTACTGTAGCCTACCCCCACCTGCTTCCTTAATTCATTTAATTTCAAATATTTTTATGAGATACATTAATAAATAAAAGCGAACAAACGCGAGGAAGGTGGCATTGATATAGACTCTGTAATAGAACAGCATTCAACCAATACTAATAAGTAAATTGTATAAAGTTTGGATTCACTGATATTTTTCTTTTTGAAAGCAAATAATTGGTTGTATGTGTAATTTTAATAATGGTTCCCTTTACTAAACTTTGTCTTTTGTTTTAGTGTATAAATAAAATATTCGGTGGTTTTACATTTGATATTTTTTAGCTATCACTAATAAAATATAAATTTAAAAAAAACATTGGAACAAAAATACAAACTTTATACAAGTTTATATCATGAAATCAGCCACTTAATAATATTATCAATGTTCTCTAAACAATTTATATGAGAATAACAAGAAATGATTCAAGGCTGGAAAGTGATCCAATAAAAATAGTTCCAAATTGAATGCCAGAAAAATTTTAAAAATTATTATATTGGTTTATAAGTATTATCTGTCTTGAAATAAGTATACAGGGTGATTCCTAACTTGATACTTCTTTTTTAGCTGCTTATAGAAGGCATTAAAATAAACAACATTTTCAAATACCTTTTTTCAAAAAAATCAAAAATATGGAACTCTTAAAAATAACATGGTATGAATTATTAAAATTTGGTTCTGACAACTATTTATTTTCGTGAACTCGGACTCAACCCAAAAATTAGTTTGTACAACCAAAAAAAATTGTCGTTATTGAACTGTTGAACTAATTAATAACATTAACCAACACAACCTACAAAATTTAGTTGTCACAACGATATTTTATATACGGATAACTAAATTTATATGGTGCTCCCACTATTAAAATTAGTTGTCACAACTAATGTGTAAAATGGAAAATTGAAAATTTTTTTTCAAGGAAATATTGTTTTTGTTAATGATGCAATCTACAAATTGCCAAATCAATCATTTATTTGGGCCAAACTTGAAATTTTCATGGAGTAACAATTACGTATGTAGTCACAACATTGTGTTTATTATCATTTTTCTGTACTTTCTAATTGTAAGAAAGAAGTTGAATTATAAATCAGTAAAAATTTTTTATTTTTGTCATTGCAGTTGCACATTAGAAAGTTTGAATGAACTGCTTATAACCCATGACAAAATTAGCAAGTTGATTTGATAGAAAGAACTTTAAAAAAAGTCTGTTTCATTTCTAAAAAAAATGTCATATGTAATTTATACTTAGTAACAAAAAATATTCCTTCCTATAATTGGTCCCCATTTAAATAAAAAAATGCCTTGGAATTACTACTCTATTAGGTGTGCGTAAACTAATTTAAATATATTATCAGGGATATTATGGTTTCTTTAAAAAAAAATTATTTCCTATGTCCTTGTTCTCTCATGTTCTTTATAATACATACTTATGCAATACAAAACAGAAACACTAGATTTTAAACTTATTTTACTCAACCTTTTGGGTTCTTCAATTGCTTATAGATCTAAATGGTTCTTAATTAAATTTTCTTATCTGCAACTGCGATTATTAAAAAACAAAATATATCCCCTGGACTTTCTCTTTAAAATATACAGCTATATAAAATTTGTTGTACTTGGTCAGATTAAAAAGTCATCAATATGACGTTCTTTTATAGAAATGGAACATAGAACAAAAACAAAACAAAAAAAATATTTTTAAATTATTTCTTATCGGGTCCCCTTGCCATGCTTTATAAAAATCTCATTTAAACTTTCTAATGTACAACTGCAATGATAAAAAATAAAATGTTTACTTATTTATGATTTAACTTCCTTCTGCCAATAAGAACGTACACAAGAAAGACAATAAACACAAATAAATTACACCAAATATTGTCACATCCATTTTCCACACGGGCACGGCCATGAAAAGGGCCAATTATTGCCTTAAAAACACGAAAAAATGGACACGGAACCGCAAAAGCACCCTAACATAAACATAACCTTCTGACAGTCCTGGCTAGAATGATGTCACATGTCACCCACCGGGCAAAGCCGTCAAGTCTCTGTTGATGCCGTTAGTTATAAATATGAAGAATAATATTACTTAAGAAGAAAAGTTAGTTCTGGTAACTAAGAATGCATCTTAATCAAAATTAACAAAATGATAGAGACTACAAATTCATAATGTGTTATAACAACAAGCTTAATTGATAAATACAAGTTTGTAGGAACCTTGATGTAACATTTAAATAAGATATATACAGAGTAAAATTCAGCTAAAGAAAATATTTTATTTCTGCCAACTAATATGAAAAAAAGATATTTTCTTTGTTCTGATGGCATCATTTTTTGGTAAATATAACCAAGAAAAAAATCTTTTTTGTTTTCCTAACTAAAAATAGTTATTTTTGGTAACGTAAACACGAGAACAAATACAAAAAAGAGTGACATTCATTTGTTACACTATGGATTAAATATGGTTCTGACTACATTGCCCGTTGAATAACATTAAGAAAACTTCTGGATGTAGGATGAGGCCGCAACGGAAAGCGTTCTGGGTATAATCTCGAAGCAGCAACCGCACTTTGACGACACTCACCGTAAATTAGCACCATGTCTACTAGTTCATTGTTTTCAAATTAAACCATGTTGACGAGTTACCAATTTAAAATTAATTTGCTTTATAAAAATACACCGCAGGGGGTAGCCAAATAACTTACCAAATTGCATTACTAATAAGAGAGCGGGTAGCCAAATTGCATTACTAATAAGAGATAAGACAAACAACATACAGGTTACGTTTTGATGACCAGGCCCACACTTAAATTTTTTACTTCTGTATCTCGCCTATTTTCAAGTTTAAAAAAAAAGGTATTTGAAAATGTTGTATAATGTATAAACCCCTAAGAATAAAATGAACTAAATTGCTGGACAATTGCTTTCGAGCAAGAAAAATTTCGCCTAAATTTAACACTTAATATTTTCTGAACCAGATATGATATCGATCTACGGTTTTGAATGGTTGATAGATTTGTCCCTTGAGAAACAATTGTCGATATTGTATTTTTTTTAACTGTCAGAAAATTTTATATACAGGGTGTTAAAAAAGACGATGATTTTCACTCCAATTTTAATGGCGTTTAACTTTCACAATAATATTTTTAAATTTTATCACTCCACCTCAGTTGAATCACTGGTTCATAGCAAAGAAAGTAATTTGTTAAATTTTTGATATCTGCTGTATTTTAAGAAATACCGATTTTTTTGGAAAACCTTGCTTTATTTGAACTTATTTGTCTCTAGATCTCACTGTGCGTTGTATCGTGCAAACCTTGCGAGTGATTATTATACCTTATTAAAAGCTTGATTATTGATATTTAGTAACAATGGATGTACCTAAATGTTATGATGTACAGTGGCGTACTTATAAATACCTATATGTCTATGATTTACGAGTATCTCACAATTTTTTCGATTGGGGGATCCTTAAAATTAAGTAACGCTAGTTTGATTTTGATGGGATTAATACCTTGTAGGCCCTCCTCGGATGGACGGGGTTTAGTTTATAGGCAGCTAGTGATATTAAATATCAAAGTATCTTTTAATGTAAGTTTAATTTTAGGAATAGTGTTAGAAAGTTAGAAATTATTAAATACATTTAAATTAAAAAAAATTATCTTTGTTAAAATTTTGTAAACACACTGTATAATATACTTGTAGTGCGATATGAAAAACTAAAAAATAAGAAAAAATTTACCTAATCTAGGGGCGAGTACTTTTCAATATAAAACAATCGTGTAAAATTGTGAGATAGGTACTCGTAAATTATAGACATATAAGTACGCCACTGTACATCATAACATTTAGGTACAACTATTGTTACTGAACATAATCAAGCTTTTTATAAGGTATAATAATCACTCGCAAAGTTTGCACGTTACAATGCACAGTGAGATCTAGCTACCAATAAGTTTAAATAAAGCAAGGTTTTCCAAAAAAATCGGTATTTTTTAAAATATAGCAGATATCAAAAATTTGACAAATTATTTTCTTTGCTATGAACCAGTGATTCAATTAACGTAGAGTGATAAAATTTAAAAATATTATTGTGAAAGTTAAACGCCATTAAAATTGGAGTGAAAATCATCGTCTTCTTTAACACCCTGTATATAAAATTTTCTGACAGTTAAAGAAAATCCAATATCGACGACTGTTTCCCAAGGGATAAATCTATCAACCATTCAAAACCGTAGGTCGATATCATATCTGGTTCAAAAAATATTAAGTGTTAAATTTAGGCGAAATTTTTCTTGCTCGAAAGCAATTGTCCAGCAGTTTATTTAACTCATAATAAACTGCTGGACAATTCAAGCGGACCGAGTTAATTGTTAGGTGAACTTTGGAGTAAAATATTTTACAAACGAATAAAGCCATCAATGCGCGGTTTGCAAAATTTAAAAGAGAATTTAATTCTTAATATGCACATTTTTCCGATTTTTCTTTTACTTCTAACCTTTAACT
The DNA here is from genome assembly GCA_935413205.1 of Polydrusus cervinus. Lineage (NCBI taxonomy): Eukaryota > Metazoa > Arthropoda > Insecta > Coleoptera > Curculionidae > Polydrusus > Polydrusus cervinus. The sequence continues at coordinate 19,867,898 of OW284514.1, read as the reverse complement.
GTCTACAGGGTTCAAAGAGAAGTATGTTTTTTTTACCAAAGTTTCTAAGTACCGGATTTCCACAAAAATAATTTTAAATTATTTTGGATGGCATTTTCTTTATCTCCTATTTATAGAGAATAATATAAATTCTCAAACTTTTGATATCCCTCTTTGTTCATGAAATTTCGATTTTTTTCTCAACCCCTGTAAATTTCAGGTATTTTTGTCATTAGGCCTTACAATGTTTTGTAAGAACGGGTTTTGGTAAGTGATTATAACTTCTTAGGACCACCTCTATTGCAACGAGTACATTTTAATTTCTTGCGTTTCGTCGTGACCAGTGGCGTATCTATAATCGGTTTTATTTTATTTTTTTCATTTTATATGCCTCCATTTCCACACATCGTGTGTTTCGTGCCAGGATAACTGGTCACGACGAAACGCAAGAAATTAAAATGTACTTGTTGCAAAAGAGGTGGTCCTAAGAAGTTATAATCACCTACCAAAACCCGTTCTTACAAAACATTGTAAGGCCTAATGAAAAAAATACCTAAAATTTACAGGGGTTGAGAAAAAAATCGAAATTTCATGAACAAAGAGGGCTATAAGAAATTTGAGAATTTACTTTGTTCTCTATAAATAGGAGATAAAGAAAATGCCATCCAAAATAGTTTGAAATTATTTTAGTGGAAATCCGGTACTTAGAAACTTTTGTAAAAAAACCATACTTCTCTTTGAACCCTGTAGACAGTTAAAGGTTAGAAGTAAAAAAAAAATCGGAAAAAATGTGCATATTAAGAATTAAATTCTCTTTTAAATTTTGCAAACCGCGCATCGATGGCTTTATTCGTTCGTAAAATATTTTACTCCAAAGTTCACCTAACAATTAGCTCGGTCCGCTTGAATTGTCCAGCAGTTTAGTTTCTTTGTGCGCAATGAAAAATTTATCTTCCTCTTCCAACATCTGATATTAATCCGATAATAAGCATCAACTTACATTTCATTAGTTGGTAGATTTGCGGTTATCGTAACATTTGTTTTATCCCCATAACTGTAATACCCAAAGAAACCAACTGACGTAAAGAAAAATACAACCAATACCATGGCCGAATTAAGAACGCCACAGGTTCCTAAAAAGTTTGGTTTGGGCATTGAGTTTTCTAAGGGCATAATACTGCCAATTCCTTCCATGGCAAATAGAATCGTGCTAAAAAAAGATGGAATACCTAAAATACATATGGATACAATTATGTGTTTTTAGTGTTTAAAGCCTTTTTGTAAATCACACTTGATGGCTTTAAAGAAAATGTTTAATGTATAGGTTCTGAATGAATAGGGAAGGACGGGGGAATTCCGCGCTCGGGGGATTTCTGCGCATCGATATTTTGCAGCTCAGTTCAATTATTTCAAAAGTTAAACACAGGCGCGCCCTCTCGTATTTACCCAGCGAACATACGCCCGTAATTTAACGGCATTCGTAGTGTTGGTTTAGACAAGGTAGCCGATTGTTTGTTTTTCACCGCGTTGATGTAATTTTCGAGTGAACTTGGAATAGCGGTGTCTTTTATTATTAATTTTTAATAAATCTATTGCATGACTGTTTTGCTTTATATATGTGTAAATAATTTCATGCACAAGAACAATAAATTGTATTTCGTCATTAACTGGCAGTGATAAATTAGGTTAGGTGACTCACATCGGGGGAATAACGCGCAGCTGCAGCGGGGTAGTTTCGCGCTGCGCGGTATTACCCCATGTGAAAATTTATGCCTATATTTAGTATTTGTGTTGATGAAGGTTGCCACGATGGAAAAAGGAATATCCGGGTTCCGCGCTGCTGGAATATGTCCCACAGACCCTAATAAGTTCTCTGAAGATGATTTCAGATTACATCGAAGTTTGAGATATGCAAATAGCAATTAACCTAAATGAAACCGATCTTATGAAGATAACACTTTAGAACAGTAAAATTTAACTGTTGAGTTCGGGCAGATGACCAGACCACAACCGGAACCGTCAAGATGTGGAGAGGACTCCACCTAGAAATACAAAGCAACAGTCAATAAACTAGTGGGCCGAACCACAACCGGGATCATCGGGATATGATGAAACCATGCACAGGACACCGCCTAAGAATATTGGATGGCAGTCAAATCAGCGAGCTGAACCACAGCCCGGAACATCAGGAAGTGTTAAAACACAGTTTGCATCATCCTGTTCCAATTTTCTGTCTGCATTAAAAGTAACTATTGAAAAGATAGCATCGCTTTCTGGTCCAATTTTAAACAAAGGTTCTAAATCACGTGCCATTACCAACTCAGTTAGAAATAAAACTAGAGGAATCTTAAGAAAAAAGCCGAAGAGTTGAAGAAATCTCAAACCCGGAAAAGACAGGCAGAAAAAGCAGCAATACTGGCTAGTAAAGCAAAGAAACGACTACTTACAGAACAAGAAACCTGGATTAAGAAACTTATACGGAAATTTGTTTTGTTTATATTATATTTGATTTTCACCTAAACAACAAACTTTGTTTTTAGTTTCTCGGCTCTATTTAATCTCTGCGCATAATTACCCCATCGCATGCGCGGTATTACCCAGTACGTGGGGGAATACCGCGCAACGACAGTTTTTCAAACTATTTTTTTTTCTTAATTGGTATACGTAGTTAAACCTTTTTCTTGTGGTAAGAAGGTTCCAAATAGATGCAAGATTCAGTAGTCAAATTATGAAAGTTTTTGTGTACAGGGTGTCCCAAATTCGAGCCTCATCATGGGGATCTCGGAAACTATAAGAGATACAGCATCGGTCAAATGGTGGCAAAGTTGCGGAATTTTGTGCCCAGTAATATTGTAAAAAAATATTTTAGCTATCTTTTTAGGTTTAGAAATATTTGTAAAAAACTAAAATATTGAGATTTTGTTTTTTTAAATGGGCCGACTAATTTTATCCGTTATAAAAAAACAAATACAACATTGTTAAGGCAACTTTTTTTGCTCCATATCGTGGTATTTTTAGAATTTTGTTGCAACGTTTCGTTTTTGTGGAACCATGATCAACTTTGATTTTTTAAATACGGACCTGTATTTTTTATTTTATTTTTTGAAATCTTTTCAAATTCAACCATGTATCACAATTTTTAGTTTTATTTTATAGTTTGTTATATAAAAATTGAAATATTTTGTTATATAGTAAGTAAATTAATTCTATAACTAATAATTTCCGGATCTATTTACATGTTGTATTTGGTAAAAATAATTAAGTAAGTAACTAACACCAGGGCCGTATTTATTTAAAAACAATGATCACATTGCAGATGATGAAATGATGACACCAAAACGTCTTGATATAATTAAGTGTGATATATGGTTGAATTCAGAGCTTAAAAATATTTCAAAAAATAAAATAAAAAATACAGGTCCATATTTAAAAAATTAAAGTTGATCATGGTTCCACAAAAACGAAACGTTGCAACGAAATTCTAATAACACCACGATATGAAGCAAGAAAAGTCGCCTTAACAATGTTGTGTTTGTTTTTTTATAGCGGATAAAATAAGTCGGCAAATTTAAAAAAATAAAATGTCAATATTTTAGTTTTTTCAAATATTTCTAAAACTAAAAAAGATAGCTAAAATATCTTTTTACGATATTACTGGGTACAATATTCCGTAACTTTGCCACCATTTGACTGATGCTGTATCTTTTATAGTTTCCGAGATCCTCATGATGAGGCTCGAATTTGGGACACCCTGTACATTGGAAGGATTTTGTGAGCATTTTCCCTTAGGTGCGCGGAATTCCCCCATCCTCCCCTACTAGGCGTAGAGGCCACTTTCGAAAAACTAGGTTCACCTGCATGGATGACAGGGAAAGGTGGAAAGGTTTCTTGGGAGGACAAATTTAACGATTTTCTGACGTCATCGAATACTGGTTGTTAGTTCTTTGCTTGCCAATACGAAGTTTATCGTTAAATCAAATATGATTTTTGGTTAAGGAATAAAAAACTAAGACAAGAATGTGAACCTTTTTTTTTAGGCAGTAATAATAATTACAAGTAATGCATGCATTACTAATATCAATAATACAAAATGATTCCTAAGTTGATACTTCTTTTTTAGCTGTGTATAGAAGGCATTAAAATGATCAACATTTTCAAATACCTTTTTTCAAAAAAATCTAAGTGTGGTCCTGGCATCAAAACATACCCCGCTATAGTTTCTGTTGTTTTTCTTATCTTTTATTAGTATTAGTCATGCGGGTAGTGTTGAACAATCCGGTGCGTTGTGTTTTTCTGAAGCAAGTTAATTTTAAATTATTGATTCGTGAAAATGGTAAAATTTGAAAACAATGAATTAATTGATTAGGTGGTAATTTACTGTGAGGGTGGCAAAGTGCTTCGAGATTATGCGCAGAACGCTTTCCCTTGCAGGCTCATCCAACACCCAGAAGTTTTCTTAATGTTATTCAACGGGCAACTTAGGCAGAACCGTATTTGATTCGTAGTGTAATAAATGAATGTAAGTAAATTATTTTTGAGTTTTTTGAAAAAAGGTATTTGAAAATGTTATTTATTTTAATGCCTTCTAGACGCAGCTTAAAAAGAAGTATTAACTTAGGAATCACCCTGTATAGATAGCACATGGAAGCAAGCATAGGCGCAATTAGAGGGAGGTTCCCCCACACCTAAATCGAGATTAGCCTTCTAGATCAATTGGTGTTTTTAATGCTTTTCTATATAGGATGACTTTTTTTTAGAAGTAATCTCTTGGAGGTGCTGTGACGCCTTCAACTTTTTTCTTAAAGACATTTTCAGGAGGTGTAATAGGAATGTGTAGGGTTTCTACACAGGGTTTAAGCCCCCAAATATGAGTGTCTAGGTACGCCGCTGGAAGCCAGTAGCATCATGTTTGATTAATTTTTAAAACATTCCAATTTTCATACAATTACCCTTACCTGCAAACCCATTGGCCAATCTTGCATTTGAGTTGTCATTATCTTTTAATCCAGAAAATATATAATAACCAGTTATACCAAATGCCACAACCATCAATATGTTGGCTATGAAGGAAAACGGAACTAGATGTTTTAAATTTCTTATTTGACACAAAACTATTAACAACGCCATGATAATCAGTTTAAAAATGTAATGGTCCCATGACTCTGTTTGACCATGATAGTGCGATGAAAGGAGCTAAAAAATATTGTTAGTAGAAATAAAATAATTTCATAAATTATAAAAAAAAGTTTTAATAAAACTTTATAGAAGACTATATCTAATCAATTTTATTGAACCAATAATATACCGGGTCCGCCAACGTGGCGGGGATGGAAGATTAAATCATTATCGAGGAGCTTATCAAAAATACTAAACCAGCATAAGGTATCGACTTAAAAGCGGCATATTTTAAAAATATTTTACATTATACAGGGTGGCTCAAAAAAGTGTGGCAGACTAAACTTGAATTTTTTTAAATGGAACACACTATATATTATATTATTTTCTAATTCCCTATACAATTCCATGTATATTTTGTATAAAATGTCATATGTCTAAATTCAATTGTTTTTGAGTAATTGACGTTTAAAATATGTCATTTTTTGACTTTGACAGGCTGTAACATTGGAACGGTTCATTTTAGAGAAAAATGGTTTTCACCTCCTTATCTTAGTTTTTTATTCTATATCCAAAAATACCAACTTCCGGTTTAACATGTTAACCCGGTAAAACCGTTTTTTTTGGTTTGACATGTTAAACCGGAAGTTGGTATTTTTGGATAGAGAATAAAAAATTAAGATAGGGAGGTAAAAACCATTTTTCTCTAAGATGAACCGTTCCAATGTTACAGCCTGTCAAAGTCAAAAAATTCCATATTTTAAACGTCAATTACTCAAAAACAATTGAATTTAGACATATGACATTTTATACAAAATATACGTGGAATTGTATAGGGAATTAGAAAATAATATAATATATATAGGGTGTTCCATTTAAAAAAATGCAAGTTTAGTCCGCCACACTTTTTTGAGCCACCCTGTATAATGTAAAATATTTTTAAAATATGCCGCTTTTAAGTCGATACCTTATGCTGGTTTAGTATTTTTGATAAGCTCCTCGATAATGATTTAATCTTCCATCGCCGCCACGTTGGCGGACCCGGTATATATAATATAGAGTTAATATCTACCTTTGTCAAAGATACAGATATAAATACCATATATACAGCTACGCTGAGATAGTATGTTGATACTAAGGCTAGCTCTACAAACAATCTAAAAAAATCAATTGGATAGTGAAATTCCGGCCCGTGCAGGGCTCTAAAATACACAGGGTGTTATTTAATATAATGTACTTATTTTAGTGGGACATTTCTAGACCAAAAAAAAAGTTCATATACACTTATGTCCTTAAATGCTTTGTTTTCAATATATAAGGTGTTATAGTATATTTCAGAAGGGTGTAGAGTAATAAGATGGGAAATTCCGCCAGTTCCGCATAATTTCGGTATCGGCCATAGGCGCAGGTAAATTTTGTGCATTAATTTATTTATGATAAGTAACCAAAGAAAAAAAAGAAGATAATTTCATAAAAAAGGAACTATTAGCTATGGAAGATATAGCTGAAAAACATAGTATAACCGTGCTGCGTACACCGCCATATCATTGCGAACTAAATCCTATTGAACTTATATGGGCGCAAGTGAAAGGATTTGTAGGAAGATACAACACGACATTCAAAATGAAAGACGTTAAGCTACTGTTTGATCAAGCCATTAAGGAAGTGACACCAGAGAACTGGCGCAAAGCAGTCCATCATGTCATTAAAGAAGGGGAGAAAATGTGAATTATTGACCACTTAATCGATCGGACAGTCGACTCGTTAATTATAACGTTAAGAGGAGATGACAGTTCCTCAGATGACGAAGAATATTATGATTTTTTATAATTTAATTTTTGTATAATGTATTTTATGTATTTTGTATTTTTTTTATAATGTTTAATAAAAAATAAGTGTACCTGATACTATGTACATAATGCACGCCTTTGTCTCGCCATTTTCAGTGTTTGTGAATAAATAACAATAGGAAAAAACCATAAATTGACCCAAACCCAGGTGGTACTACCTGCATTTGATGAAAATAAAGAATTTAGCAATGAAATCAACGCCAAATTATGAAAGTGACTTAAATATTCGCTGAGTCACTCTGTAGTCGCTTTGCATACCTAATGAGCCTTTATTTACCACCTTTCCGAAATAGACTATATATGAACTTTTTGATTTAAAACTGGTCCCTGAATTACCAATCAAAATAAGTACATATAAATAATTAGGTAACACCCTGTATAGTTTAAAAATATATATTTTAAAAATATTAAATAAAGATACCCTAAATAAATATTTTAATAAGAGTCTGTCATAATTATCGGCATTTTTTTAAATTTAATTGTAAGTTAAAAAGTTAAAAATCTTCGTCTTTAAAGATGTTTTTTTCTAACATTAAAGCATATTTTTATTTTAAATTTGACTTATTTCCAGGAAACAGGTTTCTGGTTAGACAAGAATTATTTTTCCAACTTCTTTTATAAATAAACCAAGAACTTACTTGGCAACACCAGACCATTGTCTTATAGGTTTCGGCCCTCTTTTAAATACTTCTTCAACAGTATCAGCAAATCCTAAACTTGGAACTTTTGCCCTTGTAGAAACTTTTTGAGATGCTTGCACCTAGAAAAAGAGCTTTATTTAGATCTGATTATAAATTTTTCCTAAATAAACCAAACGAGACGTAAGATTTTGGAGAAATAATCAAATTAACAGATGCAAGAGTCACTTCTTAATAGCCCGAATATCACAAACAGGTAGGTATACAGAGTGTCCCGAAATTAGAGTGAAATATTTTTAGGCCAAAAAGTAAGTACATAAAAAAATATGACAAAAATGTCCTATAAGCATATCCCCAGAAATGAGTCTTTACGGGGCTAGATCCCCTCAAAGAGTGTCGAGGGTAAAGTTTTTTTTTGTAATACACTGAGAAAAGCTTCAGCAAGAAATTCTTGGCTAAGATTATTTTGGCTGTAATATTAAATTTTCAACCTACGATAGCAAAATGAATTTCTTATTGCAAAAGAAACAATTTACCTGAAAACTCTTTATACCCGTAACAAAAACCTTTGATATTATAGAAAACTTACATTATAACAGCTAAATAGGTATTTATAAAAAATTATTTTCTAGGACTACTATTTGCTTAGCTGAGGAAGTAATGCAGTTTGCTGCTTTTGAAAAAAATCTTTTCTAGCGCAAAATTTTTTGTTGGAATTGGGAAATTCGTAACTGTTCGGTTCGAATCGGATTATTTCGTGGTGACAAATTCAGTCTGATTGGGCCAATTTTTATATTGCACATCAGTCGTTCCGTTCCTGTCTCCACATGTCTTCGGGTATTCATTTATTCTGATATTTTGATGTTCGTTCCTTCATAAAGTAAAATCGTCGCATCGGTGGCTGTTATTGGTGACCATTATGACTCGACATTTGTCTCATTTTTTCCAATAAACATTGTCTTGGCTCAAAAATGTTTCCAGTGTGCAGTGCTTTATTGGATTGTGACATCAATGACAGTGTAGATTTTTAATATCAGTGTTAAAAGACCAAAGTTATTTTAGTTTTATGTTAATTTTTTTATGGTATGTGTTTAGTTTAACTGTTGTTTATTTAATAATAATTTTTGTGTGAGTCAAGTTTTAGACAAAAGAAAATTAGTAATTCTTTAGCAAATGCTATTCATAATAAAAGTCCTTAAACTAAAAGACAACTCACCAAAGCTTTAAACACGGTATGATTTTAAAAGGAAGATTTTAAGAAATATCTCAAAAGTAAAATACTTTCTTTTTCAAAATAAAATACAATGTAATTATTATTTTACCTAATATTCTGGCTAGATGCAGAAAAAAGTTTTTTCGGCATTCCCTTTTGGATATTTGTTTAAATTTAAAGTGAACACATATTTTTTAATAAGATATGTTTTAACAACTGAAAGAAAAAAGCAGTAAAATATTTTTTTTTTAAGCAGCTAAAACTGAAACTATTTTTAGGTTATGAAGTGTTGTTTTCTGTTGTATTAATTAAGAGAAAGATATTTCTTTTTAGTTTCAAATCTTTGACAACCTATTCAGACGTGGGGAGTTGCATGATATAAAATATGATGGAGTTACCTGAAAAATAAGCTTTATACTATGTTAAATTTTTGATATACCATGGAAAATATTATTTTTAATAACACAATTTTAAATGAATCAAAATTTTTTGACATATCCAAAGTAAAAAAACTTGGTTTATATAAATGTGTTATTAAACATAATATGTTCTCTAGAGTATATTAAAAATTTTACAAATTACTTTTTTTGGGCCACACCCCACATATTATAGCAAATAAGTGGAGCTGTCATAATAAACCACTTTACTATTATAGCAATGCTTAGTTGCTACATTAGCTAAAAAAGAGTTCCTGAAGTAATTAGGTATATTCTGACCCACCAAAATAACTTTCTTGAAATAAATAAAAGTCTTTTTATAGCCGATGGTCAGTTCCTTTGCTAATACAATATTTTTGTTTACTTGAGCTAAGTGATCATTCTTTATAAAGTGACTTTATTACGACAGCAAAGAAATTACAGCCAAATGAATTTTACTGTCTCAGGTAGTTTTTCTTTTGTTCCCTATGTTAGCATTTTTCTTTATAAGCTGTATAAAGATTTTTATAAGGACAGCAAGAATCTTCTCTCAGTGTAGCATGGAAACGGTTTAAGATAATGGCATGAAAATTGGTACATGCCTTACAACCGATAAGTTGTAGATTACAGTGAATTTAAACAGAAAGTATTTGTCTCAGTGGCGTCGCACGGAGTGGTATGTTCCAACCTTTCCATTTTTACTGTTCTACTTGCTTAATTAACTTATTTTATTCCTTACCAAAATATATACTGTGTGTGTACATAATAATCCTACTAAAATATTTCCAATTATTCCCACCAGTAACCCAGCACTTTTGAAAGCTCGTGGAACTGCTAGTATTCCAGTTCCTAATGAAGATTTCACCAAATGTATAAAAGCGCCCACGAAACTAAAACAATAAATTTTGTTAAAGCTAAATTATGAATTATTTTTTATTATTATAGTATGGTCATGTGTGCAACATATGGGAAATTTTTTTATTACCGATTTCTCAGAAAATTTTATTCTTAATAAAAGTTGGTTCATCTTCGATAATCATATTAGGTGTTGGAATGGATGCAAGTCAAACGGTGTACAGGGTAGGGCAAAAAATATAAAACTTCTACAAAAATAAAGTACCCCTATTTCAGAAAATTCAGCAAAATGTTATTAAGAAAAGGTGTTTAGAATTAAAAGTTATGGATAGGTTTAAAAACGTGACCTCCTAAAATAAAAAACAATTTTTTTTTGAAAATATTAACTATTTCCCAAAAAAATTTTTTTATATATATATTAACCCCAAAGAAATTCATGAATTAAACAAAATCAAATCAATTTTACATATCTTTGTTCAAATTCAAGTATTTTTGTAAAATTAACAATTAACTTACCTTTTTAAAATGAAAATAGTTTTGTTTCCCTTTCTTCATCGAACTTCATCCCTAGACGCGTTTCGTCATATCCTGACTCATCAGTAGGGCTAGAAGTCGACTAGTGAAGGGAAACGGTCTACTGTATACAGTCTACAAAGTATCAAAGGAGTGAAGTTTCACGAGTAGCGACATCTAGTCAATGTTCGACAAAGTACCTGCACCTCTAACAAAGCCTATAGAAATAAGCACAAATTGCCAGAGAAGATCACTTGCAAAGACATTCGTCACAATTCCAAGTGTTACCGCTAGGTACTCGCTACCGTAGTCGTCGGTACAAAGCTTCGAAGGCTTTGTTAGAGGTGCAGGTACTTTGTCGAACATTGACTAGATGTCGCTACTCGTAAAACTTCACTCCTTAGATTTTTACTTTATTAAGGAATCACAAACTTCATGTTTGTTGCAAGGACATTAAACACAACTTTAAAATACCCTAAAATTTATTTTTAACAAGATAAAACATTAGTAATAATAATTTTCAAAATTAAAAAACTCTCATTTAAATTACAAAATATTTATTTTAAATGTTTATTAAAAAATTGTACAAAATAATCGACAAACATGAACTGTACTGGAGGAGGCATTTGATATCAACTAACAACAATAATTATTTAAGAATGAATAATGCCACCAAACTGTCATAATGTTTACTTTTAACCCTTATTTGTTTTTTTCCATCGGTATCTGCGATTATTTTAGTAGGATTTCATGTTTGTCGATTATTTTGCACAATTTTTTAATAAACATTTAAAATAAATATTTGTTATTTAAATGAGAGTTTTTTAATTTTAAAATTATCATTACTAATGTTTTATCTTGTTAAAAATAATTTTTAGGGTATTTTAAAGTTGTGTTTAATGTCCTTGCAACAAACATGAAGTTTGTGATTCCTTAATAAATTAAAAAGCTAAGTTAATTTAACAAATATGCTTGAATTTGAACAAGGATATGTGAAATTGATTTGATTTTGTTTAATTTATGAAGGTCTTTAGGGTGAATATAAAAAAAAATTTTTGGGAAATAATCGAGGAAATAATTAATATTTTCAAAAAAATTTTGTTTTTTATTTTAGGAGGTCATGTTTTCAAACCTAACCATAACTTTTAATTCTAATGACCTTTTCTTTATACCATTTTGCTGAATTTTCTGAAATAGGGGTACTTTATTCTTGTAGAAGTTTTATATTTTTTGCCCTATCCTGTACACCGTTTGACTTGCATCCGTTCCAAGTACACCTAGTATGATTATCGAAGATGCACCAACTTTTATTAAAAATAAAATTTTCTGAGAAATCGGTAATAAAAAAATTTCCCATATGTTGCACACTTAAATGGCCACACTGTAGGTATATAGATCTTCTGATATAACCTTAAAACTATTCAAAGAAAGTCACAGTAGTTGTGTTCCTCCGGAGACATTCCGGGACAGTGGAAGGTAAAAAATTGGTTAATTTTATTTATATTTACTTACTTATTGGGATGTTCAATTATTCGATGTTCATGTGGATTGTAAATCTTTTCAGTAATATATTCATCTCTGGATTCACTTATTTCGAAACTTTCTGGGACTAGTACTGCCCTAAAAACGTAAAAAATAGAGAATTATTAAATTAGTATGAGGTAAAACTCAAAACATGTAAAATCAAATTTTGTAAAAGTTTAAATTTGAAGATAAAATGAAAATGGTTGATGGTGAGAATAGTTAAGAGATTCTGCAAACACTCTGATCAAATTTTATGTAAATATATAATTCAATTTTTCTAACACTTGTTTTCTATACTTTCCAGAGAAGCTAAAGTTTTGGTTCTAGTCCAACCGATTTCGAGATATTTACTTTTGAAAAATTGATAAGGGCGTTTACAATATTTCTAAACAGGTACATTAAAAAAAGACATAAGTGATTTAAACTTGTAATTCCGTACGTTTAATTATGATATCTTAATTAGTAATTTTTTTAATGGTTTATTACAAAAAACAAATATAATTTTAAATCGACATGTTTTAAACAATTAATTTTTGTTGTGACACCACCGATCTGCAACTGACTTCACAATAAGAATATATAAATAATTACTTACTTAGAATTAAAAACCTCCAAGCTGATTGAAGATATGTGGTTATTTGTCTTATCCGACATTTCAAAATGTAAAAATACCTAAAATATAAGTTAAGAGGTGATCGACAAACCGCAGCTCCGAAACGTGAATAATAACTTATATCGAAAAAATATTTATACCTTTACTGAAATGTTAAGTTATTTTACATCGGCTATTAAATTATGCTATATTTTTTTATATATAGTGATGATGAGGTGAATACTATTTTATATTTTTATGGAATATATCTTAACATTTCATTTAATACTATAATAATATAGTCTATTTCAGAAAGGTGTGGAATAATAAAAGCTCATTAGATATTCAAAAGGACCCAACGAATATTTAAACTACTTTCATAATTTGGCATGGATTTCATTGCAAAATTCTTTATTTTCATCAAGTGCAGGTAGTACCACCCGGGTGTGAGTCAATTTGTCGGTTTTGCCTATTGTTATCCATTTACAAACACTGAAAAGGGTATGATAAAGACGTGCATTATGTACATCGTATTAGGTACACTTATTTTTTATTAAACATTATAAAAAAAAGACAACAAATATATTATACAGAAATTAAATTAAAATCATAATATTCTTCGTCATCTCTCCTCCTGACGTTATAATTAGCGGGTCGACGGTCCGATCGATCAGGTGGTTAAGATCCCACATTTTCCAGTCCTCTGGTGTCACTTTCTAAATGGCTTGATCAAACAGTAGCTTAACGTCTTTCACTTTGAATGTCGTGTTGTGTCTTGCTATAAATCCTTTCAATTGCGCCCATATAATTTCTAAATAATTTAGTTCGCAATGATATGGCGGTGTGCACAGCATAGTTACACTATGTTTTTCAGCTATATCTTCCACGGCATATTTCATAAAACGATGTTTGTGTAAATTTGCTATTGCTAATAGTTCCTTCTTTATCAAATTATCCTTCTTTTTTCCTTTGGTTAGTTATTATAAATAATTTATTACACACAATTTAGTTGTGCCTATGGCCGACACCGAGATTGAGCCGAACTGGATGAAATTTCCCATTTTATTACTCTACATCTTTCTGAAATAGACTATAGTTATTTATTTTCCCATCTATCCCGAATTGCTCACGCAGTTTTGAGAAATACCTTTATTTTTCAAATTCAAAGAAATTTATCGTATGTACAATGTACATACTTCTATAAAAAGGGCACTTTCTCAGGGACGATGCGACGGCGTGGGCGCCCGTCGTCGCGACGGTATGCTAGATAAAGTAAATGCAATATCGCTTCACAAATATTTTATATATAATGTGCTTAAGTTTTCTATGCATAATGTCTTAGTTATTGGTTTGTGATGAAATTTAAAAAAAATACTAAAAATTTACAATAAAAAAAATAGTGCGACAATGAGAATGCTCCATTATGAATCCAAAACCAACCTTTTATACAAAACGGCACTTTAAGAATTTGAAAACCTGCATTTGCAACAAAACGGCCCTCAGATTCGTAATCTACGCTCCAAAAATACATAATTTCTGAAAATCACCAATTTTGGCTTGGTGAGCGTATAAAAGATATTTACTTTATTTTTACACACGAAAAACCGAGCCCGAAAACCCCTGGTTAGAGTCATACGTCTTATATGAAAATTTTGGATTGAAACACGACATTTATATTTTTGAAAATTCTAAAAAATGTTTTTTTTTAATTAAAAAGCCAGCTAGGAATGTCAAGAAAATATATATAGTCGCGACTGCCCCTCACCCAATCTTAGTTACGCCCACTGAGCCCCCCGAAACCTATTTTGTTGAAGCGCCACTGATCTATTTATACAGGGTCTTGCGCCTCACCTCCCGTCTTCTGTAGCTCACTTATTAATTAAGTTAGGATTATGACGTTTTGCAGGCTTTACCTGTATCCTAGGGCGCATTTCAGAAAAATATTTTTGTTTATACAGGGTGTTCCAAAAAAGTGTGACGTCATAAGGATATTTTTTTTAGATTACATGCCATATATTTTCTTACTTATTTAGATGCATCTTGTAGTTGCCTACATACCCCTAAAATTTTAATGAAATCGGTTCAGTATTGTAGGCGAAAAAAAATAAAAACTAAAAAAAAATCAGTTTTGTACCACTGGTTTTAAAAATTAATAAAAATTAAAAATAATATCTCGTTATTAAAATTATACAAAGGTACTTCATAAATAGGGTCTCACAGTTTCGTTAACCAAGTTTGATTAATACGAATTGTACAGGGAATTGTACAGGGTGTCCAAAGGTTAGTGTCAAACTTTGCAAACTTTAAAGCAATTTATTTTTGTTATTTCAAATTGGAACCCCTGTATATTATTATATTATTCGATGCATAATTAATATTCAAACATTTGTTCTAATTACAACCCTATCGCCATTTCTAACGCATTAAGACTTATTTGCAGAAAACTCATTTTATCAACTATTCCACCAGTCATTATTATATAATAAATATCAAAGGTGGCTTTGAAAAACAATTTATTGATATTAAAGTTTACGAAAAGGACAAATAAAAATTCTTTTAGTATGCTCCTAATATGAAAATCATATCTACGAGCTCTTCTTGGTTGTATTCCATCACAAAAAATAATATAGCTTAAATAATTAATACTAATCTAACAATATTTAAAACTATAAAATAACTAAAGTCAAAATGGGCTTTTGTCACTTCAATAAACTTTAATATCAATAAATTATTTTTCAAAGCCACCTTTCATATTTATTATATAATAATGACTGGTGGAAAGGTTGATAAAACGAGTTTTCTGTAAATAAGTCTTAATGCGTTAGAAATTGCGATAGGGTTGTAATTAGAACAAATGTTTGAATTTCAATTCTGCATCGAATGACATAATAATATAGAGGGGTTCCAATTTGAAATAAGAAAAATAAATTGCTTTAAAGTTTGCAAAGTTTGACACTAAATTTTGGACACCCTCTACAATTCGTATTAATCAAACTTGGTTAACGAAACTGTGAGACCCTATTTATTAAGTGCCTTTGTAGAATTTTAATAGTGAGGCATTATTTTAATTTTTTATTAATTTTTAAAACCAGTGGTGCAAAATTGATTTTTTTTAAATTTTTTTTTTCACCTATAATACTGAACCGATTTCATTAAAATTTTAGGGGTATGTAGGCAACTACAAGATGCATCCAAATAAGTAAGAAAATATATGGCATGTAATCTAAGAAAACATATCCTTACGACGTCACACTTTTTGGAACACCCTGTATAAACAAACATATTTTCCTGAAATGCACCCTAGGATACAGGTAAAGTCTGCAAAATATCAAAATTCTAACTTAATTAATAAGTGAGCTACAGAAGACGGGAGGTGAGGCGCAGGACCCTGTACAAAATGGTATTTATTTTCGTTAGATCAAAGTAGATTCTTCTATTTTTGACTATTTGAAGACTTTTTTAATATCTCCCCAATATGGCGAAAATTGTAATAGGAATGGGCTCTCCTAGGAACTTAATGAGATGTTGTTTATTTAATTAGAATCAAGGCAGCTTGGCGCCTTTAAAAAAATACTATTTTTACTACAACTTTTGATATTTCGCCAATTTTGTGGCGTTCATTTCATCTACACGTGGTGAGAATATTTATCGAATACTTATGAATATGAAAACAGTTTAAATAGCGTTCAAATTATACGAAAAAGATAAATTTTATTGTTATTTTATTACTAGTGCATGTTATGTATTTTTCCTACTCCCACATGAATTTTAACTTTATATTCAAATAAATGGATAATAATTATCTATACTAGTGACTATTTAACTAAACGGAATTTCATGTTCGTCCTTGTTAGAATATGAAACTGACCGATCACAGTGGTCAGATCATTATAACTTGAGAAAGATTACAAAGAAACCCATCTTATACGTAAATTTTTGCGTCGTTTAAATCATAGAACATTATTTTATGCCAAATCCTATGCATGCAACAATTTTTTTATCAATTTTTACTTTTTATTATTAATACTTAATGCTATATCAATAAAATTGTACTTGCCTCTGTTGATTTTTTGCGATGTAAATAATTATTTTCTACCACGGGTTTTCTACTGTTTTCTGATATTTCCGACTTTAAATTATACGCACAGATAGAGATAAATAAATCTCACTTAAATAATGAAAGATGAATACATAAAACCAGATGCAACAGACGAAATTATATGATATAAGATAATTATTCGAAATACAAAACTTGTAGATACCATTGAGGTGCACATTTTAAAATTATGCTGGAGTATACGGGGTGGCCAAAATAAAAGTGGCGAATATAAATTGGGTTTTTTTAATTAAACACCCTATATATTGTTTTATTTCCTGATTCCCCACAAAATTATACGCTTATTTTGTAAATGTTGTGTGTCTAAATTCAATCGTTTTTGAAATACTGACGTTTAAAATATGGCATTTTCAGACTTTGACAGGCGTAGCATTGGAACGGTTCATCTTAGAGAGAAATGGTTTGCACCTCCCTATCTTTATTTTTTTACAGTTACAACTGCCGGTGTACCATGTGAAACAAAAAAATCGGGTTTAACGGTTTAGAAATTAAGATAAACCGCTCCAATGCTACAGCCTGTCAAAATCTGAAAATTCCATATTTTAAATGTCAATATCTTAAAACTATTAAATTTAGAAATTTATGATATTTACAAAATAAGAGTAGAATTTTGTGGGGAATCAGAAAATAATACAGTAAATTCCATTTTAAAAAACCCAACTTATATTCGTTACGTTTTCTTTTTAGGCCACCCCGTATAATTAAGCATAATTTTAAAATGTGCACCTCAATGGTCTCTACAACTTTTTTATTTCGAGTTTTCATCTAATTCTTAAGATAGAGGAGGAAATTAACGTTACTCTATCTTTGTACAACATAGAGTGGATTGTCTATACAGGGCGATTCCTAAGTTGATACTTCTTTTTTAGCTGTGTATAGAAGGCATTAAAATAAACAACATTTTTAAATACCATTTTTCAAAAAACTTAAAAATAGGCGAGATACGGAAGTGAAAAATCTAAGTGCGGGCCTGGTCATCAAAACATAGCCCTATACTTTATGTTGTTTTTATCTTATTAGTCACGGGTAGGTCGTCAGTTTTTTGGCAAATATTGGTGACGTGTTCTTCTGATGGAAGTTAATTTTAAATTGGTGGCACGTGAAAATGGTAAATTTTGAAAACAATGAACTAGTGGATATAGTTCTAATTTATGGTGAGTGTCGTCAAAGTCCGACTGCTGCTTCCAAATTATACGCAAGACGCTTTCCCTTGCGGGCTCATCCTACACCTAGAAGTTTTCTTAATGTTATTCAACGGGCAAGTTAGGCAATACCCTATTTGATCCATAGTGTAATAAATGAATGTAAGTACCTTATTTTTGAGCTTTTTGAAAAAGGTATTTGAAAATGTTGTTGATTTTAATGCCACAGCTAAAAAAGAAGTATCAACTTAGGAATCACCCTGTATTGTGCTCGAAGATTTAGCACTCCGCCTACTCCGAGTTGTTCAGTTTCATTGCAATCTTAAAAAAAAAAACACTTTTCATGGCTTATTATTATGTACATTTTTATTTTAAAAATAGAGCAATATACTTACAGTTATCTCACTAACAACGTTAAAGTAGGACTAAAAATATAAGTATTTTGAATTTATTATAAAAGAATATTTATTGACAATTTTAAAGTTTTATCACACCCTAAATTGTCATCACATACTTTGTATGACTGAGTATCTTGTAAAAATATCATCGAAATAGTGTCAGGTAAAACTATTGTGATATTTAAAATGTTGTTATCTTTGAGTGGTAAAAATTTGAAACCTGAAAGGGGAATATAGGATATTTACTTTTAACGACTACTACTTTTTAGTGAGTTTTTAAGGGTCTATCATCGCTTTTGGGCGTGCATCACATTTATTATATTTACTCAAAAACAACTGAGACTATCGAATTTATTTCAAGATAATGTTTGTTTACTGAGATATCCTGAAGTAGTTTTTGTAGATTTGAGGTGCCATTAACCAATTCCGAGATAAATATTTCACAATTAGTTTCAAAGATTCAGCTGTCACCAAATATCATCAGTATTTGATTAAGCAAGTGAAAATTTCGGCAAACATAAGTGCTCGCCAAAGTCTTTCGATATATTTAAATCGAGGCAAACCGTATTTCTGAGAAATTCAATGACAGCGCACAGCAAAAAGGGGGTTTATTATATGCTGTGATGAACTTTTAAGGTTCTGTTCTACAAATATAGCCCATATAAAGAGGTTGGGGGTTCAAACAAACTAAGAATTTTTAAAGTTTTAACTGCAAACATGTAAAAAATCCAAATTAAATTTTATTCCCATTGGTGGATGTATTTTACTTAAAGTTGCAGACTGACTAAACTACAATTACTTGAAATTTGTGGCTGCATTTACTTGTCACAACAAAATTGTATTGATGGCATGCGCCAGTAAGTGTCGTTAATTTATTGAATGTATAAATAATATATACATTTACATAAATACTACTGAAAGACAAGTTAGAGGCAAGCAGACAAAGCTGTGCATCTGTCTTTTCCATTAAAGTATAGAAGGACGCCAAAACAATGGGTTCTCTGGGGCACTGATAGACAATGATGGCCGTTTAGTCCTTATTAAGACTCTATGAAAAGAAGTACTTAACTCCCTGCAGGGAACCCACTGTTTCGGCGTCCCTGTGTACTAGAATTTAAAAAACAGGCGCTGCACAACTTTGTCCGCTGGCCGCTAACTTTTTTTTATGTTATCATTACGAATACGAACACTGACCCGAAGAAGACTCAAAATCTTCAGAGGTATCCAATGTGGGAATAACCTCCCGCATGACAAACTTGTTAGGAATTTGCTGGACCTTATAAAAGGAACAAATATAGGGAACAAAGATAGGGGAGCACAATAAGCCATTAGGCTGCAATGCAGGAAGCTTGGGCCGAACGCCCGACCCCCGCCTTAAACCAACCAACCAACGAATACGAAACTTCTACTACATTAATATTACTGTCTTTTTAAAGATTGGGCACAATGATGATTCTTAAATGATAGAAGAGTTTGGGACTTGCAACGTTTTAACTGGTAAGTATCTCCAGTGGTCTTTAGGTAAATACTAAATAAGTACAGTAACAACAGCTCCATATATACTAGGTAGGTGCACTGTAGCATAACTGAGATGGGTGCAGTCATGCGTTCAGTTCGGGCGCGGTAATATTCTAAGATTACATCTATTTAATAAAGGTTTTCAGATATTTCTTATATGTAATGAGGGCTTACTAAAACAACTTGGGTTCTGACGTATGGTAGCAGCTTCCTTGAATTTCTTCTTCCTCCAGTGTGGTTCTCCCCTTATATTGGTGAGACACTAAGACCACTTGAAATAAGGATTAAGGAACACATAAATATAACTCTAAAGGGAAAGACCGAAAAATCAGCTGCGGCTGACCATGCCTGAACACACGGCCATCATATGATCTAGACAGAAGTTAAAATCCTGCATAAAGAATCATACTGGAAGAAGAGGAAATTCAAGGAAGCTGGTACCATGCATCAAAACCCAGGTTGTGTTAGTAAGCCCTCATTAAATATAAGAAATATCGGAAAATCTTTATTAAACAGATGTAATTTTAGAATAATACTGCGCACGAACTGAACGCATGACTGTACCCATCTCAGTTATGCTCCAGTGCATCTATTATAGAGCTGTAGTTACTCTACTTATTTAGTATTCACCTGAAGACGGCTTACTCGCTAAAGCGTTGTGATTTAAAACAAATAAAGTCCAAAACTATTCATCAATAATACTGTTTCGATATGTGGAAATTTGACTCTCCCCTATATTAATTTTTAGTTAACTATGGTGATTTGCATGTATTTTAATCTTTACAATAATACCCTTATCTTTATCATAATATAAAAACAATATTTCTACGTGAAAGAATTGTAGGTTAATATAACATATATTGATAAAGAACTTCATAATGTTTATACACTGACGGAAAGATATATCTTATTCAAAATTCTCTTTCTTTAGGAAGGCCGTTGCGATAAGATATTAACAATTAGTATGTTTGTATTAATTATTTGAATTTGTTGATTGCCACACCTATTCCAGTTGGTATTCAATAAAAGCCAAGTATTTTAGACAATGTGTACAATGAATTTCAATTAAATTTAATTTTAATTTTTGACAGTTATCGTCGGCGGTGGTGCAAAGAGTGACCAATCTTTTTTACTTGAAGTAAAGTGGCACGTTAAATGGGTATTAATAATTATCTAAGTCGACCTTCACTAAGCTATATTTATTAAGAAAACTTTTTTTTATTTATTAATGTCCTCTACATGTTTCGAACGTATAAACGTTTATCTTCAGGAGAAGTATTTATGTTAAATTTAATAGAAGGAAATTGTAAGAAACACCCTCATAGAGCTTTTGAGGGAGTAAGGGAGAAAACATACTACCAAGTTCTATTGATAAAGGTGGGAGAATGGTCACTAAAGGGTACTTTAAAAAGATGAAATGAAAAACGTTAGGTGAGAATGTTATTGAAACTAAAGTTCAGTTTGCGCGTACTCTATCATAAAACGATTAAAATTTTGTAACTAAGTAATAAATTTAGGTATTAATGTATGTAATAAAAATGAGCAAATATTATAAAAAAAATCTAAAGTAAGAATGAAAAGTTTAAATTTTGTATATTTTAAAGGACGTGGATGATATGAAGAAATATTTGGAACTACCCGTCATACAACGTTATATCAGTTTTAATTTAAAATCGGTTATAGATGTTGACCCACTAAAAAAATTCTTTGCTGGGAAAATTTTTTCGAAAAAGTATCATTCTCCCACTCCTAAAATCTAAAAACCTTAAGGACATGTAGAAAGAAATTTATTTTAACAAAAAAAAACGTATATCAGCGGAACCCGCTTTTTTATGTATATTTACTATACTATGACCTTAACATTTCTCTCAACGTTGTGCATATTTCTAATTTTAGATTTTGTTATAAATAGTTTTTACCTGCTTACAAAAAAATTGTCACTGGGAGGTGAGATGGAAAACTGAGACAAATTAGTAGATTTGCAGGAAACGCCGTCAGCTCGGTGATGATGAGTTTAAGAGGTATTTACTATGACGAAGATCATTATGATGTACGTTTTCCTTAATAGTTTTAATCAGAATGTTACACCTACATTTTATCTTGATGATGAAAATTATTACTTTAAAAACGGCATAATACAGTAAATTTCTATTGCATCTTGCTTTGAAAAAGAACTGAAAGAAGGAGTCTTTCAACAACTTTCTAAAGACTGTAATGATATTTCAGTATATTGCAACTCTAGTTCAAAAACGAAATAACTTCAAGTTTCTCAAAAATTAGATATTACGGTAGTATTATTTAAAGGAATTAATATCCGTTTCAAAAGAGAAACAACTTAAAAGTGTTATGTCTTTATAATAAACATCGATATTTCCTTATAGAACTCATTATTTTTTTTTCTTTTTGCGTTCAAAAAAGAAATATACTTAAATATTTCTATTTTAAATTCATTTGAGATGTTTCTATTTTGAACTGGGGTAACGATATTTGTACATTAAATATTTTTTTAACAGGCTAATAAAATGATTTTGATTTAAATAATCTATGTACAAATGATTATTTTTATTGGACACAATCTGCTTTGATACATTCGTTTGAGAATTGACTTGACAAAAAGTGTGCGAACAGTTACAGATAATGCGAAACAGTCTGCAAATGTCCTACTTGGTCTTTTAATTCATGGATTTGGTCAAATGTTTTTAGTCTGGAATATACTATACAACTAATCATTTTCGCAGCCGCTTTCACAAAAAATTTATGGTACTTAAAATAAACTGCTGGACAATTGCTTTCGAGTAAGAAATATTTCGCCTAAATTTAACAGTTAATATTTTCTGAACCAGATATGATATCGACCTACGGTTTTGAATGGTTGATAGATTCATCCCTTGGGAAACAATTGCCAATTTTGGATTTTCTTTAACTGTCAGAAAATTTTATATACAGGGTGTTAAAGACGACGATGATTTTTGCTTCAATTTTAATGACGTGTAAATTTCACAATAATATTTTTAAATTTGATCACTCTACGTCAATTGAATAACTGGTTCCTAGCAAAGACAGAAATTTATCAAATTTTTGATATCTGCTATATTTCAAGTTATTGGTCGCTAGATCTCATTGTGCGTTATATCATGCAAACTTTGCGAGTGAATATTGTACCTTATAAAAAGCTTGATTATGTTCAGTAACAATAGTTGTACCTAAATGTTATGATGTACAGTGGCGTACTTATAAACACCTATACGTCTATGGTTTATGAGTATCTCACAATTTTTCACTATTGTTTTATATTGGAAAGTACTCCCCCCTAGATTGGGTAAATTTTTTCTTATTTTTTAATTTTTCATATCGCACTACAGGTATATTATACAGTGTGTTTACAAAATTTTAACAAAAATAATAATGTAAGTTTAATTTTAGGAATAGTGTTAGAAAGTTAGAAATTAATTGTTACATTTTTGCCAAAAATTAAATTAAAAAAATTATCTTTGTTTCCAAAAAAATTGGTATTTCTTAAAATAAAGCAGATATCAAAAATTTGACAAATTACTTTCTTTGCTATGAACCATTGATTCAATTGACGTAGAGTGATAAAATTTAAAAATATTATTGTGAAAGTTAGACGTCATTAAAATTGAAGCAAAAATTATCGTCGTCTTTAAAACCATGTATATAAAATTTTCTGACAGTTAAAGAAAATCCAACATTGACAATTGTTTTCCAAGGGATGAATCTATCAACCATTCAAAACCGTGGGTGGATATCATATCTGGTTCAGAAAATATTAACTGTTAAATTTAGGCGAAATTTTTCTTGCTCGAAAGCAATTGTCCAGCAGTTTAGTTAAAACTCTCTCTTCAAATTAATTATTCTTCTAGTTTTATTTATGAAATATATACAAAAAGCACACTTATTACACGAAGATGCCAAGATAAATATCAACTTCTGACCTATTTTATACACAGTAACATTTGAAAGTGACATTCGTTTCTAACAATTATTATGAAAAATTCTTTCATTTTATATACGAAGAAACGAAATTTCTGGCTTATATTATACCAACCAAATCTATATTCAACAAATTTAAAACATTTATATTATACTGCTGAGAAAGTATAGCATTCTCAGTAAATGATTATCCGTACGTCATTAAATTCGTACAAAACAAATCGAAGAAATATGTTCAAAACAAAGTCTTATTTCAAATTTATTATAATAAATGTGCCTTATATCCCGATATCGTACGGGTTCCTAAAAGTTTAATCATTGAAAAATACTGTAAACTCCTTTCTTTCAGAATTAATATTTAATGGTATTTTTTCCACTACTTACTTTAAAATTACTCATTATTGACCGATTATAAACTTTAGAAATCGTTTTTCTTTACCCCTTGCCGGAAACTTCTATTATTGACCGTCGTTATTTACAACGGTCAATAATAGAGGATTCTGGCAAAAACAATATAAAACAAGCAACTTGACCTTTTTTTTATTTAAAAAATATATGAAAACGTCATGTTTAGACAACCAGGTTATCAAAAAGACTTGAATTTTTTTATGAATCGACAAATAATACTGACAACTAGGAATGCCATCTGACAAGATAAAAAAAAATGCTGCAAATTTTAAAGCAAAGGTAACTCGACTGAAAAAAACAGAAGCAACCCTAAGAAGGTGTGTTAACTTTAATTAATAATTTAATGTTGTAAATGTGTTAGTAGTCGCAAAAATAATATATTTACCACGGTCAACTATTATTGCCCTCACGTCTTAAATTCCGAGGAGCGCAGCGCTGCGCTCCTCGAGATTTAAAATCGACGCTCGGTCAATAATAGTATCTGTCTAAACCTTGGTTAATAATATACTATTTCATTGCAGTAGTAATGAATAGATATGCCATTATGGTGCCAGGTTTATAATAAAAATATTATATACCTATATATAATGTCTATAATAATGTCAATTTGACGTGGCTAAAGATAAATAGTTATTTATGTACCAAGGCAATAAAGTGATTCTTTATCGGACGAGTCTGAAATTATGAGATGAGCGAGCGAGGGGAATAACAGGCGAGTCGATAAAGACACTTTACTGACGTGGTGCATACAAAATTTTATCGCCAACCGTTCATCACCGTTTTATGTAAGGCAGACCGCTCTAAGAAAATAGATGTTTTTTCCCCATGTTAAATTAATAAAAAAGACGAGCTGTAGACCTGTTTTTGAATCGGGTCTGCGTAAAATATTTAATAGTTCTTGCCTTATATTTGGTCAAAATGTAAAGTAGAAGTTTCATACTACCTATTCCATCCCATATTCAAGCTCGAAAGGTTAAAATAGCTTTACAATTCGACGACAAAATAAAACGATTTTGGCCTAAATTTGACACATCAGAAAATGTTGGCCGACCACGTGCGTATTCCAAAGCACCCCTCAAAAAATTTGACCTAATATGAGAAATGGTAGGGTAATACTTTATCTGCCGCATATGCGGCGACAATAAAATAAAGTGTTCGTTTACTGCCGGAAATCACTCTGATAATGTACGGCTTTACTCTCGGTTGGCGATAAAATTAATTATAACTAAAAAAGAAAGCCTTGACACAAAACTCTTGGCTTCAGGAGGAGTTGTTCTTCTGTTCAAGTCCATGAATAAAATAGGAATTTTTTTAATACTCTTTACAAAGGAGTAGTTTTTGATTTTGTTAACTATATAACTTAACTGTTAAACCTAGACTTTGACTTTGGATTAACAGAATGCAATAGGCCACTGGCAAATGATATTTGTGTCTTTTCTTACTAAGCTAAACTCTGAGAAAAATTTAAACAAAAATGTTTTGATATGTATTTTCAAATTTTAAAAATAATCATTCATTGTTGTCAAATTCCTTGAACACTAGGATCCAAACCAGATAAATGTAATTAAAGATTCAGCATATTTTTATTTAGGTTATATGGAGTCGCCGCATTGTATCAGTTAACTACTTTTTAATTTTCCTAAATTTAAAACATAGATAAAATTTTACTTACTCGAATTAAAGAAGGATAATGGAAGTTTAAAGTAAACAAAAAAACTGGCTATATAAAAGTTTTCTGTATATAAATTATGTTCATTTATTTTTACCTAGTAGATATTTTTACTTTAGGTAGGTGTATAGCCAGTAGAACGACATTGTTTCAACTAAATCAGTGTCAATTAAATTGTAGCATAAAAAAACAAAATTTGAGCTCTGTTTACCCAAAGCTTACAAAATTGTCGATAATAAATTTTTATAATAGAAATAAACTACCTTCGCTGTCAGTTCAATTACCTACAATAATTATTTTAATCTTTTTCTTTATGGTTGTTTGTTTTTTATTGTGTATCACAGCTTATTTTTTTATTATGTTAATGATATGTGGAAAGTTTGACAAAATACAGATATTAAAAGATATCCAAAATAATTTTACACAACTTTATTAGTAAAGGAATAAGTCATAGACATTCTTTAAATATTTTTGCTTAAGCTACAGACATTTTGAAGCATTTTAATTTGACGAAGCTGATTTTATCTTGTTTCCTTCGGAATACCAATTGGTTTTAATGGAAGCAGTATATTTATACAAACAACAGTTTGCAATTTCAACTTCTTGGTTATTGTGATTTTAAATAAATTTTTACTCCAAATTAAAAATTGTTTTCAAAAACTGTAATAACAAATACCTAGAAAAAGGACTAAAAAATTTAGTACCATCTTCTTAAATAATAAGGTAACAGTATACAAGTGATGAAAGTGATACTTTTCAAACAAGGAGATATTTAGCATGAGGCGTTAGCCGAGTGCAGAAACTATCCTAGTTTTAGCATAATCACTTTTACACGAGTACACTATTTTTCCTACGACCACAAACTAGTGTTGAAAAAAAAAAAATATCAACACCAGTGTTGAAATTAGCATACTTAGGATTATGTTCCACTTAATATCTGGTTTCATAGTTTATCAATTGGCTTTTCCTTTATTTGTAGTTTAATTTTTTCATTTTTTAATATTTTATATATCATAGGAAGAACTAATCCTGGATTGACTTCTAGATTAACCAGAATGAAAAATTTTAAATTTAATCAAGGAAAGATGCATTAAACATAAATTTAAAAAATCCACCTAACAAGGAAGATTTCAATTCAAAATAATTCTATAAATTATTTAATGTTTTTATAAAAAAAAGTCAAATACTCCTGATGGGATTTGAACCTGTGACCTTGCGATCTGTAGGCTAAAGCTCTCTTCTTTATGCTATCGCTACCGATAAACATTTGTTGTTTAATACATAATACTCTCTTCAGCGTGATTTATTTTTTCTGGTAACACTAGTGTTGAAATATTTTTTTTATGCCCTTGTGATATACGGCGCTTTCTAGCCAAATTACCCGTGCTTTTTTCTTATTTTGAAAGGTGGTCGTAAGAAAAAGGACTTACTCAGAATATCAGTATCCTTACCCTATTTTGCTCATTTCTAATTTTTATTGTAGGATCAATTTTACCAAAGGCATGTTTTGGATAAGGCACTTCTTATATTGTCGTCACTTCTTTAACTTATGAATTTTTTAATATAAAGTTAAAAGTTTCATTCTCACAACTGTAACATGGTTTTTAATTATTATTGTTGAAATGGTTGGAGTTGGGACACGATTGCAAAAATACTTTCTTTTGTCGTTTTGCCAACGTTTTAATTTTATTTGAAATCTTTATCGATGCTCTCTGACGAAGACAAAAATTGTTTCTTCTCGCAATCTGGTTCCAACTCAAACCATTTTAACAATAAAAACTTAGTAGTTTTTAATCCTAAGAAGTATTCCATAAGTGCAGTGGAAATTTAAATGAATGGAAATGAGACACTTTAAGACTTTCTTCATTGTATATTTTAGAATTTTTTTAAAAATAGTTCTCTACATAGTGTCTGTTTAAAGGTTGGAGACAATGACGTTTCTTGAAGGGCAGTAGGGTTTTGGTACCTGGGAGAACGAGCTTTTACCTGAAGACGACTGGAGATGCTTACCAGTTGAAACGTAGTGATTCTAAACAAATAAAGACAATGCAAGTCCAAAACTCTACTGCCGTTCAAGTTCTCTACATGTTTCGAATGTATAAACATTCAGGAGCGTAGTTTAACAAAATCAAAAAAGGAAGTTGACAATCGTCTTAATGAAATTTGCCAATATGAGACATTGGATTTTGGAAAAGGCAACAAATACGCGGGCAACCAAAACAAGAATCGGAGAATATCCCGATCCTCTCCCTAAGGCCTAATCCTCGAAATTGAGGAACTGCCGTCTTATGAGATAGTTTGCTTTACTCTTCCTCGATTTCAACAGTTAGGCCTCAGTCGACCTACACAAGTTAGTACAAGGAACACGGATTACTAAGTAGGGAAAAAGAAAATGTCAAATTTCAAAAAATTTGACATTCTAGATCAAGTAACCAAGAGATCAGACAGAAGTTGACTACAGTGTCGGGAAGAAAATAATGATATTATTTTAAATAAAATAGTAAATTCCAATTTGGAGAAATTCAAGTACAACTGAGGACAAAATATCGGATCTATTTTACGTGCTGAAATGAGCCCCTAATATTTCTGAATATTCAAAACAAAATATGCACAATCAGCTAAATATTTTGTATTTGGCAATAATATTGCTATTACTATAGTCTATTTCAGAAAGGTGTAGAGTAATAAAATAAGAAATTCCGTCCAGTTCGGCTCAATTTCGGTGTAAATTTAGTCCATTAAATTATTTTTTATGATAACTAACCAAAAAAAAAAAAGAAGATAATTTGATAAAGAACTATTAGCTAAAGCAAATTTACACAAACATCGTTTTATAAAATATGCCGTGGCAAATATAGCTAAAAAACATAGTGTAACTGTGCTGCGCACACCGCCACATCATTGCCAAATAAATCCTATAGAACTTATATTGGCGCAAGTAAAAGGATTTGTAGCAAGACACAACACGACAATCAAAATGAAAGATGTTAAGCTACTGTTTGATCAAGCCATTAAGGAAGTGACACCAGAGAACTGGCGAAAAATAATCCATCATGTCATAAAAGAAAAGGAGAATATGTGGGATCTTGACCACCTGATCGATCGGACCGTCGACCCGTTAATTGTAACGTTAAGAGGAGATGACACTTCCTCAAAATATTATGATTTTTTATAATTTAATTTTTGTATAACGTATTTTTTTTGTTTAATAAAAAAAATAAGTGTACCTAATATTAGGTACATATTGCACGCCTTTGTCACACCATTTTCAATGTTTGTGAATTGATAACAATAGGCAAAACCCATAAATTGACCCAAACCCGGGTGGTACTACCTGTACCTGATGACAAGAATGAATTTTGCAATGAAATGAATGCCAAATTATGAAAGTGGCCTAAATATTCGTTGGGTCACTCTGTAGTCCCTTTGCATGGGGCTTATGCTATACTTTTTTCTGAAATAAACTATAGACGAATAGTATTTGGTCGAGATATATTTAAAAACAAAGATAAGAAGAACTGGCCCAGATATATAACCGATTTAATTATTTTACCCAGCTTAAGATAAAAAAAAAATTATTAAAACCTATTTGTAAACCACTCCAAGGCATATTATATTTAGGGTGGGGAAATAAAATTTCCACCTGCCTTATTACCAGCGTTTATTGACAACGTTTTAAATTACGAGCATCGTTTTAAATTTAAACTTTTATTTACAAAATAAATAAATATAAATATGTTACACAAATAATTTTTAAGCAGGTTATTTGACTTATATTTCTATTCTTATGTTCTATAGAAAAGCACGTCCACTTACATCATAACAATGTTCTTCAGTACTTACAAAATATTTATATCACAGATTATGAACACAGAAATATGATTCTGTGCTCATATAAGGCTTATTCGATAGTTATGTGTCACTTGATAATGTCGCGAAACAAAATGTGAGGGAAATATTTTTTCCGTCACAGCGAGTTATTTTAGGAAAGGAAAAAGATTAGATGCGCGATTTTGCTAACGCAAACTATATAGCAGGAGTTATGTTTTAAACTATACTTGAAATTCAAAAATATTTTCAGTGTCGCCAGTTGACAAGTTCAAAGAGCGGCGCTGTAAACAAAGCTCACGCAGGCAGTATAAAATTCGGTGCCGCATCATCAAATTGTGAGTTCGGTATATACAGGTGGCGATCGTGTGGTTGTTACGTCACCAAAAATATTTTTAATTTCTTCATATACATAGTGTTTGTAAACATTTCTCTATTCCAGAGATTCTGTATTTTTTATAATAACTTGAAAAATGATTAAAATTTTGTTTCAGTAAAATAAAGAGGATCCCAAATTATAGACACAACGATACTGCCAAATAAGCCTTACAACATATACAGGGTTAAAGTATTTACAATCATAATTTACTAGCATTATAAATATGTATATGCATAGTGCATAAGTTTAAACCGAAGAATAATCGAAAAAATATCAGAAATGGTCGATTTATAATGCGGGATTAAGAGCAAAGTTCAATTTAAGAGTAATCAATGGTCATAACTTGTTAATCAGTGGCGTATTTAGGGGGAAAGGGCTGCCAGGCAGCAGCCCGGCAGCCCCCCCCCCCCCGAGACTAGGAGCTCGGGTCTAAAAGTTAAAAAAAATTCGTCTCAAGCTAAGACTCTTATTTTAAATTTTTATATAATGTATTCTTGGCTTAGATTACAAAGGTCTTGTAAAACACGTTTAGTTTTTAAATTTTTTCTTCTAAAAGTCCTGTTTTATACAGAGATTCAGGTTTCGGACGCATGTCGTTTTAGTTATTGATTTATGATGCAATTTTAAAGGAAAACGAATAAAAAGAACAATAGTTTATAGTATTTTTCTATTATATACTTGTCTGTTCCGTTTTCCCTTTCTTAGAGCTATTTTAAATCAAAAAAAAATATAACCCAATGCAATAAAATATTTTTACAACAAAAACAATTAAGTATTTATATTTAAAGAAGAAAATTAAAGTAAAAATTTTAATTGAAACATTTCTTATGGAAGAAGTGTGATAATTTATACAAAAAAAAATAGTAGGGAAAGAAACAAGAATGCTTTATTATAAATACAAAACAGCACTTAAGAAGAAGTATTTTAAAACCTAAGCATTTGCACCAAAAACTCTTCTTAAATCTACGCTCCTAAAATACATGATTTCTGAAAAAATCATCAATATAGGCGTGGTGAACAATATTTTACTTTATTTTTAGTTATTAAAAACCGAGCACGAAAAAAGCTGGTTAAAGTCATACATAAGTCATGTTAAAATTTAGGATTGACACTAATATTCATATTTTTCACAAATATAAAAAACGTATTTTTTTAAACAAGGAGCCAGCTAGGAATATAAAAAAAAAAAACATTTACAAAAACAAATTTAATCCAACCATGCAGAGGGGGAGAGGTAATAATTTAATTTTCGAAATTTGATAGTAGTTAGGTGAATTTTAAACGAACTTTGGGCGTGGCCCCGAAAATTTTTCATCTACGGCGCTTTTCCGCCTTCTTTACTAGGTACAATATCATAAAATTCATGTAGTCCCGACTGTCCCGCTCTCCAGAAAAAAATGTCCTACTTACGCCCACTGAGCCCGCCCCGAGCATATTTTCTGGCTACGACACTGCTTGTTATGTTATGTTATAGGTACATCACTTTTAACTCGAACATTGCTGTCAATCCCACATTATAAAATGACCATTTTTGACATTCCTTGAATTTAAACTGGACTTCGGTTTAAATCGACTTTATAAAATCTGGTAAAACAATTTTTTAGTGTTTTAACACACTTTTTGGTCTAAATACAGGGTGTTCAATAGTGTGACCAAGTACAATAACTCTTCTATAGTGTTAGATAGCAAAAAAAATTGTTTTATATAAATTGTACAGGAACCTAAGGAAAAATATTTAGGGTCTTGCATAAATCGAGCCCAAATCAAACCTACATTTTTCCATTCTCTAATTACATTAGTACTTTAGAATTTCTGTCTACATCATTATGATTCAACCGGTTTTACCTTTGTGGTAAAATACAATACGAAATTTATTTTATTGTTGTATTTTCCATGTCAATACTCATTATAAAATACATTGAAACAATTTTTCTGAAACACTAAATAGGGTAGTGGGTCTTGGACATCGAACCAGTAATGGACACTTTATAATCTAAAGCCTGTTATAAAGAATCTGCTTAAGTTAGAGATATCTGTAAATACGTTAAAATCTCTCTTTAAGCATTAATTTCGTGTTTAAAACTCGATTGTTGCCGACAGATGACGCACGGTGGTCAAATCGGCTGTTTCTTGGTCACGTGATTATATTCACCCGATTTAACGGTATTTCTTCTTGTAAATGCTAAGAACGGCGAAAGTTTGTTTAAGTGATAAAAATTAAATAATTTATTACTTTTTTGAAGTGCTGTATTTTGCGTTGTTATCCGAGGTAAGTGTTTATGCTTATATTTGCAAATAAAGAGTTCTGCTTGCTTATTATTTATTTTTAGGTTAGGTGTCCATTAAAGGAACTTAAATTTTATACAAATACCTTAAATGGACAGTATGTCTATTTTAGGAAAATTGTATTTTTGGTGTTTTCAATTGGCAATATGCACAGCAAAAGAAAGAAACACTCAGATTTTTTTTTTTTTTATGATAAAACACCTGCACTGTAGGAAAAATCCTTTAAGGCGCTCTGGGAGCGGTGCGAGTGCGAAAAAAGCGATTAACGTTGGTCTTGAAACGTTGAAGATTGTATTCATTGGGAAACACGACCTCAGGAAGATCATTCCACAAAGATCAGATCAGAGAAAGAACAATTGAAGGAAAGCAGAAAAAGGACAAGAGAAGAAAAACAGAAAGAAAAAAAGTTACAAATTAAAAAACCAAAAAGTGTAAGGAAGACTAAAGCTCAAAACCAAAACGTTAAAAAAGCACAGCAAATGATAGACTGGAAATGCTACAAGTGCCAAATAAACTGGAAGGAACAGCACCTAATAGAAAGAAAGACGAAATGGCTGTCGTGTAGTAGCTGTTCAAATAAAGCACACAAAATCTGTATTTCTTTTAAATATCTCAATAGTCTTGGAGGTAATTATTCTCCGAAGATGACGTTCAGTTTATATGCGAAAAATGTGGTATAACCATTGATGACAGTGATGGTGATGAAAGCGAGGAGACCAATGAAGATGAAGAAGAGTACTTATTACTATAACAGTCATTTTCATTTAATGTTATTATTTTTAATTTAATTGAATAAAAAAAATTATTTTGATATATTAAAATCGGGATTATAATAATTGTTTGTATGTTCCTCGGTTACTTTTTTTAGTGTTTAATAGGTTATTAACCATCTTTTGTAAAGAAACATTATTTGCCATATTACACATACCTACAAAATTAAAATTGGTTTATATTAAATAAATGTCCATTACTGGATCCACAAGTGTCCAAATTAGGATCAATAAAAAAATTGACTGTCCAAAACTGGAGAAAATGCACATGTCAAAATTAAAACAATTTTTTTATAATTAAGCACAGTTTGTGGAAAATAAAACCCAGGGCAATGTAAAGAAGGGTGTTAGAGCTTTATTGGGTATTTACAGGATATTAATTTTTTTTAAATTGCTGCAGGTTTAACGCATTTCCATAAAAAATATTTCTTGAAGTGTCCATAACTGGTGCCACTACCCTATTTTGTATTGTATTTTCAGGTGATGCTGCGGATACCAGCATTAATTGGACTTGTCAACCTGTGATTTATCATTGTCAAATTTCATTCTTTACTAGTAATAATTTTCACTTAGGTTATTAGTATGAGTTACAAAATAAAAGAAAAGTCACCATGATAAAATGGTACCATGCGGGCAAAAGCTTAAGTATCTGATATGTTTCCCTTCATTTTCATGACAGACCCATTCCTACAAAGTGGACAATACAGAAAGTTTAAGGCAAAAGGCACTGTAATAAACAATTGCAAATGCATAGCACAGAATTATGAGAGAGCTGAAGAAAACAATGATAGAGTTCTTAATATTTTACTTCAAGTCGAAGAAAATAAAAATAAAAGCACTACAACTCTCTGGCAAGGGGTAGAAAAACATTATACTATTTAATAGGTTTTATTGTAAGTAAACTAATTCGTTTTCTATTAAATGATTCGTATTCAAAATATTGTTCGTTTTATTTAAAAATAAGATATATCCAGTATAAAATGTATCTTCTAACGATTTTTAAAAAAACCATTTGCAAATTACATATGACAATGACAAATCACAGGTTATCAATCAATGCTGGTGTCCCCAGAATCACATATTGAGATCCATTTAAAAACCAACCCCAATCACATTTAAATAAGTGAAGATCAAACTCCGAATGTGCACTCACCAAACAGAGACCCTAAAAAGGTCTCCCTACAACCCCGCTCTCAACAACAGGAAAGCAAATATTTGGACAGTCTCAAACTTGTATGGGAGTTCCTATGTTTCCAACCACGATGCACCATACAGAATTTATCTATAATTTTCTTTAGCTCTAAAACATTTTTTAACCTACTCTAACTATTATAAAAAATAAAAACAATTTCTTTTTGATTCAATTCCGTATATCAAAAAAAATCCTTATCTCAAAATTATAAAACAGGATCTAGCACTAAGTAACAGACCAAGAATATTTATTGTCACCTTCTCTGCAAGATACGTTCATACTTAGCTGTTCATTTTTTTCATGAAGTGATTCTTCACAAAAAACAACTTAAAATAATTGTCGCAAATACCTTCTCCATAGATCATAAGCAAGATATTAAAGGCATAACCTGTATCAGCATTGGCAAGTCAGCCAGATAACTTGTAAAATTCATTGATCAATTGTTGTAGTAGAGGAGTTACGTTTCTCTTGATTGTCATTTCGTAATACTAGTAATAAGGTTATCCTCAATTAGGGATGTATTTAATACACCAATGTGGTTTTAAATCACACAAAGATTAGTATCTTGATGTTCAAAAGATTATGTGTATAAGTCCACAATAGATTTATCAAACAGAATGCACTATATTTCATTTATGGCATAGTAACTTCCAGAAACGAGTCCAAACACTGCCAGAAACATAATAATCAGATTTTTTATTAGCCTCCAGTGAAGATAACCCCATCCATCCTCCCAGTCGACTAGTATTTCTAATAATGCTGGCACGAATAGACCCAATGTCGATAGGAATATGGATCCAATTAAGTCAATTAAAGTACCTAAGTTTTCACCGCCGGCTATGGCAATACCTAAAAATATTAAAATTATCATCGGCGATCTGACAAATAAGGGGAAGCTCAAGAAATTTAAACTTACGCATTTACGCAAGAAAGCCTAAACAGGAGGTAAAGGGTGTTAAGAATGTTTGGCGTTTATTATTACCACAACAAAGATATCAACCAATAAAATAATAGGGAAGATCAGGGTGGGTTGTTATAGGGGCAGGTTGGTGTATTTAGTTTAAAATGAGCTCCAGACACAATACAAATTCTGCATTATCCTATCATGCTCAGTTTACTGAGCGGGCAGGTTCAGTGTAGGTAATAGTCAACGACGTTCAGTTTATGCATTTAGACCAGTATTAGTGATTATTTTTTTATTAACTATTGGTTACCTCGGTGATGTAACTGCGACATAATACATGTAACATGTAACTTTTGTGATAATTCTTCGTTTTATTTAAATGTAAGGTTACATACGTGGTAGAGGTAGGTACAGTGCCAACGACTCTCAAGCAGACGAACGAAGAAAAATACAAGGAATTTAAAAACTAATAGTGTGAAAAGAAATATTACAACAAAAAAAAGAAAAATAATTAAAGATGGCTAGGATAGCGGAACCACGAACAATCGCTTTCAAGTCGGATCGACAAGGAGAAGTCGACGACACTCTTGTCGAAGCGATCGAAAATTCGTACCACTGTCAATCGCTTTACCGAAATCGTCATCTATTCTGGTGTTTCCGCTCTGTCGATAAAGACTTATAATCTATTCTAAAAACATTGCCTATATTTCCTAGGTTATGATTAAAGGCCAATAATTTACAGAAAAAAAAAGAAGAATAAAATAGGTTACATTTTTGTTTGTTTTCGCGCGTTTATGATCGTTTTTAAATATTTAGAGAGTTTCAATCGTTTATTATTTTGTGAGTTATTATAGTTTATTAATCAAAATGTTATCAGTAAATATTTTTGAATGGACCGCGAGAGACGTAGGTTACGTCAACGACGTTTTAATTTGCAGAGGATGCGTATGTGGGACTCATTTAATCCTTTTACTGTGGACAACGTGGAATTTAGATACCGACTGACTAAGCCACAGGCACAAATGCTGGTGGATATGCTATTGCCCCACATGAGGAATATTCCGCGAAGAGGTGCATTGTCCCCACGGACAAGAATATTTGCGGCACTGCAATTTTTCGCTACTGGCAGTTACCAGAGGCTCATGGGGCAAAGCGTAGATATTTCAGTACAAAGCCAACATTCGATATCAAACTGCATTAATAAAATTTCTTCCATCATAACGAATAATTTGGGTCAGAGATTTATTCATCATACCAATATTTCTACTTACCGTGTGTGGAATGGCAAATAATTTTTAAAAAAATTTGCCGAAAAAACAACATAAACAAACCCCAACAAAACTAATTTTAAGGTTAGATTACTCATCGACAAGCTTTAGCGGGATTCACTTGTCAGTCGCTTAGTGGCGATTCGATTAAATCGATATATTTCCGTAAAACGATTGTCGGTGGTAGCGATTTTGTAGATTAACCTTGAGTCAGGGTGAGACGAAGAGAGACGTAAGGGGAAATTGTCGACAAACTGTCGATTACGATTGTCTGTGGTTCCACTGCTGTTGCACTAAACTTTGTAAACTGTTTCTTACTATAATTAAGCTATATGATTGGCGCTGATCAGTTTGAGATTTTTGCGTGAACAGAGCTTTTATCTTGAGAAAGATGACTGGAACTCATTTTACACCAGGTAAGTTGCATGATGTTTAAAATATTTTTAGTAGTTTTGTTACACATGAAGCTAAAAATGTTTACAGTTTAAAAGTATAAAATCCTAAGTCCTTTAGACTGATTTTTCCTCTCGCATTTAGCTGATGATATGCATGTTGTGGATTCTGTTCTTTATGTGAATGGGAAATAACTTAGGATCTCAAAATAAAAAATGTAATTGCTTTAGAACCTGATAGTAAGATGCGAGCCATTATACAAATGACGCAGATTTAACCGTTTGTGGAGAAAACTGACAAGGAATGGAACAGTTTAATAAAAATAAGCTAAAGGTGTCACAGTGAAAAGAATAGCGAATAATACCAACGAATGACCAAGAAAGCCACAGAATAACGCAAAATTACGAAGAATGACAAAAAGTGACGAAAAATTCGAAAGAAAGACAAAATTTCTCAAGTAAAATTAACTGATTCTATGTTCAAAAGTTATTCATACCCTCTTTCTGTGACTTTGAAAAAGGCAAAGAAATATTAACCAATATGGTGAATTTTAGTTCATGACATGATGAATTGGGTGATAATAATATGGTTTATTTAGTTTGCACAGAAACTTCATCCAAATCCAATCCGGGCGGAGGATATATCAAGCTCACTTACCAAATATTTTGGAGCGCATCATAAAAAATATGTCACTGACATAATGATACTTAAATCTATAACAACCAACCTCAAAGATGTAGGGTAAAGTCGCCAAAATCGTACCGTTGCCTAAATCGTACCACTACAAGTCTTCATATTAGACGATAAATTATACGACATCTATCGAACGTTGTTGTAGTGTCTAACTAGTGCCAGTTGCATAGTATAATCGTTTTGCACCGGTTGTGTTTCGCTAAGCAGGAAAAGCAAGTTAAAAGAATTCGGCTATTTTCATGTTAATTTTGTTGATTTTTTGCAAGGCTATATCTCATTGGTAAGTAGTATTTATACAGATATTTTTTTTTAGTAGCATAGCCTGGGAAGTTCTTGTAATTTTGCAAAAATTGAATTCAATTTTAGATCTATATTGGGGTTAGAATTGTATTATTTATTATTTTGATTGACAGTTTCCTAAATCGTACCACACACGCACATGAATAGTGTTCCAACGTGACACGTCATAAAAAGGACTACATGTGTGACTTTTGTTTGTAGGTACATTTAAAATTATTTTCAAAGATGTGATAGATTTTTTTAATGTTTTTTTTTGTAAAATACTTAATATGAACAATAATTTGTATAATTTGTTGTCTTTACAACAAACTGTATTCATTTTTATTTAATATACCCCAAAAGAACACTGTGGTACGATTTAGGAACCCACTAGTACAATTTAGGAAACCAGTTTCTTAAATCGTATCATTTGCTATTCCCTACAAAAACAGCTATTTTTTATAAAGTAAATACAAAATAATATTTTAAAAATTGCAGTTAGGTGTCCAATAGACCGATCTATTGTTTTAAACCAAAAAATATACATTTCATTTATCAGTTTATAAGAAAAAAAATTGAAAGCAAAAAGTGGTACGATATAGGCAACCTTACCCTAACAACTAACGCCACTATGGGGTTAATTGTTGCAATTGAAATGGACTATTTAAAATATACATTTACTGTGTGTTTGATAATAAAATATTACTCTTTTTGTTATTTTGATATATGTAGGACCTGTAATATGACTTGTTTGTTATAATAGTTATTTATATTACTACTACGGTATGAGCTTCAATACAGTAACGAGTGGGGAATATTGCCACGACGAGGTCATAAACCGAGTAGTGGTAACCACACGAGTGCTGTAATACGTGTGATATACAACATTTTACTTAAGACCCAGATGCTTGGTTTTCCAAAACTTACTAAACACCGACCAGGTGCTGTCATCAGCGTCAAGTATCAATTTTTCTTTTGATATTTATTATAAATAGGCATTCTTTTGAATAAATAAATTTTTAAAAAATGCTGTTTTTTTTAATAAGTTTGGTTATTAGTTTATTACACAACTAGTGATGTAATAGGCTCATAACGTCACTAGTACGATAATACAAGTTATTATGTAACTTAAACAGGCTAAAATGGCTTACGTAATAAGCTCATTATAATGTAGGTCTTATATAAAAATTATTTATGTAAAAATTGTAACAACCAACCCCGGTCTTAACTAACTCTAGCAAAAATACCTGATTGAAGTAGAAGGTTTTTTATATACTTACAAGTTGCTAATATGATCAATACGCTTCTTAGCAGAATTTGTGCAATGTTATGTCTTGACTCAGGTACTCTGGATTTAAGTTTGCTCCAAGATATGTCGGCAGGAACATAAAATATTAACATAAACGAAAAAAAAACCGCTATCGCTATGGTAGCTTGACAAACTTGAGCTAGTCTAAAAAACAAAAAAGGGAATTTAAAAAGTGTAGAGACTATACTTTTTTAAGTTACATTTAAATAGTGGAATTTAGTGTGTAGTGAAAATATATAGAAAGAAGTTTAGCGCCAAGCGGACGGAGTAGTGCGTGTATCTTTTAAATTAAAGTACACAGGAACGCCAAAGGTAATGGGTTCCCAGGGGACAGGCTGTTTTGTCCTTAGTGGGACTCATCAGAAAGCCATAACCTGTAAGCAATTCCAAAATATGTTTTCAAGATATTTTTACGAATAATAATATAATAAAAACCTAATATCGCCATCCCCTGGAATCAACTCAATGCAAAAGATAGCCATCTAACGTGAAAACATAGAAATATAAATAAATCAAGCACGGAACGGCTACCTAACCAATATAGGAAACATTTTTTTTGCGGATTAGTGCTGCAAACCAGTGGGCGTCTGCAGCGCGATCTAGATCTGAATTTACAAAACCGTAGAGATATATAGGAAAGCGAAAAAATGTTTTCTATACTGGTTTGGTGGCCGTTCCGTGCTTGATTTATTTGGATTTATTTATATTTCTATGTTTTCCCGTTAGATGGCTGTCTTTTTCATTGAGTTGATTCTAGCTGATAGCGATACTAAGTTTTCATCATATTTGTATTCGTAAAAATATCACACATATTTTCGCTATAGTGGAAATTGCTTACAGGTTATGGCATTCTGATGAGTCCCAATAAGGACGAAACAACCTGTCATTGTCTACCTGTGCCCCAGGGAACCCATTACCTTTGGCGTCCCTCCGTGTGTACTTTAATGCAAAAGATAGACGCACTATTCTGTCCGCTTGCCGCTAAGCTTCTTTTTATGTGACATTTAAAGTTAAAACTCTTACTTATACCAAATATAGGAGGAATATTAAAAAATTCAAAACTAGTAATTATTGCCTTAAATAATATTCTTACATATCATCGTCAGGTAAATTCTTAGTGATTGTAGCTGCTGTATCTTCACCAAATCTGACATAACCCAAAAATCCAATTGAGGTATACATGGTAATAATAACTGCCATTGCACTATTTAATACCCCTGGACACCCAATAAAATTTGATGAAGTCATGGAATTTTCTACTGGCATAATAGTTCCAATTCCTTCCATGGAAAATAAGACGGTACTAAAGAATGATGGAATTCCTGAAATTAATTAATTATAAGGTTTAATAATGATTTAGTTACAATGCAGTTTTTAGTTACAGAGCAGAGAGAATACTCATTTTCTTCGGATAATATTATAGTTGAGTTTTTTAAGTGTTAAGTCATAAAGAAGTTAAAGCTTTATAAACAAAACCATATCAATCGGGTAAAAATTTCCATTTTACTCCCACCCCTTAAAATATCGAGGAGTAAATATTAAAAATATGTAGAAAGAAAGTTTTTTAGCGGCAGGCGGACAAAGTGGTGCATCTATCTTTTGCATTAAAATACACAGGAACGCCAAAAACAATGGGTTCCCTGGGGCACAGGTAGACAATGACAGGATAACCTGTAAGCGACCCCCAGTAGGCTACTGCAGCGCGATCTATATTTGAATCTACAAATCCGTAGAAAAAATTAGTAAAGCGTAAAACGTTTCCTATACTGGTGTTTGTTGTTCCACCGTACTTGGTTTATTTAGTTCTATGTTTTCACGTTAG
This sequence comes from Polydrusus cervinus, assembly GCA_935413205.1. Taxonomy (NCBI): domain Eukaryota; kingdom Metazoa; phylum Arthropoda; class Insecta; order Coleoptera; family Curculionidae; genus Polydrusus; species Polydrusus cervinus. Next base: position 19,826,877 of record OW284514.1, on the reverse strand, counting down.
AAGGCTATCTTTTGCATTGAGTTGATTCCTACTGATGGCGTTACTGGGTTTTCATCGCATTTTTATATCTTAAAAATGTATTGAAAGAATAGTCTCGCTGTACTGGGGGTCTCTTACGGGTTATGGCTTTCTGATGAGTTCTAATAAGAACGAAACAGTCTGTCATTGTCTACCTGTGCCCCAGGGAACCCATTGTTTTTGGCGTCCATGTGTACTTTAATGCAAAAGATCGATGCACCACTTTGTCCGCCTGCCGCTAAAAACTTTATTTCTATGTATTTACTTATACGGACGGACGCTAAACTCTCTACTTTATTATTAAAAATATGTTTAAAAATATTCGTTTTTGAGAGATCTCCTTGTAACACTTTAAAAACTCGACCCGTGTAGTATAACAACGAATTTATCTAAATAACATTGTCAAACACAATATTACCTGATACTCCCGCAGTTAAATGCCTATCTTTGATATTAATATCACCAATACCAGAAAAGATGTAGTATCCAGTTATTCCAAACGAAATAAATAACATAACATTTGCTATAAACGAAAAAGGTACCAAATGTTTCAATTCCCTTACTTGACCACATATCAATAAAGGAATTAGAATTATTAGCTTAAATTCGTAGTCTCCCCACGTTTCACATTGAGGAAAGTAAGCCGAGAAAAGCTGAAACAGAATTGACAGGTAAGTATATTTTGAGGTTTTTATAGAATATTAATTTTCCTTGATAAAATAATTAAACAATTCATACCTTAGTTAAAGATACAGAGATGAACACTATATAGACACAATCTGCTAGAAAATGTATACAAAATAGACCACCATCAACAAAAATCCTAAAAACATAGAAATGTTTTATATTTCTTAAATTTAATTAGATATGTGCTTAAAAAGAATATACCTTGTTTAAATATAAAAATATACTATATACTGGGTGTTCCATTATGGATGGCCACCGGCCATATCTCGGAAAATACTGGGCATAGAAACTCAGGGAAAAAAAATCGTACCTAATTAAAGTGGCTAAGTAAAAATCCTGGAAATAATTTCTAAGTTCCGCATTTTGCGCAAAAGGGCACAATTGGAAATTAAATACTAAAATTCTAAATTTCTTCGAAAATTCCCACATTAACATGGTAACATAATTAGAAAGCTTAGACAATTCTGGATAATTTTGGTTTAAGGCTCATTGGCTTACCGACCTTGATCAGAGTGGTATAGGCTATTGAAAGTGCAATCATTTAATTTGCTGTAACTTCTAAACGACTGGCAGTAGAGTTTTGGACTTGCATTGTCTTTATTTGTTTAGAATCACTACGTTTCAACTGGTAAGTATCTCCAGTCGTCTTCAGGTGAATACTGAATAAGTACGGTAACTACAGCTCTATTTATACTAGGCAGGTGCTGTGACGCATGACTAGTGGGCGGAGTCATGCGTGTTGCTAGGTGATGACGCATAACTGGATGAGTCATGCTTGATGAGTCATGCTCGATGACGTCATGCTCGATGAATCATGCGTTTAACTCTTGGGTGGTCTTATTCTAAGATTACATTTACTTAACAAGGGTTTCCAGACGTTTCTCATGTCTAATGAAGGCTTACTAAAGCAACCTGGATTTTGGTGTATGGTAGCAGCTTCCTTAAACTTCCTCTTCCTCCAGTGCGGTTCTTTTTGCAGGATTTCCGCTTTTGTCCACATGATATGATGGCCGTGCGTCCAGGCGTGGTCAGCTGCACCTGATTTTTCGGTCTCTCCTTTTCGGGTATTATTCCGATGTTCTTTAATCCTTACTTCTAGTGGTCTTAGTGTCTCACCGATGTAAGACTGGCCGCATTCGCAGGGGATCTGGTAGACACAATTTTTCTTGTCTTTCTGGCTTACTGGTCTCGTCTTCGTTAGGTGGCTTCTTAAAGTGTCTCTAGAGCTGAATACTGTTTCGATGTTGTATCGTTTTCCTAGTCTTCTTATTTTCTCAGATACTCCTTTGACATACGGAATATTGAGTATTGGTTGTATCTCTTTCTCTACTTTACGTGTGTTTGGCCGATTCTTGCGATTTTCCAATATTGTGTCAATCAGTTTCATGGGATAGCCATTCTTGTTGAGGTCGGTCTTGATGTGGTTAGTTTCTCTTTTGAGAGCTTCGTTCGAGTTACAGAGAGTAATTGCTCTATCCATAAGGTTTCTTACTATGCCATGTTTTGTGTTGTTTGAGTGGTTTGATGTATAATTGAGATATTGCCCTGTATGTGTAGGTTTTCTGTACACTGAGGTTAGGAAGGTGTTGCCATTTTTCTCTACATTGACGTCTAGAAAAGGTAATTGGTTGTTCTCTTCTTTTTCCATGGTGAATTTAATTGTCGGTGCAAAGTTATTAATGTGATGTACACAAAACATGGCATAGTAAGAAACCTTATGGATAGAGCAATTACTCTCTGTAACTCGAACGAAGCTCTCAAAAGAGAAACTAACCACATCAAGACCGACCTCAACAAGAATGGCTATCCCATGAAACTGATTGACACAATATTGGAAAATCGCAAGAATCGGCCAAACACACGTAAAGCAGAGAAAGAGATACAACCAATACTCAATATTCCGTATGTCAAAGGAGTATCTGAGAAAATAAGAAGACTAGGAAAACGATACAACATCGAAACAGTATTCAGCTCTAGAGACACTTTAAGAAGCCACCTAACGAAGACGAGACCAGTAAGCCAGAAAGACAAGAAAAATTGTGTCTACCAGATCCCCTGCGAATGCGGCCAGTCTTACATCGGTGAGACACTAAGACCACTAGAAGTAAGGATTAAAGAACATCGGAATAATACCCGAAAAGGAGAGACCGAAAAATCAGGTGCAGCTGACCACGCCTGGACGCACGGCCATCATATCATGTGGACAAAAGCGGAAATCCTGCAAAAAGAACCGCACTGGAGGAAGAGGAAGTTTAAGGAAGCTGCTACCATACACCAAAATCCAGGTTGCTTTAGTAAGCCTTCATTAGACATGAGAAACGTCTGGAAACCCTTGTTAAGTAAATGTAATCTTAGAATAAGACCACCCAAGAGTTAAACGCATGATTCATCGAGCATGACGTCATCGAGCATGACTCATCAAGCATGACTCATCCAGTTATGCGTCATCACCTAGCAACACGCATGACTCCGCCCACTAGTCATGCGTCACAGCACCTGCCTAGTATAAATAGAGCTGTAGTTACCGTACTTATTCAGTATTCACCTGAAGACGACTGGAGATACTTACCAGTTGAAACGTAGTGATTCTAAACAAATAAAGACAATGCAAGTCCAAAACTCTACTGCCGTTCAAGAAACGTCATTGTCTCCAACCTTTAAACAGATTCTAAACGACTTATCCGATTTTAGTAAACTTAAGCTTGTTTGGAAGAGAAATGGAAGTACGTTTAGTTGTCGTACACGATAGTTCCTACAAAAATTATTAGAATGCACAATTTTTATTAATAATAGTTTTTTTGATTTTATCCCGAAAACTTAAATCTTACGGTATAATTATGACATCATAATCAGAAAGTATATTATTAAATTTGCAAGAAAAACTGTGAAGACCCCAGGTTAATATCTTCTTTCGTTTCAGAGTAATTGCCAAAAGAATAGCTTTTACCACTTTAACTGAAGAAGTGGTTGTTTTCATAGTTCCGTTGTCAAGTAATCCACAATAAAAATATTTTTATACTTTATGATTATGCAAGTGTGTTACTCATTATTTCATGGCCCAAAAACTACTTTAGAATTAATAATATAATTAGGAATAAGTTATAATTTAGGTAAAATTGTAATATGGTGTTTTAAAAAATAGATCTAGATAGCCACTTAGGTATTTCAATTTATTTATCTTCATGGAAACCTGCCAATGTTGTTTTACAGCTATCTAGATTAATTTTTTAAACACCATATTCAAATTAGGACTAATTTAGAAGTATTCAATGAATATATGATTAGTAAGTAGTTTTGGGCCATTGGAATAATGAGTGACAAAGTTACATAATCCCAAAAGTTAAAAATATTTTTTTGTCGTGGAATGCTTGATGACAACTACTATGCAAACAATTTTTAATTAATGTGCTAAAAATTATTCTTTTGGTAATAACTCGAAAGGATAGAAGACATTGATGAGACAAACAACTATGTTCTGCATATTTTTCCTTGCAAATTTAATCTACTTTCCGATTAGAATGTCATAGTTATACCGTATGATTTAAATTTTCAGGATAAAATTTAAAAAACTGTTACTATCACAAATTACACTTTCTAGCTATTTTATTAGGACCTATAGTGTACCAATGGATACGGCAATTAAATGTACCTCCCTTTCTCTTCCAAACAAACTTAAGTTTACTAAAATCGAATAAGTCGGCTAGAAGTTACAGCAAATTAAATGGTTACACTTTCAATAGCTCCCCACTCTTATCAATGTCGGTACACCAATGAGCTCTAAAAATCTAAAATGATACAGAATTCTCTAAGCTTTCTAATAATGTTACCAAAGGTATACCTTAATGTGAAAATTTTCGGAGAAATCTAGAATTTTAATATTTAATTTTCAATTGTGTACTCTTACGGCAAAATGCGGAACTTATTTCCAGGATTTTCTCTTAGCCACTTTAGTTACGATTTTTTTTCCTGAGTTTCTATGCCCAGTAGTTTCCGAGATACGGCCGGTGGTCATCCATAATGGGACACCCGGTATGTATATAAAAATTAATACCCAAGTAATAAAATAGCTGCTTTCACACCAGAACAATACAGCCGTATTTACTGATACCGGAATTTGGGGGGTTGGACAAGGTCCCCTCTCCCAGAAATTTAAGAATTATTTAACGACTACTTTCGATAGCTGGTTAAAAATTTTAAATATTTAATAATATAATGTAAATAATGCCATTTGAAGGGTGCATTATTTAAAAATATTTTAATATGTACAATGTACATGCTTTATTAGTTTGCTACACTTTATGATCTTTCTTTGTTACAAAGATATACAGGGTGTCCCGTATTATGGGTCGTAGAGTAACTGGAGATACTAGACATCAAACTAAGCCGATTATGTCATATACGTTTTTTCGGATTGTTACTCGTTCTAGAGATGCAGGGTGTTGAAAGTAAAGGATTATTCTCAAAAATAAGCCATAATTTTAAAACGGTTTAATAAATCGAATTGAAAGTTGGCAATATTATGTTTTTATGAGCAAGAAATAAGAATTTGTAGAAATTTTTAAGTTTCAAACTAGAGGGCGCTAGTTGCATACACTGGGCTTCATAAATCTATGATTTTTTTTCTTACCTGTGATATTAGGTGTTTTTCAATTATAGTTTCTTAAAAAGGGCATTTTCTGGGTCAAAAAGGTTTACTTGATTGATCTTAATATCTATAACGGTTTTCGAGTTATTTCCCTTTATCTCAAAGCATAAAAAAACATAGTAAATAATTAAATTAACAAAGAAAAAAACAAAAGTGACAATCCGAAAAAACTTATATGACATAATCGGCTTAGTTTGATGTCTAGTATCTCCAGTTACTCTACGGCCCATAAGTTACAGTTCACCCTGTATAACTAAATTGTCGAACTACGGTATTTAATACTTGCTTGAAAGTAAAACTCACTTTGCAAAACTGGAATATCTTCTTAAAAAAGGGGGTCCCAATTTAAAAACTCCTTCAGCTGTAGCGGCAAATCCTAAACTAGGCGTTTTAGTTTTTAAACAAACTTTTTGTGATGATCTAACCTGGAAGAAATATTTTCGAAAAGTTAATTTTGAGAATTATAAATAAATGACTTGGTGATAATATCTGATGTATAATATTTCTATGCTATTGAATTCATATAGAATTCACATATTAAAAATGGGAAATATTATTTTTAAAGGTCGCAACACTAGGCAGCACTGAACAGTATGAATATGAAAATTTGGCGTACAGTTCACTGGAATAGACCCCTTTTCTCGGCACTAAAGTGTAAAGAAAACAGCAAATATTCATGTCGAAGTAGAAAATAGTTATTTTTCTAACAAGTGCGGAAAGTGATACTTTCCCGCATGCGACTGCAGTTGACCCGTACGACGCGGAGCGGAGTTCGGGCAAGCGGTCAAGGGCGGGAAAGGCCCTTTACGCATGAGTTAGGAACATTATTTTTTCTACGACCGTATATACAAAAAAAAAAGTATACCAACCCATTTTTTAAAAATTATTTTATTTCAACATAGATATACAAAACTTTAACTAAAAACTACTAATTATTATAAATATTAATATTATTTATATATAATATTTCTCCTTACACCATGTAACAAAATGGTCATATTGCTTTTCATATCTTAGTCTGGATTTGGCAGGTAACAGCTCGGAATTAGCTTTATCTGCAGCCTTCAAAATGGCTTCGGGAAGTTCTTCGTCGGATAAATCCATTAATATTGTTGCTTCGGATTCGGTTTAATGTGGTTTAATTTAGAAGAAGATTGTATTCGGTCACTTCGAAGACGCTTTGAACAACTTTGACGTTTTAGTAACAATTACACGCCTGGGTTATCATAGCAACTGATATCAAACCCGGTGGTTTAATAGTTGTTTTGTGACATTACTTTAAAGAATGTACAGAGTTATATAAAAATATCTTCATTATTTTATATTTTCAAAAAATTAAATATGCAACAAAAAGCTAGAAAAGATGTAGATTTTCTTTGATGGACTATTTCGTAAATATTTATTTACCTGTTGTAACAATAGTTATAACTTCCGAAGTAAAAACTATCTAATAAGGTCAAAATTTGCATTATTTTACTTTCCCGCACTAGTGACACTCTCAAAACTAAAATGCGTGCGGGAAAATGGGTTAAAACGCACGGTCTTAGAAAAAAAATATTTTCATGATTTTTAATCTAATAGCTTAATTTTCTTACCAGTATATGTACGGCATGTGTACACATGCTTCCTACTAAAATGGTCCCAATAAATCCTACTAAGAGACCTGCACTTTTAAAGGCCCTTGGAATAGCCAGTATTCCTGTCCCAAGAGATGTTTTTACCATATGCAGAAAAGCACCTGTAAAACTATTAGAGTGTTTTTTATTTAATTATTAATAATAGCTGTTGGGCATTTTCTATTTTCAAGTTTTTTGCATTAACTTTTTGCCTACAACTAAATTTATTTAAGGTATTTAAAGATATATTTACACCGCGGCAGTGGCTCAGAGGTGAGTTACTGACATTCGACCGTGGCGGTCCGTGCTCGATCCCCGGAGTGGGCATATGCACAATAAAAAAAGTATGTTCGAAATTTAGTTGGTTGAAGAACGGGGAAGAGTGTAAAATGTATCATCTCCCAACGCACCCCATTCACGCCGGTAACCAGGCCAGATGAGATCGGACATCTCGTGGGGCGGAAGAAGGTACAAACTCCCCAATCGGTAGGTCATGCAATGACAAGAAACCAAGGGTTGATAGCCCTTGAAGAATGTCATGAATGATGACAGGACTTCAATTTCATAAGACTGTCTTTTGGGAAACGTGGCAACGTTTCCAGCTAAAGAATTTTGTAAAACCCAAATTTCTAAAAACTAACGACTAAAATGTTGTATAAGCCCAAAATGTTTTACTTTTTTAGTTACACATACTCTTAATTACATAACTTCATTATGAGGTAAGTTTTTCTATAATTATTCAATAGATGTGACCTAAAAGATATCTCTTTGTCAGATTTACATCTATAGTCTAGAACTTCTTTTATAAGGAACTTTTTCAATACTTTTTTCGTCCTCAAAATTCCTGTTTCACAGTTCTCATAATGTTTTTTCTTAAACAATTCTTCGATTTTACATTCTGTTCAATATAATCTACCAATAGTTTCTCATACACAGATGCTGAACCCTTCGTTCTACATTTGACCTCTTATGTGCCCTAAGCCATAAACCCACTATTTCTTCAAATTATTATATATATATTATTTTCCACAGTAAATCTTTCCGTTTTCTAGCTCAAAATGATATTATAAAAGGATTTTTTAAACTTAGTGGTGAACAAAAAACCGATTAAATCTTAACACTAATTTCACATGATTTTCTTACCCATTTGGATGTGAAATAACTCGATTTTGGTATGGATCGTATGGCTCATTGACGTTCATTTCTGCACTTTTTGATAACTCCACTTCTTCATTTTTTATTAAAGTTGTTCTACAATTAAGAAAAATATAAGTAGATAAAAATTATATTATACGAATTATCGTATATTAATATGTTAAAAAATGGCAAATCGTATACACCGGGTGACACAAGAAAGTGCTACCTATCCAACCCCCTCCATATTTTTTCGTATTTCTAGAAGTAACGAGTTAAAAATGTTAAGTGTTAATAAAAGTGTAAATTTACATTTTGCTGCCAATTTAAAGTTTTAAACCCACTTCCGGTGGGAACGAAAGTGAAGACAGCTTTTAAATAGAAACCCATAATTTTAATTGGATTCCTAAATTCTATAAAAAGTTATCTTTTTAATGACAAATCACACAGGATTATTTGTTTTCAAAAGGACCGACTAGATTAACTTCCACAAAAATTAATAAACAAATTAACACCTTAAGACCCAATTTTAAAAGTCCTCTTAAACCTAGGTTTATACCTTAGTTTAAAGCGAAGAATAAATCTAAAATCGTAGAAATGTCAGAAATGGTCGATTTAAGTATAATGTGAGATTGACAGCAAGGTTCAACAACTAAACAATCATAACTTGTTATGTTATGTTACATTATATTAAATTGTGACCAGGTAAATAACTTTTTTTTAATTCGAACTTTGCTGGTAATGCACACTTAGATCCGGTTGTACAATAAGAACTTAAGTACGAGTTTTGTAAAGCTCGACCAAAAGTTGAACTCGGTTCTGCTGAGCTTCCATTTTTTAACTTGAAGAAATAGTCCATACTTAAAGTGGAGTGGAAATTCAGAAGGAAAGAAATAAGAACACAAAGTCTTCCTCCACTATTATATTAAATTAAAGAATCTCGTATGTTCAGAGAAACTTTTTATCTCTACATGTTTCGAATGCAGAAGCATTCATCTTCAAGAGAATGAATGAAAAAAGAAGAAACTAAAAACGTCAGATGGTATTCATCTGACGAACCTTGTCAGAACTGCCACTTTAAACAATAACCCTCAAATTTTAACATAACTTATAATTTCATCTTCCCCACACTTCAGTTTTCTGTTATGACCAACCTTCAATTTCTCGATTAATTATTAACTTTTTCTTTTCCACATTTTTCCAACCATTCTTCTCAGACAGATATGTTATATTTTTTATTCTGCATATTATAAACTTTTACAGTGCCATGAGCCTGAATCCCATATATTTTTATTGTTACAATACCACGTGTGTATTAGTTTTCTCACAGTTCTATTTACTGAACTTACTATTTTGATGCTCCGTTAAGGTGATATCTATTAGTTTCTTCTTTTTTCATTCATTCTCCTGAAGATGAATGCTTCTGCATTCGAAACATGTAGAGATAAAAAGTTTCTCTGAACATACGAGATTCTTTAATTTAATATAATAGTGGAGGAAGACTTTGTGTTCTTATTTCTTTTCTTCTTCCATTTTTCAGGTAAGTTGTCAATTTTCTAGGCTTAAACCAAGTTATTAATGACTGATGACATATAACCCAATAAACCTTATAAAAAAATATTTTTTACTTTAAAATTTGTGGTAATAATATTTTAAAATTATATGTGCGAATGATGAGGTTAAACACTTTCTGGATTTATTAGACGAATCAGATGATGAAGATTTTATGGATGTACTAGTAGCTATAGAAAACGTCCGAAGACAGCCCCAAAATTACAGACCGGGACCTGATCACATTCAAATTTTGGTAATTAAATTTAGTCTCAATATTTTTCTAACATTCAATTTTTTCTTTATTAGTAATATTATCTGTTTTTTTTTTTATTTTCCAAAGTACCTTTAAACTCCTTAATAAATGTTAATAGCAGACATTCTTCTTTGGAAGTAAAATTTGCATATAGTTTTGTGTTAGAATACATGGAAAAAGTAGCTGCAAATTGCAAATACCCCAAACTTTGACAAAAAATAAAGTTTGATGGTTTTTTGACAGCGTAAGCATGGTAATTTAATTGTTGATCCCACCTGTGCAGACCTGTGGTTAGGAATTGATTACACAACAGACATACATTTTTGAAACAAGTTCAACTTTAAGTAGTGCTTTACAAAATTCGTACTTAAGCTTTTAGTGTACAACCGGATCTTAATAAAATTGGACTAAAGAAAGAAGAAATTCTGGACCTTTTTATATCTAATTTGCTGGTGCAATCGAGATTGATTTGTGGAAATAAGAAAACGTTAACCGGATTTCGAATTTCATTTAAGAAGGCTAACACACCACTCTGGTAAGTTTAGATTATTAGAAATCAGTTGAATAATAATAACGGTTACTTTTGTTTCTTTTTAGGCCTTTAGTTCGCTTTGTTAATTTACTTTCTTTCCTTGGTTATTATCTGTTTTAACCTTGGTAAATTGGATTCAGTGCTACCTGTTTTTTTTGTTAAGAAATGGCAAAAATCACAAAATTTGTCTGACAACCTGTGTCAAATTAAAAGTGTCAAAAAACGACACCTGACTGACTACACGAATTTCCACCTTGTCCACGTTGAATTGGGAACCGGTACAGGTATTTATCCGTCAGTGCAGAGGTACCTGTCACCCTTTAATTAATAATAAATTATTACCAGTTGTTCTAAATTTAAATAGTTTCAAAAATTATGACATTGTAAACTAAGTATATACATATATGGGGGGTAGCGGGTTTTTTAAATTTATTTATGATTAGTATTTTAATATTAATTCCAACTCTACTCATGGTAAAGTTGCTCTGTTTTGCCATGCTATTATGTAATAAAATTAATCATGTTTAAGCCTTGCTGTTTTAGTTCGTGAACTTTTGAACTTTCCTGTTTTCTTTTTATCATCATACATCGCTTCTTTTTAGCTCGAGGGCTTAAAAACAGGTAACGCATTACCTACATCGCTCTACGGCTACGTTAGTTATCCCAGGCTGCCCTAGAAAAAGTAGTGATAGCGACGATCTGAACCACCTTAATTTTGGGCAACAAAAACCCTAAAAAAAATTACCAAAGTTCTTTTTACTGTAAAAATTTTTGAGAATTGTTTTTTTTACCAAAAATAACTTTCTCACATTTTCCAATATCTGTCCAAATTTAAAATGTTTTTAAAAATGCATAAACAAACATGGACAGAATTTATTTCAAAAGAACGCAATGTTTTTAATATATAATACAGATATAACTTCGCATGGTGCTGGTAACTTTGAAAAAAAAATTTGAAATTTTGTTCGGAAGTCCTTAAGAATTTCAGGTTGTTATTTATAGAAAGTAGTTAAAAAGATGATTTATTTATCTATAAATACAGACATATCGATTCGTTTGACAGGAAGCGGGCAAATTATAATGTATGAAGTACTTTGGCCTCCAGACTTTTTTAATTTCGATCATAATTGAGTGAGTATCTATTGCTGATATATCCCTTTTTAACAGTTTTTTTTAAATTACACATTAGTATATTGTATAATGTATTTGTTTCCTACTTGTGATTTATTAGTATCTACTAAATATTAAAATTAACTAATAATATAGGATAATATACTACTATAATACTGCATCATTAAATGTGTTATTTTTTGATATAATAGCATATTAATAATATTGTGGGCTCAAGGTATCTTAATCCTATTATATCCACATAATAGCCAGTTTTTACCAGCAACCAAAATCTCGCTAAACGATATTTTAAACGCGAATTTCTCTGAAATTACAGAAACTATTTGGTAATAAGCTGTTTTATATACACGAGCCATACCTTGTAATTCTTCATTGATGTTTATTCAAAACAAGAAAACATGAAAACGTTTTTAATCATAAGTAACTACCAACTAATTTGATTTTTATAACAATTGTTCGAAATTTTTTTATGTTTTGCATCGTAAATAATTTTTTTGTAGAGAAACTGCATGTATGGCTAAATTTACACAAGAGACAAAAAAGTTTCAACGTGAAGTCAGCTAGCGCCAGAGAAATAATTTAAGTCATTTATACGGGGAATAATAAAGAGTTGAACTTTTAATTATTAATCACACGCCCTTTTTAAATTTGCAGGTATTACAAAAAAAGATGGCGCATACGTCCAAACGCGCCATTAATATTGGTCATCTTAGTTTCAAAATTAGTGGAAATCGATAAAGGCGTTTAGAGATTATTCCGAAAAAACAATATTAATTTGAAAACTTTAGCGCCCTGTAGCGGCAAAACGAAGCACTATAGCATATAGGTAAGTTTGCCTAGATCGCCTCATTTTTGGTTATGGAATTTGTGGTAAAGCGTTGTACAGTCAGTTCATGGACACCCTGTATATAAAATTAATCGAGTATTTAAGCAGGTTGAAAGGAACTATTTTAACGTTTTCAGAGCCTACCCTTTATCACTTACCTTGTTTCATCAAAGTTATGGTTATTTTAGTTGTAATATTTTAATTTAACTGATTTTGAAAAACGGAAGTTTTTTCAACAATAATTTTTATATGGTAAGAAATAAGAACACAAAGTCTTCCTCCACTGTTATAATATAGAAATTTTTTAAGCAACTTAATCTCTACATGTTTCGAACGCAGAAGCATTCATCTTCAGGAGAATAAATAAAAGAAGAAAAACCAGTAGATATCATCCTAACCGAGCAATAAAATTGTAGGTTCGATGTAAGAATGAGTATAACGGTGAGAAACAGGTACACACGTTGCATATTTTATTGCTCAGTTAGGGTGATATCTACTGGTTTTTCTTCTTTTATTTATTATTTTGAAGATGAATGCTTCTGCGTTCGAAACATGTAGTGATTAAGTTGCTTAAAACATTCCTATAATATAACAGTGGAGGAAGACTTTGTGTTCTTATTTCTTACCTTATATATTTCCTCTCTCCACTTTAAGTATGGACTATTTCTTCAAATAATTTTTATTATTTAAATGTACCTCTATATGGAATAAATTTAAAACTGTCAATAACTATAAAATAATATATACGAAATTATTTTATCAGTTTTCTTTCACCAAGAAGATAATATATTTATAATATTGTAGGTACTTACGTAGACGTTGTCCAGACTCCGGTGTTCGTGGAATCTTTAAAACCATTCGGTATATCTACGTGGTTAACCATCTTTTACGACTAAACTATTAAAAAAAAAATGTATATTTTAATCACAATAATTCAATTAAAGAAGTTGGACTTAGTTCCCCGATCTATAAATTCAACTGAATACTAGCATAGACGCATTTTAATTGCCTGTGATTTTGAATAAACCGACTGACTAATTGTTTCGTACATTTACGTACCTGCAAATAATTTCCAAGATATGAAATACAAATTATCATGTAATTAAACGTCACCTATCTTTGTCATAATCGTCCAAATGTTTGATAAGGAATTCCAACTTAAGTGCGTTAAACGAGTCCGAAAAGTACGAGCCTAATGCTAATGACAAAGAAGGTGCCTTTGTTGGGTTATGAAACTTTCAGATATGTATTATTACATTAATGTAGCCGACGTATTGTGTATAAAAATGTATTTTATAGTTACATTCCCCCAGTTTTCGACGTTTCGGACTACATCGAAAAAGTTCTAAAAGCTTCGCATAACCGAACATCTACCCTGGTAATTTATAGTCTATTTCTAGAAAGGTGTAGAGTAATAAAATGGTAAATTCCGTCCAGTTCGGCTTAATTTCGTGTAACTGTGCTGAGCACGCCGTCATATTATTGCGAACTAAATCCTATAGAACTAATATGGGCGCAAGTGAAAGGATTTGCAGCAAGACACAACACGACATTCAAAATGAAAGACGTTAAGCTACTGTTTGATAAAGTCATTAAGAAAGTGACACCAGGGAACTGGCGAAAAGCGGTCCATCATGTCATTAAAGAAGAGGAAAAAATGTGGGATCTTGACCATCTGATCGATCCGTTAATTATAACGTCAAGAGAAGATCACAGTTTCTCAGATGACGAAGAACATTATGATTTTTTATAATTTAATTTCTGTATAATGTATTTTGTATTTTTTTATATAATAGTGCACCAGTTTACTATGCATACGGCTTTATTACATCATTTTTAGTGTTTGTGAATGAATAACAGTAGGCAACACCCATAAATTGACCCAAACCCTGGTGGTTCTACCTGCACTTGATGAAAATAAAAACTTTTGCAATAAAATCAATGCCAAATTATGAAAGTGGCCTAAATATTCGTTGGGTCACTCTGTAGTCCCTTTGCATACCTAATGAGCTTTTTTTACACTACACCTTTCTGAAATAGACTACAATGGTTTTTGTATAACATGTCAACAACAGTAGCCAGTTCTGTAAACATTTTAAATATATCTTCGAAAATGTTGTTTATTTTAGTGTTCTGTCATTATGCGATATTATAAATAAATATTATTTTTGCATACTAGGTTGGTTTACTAAAGATAAAGACTTTTTGTAAGCTATTTTAATACAGAAAAAAAATCTAGGAGAAAGATATAACCCAATAAAAATTTGTAGTTCCTTTTCAAAAATCATGGAAACTGGATTGGATTGGAGATTTTTTTTGGTGTAGACATATAAAACTGTTTTTTTTCCTAAAAAAATTTTCCTATAGCAGTGTGAAAAGTATATTAATAATGATCAGCAAATAATTATCTATTTTTAATTGTTTTTGGGGCACTTTTTTCTATGCGGTTTTAAGAGAAATATGAAATATACCGTTTTTATTTAATATTTAATGTTAATTATTACAAAATAATTATTTAGGAAATATCTGATTAAAATTGTAGCTGAGCCATACAAAGTCAGTGAGACCAAATATGTTTTTATGTTATATATAATAATAATAAAATTTAGTATATTATGTCAAAAGTTTACGAAGAGTGTTATAACACATTATATGGAAAATAAAACACTGTCCACTTATTGTGTTTCACAGTTTTTAGTTCAGTTTCCTGACACGGGTTTCGATCTTTTCAGATCATTCTCAAAGGGAATGAATTTAAAAAGCTACTAAATTTTACATGTTGTTATTATGGTATTTATATCTTAAATATGTTTTAAAATTAAAATTGTGGTTTACATGGTAACTAATTATTTTTTTAAATTCTACGTGACAGCTCTACTATTTATTATTTTTATTAGCATTGATAATGAAAAATTTTGTTTTTTAAAAATTGTTGGAAATGACCACCCCGCCCGTCTAATTTAATTTAATTATTTTAATTAAGAACGGTGTGCCTGAGGAGAAAAACGCAAGAGAACATTTTTATGCAGAATTAACCAGGCTAATCCTAAAAAATATTTACATGGAAAAATATCAGTGGCGTACCACTTTTTTTCTAAAAAATATTCTCTATTTAAAATTTTAAAAATTATTCTATGCGCGATAACGCTGAAACGAACGGAGACATCGAGCTGCGGTTTTAATATTTTTTCTAGCAAATTTCATCTACTTTTCGATAATGGGATCATAATTATACCGTATGATTTATTTTTTCGAAGTAAAATCAAAAAATGTGTTATTATTACAAATTGCGCCCTCTAGCATTTTTTTGGAGAACTATTATGGACAACTAAATACGATTGGTGAAAGTGCATATATTTCTCTTTCAAACAGTCTTTAGTTTGCTAAAATCGAATAAGTCGTTTATAAGATACGGCGAATTTAACTGATTACACTTTCAACAGCTCCCCCCCTCTTATTAAAGTCGGTATGCCAATGAGCATAGGACCAAAATTATGCATAATTGTCCAAGCTTTTTAATGGTGTTATCAATACCTTAATGTGGAATTTTCGGAGATATGTAAACTTTTATAATTTACTTTTCAATTACGCCCTCTTGCGGCAGAATGCGGAACTTAAAAATTATTTCCAGGATTTTCTCATGGCCACTTTAGTTATAACTTTTTTTCCTGAATTTCTATGCCCGGTAGTTTCCGAGTTATGGCCGCTCGTCACCCTTAATGAATCACCCGGTACGTATATGGAATAACTAAAAGACTATACCTACTCTTACGATTTACATATAATTTTATTTAATAAACCTCGTTACCATGGAATCTCTAGTTGATTAGATAATTATTAATGGTATAATGAAACATAATACATAATTATGTAGATCGTCTATTTGTCGCAGACAAAAAAATTTTACTGCTAATGGCTTAGTGTATGTTTAACTTTATTATTCTTATTATTGCAGCTATATTATTTTTAGTTGTTTAAATATTTAAACATAAATAGTTTAAAACTGCGTGAGGCTTTCTAATCTAACTGTCATTAAGTAATAAAAAATTAGTTTGATTTAAATCAACTAGTTTCGAATAAGAATAATTTTTTTTAATACATTTTAACCTTTTCAAACCACCTGAAAGTCACTTATACTACAAGATCATATATGTAGTCTAACAGTGTTGGATATCAAAATAAATATTAGATTGCATAGTAGGAACTACCAAAGAGTGAAAACTTTACTATTGGTAGGATGTTACCACCAGCAGATAGGTCTTTTTTTTTCGTTAGTACAGGTACAGGGTAGGTGTCCATACCCAAAGAAACGTACACGAAAGTCTTAAAAAGATTCGAAGCCGCTGAAATGTTAAATTGCGGTGTTGTTTAATCGAATTACAAGAAACTAAGCAAGATTTTGAATTTCTGTTTTGACCAATAGAACGGTGGTATATCTATGTGGGTGTGAGAAAGTTACTTCCATTTAGAAAAAAAATCGAAGTGAAGGATATAAGCCAAAAAAATCCTAAAAAAAAATTATCAAAATTTATTGTATTGTAAAAATTGTTGGGAATTATTTTTTTTAAGGGGGATTTCTACTGTGATGGTCCTATTTTCATCGTTTTTTTACTATTTCTTTCTGGGGATAACAAGACAAATGCAGAAAAAGAAGTTTTCAATTCAATCAATCAAAGATAAGATTAAGTACTAAAAAAAATTGATCAACCCCCAAAAAATTAAAAACTTGAGGGTGCTGAAGTTACCCCCTCAAAAAAAACGTAACTTGCTGGCGGAATTCAAATAAATTTTTCTATTCATGACAAAAATAAAATTGACCCAGATTCTTCAATTGTAAGCATGTAGTTATAGCCCCCATTAGAATCAAGTCAAAACTCGAGTAACTGTTAAAATGGCGCGAGATTTAAATTTTTGTTTTAAAAATTTACCATTTTTTTTGTATTTTAAGGGCCGTAACATTTTCTGTAATATCACAAAATACTTGATTCTAGAGGAGGCTATAACCACTTGTATTCTGAGCATTTTAAGGCCAAAATCATTAAATTCTGATAATTTGAATCTACCGAAGTACTTTCCGCCAGCGCGAAAAACAGGGTTTCGAGAAAAACAACGTTAAAGTTTCAACGGTGGCTCACAACAAAATAGTCTCACTGCCACTTAGTCTGCGATGCCTTTCCCATAGATCACACTCTCCTCTTCCTCGAAAAACGATAAACGATTTGATTCTTCCAGCCTCTTTGCGAGCCTGGCCTGAAGATCGTGATTGGACGAGATGATGTCGCTGGCGACAGAACGCGGCTTAACTCAAAAGCGGCTAGTGGTGAGAACTGACCGGCAATCATAAAATTGAATGTAACTTTTTTTTGAAGTAGATTTGGTAAAAACGTTTACACACAGTTATTTAGAGGCTATAGAGAGTAGAAAAGCGTCGGAAAAAAAATTTCGATTTTTTGAAACCATCACAGTAGAAATCTCCCTTAATAAAAATAACTTTCTCACATTCTCCAATGTCTGTAGAATCCAAATTTAAAAAGTTTTTAAAATTCCGTTAATAAACATGGACAGGATTCAGCGGCAATATTTTAAATGCCGGGTGATACAAGAAAGAAATTTTTTTCGTAATTCTACCAATAACGATTGTAAAATGTGACACGTTAATAAGTGTGTAAATTGTCATTTTTTAACTAATTCAAACGTTTGAAACCACTTCCGGTTTAAAACCGAAGTCAACTTTTAAATTTTGAACAAAAACCCCTTATTTGTATTTTATATTTTAATTCTATATAATATTATCTTTTCAATGACATATCACACTTTACCATTTGTATTAAAAAAACCGCCTAGATCAATTTTCCTTTGTTTTTTAAAATGTCCGTAGTTTTGGTAAAACAAGGTACCATCGCGCCGATAAAAAACTGGGACAGGAAATTTTTCTATTTTCTCCTAGACTATTAAGAATAATTTTACATCAAGCCTGGTACCAGTAAAATGTCATGAAAATTTGCATGTCAATAAAGATTGTCACTTTATGATTGACTCGTCAAACATACAATCATATATTATTTGTAAATATGCCACAATTAACCCCCCAGCAAAAGGCAATTATTTATAGTCGGTTGCGAGATAGTGTTGCTATTAGGGATATTGCAGATGAACTGGGAATAAGCAAGAATACCGTGCTATTGGCAAAACAAAAAATAGCAAGACATGGGACTATTATTAGGAATGCAGGTTCTGGTCCCCCTAAAATTTCTACTGATGATCATGATAGAAGACTGGTTAATTATCTAAGGGATCATCCCTTCGAAACTGCAATCAAGGCAAAAGAAGAGACGAATTTTCCAGGTTCTGCAAATACCGCTAGAGACAGGGTTCGAAATTCCGATATACGAAGCCGTTGTGCTGCCAATAAAAAATTTTTAACCGAAATAAATAAACAGGGCAGGTTAGAATTTGCACATGAATATATTAATCAAATAAATTTATGGGAAACAGTTATATTTTCTGACGAGAAAACTTTTCAGTCATGCAATAATGGGAGAATTCGGGTGTATAGGCCTTCCGGCATGCGGTATGATGAGAGATACACCCACAAAACCAACCAAAGTGGGCGTTTCTCCATAAATGTTTGGGGCTGGATTAGCGCTAGAGGACCAGGACTTTGCCAAATCGTCGAAGGAAGACTAACTGCAGCAGTATACGTTAATATACTAAACGAAGTGATGATACCATCGGTAAACGCTGTATACGGTCAAAATTACACATTTCAGCATGATAATGCTCCAATACACACAGCGCGCATTGTACAAAATTTTCTCCAAGAAAATAACATAGCAGTTCTTCCCTGGGCTTCGAAGAGTCCCGATTTGAACCCGATAGAAATCATTTGGGGTGCCATGGTCAAATCTATGTATAAACATGATTTTCAACCTAGAAACAGGGATGAATTACGTCATAGGATAAATCAAGCTTGGGATGAAATAACTGTCGAATTATGTAGAAACTTAGTTTTAAGTATGCCACAAAGGCTCCAAAAAGTAATAAACAGAAATGGTTCTATGACCAAATATTAATTTTGTGTTGTTTTGACAAACTTTGTGTTCGCAATTTTTTTCTTTTTATTAAATGTATTTTATTACCTGTATTAGCTTTATTTATTATTTTGTGGTAATGGTAAATATAATAATTTATAAAATATTTGACTTTAAAAAAATCTAATAAATTTACTTTATCCATATTATATGATGTTTCTCAAATTTAACCACCCCGTATCGAAAAATACAAAACATTCCATTATGTAACCTAGGTTACTTTTTAAATTTTGAATGTTTTTCCTTTTTAGCTCTAGACACCTTTTATAGTCTAGGGGATATGTATTTCTTACATTGTTTTTGTAAATCTCTTGTCCCAGTTTTTTATCGGCACAATAGTAAGTAGTAAAGAGTAGGCCGTACGTTAAAATGGCTCATTGTAACCTATTTAATAGTATAAAATTGACTTGCTTGAAAAAATGTATCCGTTAGGGCTATTTTATTTGCAACCTGTTTTCTAAAAAAAAAACAAAGCGGAACTTCTCCATTTTTTTTAAAGGACAACCCATATTTGTTTTATTATAATAATATTGCTCATTTAATTTTCTTTTTAACGGTGTATCACAAGTTAAAATTATTCATTTGGTTATAGTAGATATTCACAAGAAATATCATTAATGTAATTTCTAGACTCGAATTAAGCTATAAGAAGTTGAAAAACACAAATATCATTTCTGCATTTATTAGACCAAAATGTGAAATGGTATTAAATTATAATTACGAAGATTAAAATGATCGAATTGTTTTCTACGGCATACGTGACTTATACGGGTCTAGTAATTACATTTATGATATTTTTGTTAATTTCTACTATTACCTAATACATAATTATTAACTTGTGATACACTGTTGGAAAGGAAATTAAAGACCGCGGTTGTGGCTCAGAGGTAGAGTTACTGGCATTCAACCGCGGCCACCCAGGTTCGATTCCCGGAGTGGGCATACGTACAATAAAAAAAAGTATGTCCGAAATTTAGTGGATCTAAGAATGCAGGGAAGAGTGTAAAAGGTATCATCTTCCAACCCACCCCATTCACGCCGGTAACCAGGCCGGATAAGATCGGACATCTCGTGGGGGTGCGGAAGAAGGTACACACTCCCCAATCGGTAGGTCATGCAATGGCAATAAACCAAGGGTTGATAGCCCTTGGGGGGTCTCGCATGACTAAGGATCGTGGTTCGGAACCCACGTTAAACTGTAGATCCCCTCGGGAATGGCCCTGGCAGCGAACGAAGAGGAAAAAAGCCTAATTCGAAAGAAGGGCAGAACGGCAAGGAAATTAAATAAATAATTTTATTATAATAAAACAAAGATGGGTTGCCATTAAAAAAAAATGGAGAAATTCCGTTTTGTTTAAAAAAAAAAGGTTTTAAATAAAATAGTCCTAACGGGTACAATTTTTTCAATTTCTTAAGCAACTCAATTTTATATTATAAAGCAGATTAAAATAAACCATTTCTACGTTTTCATGGCCCACTCTTTACCACTTACATTGTTTTATCAAAGACAATTTAAAAAACAAAGGAATATTGATCTAGGCGGCGATTTTTCAAACAAATAATAAAGTATGATATGTCATTGAAAAGAGAAATTTGCCATAGAATTTAAGCATCGATAAAAATGGGGGGTTTTCATTTGAAATTTAAAAGTTGACTTTACTTTCGGTTAAACAGGAAGTGGTTTTGAAGATTTGAAATGGCCGAAAAATCGCAATTTACACACTTATTAACTCCTCGAATTTTTAAATTTTTACTTTTAAAATTACGAAAAAAATGTCTTAATTTTTTTGTGTCACCCGGTATATATAGAGATAATTTCGTATAGAGCTTTAACCTTTGAAGAAGAATTTAGATGTATTATAATATTCAATTAGTACTTAAGCTTATAATATCAAGCTTCTTGGGTTATACAGGGTGTCCCATAACTTATGGGCCGTAGAGTAACTGGAGATACTAGACATCAAACTAAACCGATTATGTCATAAGTTGTTTTTTTTGATAATTAAAATATTGTGTGGATGTTTAATGGAAAATATCTCGAAAACCGTTAAGATATTAAGATCAATCAAGTACACCTTGTTGACTCAGAAAATGCCCTTCTTTAAGAAGCTATAATTGAAAAACACCTAAGAAAAAAAATCATAGATTTATGAAGCCCAGTGTATGCAACTAGCGCCCTCTAGTTTGAAACTTAAAAATTTCTACAAATTCTTATTTCTTGCTCATAAAAACATAATATTGCCAACTTTCAATTCGATTCATTAAACCGTTTTAAAATTATGGCTTATTTTCAAGAATAAACTTTTACTTTCAACCCCCTGTATCTCTAGAACGAGTAACAATCCGAGAAAACTTATATGACATAATCGGCTTAGTTTGATGAATAGTATCTCCAGTTACTCTACGGCCCACAAGTTATAAGACACCCTGTGTATAACCTTTAACCCTATCTCTTTGTAGTCCCATGTAAGTAAGTAAGAAATTCTGCCCTTCAAAAAGAAATTCTATGTTTTTACAATTCTTGTGAAGCCCTCAACAAGTATACTCAGGACTGCGTTTAGGAAAAAATTGAACTAGATTATAGCGGGAGTCAGGTTTGTGTTCAAAAAATTGTTTTCTGATAGGTTATAGTAGTAGCTGTCAGTACCACTTAGTTCTGAAATTATAACAAAAAATATTTACCATAAATGGACATGTATACACCAGAAACAATTATATATAATACTGATTAACCGCGGATATAACACCTTAATGTTTCTATTTATTAGGCATCAACTGAAAAAATTAGACACTCGTTTGAAGTAGGCAATTTTACCTTATCTTATGTATTTATTTATGAAATCCTAATATATGATTTGTTAGTATATAGCGTCTTAAATAAAATAATTACTCATTGTCAATCATTAATATTGAAACTCAGTTTAATTTAAAATCAATTATATTTCCAGATCTAACAATATGGATTTAACTACTAAGTACATGAAACATAAAGTAAAACTTTTTTAACTACAGCTTCCTTTTCCCAATAATTGGACAAGCAAAATAATCAAAAAGAAATGTTCTTCTTCCTTTCTTCATTTCTTCCTAAGCAAAACCTTCTTCATGGATCAGTTTTCTAAATTTTTACCCATTTTTGGCCAGGTTTGGCCCATTGTGCTTATTTTGTTTAGTTGTTACACCCACTCCGTGAGCCCAGTTCCTTGCACTAGTTTGTGTAGGTCAACGGAAGAGAGGGTAAGGATGCCCTCTGGTTCCAGTTTTGGTTGCCCGAGTATTTGTTGCCTCTTCCGATCCAGTGACTCGCAATGTCAAACTATGTGCTGTACAGTTTCCCTGACTTGTCCGCATAATCTGCAGTCAAGGTATCCATTGTACAGTTGCATTATGTGCAAATGGTTCTTGACAGCCATGTGTCCTGTCAGAATTTCTATAATGGTTTTCAGCTGGCTCGTATTCACTTGAAGTAGCTGTTTCGTTAGTTTTGGGTCTGGATCCTCAATGAAGCTTTTCCTTTGGTGTAGTTCCTGCCTGTTGCTCCAGTAAATATTGTGTTCACTTCGGGACGTCCTATGCTATGCAAGATATCATAAAAGTAAAAAAAGTCCTTAAATTATCACTTTGGAAAGGTGGTCTAGGTAAAGAAAAAGTAAAGATGAATGAAAAGACGAACTGTGACCTTCTGATGCTTTCATTTTTAAGGAAATTAAAATTAGTTTTCACGGTAGGCACCAAGCTTTTACAATTGAAAGCTGCTTTAGAAAAGGTAGAAGGGTTGATGGCCAGTAAATTTATTTAACGGGACGAAATTTAGGATTTTTAAAAAGAAGATACATTTTTATCTTACGTTACCTATCATACGTGTCAACTCAACAAGCTAATAGATAGGGAAGATCATGGTTGTCAGTTTTAAAAAAAGAATTACACACCTTGCTGATTAGAGTGCGTAATTTCTTTATAACGCGCAATTAGTATATTACATAACAAGTGATGAAAGTGATACTTTTCAAACGAGTGCGGAAATTCTCCGAGTTTTAGAATAATCACTTTCACACGAGTAATGTACACTATTTTTCCTACGACCACAAAGAATTATTAAAAAAGCCTTTGATTTGTAAAAAAAAATATTTCAACTCTAGAGTTGAAATTAGCATACCTAGGATTATGTTCCACTTAATATCTGATTTCATATAGTTTGTCAATAGGCTTTTCCTTTATTTGTAGTTTAACATTTTTAGATTTTATAAATATCATAGGAAAAACTAAACCTGAATTAAAGTCTAGATTAACTAAAATGAAAAATTTTAAATTTCAAGGAAATATACATTAAACCAAAATTTAAAAAATCCACCCAACAAGGGAGATTTCAATTTAAAATAATTCTATGAATTATTTAATGTTTTTATAAAAAAAAGTCAAATACTCCTGATGGGATTTGAACCTGCGACCTCCCGTTCTGTAGACCAGAGCTTTAGTGTTTACGCTATGGCTTCCATGGCTACCAATTAACATTTGTTGTTTAAATATATGACCTTTTCTTCAGCACGACTTGTTTTTTCTTTTATTAACCTTTTTTATAATTTCACATGGCGTATTTTCACACTCTAATTCTAAATTACTCGACAAATACATGAAAAATAAGTTAAAACACTTTACAATTACTGATTTCTAAAATTTGTTCTTTTTAATAAATAGGGATGGTCTGTCAAATTGACATCATATGTTTAAATTAAATAGTGTGCCTTGTATTACCACTCTAGAGTTGAAATATTTTCTTTCAACACGCGTGTGATATTCGGCGCTTTCGAGCCAGGTTTACCGTGCTTTTTTTCTCTTTTTCATAGGTGGTCGTAGGAAAACGTATTATACTTTTTCTAGGACTCTTACTAATAAATTAAAGATTGCTTTTTAATTTGCAAAATATCGATTTGAACTTCAAATCTCAAATAATGACAATGTCACTGTCAAATATTCAAAACGCAAGATAGATAAATGTCACGATTTGAGTGGTTCAGAGGCTAACTTGATTGTTATATGAGACATCATAACGCACAACTGTGCGCTTTATTGCATCGTAACGCACTACTGTGTGTTTTTATTCATTACGCACAGTTGTGTGTAAAAATAGATTTGCTTATCGCACATCAATGTTTAATAATATAGGAGTAGAAAAAATTTAATTAACAATTCTTAGGTAAAAATAACATATTGTTGTTCAACAGTATTCAAATTTATTAACTACTATGCTCTCACCAATACTATTGGCTTTTTCAGAGGTAATTTTAGTATAATGAAAAATATTTTAATTTTGTTGTTTTTAATCAAGTTTGTAGGAATTAGTAAATACAATTAGTATGTAACTTTTTGTCACTTTGAAGGTGCAACTTGTATGAATGTGACTGAGAATTGGACCCCCCCATAGCGTTTTCGTATGATTTATTATTACTTCGCTAAGCTACTTCATTCTGAATAGTATCTACTACAACGATGATTTGCCAAAGTAAATATTATTTTTATTGTTGGAAGAATTTTCTAATGAAATACTAAGTGCTTGCGTCAAAATATGCATTGTTATAATGTTATCAGCTTTGGAAATATCGATATTATAAATCACTTTATTTTATTTAAACGACATTATCAAGATCACTGTGCATTTTATTGATTTATTCAAGCTAATTTTGCATTCACCAAGTATGTCTACCGACCAACATTTATATTATATTTATTAATATTCGTTAAATTCGATTATATTATATTATTATATTATAAGTAAAGATGAATGAAAAGACGAACTGTGAAGTTCTGATGCTTTCATTTTTAAGGAAATTAAAATTAGTTCTCACAGTAGCGCACTAAGCTTTTACAATTGAAAGTTGCTTTAGAAAAGGTAGAAGGGTTGATGGCCAGTAAATTTATTTTACGGAACGAAATTTAGGATTTTAAAAAAGAAGATACATTTTTATCTTACTTTACTTACGGCGATCAAACGGCCCTGCAGATAAAAGAAATTGAATGAAGAACAGAAAATGTTTTAAACACTATTATAGCTATTAATATAACGAGATTATTATGCGATTTATAATAGTCGAGGACATTACTAGGTGACGAGGCAACAGCCGAGTCACTCGCAATGTCCGAGACGGTGTTAAATCGCTAATAATCGAGTTGTATTCAAAGCTTTATCGTATCATTGACAACGGCGATGCGAAAATAAAAACAAGGTTTTATGTCATTTCATTTTGGCATTTCAAAAAGTCATCATTAAAATCATGCAAGATTTTGATATTCCTGACGATATATTAGCTGCAGCCAACATTATAAGGTTGAACTTGCTTCCGGAAAAATCTAAAATCCATTATGAAAAAAAATATCGGCAGTTTTGTGAGTGGCGAAATAAAGTACATGTTCAAGGTGCAGAAGAAACGGTATTGCTGGCGTATTTGGCAAAACTCTCTGAGGAATACTCTGCTTCATCCTTATGGCCGAATTATTCCATGTTACGAGCGACTTTAAAACTGAAGGAAAGAGTGGAAATCGACAAATACGGCGCCTTAATACGTTTCATCAAGAAGAAAAATGTTGGATATAGAGCAAAAAAATCAAAAGTATTTACAAGAAAGCAAGTTAACGAATTTATGTGTTCTGCCTCAGACGAGAAGTTTTTAATGATGAAAGTAGCTTTTTTAATTGGAATTGGAGGAGCCTGTCGAACTAATGAATTAGCGAAGATGACCACGGAAGATGTTGACGTTTTAGAGGACAAGCTGATTGTTACTATTCCCAACTCAAAAACCCATAAGAAACGTATTTTCGCTGTGATATTTGACGGCGAAGTCAATTCTGTGCTTTTATTTAAAAAGTACGCAATGTTAAGGCCAGACCATGTCTCTCACCAAAGATTGTTTGTATCATATAGAAAAGGGAAATGTACGGTACAGCCCTGCGGCATTCACTTCTTCTCTAAAATACCTCAAAAAATAGCTAAATATCTCTCACTTGAAAATCCTAATTTGTATACTGGTCACTGCGTTAGAAGATCTTCGGCAAATTTTCTTGTTAATGCTGGAGGAGATATATTAGACCATCAAGAACTTGGTGGATGGGAATCGGCGAAGGTTGCTAGAGGGTATTTAAACGAAAGTGTGACCAAGAAAGTTTCCATTGCAAAATTCAAATCGGCGATGTTTCCGGTAGTGAATTAAGCACTGGGGAACCGCACAAAATTGAAAGGAGTGCATTCAAGTCTTCAGAGGGCATACCTAAGATCGTGGACGTTAAAGACAAAGGTGTATTCAACAAATTTGGAAACTGTCAAAATATTGTTTTAAATGTTCATGAAAAATAGTTCTAATATTATTTGGTATATAACGTATTATGCTTTCGTAGCTAACGTATTAAATTATGGTAACTAATGTATTTTGAGTAACTAAGGAGTTATGTAGGTTTTAGTACGTTTATGATGTTAATAATTATTAATAAAGATATCATATAAAAATGACTTAATCTTCAATGATACGATAAAATTTATAATATCTCTAGACTCCCTATCATAAATTTCACTCAAAGCGATGGTTTAAAAAATGGTTTTAGGTATTTTTTAAATATATTCTTAAGGACTGTATAACTTTTTTTTTAGTTTATAATTTATTGCTCTACGGGTGGGATTCTTAGTGCACGTCTAAAGTTTCTATATCATAGCTGCCAGCCATATAACATGACGTGGGCTTAGATGACCAGCAACCCCACTCATTTTTAGATAATTACAACAAGATTTATACATTAAATGTGACTAAATCTGATATTTCTACTTGCCTTTGTTGGTTTTTTGCTATGCATGTATTTGTCCACCATATTTTCTGATACATTTTAAACCCGGCTCCAACTAAAATCAATCTTAAAATTTTTATTATACGCATTATCAGGCGCTGCTAGTGAGTTTTTTTACATTACACAAATTTTGATGGCAGTAACCTTACAAGCAAGCTATACTTGAGTTTCTTAAAAAATCTTAATTTTGTGTCGAAAAACACCTCTCACATTCCAATGTTCGTCTTGGGAATAGTACATAATATTTCTAATAATTTGACACTTTCCAAAAATGCTTCACCGAGGTTCATTTCTAACAATAGCTGTAAAATGGCAATAGAACCGGCACTATTATAGAAATCTTCACGACTAAACAAAACTTCCAATATTTTCTTTATTTTTAAATGTTTTTCAAATGACGTACCGCTCCTTTTAAATATAATATTTCTTGAAGTCTTAAAATTTCTTTAATACAAGTCACCTTATACACATCAACAAGTTAAAAACGCACATAAACGAACGAAGAAACTAACTAAAAAAGCAAAATAAAACAGTGGTTACTTGTTATGTTTCACAGTTTTTAATTTAGTTTCCTGACACATGTTTCGATCTTTCTAGATCATTCTCAAAGGGAATGAGTACAAAAAGCTACTAAATTCTATGTATTGTTATTATTTATATCTTAAATATTATGTAATAAAAATAAAATTAGGGTTTACATGGTGAATAATTATTTTTTTAAATTCTACGTGACATCACAATAGTATTTGTGATTGGTATATAATAAAATTAAAATTAGGGTACACATGGTTAAAAGCCTATTTTAATTTTAAGGTAAAATACAGATAAATATTTTTCTTTAAATTATTGTTATGAGTTAGAAAGTTAGAAATTCATAAATAAATTTTTTCCAAAAATTAAATTAAAAAATTTATCTTAGTTAAAATTTTGTAAACACACTGTATAATATACCTGTAGTGCGATATGAAAAACCAAAAAATAAGAAAAAATTGACCTAATCTAGGGGCGAATACTTTCCAATAAAAAACAATCGTGGAAGATTGTGAGATACTCATAAATCATAGACATATAGGTGTTTATAAGTACGCCACTGTACATCATAACATTTAGGTACAACTATTGTTACTGAACATAATCAAGCTTTTTATAAGGTACAATAATCACTCGCAAAGTTTGCACGTTACAATGCACAGTGAGATCTAGCTACCAATAAGTTAAAATAAAGCAAGGTTTTCCAAAAAAACTGGTATTTCTTAAAATATAGCAGATATCAAAAATTTGACAAATTACTTTCTTTGCTATGAACCAGTGATTTAATTGACGTAGAGTGATAAAATTTAAAAATATTATTATGAAAGTTACACGCCATTAAAATTGGAGCAAAAATCATCGTCTTCTTTAACACCCTGTATATAAAATTTTCTGACAGTTAAAGAAAATCCAACATTGACAATTGTTTCCCAAGGGATAAATCTATCAACCATTCAAAATCGTAGGTCAATATCGTATCTGGTTCAGAAAATATTAACTGTTAAATTTAGGCGAAATTTTTCTTGCTCGAAAGCAATTGTCCAGCAGTTTATTTGATATGGGTTATTAAATTTATTATTGTTTTTAAGTGTTGATTTAATATTTATTATAATAATTTCCTGGTAACATTGACTAAAAAAGACATTAAAAGCTTAATAACTATTTGAACTCAAAGAACTAAATTCAAATAAAACGATTTTTTTCTGTTTCACAATACTGTTTATTTAAACATTTTTATATTTTCTTGTTTATCACATTTTACTAAAATAAGATAAGTTGATTAAAATTAGCTAGAATTAGATAAACAAATATTAGTTTAAAATAAATCTACATACGTTTTCAATATATTTTAAAATTGGATACAGCTGTTCAACAATCCTTTACATTTCCAAAATAAATTGTTAGGTTATAAAATAACTTTTTCGAAAATCGTTCGGAAATATTGATCTTTTTGATAACATTTCTGAAAGAAAATTTCCTTAAACTTAGTCGTTGCTAGGAAATATTTATTATTGTACTGTAAGGAAATATTATTTTTCTACTCCAACATGGAAATTTGCTGTTTCCTTTACACTTAAGTGGCGAGTAAAGTAAGCTATTCCAGTTAACTGTGCGGGAATATATCATATCCATTCTAGATAGGTAATGAAACTGACCAACCACAGTAGTCAAGAAGCCAAATTGACATGTTGTTTTTAAAAGTACTGACTAATCACAGTATATTATTTTTACTGAGGCTCCGCCTTCTTTTTCAAGACATTAAATTATATAATTTAAATGCATATGGTACAATTTGTTATTAATTTGTTCAATATAATAAAATCTAGACGCATTTATAATAGATTTATCAATAATGCAACCTGCTGAATGTGCATAGAAAATTAATTTCATGTAGCATCATTTATCAGTTGGTTTTCCGATATTTAACTAAACGCTTTGATAGTCCATGCGTTAGAGTGTTGGACTATGAAACCAATGGTCGTGAGTTCGAGCCCGGCAACCTAGAAACGTTTTTTTTACATTTTTTAGCATAAGGTCGTAGAAAAAATATACTGTTCAACTCGAGTGGATTGTCTATATTGCCCTCGGAAGTTTGAGCACTCCGCCTACGGCGTCATATCCACTCTCATTGTACAAACTACTATTCTGTATACGGCTACATGTAAACTAAAATGTGTTAAGCATGACAATTCAATATTACTGTGTTTCCATAGTTACAACACAAATATTTAATGGCATCATTTATTTGTGAACAAAGTTAATAATATTTATTTCAAACTTGTTTGTAATAAGTTATGTCCTTTTAATAATTTTCGATTTACGGAAAAATAGTATGTATACCTCGTAGAAACAGCCACATTCCCGGACTTCGTATTGTCAGTCTCGCCGTGCACCTCGACATACAATCTTTACGGTCGTCCGGGAATGTTCAGCTTTTCCTACTAGGTATACAATGTACTAATATTATATTAAATGACTGCATTATGCGTTAAGGCTAGAGATGCATTAGCATATTTTATTATTTTTTCGTTTCATCAAAAGACCAGCCAAATATCGATCTTTGGAACAAGATTATGTCGATTATACGTTAGAAAAAAAAAGCCAAAAATCACAAACTCATTTCCTTTTAATCATGCATATTTTAAATAAAAACCTTGCCTTAAGCTCGTCGCTTCTTCTTCACTGGTCTAAGAAAATTCTAATTCATACTCTACGCCCTCTCTCCCAAAATAACGTTCAATTTTGGTCACTGACATGCACCTGCGTTGTGACAAAATTGTAGATATAAATATTCAAAAAACGTAAACCGAATTTAGTTTTCAACAAGTTGAAACTTATTTCAACGCTGAACTAAACTTAAGCCGTAAGTGTAAAATGGGATCTTATTGTATTATTTTTCCAGAAACTATGATACGATTTGATTTTTTTTGTTAGATTCCTGGACAAATAAGTTGATTAAAATTAGTGTTTCCATAGTTTCAACACAATTATTTCATGGCATCCTTTATTTGTGAACAAAGTTAATAATATTTATTTCAAAATTTTAACAACTTGATTGTAATAAGTTATGTTCTTTTAATAATTTTCGATTTACGGAAAAATAGTATGTATACCTCGTAGAAAAAGCCACCTTCCCGGACTCTGTATTTTTAGTCTCGGCTTGCGCCTCGACATACAATCTTTACGGTCTTCCGGGAATGTTCAGCTTTTCCTACTAGATATACAGTATACTATTAAGAAACAAAATTAGATTGCAAGAAAAATCATTCAAATCAAATCATAGATTCAGAAATAATATAAAATTAAAAAAAAAGATGTTTGGTTAATTTTGTCCAGGAGTTTATTTAGGATTATGAAACAAAGGATATTATAATATGATCAGATCAGTGATGCACTGACGCCAAATCACTGCTACAAATTGTCATATTGTTAAAAATAATCACTAATAAGTAATAACTACCTATTAAACAGTGATAATGGCAAGCAAATTCTTTTTGACAAAACGGTTATAGTATTTTAAAACTTACTTAAAATCTTTGTAGTAAGGCCGATAGATTTTAGTTCGTACCTATACATTAAGTCAAGGCTGATTTTCGATATTTTAATATTTATTTAAATGTGGCAAAATTATAACACGAATTATGTACGACAAGAATTGCATTTTTGCCCCAAGCAGAGAGCACTATTTAATCGTGAAACGTCTTTATTTTTGACTCGGCGAATGTCAGCTTGCTGTTTGCTTAACCGAGTATGACTCATCGACTACTGGTTTCTTTAAACTAAAATGACTATCCACATTACATCAAAAATATAATAAGTGAAAAAGTTTAGTATTCTTATTAGAATAAGGCACGTCGACTTCGAGCGATCGGAAATACTGTTCATTGGTTGAATTTTGCATGATAATTAATTTCTTACTGGTTAAAGTCAATAAAGAGCGGAGAATGGGCTTTAAAGGCTATGTTTATTAGAGTGTGGTTTCTTGTAGTCTACGTTGACTCTTTAAATTCTTCGTTCGGGAATTTCGCTTTCTTTGTTATTGCTGGTGTTGCAATGCTATATTTATTGAGGTTACTTTTTCTCTACTAACACCGATAGTCAAAAAAAATTTACTTGCATTGTTGCCGTGACAATATCACGCAGTTGACATTTTATAAAAAAACTGAAAACCGAAGTTTGAAATAAAAAATAAAATTTATCCCGAAAACGTATACAGAATTCAATAAAATTATTAGTTAGTAAAAAGTTTTAAAGTAACTACAAAATAGGTTAATATTTAGTAAAGCTTATAATTTCAATCTTATTCACATAAATGATTAGTTAAAAATACCTTATTGTCTAGTTAAACTTAAGGCTGGTACTTTCTGTCCTGATTAAGATATTGGTGACATTTTGCAAGCCAACAAAATCCCGCTATTTAATTTTTCAGGCGCTAAAATCTCAGCACTGGCTGATGTCTTAAACCAGATGTTCGATAGGCTAGAAAGAATTATATTTGGCGCTGAATATGAAATAGGTTTTTATAAAATTGTGTATGTGGATTCCAAGAAAATTACTTTTGATATATCGTTTAGCGGGATTATTTTGGTTGGCAAATGTCACTATTAATTTGATACATGCCTATTTTCATAGCCTACTCGATTGAAAAGGAGTGAATGAGATAGAATTCTGCACTTTGAGGGAACCAGGTGTGAGAACGTCTTTGGGAGGGGGGGGCAGCCTGGGGCAAGTGGCGACCACTTTCTTCCAGCTATGTGGTTTCAAGTTATAACTTTTTTTATGTGCAGGACTCTAGGTATATCTCTGTCACTCCTCCTGACATCACACAAGGTCATTTTAATCCAATAATTAAACCATGTACACAGTAGTTTATCTCTTCATTACTTATAACAATCAAAAAATTGAATAAAGTTAATCATCAATTGTCTAATCATGTATCGAAAGTGCCAGGACTTAATTTTATATTATTAATTTTAAATGTATAATGTAATATAGATATACACA
Source organism: Polydrusus cervinus (assembly GCA_935413205.1). NCBI lineage: Eukaryota > Metazoa > Arthropoda > Insecta > Coleoptera > Curculionidae > Polydrusus > Polydrusus cervinus. Next base: position 19,794,031 of record OW284514.1, on the reverse strand, counting down.
CAATTATTTTTAAATTATAAAAAATATCACAGTTTTTAATATCCACCGTTTATCCTTATATTATGTTAAATTCGTAACAATATAATAATATTTTTTTTAAACTCAATCATGTTTTCATAGTCATTATTCTAGTATCTATTATAATGGTTCGTAAGTTAGATTAGGTAAAAAAAAAGTTGTTAAAAATAATAATACATCATCAATTAAAATGAATACATTAAAAATATTTTTAAAATACGTATTATTCCTGGTCTTGCGTTTTTATAGTGAAAGTATTACCTATCTAAATCTGGAATATTTTAAAAACAAAAATTTTTGGTAAAAGCCATCTACTTGGAATTTACTTGGTAAACTTCAAAGCTCTTATTATTTAACCTATGATAATAATTTACTTTGCATAGTTGAAAAAGAACAAGAATTTGAATAAATAGTCAATATTTAAAGTTTAGTCGTAAAGAAAGAAATGAGACAGTTTAAAGTATTTCTTTACTAATATTACTGGATACGGGCAACCAAAGCCCATCAAACAGGTGGGCACAACAACAACACCTATCCCGATTGTACAGAACACCTGGTCAAACCCAAGCGAGGGCCACAATTGGAAAACCCCCAAAGAAGCTATTGGAATGTTGCTTTTAACGCGTACCCAATTAAAACAAGTGGTTGGCCTACTAACATGCCACTACCACTTAAGAAAACACCTAAGTCGAGTAGGAATTTACAATGAACCCATTAAATGCAGACTTTGCGGCGAAGAGGACGCAACCGCGAATCAAATGTGGTGACAACCTTGGTAGAAATCTACTGGATTTTATAAAAGGTACAAATCTTTTTTAGCAAGGGGCGTACAATAAGCCACTAGGCTGCAGTACAAGAAGCTTGGATAGTACGCCCGACCCCCGTCTTAAGACAACCAACCAGTCAATCAATATTACTGGAGAATCACTTAAAGTGTCTCATTTCTTTTCAATTAACAAATAGGTCTATATTGCTTGACAAATATCCTGGTATCCTGTCCGATAAGGCGTACCTTGGTTCGGTAAGACTATCTGTAGGTTTTAAAATAAATGAGACTTTACTTTTTTAATCTCTTATGTCTACATTTACATTATTTGTTATCTGTTCAGTAAATTATTTGTATTAACAGCCCTCCAGGGTCGGGTTCTCGCCACTGTTGGTCAAAATATATACCTAATGGTATTTCCACTTGCAAATCCTAATAGATTATAGGCGAAAATTCCATTACGCAAACTTGGTGACAAAAAGTAAAACGTTTTAAAGCTTTGGTCTTTGTTAAAAAGTATCACTTTAAATGTTAAAATAAGAAAAAACTATTTTGTGATTATAATTTTAAAAAGCTAAAGCTCTAATAATATTTTTTTAAATTCTTATGAATTACTGATATACCTAAATAATTATTTTAATATTGACGTGCGTCTTATTTGGTCAAAAGATTCAATCAATACTATTATTAATATGACGATAACGTTATCTTCTATTTGCAATTAAATTTAGAATTCGCCACTTTATAATAGTTAATTGGATGTTGTCAAAATTATTGATGAAATACAATGGTTCTCATATCTTGAAAATTATTTACGTTTGACCAAAAGAAAACAATTTACACAGAGCATTTTATTAGATGAATTATTGGTTAAAAAGAAAACAGAATCGTCGATTTTAAACTTTTGTTTGTAAAAAAAATTAATTCAAAAGTTCTTGCTAAGTCAGACTCTGTCAAAAGTCAGAAAAATTGCGTTAATTGCATTTATCCTTAGAGAAGCGGCTACTTAAAAATCAAATCCTGCTATAAATACCTACTTATTTTTTTAAATAATATTGATTGTGATGAAATAGTGGCTTTATGTATCCTTTTTTCTCACTCAATAAATTATCAAAGGAACGAAATAAAACTATTAATAATAATTTGTGGAATTTACAAAATCTTACTGGTAAAAAGTAATCTCATTCATTGCCAAAATTCTATAAAAAAATTATTTCATATCTAGAGTAGCATAATAACTGCCAGACACAAGACCAAACATGGCTACAACCATGATAATAATATCTTTTATTAACCTCCAATGAAACCGACCCCACCCATCTTCCCAATCAACGATAATTTCTATAAACGCTGGTATAAATAACCCCAGTGTTGAGAAGAACACGGCTCCTACCAAATCTATAAGGGTGCCTAAGTGTTCACCACCAGCAGCTGCAATACCTAAAAGCAAAAAAAAATAATAAACATACTAAAGAAAAATAAGCAGATTCAAATATTATTGATTAGCCCCCTAAAATATATTTAAAATAAATCGAACATACTTTATTATAGACTGCAATGTCTATTATGAATTAACTTGGTTTTATGCGTATAATCATTGCTTTGGTTTAACGAATCAGATTGGTGGGAGTTTAATAATCGATGTCAATAATAACAATGTCATTAGAATTTAGAAAAAAGTAAGCCTCGGTTGGTTCTCGAACCAGGAATTTCTTGTTTTTGTGGCATATATAAGCCGCTAGGGGGGGAGGGTTAAATTTCGATTAGGTTAGGAAATAGAAAACAAACTAAGTAAAAATCTTCGTTTAAAAATAGTATAAAAGGTTGAGCTGTAGTTCTTTGTAGTATCCAACTGTCAAAAATTGTGAGACAAATCTCTATTTTATTCACCTGATACAAATTTCAGATTTCGCCTTTAAGAGCCTTCCATATTAACGTGAAACGCGGCATCGTTTACTGGCTTAAATAATTGAAAATTTAATATAAACATTTTACTGAGGTATTAACAAGAACTTCTAGTTTGGCGGATGATACCTTTTTTTTTGTCAAAAAAGAAACTTTATTTTTAAGTTTCAATTATATATAGGTTTAAATTATAGCATCCAGCCATACAGAACATAAAAATAGAAATATTGTGGCTATTCTTTTAAATTTCTTATCTCCACTGAAGCTGTGCCCCTTATTTCTTGTTAAATTCGATTTTATCATATTTTGTATATAAAAAAGACTTTCTATTGCCATCACCAAATACAAGTACAATATGCGCGATGTGGTGGAAATGCACTATTTGTTCATGCTGATTCATCGACTACTGTTTGCTCTTAGGTTAGGTTAGGTAAGAGTGGCAGACCCTTGGTTCTGACCAAACAGTCTTACGTAGTCCTGATTAGGTCCGTTGTGATACCACACGTGTTCCGTAGAACCCACCTACATCAGATCTCTGATGGTTAGTGCGACGTAACCGCGGAAGGATTTTAACAACTCATTCAAACCAGCCACTACTGTTCAGAAATCTGCTCAGCCGTCCAAGTTGTAAGTTGCTTAGTTCCTCCAGGCTATGGAAAGATGGTTCACCCAGAGTAGTGAGCCTCCTTCTTGCGAGGCCAGGGCATTCACACAGAAAATGTTGAATACTTTCTTCCTCTTCCTCATCTCTGCAACTTCTGCAGAAGTCGTTAGTGGGTATTTGCATACGTTCGGCATGTCTACCGAAGAGGCAATGTCCGGTAACAACCGCAGTAATATTTCTCACGTCCTTTCGACTGTGTCTCAATAGCTCTGCGGTTCTCTTTTTATCGAATGTGGGCCACAGTTGCCTGGATGTACTACAGGTTGTCAACCCTGTCCAATTGTTCTGTGCAAGCTGCTTGGCCGTGTAGTCAATCTCCTCTTTGACCAATCCCAGTGGTTTGTTCACTGTATTGTCTGCTAGATCAGCTGGCATGCCTGCGCCCTCTCTTGCGAGCGCATCGGCAGCCTCGTTGCCATCTATTTTGGAGTGTCCAGGAACCCAGCACAGAATAACCCGATGTTGGTTGCCAAGTGTGCATAGATTGTTGCGGCATCGCTTTACGAGCTTTGATTTAACGCTGCTAGAACAGATTGCCTTAATCGCCGCCTGACTATCACTGAAGATGGTGATTGACGAGGCTACTCCCAATCCAAGGTGTTCTTGCAGGATATTGACCGCCTTCTCTACTGCCAGTACTTCTGCTTGAAAAATACTACAATAGTTGTGGAGTCTATACGATTTCTTGCTCTTAACTCATAATAATTATTATTTTTGTAACTTTTTTGGCTAATGGCAATTTAAAAAACGAAACAACAATGTTCAAAAAATATCGTCATCGCAAGAAAATTCAGTTCAGCTAGGTGCATATCCCAGATGCGATGACGACGTAGATGACAGTAGAGAGGGGCTGATACATTAAAAAATGACTTCCCTCCCATAACTTCTCCGGTCAAATGTAACTTACAAAAAAAGTATCCTCAACCACCAAAACGTTGGTTTTAATATCGGTGAATCGATGAACACGATGAATTATTTTGTCGAATCTTGGGAGGCTGCACCCCCTCCCCCTAGTTATTTACCATAATTTTCAATAAAAATGTGTGGTAATTGAGTTTTCCCGGCTTCCTCTATCTACCCTTAAAACCCTTTACTGAGACATTACCAATTTTTTAGTTTTATGACTGCAAGTAAAGAGATTTTTAGTATATACATATATGTAATTTATAAAGAACAGCAGACCTAGAATTGATACCTGTGGCACTTCATGACTTAAGAGGTAAAATCGGTTAGGTTTAGTTATTTAAATATTGTTTTGTGCTTGACCGTTTCTTGTTTATCTTGGTATAAAATAAAGAGTATTTAAGATATAAAATGCAAATCATACACAAATAAGTTATGCAAAAAATTAGGTAACGTGTGTCATACACGACTAAGTCTAAAATGCAAATAAATTGGATAATACACAAACAGACGGACCAGAAAATAATTCCATTTTCTGTACCGCGGGAGTAAGTCCCGCCCACTACCAAAATCCTCATCCAAGTGATAGTTCCGAAAATTTTTGTTTAAGTCAAATTGACCAAATATGCTACATCTGTACCTGAGTAATTAAAGCTGTTTTTTTCGCAGCGATTTTCCAGTGAAATACATGCAAAATTTTAATAACCAAAATAAAAGCAAAATCACAAACTTTTTCTCAAAGCGAAAGCGGATTGAGCTCTTTCATAGCGGTAAAAGATCACTCTGGAACCTGCCAAAAATCCAAAATGGAAAAATCATAATTTATTTACCAGGGCTAACACCTGCCCCAGGGGCGTTGCTTCGTTGATGTGTCCTGGTTAGCATGCTAACCCAGAAGATCTAGTTCTTAAGTAATAATATGTTAATAATATGAAATGTAAATAATATTATATGTAAACAAAAAATGTAAATGAATAAAGTATGTTTTAAATTGAAATTGAACGACTAAGTCTAATTTTTAATAATTTACCTGTTACAAATATTACCAATCCAGTTCGCAATAAGATCTGACAAATGTTGTGTCGATTTTCTGGAATTCTATCCTTAATTCTATTCCAGGTTATCTCCAAAGGAACGTAAAATTGCAACATGAATGTAAAAAATACCGCGATGGATATGCTGGCTTGTACAACTTGAGCTGCTCTGAAATGGTGATACAATAATTAGATATCAAATAATAATAAACCATCATATTATTTTCTTTACATATATCCATAAACATATGCGTTGCGCTCTATCAAAATTCATTGTTGAGGCTAAGACCTGATGATAAAAAAATATCTTTTGTGTATATATTTAAAGGCGCAAAAAACTATTTATCCGAAATATACCAATAAAATGTAAACTTCATATTAATATTGCATTAACAAAATGAACCTAGGCTATCAGAACAAGAGATCACAAAAAATATTCGTTTTTCAAAAGGCTCAACTGTAAAAACTACAGTGGCTAGTCGCAATAAGTTACAGCAGTCCATACTGGAAAAATTCTAGTTTCACTGAGCTTATAATACGGCGAAAGATGTCTGCAAATAAATTGGTCTACAGGATTCATTAAATTTTTTAATTTCTTACGGATTTTATTAAAAAATCTTGGCTAAATGGTGAACGAAATAATTCTTAAGTGACTTACATTTCATTAGAGGGTAAGTTTTTTGTAATAGTAGCGTCAGTATCCGGTCCAAATTTATAATAACCGAAGAATCCAATGCAAGTGTAAAGGCACACAACAACTGTCATGGCAGAGTTTAACACACCAGGACATCCTAAAAATGTCGGCTCAACCATAGAGTTTTCTACAGGCATAATAGTTCCTATTCCTTCCATGGCAAACAATACGGTACTAAAGAATGACGGTATACCTAAAAATATATATTGAAATGTTAATTTATGTAAATGATTTTTTCTATCGTTACCTAACTAAAGTAAATATTGTAAATTTGTATTAATAATAAAGGAAAAATCAAAATATTCTGCTTTAATGGCCAAAATAAATATCTTTATAGACCAAGCTTTCAGAAGTTTTAATTACACCAAAAATATAGTAAAAATTAAAATATTAGATTTAAAAAATCCAATTAATTATGACAGATTATCATTAGAGTATTCATAAAATGTATAATAAGTTTTTTTTTATAATAAATTTTTAACATTTTTTTTAGTGGGCATACGCACAATAAAAAAGTATGTTCTAGTGTAAAATGTATCGTCTCCCAATCCACCCTATTCAAGCCGGTAATCAGGCCAGATGAGATCGGATATCTCGTGGGGTGTGCGGAAGAAGATACACACTCCCCAATCGGTATGGCATCATGACGCAAGAAACCGAGAGTTAGCCCTTGAGGGGAGTGTCGCATGACTGAGGATCGTGGTTCGAAACCCACGTTAAGCTGTAGGTCCCTTGGGGAATGGCCCTGGCAGCGAACGAAGAGGTAAAAAGCCGAATTCAAAAGAGACATATTTTTTGATATAAACTGAAAAATAGTTTTAAAAATTTAGTAGACATGAATATTTCCACAAAAAAAACTCAATGATCTCAAAAATGAATTATATAAAACAAGACATACTTTTCGAACAACTGTATGTCTACTGATCTACTTTAAGACTTACCTAAATCTAATTTTTCAAATATGTTTTTATTAAACGTAAGATTTGAATAATGAAAATTTCACAAAACTTGATAAATTTTCGGGTATTTGATTGTCAAACATAATACTAAATTGTAACTTTTTACCCCCATATTCCCTAAGGGGTTTTAAATTTAGACCAGCGAAATTTTTAGATCTTATAGTTTCCCAGCTGTGTTTCCACCATGTCATTATTTTGATATGATTTTGACGTGTGTGTGTTAATTTAATATTTTTGCCATTAAATTATTTTTAAGGCCAATTCATATTATCGGTCAAGTCACGGTCTGATCACAGTCCGGGCTCAGTCAGATCAAAATATCGGCGGAAAGAAATACGGCGGTCAAGTGACTGGCACATGATCTGACCCTGCCTTATAGTGTGACTGGTGAATTTTAAAAAGAAAGCCACAATAATTGATCTGACTGTGATTAGACCGTGACTGGACCGTGGCTTATAAAGCCGATTAGAGTCACACTAGGTACTCTTTAATATCGATAATATTGTCATTGAATGACAGACGATTTTTGGACTTGCATTGTCTTTATTTATTTTGAATCACAACGTTTCTACTGGTAAGTATCTCCAGTCGTCGTCAGGTGAATACTGAATGAGTATTCTTATACGTTTTTCAGAACGCCAAAAAGTAAATAAGAATTACCTTCCCAGTTGGTGTAAAGATGCCTCTCCGACAACTTGACCTCCCCTATATCATAAAAAATATAATACAGCGTGATCCCAAAAGCTATGACCATCATTGTGTTAGCTATAAAAGAAAATGGCACTAACTGCTTCAATTGCCGCACTTGACAACACAATATCAGTGGTACCAAAATTATCAGCTTGAAGTAGTGGTCCCATGTTGCTGTTTCTGGGTAGTAATAGGAGAACAGCTAAAAAGAGACATTACTGTAATTATATAGGAAAAATGTATAAGCCACCAAACAACGATTTGTTACCTCAACATTAATATAATTTAATAATGTGACATTCGGAGGTATGTGGTATTATGATGATTGTAATATGTATGCAATAGATCAGGTTTTAATATTACCAAGTGATATTCAATGCCAAGCAATATTACAACTCTGCTCAACAGCAATGTGTTTTTTGTTATATTGTTATAGTATTAATTTAAAAATATCGTGCGGTGACTTGGATATGCCTATTTTGTCCATGAAAAGCTAAATGTTTTGTGATATTTTTTATTTTAATGTTATATTGCCTAATATTTACGCCATATTGTCCTTACTGGATCCCCGGCTGCATTCGGCCACATTATTCAATGAGAATGAGACAATAAGAACTGATTAAAGTTGATTGTGCAAGCAACTATATTAAAAAATATCAAAGACCTAAAAGGTGTCATGGCCTATCACCTTGTGATGTTAAGGAAATATAACCTAATAATATTAAGCTGAAATAAGAAAAGTAAGGTCGTCTGCAGTTATATAACAGTTATAGGCTGTTAAAAATGTAACAAAAGTTACCGTTAAACAATGTCTGGTGGAAATAACCAAACAAGCAGTGTAGCAAAAGCACATACACCATTTATGCTATTTTAGCGTGCCCAAGATGAAAAGGGAAGAGGGCAAAGTACGTGAGTCCCCCCCCATCCCACGCCAATATTGCCCAAGGAAATTAAAAAGTATATAATTTTGAGAGTATATACGTTTTTTACTTTAAACTAAAATAATATCCTATAATTGTTCCCATGGGGATTCAAATCTAGACTTCTCAATGTTCACATTGCAATGATGAGGCCAAACATTATCATGCATTGATATAAATGATTCTTTATCGATTAAAAGGAGCCAGTGAGACAGCGTGCCTTTTAAAGAATATCTTTAAGAGGAGCTTTCTAAAAAGTACTTTTCTATTATTTAATATTTTATTACTAGATATTATACGACCATAATTACTACTCTGGTAGCATTATAAATAAACATTTAACTATGTTTTAAAAGACCACATTACTGAAACTAATTAACTTATCCAGGCGCGCACAGAAAAAAATTCGCTTATATGGTTGTTAAACATGCAGAACGAACATAATTTCATAAAAATAAATTGCTTACCTTTGTCATAGACACGGTAATAAATACTATATAAACTGCGTTTCCGCAATAATAGGTTAGCACCAGAGCAATTTCAACAAAGTTTCTGAAAATAAAAAAAGGTATAATTATTATACATTATTTAAATTATTTATAGGTTGAAATAATTATTATACTGTAAACATTTTATTTCGGTAAATAAAATGGTAAACAGTTTAGTGTCCGTATAAGTAAATGGAAAGATTTTAGCGGCAGGCAGATAAAGTAGTGCATCCATCTTTTGCATTAAAGTACACAGGGACGCCAAAGGTAATGGGTTCCCTGGGGCATAGCATTGTATACGGATTGGCGCAGCACCCAGTGGGCTACTGCAGCGCGATCTCTATTTGAATTTAGAAACCAGTAGAGAAAGTGTAGGGATGCGAGAAAACGTTGGCCAACCGTACTTGGTTTATTTAGTTCTATGTTTTCACGTTTGATGGCTATCTTTTGCATTGAGTTCATTCCTACAGATGGCGATACTAGGTTTTCATCACATTTTTATTCTTAAAAATGTCTTGAAAGTATATTTTCGATGTAATGGGAGTTACTTACGGGTTTTTGCTTTCTAATGAGTTCTAACAAGGACAGCCTGTCATTGTCTACCTGTGCCCCAGGGAACCCATTTCCTTTATCGTCCCTGTGTACTTTAATGCAAAAGACAGATGCGCTACTTTGTCCGCCTGCCGCTAAAACCTTTCCTTCTATATTAATACCATCAATTTCTGAAATTTGCCCTCACGCGGTCAGTATTATTGTCATTCCTTGATCCATATTTAGTTAGTTTTAATGATCATGTAGAGTTTCCACTACAAAATAATTATATTATTATTGTAATTTGTCTAGTAGCGAATGGTTTTACTTTAGTCATTTTATGTTAGCTCTTAGCATTTACTCTAGCTCTCCCTACACTCTCAGTAATAATGATGGTGTAGGGTCGCCTAAGTGGGAAATTACATCAGTCTGGTCATAAATTTTAAAAATTTGGCCTTACACGATCGACGAGTATTACTGAGAACTAATTATCAATAGTAGCGTAGCGTATAGGGGGCCAGGGAGGAAGGGGGATAAAAGTATGAAATATCATAGTGTATTGTCTGCTTGAAGGTTGGAGACAATGATGTTTTTTGAATGATAAAAGAGTTTTGGTCTTGCATTGTCTTTATACGCTATACGAACACGAAACCAACAAGTCAAAAAGACAGAAAAAATTGTGTCTACCACATCCACTGCGAATGTGGCCGATCTTACATTGGTAAGACTCTAAAGCCACTTGAAACTAGGGTTAAGGAACACAGAAACAATACGCTTAAAGGAGGAACCGAAAAAGCAGGTGCAGCTGACCATGCCTGGGCACACGGTCAACACATCAAGTGGACAGAAGCTCAAATCCTGCATAAAGAACCACATTGGAGGAAGAGGAAGTTCAAGGAAGCTACCATATACCAGAACCCAGATTGTTTTAGCAAGCCCTCATTAGATATAAGAAATATCTGGAAACCTTTGTTAAGTAGATGTAAACACGAACTAAACGCATTACTGTACCCACCTCAGTTATGCTCCGGTGCACTAGATAGTATAAAGAGCTGTAGTTACTTTACTTAGTTAGTATTCACCTGAAGACGACTGGAGATACTTACCAGTTAAAACGTTGTGATATAAAACAAATACAAACAATGCAAGTCCAAATACAACCAATAGAATCATTACGGACAAGCAACATGGCTTTCTAAGGGGAAAATCTACGAATTCTGCAATACATTCTTTTTATGAAAGGGTACTGGATAGAATTGACGTGGGAGAGTGTCCTGTGGGTATCTTTCTTGATCTGAGCAGGGCGTTCGACTGCGTCAATCACACGAAGTTATGTGACAAACTCTTTAAATACGGCATCAGAGGCACCACTTTAAGCTGGATCGAGACATTTTTAAGAAACCGTAAGCAGTATGTTAGTATTGAGCATATGATCAACGGTGGAAGTACTAAGTTTGAGTCAGAAACATGTAATGTGGAAACTGGCATACCGCAGGGTTCCATATTGGGTCCAATACTTTTTATATTGTACGTCAATGACCTAGTCACAGTTAATCCAAACATCGATTTGACCATATATGCGGACGATACTTCTATGGTGGTATCTAATAAATCTCTGGATGCTTTGCAGGAGGAGTGTGACGGTGATTTGGAAGCTTTGCATGAATGGTTCAGTAGTAATGATCTTTACGTAAATGCCGATAAGACACAGGCACTCCTTTTTCAGTTGCGTCAAAGACCTATCCAAATTCCGCCAATTCTAAATATCAACGGCAATCCTATCTCATTTACAGAAAATGCCAATTTCTTGGGCATTAATATTGATAGATTTCTTTCGTGGAAACAACATTGTCAGTCTATTTGCGCTAGGCTAAACTCTATTTCCTACCAGTTCAAAATGTTACACCCTGTATTAACTACCCAACAGCTATTGACACTTTATCATGCACAAGTAGGTAGCAGAATTTCCTATGGCGTCTGTTTCTGGGGTGGGTCATCTATGGCTTCTGATATTCTTTTATGCCAAAAGAAAATTTTAAGGATTATTAATAATGTACCTTCTACGTACTCCTGTAGAAACCTTTTTAAGGCATATAATATCTTGACTGTGGTATCTGTATACATCTTTGAAATGTGTGTTTATGTGTTTACAAACCAAACGAAGTTTAAGAAGCATTATATGATTCATAATTTTAACATCAGAAATAAATCGAACTTTTGTGTTTCGCACTGTAATCTTAGCATTACCAAGGACTCTCCAAACATTTTGGGGCCTAAATTGTTTAACACTCTTCCTTCTAATTTAAAAAACACTAATAATTTAGTGAGTTTTAAAAACGGTCTTAAAAAATTTCTAGTCAGCAAGACTAATTACAGTTTGGAGGAATTTCTTTCTGGAAATACCTGACTTCGTTTTGGTGTTTATTTTTTATTTATATTTTTTTGTGTTTTATGTGAGTGACGAAATCTATACATTGTAAAATGTCTTTAGAAATATATGCATTTATTATCATTTATTATTATTAAATCATTCATCACAGTGTATGTTAGAGCGACGAAAATGAAAGAAGTAAACTTGGTAATGATAAATATAATTATTCCAATGAATAGGTAATTCATAATCATAAAAGGAGAACACAATTATTGCAAATAAAACTATTATTAATAATAAAAATAGGCCATCGATATAATATTTTCCGTCAGACGAAATTCCTAGTTTTAATCTACCTGTTCAGGTTTGTTCTATTTGCATAATTATTGGGCATCACACACTCCATTATTGACAACTTAGGTCATTGTATACAAACATTGCCTTATCATTTTGTATTTACATTTAATTTTGGTACAAAACACAAGCTACTTAATTGTTGTAAGTAGTTTTTAGTTTAACTTAAAGCAATTGATAACATTAATGAGTTGACTACGATAAAACTGAAAAAAATATCCATATTTATTTTACATTTCAAGGTTTTAAGTTCCTTGATGTTTTTATATACATAAATTGAAAAGTTGCTGAGTATACTTGGGAAACTTTTTATTTGACTGATGTATTAAAAAAAAACTGGCCAATAGACCATGGATAGTTATTGAAGCCATATTTATAAAAAGTGTGCATGGGAATACTTTTACCCCTAGTACAATAACGGTCCAACAGCTTTTTTTGCCTGGGCTAAAAAATTGGTATTTGCATATATAGGGTGATTCCTAAGTTGATACTTCTTTTTTAGCCGTGTATAGAAGACATAAAAATACATTTTCAAATACCTTTTTTCAAAAAACTTAAAAATAGGCGAGATACAAAAGTAAAAAATCTAAGGGCGGGCCTGGTCATCAAAACGTAGTCTGCTATACTTTATGTTGTTTGTCTTATCTCTTATTAGTCGTGCAATTTACGGATCGGTGGTGAGTTATTTGGCAATCCGCTGCGGTGTGTTTTTCTGAAGCAAGTTAATTTTAATTTGGTGACACGTGAAAATAATAAAATTTGAAAAAAATCAACTAGTAGATATGGTGCTAATTTACGGTGAGTGTCATCAAAGTGCGGCTGCTGCTTCGAGATTAGATGCGGAATGCTTTTCCTTGCGGGCTCATCCTACACCCAGAAGATTTCTTAATGTTATTGAACGGGCAAGTTAGGCAGAACCGTATTTGATCCATAATGTAATAAATGAATGTAAGTACCTTATTTTTTGAGTTTTTTGAAAAAAGTATTTAAAAATGTTGTTTATTTTAATGCCTTCTATACACAGCTAAAAAAGAAGTATCAACTTAGGAATCACCCTGTATTATGCCAATTTACAGCCAGAAAGATACCTAGACATCATTAGCAGAGGAAGAATAGTAGGTTTTCGCAGTTTTAAAAATGTAAATTGGTCAGCATTACTGCTTTAGGCAATTGGTAAAATTATTAAAAAAAAATTTTAATTGACGTCAGAATTTATTAAAACCAGAATAAGGAGGTTAACGAACTAAAAAATGTAATAATTAATGGTAGTTCTAACTTATTTTTTAACCAATACGCATTAATAATGATATTAATAATAAAGCGACATAGTAAATTTAAATAACAGACTTCGAGATGATAATGATTTTTTTTTAAATGTAGATTTTACGATTAATTTCGTAATTATATATGATTAAATTTTGTCAAGATTTTACAAAACTGGAAAAATATATTTAAAAATTACATTTTCGTATATTTTATAAATTTAATTAAGTACCTACTTAATTTGCTAATGGATTCAATTGGTGTTACAGCGACAAGGTTTTCAGTGAATGCCATCCACAATACAAGGTTCTGTAAAGTTATTCTTGGTAATGTTTACGGTGCTTGCCGCATAATAGATTTTTCATAAAAATATTTATAAATCCGGAACTACAAGAACCGGGTTTTTCTGTTAAAAACGTAGATACGTGTTTTGTTTACAAACAAGTGCGTGTCGCTCCCCTGTTCTAATTTAAGCAACTAATTTTTTTACTAGTTACATGTTAAAATCAATCTGAAATGTTATTTTTTTCTGTCGAGGCCATAAATTAACTAGGGAGTAATTTACAATTTCCCAATAAGGCAAATGATTTAATGTTAGCCACGATGATTATACCGGGTGGTGCATCGTGGTTGGAAACATAGGAAATCCCATGCCAATTTTAGACTTTGCTCCTTTGTTGACTTTAGAGCGGGGCTGTAGGGAGACTTTTTTAGGGTCACTCTGTGGTGAATGCACATGTGCGATTTGAACAATTTTGGACAACCCGATCTTAAGTTATTTGAATATGCTTTCGGTTGGGTTTCCATTAGAATTCAACAGGTGATGGTGCGCACACCAGCATTGATTGGACTTTTATACTGGATTTAACTAATATTTTCAAATAAAACGAACATTATATTCCAAGCGGATCTTCCTAATAGAAAATGAATTATTTTACTTAAAATAAAACCTACCATTTGCTGCTAAACAATATCCTAAACGATCATAAAATTATTTAAGAACATTAGCGAGTTGGTACTGAGTAATTCCTTAAGATTACATTAAAATTGAATTTTTAACTACTCAAAAAAAAGCTAACACTTTTATAAAGAAAACTTTTACACGCCACCAGAGGAAGAAGTCATTTGGTACGAGGTCAGGAGACCTGGCTGGCCAATTAATTGTTGAGTTTGGACTAACAACGTGCCCATTAAAGGCATTATTTAGATATCCGCGTACCACAAGCGAATTGTGGGCCGGACAACCACCCATTTGGAACCAAATCTCCTGATTTTTCTTAGCAACTTCCTCCAGAGTAAGTCCACTTTGATTTTGAAGAAGATTTAAATATGGTGGATCCGTAAAATTTCCGTCAATAAAAAATGGTCCAATGAAGCGACGTCCAAAAATTCCTGCCCAAACATTCACTTCCTGAGGGTATTGGGTTCAAGTACATGCAAGACGATGTTCATTTTGTAATCTCCAGTACCGATAATTTTGTGTATTCGGCTCATTATTTAATGTAAACGTGCATTAGCTCGCTCCATCATTGCACAACAAAATAGTGTTCGTCGCTCTTTATCCCCTTCTAGCCATTCTTGATGGTTTTGATATTTTTATATGCTCTTTTAAAATTCGCAGTACTGTAGTGTGATATTTTTACCCCTTGCCCTGTGCATATTTTTTTATATTCTTCAACGTGGTCGTAAAGTAAAATATTAACATCTCTATCATTGTTTTCTTCATCTCTCTCATGATTCTGTCCTGTGTATTTGCAGTTGTTTATTACAGTGCCTTTCGCCTAAAACTTAGTAATACCTTTTTGTATAGCCGACATTGTAGGAATGGATCTATCAGGGAAATAAATGGAAGACATCGGATACAATACTTAAGCATTTCCTCGCATAGTACCAATTTATCATAATGATTTTTTCTTTTATTGTATAACTCATAATAATTACCTAGGTAAAAAATTATTGCGAGTAAATAATACTAATACTTTCAAAAAACATTTAACAATTACAAATCACAAATTGCCAAGTCCAATCAATGCTGGTGTCCGCAGCATCACCTGTTGAATTCCAATAAAAAACCAACCGCGATATTCTTTAAATTGGTTAAGATCTGATAGTAGGTATTATTTTATTTATTAGAATGAGCATTAAACTTATCAGAAACGCTCGAAAATATGATTCCAAATTTCGCATGACCAGAAATCCCCAAATGCCGAATATTGTATGCGTAGCTTTAAAGGCTTTGAAGATATTTAATCGTTCCGGTACTTTTTGCTAACCCGGCATAACAACAAATAGGTAATTTTGTTACATTTTCAATTTAAGTAAAATGATCAACAAAACGAATTTTATATTTTACAAGAAATTATATTATTTATATAAATTTTAAGATCTAGGTACAAAGAAAGAAAGAAAATTACAAAC
This sequence comes from Polydrusus cervinus, assembly GCA_935413205.1. Taxonomy (NCBI): domain Eukaryota; kingdom Metazoa; phylum Arthropoda; class Insecta; order Coleoptera; family Curculionidae; genus Polydrusus; species Polydrusus cervinus. Next base: position 19,778,053 of record OW284514.1, on the reverse strand, counting down.
TAATTGCTCCAGGGTCGTAGCTAGAGGGGGGCTGGACAAGGCAAAGCCCTGGTAAAAAAATATTGAGCCCTGGTAAAAAAGATTTTGGAATAGAAGAGAATATTAAGAACATTAGATGAAATTTAAAATGATCGCTCATTTAGTGAACAAGACACTGTCAAATCTGTTGGAATTAAATCAGTTATGTTGGAATACGACTTTAGATTCACTCCTGCTTTTATGAAAAAGTTGCTTGACTTTTGGAACCTTCCGATTCAGCTCTACAAGCTCGTAAATTAGTCTAAAGGAAGCGATTAAAATTATAAAGACAGTAAAAAATAAAATTCGGGATCTAAGAACAAATGATGCCTATCAAAGTTTAGCCAATAATGCTAAACAACTTTTATAGGATGTAGAAGAGATACCAACTGAAAAGAGAGCACCAAAACTGATGAGTGTTACTATGAAGAAATTCTTGGTAATGGAAAATCTGCCATCTGAAATGTGTAATAAAACAAATATTAGTAGCAGTAGCACCAAATCGGTATTTTTTGAGTCCTTGGATCTTGTACAAACCAAAGTAAATATTGGCGATATACGTGTATGCTACCTACATACTTATAGACTTATAATAAATATAGTACATGCTTATAAATGAAGCATGTCAAATGTCAGTCGTTCTAAAATGTAAAAAATTCTACAGCGTCCCGTAAAAATCAAATATCATTAGGCATATTTCAACGTGAGAATATGGGCCCTGGTAAGAAATCGAATAGCCCTACCAAACATTTGGTTCTGGCTACGGCCCTGAATTGCTCTTCTTAGACAAATTAAAATATCTGCTATACATCTTAATACAATATGATGTTTTTTTATTACTCAATTAAAGTAAATAGATGTACATTCCAACACCTTCTAAATGGACAACAATTCGTTAATTTGTTCTAACCAATTTACTAATAACAATACAAAACATAGGCATTTCTAAAATTCCTAAAGGTTTGCATCATTTATGCCTGTACTATTTAGCAACAAAAGTCATCATTTGTTTAGAAATTACCTATAGTTCAATACCGTGAATTGCCAAGGTTGCCGCAATGGACCATTAATATAGTTTTTATTGTCATTTTTTTCATTATTTATGTTTAAAGATAACATTTTAATTCATTCGATATGGTGAACCAAAAAAATAAAAAATAAAATTATTATCCAAATTTTTAACACGAAAGTTGTAGAAATGGTGAAAGTATCGTTTAAATACCTCTGATCCTTGTGATGAGCAGTTTCCCCTAAAGTCGACTCTTTTATTCAACTTATTATAACTCTTTCACTTCAGCCAACTTCGAGTAAAGTATAGAGCTTAGACCTAAGTCCCCGGCCAAGGCGATTAGTATTTATCCATTTTTGTTTTGTAATTTTAATAAGAATAGAAAGAAACTTAGCGACAAGCGGACAGAGTAGTGCGTCTATCTCTTACATTAAAGTATACCGGGACGCCAAAGGTAATGGGTTCCCTGGGGCACAGGTAGACAATGACAGGCCGTTTCGTTCTTATTGGGATGGCGATACTAGGTTTTCATCATATTTTTATTCGTAAAAATATCTTGAAAATATATTTTCACTGTATAGGGATTTGCTTACAGGTTATGGCTTTCTGATGAGTCCCAATAAGGACGAAACAGCCTGCCATTGTCTACCTGCGCCCCAGGGAACCCATTATCTTTGGCGTCCCTGTGTACTTTAATGCATAAGATAGACACACTCTACAGTTTGTTTCTATATATTTTAATAGACACTAAATTTCACTATTTTAATTATTAGTAATGAACTTGGTTACTGTATTTATTACCTATACTGGGTAATTCCGTTTGGGTCAAGTTTACATAATATTTATTGTATAATAAAACAATTTATTTATTTTAATTAATCCTAAGATAAGCGTGCACAACGTATTTAACACTCCTTTCTATCTACTTGCTCACAAGTATTTGCAACGAAGAAAGTGTCAATAATGGCATGAAAGTACTTTTTCCTGATTAATACTATTGAATATATGAAACAACATTTTTATTACAACATAAAAGTGATACAATAAAGATTTAAATCATTCATTTTAAGGCCATGTAATGGACATTTGCAAAACACTAACATTAAATGGGCTAAACCCTAAACCATGCTTTATTTAAAATGTAATTAGGCCATAGGCCATAATGGAATTATAATTTTGGCCAGTTTCTTTCGCAATTGTCGTTAACCATCATGTCATTGTTGTTATAGGAACCCACGCGAATATAAAAATTATCAAATTATATGTGGAATGCATGGCGAAATGGTGTTTTAATTTAATGACACTTCAAAAAAATTTTTAAATAATGTTACAATAGCAAAATAATTTGCTCCTTATATCAAACGATATGAGTTATATCTTAAGGTACTACAAGATATTCCAGCATGATAGAAGAATTTTGGACTACAGACCGACAGCTTAACGTGGAATCCGAACCACGTGTATGCACTAGTTATTCTTTTAACGCCTTCAGAGGTCCATGATGAACTTCTCGGTCCCGATATTAGGAATCACTAGTAGCATACGGCATTTTTTATCCACTAAATTTCGGACAAACTTTTTTTATGCGTATGCCCAGTCTGGGAATTGAACCCGGACCGACACGGTCGAATGTCAATACCTCACATCTGAGCCACTGTTAAAGAAGAAATTTTTTTTTTAATAATAATATTACAAACGCAAAATAATTTGTTCCTTATATTAAATATTTATTTCTTAAGGTATTACAGGATGTTTCAGAATGATAGAAAAGTTTTGGACTTGCGTTGTATTTATTTTATTTTAGATCACAACTTCAACTGGTATGTATCCAGGGCCGTAGCTAGAGGGCGGCTGGCCAGGGCGAAGCCCTGGTAAAAAAACATTGAGCCCTGGTAAAAAAGATTTTGAAATAGAAAAATCAAAAATGTCTGCAAGTTATTTGATAAGTTTAATAAAATAAAATTATTTAAATAATTTCGTCATACGGGTAGAGTCCTGTCCTGCGCCTGTCTGTTCAGTTTTTCCTTTTTTGGAGCTATTTTAAATCAACAAAAATATAACCCAATGTAATAAATTATTTTTACAACAAAAACAAAAAATAATTAGGTAGGTATTTATTTTTTTAGAAAAAAAATTATAGTAAACATTTCAATTGAAACATTTTTTATTGAAGAAGTGTGATGATTTATAATTAAAAAAAATAGTGCGGGAAGAAACGAGAATACTTTATTATGAATATACAAAACGGCACTTAAGAAAGAGTATTTCAAAACCTAAGAATTTGCACCAAAAACTGCTCCTAGATTTACGCTCCAAAAATACATGATATCTGAAAAATCATCAATTTTGGCGTAGAGAGCGATATTTACTTATTTTTAATTATGAAAATTCGAGCCCGAAAATCGCGTGTTAGAGTCATACATACGTCTTATGTTAAAATTTTGGATTGACACTAATATTCATATTGTTTACAAATATAAAAAATTTATTTTTTAATAAGAGCCAGATAGGAAAATCAAAAAAAAGTAAAAAACAAATTTTAATAATTTAGTAGTTAGGTGAATTTTAAGCGAACTTTGGGCGTGGCCCCGAAAATGTTTCGCCTGCGGCTGTTTTCCGTCTTCTTTCCTAGGTACAAGATCATGAAATACATGTAGTCCCAACTGTCCCTTTCTCCAAAAAAAAAATGTCCTACTTACGCCCATTCAGCCCCCCCCGAGCAAATTTTCTGGCAACGCCCCTGCTTATAAAAAATATAATACATGCATATGAATGAAGCATGTCAGATGTCGGTCGTTCTAAAATGTAAAATATTCTACAGCGTCCCTTAAAAATCAAATATCATTATATTTCAACGTGAGAATATGGGCCCTGGTAAGTAATCGAATAGCCCTACCAAAAATTTGGTTCTGGCTACGGCCCTGTATGTATCTCCGGTCTACAGTATACAGTAATTACCTGAAGACGATTGGAGATACTTACCAACTGAAACGTTGTAATTTGAAACAAATAACGACCATGCAAGTCCAAAACTATTATATCATTCAAGAAATATCATCGTCTCCAACCTTCAAACAGACATTAGGATGTTCCATTTTTTTTTAAGTCACACTGTATTTTATTAAATAGCACTTAGGAGAACATTAAAAACTCTTAGCCATTAATTTTAAATCTTTTGTGACATTGTGACGTCATTTAACAGCTATAAGTAATAAATTGTCACCATTCTTTTAGATAAGAAATGTATGTATGTGCCAGTATAATAGCCGGAAACAATGCTCCAAACTAACGAGTGAGTGTCCATACTGTGTTAAAATGGAGTGAATATTATGACCATATTCATTTTTAATAAATTTGTTTGCAACTATACAGCTCTTTTAATATAACATGTCAATAGAAATTGTTTTTGCAGATAATTAACAACATTTCGATTCTTAGTAATTTGTTCAAGCAATTAGGGCTTCAATCGGTTTATATTTCAATAATACTATATATTTTTTTGTGGAAATTCATAAAACTCAAAATTAATGGCGCAGTCCAACCCAAGAAACCAGAAGATTTAAAATCTAATTAGGAAACGAAATTACGTTAAGGCTATCAATAACGCACTACATGAAATAAGGAAATGGTAACATTTTTTTAACATTTTAACAAATTTTCAACCCCCAAAAAATGAAAAACTGAGGGTGCTACAGGATGCTGGAGTTACCCCCTCAAAAAAAAAACTTAACTTGCTGGCGTAATTCAAATAAATTTTTCTATTCATGACAAAAATAAAATTGACCCAGATTCTTCAATTGTAAGCATGTAGTTATTGCCCCCACTAGAATTAAGTCAAAACTCGAGTAACTGTTAAAATGGCGCGAGATTAAAATTTTTTTTTGAAAATTTACCATTTTTTTGTATTTTAAGGGCCGTAACATTTTCTGTAATATCGCAAAATACTTGATTCTAGTCTAGAGGGGGCTATAACCACTTGTATTCTGAGCAATTAACGACCAAAATCATTAAATTCTGATAATTTGACCATACCGAAGCACTTTCCGCCAGCGCGAAAATCAGTGTTTCGAGAAAAACAACTTTAAAGTTTCAACGATGGGTCCCAACAAAATAGTCTCACTGTCACTTAGTCTGCGATGCCTGGCCCATAGATTACACCCTTCTCTTCCTCGAAAAACGATAAACGAGCTGATTCTTCCTGCCTCTTTGCGAGCCTGGCCTGACGATCCTGATTGGTCGAGATGATGTCGCTGGCGACAGAACGTAGCTCTGAGAATACGGCTTAACTCAAAAGCGGCTAGTGGTGAGAACTGACCGGCAATCATAAAATTGGATGTAACATTTTTTTGGAAGATATTTGGTAAAAAAGTTTACACACGGTTATTCTAGAGGCTATACAGAGTCAAAAAATATCGGAAAAAAATTTCGATTTTTTGAAACCATCACAGTAGAAATCCCCCTTAAGCCAATGACCATTGGCTTACCTAATTATTAGTTAAATATTATTTATCTTAAATCAGAAATAAGTACTTAATAATAAAATAAAATATATGTTTAATATTGTTTTGTTTTGTTAATAATGTTTAAACCAAATTGAGCATAACAAAACCAAGAATATAAATTTAAAATAAATGTCTTGTGTTTTTTAAATAATTTACTCGGCTTACTATTAAAACTTTTGTGTACCAACTGCAATCTAACATTAGGTATCGATAATAATAGTGAAAGGTACCGGCGGTGATGCAAACTATTGCCGACACAACTTCCTTGTGGATTACTTCAATCTTTAATTACTTTTGTCGCAAAAACTTGCCGAGCAATCAATCGTACACTATAATCTACATTGTTTAAGTTTAAGATGTTTATCTCATTGATATGACCGTATTTTCTTCCTCCTTATTAACTTTTTTTTTAAAATTTATTCTCAGGATTTTGCGGCCGCCGATAGCCTTTCTTTGTTACCATAATAGTATCAATAAATTAGAAATAATTGTGTAAAAAGAAACCCAGAAAAAAATGTTAAGGATCATTCTGATTAAATATGAAATTAATATATTTTTTTCTTGTTTATTGATCATTCTTTCAATATACCCCAATCGCCTAGCTAGCAGTGGCGACTCGTCAGGTGAAGTAGGTGAAGGAGTTTCACCAAAAAAAATTAAACCAGGAGGAAATTTTTTTGACAATATTAAATACTAATGTACCAATAATATCATTTTAGCCCTTAAAAAATAATTATGTTCGAATTAATAATATTAGTTTAATCCGAATGAAGCCATGCATAATAGGGCTACGGTTAACTCCGATGGACAATAATTATAAGACCTCGTGCATTCTGGCGCGCCCCACCCGATTGTATCCGTGAGCTCAAAGCAGCAAGTGAAGACCCAAGGCCTAATATACAGTCAATTGGCTTTGTTTTTCACCGTTGCTAGGGTTACGTGACGGCAGTCACGCAAACTGCATGTAACAATTTGCATTAAGGTGAAGGGCAATTTAAAAATAGATCAGTCATATGCACCATTGTTTTAGCATTGGTTCGCCTAACCTTAAAGTATTTATTTTGAGGCTTCGCGAAACTTACGGTTATTGATATAGTTTTTACGTAATTTACTGTGCGATTAAAAAATTTTGTTTTTATTTTTCAGTTAATTCAGTATTGTAAAATTATTCAATGTTTGTTTAAGTACCCGCACTATACCTAGCTCTTCACCATTTTTTAAGACCGCGAGCCGCCACTGCTACCTAGAGGGTGAGTTAAGTGTTTCTTCACTAAATTTTGATGCTATCGTATAAAGCATGAAAAAAATAAAATTTCCTTTAGTTTCAGTTTTTAAATTTTTTAATTATTTACTGAAAAAATATTTAAACCAAATACGCTGGTCTAATAAAAGCACGAGGAAGAAGGTACCGACGCCGACGTCACAACATGAAAATGAGCAACCAAGGACAGCCTTCATTTGATAGGCTTGGAGCCATCTTCAACTAGTGGTGGGTCGGTATCTGTGTAACTGCTACTTTGAAACGGACGGTATTTTTTATTAATACCGTCGTAATCGCGCTCCACCTCATACAAGCAAGCAGTTACTCTGGATCTATTAAGATTTTGTCCTTGGCCGCTACACGCTGCCATATGAACCGAGAGAAAGCGACAGCGGCCGGCCTCTTCAGCCATTCGTTGTGAAGCGTGCAACGGCATACGGTATCTGGAGAACAGTAACAGTCTCATGGTTGACGGTATTTTATCTTTGAAGGTATTTTGATTTTGATGACGTGACTCGTAGTTACGGTGCCGGTGTTTTGCTATCAGACACTAAATTTATTTTAATCTAGAACACAGTTTCAAAAACTACTGAAAAAATCCTTTTAAATAAAATAAAATATTAACACATCAAGTTTTGACTAATCAGAGGAATTTTCTTGGTATTTTTTCCAATATAGCAAAAATCGTATCGAAAATTACTCTTAAAAATCGTTTAATTTAATTGACAGAAGATTTGAATTTGATCATTTATTGGTTTGAGATTTCAAGGTCACAGATAGGAATGATGGATTATTTTCTATTTCAACAAATGATTTACTTATTTTTGTAAACCTTGCACTCTAGTTCGTTCCTAGGTAACGATTATACGGTCGCGGTATGAAATGGAACGTTTTATATCAGTAACAGTATTTTGCACCTTTATCTCTGACCTGACTAATATCTCAAGACTGGAGTTATGTTTTTAGTCTTTTCTATTTAAATTATCGGAACAAAGATAACAATAAAATCGGTGACACGCCCCTCAAATGAAAGAAATTCGCGGTTAATAGGATGACGTACACGTACATGCCTTATCGCCTCATGTTTTTAAATTTTTCAGCTTTCCAGCCCTATTGTCATTTGTTTCTACAAAATGTTTGTGGTACTCTCGGATGATTTTTATTAATGGAATATATTTTCTCCACGACCATTACTGAATGCAATAATTCCAAAATCATTTTTAACAATAGAATGTAAAAATTCTCGTTCTTGAGTTGGAATATTTATTCTGAAACACTTGCTTCTTATGCGTTTTGCGTGTATTTTCATTCCATAACAAGATACGGAATGAATGTTCTGTAATTGATCTAAACGACATAGGTTGCCATGAATTTCGAAACTGTCAATGTCAGCAGACAAATTTTAGTGCAAGTCAAAATATGAGTGAAAAATCGGATGAATCAGATATGGAACTAAATAATACTCCACCTGAAATTACAAATATTGCGAATAGTATTTTTGGTCGTGGAGAAAATATAGTCTGCTACTCGGTTAGAATGAAAATTCGATACTCGGATCAAATTTTCATTTCAACCTGGTTACAGAATCAACTATTCAATAGGTTCTAGTTCAGAATGTTAGTGCTGAGTATGATAAATTTAATTATAGTGAAATAGCCCATTACTGCTTAACTTATTTTATGAAAAACTTACTTGGCAAAGCGTGACCAACTTCTTAAAGGTTTAGGTCCTTGCCTGAATACTTCTTCGGCCGTATCTGCAAATCCTAAACTGGGAATTTTCGCTTTGGCGCATACTTTGTGTGAAGCTCGTACCTGAAAAAAAAAGTGTTTAGAAATACTGGCTCTTGGTGGACTTGTATAGTGTTTATTTTATTACTGAACGTATCATAATAAATAATAATAATTAATGTTCACAAATAAAGGATGCCATTAAATATTTGTGTTGTAAAACTATGGAAACACGGTAATATTGAATTGTCAAGCTTAAAACTTAGTTTACAAGTAGCCGTACAGAACTAATATTTTTCTACTCTCACATGGAAATTTGCTGTTTCCTTTACACTTAAGTGGCGAGTAAAGTAGGCTATTCTAGTTAACTGTGCGGGAAAATCTCATATCCATCCTAGATAGGTAATGAAACGGACCAATCACAGTAGTCAATTACAGAGAAGCCATTGTTGTTATTAAAAGTACTGACCAATCACAGTATATTATTTTTACTGAGGCTCGGCCTTCTTTTTCAAGACACTAAATTATATAATTTAAATGCATATGGTACAATGTGTTCTTAATTTGTTCAATATAATAAAATCTAGACGCATTTATAATAGATTTATCAATAATGCAACCTTCTGAATGTGCATAGAAAATTAATTTCATGTAGCATCATTTACCAGTTGATTTTCCAATAATTAACTAAACACTTCAGTAGTCCAGGCGTTAGAGCGTTGGACTATGGAAGCAATGGTCGTGAGTTCGAGCCTGGCAACCTACAAACTTTTTTTTTACATTTTTTAGCATAAAGTCGGAGAAAAAATATACTGTTCAACTCGAGCGGATTATCCATATTGCTCTCGGAAGTTTGAGCACTCCGCCTACGGCGTCGTGCTCAATTTACTTCCTCGTGCGATATGGACATCATTTCCACTCTTGTTGTACAAACTACTATTCCTTACAGTACAATAATAAATATTTCCTAGCAGTTATTTGTTGTTGCCTAGCAACGACTAAGTGTAAGGGAATACTAACTTTTTCTTTCAGAATGTTATCAAAAAAGTCAATATTTCCGATCGACGGCTATTTGTAAACTAAAATGTGTTAAGCTATATTTTAAATAGGGTAATATATTTAAATAAAATTGAACAATGTCAATGTTTTATTTTTAATGTTTATTATAATAATTACACATTCTAAATAGGTGTTTGGCATCCATGATAGAACTAACTGTAGATCATTCATTAATTCAAGTTTTTTATGCTCAGATAACAGTTTTTTGGTTAAGAACCACGTCAGTTCTAGCTCGATTTTTAAAATCACGTGTATTATTTGTTTAAAATAAATTCCTATCAGGTATACCGTGTAAATACAGGTCACGTGAGACTAAGAACAAGTTTATTTGCCAAAATAAATTTTAAAAAGCGGGGAACACAATGAAGAACCACTGATTATCCTTAATAGTTTCGGCACGCAATCGTTTTTGTTTTTGTACCATCGCGTTTATTTTTTAAAAGACGTCTACGAATCGTTGTCAGGTTTAACAGTGGCGTATCATAGCATGATGTAAAAATGTTCTCCTATTTTTTATCTATTTAACTTAAAGAGAGACTTAATAATTTGAGTAGGGGAATAATACACACAGTCTGCTCCACTAGTTTATTATAAGGATCTCAAAGTATAGAGAATCCTAATGTCTTCGTACATGTTTCAAAGGTAAAAACCTTCATCATCAGCGAATAAAATTAATTCGAGGATTTTACAAGAAGAGAGACCCTCAACATTGTGTAAAATCCTTGAATTAATTTTAGTCGCTGATGATGAAGGTTTTTACCTTCGAAACATGTACGAAGACATTAGGATTCTCTATACTTTGAGATCCTTATAATAAACTAGTGGAGCAGACTGTGTGTATTATTTCCCTACTCATAATATCACTCCACTGAGAGATGGACTATTTCCACAAAGCTTAATAATTTGGTGAAAGAAATTTCTACAGATTCTATATACAAAAAACAATATGAAAAATTTACTTTCTTATAATATCACTTTATTGACTGTACAGTGACTGCAGTTTCGTATTACTACTATACATTATCAAACGGAATAACTTAAAACTACGTTGAACAATTGTAAATAGGTTTTTGACAAATGATGCTTATAAATAAATTAAAATAAAAATGGAATATTTTATCCCTTAATCTAGTAATTTATCCGTATTGTATAGAATTGTAAATAGCGAGGAATTCCACAGGTCTGTTTGGTCATTTAGTAGGTTTATGGTAGGGTTTTTATTATGTTTGTAAATTTCTATTGATTCTAAGCCTTTTTGGAGCTTATGGTGCAGTATGTGACATTTTTAAATTATTCACATCTAGGAAACAATGACCTGTCTCCGAACCATGTTTGGCAAATATGGAATTTTCTTTATTTATTACAATTCCAATTTTGCCAAACATTGTTCGGAGACAGGTCATTGTTTCCCAGATGTGAATAATTTAAAAATTTTACATACGGCACCAAAAAGCAAGAGGCTTAATATCTTAGAATCAATAGAAATTTACAAACATAATAAAAACCTGACCATAAACCTACTAAATGACCAAACAGACTTGTGGAATTCCCCGCTATTTACATTACTATACAATAGGGATCAATTACTAGATTAAGGGATAAATATTCTATTTTTATTTTAATTTATTTATAAGCATCATTTGTCAAAAACCTATTTACAATTGTTCAACGTAGTTTTAAGTTATTCAGTTTGATAATGTAGTAGTAATACGAAACTGCAGTTACTATACAGTCAATAAAGTGATATTATAACAAAGTAAATTTTTCATATTGTTTTTTGATAATATGCAATATCACAAAGTAACGGACTACTCAATCAAATATTCTATATACCATCGGAGATATTCGAAGAAAAAAGCTTTCAGTAGAAGTGGTAAATACTGTTACCGATATGAAACTTTTTATTTCATACGCGACAGGATAATACCGCGACCAAGTAACCGTTACTTTGAAATGAACTAGAGTGCAAGGTTTGCAAAAAATTCATCATTCCTATCTGTTACCATGAAATCTCAAACCAATCGTCTGCCAATTAAATTAAACGATTTTTGAGAGTAATCTCCGGCGCGATTTCCGCTATATACCGAGAAATCTCCTCTGATCGACATCGAAACTTTTTCTTTTATTTAAAGTTTTTTTTGCTGGTTTCTGAAACTGTTTTTTCGATTAAAAGTAATTTAGTGACTGATAACAATTATCAGTCCTCTATTTTAGTACCTATTCCAATGCACAAAACTATTTTACATTTTTAATAATATTAAAATATTTTAGTCAAATTGACAACAATGCTTTTGAACTTCTTGAGTAACTTCGTTCATCATCGATACACCGTGGCCACCGCACCAGCAAAACACCGGCAACATAACTACTACGATTCGCTGCGTCAAAATCAAACGGTCCCACGATATATACATACTCATGAACGGCCTCCGCAACAGTTCTCGGCCAAAAAAAATACCTTCAATGACAAAATACCGTCATCCACGAGACTGTTACTGTTCTTCAGATACAGTTTGACTTGCGCACTCTACAACCAACGGCTGAACAGGCCGACCACTCTCTCGGCTTGCATCATAGCGTGTAACGGCGAAAGATGAAATCCTAATAGTTCCAGAGTAACTGCTTGCTTGTATGAGATGGAGCGAGAACCGACGATATTAGAAAATACCGTTTTAAAAAAGCAGTTACACAGATATCGACCCATCACTAGGTTTCAATTTCTGCATCTTATTAATTCGTATGGTTTTTGTCCTAGAAATCGAAACATAGTAAAACAGAATAAAAACTATGGTTTTTAGTAAATTATATTTATACTGGGTGGCCCGTTCTCACCGCAGGATTCCATATTATCTAAAATACTCACCTTTTTAATAATTTTCAAAAACAGAGTTAAAAAGAGCCATATACAGTGTGGTCATTTAAGTGTGCAACATATGGGAACTTTTTTTATTACCGATTTCTCAGAAAATTTTATTCTTGATAAAAGTTGACGCATCTTCGATAATCATATTTGATGTACTTGGAATGGATGCAAGTCAAACGGTGTACAGGGTAGGGCAAAAAAAAAACTTCTACAAGAATAATGTACCCCTATTTCAGAAAATTCAGCAAAATGTTATTAAGAAAAGGTGTTTAGAATTAAAAGTTATGGATAGGTTTGAAAATGTGACCTCCTAAAATAAAAAAACAAAATTTTTTTGAAAATAATAATAATTTCCCAAAAAATTTAAAATAATATTTTGTATTTAAATGCGAGTTTTTTAATTTGAAAATTATCATTATTAATGTTTTATCTTGTTAAAAATAATTTTTAGGGTATTTTAAAGTTGTGCTTAGTGCCCTTGCTACAAACATGAAATTTGTGATTCCTTAATAAATTAAAAAGCTGAGTTAATTTTACAAATATGCTTAAATTTGAAAGATATGTAAAATTGATTTGATTTTATTCAATTTATGAAGGTCTTTAGGGTAAATACATAAAAAAAAAAATTTGGGAAATAATTAATATTTTCAAAATAATTTTGTTTTTTATTTTAGGAGGTCACGTTTTCAAACCTATCCATAACTTTTAATTCTAAACAAATTTTCTTAATTTGCTGAAATTTCTGAAATAGGGGTACTTTATTCTTGTAAAGGTTTTATATTTTTTGCCCTACCCTGTACACCGTTTGACTTGCATCCATTCCAAGTACACCTAATATGATTATCGAAGATGCACCAACTTTTATCAAGAATAAAATTTTCTGAGAAATCGTTAATAAAAAAATTTCCCATATGTTGCACACTTAAATGACCACATTGTAGATATACAATTAAAAATTATTTTAGAAAAATGGAAAATGAGATATTGTTGGTTAAAATAAGACATTTTTAAACCTTGACATTCTTGGAATGGCTTTTATTGGCTTCAGCAGGTAAAAAAAATCTTAGTAGATCTCTAGATAGCACTTTACATTTATTATAGCTTGCTGTGAAGGTGATAATAAGAAAGGAGTTAATTCAATACCATTACTGATTAGTCATTACTTATTGAAACATAATCCAAGCAAAAACATAAGTACTGCAACAAATCTAACAACATTATAAACCTAGGCCGTATTACTGCCCTTTTCTGTTCCTAAAAATCCTAGAACGGCTTAATACAATAAAAACAACAAGTAAAATTAATACGTCATCTAATCTACTGTTACTGGTATTCTCATGCTTCAATGTCTTTAGTTTTCTTTGAAGAAATGTAAGAAAATGAAAAAGGCAATTAAAAGATGTATGTTGAGTATGAATTAACAAATTAAATTATTTTTTGTAATATTTGTATAGAACGAGCGTATTGACCAGACGAGTGCACGCCTTTGGCCACAATAATGGTAAATGTCAGCTGGGACCAGGGTAATCCCCGTGTCAAACCACTTTAGTTTTATTTGGTTGTCCAAAACAAGACGCAGCTGGCGAAACAAAGCCTAATTTATATATATTTTTTATATATTATGTATGATCTTTCTTATCTCTTGCCTACCTATATACCGGGTGACACCCCCCCCCCCCCCCGGCCATTATTTTCGTAATTTTATTTAGCAGTAAAGATTTAAATATAAGACGTTAATAAGTTTGTAGATTGTAGATTGCCAAACCAGAAGTAAAATCAACTTTTAAATTTTAAATGGAACCCCCTTATTTTTAGTCTATATTTAAATATAGAATATAGAATATTCTCTTACCAATGATATATCACAAGTTATCATTTGTTTTAAAAAAGGCCGCCTGGATCAATTTTCCTTTGTTTTTTAAAATGTCCATAGTTTTGGTAAAACAAGGTAAGTAGGATAGAAAGGGTAGGCCATGAAAACGGTAAAAAGGCTCATTTTAACCTACTTAAATAGTATAAAATTGACTTGCTTGGAAAAAATGTATCGTTTAAAGCTATTTTATTTAACACGTGTTTTCTAAAAAAAAACAAAGTTGAATTTCTCCAATATTTTTAAATGGCCACCCATCTTTGTTTTATTTTAATAATATTGTTCATTTAATTTTTTTTCTAACCATGTATCTCAAGTTAAAATTATTCATTAGGTAATAGTAGAAATTAACAAGAAACATCATAAATGTAATTTCTCGACTAAGCTATAAGAAATTTAGTCAAGACCAGTCTAGTATGTCGTGAAAATAAAAATTTTATTTCTGCATTTATTTGACCAAAATATCAAATGGTAGGTATTAAATAAAAATTACGAAAATTGAAATACTTGACATAACTTCTTATGGCTTATACGGCTCTAGAAAAAAATTATATTTTTGTTAATTTCTACTATTACCTAAAATATAATTATTAACTTGTGATACACAGTTAGAAAGGAAATAATAATAAAATAAAAATGTGTTGCTTTTTGAAAATTTCGAGAAATTCCGTTTTTTCTAACAGGTTGTAAATATAATAGCCCCAACGGACACATTTTCCTCAAGCAAGTCAATTTTATATTATAAAGCAGGTTAAAATGAACCATCTTAACGTTTCCATGGCCTATTATCTACCACTTACCTGGTTTAGTTAAAGCTACGGACATTTTAGAAAACAAAGGAAAATTGATCTAGGCTGCCATTTTTAAAACAAATGATAAAAAAATGGAGGGTTTCCATTTAAAATTTAAAAGTTGACTTTACTTTCGCTCAAACCGGAAGTGGATTTGAAGGTTTGAATTGGCCGAAAAGTGGTAATTTACACACTTATTAACTTCTCTAATTATTAATATTAAATAATATTAATTATTAAAATTACGGAAAGCATTGGGGGGTCACCCGGTATTACAATTTTTTTATAAACCGGCACTTTAAAAAAATGCAATAGAAAAGAACGACATACATCAAATTTTCCCTTTTTTTTATAAATAAGCCTGTATTCGGTCTCACTTAGTTCTACTAAAATCGTAGAATGTCTTGTTACAACCCAACATTAGGCTCTTAGGTAAATAGCCCGCGAGCATTCATTTACATTCAGTCAGACCCAGCTACGGGCTATAATGTTTTAAAATAAATGTTAATGGTTTTCTTAACAAATAAACATATTGTTATCCTTGACATAATAAAATGATTCTGTTACAAAAGACTGTTCGCGATCGTCCATTACCATCAGGTATATAAACAAATTATTTTTGATCAATTCATCATACAAGATACAAGTGCTGTAAACACCGACTTAGACAATTGATGCCACCCGGTATTTTTTATAAATTTATTGTTATTTTATTATGTAAGTGTGTTCAACAATTGAATTATAAATAATGGAATTTTCTTAACAAATAACACTAAAAGGTATTTAAGTTGCCCCTTGGGCAAATTTCCGGAAGTCAATAAATAAAAAAATTATTGCGTCCTAAAAACTAAAACAATATAATATAATTTATAATATAATATAATATATTCTTATGAATAAATTAAAATAAAAATGAATGTTTATCCCATAATTTAGTTATTGACCCTTATTACATAGTATTGTAAATAGCAGGGAATTTCACAGGGCTGTTTGGTCATTTAGTAAGTAGTAGGGTTTTTTTTCTGTTTGTAAACTTCTATTGATTCCAAGATCTTAATTCTCTTGCTTTTAGAGGCACTATGTATAATTTAAAATTTTAGTACAGTACACTCCCGATTCTGCGAACTCCGCATTATCCGAAACGACCCATGAACCGGATTATCCGAAATTATTCTTGTTATGCCTCCGCATTATCCGAAATGTCTAAGAAATTAATCAAGTCGATAAACTTTAAAATTAAAACAAGTACTAATTACCTCTTTCTTGAATTTATAAATATGAATACATACTAATGTACCGGGTGGTCAACTAAGAATGACCGCCGGCCATATCTCAGAAACTAGTAATCGTACAGCATCTGGGTAAATTTTTTTATGACAAAAGTGCCCAAGAGAAAATGCTGGAAATTATTTTTAAGTTCCGCATTTTGCAGCAAGAGGGCGTACCTAATTGAAAAGTAAATTTTAAAATTTTACATATCTTCGAAAATTCCACATTAAGGTATATCTTTGATTACACCATTAAAAAGCCTGGACAATTATGCATTATTTTGGTCTTATGCTCATTGGCGTACCGACTTAGATAAGACGGGGGAAGCTGTTGAAAGTGTAATGAGTTAAATCGCTGTAACTTGTAAACGACTTATCCGATTTTAGCAAACTAAACACTGTTTGAAAGAGAAATGTATGCACTTTCACCAATCGTATTTAGTTGTCCATATTAGTTTTCAAAAAAATTGCTAGAGGGCGTAATTTGCAATAATAACACATTTTTAAATTTTACTCCGAAAAAATAAATCATGCGGTATAATTATGATACCATAATCGAAAAGTAGATGAAATTTGCTGGAAAATATATTAAAACCGCAGCTCGATATCTCCGTTCGTTTCAGCGTTATCGCCAATAGAATAATTTTTACAACTTTAAATGAAGAAGCGATTATCTATATATTTTTTAGAAAAAAAGTGGTACGCCACTGATATTTTTCTATGTGGATATTATTTCAGATTATCCTGGTCAATTCTGCATAAAAATGGTATCTTGCGTTTTTCTCCTCAGGCACACCGTTCTTAATTAAAATAATTAAATTGCATTACCGGCGTGAAAAGGGTGGATTAAGGGATTATACATTTTACACTCCTCCCTGCATTCTTAAACCTACTAAAATTAGAACATACTTTTTTATTGTGCGTATGCCCACTCCAAGGATCGAACTCGGAACGCCACTATCGAATGCCAGTGACTCACCGCTGAGCCACCGCAACAGTTGAAATAATGTTATATGTATTGTTTTATTTGTCGAGGGAGACAATATCGATTTATTTTACCAAGTGTGATTACTGATTAGTAATCATTATTAACTGGCGAAACTGGACAGTAATCATACCAAAATGTAATACATTACTTATTTAATTCCTTTAAGAAAAAAAAATGGAATTGTAATTACATAATTTTAATTAAAAATGTAATTTTTTTCATCTGTAGCAAATTAATGAAACATTCCTTATATAAAAGGACTAATGACAGCTATGCATCATGCAGTCTTATTCAATTACTTTGTAATGAAGGAATGCAATAACTAAAAAGTAATTAAAATTCCAAAAATGTAATTGAATCCTTTTTGTAATTTCAATACAATGAGGATTGCCATTTTCTGGTTGCATCAGATAGTTCGGATAGGAATAAATTTTATAAAATCATTTGTTGACCATTTTGCGCTAGGATCGCTATTAGTTAGTTAGTTAAGGCTAAAAGCTTTAATACATTATATAGCCATATAATTTGCCCAGCTTTGTTAACTTGGTTAAACTTTTGCTATCTTAGCTGCTTTATTGTTCCATTTTCTTCTTTCAGGAAAAAAATTACGATACCGTTAACAATTTTTATTTCATCTATTAAACTTTAAAAAGATTACAATGAATACCAAGCAGATAAAAACTAATAAAAATGTGAATATTTTCTGGTAAAACAATTGCTTAAATCTAACTAATCATTTTTGTAAAATTAATAAATTTTAACAAAATTATTTCGCTTTTTTATTAATATTATTATTAATTTTTTTTTATTATTATAATTATTATCATTACTTTATTTGACAGTTGTTCAAAATATAAAAATCTTAGAAGATAGCGTGTTATCCGTACACGACCAGATGTCAATCATAAAATAAAATAGGTAAAACCATCTGTAATGATAAATCACAATAATAATCTAATTAGTGTATAATATTAATAAAGAAATGACGGTAGAGTCTGCAAAAGTTCACAAAGAGGGCGCATTTTTTGTTGGAGTTTTGATATAGGAGAGAAGAATGTAAGGGCTTACTCAACATACGTCGAAAGTGATTTTTTTCACTAAACACAAATAATGTTTAAATTTTAATTGTGATAATGACAATAATGGGATTACTGGTTTACCTGATAAGGCGCCACTGAAATATAATTGGTACTTGCAAACCCAATTAAAATTAAGAAGAAGTCAAGGTTATTTTGTTAAAATATGTATACTTGTTTCAATGAGAACAAGTAGTAAGAAAAAAGTAAATAAAAAATAAGTATTAAATTTTTTTATTGTTTAGTGATTAATAATATACTGGTATGAAAAATAATTAAAACCATCATTGAGAAAAAAAATAATAAGTTATGTAAATAATGTCAATATGATTGATATTTTTAATTTCTCGACAAAAATCATTCTTTATAAAAATGTTGCTTGTAAGAAAATTAAGATTTGTCACTAGAAAATTTAGTTTTTGTATACTGGGAGGTCAAAATCTTTAAAAAAAATAATCTTACCTAAGAGTAAAATACCTTAATTTTACGTTTAAAAAAATACCATTAGGTAATGTTGGTTAGAAATACCTTTTTCGTATCATAATTCAAGATTTATAGAAAATTTATTTTACATCGATTTTTTTCCAAGCCTTCGATTTCTTACATTTTGAAAACAGCTTAGACATGGGGAAAAATCGTGGTTATGTGTATGAATAAATTAGAAAATAGTTGCGTCCTACTAAATCAGCAAAATTGTTGTTTTCAAATTTAAAAAAATCCTTTTAAAGGGGGTGTGCACCAAAAAAAACAACTTTATTTAAAAAAATAAAGAAAAAAAAAACTAAGAATAATGGTCTAAACCACACCCTTCTATCGCAAATAAAAACAGAGATATGCCTCTGCAAAGATGTCATATTTCAGCGTGTGACGTCACAAGAGCTTGGCCGCTGCATAAATCAGTATAGTGCATGGAATTTACGTAAGTTTTAGCGCTTAGTATTCGTCGGGTTGTTGTAATTTAATAAAAACCTTACTGCCTGATAAAAAAATAGTTTGGAGACTAAAAAAATGTACAGAGCTTGCGTGACGTCACGCAAACTTTAACCCGCTATTTCTCAGCAATAGTTAGTCGTAGAATGACGAGGTTTGAACCGTTATTCTTAGATTTTTTTGTACTAAAACTTTAATTTTTGGCGCACACCCCCTTTGAAGATATTTGAGCAAAACCGAATTTTTTTTCAGAGCCACCTTTGATATTTATTATATAATAATGACTGGTGGAAAGGTTGAAAAAACAAGTTTTCTGTAAATAAGTCTTAATGTGTTAAAAATTGCGATAGGGTTGTAATTGAACAAATGTTTGAATTTTAATTCTGCATCGAATGACATAATAATATACAGGGGTTTCAATTTGAAAAAAGAAAAATAAATTGCTTTAAAGTTTGCAAAGTTTGACACTAAATTTTGGACACCCTGTACAATTCGTATTAATCTAACTGGGTTAACAAGACTTTAGGACCTTATTTATTAAGTACCTTTGTAGAATTTTAATAACGAGGCATTATTTTTATTTTTTATCAATTTTTGGCAACCAGTGGTGCAAAACTTTTTTTTTTTAGTTTTTATTTTTTTTTTCGCCTATAATGCTGAACCGATTTCATTAAAATTTTAGGGGTATGTAGGCAACTACAAGATGCCTCCAAATAAGTAAGAAAACATATGGCATGTAATCTAAAAAAACATGACTTATGACGTCACACTTTTTTTGATCACCCTGTATAAACAAAAATATTTTCCTGAAATGCGCCCTAGGATACAGATAAAGTCTGCAAAATATCCAAATCCTAACTTAATTAATAAGTGAGCTACAGAAGACGGGAGGTGTGGCAAGTACCCTGTATATATATGGCTAGGTGTCTCACAGACCCCACCGTACGACTCATGTCCTAAAAGTGACTCTGTACGGGTTACGGGTTAAATACCTTTACTATAATAACAAAATCAAAAACTAAAAGCAATTTATCTAAGATAGTGAGATTACAATTCTTTCGTAAGAACATCCATGACTTTTGTAAAAGTACTGCCTACTGCCGTTACCATTGCAACATATATTCAAAATACGAACCAGGTATTTAATAACTAAATGTTATTTTTATTAAATATCACAGAGTTGTTAATTGGTATAATAAATATTCCAATTGACCACCTTTTTTGGTTATTTTCATTCAGTAACCCTGATTGTCATCTTTATATTTATTTTGTGGTAAGTATGCTAAATAAAAAAAAATTCCAAATTGATTTTTAAATGATTTTCTAAAAATAATTGACTATGATTTTTTGGGGTGTCTCCCGATCATAATATTTAAGGATTCTAAAGAAAAATATTATTACACTTTTTTCATTAATAGTTAGGAAAATAAATTATTAAAATCGAATTAAAATGTTATTTCTAAGAAGAATAAGTATATTATACAGGGTGGAGATTTTAACTATAACGCTGCTTATAGCAGCTCTGGGAATAAGATTTCTCTAAAATGCAAAAATACGTCCTTATAGATTTTTAATGGGCCTCAATTTTGTCATTAAAATTGAGACCCCTAGATGGTGGCGTAGCCCTAACAATCTTTTTTTAATTAGAGGTTACCACTTGTGGCACCTTTTTGGAAAGCTTATCGAGAAATAATTTTGTCCATATGTTTTTTTACATGTGTCAGAAATTAAATAAAAACTAAACTGCTGGACAATTGCTTTCGAGCAAGAAAAATTTCGCCTAAATTTAACAGTTCATATTTTCTAAACCAGATATGATATCGACCTACGGTATTAAATGGTGGGGGATGATAGATTCGTCCCTTGGGAAACAATTGTCAATGTTGGATTTTCTTTAACTGTCAGAAAATTTTATATACAGAGTGTTATCCAATTTTAATGGCGTGTAACTTTCACAATAAAATTTTTAAATTTTATCACTCTACGTCAATTGAATCACTGGTTCATAGCAAAGAAAGTAATGTGTCAAATTTTTGGTATCTGCTATATTTTAAGAAATACCGATTTTTTTGGAAAACCTTGCTTTATTTCAACTTATTAGTAGCTAGATCTCACTGTGCGTTGTAGCGTGCAAACTTTGCGAGTGATTATTATATCTTATGAAAAGCTTGATTATGTTCAGTAACAAATAGTGGTTCCTAAATGTTATGATGTACAGTGACGTACTTATAAACACTTATATGTCTATGGTTTATGAGTAGGTATAGTGTTGGAAAGTTAAAAATTAATAAATACATTTTTTTCCAAAAATTAAATTTAAAAAAGTACCTTTGTTAAAATTTTGTAAACACACTATATAATATACCTGTAGTGCGATATGGAAAACTAAAAAATAAGAAAAAATTCACCTAATCTAATTGAGACATACTCATAAACCATAGACATATAGATGTTTATAAGCACACCACTGTACATCATTACATTTAGGTACAACTATTGTTACTGAACATAATCAAGCTTTTCATAAGGTATAATAATCACTCGCAAAGTTTGCACGATACAACGCACAATGAGATCTAGCTACCAGTAAGTTGAAATAAAGCAAGGTTTTCCAAAATAATCGGTATTTCTTAAAATATAGCTGATATCAAAAATTTGACAAATAACTTTCTTTGCTATGAACCAGTGATTTAATTGACGTAGAGTGATAAAATTTTAAAATATTATTGTGAAAGTTACACGCCATTAAAATTGGAGCAAAAATCATCGTCTTCTTTAACACCCTGTATATAAAATTTTCTGACAGTTAAAGAAAATCTAACATTGACAATTATTTCCCAAGGGATAAATATATCAACTATTTAAAACCGTAGGTCGATATCATATCTGGTTCAGAAAATATTAGTGAACTGTTAAATTTAGGCGAAATTTTTCTTGCCCGAAAGCAAATGTCCAGCAGTTTAGTTTAAGGAACAATTATTATATTAACAATAACTTGAAAACTGTAATGTCACTTTTTTGCATAGCAATTGTTGAAAATGTACCCTATAAATCTGTTAGCACATAACAAACCGATGGTAGAACTCTTCCCTTACTCATTCTAAAACTTCCGGCGTGATTAACCGTATCTCTGCCTGAATCGTTGTCTTCAACTTCTTCAGATTTCTAGTTCTGGTGACTTCTGTATAAATCGTCTTATCAATAAAAATTTAAGGGTGTAATATTCGGAGATTTGGGCGGCCACTCAAATCCGCGCAGTGTTATCCACCTCCATTTGGAAATAACTCTCTTATATTTCTTACAAAGTAAGGAGGGACTTCATCTTGCTTCGATACGTTGACTGCTTCGACCGCGTGTTCTAAAGAATGAAAGGTGGAAGGTAGGGAATAGCGTGTTCTCTGTTTAATCTGTTAAAAGCTACTAATAAGCTCCGTCTGATGCGTTTATATCGGCACCTTAGATTCGAGTTTGGCAATAGTGTATATCACCAGACCTAGAAATTTGGAAGAGTTGAAGACAGGGAGTGGAAAAGATCATGCCAGAAACTTTAGAAAGAGTAAG
Source organism: Polydrusus cervinus (assembly GCA_935413205.1). Lineage (NCBI taxonomy): Eukaryota > Metazoa > Arthropoda > Insecta > Coleoptera > Curculionidae > Polydrusus > Polydrusus cervinus. The sequence goes on along the minus strand of OW284514.1, from coordinate 19,755,127 downwards.
TGAACAGTTCTACCTTCGGTTTGGTCTGTGCTTACAAATTTATGGGGTACATTTTCAACAATTGCTATGCTAAAAAAGTGACATTACAGTTTTAAAGTTATCGTCAATGTAAATGTTCCTTAAATTAGTTTTTATTAAATTTCTGACAGATGGGTTGACAGATGAAAAAAGAAATATATGGACAAATTCTTTTTTCGATAAGCTTTCCAAAATGTGCCACAAATGATATGCTCTAATTTAAAAAAAAAGCTCATTCGGGCTGCGACCCCTCCTTCTAATATCAATTTTTTTACATGATAAAAACGAGGTCCCTTAAAATTATTTGACTCTTATTCTCAGAGCCACCATAAGCAGCGTTCCATTTAAAATCCCCACCCTGTATATAAAATATCTACTTAACTAAAGTTACGTCAGAAATATTTCAAGTTCAGATTAGCTGCTAAAAGCCCCAAGTTTATTAAGGTGGAAATACCCAGATGCCTTTTGGTATCTAAGAGATTGATTTGAAAAAAGAATCATTCCGTCATAGAAGAAAAACATTGATACTAGCTACGAGAGGTACTGCAAAAAGAATCCTATTAAAATTAAACAACAGGATACAGATGTGGGTAGATTACCTGTGTGAATTTTTCATCGTTTTAGTTATACTATATCTAATATTATAGTGTTCTTGATCCTGTGGTTGGAAGCAATGAATGTTATAATTTTTTCAAAGTTGTAAGCTGAATTAGAACCACTTCCTCTTATCATAGGGAGTTGAAATTTTACATATTAACAGTTTTGATGACAAAAAAGTTATTGAATGTCCGATAACCATTTTAGGTGCACTGAGTGTGGCTTTAAGTTAAATAGTAGATGTACAGCGTAGGACAAAAACAAACAAAAAAAATAGAGAAAAACGTTATTTTATGATAAGCATGACCTAATTCTATATACCCAAGATTGACTCTACATGAGGGAGCTCCTCAACAGTTAACAGCACAGATACAAAATTTGTATATGCATTTAATTATGAAAGAATGACGCATTAATTGAAATGAACAGACTAATAAATATATCTAAGAAAAACTAAGAAAGAAATCAATAAATTATTATCTGGTAAAAAAACTATTTTAATAAAAAGTTTTTATTAGAATGCGCTAAAAAGAAGAAAACAGCAATATATAAAATCTTATCGCGAGAAGAAATCTTGACACAGGTAATTTTAAATTTAATGGTGCGTCACTGCGCGGTCTGACGTAGACTTTTCAATTTTATGATTAGTGCGGTCACTCTTTGACAATCAATGTAAAATAAAAGTAACTTGGATGCTTCCCAATCACATTATATGAATAATTACTGCCGATGATGTCAATATAATACGGAATTTCCCTGTTTAAACGGTACTACCCAATACCTAAGCTAGTTCAAAATAAACGTCAAAGGTACTGATTAAATGAACTGGTGTACTAATTTTCTTAATTTAATCAATTTTTTTTTAGAAATGATATATTAACATTAATTAATTTAAAAAATACCGTAAGTACTTTGTTATTGGGGCATATTAGTTATTTTTTCATTGTGGATAACATTGAGCTTAAGAGTGTAGTCTAGTAATTCGCCGATTAATTTTTTTAATCAATATTTCTTATTCTTTTCGCTTTATTTAAAAAGGGGTCAAATATCCGTCCTTGAATAGCAATTGCCTACAGTTTTAAACTAAAGAAATTCTTATTAATGAATTAATAAAAGCAAGAAACGAAATTTTGTGAAATTTGTCCATTTGTATTTTATCGCTTATATTACTTTATAAATTCAAACTTGTTTAACTTTAAATTATAGGTAACTGTGCTTCAAAAATGGGTATTTGGCCGATTTTAGGATAAAAGGAAAAAGTATCGAAATATTGATCCAAAAACGAAGTTTCGAATTGCGTAAACAAAAAATCGAACAGAGGCGTACCGTTTAGAGAAAAATAGCGGTTTAAGGAAACCAATTTAAAATTGAGATACATAACTCAAAATGCGCAATTGGACTAAGTTTTTAATTTGCAGCAACATCTTCATATAAAATTTTGCTTTATATTTTATAATTAAGGTACTTTGATATTAACACATTGACGACCAACATCCAGTATACTGGACATGTCGTTCTTTCTGTGGAGACCGCGTCCAGTTTACTGGACACCTAATTAAACGCATTTAAATGTGTTTAAAATTTGGCGCGGACCCTCAGGCCCGACTGATTTATTTCGTTGGTTCCAGTGTACTGGACGCATTTTAGAAAATTTTGTGTGCGAAAAAAATTATCTATAAAAGTTTTACAAGCCATAAAAAATTAAAAATTTTGTTTTTACCCACCGCTTTTAATGGTTTCCCAGGAAGTTCCGTATTTTGACCATCGGTCAAAAATGTGTTAAGACAATTTCGAAAAAATGGCATTTGCTCCCTTACTATTAACCGCAGGTGAAATCTGAAATCTGAAATATGCGTTTATAGTTTTAAGACATGCATCAACTAAAAATTCACTAAATTTTGATTTTGACCTTATCATATAGAGCAAGAAAAAAAAATCTACTGTTTCGGTTTTTATATTCTTAAATTCTTCTTTACTGAGAAAATAATGAAACAAAATACGCTCTCTAAGAAAATCACTCGAAACCACTTATTGGCATTCCGTTATAGATGTATCGTGCTAACAACTAATATTGATGATGATGACATTGACTTACCAAAATATGAATAGTATGCGTACATAAAATGCCTATAATAATTGTTCCAAAAAGTCCGACCAACAGTCCTGCATTTTTGAAAGCTCTAGGGATCGCCAAAATTCCGGTTCCAAGTGAACTTTTTAATAGATGTATCAGTGCACCTGAAAAACTGTAAAAAATTAGTTTGAATGAAAGAGTCAAGATGATTTATTACAATTTAAATTTTTTTTGTTGATACTTAATATAACAACTATGTGACAGTGGCGGCTCATCAGGTGAAAAATAAAACCCAGAGGAAATTTTTTCGACACTATTAAATATTAATGTACCAATACAGCTACCATTTTAGCCCTTAAACATAATTATGTTCGAATTAATAATATTAATTTTATCGTATATATGATTTCTTTATTAATAATTATTAACATCATAAACGTACTAAAACCTACATAACACCTTAGTTACTCATAATAAATTAGTTACCATAATTTAATATGTTAGTTACGAAAGCGTAATACGTTAGATACCAAATAATATTAGAACTATTTTTCATGAACATGTAACACAATATTTTGACAGTTTTCAAATTTGATGGATACACCTTTGTCTTTAACGCCCACGATCTTAGGTATGCCCTCTGAAGACTGATTAATGACCGAGCAAGCACTCCTTTCGATTTCCTGCGGTTCCCCAGTGCTTAATCCACTACCGGAAACATCGCCGATTTGAATTCGTCTGAGGCAGAACACACAAATTCGTTGACTTGTTCTCTTGTAAATACTTTTGATTTTTTTGCTCTATATCCAACTTTTTTCTTTTTGATGAAACGTATTAAGGCGTCGTATTTGTCGATTTCCACTCTTTCCTTCAGTTCTAAAGTCGCTCGTAACATGGAATATTTCGGCCATAAGGATGAAGCAGAGTACTCCTCAGAGAGTTTTGCGAAATACGCCAGCAATAACGTTTCTTCTGCACCTTGAACATGTACTTTTTTTCGCCACTCACAAAACTGCCGATATTCTTTTTCATAATGGATTTTAGATTTGTCCGAAAGCAAGTTCAACCTTATAATGTTGGCTGCAGCTAATATATCGTCAGGAATATCAAAATCTTGCATGATTTTAATGATGACTTTTTGAAATGCCAAAATGGAATGACATAAAACCTTGTTTTTATTTTCGCATCGCCGTTGTCAATGATGCGATAAAGCTTTGAATACAACTCGATTATTAGCGATTTAACACCGTCTCGAACATTGCGGGTGACTCGGCTATTGCCTCGTCACCTAGTAATGTCCTCGACTATTATAAATCGGATAATAATCTCGTTATATTAATAGCTATAATCCGAATGTAGCTATGCATAATAGGGCCACGGTTAACTCCGGTGGACAATAATTATAAACACTCGTGCATTTTGACGCGCCCCAGCCGACCGTGTCCGTAAGCTCAAAGCAGAAAGTGAAGACCCGACGCCCAACATACAGTCAAGTGGCTTTGATTTTCACCGTTGCTATGGTTACGTGACGTGAGTAACGCGACAGCATGTAACAATTTTCATTAAGGTGAAGGGCAATTTAAAAATAGATCAACGTATGCACCATTGTTTTAGCATTGGTTCGCCTAACCTTAAGGTATTTATTTTGAGGCTTTGCGAAACTTACGGTTATAGATATCGTTTTCCGTGATTTTCTGTGTGATTAAAAAGTTTCATTTTTATTTTTCAGTTAATTCAGTAGTGTAAAATTAGTCAATGTTTTAGTACCCGCACTATACCTAGCTCTTCATCATTTTTTAAGACCGCGAGCCGCCACTGCTATATGAGGAAGCAAATTATTGTTATTTGTTTTAAAGTAGTAAAAGTTTAGTGCCCGTAATAATAAAATAGAAAGAAAAGTTGGCGACACTAACGGCCGCTAATTTTTTTTTCTATGTTATTTGTTTTATTACGTTAGTTAAGTAGCTGTAACTAATTCGACATATTATATGAGAACAAAAAGTTGAAAGTTAACAAAAAAACACATATGTAGGTCACCGTCAAAGTTCCCGGTTAACTAATTTATTAACAATCTTTCAACAACCAGAAATTAATGTAAGTCTTAGAATTATTGGCGACATTTTGCCAACCAACAAAATCCCGCTAAACGATTTTTCAGGCGCTAATATCACGGCAGTGGCTGGTGCCTGAAACAGGATTTTCAATTCGCTGAAAAGAATTAAACTTGCCGATGAATATGAACCAGTTTTTCCCAAAATTGTTTGTGTGGATTCCGAGAATACACGTTTGAAATATCGTTTAGCGTGATTTTGTTGGTTAGTAAAATGTTACTACTATTAGATGAAGAGATATCAAAAAAGGTCTTTATATTTTATTGTTATGCTTGTTTGCAAAGTTTGAAGCAAAAACTCAAAAAACATTTTTTGAAAAATGTATAGAAATATATTTTTATGTTCATATGAATTTAATGAAAATGTGTTAAATGATCAAAAACCCAGCTATTAACTAGATTAGTTAAATCTCTTTTTTTTAATGTTTATATCTACTAAAATTTAGCTTTTTATGTACTTACAGTGAAACCTCTTATAACGGACACCTCTGATAAGCGGACTTCTCTATTAAGCGGACATTTTTTCATAATTCGGAACTAGGTATATGAAATTCACTGAAAATCAACCTCTCTTGGGCGGATTCTCCTTTGGGCGGACGCGGACGGGTTGTTTTCATACAAAAAGTGCGAAAACTCTCGTTTAAACGGACAACAAATTTTTTAAAGTATTTGGGAGACGAATAAGTACGGTGCAAAAACTTTCTGAAGACAGACCGACAACCAATCGCGTATGCGTGGGAGCGCGAAAGGACTTCGTCGAATGAAGGTAGTGTGATTTCCCGAAAGCAGTCCGCCGTTTATTTTGTGAGTTGTAAGGTTAAAATCGTAAACAATGGCAGAAAAACGTCTCGTTTTTTTAGTACTACATCCTATCTAAAACTAGAGTATTTTTATTATGTTTAACAAATGTTTATTTGTACCTACATAAGTGGGTACATATGCAGTAATAATTTTGCATTCCCATATTACCTAATAACAAATTTCCCATGGGCGGACACCTCTATTAGGCGGCTACATTTAGACAGTCCCGTAGGTGTACGCCTAAGAGAGGTTTCACTGTACTTGAGTGTAGTCAGTCCCTGTATCTAAAAACTATATTTACCCTATAATATAGTTATTTTGGAAAAAGTACGCTTATAAAGGACCGATTTTTCTAATTTTGAAAAAACTATACCGTATCTTCTAAAATTATTTCTACAAAATAAAAAAAAAGGTTGAATTGATTTAATTTAAACATGAAAAAAAAAATCGAATTTTTGCTTCAAACTTTACAAACAATCATAAATTTAAAATCTAAACACATTTTCAATATTTCCGCCAAACAAGTAGCCACGTGACAAATGTCCAAATATATTTTTAGGTTATCCATTAAATAATGATAATCGGTATATTTTTTTGAATATTCCAACAATAAAAAATATTACCATAATATGTCATTGTGCCGCTCACTGTATATGACAAGATGTTTTTCTGTAATGCGGACAGTTTATTCAGAAGTTTATTTAAATACTACTCGTTTAACTTTCATTAAAATTTTAATTCAATTTAATAGTAGCCAATATGATTGTTGGGTCATTATTATATTAAACTAGATTTAGATATAACGATGCTAAATTACTACCCACAAATGGAGTAAGCACGAGTGTAATAAATCACATTTAAAAGTTGCAAATATTATAATGAGCAAAAAAAAAGGACGGGGCAATGTATAATAAAAAAAAGAAATTTAAACGTATAATGGATAAAATAATTTTCCTGCTACCAGGCGCGGATTCAAAGTGGGGAGTAGGGCGTATAAAGGGTCAGTATTTCTTTTAGAAGTCGCTTTTGAGAGTACAAAGATTTTTAGAGTCGAGGATGCGTTCTTTTTTTTTTTGTCCCCTCCCCCCCTCTTCCCCTTAGCAAAATCCTGGATCCGCCACTGCCTGCTACCACTATATACAGGGTGCTACAAATTCGTATACGTACTATTGTGCCGATAAAAAACTGGGACAAGAGATTTACAAAAACAATGTAAGAAATACATATCCCCTAGACTATAAAAGGTGTCTAGAGCTAAAAAGGAAAAACATTCAAAATTTAAAAAGTAACCTAGGTTACATAATGGAATGTTTTGTATTTTTCGATACGGGGTGGTTAAATTTGAGAGACATCATATAATATGGATAAAGTAAATTTATTAGATTTTTTTAAAGTCAAATATTTTATAAATTATTATATTTACCATTACCACAAAATAATAAATAAAGCTAATACAGGTAATAAAATACATTTAATAAAAAGAAAAAAATTGCGAACACAAAGTTTGTCAAAACAACACAAAATTAATATTTGGTCATAGAACCATTTCTGTTTATTACTTTTTGGAGCCTTTGTGGCATACTTAAAACTAAGTTTCTACATAATTCGACAGTTATTTCATCCCAAGCTTGATTTATCCTATGACGTAATTTATCCCTGTTTCTAGGTTGAAAATCATGTTTATACATAGATTTTCCCATGGCACCCCAAATGTTTTCTATCGGGTTCAAATCGGGACTCTTCGAAGCCCAGGGAAGAACTGCTATGTTATTTTCTTGGAGAAAATTTTGTACAATGCGCGCTGTGTGTATTGGAGCATTATCATGCTGAAATGTGTAATTTTGACCGTATACAGCGTTTACCGATGGTATCATCACTTCGTTTAGTATATTAACGTATACTGCTGCAGTTAGTCTTCCTTCGACGATTTGGCAAAGTCTTGGTCCTCTAGCGCTAATCCAGCCCCAAACATTTATGGAGAAACGCCCACTTTGGTTGGTTTTGTGGGTGTATCTCTCATCATACCGCATGCCGGAAGGCCTATACACCCGAATTCTCCCATTATTGCATGACTGAAAAGTTTTCTCGTCAGAAAATATAACTGTTTCCCGTAAATTTATTTGATTAATATATTCATGTGCAAATTCTAACCTGCCCTGTTTATTTATTTCCGTTAAAAAAGTTTTATTGGCAGCACAACGGCTTCGTATATCGGAATTTCGAACCCTGTCTCTAGCGGTATTTGCAGAACCTGGAAAATTCGTCTCTTCTTTTGCCTTGATTGCAGTTTCGAAGGGATGATCCCTTAGATAATTAACCAGTCTTCTATCATGATCATCAGTAGAAATTTGAGGGGGACCAGAACCTGCATTCCTAATAATAGTCCCATGTCTTGCTATTTTTTGTTTTGCCAATAGCACGGTATTCTTGCTTATTCCCAGTTCATCTGCAATATCCCTAATAGCAACACTATCTCGCAACCGAGTATAAATAATTGGCTTTTGCTGGGGGGTTAATTGTGGCATATTTACAAATAATATATGATTGTATGTTTGACGAGTCAATCATAAAGTGACAATCTTTATTGACATGCAAATTTTCATGACATTTTACTGGTACCAGGCTTGATGTAAAATTATTCTTAATAGTCTAGGAGAAAATAGAAAAATTTCCTGTCCCAGTTTTTTATCGGCGCGATGGTACCATTGCGCCAAAAAAAAACTGGGACAGCAAAATGTAGTTTAATCTCCCAGACTATTAGCTTGTTTTGAAGTTGTCAATTTAATTTAATTTTGTGACTGACAGTGACGTGTTAAAAGAAATATTTTTAACCACTAAGCTAAAAGCAATCATTTACACTCGATTGAGAGATGAGCATCGCAAATGAATTAGGAATTAGCAAAAATACCTTGTTGGTGGCTAAGCACAACATTGCAGATTATGGAAGTATTGTAAAAGCAGGTTCTGGTCGCCCCAAAATTTCGAATGACGGTCAAGATAGAGAATTAATTAATTTTTTAAAAGATCATTCCTTCGAAACAGCAATAAAAGCTAAAGAAGAAACACATTTTCCTGGTTCGGCTAATACAGCACGTAGAAGAATTCGTAGTTTAGATATAAAAAGTTGTTGTGCTGCCAATAAAATATTTTTGACCGAAGCTAACAAAGAAAAGAGTAGAATTTGCTTATGAATATAAATAAAGGTAATAACTCGTAATATTTTCCGATGAAAAAACCTTTCAAGCATGCAATAATGGGAAAATCCACGTTTATAGGCCTTCTGGTACGAGATACGATGAAAGATATACAAATAAGACTAATCAAAGTGGACGCTTTTCTATAAACGTTTGGAGCTGGACTAGTACAAGGGGCCCAGGAGTTTGCCAAATAGTGCATGGGAGGTTCAATGCACCATTATATTGCAATATACTAAACCAAGTTATGATACCATCTGTCGACGCAGTATAATAATATGGTCAAGATTTTATATTTCAACAAGATAATGCTCCTATACATAAATCCCGCATAGTTCAAAATTATTTAGAAGAAAATCAAATTCGTGTTCTGCCGTGGCCTTTGAAAAGTTGGATATCAACCCAATTGAAAACGTTTGGGGTGAGATTTCAGCCTAGAACTCGGGATGAATTAAGCCAAAGGATAATGCAAGCATGGGATGCAATAACGCAAGAGTATACGAGAAACCTAGTGTTAAGTATGCCACGGCGTTTACAAGCCTTAATCGATAATAACGGCGCAACTATCAAATATTAAAAAAACATGTTATTATATTAAGGTTTAAACATAATTGAAATTAAAATTTATAGGAACATAATATTAAAAAAATCTTGTTTATATTTGTTAGATTTTAAAATACTAAATATGCGTATTTTCATTTTGCCTCGTATTTCTAAGATTGTAGTATTGTTGTTTTGGTGTTAAACCTTTTCACTTCCATGACAACTATTATAGCAACAATGATAACCTTTCCTCAATAGATTTTACATATTCCTTATAGTCAAGGAGCTACTCTACAACAACAATTTTGCTGTCCCAGTTTTTTTTGGACGCAATGGTACAAGGGGATTTCGAAAACGGTGAGAGATACGAAGATGTTTTAATTGCGGCAAAATTTTGTATTTTAGGGCTTAATAAGTTGATAAAAGATTTTTTTTTTTATGTTTTGCAAGATGGCGGTAATATTTTTCAAATTCGACGTTTCGTTCTTTAGATACCAACTTAAAGTCAATTTGTTTACATACGGACCTTGAATTTTAAATACAGTTTTAGGGACTTCTAAGCTTTAGAAATTTAATGCAATTTTTAAAAAAATTTCTCCTGGATGAAATATTTTCATAAATATTTATATTTAGACACACTAAGGTCCGCTAGATCAGTCTCTTGGTAACTTTACCAGTAAGATCATTTTTATGGAAACAATTGTCTCAACAATGGTATTATTCGGAAAATATCGTAAAGTTACCAAGAGCAGGCATTATGTCCGCTAGATCCATCTCCTGGTAACTTTACCAACCAGATAATATCTATGGAAACCATTGTTGAGACAAGCATAGAAATTATCTGATTAGTGAAGCTAACTGTTGCATGTCCTCAATAATGTTTTCTAACCAAACTAAGTAGAAGTTTGGAAGATTGCGTCAAATGATATTTAATATTTTTTTTAATGGTAAATATCAGCCACGTACAAAAAAATTATGTTTAGACATATTATTTACTAGCAAGTAGATGTGCCAGTTCCCTAATACCCAAGTTAAAACTTACCTATTTGAGTGTTCAACTATTCTATGTTCATAGGGATCATATTCTTTTTCATCACATTTTTCTGTTCCATTTGGAATGGGTATTTTCATCTGATCATTGTTTGCTAAGGTGGCTCTGGAAGAAAATATTGGTAATTAGGGCAAAGACAATATTAAACCTTAAGGAATTTGTTAAACCCCGCATTAATTAAAATGATTTAAAAATTAATTCATCAATAAGGTATAGCTCTAAATTAGTTTTAAATATTTTGATATTTTTGCAATTGTTTTGCATGTGGTGGCGAAAAAATAATAAGAATCAAAAATAATTCAAGAATATCGTCAATTAAATTAAACTCTAAAAACAATTTGATTTTTAATAATTAAGTAATTGTTTTTGGAAAATGCCCCCCATTTTTACTTAATCTGTATATACCTATCTTTAACTTATTTTTATATACATACAGGGTGGTCTGTAATGAATAACGCCATAACCACCGATTCTAGACGTAAAAATAATAGTTTTCGGCTCAACATGCCTTAGTAAAATGTTGGTCGTGAGTGAGATACATAGTAGTTAAGATTATTTTCCAAATTAATTTTTTTCCACAGCTCTAGCTATTTTAGACATATGTATAAACATGAAAATTTGTAATAGGGGGTTTTTAAAGGAGAGTAACATGAATCTACTTATGTTTTTCAAATAACTTGTAGAGGCCGGCGCTAGTTACAACCTTCAAGCCACTGAATCACACCTATCATTTTTATATGTAGAGTCTATGGCGCATTCAATACTGACCACCCTGTATATCTATAAGTATATTTTACTTACGTCGAACTGAAGTTTTCTAATGTAAACGTTGATGGATATTTTTCTTTTTTTTCTGTCATGTTAAGAATCTGCAACAAAATAAGTAATATATTATTATAGAAAAACGTATATAAGTACTAGGTACATATGTATGTACCTACTACAGACAGTCTTTGGATTCTTTAAAAATCTTATGCTGTGAGCATATTCATCATTATTAGTTACATAATCATCAATAAATAACATACCACCATCAAACGGCGGTACTGGCATTAGACCGTGACGGTCCGGGTTCGATTCCCGGAGTAGGCATACGCATAATTTAAAAAAAATATGTTCGAAATTTAGTAAGTTTAGGAATGCAGGGAAGAGTGTAAAATGTATCATCTCCCAACCCATCCCATTCACGCCGGTAACCAGGCCGGATAAGATCGGATATCTCGTGGGGTGCCGAAGAAGTTACACACACCCCAATCGGTACGTAGACCATACAATGGCAAGAAACCAAGGGTTGACAGCCCTTGGGGGGTGTTGCATGACTGAGGATCGTGGGTCGGAATCCACGTTAAGCTGTAGGTCCCCTCGGGAATGGCCCTGGCAGCGACCGAAGAGGAAAAAATTACACATAAAAAAAAACAACCATCAAACGACTATAGGCAAGGGCGTTCAAAAAGGGGGGAGGGCACTTGCCCCTGGCTGGGCGAAAAATGTTTATTCATTACAAAAATACCGTTGCGGTATACACATTTTCTACAAAAATTTACAAGTAAAATTTTAACCGCATGATTTAGGAAAAAACAATTACCTCCACGACAGATTGCACAGTTATTTGTACGAGTAAAACTGTAGTATTAAAATTGATACAAATTTCTACTGGTTGTACTAACACACTCTTGCATTCGAGTAAGATTGTTTCAAAGGAATCTCGCATGCAAATTTTTACGTTTAAAGGGGAAACTGTATCTAATCGCTTATATTTGATTTGGCGCGTGAAAGTTTTAAAGTTTGAAAAAAATTATTAGACGTTTCTTCCATAATTCTAGTAAAAAATATCGGATATTTACTAGCACGAAAATAAAAAGAGACTCGTTATGCTTGGGACTAATCGACAAGATTTCCTTTGTGAAATCGGGCGTTAAGAACTTTTTTTATAACACAAATAGACACAGACGTTTACGCATGTGAAATATAAGCGATCGTCTCAGAGTAATTTGCAAGATTTTCTCAAAATCTGATAAAGTAACCCCCATCTTACAGTACCCTTTAACAAAACATTCTAGAAAAGAAGTGATCATTTCTAGATTCACAATAAAAATTAAATAATCAACATTTTGATAGCAACAAACTAACAAACGCTTCCTGATTATTAAACGAAAATAATGAATGAGTTTACGTATGCGATTGATGCATCCAACCAAAATAAAAATATATCGAAATACCTTTCGAATATCAATGATTGTTTATAAACTTAGTTTGGGATTTACACATGAAACGTGAATTTCCTCATTGCGGTTTTTATATTTATTATTATAGGGTAAAGTGAGGTAACTTCTCAAGGCATGCTGTTTGCCCATAGACAATGCCTCAGAAAGGTTTATGATCGCTGTTAGGTTAGGATGCCTTACATTTATACGTCGAGTTAGGGTTTATTTAAAAGCGAGTAGAATGCCTATAATCTGAAGTTTTGTACTTTTGACTTTTGTGTTATTCAAGAAGACTTGTGTCGGATTTCACAAAGAATTTTAATAATAATATAAAATAGCAAGTTTGACTCTGACATAGGTACATGACTTTGAAAGAAATAATTTTAGTCGTACTGGCCCGGTTACCATTATTTTAGGTTTAGGAATGCATGGAAGAGTGTAAAATGTATTATGTAATATCTCTCAACCCAACCCAACCCATTCGCGCCGGTAACCAGGCCGGATGAGATCGGACATCTCGTGGGGTGCGGAAGAAAATACGCACTCCCCAGGTCAGGCAATGGCAAAAAACCAAGGGTTGATAGCACTTAAGGGTGCCGCATGACTGAGGATCGTTGTTCGGAACCCACATTAAGATGTAGGTCCCCTCGGCAATGGCCCTGGCAGCGAACAAAGAGGAAAAAATTACACAACAAAAAAACGTTTTTTAAATTAAAGAGCAAACTAGTAATATCGAGAAAAAAGGGCAAAAAACATTTACAGAACCATATTTAATCCAAGCATGGGTTACTTAGAGGGGGAGAGATAGAAATTTAATTTTCGACATTTGATAGTAGTTGGGTGAGTTTTCAACCAACTTTGGGCTTGGTCTCGAAAATTATTCGCCTTCTTAAGTAAGTACAACATTATGAAATAGGTAGACATGACATGTAGTTCCGGCCGCACCTTCCTCCAGAAAAAAATGTCCTAGTTACGCTTACTGAGCCCCCCCCCCTCTAACATATTTTCTTATTTTGCCACTGGGTTAACGATTAATCTTTTAATATATTGGAGTAAATACTCCATGTACAAATTGGAAAAAATTTAACGACAGCAGAGGACAAAAAATGTGGTATACATTTTGTATTTCGTTATAAACTTTTAATGCTGATACTTTCGACCCAAGTAATTATCCAAGTTTTTTTATCAATTAACTTTGATCTACATAATATTATGTTTTAACTTTCATAATAAGGGTTATGGTATTAACTATATGCCATCAGGGTATAAAAATTTAGTTTTTAACAATATTTCTACACTAAAATTAAAATTTAAAAACCATCACTCTACCAAAGGTATATCTTTGGAATTAAGAAACAAATTTTTATTCCTAACCCCTAAGAAAAGTTTCAGGAGTTTCTAAATATTTCTATAAACCAGCCATTTTTATAGGGGGATCCGTGGCGACACCAGAAGAAATGCAATGGGTGGGCATAACTGTGTCTGATATTTTTAGATTAGGCATAGCTACACTTCCTAATCAAGAGTTAGTTCTGAAAAACTGAGGCTTTCCCCTTCTCGCTCTAAAGTGACTTCCAAATAAAAAAAAACACGTAGCCTCTCCCTGTATCAAACTCCTTCCCGATTAAAAATAAATTTAAAAAAAAACAAGTCCCTCTTCGCTCCTAAAATTTGGGCACTGAACCTATAGGTATAATTCGTCAATTTTGTGGGCCGTGCCCACCTTGGCCTCCCCCCGGGCAAAGAACAAATGGAGCTTTTCGCCTCTCGCCTACTAGACTACTAAGCGGCACTATGTTTGTCGGGCCCTTTGATCAGTTCGCATTCCTTTGTTGTATTTAATTATTTAAATTAATGATAAAGTTATTTTTTAGTTTTGAATGAATTTATATTAAAATAAAAACTCTTCCTAAAATATTTATTTAAAAAAAAAGTCTAATGTTCCCAAAAACTATAAAGAAGCCGCCACCGTCGTCGAGGCGTGTGATTGAACGAATACCTGAAAGTCTACGTCGGTAATGACGGCTTCTTTATTATAGTTCACAAAATAATATTATAAACATTTCTAAAAAAATATAGGTTATATTTTAAAATATTTTTTATTTGTATCATAGGGCGACAAACGTGTATCTTAGAATTGTTTCCTCTAACTTCGTACAACCCGCTGCGCTCTATGTGAAAGCGATAAGTCACTGACAGTAATTTTGGACTTAGGGTATAGTATTCCCAGAGATTGACGGTTACCAAATTATAAATTTTATTTTTAGTACAATAATATCGTTAAAACCTGAATTTGTATTTAGAAAAACTTATTTTGAAACATATTTCATTAAATATAATTTCTTAGACAGGTCATTTTTATTTTTTTTTTAATTCTTGTACAGGATAAACATAAAACAACTCCTATACGTGTCAGTGGATCAGACCGCGCTAAAATTTGCCAGGTTAAGTTGGGCTTTTTTTGGCCCGAGTTACAAAAAAAAACCATTAATTTTTTTTACCAAATTTAAAGGTGTGAGTGTGAAAAAATTATTTTGATGCAGAAAAAAATTTAAAGAAAAAAATATAGGCCTAAAAATAATAACTAAATTTCAATGTTTTGTTTAAAATTTAAAAAAAAAAAAAGCGTGCAAAAATTATTTTAATACAAAAAAAAATTAAAGAAAAAAATATAGACTTAAAAATAATAACTAAATTTCAATGTTTTGTTTAAAATTGGTTGAGAAAAAAAGCGTGAAAAAATTATTTTAATGCAGAAAGAAAATTTAAAGAAAAAATATAGGCCTAAAAATAATAACTAAATTTCTGTTTTGTTTAAATTTGAAAAAAAAATTTTTTAATAGAATTCATTTTCTGACACTCCAAAACAGCTGTAGAATTCAAATTTAAAAAGTTTTAAAAAATCCATAAATGAACATTGGCCAGGATTCGGGCCAAGAGAACGCAATGTTTTTGATCGGATCCACTTAAAAAGGCAACATTTTTTTTATACCCAATTTTTCAGATCATTTCACATTTTAACCTGAAGCGCTGGTGCATTTTTCTCGAAGTATCGCATCTGTGAAGGGGTAAAAAGGGGGATATAAAGCGCGAAATTATTATCTAAATAAAAAATAAAAGCAAACAAACCTGCAACTTTTTCTTTCGGTTATCGAAAAGTTCAAAGTATAATTACGAAACAAGAAATAAAACCGTCGTATCATTCGCACCGATAAATTTTCTGCGAGATGAAGAACCCACTGACACGATAAAATACATACATAAAATATTGTAAAAGTCGCGTTCCAATCGGCCAATGCAATCGTCAATGAATTAAAGACAGGTATGGTAGTAAAAGTATACGAAAGGTCGCGGTGTCGGTACTACCACAATTTTAGCAGCACTCGGAACGTACTAAAGCACCTACCTGTCGCGATGCCGCTTATATTAGTTTATTATGCATAATATTTGGCCTTTAAATTTGTAGCTGATGGTTGTGCGGATTATTCTTTTGTTGGCGAGTTTACGAGTCATCTTCATCTTAGGAGAACCGCCTCCTACTAATTAATAAAAAACTTAGACAGCGAATATTATTGGAGCTGTATAGTTAATTGGAGGCCCTGGCAAAAGTAAACAAAGTAATACTTCAGTGGGTACCAGAACACGAAGGTATTACAGGAAATGAAAAAGCCAATAATCTTGCAGGAAAAGGTTCAGAAAATGCATTCATTGGTCCAGAACCGGCACTTGGAGTACCAAGGAACACAAGAACGAGTTGCCATAAAGGCAATGGATCAGGAGTGAACACAAAATCCACTACAGCAACTGACAGGGATTACACCACAGCAAAAGCTTCATTGGGGATCGACCCAATAAGCCTTACGAAACAGTTGCTTCAAATGAACAGGAACCAGCTGAGAGCCATTACAGGAATTCTGACAGGACACATATGACTGTCAAGAACCATCTGCATAGAATGCAACTGTACAATGGAGACCTTGACTGCAGATTATGCGGACAAGACAGGAAAACTGTAGAGCACATAGTTTGCCATTGCGAGTTAATAGATCGGACGAGGCAAAAAATACTCGGGCAACCAAAACTGGAACCAGGGGACATTCTTACCCCAGTTGACCTAAACAAACTAGTGAAAGGAACTTATTGGATCATGGAGTGCGTGTAACAACCAAACAGGGTGAGCACAATGGGCCAAACCTGGCCTAAATGCATCCAACGCACGAACGGCCCTCGGAAAAAAAAATGACTACAAAACTGCTAGGCCACAAGAAAATGGTTCGGGTTTTGAAAATGTGTCCCTTGAACTTGTTGGTACAGACCCAACCGATGGTAGAACTCTTCCCTCACTCTTTCCAGAACCTCTGGCGTGATTAAAGGTATCTCTGCCCGAGTCCATGCGTTTAACTCTTTCAGTTCTTTAGGTCTAATGATAGAAACCCTACTTATTAAATCCCCCCATAAATACCAATCTAAGGGTGTAATATCCGGGTATCTGGGCGGCCACTCTATAAATCCTCGCCGTACTATCCACGTATTTGAAAATGTAGGTAGGTACCTAATATTTAATAATGCTCTTACATTTCTTGCAAAGTTTTTAATATCAAAACTTAAAAGAATATTCTTTAATAATTATGGAAATCTAGATCAAAGAATATTTTCCAGGCAGGATGGATCACCTCCTTTCTTTATCTCCCTTTTACTTGTTACTATATTATTACAAATTTCGTAGCCAGGGTAAGTGACTTTTTTAATCACAACAGAAGTTCTTGGTGTTTGACGGGGACAATTATTTTTTATATCTGAATTATTGTCTTCCACTCACTCTTCCTTAAATTATAAGGCTATGCAGCCTTGAATTTTATTTAACCAACTAAGGTCTATTCCATCGAGGGTTTTTTCATAGTGGACATGTGATCATCTGTATTCGTTAACACAAATACAGAATTCTCAGGTCATGGCAAAGGGGTTAGCGGAGATAAGGAAGAGGAGCGACGTCCGTCCGGTCTTCGTTAATGGAGTCAAATTAATGAGACATTAATATTGGGTCAATAAATAATAAAATATTGGTTAAAAGTTCAAGAAACTCTATAATTTTGGGAAAGTAACTACTATTGTTTCAAGTAAAAAAACTATTGTCAGTTTGACAATAAAAATAATCGACCCCGGACATTTCTTAGCCTTCCAATATCGTCGATCATGAATCGGTCAAAAAGCCATTTTTGCAGTGGCTAATTTACTGTCGTTCTCTATACTTTTACCATACTAGAAGGCCATAACATTTGGTAAGCGGAACGAATAGCTATATTTTCTCTGTGCTGTAAAATTTCTTTTTTCTGTGACAACACTTACAAGAAACCATTGTCATCCTTTATTTCTTTTGTGGACAAGACTGACAGGTGATAGATGACGTTTAATGGTTGGGGTTTTTCAAGTGTAAATAAATAAAGTATTTAATTAAATAACTTAACCACTCTGGATTGAAAGTGATTTAATTCTACTGATTATACCTTTTATTTAAAATAATCACGCCATTTTCCTATCAATTATTCGTATAGTTATTAAGTTGGGTTATGATTGGTGTACAAGTTTAATTATTTAAGTGCAAATTCAATAATTTAACTTAGAAAATGATTCCACGATCTAGTTTTTCTTTAAGTAGACTTTTAATCATACATTCTTCAAAAACTAGTATTAAAATTGGTAAGTAATAACCTAAGTTATTCTAGACAACAATATAATGTGTTAACATCTTTTAAATCTAGCATTTCGCAATGTATGCCAGTTATCTCGGTCACAACATGACAAAATTTCGTACCAACTAAAATTAAACCTAAAGAAGAATTACTATCAAAACAGATTTGTAACAAAAGATTCCAAAACTGTTCCAATTATACCAGTCACTAAAATTAATGATGGCAAAGAACAGGATGAAAAGCTACGTTCAGGTACCCCGATACTAAAGGTTTTAGCTGACAATTTAAAAAACATTGAGGCAGCACAGAACTCTATAGAAAAAACAATTAAAGAACAAAGTTTAGAGAGTAGCAAGCCTCCAGAAAAATCAAATATAACTACTAAACTAAAGGAAAAAATAATTGGTACTGTCACTGCAGAGAAGAAAGTAGACGCCAAAGATCAACCTGGTAAGCAAGTAATGACCCTATTTCTAACAACATTTATTTTTTAATTGTTTTATTTTTATTAATTAAATACTTAGGTACTGCTGGTAAAGGTTGAAAATATGATGTAAAAGATGTACTTAGGTAAGGATGATATTCTTAAAAAGGCTATAAGGCATTTTCACCTTGGTTCCTCTTTGATTTTAATGAGGTTTATGTCTACATTTAGATTTATAGTCGAACCTGGATATAAATTACTCGAGATCAACCAACGCCTGGCAATAACAAGGATTTTTTAAAGATTTAAAAGTCCACATATATAGACACATACTTTTAGTGGTGTTTTATAATGAACATATAGGTATCATTGATTTAAATTTCAAGTAGCTACTTACCTACCTATTGACTATGAATGTTTTTGCAGCAAAACCTCAACCAAAGAAACGTAAAAAAGTTGACTTAACAGCTCAATCTCTGGAGAGAAATTTCATTACCCCTGTAAGAGCAATGTCAGATTTCTTGTTAAAACCTTCAGATTTAGAGTCACTTCCAAAAACAAAAAGACGATCTCCTTATGAGGCTGAGCCTCCAATAACAGTATATTGGAGAAAGGATGTTGAAGCCAAGGCATTGGAAGTGTGGAAATCAAAAGAAAACCTGCAAACGGAACTGATTAAAAGAGACATTGAAAAGAAAAAGTATCAACAAAGTAAGTTTTATACAACTAAATATTACCTATATCATCTTGGGATAAAAAAGCATGCTTTGCTAATAATATTTGCTACTTTCTTTATATACCATAAATTGAGTCATAAATATAAAAACTTTTGGTCACTACTAATAATTTATTATTATTATTATTATTATTATTATAGTTGACAGCAGTAAGCGGCTGAAGCCGATGAGACTGCTGTGTGCACGTATTTAATTATCCCCAAGTCTGTTTTTTGTTATTTTAAAATAAAACATTATTAGGTATATTTACTTTCAACTGGCAGCAACAGTAAACAAAAAAGTAGCCAGGAAATGCTCTATTCGATCAGTAAGTACAGAGCTGCATTCAGCTTTGAATAAACACGTTTTCCGATTATATTGTAGTTTTATTTTGCACAACATACTGTTCTATTACTTTTAAACTTATTTAGATTTTGGCATCTATGATTTGCATAGTCCAGTGCTTGTCTTATATAAGTATTATAAAGTTTTGAATACCACCATGTTCAGGTCGAGTTTCCACGTGATTTGTTTTCATTCTCTGTCAGTTGGAAGTTAATAGACTATAATTTTGTAATGTAATGATCCCAAAATGGCAATCAGACCCTCGCAATCTCCCCTGGATTTTTCTTTTTCTTCTTTCTCTAGATGTGTCACAAACCCCACTTTTTTCATAATTTTTAAAATTGTCAATACCATTATTTAATACACTACAATGAGAATTTATGGTTGATTATGACATATGACCTTCCCCAAAGTCGAAACATGTCTTATTTGATTTACATATTTATTAATTTGATTTATATATAATGTCTTTATAGGTTTCAGTTAGGGTTGCCAACCGTCCTTTATTTGAAAGGACAGTCCTTTATTTTAAAATTATGTCCTTTGTCCTTTTGAAAGGTGTGAAAGGACTGCAAATGTCCTTTAAAATCCGAAAATAAATAAATGAATTTAAGAAACCACAAATAAACTAAAAAATAAAAAGACGCAACCCATCACATAAATAAACTAGGACTATAATGTTGTAATATAAATTGCATTTCTTCTTTAACTGCATATTTTAGAGTTTTAAATTATATTTTTATAGTTACCTACTGTTTAATAGTATGTTAGTTATTTTTTCTAGCCATTTTTCATCTCATGCTTGGACTCTTAATTTAAATCTTTAAATAATGTATTCTTGGCTTAGATTACAAAGGTCTTGTAGAAAACGTTTGGTTTTTAAACTTTTCCTTCTAAACGTCCTGTTTTATATAGAGATTAAGGTTTCAGACGCATATCTTTTTAGTTATTGATTTATGATGCAGTTTTAAAGGAAAACAAGTAAAAAGCATATTATTTTATAGTATTTTTTTTATTATATACTTGTCTGTTCCGTTTTCCCTTTTTTTAAAGTTATCTTAAATCAATAAAAATATAAGCCAATGCAATATAATATTTTTAAAACAAAAACAAAAAACAATTACGCTCCTAAAATACATGATTTCTGAAAAAATCATCAATTTTGGCGTGGTGAGCGATATTTACTTTATTTTTAATCATGAAAAACCTAGCCCGAAAAACGCTGGTTAGACATACATACGTCTTATGTTAAAATTTTGGATTGACACCAATATTCAAATTTCTTCACAAATATAAAAATGTTTTATTTTAAATAAAAAGCCAACTAGGAATACCAAAAAAAAAACATTTACCAAAACAAATTTAATCCAACCTTGCAGGTAATAATTTAATTTTCAAATTTTGATAGTAGTTAGGTGAATTTTAACGAACTTTGGGCGTGTCCCCGAAAAATTTTCGCTTGCGGTGCTTTTCCCCCTTCTTTACTAGGTGTAATATCACAAAATACATGTAGTCCCGACTGTCCCTTTCTTCTACTTACGCCCACTGAGCCCCCCCCCCCCCCCTTAGCGTATTTTATGGCTACGCCACTGCGTACAGTGGTACCAAAAAATATATCCGAATGTGTCCTTTATTCCAATATCCGAAAATTGGCAACCCTAGTTTCAGTATTTTTAATTAAAATTTGGCTTTTGGTTCATATAATATTAAGTTTGTTCATTGATGAGTTCATGGCAGTTTTTTTTTAATGAAAATCATTGGTTAATTAAAGTTTCATATACATATGTTTTGAGCAAGAAAAAATATCATAATATTTAAGTAAATAGCTTTCATGATATAAAATTTTCATTCATAAAACAATTTGAAATTCTTTTAGATATTTTTACTGTTAAAAGAAGACTTAGGGACTATAGAAGGGAATTGGGAAAATCAGCAGATGTCATTGAAGATGAATCTGGATTGATGGGTAGATCTGGCAGAGTTGTACTTACCGCAGTGGTTATGTAAGTAATTTTTTATTGTTATTTTAGGCTTTCTTCTGCAGTAATAATAAATATTTGCCATTTTTTAGGTTATAAACTTAACATTTTGATTTTAGTAATGGAACAAATTGCTTATTTAAACTCTTTGCTTGGCTCTATACTGGTTCCCACAGCATGTTTTCAGAGTGCATACATTCCTTAGCTGATACAATAAACCAGCTTATTTTGGCTTATGGGATCCATAAATCTATTCAAGTGAGTCAATAATTTTATTGGGTATCTTGTCAAAAATAAGATGCTTATGATTTTTACAACATCATGTTCTATCCAAATAGAAAGTTGCATTTAAGGGTAGTTCAAGGGGTAGTTAAATAAATAGCTTTTTAATATACATTTTCTTGGCTACTTTTAGCCATTTCCGGGGGGGCAACCACTTGCCGAAATACGTGTACAAATTGTCAGGAAGTCGCTCGAAATCCCGAAAATTATCACCGACATCTCGAAATCATCACCGAAATCCCGAAATCATTCTGGAAACCCCGAAATCACTCTCGAAATCCCGAAATCATTTAGCATGAAAATTATTTGTGTACGGCACATCACGTTCTTTGTGCGCGCTCTCATTGATCAAGTCGCGAGACGAGTGCCTCTTAAGGTTGTGGTCGGTTGAATTCAGGGTTGAATTATTTTCAGTTTACAGAGTCGGGTCGTCACTTGTCGCTCGTCGTATACAGACATTAGCGCCATCTCTTAGTAGTCCCATGCAATCTATCTGAGTATACCCGTCGAGGGCTTTACACGAATTGTAAAAACACAGAATTTCTTACTAGTCAGGAGGTAGCAAACAATTAAGAAAGCATGAAAAATAAATTTCGAACCACCTGAAATTGCCTTATAAGGTTGTATTTCGCCTAACACTGTTAGATAATAAAATACAAATCAGATTGCATAGTTACTACTCGGTACAGTACAAGTGACTCCGATACAAGTGCCGATGAAACAAAAAATGATCTAGGAAATAAATCGTTCTCAGAGGAAAAACTTTCAGCAGAAAAAAATATTAGAATATTAGTGGAAAAATACTACGACACGTGGTATTTAGGCAGAATAGTGGAGTGTTTGGATGACCATGTTTTTAAAATGAAGTTTTTAAAATCCGAGCTTGACCAATTTGTGTGGCCAAAGAAACAAGACATTCAGGAAATCAATAAAAAAATTTATATTTTATGGACCCATCTCTATTTTAGGAAACGTACCGTATCGCTTAAAAAGGCAGGAAAAAAATAATATTGAAATAGCCCTTAAACATATAAAAAAAAAGATTAATAAAAAAAATATTTGTTTTTTTTAACTTACAATAAATAAAAAAATTTGGACAAAGGTAAGGTAATTGCTCTTTTATTGCTATAAAATGTTAGTATTTTCCTCGGTATTTTAAAAAAATCATCCAAGAAATCGTTAGAAATCCTATATGATTTCGAAAAACCAACCGAAATCCTTCGTAAGTTCGGGAAATCGTTCGAAATCCTTCGTAAGTTCTGGAAATCGTCCGAAATCCTTTGTAATTGGGGGAAATCAACCGAAATCCAAAGAAATCATATGTGATCTTCGTTTTTCCGAAATACATGTACACTTTTTGGATGAGTGGTTGGTGGTATTTTTCACAAAAAAGTGGTTCTTATTTATGCTACCAACATTTTTTTATGTGGTTATTTTTTTTCTCATTAGTTTTGGTACATTCTGCATAGAATAGCTATTACAAAAAAAAAATTCTGGAGGTCTAGCTGAGCTTTCCAAAGATAGACAAGCTGTAGAGATTGATAACATTTTTTTAAATATTAGAATAGAAATATCAAAATGCTAAATTTATATTACTAAAACAATATTTTGTAGATAGCTGACTCTTATCATCCATATGGGTATACTAACATGAAATATGTATCCTCCCTAATATCCGGAGTGGGGATATTTTGTGTAGGGACTGGCTTGTCGTTTTATCATGGAATCTCTGGGCTATTGCATCCTGAACCAATGGCAGATTTTTTTTGGGTAAATTCAGAATTATAGCTACTAGGTATTTTTCTACAAAAAATAATATAATTAGTTACAGTCAGTGTCATATTCTTTTTTGTTTATTGAAGTCAGATAGTTTTACTATTAAAGTTGATATCCAGTTTTTCTTTCTTTCGTCGGATCCTAACCTTACTGATGAGCCATGATGTGGCGAAACGCGTTTAATAATGGATTCGACAAAGGAAGGAAATTATTTTTCTTATAAATCTTCCTTAATAAACTTCTTTGATCCCCCGAAGACGTGCTTGTTAGGGGCAAATCTTAATATTTTAAATTAGAAATATATGAGAATATTAAAATATTTTGTTGAAATATTTGTTAATATTATATAAAAGTTATATTGTAAGATATCTAGGTATATTAAAATTTTGAAAAATATATTATTCATAGCAATATCAATTAAAACATTTCCAAAAATATTTTTAAATTATCCGTTTCCAATATCCATGCTTTTATTTCGACTTTATATTTTTTTAATAAAATGTTTTTTAAATTTTTGCTGGTAAATAATCGTTTAAATAAAAACATAAATATTTGAAATTTTTTTGTCCTATGGACTTATTTATTTTAGGTTTTATGGTTATTTCATTTTTATGACGTGTATTATGATTATGGTTTTTAAACTGTATAAGATTGTTATTTTTAAATAATATGTATATTAAGATATTATAAATAAAGTGTTAATGGGTATTCAGGGTGCAACAAATTCCTATGCTACAAGGGGATCTCGAAAACGGTAAGCGATGCGAATATTAAATTGAGCCAAAGTTGTGTTATTTGGAACTTAATAATATTTTCAAGGAAAATTGAAATTATTTCGAACACCTTTGGAAGAACGAAATTTTCAGTTTTGGTTATTAATTTTTTGCAGCCCAAGTTTTAACTTGGGAAAAAACAAAAGACACCGTTTTATAGTCGTTTTTTATATTCTACATATTCTACAAGAGGACATTATTAGTTTCTAAATGCGACGTTTCGTTCTTTGAATACCACCATCAAGCCAATTTTTTTAAATACGGATCTAGCGTTTTTAATAACGGTTTTAGGAACTTCTAAGCTTTAGAAATTAAAAAAAAAATTTTTTAACTTAAACTAAGACATTTTCAGTTATCTTTTAATAGCCCAACTAAAAAAGAAGGATTTGTGTTAATTGGTGATATTTGGTTTTAAATTATTATGTTATTAGATCCAGTATTTATAAACTTGGAAAATGTTTTAATTTTGCGTTCTGGTTTTATTTATTTTTTTATACCTATTTATACAGGGTGGCCCGCTTTCAACCCAGGTTTCTGTAGCATCTAAGTCTAACCTACTCAACTTTTTATTATTTTTCAAGAACAGAGTTAGAAGGAAGCATTAGATCTACAATTATTTTAAATTATACAGGGTGTCCGAAATAGTCAAGGCATATCCAACAAACTTTTTTTTTAATGGTACACCCTATATATTATTTTCTAATTTCCCATAAAATTGCCCGTATATTTAGTGTAAAATGAAATATGTCTAAATTCAATTATTTTTGAGATATTGACATTTAAAATATGGCATTTTCAGACTTTAACAGGCTGTAGCATGGGAACGGTGCATCTTAGAGAAAAATGGTTTTCATCTCCCTATCTTAGTTTTTTATTTTCTATCTAAAAATTACAACTTCCTGTTTAACACGTTAAACCGTAAAGCCATTTTTTTGGTTTAACTTAAACCAGAAGTTGTTATTGCCAGGGCCGTAATGGTACAGAAAGAATAATTTGAAATAATGATAATGTGTTAATTTATATACAATTTAAAAATTCTTTAAATTGTTTTAAAAGGGTCTAAAGCTTAGAAGTCCTTAAAACTGTTTTTAAAATTCCCGGTTTGTAATTAAATAATTTGACTTGACGGTGGTATCCAAAAAACGAAACGTCGCATTTAGAAACTAATAATGTGATCTTGTAGAACATAAAGAACAACTATGACAAGGTGTGTTTTGTTTTTTCCCAAGCTAAAAATAAGGTCGCATTATATTAAAAACCAAAACTGAAAATTTCGGCGGAATATTTACAATTTTTTTGACCAAATTATTATGCCTCAAAATTCGCACCTTTGATTCAATTTACCCACGTTCTTACTGCTAACCGTTTTCGAGACCTTCATGTACGCTCACGAATTTGTAGCACCCTGTATAGTATCTTTTTTAGGCTTACTTTATACTAGGAGGATCACTAGTATCAGAAGGTGCAACATGGTTGGTAGCCTTTAATTCAATACGAAAAGGTGCAAGTGAAATTAACATGTCTGTAAAAGATTATAGTAAGTATTAGTATTTGACAAAAAAAATGTATAGCTACTTTTAAAAAATAAGATAATGATATTAAGTATATTCTTAAAAAATAGATATTATTTATAAGAAAATCGTTACAAAACTCACAGGAATGAAGATTCAAAGTTTACATTAAATTTATATAAAAAGAATGGTTTACTATTTGTCAGTGTCGGCTCCTACAGTAGGGCCACCATGCCATAGCCCTACCTACCTGTACACCAAGCTTTTTATTTCACACTCATAATTATTATTACTTTGTCTTCCTACGCTTTACTCTTTTTGTAAATGTGAATAATTTATAATTCAAGACGTTGATACCTGATAACGTCTAACTATGCAAAAACTCCCTAATGTATGGGTTACGCCGCGAAAAATTCCCTACCGTCACGCTGCTCCGGCCAACTCTGTATTTGTCCCGATCTTAAACGCGTAGGAGAGAGATAATAACACCAGTGAATATATTACCCTCTCTTACTGGCGCGTAAGAAAATCGGCCTTGTTTAGCCTTGGTAGAACCGCATATGATGCTTTATTTTATTGAGAATAAATAGTCCCAATCGGGTTAGGGAACCACTAGGGTATACAGTCATGTTTTCTGCTTTGTTACCTTTACCAGACACCAGGTGGCAGCTGTTTTTAAAACGGGTTTGCCTTATTAAATTCTCCATTATATTAGCCGGTAAGTTTGTTCGATTTTTTTTATGTACATGGATTTACAAATTCAATCCATTAGTATTGCTATCTCAGTAACTATAAGAGATAGAGAGTTGGTTAAATGGAGGCAAAGTTGCATATCTTAATGCTGAACCATTTGTTAGAAAGAAATTCAATCAAATTTCCATGACTTCCGGAGATATCCGAAAAAAAAACCGAAAAACTTGATTTTATTGTTTTTATGACAAAATAAGTACCGATTATTTTTAAAAAAAGAGCCCTTTTTAAAGATACTTTCCAAGATCATCAGCAAGTGCTTTTGGTTTTTCAAAAGAATCAATATTTTGTCATAAAAACCAAATCTTATCGTATGTTATAGTTACAGAGATAGCAATATTAATGCATCGATTTTGTAACGCCCTGTATTTCATTAAAGATTTTTAACTTGATATTTTGGTCCGACATGTATCGACTATCACGAGTCGCCACTGCTATTTGTTATTGATTGTATTAACATTTCTTTCTAATTTTTAAAATAATTTTAGTATTCCGAGGACAAGATCCCAGTGTAAACGTAGTGCTATTAGAAGACTTTGCAGCAGTTGTTGGTGTTATTTTAGCTGCAGGCTGTATGGGTATCTCCTCATTAACAAATAGCCCTATTCCAGATGCATTAGGTTCCTTATTTGTTGGCTGTATCTTGGGTTCGGTGGCATCATTTATTATTTATACGAATGTTGCTGCATTGGTAGGAAGGTATAAAAGAAAACATTTATTTATTTGTCAAATTAAAATAATAATAAAACGATTGAAAGTATAGTGAAAATGTATTTTCTTATCAGATACAAAAAAACTATACTTACTATTATTATTTATATGTTTTTAGATCTATTCCAGAAGAAAATTTAGAAAGAATTAACACAGAATTAGAAAGAGATGTGATGATTAGAGCAATCCATGATGTAAAAGGGATTGACATGGGAAATTATCTAGTTAGATATAAGGCTGAATTAGATTTTGATGGCAGGGAGTTAACAAGATCTTATTTGGATAAACAGGATCTTAATCAACTATTGGAGGTATATAATTTGGTCAATCATCATTTAAAAATTAATTTGACATATTACTTTTTTGCAAATAAAATGTTTTATGTATTTTCATGGTCGGGGTGGCGGTAGTGGCGGCTCACGGTTTTAAAAAAATGGTGAAGAGCTATATATAGTGAGGGTACTTAAACAAACATTGACTAAAAACCGTGTAACAAAACGTCTCTCTTATCCTCATCTGTCCAACGACTGAATGGAGTTTCCAATAAATTACAAACTATGTCATTAATTGGGTTCATTTTTAAAACAAAACTAAGTAGGTACGTACACTACCGAATTAACTAAAAAATAAAAACAAAACTTTTTAATCACACAGTAAATCACGTAAAAACGATATCTATAACCGTGGGTTTCGCGAAGCCTCAAAATTATTACCTTAAGGTTAGGCGAGCCAATGCTAAAACAATGGTGTATCTGTATACGACTGATTTATTTTTAAATTGCCCATCGTCATAATGAAAATTGTTACATGTTGTTTGCGTGACTGACGTCACGTAACCATAGCAACGGTGAATATCAAAGCCATATTGGGCGTTGGGTCTTCCCTTGCTTTGAGCTAACGGACACGGTCGGCTGGGGCGCGCCAAAATGCACGAGTATTTATAATAAAATTATTGTCCATCGGAGTTATTCGTGGCCCTATTAGCTACATTCGAATTAAATGAATATTATTAATTCGAACATAATTTTTCAATTTCCAATGGATTTCAATTAAAATATGAATATTTCGATAAAATTGGTAGGGATTTCATAGACTTCGGTATATATTTCGGAAAACCTAGTGGTTCCAGCATTTCTCTATGAATTTCAAAGGAGGGTAGTTTGGAATATAAAAAACTTTCATAGCGCCTTTTTTATTGTAGGGAGATTGTGTTTTCGGCGAAATATCTAATGAATTTCGGTTGAAATATGAGGTTTTGGACCAAATCGGCAGGGATTTTATTTTTATTAAATTTTGAGATGTCAGAGGAATTTCGCGAGGAAATGTACACATCTTTCACGCTTTGACCTTAATATATGAGTGTGGTAGTTTTACTTCGACTGTTTTAAGATTTGGCTTTTGAAAGTAATTTTTTCAGGATATTAAAAAATTGGAAAATATTGACAATCTGGAAGAATTTATGTTAAAGCATGGCGAAAATATAGTCGATTTAATGGGTGGCGAAATTGACAGGATAGAAATGAAATTAAGGGTAAGTAGGATAATGTGAACGAATAATATTTAAGTTCTGTCGAAATAAATTACGAGAAACACTTGCTAATAATAGAACAAAATACATGTTTTTGATAATATCCCTTTACTTTAACGCACTTGCGCCACATACAACGACTTTTTTCCATCCCTTCCATAAGAAGACGGTGTCTTTCAACAGCTCCAAATAGATTACTTGGTTTTGTTTTATACTAATACTTTGTATTTAATTTTGCTAAGAATAAAATGATTTATATGAATTAAACATGATCAAATTCTTATTTTTAAATATAATGCTCTAATTTTTTGAAGGGGTATTTGATAATTGACACTTCCTTAATTTTGACACAACAGTCTGTAAGTTACGCTCATACAACTTATTGCACGAAGATGCCAAAGTAAATGTCAACTCCCGACTTAAGAGTAAAGTCTAGTGATGCAATCGCTATTTAATTTTTTTATAGATATTTCTTATTCTTTTCGCTTTATTCAAAACGGGACCAAAGGCCCAAACCCGTCCTTGAGTAGCAAAAAACCTTTTTCTTTTTCTGCTTTTATTACTTTATAAATTCATTGCAGGTAATTATGCTTCAAATGTCGGTTTTTGGCCGATTTTTGGATAAAAGGAAAAATTCACTCTTAACTTTTTTCAACAATATTGGCCCGCAGTATTGTTTGTATTTTTGGTATATCAGTCCCATTTGTTTTAGAAGTCAATTTATACCCCCCCCCCTTTTTTTTTCTCTTATCGCTTGTCAGTATCTGGGTCTGCAGAAAAAGCAAAACTGTGTCAAAAAGCCTAAAGCAGGCATATATTTATTAAATAAGTTAAGGAAGATGTTTTATACCAAAAAAAAATCGTGTATTTTGTTTTATTGTTAAGAAGAAAAATTTTCTAGCAACCCCCGTACGATAATTTTATTGATTCTTATTTACAACCGTTTCTATTTTAGAAAAAACATCCCGAAATACGACATTGTGATTTAGAAATACTCTAGTTGTTGAAGTAAAATATATTATTGTAAATTAATGATGTAAGTAAGTATGTACCTTAACCTATTTTTCCATGCGAAACTCAGTATTTCTTTTAATTTTTATTTATTTTTTTTGTTCGCTGCTGCGTTTTTATAATTTTGTCGTTAAGTGTAACAACAGATATAATTTATTTTTTGAGTTTTTTTTTAAATTTTAATTAAATGCCTTTCCATTATATGTGTTTTTATCGTAATGGTATTTTTGCTGTAGAGTTAAAGTCAGTGACACAGTGGCATTTCGTTTTTTCATCAATTTTTTGTTTTCCAACGTAAAACAAACTTTTCAAACCTCGGGAAAATTACAGCCCACAGGAGCGCTGTTCTGTGGATAACCTAGAGTACCAGTACTCATAGGAAAATAATTTTGTCATCCATTTTTCGCCTTCTAGCGGTATTTTCAACTTGAAAATATTAAGTTGTAACTAGTTTATGTTTGCCAACAACTACTAAAATATAATAAGCAGTAATGAGCACATAATATTATCCCATGACCAGCATGTACTTTTTAAATTTTTTAACACGGTGGATCTACAGGGTGATTGTTAAGTTGATACTTCTTTTTTAGCTGTGTATAGAAGGTATTAAAATAAACAACATTTTCAAATACCTTTTTTCAAAAAACTCAAAGTTAAAGTACTTACATTCATTTATTACACTATGGATCAATTACGGTTTCTGCCTAACTTGTCCGTTTAATAACATTAAGAAAACTTCTGGGTGTAGGATAAGCCCACAAGGGAAAGCGTTCTGCGTATAATCTCGAAGAAACATCCGCACTTTTACGACGCTCACAGTAAATTAGCACCATATCTATTAGTTCATTGTTTTCAAATTTTACTATTTTCACCTGTCACCAATTTAAAATTAACTTGCTTTAGAAAAACACACTACAGCGGATTGCTGAACACCACCAGTAAATTGAATTAATAAGAGATAAGAAAAACAACAGAAACTATAGCGGGCAATGTTTTGGTGACCGGGCCCGCACTTAGATTTTTCACTTCTCTATCTCGCTCATTTTAGAGTTTTTTGAAAAAAGGTATTTGAAAAAGTTGTTTATTTTAATGCTAAAAAAGAAGTATCAACTTAGAAATCACCCTGTAGATTTATAGTCCTGAGGATGACCTAATATAGGTCGAAACTTCGACTAAATAAATAATTTGATCGTCTAAGATGTATCATTGACCATTATCTAACAAACTCTACAACGGTAAAAATATGTCCATTAGTCCCTTTGTTAATAAAAATGTGACGTTATTCAAACACTGATTTATTTTTTCATATATAATTGCCATTACAACATATTTGGGCAGTCTTAAGCAGTCACACTAAGGTGGTAACCTGGCTGGTTGTCTAACAATGTCAACAAGAGTTGACAAAAACTATACCTAAACATGACAGTTTTAGGTTTTAATTACAGTTTATATAATATGTAGTTTCAAATCTGATAAATTTAATAGAATTATCGAAAACAAGCAAACCAACATGGAATGAAATTTACTTTAACTCTATGCAGTTAATACAAAATAAAATATATATAAATCACACTAATCATCACTAATTATGGCGCAGTTACATTATTTCTAATTATTAAAAATAAATCAATAACACGCAACAGGTCCATAACATCTCCTTTTCTTCTTCAAGTTAGTAGGGCACGGTTTCCCCCCATTTTGATCTGGTCTCTTTACCATTCTAAACCTTTCCTCAAAGCCTGTTCCACAAGTGACACTACAAGTGCTCCATGAACTCCAAGGAGTTACCATACAATCAATGGGTTCGCCAAGTGAGTCAATGTTTGATTGAATCAAATTTGGATTGGATGGTGTTCGAGGTTGGTTGAAGGAATTTTGTGTTGGATTTGTTGGTGGGTTACCAGACAGGGCATCTAAAAAAATATAAGAAATAGAGGGGAGAACTCGAATATTGCTACTATACAGGGTGTTACAAATTTATATGTGTACAAGGGTATCTCGAAAACGGTAAGAGACACGAAGATGGTTAAATTGAGGCAAAGTTGCATATTTTGGAGCTTAATAATTTGGCGAAAAAAAATTGTAAATATTCCGAATGTTTTCGGAGATATCCGAAAAAACAAAAATTTCCATTTTTGGTTTAATTTTTTGCGCTTTCATTTTTGACTTGGGAAAAAAATAAAAAATACTTTTTCATAGCCGTTTTTTATCTGATAATGGATATTTTGTAAGGAAAGAGACCCAAAGTCTCGGCCTCAAATATTTTTCTGTCTGTTTATTTTTGTTACATGTTTCGCCTGAAACTAGCATCATCAGATCTTCTAAACATTAAAAAAAATTTTAATTGTTTTTGAAATAAACATAAGCGCATCACAGTAACATAACTAGACTAACAATCCAGTTACCTTTTGTTCACTCGGGAGCATTATTTTTTTCTGTTTTACAGTATTTCGGTCTAGGTCTAAGGCAAAAACCATAGGACTGCGTTATATTAATAAAATAAATAATATACTAATAAAAAATAGAATTACTTCTCATGAAAACATTAAAAACATTTAAATTGTATTAAAGTCCTTAAAACTGTTTTAAAAATTCCAGGTCCGTATTTAAAAAAAAAAAAATTGAGGTTGGTATCTAAAGAACGAAACGTCCAATTTGAAAACGAATAACGCCATCTTGTAGAACATAAAGAACGACTATGAGAAAGTGTTTTTTTCAGTCAAAAAAGAAGGCGCAAAAAATAAAAAACCAAAACTAAAAATTTCGTTTTTTTTCTCTTCTCCGAAGGTATTCGAAATGTTTACAATTTTCTTTCGCCAAATTATTAAGCCCCAAAATAGGCAACTTTGCCTTAATTTAACAATCTTCTCATCTCTTACCGTTTTCGAGATCCCCTTGTACGCACACGAATTTGTAGCATCCTGTATATAGAATAATTTAATGGAACTGGAATAAATTCGGTAACGAAGAGATCATTTATCCTGTAAAAAATCCAAAAAAGGACTGTTTTCTATCGTTTTTATTTGCAATACTTAATTACCTTTTTTTTTTCAAGTGAATGAATCGAAAAGACAATAATTTGCCCATAATATGTCAATCATTTTTTTGTAATAGTATTACTTAATACCTTTTACTATGGAACACGTTTCCATACATTCCTGGAAAGTCAGGAAATTGTTTTGGTTTCCTCTGCATCCTCCATAGATAAACGGAAGGCACATTAGTTTATTGCTTTCAAAATGCCACCTGTTATAGTATCCTTGACACGGTCCTGGATCATTTTGCTGCATACATACCACTAAAAAGTAACTAGTAATTAATTTTTAAAAAAATTAAAATAGTTATCTAACTAAAATAGTTTTTATTATAGTGTTTTTCAGGTAAGCTTTTAATCGCAATCCATTACACACACATTTCTAGTACCATTCATTTTACAGAACTTAAAGTTTGGTTAGGGCCGGACTGGTGTTCCTGTGATAGTTTATTACCAAATAGACAATATATTTACTTGCATTTCATAAAAAGAACACTTTACAGATACACACAGTCCAACAGTTTATAACCAGAAAGTCTACGCACAAGGTGATCTCTAAATATACCAAATACAACAACAATATGCACTTATTATACGTGAACGAATGAATGCCCAGCTCTGTAATATTAAAAGAATGCATAGAAGGCACGCGGATTGATGAAGTACGGAAAGATATATGCGAAGGCAAAAGCGTAAGAAAAATATAGACAAAGATACTAACAGCATCGATGTCAGGTTCTGAAACAATAATCTCTTGCCGGGTTTTAGGTAATTGTCGTATACATGTAAATTTATGGTAAGTTATATATCCATCTCTCATGAATCTAGCCAATGTTCATGAGAAAAAGCCGTTTTCGAAATTAAGAAAATTTTAAATCGCATATTGGTTAACGCGTTTGGCTTACGCATTCAAGTTGGTCTATGTTTTGTGATGAAAATTATTTAAATTATTCATAAAGATGAAATGAATAAGACGAGAACATCATAAAGGTATAATATACCTTTGGCAGTAGCCATGTCAAAAGTACAGTCCGGTGTATCAGTGCAAGGTGCCTGTTGAATAAGTTCAACTCTACTTTGACATTTCTGCTGTAATTCTGGTAGTACTAACAGCAACCTTTGACGAAATTTAACTCCTTTTCCACAAGACGCGCTGCAAGGACTCCAATCGCTCCATTCCGTAGTTGGACACATTGGATCTTTTATTTCCGGTTGTTGCGCACCGCATGGAGGGCCCATACATTTTTCTTTTTCCACTAAAATATAAAAGGTTGGTTTTTACTTATGACGAATTTTGCGGATTTGTTAAATCAGCATAGGTAAAAAAAGTTACCTTCCACGGCATAATATGCCGTCTTCCACTATGGAAATAGGGCTTGAGACATTGTGTAACAATGTTATCAACCCTAATTTTTTTCTTATTGATGTGCCGTAACAGGTTAATGATTTACTTGTTGCGATTGAAACCAGGCATGTCATACACATCAACTTAACATACCAAAATATTTAGAAAGCCTTGACCTGTCTTTTTCTAAATTTCTTTGAGTAAATTAATATAATAGTCTATTTATAACAACAGCAAGAAATAGCTTATCGAGAACTAATGTAGGTCCCTTACCAGTAGTAATATGGGGACATTTTTTTCTTCCCATGTTATCCACAAAGAACCTGGTTCTCATCTTGAAACCAACTCCACAGGTTTCTGAGCAAGGCGACCATTGACCCCATGGACTTGTGGAACAGACTCCTGCTGCTCCAGTGTCTAAACCATCAATGGTTATTTCCTCTTCTATTGAATCGTTTTCGGCATTTTGACCCCTTGTAAAGAATACGTTAAAAATTAAATATATTTTATGTTAGCTTTACCTTCAGTATTGCAAAAGAATTTGAGCTTGATTTAAACTAAACTTCTTATTTTCTGTATAACATATATATTTATAGGTGTGCCTTACCCATTACATTCTGCTACTGCAGCTACACACATCTCTTTGGAAACTAGCTGCCTATTACACTGGAACATTTGAGCTTTTTGAGGCATTCTGTACTCCCTGGTTCTCATCCTTAAACCTTTACCACACGTCACTGAACAATCACTCCAGCTTGTATATTCTGTTACAGCACATTCGGCTAAAAGAAAGTAATGACAAATACAGATTAAGAGAGGACAATATGTGAAAATGAAAACATTTTCATAAGAAAAGACACATCAATTATTGTTATCACTGAGACTAAGGACCTTACGTTACGTGTCCAGAGATTGGATCAAGTTGATCTAGGACTTCAATTGGTTCTTAAAAGGAATATAAGTACCTACCAATATTTTAAATCTTACCTCTTGTTGTGTCTTCAGTATTTTCACTTACATCTAACTGAGCAGTTAAAAAACTTTCGTCACACTGTTTCGGTATTACCTTTTCCCTTTTTAAGTAAAGTTTTGCTAAAGGCACCATTTCCTTTTTAGAAGGGTCATAGAATGGGGCTCTTGGGTCTTCTGGATAGGTAGTTGTTATACGATACATTCTTTCTCTTGGATTTGTTTCCGTATTCGGCGACTTAAATTTATAAAAAATTTAAAAATTGTCATTATTTCGATACGCTAGATATAAAAAAAATTGTTCTGTATATAATTGTATAGTTTTCATACCATATATGTTATGCCACTATCTGTTCCGGCATCGTATGGAAACAAATCTATCACCATATTTTCTGCCCACGTACAATCTTTGAGACACATGTTTAAACCATTAATTCCAACCACCCAATCTGGAGATGGTCCTATAATTTATGAAATAAAAGTAGACATAAGAAGGTTGTAGTAAAAAAGGTTTCAAAGATATAACAGATATTATGTCCACTAATGTGTTGTGTGTTAATTGTAAGCTTGAAAAAGAAGCTGAATACTATAAACAAGAATTAATTACCTACCAAACATAGATGCTACAGAAATTAAATGATGTCTTCTGTCCACTTTAAAGCTAGTAGTGGTATTGGTATTTACATTGGGATGCCATAAACCTGCTGCCTTAATAATCGTTCTTAGGTATTTAGCTTTGGCTCTCAATTCTATTTCCATCATCCTTACCGAGCCCCATTCAGCTAAACTTCTAAATCCTAGAAAAAATGTGTGATGATTGTTAATTGAAAAGTAAAAAAAATAGTTTTCGCGAAAGTGTTATATTTTATTTTTCCAAGCAGATACCTCGTACCAATAAGACTTGTCAAAGATCTTCACAATCGATGCTAGAACAATATTATTTAGTCTTAATATATTTAGTTATGTGGTACTGGTACACCATTGTTTGTTTATTAAATATCAATAATAGTAGAAAAATATCTCCAATAATATGGTTTCAAGTATGACTTTTTCTTACCTTCTGAAGCTATCTGCCCCTCACCCCAGAAAGTAAAATTTTTTTCATGCGATGCTCCAATAACGTCAGAAAAATGAGTCAACCATAAGGAGAAGGGATAATCCTTTGGATGGGTTGCCTTAGACCAAATTCCCTCGAAGACCATCTAAAAAAACAGTTTAGCTACATTTAAAATTAATAATGTTTCAACTTGAAGAAATAGTCCATACTTAAAGTGGAGTGGGAATTTAGAAGGTAAAAATAAGAACACAAAGTCTTCCTCCACTGTTATATTATAGAAATATTTTAAGTAACTTCTCTACATGTTTCGAATGCAGAAGCATTCATCTTCAGGAGAAAAATTAAAAGAAGACAAGACTAGTAGATATCACCCTAACTAAACAACACAATAATAGGTTCGGTATAAAATGAGTGGAACGGTGAGGAAACCGATACACACATTGCATTGTGAGTAACCCATATACTTTTCTTACAATGCAATGTGTGTATCGGTTTCCTCACTGTTCCACTCATTTTATACCGAACCTATTATTGTGTTGCTCAGTTAGGGTGATATCTACTGGTCTTTTCTTCTTTTAATTTTTCTCCTGAAGATTAATGCTTCTGCATTCGAAACATGTAGAGAAGTTACTTAAAATATTTCTATAATATAACAGTGGAGGAAGACTTTGTGTTCTTATTTTAACCTTCTAATAATGTTTCATTCATTTCAATTTCATACCTTAAAACAGGGTAACTTGACAACAATTTGGAATTATTTTCCAATTTTGAAAAAATACTACGCAGGCACAGAATATTATATATTCTGTGACGCAGGTTTAAATTACAATAAGTTAACTTTTTGGACCTTTGACAATACGTAGCAACATATAGATTTTTAAATTATTTTTACGTTTTAAAAAAAAAATTTGATGTGCATTTTTCAAATCATTCCGCGGTGGAGTGAAACTTCTGATTTCTAACGCTATGTACCTATGTTTCAATGCCAAGACTTGCAGTGGCATATAAAAATCAGTAGGATGTCATTAGCGCTCTAAATGTTCATTTACAATTTCTTCACCAGCGTTGTAAGGTATATGTATATCATAAACCGTTCTCCCGTAACTATAATTAGAATTTCTTATACATACACTATACTTAGCTTCCTCGCATGCACAACAATCGTCTTGATCATATTTAATATCTTTGTCAGTTTGTTCGCAAAATGTCTTGCTAAGTCCTCCCTCATCTGCATACCAGTGCTCAGCGTTTTCTAGGATCATTGCCCTAAATAAAAGAAAAACTTAGATCAATGAGAAGTTCAGAAGCCAAGTATGACCCTCTATATTGTAGACCAAAGCCACAACACGAACTTCATTAAAGTTTCCGTCCCCACCATTACATTTACCTAGTTGTTTTCTGTACTAAACTGCTGGACAATTGCTTTCGAGCCAGAAAAATTTCGCCTAAATTTAACAGTTAATATTTTCTGAACCAGATATGATATCGACCTACGGTTTTAAATGGTTGATGATTCATCCCTTGGAAAACAGTTGTCAATGTTGGATATTCTTTAACTGTCAGAAAATTTTATATACAGGGTGTTAAAGAAGACGATGATTTTTGCTCCAATTTTAATGGCGTGTAACTTTCATAATTATATTTTTAAATTTTATCACTCTACGTCAATTGAATCACTGATTCATAACAAAGAAAGTAATTTGTCAAATTTTTGATATCTGCCATATTTTAAGAGATACCGATTTTTCTGGAAAACCTTGCTTTATTTCAATTATTATTATATTATAAGCATAAAAAAACATAGTAAATAATTAAATTAACAAAAAAAAACAAAAGTAACGATCCGAAAAAACTTATATGACATAATCGGCATAGTTTGATGTCTAGTATCTCCAGTTACTCTACGGCCCATTAGTTACCGGACACCCTGTATAGATGATACAAAGAACTGTATATATGATCAGGTTTGAGTCTGAGGCTGTGAAGTTATGTCATATACCTATTCATAACTATAGAAACGATGTCAACTAAGTGGCTATAAGTTACCATCATTCGACCGTGAGGGACGAGTTTGAACTTGGCGAAGCCTATGCAAAAAAATATATACCGAAATGTTCTGGAATACATTTTTGAAATTTAAATTAGGTACTCTAAATACAAGTACATTTTAAAAAATTGCTCATGGGCTGAGTACTGATGAGTAGGTACACCATTTGTAGTCACAGTACAGAAACTGAGTACTTGAGTACTGCGCAACTCTAATAGTACCTATAGTAATCTTTGAATCATGCCTCATATCCCTTTTCTGTATAATTGCTTAAATAAAATTTGTGTTTTACCTGAATGTTACACAACCAGATCCAGGTGGAGGTGCTGACCACATAAAGAATACTTCGGTTTTAGACTGAGGACTCCTTTCAGAAATGGTATTAACGCATTCTTCATTAAAAGTTGTTAAATTATCTCCGTAGAGTTGAAAACTTCCAACGTTTTGTGGTGATATATTTTCTGGATGGTTTGTAGATTCGACATTTATTATAAATCTTTGGAAATGTTGAAGTTTTTGTAGTGAAGTCGATCCCATAAGGTACACTGAAAGTGGTTATGTAAAATATACATTTTTTTAAGTGGTAAAAGTTGCTTCGTGCAATGCCATTGTCATTTTTTAAAGGTAACACATTATTTTAGAAGAAAAGCGCCAAAAGTTTTTTAAATAATTTCTTCTAATCTTTAGAGACCAATTTGACAGTTTTGTACTAACTTTTAACCAGGCAGTATTGAGTTATTAAAATTGCCGAAAATCATACATTAAGGGTTTATTTCCCTAGAAGCTTTCATACATTTTTATTATTTATTTGCTTAAATTTTATCACACAACAATAAAAATGCACGGCATTAAGTTGTTTCTTTAAGAAAATAAACCGAAATGCATAATTTTCGAACACTTTTATACGCTCGAAACATTTTGACTAGTTCCTAAACAAAAATGCCACAAGAAAGATTCAATGACACAATTAACAGAAAAAAATTCTAGTTAACGCGAATGTACCAGATTCGTAAGAATGCGCATTCAGCTCAATCAGACTGGAAAATTACATTATACCAGAGGGTGTCTCTAATAGGTGCGGAAAAAACGCTACCACAAGTTTCTGAAGCGCAAATATGAAGATCTAACCCAACTTACCTTAGTCCAAAAGTGGATGATTTCGGAGATACAGAATGTCAAAAGTTCAATTCGGTTTTTATTTTTTATAAATAATTCTTTTAGTAATTGGGATATTGTCACAATATTCGGCTTGGAGGGGTTTTGTGGGGTGAGAAATTAGAATCTGCTCTCATTTTTATTGTAAAGTTTAGAGGGCGCCACCTGCGGTACCTTGCACACATTTAAAACGAAATAACTTTTTTAGCCACCCTATATTTAATTTTTAAATAAAAAATTCGGATTCTCCAACGTCTTTTACCTAAAAAAGGTTTAGGTGGTAAGAGTTGATTTGAGCAGCTGTTTTTGAGATATCTGTATTTAAAAAATTCACTTCGTGTATGACCAGGTCTAAATTATTGTAATAATTGAACACATTTAAAGCGTAGGCGGTAAATTAATATGACGTCAGTACAATTAAGTAGATGTTTTTTTTAGTTTTTAGTGACGTTATTTTAATTTACCGCCTACGCTTCAAATGTGTTCAATTATTACAATAATTTAGACCTAGCCATATACGAAGTGATTTTTTTAAATCCAGATATCTCAAAAACAGCTGCTTAAATCAACTCTTACTACCGTATACCTTTTTTAGGTAAAAGACGTTGGAGAACCCGAATTTTTATTTAAAAGTTAAATATAGGGTGGCTCTAAAAAGGTATTTCGTTTAAAGTGTGTGCAAGGTACCGCAGGTGGCGCCCTCTAAACTTAACAATACAAATGAGAGCAGATTCTAATTTCTCATCCCGCAAAACCATCCGAAGCCGAATATTGTGACAATACACCAGTTATTAAAAAATTATTTATAAAAAATTAAAACCAAATTGAACTTTTGACGCTCTGTATCTCCGAAAGCATCCACTTTTGGACTAAGGTAAGTTAGATTAGATCGTCATATTTACGCCTCAGGAACTTGTGGTAGCTTTTTTTCCGCACCTTGTATAGTATTCTCAGTGAATGCGTCATTACTTTATTAAATTCGTACGGATCAAATCGAAGAATGATGGTCAAAACAACGTATAATTTCATAAATATTATAATAGATGTGACTTATGTCCCGATGTACGGGTTCTTAAGAGTTGATTAAAGTTTTGAATTAAAAATTCTAGTACTTTGTTATATATACATTTAGATCGTTCAAAATCACTCTGCAATATTTAGTTTTTTAACATAATATCTCCATTTAAAGGACTTTAGCCACCGCCGCAATATTTTTCGCGGCACACCCTTAAAAGTTAGAACTTTTTACAATAAATAAATGTGTATCATACAGTACTTACCGGAAACAAGAGAACGATAATAAAAGTTCCGAAAAGAACTATTTTTACGAATAAATAAATTTCTAAGGCACAAAAAATATAAGTTAAAATATGACAATCCAAAAAGACGATGACGTCAGAAGTCAATGGACAAACTTCAGAAAATAATAAAATTAAATAGTGAAATCAATCTGCAACTTTCCTTGCAATTTTTTTCTGTCTAGCACGTTTCATTGGCAACGACGTATTGCGCCATAGAACAGTACCCGGAAGACGTTGGGTTATGTTTTTATTTAGGGTTACCATCTATCTAGAATATTTTTCAGGACAAACAGGCCCGAAATTCCGGACAAAGTCCGGATATTTTTCTTTGGAGGCGCAGCAAATGAAAAACGAAATTTATTTTTTTATATAAAATTTGTAATTTTTTACCATTTATTATACAAATAATGACATATACTACCTATATGTAACCTAGGTATACTTAGCCTTTCCTTTTACTTCTTTTAAAATATCTGAATTTTCAGGTAGTGACATAAATTCATAAAACTCGTTACAAGTCATTGCAAAATTAAAGCTCGTCATGATAATATGTTTTACAGAGTCCAGCAAAAGTATGTTTCGTTCTTTAGACCACTGGGCTGTAATTAGTGAAAAAACTCGTTCCACATTTGCATTATGCGCTGTTATAGCAAAAAAAAATTGGCAAACCTTCAAAAGTTCTGAATACTGTTCTTCAGATAGACAGTTTGCAAAACACACCACCCATTTTTTGTGTGTAGGTAGATGTTGAAATTTTGATTTCTTTTCTTTAATTATTTTTTGCAAAAGACATATTTCATTAAACATTTTAGTATCGTCTACATCGTTGCCCTTTTCAATCATATAAGAAATAGATGGTGAAATTTTTTTTTCCCAGTCCAGATTATCAAGATTTTCTAAACTTACCCATTTAAAACAGGAAAATTCTTGAAAAGGCTCCAACCAACGATTTAAGTAAGTTATGGATATTTCATAACA
This sequence comes from Polydrusus cervinus, assembly GCA_935413205.1. Lineage (NCBI taxonomy): Eukaryota > Metazoa > Arthropoda > Insecta > Coleoptera > Curculionidae > Polydrusus > Polydrusus cervinus. The sequence continues at coordinate 19,713,153 of OW284514.1, read as the reverse complement.
TTGAAAAATATTATTTCTGAAAACTTGATTTTCTTGTGTGAACCATTCATCACTCATTTTTTTCAGTATGTCTTGAAATTTAAACGGAATAAATTTTTGCTGCAGTCTTTCATTTATAATATTAATTACCGATTCTAGAATTTTTATGATTTCAATAATGGAGTTCTATTGTTTCTCCATTTTTTCATTACTATGAAAAACAGACATCAATGAATGTATGAAATATAGATATGGTTCAGAGAATCTATTCTCAAAAAAAGATTTTAATAAAAATGGAGGGTTAGCCTCTGAAAGAAAATATGATTTTAAGGGCTGAAACATCTTTAAGATTCTTTCTATCGCGGGAAATAAGAACAACCATCTACTTTTAGAATGATACAAAAGCTGGAGTTCATATTTTTTTTAACTTTGTGAGATATAAACTAAAGTAAAATAATTCTTTTTAAACAAGAGATTTTAAGTTTATTATATTTCTCTACCTTAAAGGATTTTTCCTACAGTGCAGGTGTTTTATCATAAAAAAAAAAAAAAAAAAAAACTTACAAGTATATAACTTTCCAGGAACATATTTATCTGGATTTTCGTTGATTTTAATTTGATAACCATTGTCTCCAGGAGTTTTGTCAAATCTCGAATGGTAGATACTCGGTTCTCTCGGACAATTACACAAAACACTGTAAGTCAGCAGAGTTAACAAAAAAACGCGTGTTAACATTTTTTAAAACTAATTCATTTACTGACCCGTTTATTTTGCAAGTTTCTGTGAACTAAAAATATATTGTAATGTAATAAAGATTATTAGGTTCATATCACCACACTGGGTTATCAGGGTGTCAAAGAGACTTGACCTCTTATATCAATAAACTAGACTATGTTCTTAGTTCAAGTATGAATAATATAACAACTATGTAGTTTATAATACAGGGTGTTAAAAAATGTTGGCATATTGAAATTATACCGGGTCCGCCAACGAAGCAGGGACGGAAGATTAAATCATTATCGAGGAAATAATCAAAAATATTAAATGAGGTATGGACAGAAACAATTAAATTTAGACATATTATGACTTATACAAAATATAGGTACGTGGAGTTTTGTAGGGAATTCGAAAATAATATAATATTTAGGGTGTTTTATTTAGAACAATACAAGTTTAGTCCGCCACACTTTTTTGAGCCACCCTGTATAATGTAAAATATTTTTAAAATATGCCGCTTTTACGTCCATACCCCGTGCTGGTTTAGTATTTTTGATAAAGTTCCTTGATAATGATTTCCCGTAAAAAGTAATTTCTTTATTTCCAAAAAAAATTGATACTTCTTTTCCCTTCATAAATATAAATAATGATCACCCTATTATATTCCTCTACAGGGTGTTCATGAAATGACTGAACAACGCTTCACCATAAACACCATACCGTGTAATTCATCATTGCTGTTTATTCAGAACGAGAAACATGAAAAAAATTTTAATTCTAAATAACTACCAACTAAACTGCTGGGCAATTGCTTTCGAGCAAGAAAAATGTCGCCTAAATTTAACAGTTAATATTTTCTGAACCAGATATGATATCGACTTACAGTTTTAAATGGTTTATAAATTCATCCCTTGGAAAACAATTGTCAATGTTGGATTTTCTTTAACTGTCAGAAAATTTTATATTAGGGTGTTAAAGAAGACGATGATTTTTGCTCCAATTTTAATGGCGTGTAACTTTCACAATAATATTTTTAAATTTTATCACTCTACGTCAATTGAATCAATGGCTCATAGCAAAGAAAGTATTTTGTCAAATTTTTGATATCTGCTATATTTTAAGAAATACCGATTTTTTTGGAAAACCTTGCTTTATTTTAACTTATTGGTGGCTAGATCTCACTATGCGTTGTATCGTGCAAACTTTGCGAGTGATTATTATACCTTATAAAAAGCTTGATTATGTTTAGTAACAATAGTTGTACCTAAATGCTATGATGTACAGTGGCGTACTTATAAACACCTATATGTCTATGGTTTATGAGTATCTCACAATTTTTCACGATTGTTTTATATTGGAAAGTACTCGCCCCTAGATTAGGTCAATTTTTTCTTATTTTTTAGTTTTTCATAATTATCGCACTACAGGTATATTATACAGTGTGTTTATACAATTTTATCAAGGATACATTTTTAATTTAAATTTTGGAAAAAATGTATTTATTAATTTCTAACTTTCTAACACTATACTTATAAACCATAGACATATAGGTGTTTATAAGTACGTCACTGTACATCATAACATTTAGGTACAACTATTGTTACTGAACATAATCAAGCTTTTCATAAGGTATAATAATCACTCTCAAATTTTGCACGATACAACGCACAGTGAGATCTAGCTACCAATAAGTTAAAATAAAGCAAGGTTTTCCAAAAAAAATCGGTATTTCTTAAAATATAGCAGATATCAAAAATTTGACAAATAACTTTCTTTGCTATGAACCATTGATTCAATTGACGTAGAGTGATAAAATTTAAAAATATTATTGTGAAAGTTACAAGCCATTAAAATTGGATCAAAAATCATTGTCTTTTTTAACACTCTGTATATAAAATTTTCTGACAGTTGAAGAAAATCCAACATTGACAATTGTTTCCCAAGGGATGAATTTATCAACCATTCAAAACTGTAAGTCGATATCATATCTGGTTCAGAAAATATTAACTGTTAAATTTAGGCGACATTTTTCTTGCTCGAAAGCAATTGTCCAGCAGTTTAGTTTGATTTTTATAACAATAAATTATTGTTCGAAACTTTTTCATGTTTTGCATCGTAAATCATTTTTTTGTAGAGAAACTGCATGTCTGGCTAAAATTTTATAAGAGACAAAAAAGTTTCAACATGAAGTCAGCTAGTGTCAGAGAAATAATTAAAGTCATTTATACAGGGGGTAACAAAAAGAGGAACTTTTAGTTACGAATCACACGCCATTTTTAAATTTGCAGGTATTAAAAAGAGATGGCGCATACGTCAAAACACGCTATTAATAGTGGTCATTCTTAGTTCCAAAATTAGTGGAAATCAATAAAGGCGTTTAGAAATTTTATCAGAAAAAAACAATATTAATTTGAAAACTTAAGCGCCCTGTAGCGGCAAAACAAAGCAACATTGCATATAGGTAAGTTTACCTAGATCGCCCTATTTTTGGTTAAGAAATTTGTGGTGAAGCGTTGTACAGTCATTTCATGGACACCCTATATTATAAAAATTGAAAAGTAGCCTGGTTTAATTTTGTTTGCTGGCATTGTGAACCTTTAACGGAATTGTATTGCACATAATAAGTAATAACACACTACAGGCAATTTTTTAAAAATTTCTATTTTCTATATTAAATATAAAGAAATTATAACACGGTAACATTAAATTGTGATCCGGGGAATTGTATGAGGGAAGTGAAGTCACGACACAACATCAATTAATATTCGTTGACTTTGTAGACATTACTAAAACGTCAAAATGGGCCCTTCTCTATGATCAAGGATATCTAAAAAATAAAATATATTTAATTAAAAGTGCAATAAAACGTAATGGATTTTTATTGCACTAAATAAATAGACATTTAATTTCATAGCTATAAAATATAATATTTTGTGCGAAAAAATGTTTGTTGTGTGTATATTTTTGGGGATAATTAAATTAATATCAATCCGCAGATAGTAGATAACCTTTAGCTATTTAGCTAAAAGATATAAATAGAATACATAATAAAATAATGTATAAAAAAGCTTTTTTTTGTCGACAATATTAACCATAAAAGCATTTTTTACTATAACAGAACAAAAATTACAATTTGTTGAAAATACACTCCGCACAAAAAAAAATATTCTCTTAATTCAAAAAATATTACTTTAATCGATGAGAATTATCTTTTCTATACAGTGTGTTAGTAAGGTGTCTGTCTTAGATAGCACCTAAGCTATCAAAGATAGGGAAAAAAGTGCAATACAAAAGTTAAAGGGTTTTTTAGGATACACAATCTAAAAATATTTTCTAATCTACAGGATGGTCCTAGAAAGTGGTACTGAATAATAAAAAAGAAAATTAAATGGGACACCCAGTATAATTTTCTAGAATATGATGCAATGGAATAAGGACTTTGCAACCTTATTAAAATTTTTAAAGTGAAAAACGTTGCCAAGTAATTAATTTTTTTCCGAAATTTTAGTCAGTTTAAGGGTATCGTTAAAATATCATAGCAACCTGTGGATTAACCCTAGGCAAATATAATTTACGTTGTAAGTACTTTAAGGTACGATATATTGATTTATAATAATGTTTTTTAAATCTCTTATACAGAGCGTTTATTACAAGTTGGACAACTCGATAGTTTTAAAAATGCTTTATTTCAATTTTTTTAAATGGGACCCCCCTAATTCTTCTAGGCAAAAGAATTTATCTTTCGAAAACCTTACTTTTTTGTTAAATATGTCATATATCTAAGTATCATAGTTTTTGAAATATTTTAGGATTTGTCTTAAATCAGGGTAAAAAAGGAAAGTTCTAATTAAACAATTTAGTCAAGATTGCTTTGGAACAAAAAAGAAATAATTTTCTTTGTCACAGCTGCCATTGCAAAATTATTTCGCCAACATTTTGTGCTTTATAACTGTTTAAAGTTTAGTTTCCTAAACTAACTTTATCGAAATAGAAACATACGAGTTATGATAAAGTTAGTTCAGGAAACTAAAATTTAAACAGTTATAAAGCACAAAATGTTAGCGAAATAATTTTGCAATGACAGCTGTGACAAAGAAAATTATTTATTTTTTGTTCCAAAGCAATCTTGACTAAATTGTTTAATTAGAACTTTCCTTTTTTACCCTGATTTAAGACAAATCCTAAAATATTTCAAAATGATATTTAGATATATGACATGTTTAACAAAAAAGTAAGGTTTTCGAAAGATACATTCTTTTGCCTAAAAAAATTAGGGGGGTCCCATTTAAAAAAATTGAAATAAAGCATTTTTAAAACGATCGAGTTGTCCAACTTGTAATGAGTATGAGTATAAGAGATTTAAGAAACATTATTATAGATTAATATATCGTACCTTAAAGTACTTACAACGTAAACTATATTTGCCTAGGATTAATCCACAGGTTGCTATGATTTTTTAACGATACCCTTAAAAATGCTAAAATTTCGGAAAAAAATTAATTACTTGGCAACGTTGCATTTTACTTTAAAAATTTTAATAGGGTTGCAAAGTCCTTATTCCATTGAATCATATTCTAGAAAATAATACTGGGTGTCCCATTTAATTTTCTTTTTTATTATTCAGTACCACTTTTTAGGACCACCCTGTAGATTAGAAAATATTTTTAGATTATGTATCCTAAAAAACCCTTTAACTTTTGTATTACACTTTCTTCCCTATCTTTAATAGTTTAGGTGCTATCTAAGACAGACACCTTACTGACACACCCTGTATAGTTCTAAGAAATAGGATCTTAATTTATAGTAAGTAAATTCTAGTTTTAAGGAAATCATTGTTCAATATAAGGAAATAGAAATTTTGCCTTTATTTACGATAATTTACATACTCATTTTATAAATATTTGTAAAAAAAATTCACATAAGTAAACCCAGGCTGACCCGAAAGATCGGCTGGCCAGAAAAGTCAGACAAACTTAGCAGTCCAGTGAGGTCCGACCGGCCGGGACAGCCCGACATGCACGAAAAAAATTGTCAGGGCCCAAAAACCCAAACCTTTATTAATTAAGTGGCTCAAGCCCGAGAGTCGGGCCGGGCCGCATTAAGGCTCAAGATGAAAAGCCGGCCCCGTTGGAGGCCTCTAAAAATTAATATATCAATGTTGAAATAATGATATATTAAGTCTCATTCTCCTGGGAACTGTTTTATTGCCGCCAGTGTTAGCGACTTACCTTTAGCTATACTCCACCAAGGTAAGGTAACGTAAGTTAAAAAGGCATTAAGTGGTACGGATTGTGCCCTCTTGTTTTCCTTCCAAAAATGAAACGTTTGTGTGAATCCCCTCATAGTCCAAAGTGGGTTGTATGCACCATCACCTAACTCTAAAAACAATATTTCGATTGTTTAAAAAAACCCAATGTCAATTTAATATCATGGACACAATTAATAGGTATAATTAAGCTGTACCAGGCACGTAGCCAGGGGGGAGGCCCAGCCCCCCCCCCCCCCCCCTCCCCCGAAACCATACTTATAAAGCACCTCAATTATTACCGGGTTTGTTTTTGTGCTTTTCTTGAGGATTTTGTGTTGTTTTTTATTTTTCCACTTAAAAACCAAGCATCATGATTCAAAAAAAAGCGTGGCACCCAAAAATGTTTCGCCTGCGGCGCTTTTTTTTATCGCCCTCGACGCGGTTTCAATGCCCCCCCCCCCCCTGAAAAGAAATCCTGGCTACGTGCCTGAGCTCTACTAATAGTAAGGAAGAAGATAATGTCATTTTAGCTTCGTACATATGTAAAACAATGTTTTGTTTTCCATGTCTTAAATATGGATATTTTTGTGTTTTTAGTATGAAGATCAATTTCGACACCATTTCAGGTGATTTTAAATGTGTGTAAACTTTTTTTTTAGTAGACAACTCGCGTCTATTTCCCAACACGATTGCAGGCTCACTGATGCGCATGCCAGGCACATAACTTTATGGCGAGATATTTAAAATATAGGTAGAAATAATGGGTTTAATTATTTTTTGGTGCTATTTTAAGTCACGGTGTGGGTCATAGTCGAGGTTCTAGTCCCAATTAGGTTTTTTTTACAATAATATTTTTGTTATTCGCAGTTTATAGGCCATAATTATAAAATTGAGGGGCAGGCTATTACTCATTAATTAGTAATTTTAGTCGTCGAGGCTTTAAAGTGAAAACCTTACCTCCCCTTTTTTAAATTTTGTGCACAGACTGTGGGAAGAATTGTGTGTAGTACAAAAATATATTTACTCCATTGAAGAAAACAATATAGAGGTTATTTTGCTGATCTATATTTCTACTTTGTTTATGGCCCATAAATTAACAAACTTGCAAGCTACGAATAACAACAACATTCTTGCAAAAAAATTTAATACGAGACTAGAACCTAAACTATAATTCACACTGTGACGTAATAAAACAATAATTAAACACATTTCTACATATATTTTAAATATCCCGCCTACAGGTTATTCGCCTGGCATGCGCAGTGAGTCTGCAATAGTGTTGGGAAATAGACGCGAGTAGTAGACATCGGTTTCTGTTGATTATTCATCCCTATAATAATTGTCATTGGGGTGTCAACATTTATTTGTTCTGTGATGTCGTTCAGTGCAGTTTTGGGAAGAAAACCCGAATGAAAACGGTGAATTGTTACTACCCGATACTCAAAGTTGAGGCCATAGCCAACATCTCGTTTTTTACTTAAGAATGAAGTTTTCAAACTACCCTTGCGGTTAAAGTGCTATATTGTCTACTATTTTAAGTAGATTATATAAAGGCAAATTTAACATTAGCTATTAAAAAAAATGTTTTTATTTTGATCATTACCAGACTCGTACTAAATTATTAGGTATCTGGCAATATGAAATAAAAGTATGGGTCACTATTGGTAAAGACAACAGGACTCCTAAGGCTCGATTGTAAATAGCTAGTTTAAACCCAGTTTAGTAAAACTAGGGCTGGTGGCTTCGCATTTCAAATGAATTTCTGTCAAATTAAATACTAGTTACAGCAAAATAGTATTTAATATGACTACAGAAAGTCGTGAGCCCAAGATTTACCATAAATACCATCAATATTAAGCTATAGGCTTTTTCACTATAATCGAATTTATCATATACAGGGTGTCACAAAATTAGGTGACAATATTTTAAGGGGATAAAGTACATCCAAAAATAGGACTAAAATCCTCTATTATTATACCTTGAAAAACGCTTCGTTATGGGGCTAGAGCCCCCCGAATGGAAGCTATGATAAGCGGTTATTTCAAAATATCTCAGAAACTGATTGAAGTATCAAAACAAAATTTATATGTTTTACCCATAACAAGAAGCAATAAACGGTTCATTTAGCTTAGGTGTATTTCTTCCAGTGGCTTCCCACTGGGTAGGTATTGAGGAGAATATTGCCCTAACTTTTTTATTTGTAGGATTTTTTAAAGCCGGGTGCAATTTTTAAAAGCACTAAAGTATTCTATTGAAAAAAGGTACTCCTGCTTCATTTCGATAGGATTCACCATTTTTCAGTAAAATCTATTTTAAAATTTTCGGTTTTTTACAAGCCGTTGAAAAGGCTAAGGTGTTTTTTGCATATCTCAGCAAATACTTGATATTAAAACATGAAATTTATTAAACGTTCTACCAGCGACAAGGCATATTTATTAAAGGATGTAACATTAAAATATTCTTCCAGTGGAGTCGCACGGGGTGGAGCCTAAAGTAAATATTACAATTTTTTTTTAATTTGAGGGGCTTTCTTTTCATCATATTTTCAAATTCAATTCTTTGTGCCTCACAAAACATAACACGCAGGTCTAGATTTTGCTTCCAACAAAATGGAAATCATTTCGAACATTTGCTTAAGAATTAGTTTCCCGTGTGGTTTTACAATTAAATTTGATTTGCAATTTGTTATTCGTTTTTATTTTATTTTAGTCTCTTATAAAAATAAATATTTGAAAAACAAGGTCTAAAAATCTGTTGAAAACCTTATATTCTGTCAAATTACAATAATGGAAGGTTTTATTAACAAAAAATTTAAAAATTTTAAAAAATTACATTAAAAGTATGAAAGCCCCTCAAATTAAAAAAAAAATAGTAATATTTACTTTAAGCTCCACCCCGTGCGACGCCACTGGAAAAATATTTTAATGTCATCCTTAAATAAATATGCCTTGTCGCTAGTAGAATTTCTAATAAATTTCATGTTTTAATATTAAGTGTTTGCTGAGATATGCAAAAAAACACCTTAGCTTTTTCAACGGCTTGTAAAAAACCGAAAATTTTAAAATCGATTTTACTGAAAAATGGTGAATCCTACCGAAATGAAGTAGGGGTACCTTTTTTCAATAGAAGACTTCAGTGCTTTTAAAAATTGCACCTGGCGTTAAAAAATCCTATAAATAAAAAAGTTGGGGCAATATTCTCCTCACTACCTACCCAGTGGAACGCCACTGGAAGAAATACACCTAAGCTAAACATACCGCTTGTCATGGGTAAAACATGTATTAAATTTTGTTTTGATACCTCAATCAGTTTCTGAGATGATTTGAAAAAACCGCTTATCATAGCTTTCATTCGGGGGGCTCTAGCCCCATAACGAAGCGTTTTTCAAGGTATATTAATAGAGGGTTTGAGTTCTATTTTTGGATGTACTTTAACCCCTTAAAATATTGTCACCCAATTTCGGGGCACCCTGTATAATGGCACTATTATCCTGAACCTATTGAGAATATATCTCAATAATAGAAATCTTTCTAGAGTATCACATTTTAGGATTTTAGGAACCGGATACCAGACTTGAGACCTCATGTTAGGTAGAAGTGCACTTTTACAGAGAGATCGGCCGCTGCCATTGCTTAGAATTGTTGTGACGTCAGTAAGTAGTTTCGCGTGTTATTATTAGAGAGCGTATTTTGTTTAATTATTTTCGGAGTAAATAATAGAAGAATTTAAAAACTGAAACCGAAGAAAATTTAATTTTTTCTTGCTCTATACGACAGGGTAAAAATCAAAATTTAGTGAAAAAGCCCATTATGTAGGAAAATGTGTAATTTGTCTGTTTGGAAATATTCTTACCATTAAGATGTTTTTTATTCAGATCACACCAATAATAAATACTAGTCCCATCCGGGGTAACTCTTTTAGGAGGCATTACGTTTTTTTGCAGAAAACTTCTTTGACTACTTTTACTAATATACTTTTTTAAATTCTTTGGCAAAGTACAATAACTAGAAATATTTATTATTGATAATCTATTATAATTGCCATCCAAGTTCTTGTTTATTTTATTTGTATTAGCAATATTAGTATTGGTATTTTTATTATCTGTGGGTTTATTTACACAATTATTTACATCAATGACTTCATTTGTATCGGCTTTATCAGTCTTACTATTTCGGCATTTATTGATCTCCTTTACAGATATATTATTATCGGATATGCGAATTTTCGTAATCTCCTGCACACATGGCAGTTCTTCTTTGCCATTAACAGTAATATAAGGATTTTCTGTCGTGCTTTTTTCTAGAGAAGTATTGCTTTTTATAGACGTTCTACTTGGCGGCCTATCATCTAAAGATTCATTGTTTAAACTTATTGCATCGTCGGCAAACTCAAATTCAGAGCTATATTTGTTTGCCTTCGGTTTACCCTCTTTAACAACCTTCAACTGTTTAATTTTCTTTTTTGTTTTTTCTTTACCAACTTCGTACTCCGATTGATTCATAAGGTTAGTGACGTTAGGAGCGCAAGCGCATTTATTTTCAGGAGGGCCCAAGGGCGCCTTAAGGGCGCATTTTAATGGATTAATACAGGGTGGTCGATAGTACATGTCAAGAAGCATAATGGATCCACGTTTCCTCTTTTGAAAACAGCCACAGCAAGTTGGTTTGGAGGTAGAAGCAGGACCAGTCTGGCCTACAACAAGGAAAAATGTTTAATTGAATTTGGATCTAGGCCTTTTTAATATGTGAAGAAGGTCCAAAGATTTTAGTTAAGTTTTTAAAAAGAAGTAGCACTTTTTGTTTGGTTTTAAAAATCATTTGGACCTACTTAGGTATTCTCACTACAAAACTAAATAATTGGTAACTAATTTACCAAATCTCTTGCTAACCTGATCATACCTAAAAACTTTTATATTAATTATTTTAAAACAAATATGCCGACTCATTTCCTGCTTCTACTTCCAAACTCCTTGCCGAAATGATTTAAGTGGCTTTAAGATGATAAATATATTTTTTTCACTCCTTGAGTCGGCGATAGCGATAAATATCATAAACTTACAGAATAAATAGCCCATAACAAATCAATATTGAAGTGTAAGGGGTAACTTTTGAAAAATTCAAGCTCCTCACGATTTTTGCACTCATCTATATATTGGCTTTTGTGATTACTTCGCAGATTAAAATATTAGTAACTGTGACAGTAATATTTAAATACCATGCATTAAACAAATGTACAGAATTCCTGCTGGGTTATTTTAATGATTCTACAGCAGAAAAAAAAACTTATTCAAAATTGCTGCCTAGAACTTCTACTTCATGCTCACCATCTCTCAAGTCTCCAGCTTCGATTTCACTGACCCCATTGTCCCAGTTATCAAGACCTTCACTTTCGGACCTTGCTTTAACGTCTAACTTTGTCCTCCAACCTCCTCTTACAAAGTTATTTATGTTAGCACTAGGATCGCTCAGTCTTCTTTGAGATTTATATAGGTAAAAGTCTTCTGGTTCATCCTAAAATATTAAAATACTCATCAACAAATTGGACATGTTATTCTAAGACCGCTTTAAAAAAAATTGTTAATTGTAGGTTAATAAAATTTAGGATTGCTGCAAAGGTATCTTTTTAATGGGTTAAAAGGTAAGATACCGTTTAATAAAAGTTAATCACCCGACTCCATTTAATCACAGATCCTACGGTTTATAAAGAAAATATTGAAGTAGTTATTATAGGGGTCGGTTTAAAGTAGAATAGCATTGTTATTTTATTAGATCCACGATCTAGGAAACTACAAAAAAAATACTTGATGGTGGTTCCCGAAAGACGAAACGTCAAAATTAATATCATATAACAGAACTTTATAGAAAATAAAACGTAGCAAATTAATTACCTATTCTGAGTTTTTCAAATTTTTTACGGCTTGTTATTCGGCTCCAAATTGCGCAACTTTGCCCCAATTAATTATATCTCGTACCATTTACGATATTTCAATACGTCCCTTTTTTAACACCATATTTAGTAGTGTGGAGTGAACTAATATTTGGCGATTTTTTTTCTTTAATTTTTAAAACAAGATAGCTGCCTAAGTATGCTCAGCCACTTTACTAAGACATGTGCAAAAATTGATGTTATGAATTTAAATTTTAAGGTGCCCCAAGCAGTGGCGTGAATACAATATAGGACAAAAAGCATTGCCTACCCTGGAAACAATGAAACAAACGCCAAACAAAATTATTTCTTTATATTTAAATTTTTATCCCTTTAATATCCGGTAATATTTCTGTGAATGTAGAGGACCGGGACCGAAAAGTAAATCATTGAAGATCATTTCCACGACCGCATTCGTTGCCGATTAATCGTAAATTGGATCGCTGTATAAGCATCCCGTATGGCCGTCCGAAAAGCAGAGATTTCACATTATATTAGCAATTATGGGTAAGCAAAAGCACTGCTTTTATACGAGTGGAAGCGAGCGAGAGAGGCGGTAGGCAGTAAGCTAAAAAGAGATGCACAATACACGTGACTCGAAACCTGAGCTTTCGCCGGCGATTGTTAAGTGTATTGGTGCCAAGTTTTGTCGTAGTTTCAAAAAATACTTCGCGTTCTGGATATAAAACATAAAACATATCCCTACATAGTTTAATAATTAGGTTAGTTAAGATCTTAATTAGTAACGTAAAATAAGAAGTACTTTTATAATGATTTAAGATAATTTTTTATAATAATTATCTTATTTATATGATAGATTTAAAATCTGGATATAAAACGCTTATTCATAATTTCATAATAACAATAATGTTAGTATTTTCGCACTTTGTTTGTTTTTTCTATGAACATCGTGCGTCTTCGTCGGTTATCGGAAAATATATATAAATGGAGAAGTGAACATGTACACGTAATTTAAGTGTAGTGGCGATGTCAACTGTGCTGAAAATTATTAAAATTGTTTGGAAATGAAATTTTTGCCTACCCTGGTTTAAACAGTTTTACACGCCATGACCCCAAGTGACTGGAAGTATTAAAAGAAATAAATAGGTAGAAAAAAATTGTAACAGGCAATATTTTTAAGAAATCCTGAGACATTTTCACCCTTCAAATGGCCCAAAAATATTTTAGAGATTGTTTTAAGACATACTCCCCAACCTTTTCCAGGTATTCTATTTAATTTCAGAAAACTTTATATTTTCACTCCGCCATACTGTATACACGGCACCGCAAAATTAACGGGATGGAAAAAAATTGGCTTCAATTCAATCTTAAATAACTTTTAAGTGTTTTGATTAAATTCGATAATTTTTTGGCGCGTTGCAGATGCAGTCGTCTTTATCATGTTCTGATATCGCTTTTACGAACAGTGAAAATGGATATGTTCACATACATCAGGGTAGCCAAAAAAATTGCAATTTACGCTTTATTTCTAAACACCCTGTGGAAAAATTAAAGAACTGATTGATGTTTTTTGTACGGCATTTTTAAGTCCCATCTTTTCTGAACAACTTTTTTTTTTATTCATACCGATATCTAAATTATTAGGTAAAGGAAAAACACAGGTTTAAAGGAAATAATGCAATAATCCTTTATTAGCAACAAAAAATTTAAAAATTAACATGGGCAATAGTGGTAAGATTAAAATCGAGTATTTCCTCCACGAGCCTGAATAACAGCTCTCATCCTTTCAGGCATAGATTGAATTAAAATAGCAACTGCGTCTTGAGGTATCTGCTGCCACTCGTTTGTCAATGCCTGTGCTAGCGCATCCAAAGTTTGAAACTCGCCGTAGTTTTGCCTAACTCTCCTTCCCAGTGTATCCCACAGGTGCTCAATAGGGTTCAGATCCGGACATCTTGAGGACTAGTCCAATACCTGAACGCCAACATCGTTCAAATACTGCCTCGTTATTCGTACTCTGTGTGGTGGAGCATTATCTTGCATTAATTTAAAATGTTCTCCTATAAAATGCGAATATGGTATAACATGTTCTTCTAAGCACTGTCTGATGTATTTATCAGCGTTAATACCCCCCTGAAGTGTAATGAGGTCTGTACGGGCCTCCAAAGATATGCCGCCCCATACCATCACTCCGCCACCAAATTGCACTCTAGGAGAGAAACAACATTGAGAGTATCGTTCTCCAAGCCTCCACCACACTCTTTGACGTCCGTCAGGTGAATATCGCGTAAAACGAGACTCGTCTGTAAATAGAACGTTTTGCCAGTTGTTCATGTTCCAATCTGCATGAGCTCGAGCAAATTCAAGGCGCTGCGGCAGGTACATAAGATGTTAGATTCTGTTGTCTTAACCTTCTAAGTACAGTGTCAGATGACACCAAGGTACCATGAACATCTGCCAATCTTACAGCTAAAACCGGAGCAGAGGCTGTTCGCTCTCGAAGAGCCTGAAGACGAAGAAATCGATCTTCAACTGCATTTGTGACTCTTGGTCTTCCCTGCCCGGGTCTTCTCGAGTAAGAACCAGTTTCTCTAAATCTTTGAATCGCATCGGATATGGTACTGCGTGGATGGCCAAGCCTTTCTGCGATATACAGAATCGGACGACCATCATCCTGTAAAGCGACGGCTTGTGCCACTTCTTCTGGTCTCATATTTAATTTAAATTAATACACTTTTACGTTACCGTTTACGGAATAGCTTCAATACACAAAACAACCAACAACAATTTAACTTAAGAAACGCTTGAAGTTCAGCAATTAATAAATCTGTACATTTGTTGACAAAAATCTTCTTGACAAGCCATGGTGCCATGGAAACGAGATTTACAAAGACGAAAAAAGACAAAGCCAACTACCTTTAAACCTGTGTTTTTCCTTTATTAATTTAGATATCGGTATGAATCAAAAAACAAGTTGTTCAGAAAAGATGGGGCTTAAAAATGCCGTACAAAAAAACATCAATCAGTTCTTCAATTTTTCCACAGGGTGTTTAGAAATTAAGCGTAAAATGCAAGTTTTTTGGCTACCCTGTATGTAAACATATCCAGTTTCAAACTTTGGATGCGCTAGCACAGGCATTGACAAACGAGTGGCAGCAGATACCTCAAGACGCAGTTGCTATTTTAATTCAATCTATGCCTGAAAGGATGAGAGCTGTTATTCAGGCTCGTGGAGGAAATACTCGATTTTAATCTTACCACTATTGCCCATGTTAATTTTTAAATTTTTTGTTGCTAATAAAGGATTATTGCATTATTTCCTTTAAACCTGTGTTTTTCCTTTACCTAATAATTTAGATATCGGTATGAATAAAAAAAAAAGTTGTTCAGAAAAGATGGGACTTAAAAATGCCGTACAAAAAACATCAATCAGTTCTTTAATTTTTCCACAGGGTGTTTAGAAATTAAGCGTAAAATGCAAGTTTTTTGGCTACCCTGTATGTAAACATATCCAGTTTCACTGTTCGTAAAAGCGATATCAGAACATGATAAAGACGACTGCATCTGCAACGTGTCAAAAAATTATCGAATTTAATCAAAACACTTAAAAGTTATTTAAGATTGAATTGGAGCGAATTTTTTTCCATCGGGTTAATTTTGCGGTGCAGTGTATATTGTATAACATGATTATGCATAGAACTTCTATAAATGTGAATATGTGTCCACAATTTTGTCAGGCAACCTACCTCCCAATCAGAGTCCCACATGTCTGTCAGACAATATCCCGGTTCCGAGGTAGGAGTCTCTACTCCAGATCCCTTTGGTTTGGTAACCGCCATTTCTGTATGGCCCTTTCCTTGAGGGCCTTTCATTCGCACAAACTCACATCGTTGTGCTGGTGTATTCGAAAATAATCCAAAAGTCATTCTTTGTGCCATTTTTGTGCCCAAACTAGATTGCTTAAAAAATACAAGAATATACAAAATTTCAATTTTTCGGTCACCAGTGTATTTAAAAAAAAACTTTTTTTTAAATTTTGATATTTTGGTTTATTTGTTTTAAACCGTCTTCAGAAAGTATAAAGCTACAAAATGTTTATTTATTTATTTTATTTTGGTTTGACAAGAAAGTGTTTATTATAGAGAATATTATTGTCTACAAAAAAAATGCTTAAAATTATGTTTGTTATCGTATTAAATGGATCCAAACAATATTTATTTTCTAAAATCTTCTCCAAAGTTACCAGCTCCATGCAAAATTATATCTATATATATTAAAAACATTGCGTTCTCTTGAAGCGAATCCTGTCCATGTTTATTATCGGATTTTTGAAAACTTTTTAAATTTGGGCTTTGGGAATGTAAGAAAGGTATTTTTATTGAAAAAAATATTTCTCAATATTTTTTAGAATGCAATGAATTTTAGTAACCTTTTTTAGGGTTTTCATGGGCTTATATATCCTCGATTTTTTTTTCTGCATGAAAATAACTTTCTCACACCCACATAGATACCAGCTTTCCATTCTCACCAATGGAAATAATGAATAATTTGTTTATATGTATTTTTATAATTCACCTAAAAAACCGCAATTTAACATGGGAAATTGCCAAAATGGCCCTAATTACAAACAAACTAAGCAAGTTGCTGGGTATTTTTTTTCACCAATGGAATGGTCATATCTATGTAGGTGAGAGAAAAAAAAGAGGCTTTCCTCTTTTTTTTCACACCACATGGAAGCTTTAAAAATAATTATTTAAAGTCATTGTGTAAAAAATATTAAAAATTATTTTTAAAAAATAAAAATTTTGACTTGAAACTTTTTGACTCTCCAGTTTTTAAATTCAATAAACATGGTCTTGATTCGGGCCAAGGGAAAGTAATATTTTTGGTCTAATTTAATATTATAGATATAATTTCACTGAGCAGGAGCTTGGAGAAGAGAGAAGAATTTAGAAATATTATTGAGATAGGAAGCAAAACTTCGACTCCGCCAATTGTATTTTTTTTTGTTTAAAATTACAGTAAAGACATTTATTTATTTTTATTTAAATTTTGGTCGGATTTATCATATTAATCTAACCAACCAACCAAGTCGTATAAACTTTTGAACCGCATCAACTTGATGAAATACTAAGGGTACTCCCTTGAACCTTGATTATTGGTAATAATATAAACCAAACTTTTTATTACTGGTAGTGCCAAATAATTTAAAGATTTTTAATAAAAAATATGTTAAGGAAATAAATTAATCGAAATGATCTGAGGATAATAGTGTAGTTATACATATATTCATTATTTTAACAATTATTTTCTATTATTTTATAGTTTTTATTGTTATTTGTAGGTATTTATCCTCTTCAATTGCTTTTTAATTTACAAATTTGGCTTTTTTTCAAATAAATATAATATTAATTTTGTGACTGATTTATTATCTATCAATTTAGTGGTTTTTCCCAGAAACAATAAGTATATTAAAAAATATTGTCTGTAACACTCAGCTAATATTTATAAAAATGTAAGGAACTAAAATATAATGACGTTTTCTGTGTTTATTGTTGTTAAGTGTTAAATTTTTTTTATAAATATTACTCTAATGACTAGACTAGAAATAAAAACATATTTCATGTTACGTTCACATCCTGGCCATGATGCAGTAAGATTTTGTCGTCATTGGTGACTAACGTTATTACGAAAACAGAGCTTTTATTAAGATATACTTATTTGCTTATACATTATATAAATTAAAAAATCTTTCATTTTAATTAATCCGGAGGTCAGAATATTATTCAATTCAAAATAACCTTTATTGTTATAAAGAGGTATTTTTGTTAATATAGCTAAATTATTTGAAAGACAAATGCACAAAAAATGTTTACAGCAATACATAAGGAACACACTAAACATGGTTATTTTAGATTAGGTAGGTACTTAATTTACTTTTCAGCAAGTAAAGTCCCGACAATCAACTCTACAAGTAAAAATAGTATTGCACAAGGGAAAATTACAAAACATAAATATTTAGGACAAGATGAATTTTACAAAATAACTAAGTGCAGAAAATATTCAGTTTAAATGTGTCGTTTACTCGACCAACTCGTAATAGGCTCTTTCTACCAGTATTTATCTACTCAGGAATATGGTTGCATCTCGTTTCTGCAGAACAAATAGCAATTACAGCAGAGATATACGTATGTTCCCCAAAAGGCTACTCTTTCAGCAGGTCCCAGGACTACCAAAAACTATAAACTTTTTTCATAAGCGAAGCTTCTCCGAGATACGAACAATCCATAATGCATCGAAACAAAAAGACTGACATCTATTTTTTATATTTGAAAAGACAATTGAGGTCAGTCACCCGTGATTACCTGTTCTAACTTAAGAAAAAAAAATTAAATCTACATCCTCAAAAAATTCAAAATCATGTTAAAAACAACAGCTATCAATCCAAACTAAAAATAAAACTTTTGCCGCAACTTACTACAACAAATAAACGAAAAAGGCAGTGCCAAAAGATTTTAAAAGATGTTTTTAAGAAACTCGATACTAAAAATTAACCACAAACATTTAAATAGTGCAAAATTAACAAACAAACGGTCACCGAAGGCGGACGCCATTATTTGTTTATATCAGACTGTTATCGTTAAACGGCGATAGAAGACCAATGATGAACTATTGGAACTGGCAAACCGTTAGTCGTCATTCAAATCAGGTTCATTGCCGTCGGCCCAACCTCTGTTTTAGGTGCTAACCCAATTTTAGACAGGAACTATGGAGGAAACCCAAGGACTCACCCATTTAAATATAATGCGTTAATTCTATATCACCCTGTATATCGGATATCATACTTACCCTGGCATCATACACCTTCTTTAGAGCATCATATCTGATTGACCCTAGAAATATAACGCCTTGTACAGTTCCTACTTTATCTGCAGCCACCAACTCGACGCATACCATTTCTCCATCTCTGACGAGTATGTCTTGGAACACTTCATCAAAATTGTCCACCATAAAACAAATATGGGGGTAAGTTATTTCCTCAACATCTCCTTTCGTGTCCATTCTTCGTCTACTTGGAGACGCATAAACTTTCTGTAAGAAATGGCATTTATACGAAATGCTTTAACGTAATTAACTATCATAAATAAAATTGTCACATAAATTTCTGATCAGGTGTAATTTAAACAAACAATAATATTGTATTTCGAAAAACTTTAAAACATCTGTTAGTTGTATTATTCACCTAGTGTGTATTATTCCTTAATCTTAATACTATAACAAAATAAAATGATATTTAATGTTTCAGAGATTTTTTTTCATTTGGAATGATTTTGAGTTACACCTAAATATCTCTTAATTAAAAAAATCTTTATTATTAATAAATCTGAATTAGGTACATCTGACACCTTCTAAATTACACTTGACCCATCTGAATAACATTTGATCTTTCCTGCAATTCTTGTGATAAATCTGGGAATTATTTATAGAAAATATATTACCCTTGTATTTGGTCATACTCTTGGCATTCCTTCGTCTTCCTCTTCTTCGTGTTAATTTAAATAAAGCAAGTACAAATAGCGTGACATATTTATTTTAAAAATATTAAAATTCTTAATAGCGACCAGAGGTAGAAAAATATATTTGATGCTCTAATTTCAAATATTTAACAGGAAGCTAGTTTGGATTAATTTATTTCTTATTTAGTAACTATTACTAAAATATACTGTGTACAAGATTAGGCTTATCGAAGTTATCAATAATCCAAATATAGATTGGAAACCTAGTTTTATAAAAACTGCTTAAAGAAGTTTACCTGGGAATGTCTTTTAAGCACCTGGAGTTCCTTTGGACTTGTGCGCGTGCAAATTGCCAAAGTAAGAGTATATTCAAACTGATGTATTATCAAATTTAGATATACTGTTTCTTCCCAATCAATATCGGGATCTCCTATTGGAAGTTTCTTGCTATCTTTGCGAAAAACATCTACCTCAGTCTACAACGAAAAGATGAAAAAGCATTTACTTTATATTCATGCGTGTAATGTTATTTTTTTTTCAAAGTTGTATCGCGTTATTTTTTGCTTATACTTCAAGTTCATTTAATTTGTTGGCTGGCTTCAAAAATATTGAATGGATGTCGCATCCTTACCATCGTCTGATGGACCGTGGAAAAAAGAGACTGAAAGGAAGGAGTTTAAATAATAATTTCATATTGTTACCGCCACGACGGAAATGATGTCATTTTGTGAAAGCGGCTGCGAAAATGGTCAGCTGCTTAAGATGCAATCGTTCCCAAACCAAAAACCCGAAAGAAAGGAAAACAACTTTTTACGAATATGTAATTTTGTCTTTAATTCTAGGAATAATAGATCAGTCAATTGAATCCATCATTAAAAAAATCAAGATAAGAACTTTTAGGCCAAAGAATGTTAATTTTAAAAGTCCATTCTAGCGGGTTAGTAAAAAGTACCCGAACGCTTAAATATCTTCAACATTGTCAAAGCTACACTTCAAAAATCGGTATTTGGGGGTTTCTGGGCCTGCGAAATTGAAAAGTGATATCGACACTGTTGCCAGAATTTCTAGTCTTGCGTTACACGTTTTGTTATTTTACATGGAATGCTCTTTATATTTTTATTTTAATGAATTGTGCGTCTCAAACTTAGCATCGAACCCGAAAATATAAACACCGAATGTGCATTTCCAATAAGTTTAATGCTCATTCTAAAAGAATAAAATAATTTTTATTAATTCTTTTTGAAAATGCTGTGTTGTCATATCTCAGCAACTAGTAGAGATACAATTTTGAAAATTTGGAAACTATCTAAGTTTTCCACAGGGTGTTAAGAACGTAAGGCAAAAAAAGTATCATTTGTTGCCCTCAGTATAATATCACACATGTTAAAATTTTTCTTAAATTGAAAATCGGGTTATTATCTTAATACATGCGACTACCATCTTTCGAAAATTATATTAAAGATATTTTACAATCAGAAAAGTTAATTAATGTCATCAAAGTTGGTAATTTTCCTTGTTCGGTTTTTTTTTCTGATGAGTGTACTTGTCTATTCCGTTTTCCCTTTTTTAGAGCTATTTTAAATGAACAAAAATAGAACCCAATGCAATAAAATATTTTTACAACAAAAACAAAAAACAATTAGGTATTTATTTTTAAAGAGAAAAATTAAAGTAAAAATTGTAATTGAAACATTTTTTATGGAAGAAGTTTGATAATGAATAATAAAAAAATAATGCGGGAAGAAACGACAATGCTTTATTATGAATATACAAAACGACACTTAAGAAGAAGTATTTCAAAAGCTAAGCATTTGCACCAAAAAAAAGTTAAAAGAAACAATTACAAAAACAAATTTAATCGAACCATGCAGAGGGGGAGAGGTTATAATTTAATTTTTGAAATGTTATAGTAATTAGGTGAATTTTACGAACTTTGGGCGTAACCCCGAAAATTTTTCGTAGGTACACATAAAGTCTTGACTACTCTTGACTGTCCATCTAAAAAAAAATATCCTACTTACGCCCACTCAGCCCCCCCCCCCCCCCCCCCTTAGAGCATATTTTCTGGCTACGCCACTGATTCCGGCATTGGTTACTATGGTCTATTTCTTTTCGATTGCGAACGATGACAGAAAAAAAAATTGAACAAAAATTCACCTAATTGGTTAAATCGTGGACCAATTTACACTACATAAATGCATAGCCAACTTATTAAAGGTCTTTTTTTTAAATCACAGAAGAAGAATAAGAAATTTCCGTTCGATTGATTTCTAGCAAATATATGCTAATTATAAACCTTTTAGCAATTAAAAATAACTTTTAGCTCAAGTTTTATTACGAAACAAACAATCTATTAACTTTCTGTACATAAAGTCAGTTAATTTCACGTTTTTCTGCAACATAAAATAATAAACCTATGCCTACTTTGTGTTGAAGCAAAAAGGATGCCCGATTTATCGACAAAATATAGAAGGCCATGCCAAACGCCAAACATTGTGACATAACCTAAAAATTCATCTTCTTAAAGGCCGCTTTACAGTTTGCAATTTTTCTTTCACGCAAGTTGTCTTGCAGCAATTAATATTGCGGCAATAAAAATTTTACTTCGTTTTACAGCGTGCAATGACTTTCCAAGATCGTAGGTGATGTACCACTTGCCACCATTAAAATAAAAATACATTTGGTTAGAACTAACCGGCGCTTTTTGTGCATTCATTTTAACAAAACATCATTACAGGACATGAAAGCAAACCAACAAAAAGAAAACATACCCGCTATAGGTTAGGAAAAACATAAATAAATGTCAGGGATTTTTATATTTAGTTTGACGTCTCATAAATCACCAGAAAAACCTCAGAATTGCGCTTGCAATGGCAATAAAAATACGGTCCGAGTTATATTTCTTGCAAGCAATATAAATTGCGCCAGCTGATCATTAGCCTTGTTCTGCGCATACTCCCGGACAACATTTTCTGGCGTGAAAGAAAAATTACAAACTGTAAAGCGGCCTTAACAAGTGTTAATTTAAAATTTTAACCGCTATAAACAGTAAACAACAAAATGTCAGTTTTGACGTAAATCCCTAACCTTACTTTTTCAACTTGTCAAAAATGAAAATTCTTGCATTTTTTTATTGTAAAACGGGTTTCTGTCATCGTTCACAATCGAAAAGAAATAGACCATAGTCACGTTTGTCATTATCAGACTAACTATTAGTTAGTTCAAAGAGTATATTAATTGTTGCCAATACGATGTTGTTCAGAAAATTGACTCCAAATTATCAATATCAAACAAACCAATATAAAAAATGTTTGATATTTACATTTTGAAATGATTTAAAACTGTTCGCCACTGTTTACCGAAAACAGGTCGGCTGTTTCTTTTTAGTCTTTTTATTCAAAAAATTGGACCCCAGAAACAAACCAATACCTCCTCTTACGTTTATCTTACAGCCATTATCAACATTAATTTTTAATTCAAAATTATTCCATTTGTGTTTAAACACTTTTATTTAAATACCTTGTCGCTATTGGCTGAAAAAATAAAATCCAAAATTTATTATGTTTGCACATGGAAAAGAGACACACAAATGGATTAAAAACCTAATCTTTTACAAATACTTTCTTATTTAAAAATTTTTAATAAATTTATTACTTTACTGCAGTACTAAAAATTTATGATCCTTTTATGTAAAATAGGGTATTTATATAAACTTCATTGTGTAGTCTTTTTAGAAAACCACCGCTCTGGATTTAGACATATTTATAAAAATAAACTAAAAAAAGAACATGCGACCATGTTAATAGAAATCAGATGTTAATATAGCTACACAGACACTGAATGAATATTCAATCTTACTTTTATTGAAGCAACAAAAATAGAATATTAATCATTAAAAACAGTCCTATTTTAAATCCTGCAAAATTTGAAAATATGATTTCGAAACGTGTTCGTTTAGTGACCATGCAAATATAAAATAATCCCATCTTTTTTTTTTATACGAGTAGATATCATTTCTTCTCTTTTCTATCTTTTCACTTTGGGTTAAGGCGGAACTTTGTGCAGCAAGAAATATATTTGCAAGAGAGTCTCACCCGAAGTGGGCATACTAGCGAGCTTATGACGTGGTGAAAAATATTCCGTAAACATCGACACACACTGAAAGCACGATGCAAGGCGGTAGGTTCTTTATTATGCTAATGAGTTTTGGTTGATTTTATTTCGGAGACCAGAAATTTGTTTTGTGGGAAATAAGTATTTTACTTGTTATTGTATTCTAAGTTAAAATAATGCATCTAATCGTTATACGGATTCTTATTTTATTAATATGTACAAAAAATAAAATTAAGGAGAGCAAAAAATTTTGGAAAATAAAATCTGTTAATTTTATAAATTCCTTGGAAAAGCTTATTATAATGATTTTAATGATTTAAAAAAGGTAATAAAACTTCTGAAATCGTATTCTAATTTTTAATATAGGTACCAAGATACATGTCTGTTAATCTTATTATTACCTACCGACTAAAGTGTTAATTAATTAATAGTAGGTATAAGAACACCTGCATATATGCCAGTGGCGGCGTCAGGGGGGAAGAAGGCACAGGCATACCCTTAAATTAAAGTTGCCCATCCAAATTAAGTTTAGGTACTTAGGTAGTTTATACATAACACAATGTACAAACTGTTTTATTGTGAATTTTTCAGCATTGGTGTTGAAATATTTTGTAAGGTCAATAGTTTTTGAATTAAAATTCTCTCATATGAATAATTTTTCACCATGCTTATTTATTAAACAAGAGAACAAACGAAGTACCTAGACCTTTTTTTTAGAAACACAGTACCGTATCGTCGCACCTATACGAGAATGGAATAAAATAATTGAATTTCAGCGCCAATCCGATACAGAATATACATGTGATAATAGAATAGATGCAATGGTCTCATCGGTTTTACCGCTTACTATTGCTAAATAATAATAATAATAATAATAATAATAATAATAATAATAATAATAATAATAATAATAATAATAATAATAATAATAATATTAATAATAATAATAAAAAATCATGTTATTCTCTGGAGCTAACGCAAAGATAATGCGACACGAGTAGAACCGATAGATATTGTATATCGCATCACACGGAAAGCGTCAGCAAACAGTACCAATCGACGAAAAGTCGTGTACCTACTTTTTAAGCTCAAAGGTTTAACTTTTCGTCTAGAAAAGCGATAAAAATATATCTACAGTAAAAACTAAACAATAGCTAGATACCAGGATCTTATATGCCTACCTCAAAAAAATCGGATCCATTTACATTTTTCTAGCACCTCCACGCCACTGATATCTGCTACCTAAGTACTTAGCCTATTTTTGTGAAAGAAGGTTTTTATTTTGGTAATTGGAGTATAATTGAATATAAAAACTAAGAACTACATAGATTTTTATTCATTTGTGATTTGAACTGTTCGTTGTGAATCTATTGTGAAGTTGTATCTACAGTGTGTTTCTATTTTATATTATCAATATGCCGCAAAAGTATACTAGCACAAATCGTACTCCGTGTGGCCGTCGACGAAGTATTCAACAAAAACTTAAATTACTCAGGTGAGTACTTGCAATCATTTTAGAAATAATTGCAAAGTTGTATAATTTTTATTATCATATATAATATAACAAGTGCATTGAAAATTATCGGTAATTTTAGGAAAATATGCTTGAATACAATTTGGAGCCAAAAAAAGCATGAGTGCACGTAGTGCACGAATGCTTTTGCTTGCTCCAAATTGCATGACGGCATATTTGGCTAAAATTACCGGTAAATTATCAATGCCCGCGTTATATTTGTAAGGGAATTTCATGGACTGATGTTGCTTTTTGTTTGTTATGACTGACAAAAAGAAAATATGTCAAAAAATTATCACGATAATTTTTTGCAACAATAGAATAACCATGGTAACACAAAATAAAATTATGGTATTTAATTGTTAAAATATGAAATTTGACAGGTGAATGAAATTCTCAAGATTATTGATTTTGCTCCTTTTCATATGCTGTAGAAATAAAATAGAACATAACGTGCATAACCGTTTCATACGCTCAGTTTTAAAAAAGTACAAGTAAAGCCGTACAGAAAGTTTAAAATTGTTAGTAAGTGACATTTTGTTAGTTGTTTTTGTCATGTTACGTTGTAACGTTGTTTTATGACCTACAATATTTCGGGAGTATTCGAATTTTTTTTAGGCCCTAGGCCAAGAATTATCCTAATTATTTTAAAAAAGCATCCGTTTTGGACACAACTACTGACATCAGCCCTATGATGCTTATGTACGCTGTTTGTTTTCTATTACAAAAAGAGGTAATTGATATCTCGATTAAACTCCTAGGATAGGTATTATCCAAAAATGTATCAAGAGATCCTAAAGCATAAAAACAACGTTTTTACAAAAACATAAACCTTTCATAGCTATCTTTTTTAAATTTTAATAACGCAATTATCTTAACTTTTTCTTACTCTTTGTAATTTGAGTATAATATGTAACGAATATATTTATTTTCTTATTTATTTTTTATGAAAAAAAAAATTAGTTTATTTGAAAAAAAAACACAGTGTAAACAAGCTGCTGTCACTAGTTGTGTTCAGACCAGCTGTTCTTTCAAATTAGATAATTCTTGCCCTAGGATATAAAACAAAAAAAAACGAAATTATCCTGAAATATTGATTTGTGATGTTGTTTTCCAAACTACACACCTAAAAGTGTTAAAAAAAATTTGTCGAACATTATGATGAGTTATGAGACATTTCCATTGATACCAGCCAGTCAACCGATTTCCAGAATCCCTTTTCTATATACTAAGTAGTTTTTTGGTAAATTCAGTTTCTTCTAAATTAAAATACTGGGATTTATCTCTACGTTTTATAAACTGTGAACAGTGCTGTTATAATAAGCTTAAATACTTTTTTTTTTAGTTGCCTTCTTCCCGAAATGATAAATCCTCAATACCCCAACAAGAGAAAAATTAAAGACTTAAGATCGCAATTTTTAAATATTTCTGGTAGCTAATAATATAGTTATTGTAGTATTTTTTATTTTAATAAGTATTTTTAATTTGTACCATGAAAGGACCAACTTTATTGCCTACCTGTATTTTTAATAAAAATTTACAATATTATGAATGTTTTTATTTAGGGTATACTACCTAATAATAAAACCTACCAACATAGGCACACATAGAGTGGAAGGGGGGTAGCCAAAAAAAGCGTGTAAGTTCTTAAAAGTGACTTAAATAAAATATGTAGCAGCCTTTTCAACACTTCCTCCACCGTTCAAAAGTGGCTACAAAAGAAAACAAAACGTTCGTTTTCAAGAACTTCTATCAAAAGTGATTCCTACAAAAAAAATGCCGCATTCGTTTCATAAACTCACCCTAACAAAAAGTAAAAACCTTATCTACGCCCTTGGTCAAGAGACGGGGGCCACTGCCGCCCTCTCTATGGGCGCCCAAGCCTAACAAAATATTGTATTTTATTACTCTGCCTGGCATACTGTCCAATTTTTATTTAGTACTTAGCTTCTTAGAAGCATTGTCACTATACAGGAGTCAGGCTGCACCAAATTATAGCTGCCAGCCAACAAGATGGACAGAGAAATCTCATGTGACCAACGCCAAATTCGTGCCTGAATACTACTTTTAAATCGGTAAACCATGGATAAAATAATAAACACATTTCACCTTTAAGATGAATTCATATTTTAACAGGTTCAGACAGAAGCTCACTACATAAGCAATATATAGATCCCGTATAATAAGCATAAAATATAAAAACAATCGAATATGCAACAGTTGGTTACTCACTAAGAAACGAAACAAAAAATTCAATATAGCCCATTTTTGATTGCAACAAATCGACCGGATTTCGTTCAATTCTTATCCTTACCTAACATGAATAAGAAATTTTGAAAGCCCAAACACCAGTTTTGACAAAATGGTGAACGCGCCTTGAACATTTTGCCCTGCGGCGCATTATAAACCATCCCGGTCTAAGCCGAAAAATGTATGGTAACCCGAAGTTAATAGCACAACTACTAGTTACGTCTTTTTAATATTTACGCTTAGATATTCTGTTATTGGCACAGACAATACAAAAAGGAAAACATAAAATTTAGCCCAAAATTACCCCCGAAATAACTTCTTGTTCGACCACCTATAATTTTTTTCAGTGTATCATTATTCTCTCTGGATGTAAATTGTTTCACGTCAGCCTAGAATAAATTCTGCTGTATATAGGCAACTTCTATAACATGACAACAAAATTTACCTAAAACATGAGTTGCGCGCTGCAAGATAACGGACTTATTACGACATTGTTTTGTCTCAATTTTTGAATTCTTAAAGATAAGACATGGAAGTTCTAAGGTACATGGCTATTTTTTTGAAAAAAAAATTCTTAGCTACGATATTAACCTTGGAAAAGTGCCTAAAATACGCACCTTTAGTGGGCATTTTCTTATACATATTCTTATTTTTTTCAAAAAAGGGCTTTGTACCTTAGAAATACAAACATTCCTTTATTAAATTTTAAATTGTCCCGACAAATATTTCAAATAGCCTTTGCAGAATCCTGCAGTAGCGAAACGGTGTTTTTCATCCTCTAAATTTGCGCGTGGTAGAGCCTTAATAACATACCTTTAACTTTTGGGTTAGTAACAAATACCAAAAGGGGCACCTTTAAAGTACCATTGGCTTCTAGGTTAGTAACAAAAAGCAACATGGGTACCTTTAAAATACCTTTGACTTTTGGGTTAGTAACAAATACAAATACCGTTCACTTTTGGGTTATTAACAAATACCAAAAGGGGCACCTTTAAAGTAGTATTGGCTTTTAGGTTAGTAACAAATACCAAAAGGGGCATCTTTAAAGTACCATTGGCTTTTAGGTTAGTAACAAATAGCAAAATGGGTACCTTTAAGGTACCTTTTACTTTTGGGTTAGTAACAAATACCAAAAGGGGCACCTTTAAAGTATCATTGGCTTTGAGTTTAGTAACAAATAGCAAAATGGGTACCTTTAAGGTACCTTTCACTTTTGGGTTAGTAACATGCCAAAAGGGGCACCTTTAAAGTACCATTGGCTTTTAGGTTAGTAACAAAAAGCAACATGGGTACCTTTAACGTACCTTTGACTTTTGGGTTAGTAAGAAATACAAATACCTATCAATTTTGGGTTAGTAACAAATACAAATACCGTTCACTTTTGGGTTAGTAACAAATAACAAAAAGGGCACCTTTAAAGTATCATTGGCTTTTAGGTTAGTAACAAATAGCAAAATGGATACCTTTAAGGTACCTTTCACTTTTGGGTTAGTAATAAAATACCAAAGGGGGTGCCTTTCAGGTAAGATTTTCTCCACGCCAAAACGTGCACAATGATTTCTGAACATGTTTGCTTTTCTACAACCTACCCAACAGCAGTTACCGAAGTTTAAAAAAAAATTGTACATAACAATTGAGGCAAATTCAGTGACAGCGGAGTGCAAAATATGAGTAATATGTTATGATGAACTCGGTTTTCGAAGTTTTTTTACTTCATCTCATGTCGCTTTAAGTATTGCATTACCTCAAATTTTGGTAAATATCTTGGAGATCCTTTGACATGTTTTTTCCTTACAAAAAATAACAGATCATCACAGTCAATGGTGGAATCATTGTGAAATAGAAAATGTCTGACAAACAAGTCGGTCCAGTAGGTTGTTCCTTGCAGCATTACAAAGCCAGAATCTAAAACAATCATTTTTGAAAATATAAAATTAAAGTACAAAGATGGTGTTCAAAAGATGATGAAGATACGAAACAAAAAAATAATTGTTAATTAGTATGAGAGAGACATATTTATATAATTGATTTTAAACTTAAATATTTTAATTTTAAATGTATTTAGGTATCACGGTTGTATTGTATCTGCCTCCCAAGAATCCCTCAGCTCAAGGAAAGAAAAATTGTTCATTCGTTAGTTAGTCATTTTTAATAATAGAGGGTATTTTTGTCTTTAAGACGGTGCAGACCTTTCTTTTAGAAGTCGCTTTTGATAGGAGGAGAAGCTTTTGTTTTTGAAGCGGTGGAAAGGCTTTTGTTTTTAAAAATCACTCTGGATAGGAGATTGGCCGTTGAGGCAATGGAGAGCATTTTTTTTAATCAATTTGGATGGGAAGTAAATTTATATTCCACTTGCTGACTGACTGTCACTTGAAGAGAGGAGTTTATAGACTTATTACTAAAGCCCCCTTTACTGACTCTTTGCCTCGGCACGTCAAATCTAAATACACGAGCAATGAATTTGCTTAAAAAAATCCCTATTAAATTTTCTGCTTTTAAATAAATTCTTATTACCTGATTATAGATTATTTTAAAAAATCACACCTAATTAAAATCCTTTTAACATTATTATAAAAGCTTTTTAGAATGTATATTTTATTAACCACACATGGCTTCCCTAGGATTCGCTGCGCTGATCCAAAAAAAAAAGAGATAATGCCAGCGAAAATAAATCATTAATCTTTTGCAAGTTTCAAGGTGAAACCTTTTATTTTCCTATTGATTCTGGCCACTGTTCGGCTTTTTACCCTACTACGCCAAAACTAAGAGGGATAATGGTTTCGTGTTGGAGGAGACTGAGGAAAGATGGTTAGTGCGATAAAACACAAAAATATTGACCAATACACACAAAGTCTACGAGTTACACGACACGTCCTTTTATACAAAATTGAAAAGTTTTCTCCTTGTTCTCTTGTTTATTATTATTTTTTTCATGATAATAGCCAGTTCTTGCCAACTACTGAAACCCCAACATTCCAATTTTTAAAAGTAGGGGAGATATGTACAAAATGACATAGTGTTTTATATTTAATTTTTAAAAAATTTAGTTTACAAAATATTAAAAAAATCAAATGAGATAAACAACAAGTACTATATTGACGGTAGAAAACTGAAAAAGGCAATACTATAACTATACAAAAAAAGAAGTTTCTAGACTTTCTTAGAAGATGTGTCCTAAACCATTTTACCCATATAATATGTACAAAATGACATATGGTAAAAATAACAAGAAACAAAAAATAGGTAAGCAGTACTAGTAGGTAATTAGGAACATAGTTTACAAATAAATGTTTTTGTAGACTTTGGAACATCAGCACATAGAGAATGTGCCCAATTTTTACAATCCATGCACTGGAGCCATATTTCATTTGGTCTTGAAAGCACAAACAAATCATTGCAATAAATGCATGCATAATCTTCATTATTCATATCGCCAAAAGGTTTCTCCTCAGATTCCGAACTAAGATCTAAAGGTGTAGATACTTTGCTGTTGGATCTAGACTTATTTTTATTTTTTCTCTGGATGTGGATGTTGATGAAGATGTAGATGGTTCTGGTTCGCGAGGAGCATCAATGCAAAATTTCACACCCTTAGTAAATTTTTCTTTCCTGCGAATGTAGGCTATGCAGCTTTAGAGGCCTCCTTAGCTTTAACTTCGTCCATATTTGGAGTTGAAGTCAGTTCATGAATATTCTGTCTGGTACGGGGTTTCCTTTTGCCTTGTCCGGTTATATATTTTCCATGTGGCACGGGACATATTGTGTCGATAGCAAACTGTAAAACATTTTTTGGCGAAGTGCTTATTATTTCTGTTTGAAAGTCAGATGCAATAGATTTAGGCTCAGGTGTTGCAACTGTTTGACTAATGTCTCTAAGTGTAATGTTATTAATGGATTCTTGAGGAATATTAGTTGTTTCCGCTGGTTCGAATACATAGTCTGGAATAATATGTGAATTTAGAGGCGAAATACCAGTTTTCTTAAAATCACTACAGGCATTTTGTACAGATGCTACTTTCTCATATGCCTTCCCAAAAAGATAACCAGTTGCAAGTGTGTTACCACTCTGCCAGGATGTTCTTTTAGCCCCAATATAATTTCTTGATTTAATCCATCCCATTTATTTTTAATTCACAGCTTCATTTGAGTGAATTATAGATGACTAATCGATAATTCACTCCAGCTTTGGCGTTTAGAAAATCTTCTGTAATTTCGCGGCATTGTTTTATATCTGCAAATAAATACGTATGGGTAAAATGGCATACTATGTCATTTTGGACGTTGTTGGTATATGTCATTTTGTACATAACTGATTTATTAAACTCTAACCTGAATAAAAAAAATAACCGCTATAATTATTCATGAAAAACTATTAGGCATGGCACATAAATAGGTACGCAAATCAGAACAATTAACAAAACTTATTTTAAAATAGAAATACCTACCCTATTGACGAAATATGAAGGCCCGCGAAAAAATCTCAAATTCAACAAAATCACATGTTAAGCCGGTCTGCTCACATCGATGCATGAAGCGTACTAAATTTTCGGCAGCATGTTCTACGTTTACTAGAAGGCCGGAAACGGTGAGTGTAAGTACTACAAATGTATTAGCAGTGAACATTTAAATGCTATGTCGTTTTACCCGTATATGTCATTTTGTACATATTTCCCCTATGTTCCCACAGCAGTCACTAACAGTTCCTGATAATCAGGACCCTGCCGAACGCGTTCCCACGCATATTTCTTCCTATTTGGATTGGTTAGAAAACATACAAGCTATCACCAACTTGTCCGTGATTCTCTGTGAAAACAAACCTAATATCACGACATTCACTAACTTCTGAAACCTGAATTTAGGTTTGCTAGAAAGAATGATATTTGCCGCTGAATGTGAAATAAGTTTTCACCAAATTGTTGGTGTACTTTTAGAGAAATTCACGTTTGAAACATTGTTTAGCTGAATTTTGGCGCTTGGCAGAAACTGGCTAAATCTCTCTTGATATGCAACTTTATTCCATTGGAAGTAAATGATTCTTGTTTGCCGTCAAAATAGAGGCAACAAATTCTTATTCAGCTAGTTATCATCCCTAAAATTAGGTCCCCTCAGATCTATCTACAAAATTTAACCAACAAAATTAGAAATGGGCTCTTTCACTATTCTTACATTTGATAGTATTGACATTTAAATTGTTAAGTCGATGCTAATGCTCGATTTTATCGGCACAGGACTGGATTCAGATTTCTCATTTAAATAAACACGTGGTTTGTTCGCTTTATTTTGCTCAACATACGGTTCTATTATTGTAAAACTTAATTAGATTTTGTCATTTGGATTTGGATAGTGCAGTGCTTGTCTTATTATCTTTTGTTTAAAATCGTACAGCCATATAAGTATTATAATCTTTAGAATACGACCTTGTTCTGGTCGAGAATCAACGTGTATTTGTTTTCATTTCCTTGCAGTTGTAAATAAATAGACTATAGGCAATATCACATTCTTTGATTTTTGTAAAAAAATATTTTAAATTACTTATCCTTAGTTTTTTTTTAATAATAACCAAATTTTTCTTAATGGACGGCGATTTTGGATTTTGCCTGGGACAGACAAAAATCCAGCGACGACCCGGATTGGCATTTTCCTCCTGGACTTGGGCCAAACCAGAACACTACCAACGATGACAGGACATTGTACTAACATAATCTTAAGTTCATTTAACGAAAACTTTTCGCATCGCGGTGCTGACACTATGCCACGGCTTTTTAGTTGCAGCATAATGAAATAATAGTACCTAAATGACACTAACTAATTAGAATCGGTATTAGGGAGAAGGGCAAATAGGGCACTGGCCATCCCCTCTACCCTCTTGAATATTTTTTTTTGCATATGATCCGTTTTATCTAGTTGTGAAGAGAGATAAAGGTTTCAACTAAGCGGGTACTTTTTTTCACTCTCAGAAGCCCACGGACTTTTTTACTTTCTACCAGAAACCTTTTTTTGCAACACAAAATGGGAGGACCTTTTTATTGGAAGTCATTTTTGGTCTGGGGATACATTTTGAAAACTTCCTGTGCCTACCTTAAAAATATCGGGCCCATCAATACGGACACGACTTGAAAAAAGAAGAGAATACCCCTCGGGATACCCCCTCTAATTGCAGCCTTGCTTTAAATGTATTTAAAAAAATTATAGTTATTTAATTTTTGGTCTTATGTATTATACAAGATATTTTTAATTTTACCAAAAATTTAAATATCTGATTTACCCTTTCTTAAGACTTCCATATTGTTAACTAAGTAGCTACAGATAGCTACTAGTGTCAATCAAAACTAATTTGTGAGAAACTAATTTACGTATAGTTAACCAATATTAACACAAAATAAATATATATATTTAATTACGTACCATCTTTGAGTAACTGCCTCATCTCTTTCGTCCGCTGAAAATTAATTTCTTCCAGAAGCTGTTCTAAAGCCGTAGGCGTTTTTAAGGAAGAACTGTTTGCAAAAGCCATATTTTCCAAATACTTGCAGGTTTTAATTTAAATGTGGTAAACACGTCAGCTTTCACATACTTAAAATAAATTTCTAGTGATGATTTATCGATAGTTGAAAATATTACATTGAATTAAATACATCTTCTGTCATAATTAGCTAAAAGTAGACACATAATTTAACACTTTTCTTTGTTTTGTGAATGTCTGATGACTAAACCGTAAAAAAATAGTTCCCAAGGGTTAAGAAAGGGCGATAGACTGGATCGATAAGAACGCACGATGACAGCGCTTGCATCTGACAGTGTAAGTGACATGAAGTTTTCCTGCAGGAGCCGGAAAATTCCTGGGGGTCGATATCTCTATTAGAGCTGTTCGGTTCATAGTTATTATTGATCTCAATAAGGTGGCGCTTAATGATAAGATTTTATTTTTAAGGTTTTTCGTTATTATAACATTCAGATTGTGTTAACAGTATTTTTATAAAACCTTTACAAAAGCGGAAACTTCAAGAATTTTACAATAATTTCTGAAACTCGTGATATTTAACTGATTTTATGTTCCACTATTTATTTATATATTTATTTAATATTACCACATTCTACAGAAAGGGAAATAAAAAAAAAGTTTTAACATAATACAAAGCATTATAAAAAAGAAGAATAACATAGATATAGTAAAAATAATAATACAATTGTATGTCAATCTATACACATACATTATATAATATGTAGATAATTATAGAATCAGGCGTTTAACGGAGGCCACAGTGCAGGCATGTATATCTAATTAATAAGGTTCGTTAAGAAATCAC
Source organism: Polydrusus cervinus (assembly GCA_935413205.1). Classification (NCBI taxonomy): domain Eukaryota; kingdom Metazoa; phylum Arthropoda; class Insecta; order Coleoptera; family Curculionidae; genus Polydrusus; species Polydrusus cervinus. The sequence goes on along the minus strand of OW284514.1, from coordinate 19,678,622 downwards.
GTAATACGAAATTTTGCATTAAAAAGATAAAATAGGGATAATGTTAAAGAAAATTTAAATAAAGATTAAATATACAGCGACTCTTTATTTGGTAAAAAAGAATTCATCTAATAAAGTTATGCTTTGTGTAACATAAATGTCTTACATACATTAGTTAACTTTGATATCGTATTTTTGAGGGTTCTTGCATTATAAAGGACATAATATTATTTACCGCTATATACAATACATATATCTTGAATCATTGTCATAATTATTAATGAGGGATTTTAATTACATTGAACTTGTACTTTCTATGAAGCTTCATATTTCATATCATTATTTTTATGATTTAATTATGTGACATTGACAACTGGCAGTTCATTACAATTATACAAACGACAGTAAAAAAATCGTTTAGGTACGCTAAATTCATCTCTCGATAACTTTACCAACAAGATAATTTCCAAAGAAACCATTGTTGAAAACGATTGTTTCCATAGAAATTATCTGACTGGTAAAGTTACCAGGAGATTGATCTATAGCGGACTTTAGAAAAATTAACTATTGACAGAAAGAACTATTGTAGAAAGAAGAAGAAAAATCGCACACAAACCTTGTGTAATATTATTACCATTTGTAATTTTTTTCTATACTTTGAGTTACTTGGGGCACCTCGAAATCTCAACATGAATCCTAAAATTGATAACCAGAGAGAAACTAAACCAAGTAAAAAGAATCAATGTAAAAATCTTTCCGCTCATAATTTTTAACAATGATACGTCCAAATGTGTAAGGGGTTACGCCAAACATTGCCTGTAATCATAATTTATTGAAAGCGAATGCCCTTCAGTGGCGGCTCCTCAGGTGAAGTAGGCAAAGGGGCTCTTCGCCAAAATAAAAATAAAACCAGGACGAAAGTTTTCGACAATATTAAATATTAATGTACCAAAACAGCTACTATTTAAGCCTTTAAAAAATATTATGGTCGAATTAATAATATTAATTTAATCCGAATGTAGCTATGCATTATAGGGCCACGGTTAACTCCGATGGACAATAATTATAAACAATCGTGCATTTTGGCGCGCCCCAGCGACCGTGTCCGGTTACTCAAAGCAAGTGAAGATCCAACGCCAAACATGGCTTTGATATTCACCGTTGCTATGGTTACGTGACGTCGGTCACGCAAACAGCATATAACAATTTCCATTATGATGAAGGGCAATTTAAAAATAGATCAGTCGTATGCACCATTGTTTTAACATTGGTTCACCTAACCTTAAGGTATTTATTTTGAGGCTTCGTGAAACTTACGGTTATAGATATCGTTTTTACGTGAATTACTGTGTGATTAAAAAGTTTTGTTTTTATTTTTTACTTAATTCAGTAGTGTACGTACCTACTTAGTTTTGTGTTTTAAAAATGAACCCAATTAATGACATAGTTTGTAATTTGTTGGAAACTCCATTCAGTCGTTGGACAGATGAGGATAAGAGAGATATTTTGTTACACGGGTTTTTAGTCATTGTTTGTTTAAGTACCCGTACCCACCATTTTTTAAGACCACGAGCCGCCACTGAACCCCTCTAAATTCAGCCCCTTTCGGTTGAATATCTGTTATAGCTATGCTACAATTAAGAATTTTTTCGAAATGCTTAGGTTATTTACAGAATAATATCACTTGAAGAGGAAAATATAACTTTTGGAAAACTTGGACAATGAATCTATTAGAGCATGACATACAGAATTGATATAAAAGTGGCTATGGGAAACATTATAATGAAACAATCCAAGCAGATTATAAAGTCATGTAATAATGAGGAAGTAATATTAGGTAACTGTCTAAAATCGCATGTAGCGTCATATTGGGAATATTAAGAACATGATCAAACAAGTGAGTAATGAGTAAAACAATTTTATTCTATATTAAGCCAAATTCTGCAAATATAAACTCTATATAGGAATACAATTACTAACAAAAAAATTGAAATAACTACTAACCGCCGATTCCATGAAAAACCAGTTAACTTGTAATAGGTAAATTTAATATACCGATTGTTTATTTTCGCTAAAAAAAATTGTTAGACATATACATATGGATAGTATCCGCACTTTGAGAATTAATATAAACAAAAATATACAAAGTTAATTTAAATTCTACCGCTGCTAGCAGGACCGTACCATCATATTTTAGTTTATAATTAGATATGATTTGGTTTGAGCTCAGATATATTTTTCTTTTCAAAATTTAAGAAATACAGGCCCAATTTTGAAAAGCAGCATGTGCATTCTTATACAGGGTGTTTCATAATTGAATGCTAATCCTAAAAGGCAATAATACTTAAGAAATAATTCTACATATTATGAGCACAGGTCCGCAACTGCTTTATTTTTAAGATATAGGGTGTTTAAATTTAAAAAAAAAATGTTTTTTCCCAATATCTCTAAAACCGCTTTGTATTTTTTTTTTCAATTTGGTACATAAGCTGTGTCAAGCGCGGATAGTACTTGGGCGGGTGACCGCTTGGGATCCTGGCGTGCTCTTGCCTCAGGGAAGAGTATAAAATGAATCTACACCTAGCCATCCTATTCACGCCGGACAGGCCGGATGAGATCGGATATCTCGTAGGATGAAGGTGCCGTTTCACACTCCTCAGTCGGTAGATCACATTTGTGGTCGATGACCGGTTCAAGATGGCCTACGTAGCCGGCGAACCGTAAAAAAAAAAATTTGGTACATGCCAAGTACGTATGAAAGAACATTTTTTTCAGGATAAATGTTTTCTAAATTTTCATCATTTAACATTCCCTGAAATACTATTATTCAAAAAAATTATACGTCACTGATTTTTTTAAAATAAATATATTTATAATAGGCCTCTATCTTCTCATAAAAATTGTCTCTTGACTTGTTTTTGCCAGGTGGACGGTATTCGATTTATAAAATAAAATAAAATAATAAATACGCATAAAAATACATTTCTAATTTTTAAAAATATAACCATTTTGAACAAAAAAAAATTAAATTAACTAAAGAAAAATTAGCGGCAAGCGGACAACTACATTAAATTAACTGTTGAAAATATACGCCTTCGGTAAGTATGTAAGTCGTTTATTTTTTTTGTTTAAAATAGTTACGATTTTAAAAATAAAAAATGTTATTTTATGCGTATTTATTACCTTATTATTTTAGAACTTATATGGGCGCAAGTGAAAGGATTTGTAGCAAGACACAACACGACATTCAAAATGAAAGACGTTAAGCTACTGTTTGATCAAGCCATTAGGGAAGTGACACCAGAGAACTGGTGGAAAGCAGTCCATCATGTCATTAAAGAAGAGGAGAAAAAAGAGTAGATGACAGTTCCTCGGATGACGAAGAATATTATGATTTATGTATAATGTATATTTTGTATTTTGTATTTTTTTTATAATGTTGATTAAAAAATAAGTGTACCTAATATTATGTACATAATGCACGCCTTTGTCACATCATTTTCAGTATTTGTAAATGGATAATAATAGGCAGGACCCAAACCCGGGTGATAGTACCTGCCCCTTGATGAAAATAAAGAATTTTGCAATGAAATCAATGCCAAATTATAAAAGTGGCTTAAATATTCGTTGGGTCACTCTGTAGTCCCTTTGCATACCTAATGAGCTTTTATTACTCTACACCTTTGTGAAAATAAATTTATGAAGTTAAATCTACTTGAGTCAATGGAAATAAACAAATATAAAAAATTTAATTTTTTATTAAATGATCAATTGGACTTGGATAGTTCCCCATTATTAAACTTATAGGTTACACCCTGTATTCGTTTAGGTAATTACTCCATCTACTATTAACCCTTGTCGGGTTTTTCCTTCTTAGTGTTCATTAAATAATAAAATTATGGTTTAAAAATTAAGTTATTATTTTATTACATTTTAATAATTTTGAAAATGTTGAAAAATCTGTTAATCTTAGTTAGATAAGATCATCTGACGAAGACGCTGTTTGTCGAAACAATTGTTATGGCAATTTAAAATAAATAGTGGAAACTATAACTAAATTAAATTGTGTTTTTCATGCACACAATATTGTAAGTACGGCTCATCCACCACTTCTCAGCTTTCAATCTGGATAGTCTGGAAACAACTTATTAATACTGATAAGTCTTCCTTAAATTAGTCAGTAACGAAATCTCTTCGAACGAACGAGCAAAATGCCTAAGTTCATACTATTGACACTTTACTTATGTATACAAATTATTGGCAGTTTCAGTGATACAAGTCAGTGCCAAGTGGTGTGTCGAAAAAAAAATAAAGTTATAAAAAGCAACAATATTGAGATTTTTCTGGAATATAAAAAAGGTGTTATAAGGGTACCTGACAGATCGAATTATGTTGAAGAAAATAGGATGATTACGTTGCCTAATGGAGAGATTATTCCAGGTACGATTTTAAATTAGTAACTATTTTAGGATGTATTTTTTTGCAATAGTATTTTAGCAATGATTTAGTTATAAGCATTAAATCACACAAAGTCACGGTCTCAAAAATTCTTTTTATATACAGGGTGTCCCGTAACTTATGGGCCGTAGAGTAACTGCATAATTATACTAGACATCAAACTAAGCCGATTATGTCATATAAATTTTTTCGGATTGTTACTTATTCTAGAAGATAAGCCATAATTTTAAAACGGTTTAATGAATCGAATTGAAAGTTGGCCATATTATGTTTTTATGAGCAAGAAAAAAGAATTTGTAAAAATTTTTAAGCTTCAAACTAGAGGGCGCTAGTTGCATACACTGGGCTTTATAAATCTATAATTTTTTCTTACCCGTGATATTAGGTGTTTTTCAATTATAGTTTCTTAAAAAGGGCATTTTCTGAGTAAAAAATGTGTACTTGATTGATTTTAATATCTTTAACGGGTTTCGAGATATTTCCCTTTAAACATCCCAAAGCATAAAAAACATAGTAAATAATTAAATTAACAAAAAAAACAAAAGTGACAATCCGAAAAACCTTATATGACATAATCGGCTTAGTTTGATGTCTAGTATCTCCAGTTACTCTACGGCCCATAAGGTACGGGACACCCTGTATATATGGTTACATGTTTCGCTCGCAAAAGAGCATCATCAGACCTACAAACGTTATTGTGTTTCTCTCTTTAGTTTTATTTTTCTTGGCACTAACTGACAAGGTTGGGCACTTACTTCGTGGGCTACTTTTGGCCAATCTATGGAAAGTGTTACCCCCCCCCTCATCATCATTTTATTTGTGTTTTATTTATAGTATAGGTGTGGTGTTTATATTTTTAATTTTCAAATGTTTTCTTTGTTTGTGTAATTAGGTAAGGTACTTTTAAATTTTTATATTTTTATATGCAAACACAATAACGTTTGTTGGTCTGATTTGCGAGCGAAACATGTAACCATATATCTTAAATCAGGTATCTTTGAGAAAATGGATAACTTCTTCGAATGATTTAGTTGGTTAACTAATTTTTTTTTAATTACACAAAAATCATTATGCGTAGAGTAGACACCTTTGAATAAAAACTGAAATACATGAATTTCTCAACAGGCAACTTTTTCCGGTAAATCAATCACTACAGCACAGTGCCATTCGTGTCAATTAAAAAAAAATTAATTCTAAAAATCGCGGTATTAAATATGACGTTGCTATGAAACCCGCTCCCCACTTCATTTTCGAGGATAAAGAATACAAGAAAGTTAGGACTATAGCTTTATGTTATGCACTTACTGTACCCATTACAGCGCAGTGCCGTTCATGTCAATTAAAAAAAAATGTCACGTTACATTATTAAAACCCACTTTTCTCAGGTTTTTAAGGAATAAGAAAACGAAAGATTGTTTGTTTATTACAACTTTATATTAAGTACCCATTACACCTATTGTACCCATGACAGCTCAGTGTCGTTCGTGCCTGATAGCTGAAATATCTCCTAAATAAAGCGGGCCTATGCTTCGGGCCTGTGAGGGGAGATGTGTAGCATTTAAGAAAGTAGGGGATACTGAAAGAACAATTTTATGCAAAAAAAACTCTAAATTGAAGTCCTCTTCTATTTCTCTCATGTTAAGCCAATAAAGCTCATCAATTAGTGAACCTGAGACCTGTAAAGAAACCAACTAGAGGGGATAGAGGGAAGGGGTTAGTCCTTTTAATCAGAATGAGTCCCCTAGACGAATTGGTGTTTTTACACAAGACCCGGCTCAAAATAATGAGTTTAATTTTTCTGTGCAACGATTTCTTGAAAATTCTTATTAATTTTAGCCTTTACGCAACGAAACAAAAGAGACAAAACTTCTTTTAACAAAACGTCTTTTGTTACAGAAGTTAGTTTGAGGCTTCCATCAGAATTTACAGTGGATCCTGTAGCAGGTAATAATGGTAAAGTTACACAATTTACTCTTATACACTTACTATCTTACTTACGCCAGAATGGTTGAAAAAAGATGGAGAATTAAAACTAATTTTTTTTGTTATAGTCTATTTTAGAAACAAGTAGAATCCTAATAAAAGCTCATTAGGTATGTAAAGTGACTACAGAGTAACCCAACGAATATTTAAGCCACTTTCATAATTTGGCATTGATTTCATTGCAAAATTCTTTATTTTCATCAAGTGCAGGTAGTACCACCCGGGTTTTGGTCAATTTATGGGTTTTGCCTATTGTTATCCATTAGCAAAAATGGTGTGACAAATGCGTGCATTACATACATAGTATTAGGTACACTTATTTTTCATTAAACATAAAAAAAATACATTATACAGAAATTAAATTATAAAAAATCATAATATTCTTCGTCATCTGAGGAACTGTCATTTCTCGTTTTAATTAACAGGGCGACGGTCCGATCGATCAGGTGGTCAAGATCCCACATTTTCTCCTCTTCTTTAATAACATTATGTACTGATTTTCGCCAGTTCTCTGATGTCACTTCCTTAATGGCTTGATCAAACAGTCGCTTAACGTCTTTCATTTTGAATGTCGTGTTGTGTCTTGCTACAAATCCTTTTACTTGGGCCCATATAAGTTCTATAGGATTTAGTTCGCAATGATATGGCGGTGTGCGCAGCAAAGTTACACTATGTTTTTCAGCTATATCTTCCAAGGCATATTTCATAAAACGATGTTTGTGTAAATTTGCTATAGCTAATAGTTCCTTCTTTATTAAATTATCTACTTTTTTTTGGAATAGTTATCATAAATAATTTAATGCACAAAATCTACCGGCGCCTATGGCCGACACCGAAATTGAGCCGAACTGGATTTTATTACTCTACACCTTTCTGAAATAGACTATAATATTGGAGACAATGACGTTGCTTGAACAGCAGTAGTTTTGGACTTGCATTGTCTTTATTTGTTAAGAATAACTTCGTTTCAACTGGTAAGCATCTTCAGTCGTCTTTAGGTGAATACTGTAGACACTGTGTACAGTATTTACCTGAAGACGACTGGAGATGTTTACCAGTTGAAACGTAGTGATTCTAAACAAATAAAGACAAAACTCTACTGCCGTTCAAGACTATAATGTGCTTCAAAGATGTGAAACATAAAATTACAAATAAGGAAATTCAAAGAACAATATAGTATTTTAACTATATATTTTTTAAATTAGTTATTAATGGATCTCCAATTTTGGTCAATATCTACTTAAAAGATCACGGGTATTTGATTATAATAAATCGTCGGTATCGAGATATAGTGGCTTATCTCAAAAAAACGAGAATTATTATATATTTATTTGCTTTTTAATGTGTTTAAAGGGCGTAACCTTATTTCTTACAGTTAAGGTGTATTACGCTGTAGTGTAAAAATAAAAACTATGACCTGAAACCATTTGAATGAGATTAATTTGTTCGTTCTTTTGATTTCCTCAAAACTGAGATACGCCACTACCTTATGAGATCGACGAAATATGAGCATCAAATCAAAACTAATGCTTTAAAAAATATATAAAAATGTAGATATTATGTCAATATACTAAATAAAGTCTGAGAAAAAATAACAATAAAATATTTAGAGTGTTTTTTCTGATTTTTTATTTGTTTTTTTTTTCTATAGTGATCTGAATGATTTTAAAAAAGGAAATGTTAATTGTATTATGCTTCCTCTCCATAATCTCCAACTTTCTTGACTAAGCCATTATTATACCTAGTAGATCTGTTTTGGAATTCCATTTAATTTATCAGAACAGTTTTTCTGGTCTCTCCCTATAGTGCCAGTTGTTTATAGTTTACATTTTCTTAAATCTAAAGACAACTAGAATTTCCGGCAGCTCAAACAGTAGAAATTACTTTAAATATGGTCCAAAACAAATCTATTAATTATTATCTGAAACAAATCATTGACTACAATCCTCAATTATTCTCAAACAAATACTATACTTACTCAATCTACTAAAGAAGTAAGGAGGTAGGAAATACCCCTTGTTAGAACTAGTAAGTTATCAATATTATATTCTGGCAGTTTCGATTTCAAAATTCTCACTGCCCTATATGTTTCTGATATTTTTGTTTTAGCAAACTGTGGTTCAAAACAATTCTTGACTCAAATAAAAGAATTAAGAAAAAATATTAAATGCAGTCCCAGACCTATTATTGTCGATGTACTTTCTAATGAAGGGGAGGTAAGGTGCTTATAGTTTAGTAATTTATTTATTGTTATACTTATGTTTAATACTCCTGACATATCACGTAAGGTAAGTATCACATATAATTGATAGTATGGACAATTTCAAGTGTGGTTGTTTAGCCTCTACTCTTTCTTTCTCTGGTCTCTATTTTCTTTCTAATTGTTTTATAGGCTTTTTTCGACGTGTTGTCCCCCTTTACTAGGCTCTCCATCACGTTTTCTGCGGTGAAGGTTCTTCCTCTGTCATGTAAAAAAATTGTTGGTTCTTCCTCCCATCTGGGACATATAAAAAGCGTGTGTTATGCATCATCTTTTAGGTTACAGTAGCTACAATTGCCCGTGTTGGCTCTTCTCCGATCATGCAGGTATTTTTGGAAACAGCCATATCCCAAAAGAGCTTTAGTAATAAACCAAAAGACCAAAAGGTCTGGTTTCCCACCGCTGGATGTATCAACCTATAGGTCCATCTACCGTAAGTTCCGTCGTCCCATTTGTCCTGCCATCTATTCATTAAATTAGCTCTCGCAATGTCTTTAGGTGTACCCATATAATTCTCCCTTCTTTCCCTTATTAGTAGTTCGATGGAAGCTATCTCAACGATAACTGTTACTCCATCTGCAGACACTGTTCTGTATGCACTGAATATTCTAAGGGACATCTTTCTTTGTATTCTTGTAAGTTTTTGTAACAGTTTTTTATTTTCTATTACTGGATACCAGACTGGTGAGCCATATAGAAGTTGTGCTTGCACAACACTTGTTAGAGTTCTTCTTATGGGAGACTTAGAGCCGCCGATGTTGGGATAAGCCATGAAAGGGCAGTCACTGTTTTCTCTGCTTTCTCTACTGTTTTATTGACATGTTCGTCAAAAGTCAGTTTCGTGTCGAGCCACACACCCATTTATTGTTATACTACCTTTCTGTTTATCGACTTTGGTGGTTTCGTGGTTAACTCGACAGTATTTAAAAACTTCATACAGGGTGTCAAATTAAAAACGTACCTTCCTTAATATTTGAGCCCTGCTACAAAATGTGGGAATCTGCAAAAGTACGTAAACTTTTTTCAAAGGGAGATGTTGCTCAAGCTAGTTTTCAAATGAACTATATCAACCTTCTAGCGAGGCTAAAAACAATCCCTAAAATCTTAAATAATAAGATGAGTTGAGTGGTACATAATTTCAAAGGTCGTTCAATTACCTTTATAAAAGAATATCTTACTTGATCTTTATTTTCAGTTATTTTGGAAAAATCTAGTTACATTCGTAAACAAGGTTAAGCATCAAAGACACTTTATGATATTGCTTTAATTAACTAAAATGGATTTACATGTACTACAATACACTTCACACCTAAGCTTCTTGAAGGTTTTTTCTTGATTTTTCTGAAATCTACTGAAAATAAAGGTCAAGCATGTGGTACTTTTTAAAAGGTAATTAAACGGCCTTTCAACCTTCCCTTACCATTTAAGATTTTAGGGGTTGTTTCCAGCCCCGCTAAATGATTAATATTTAATAAAAAAACCATATGGTAAATAAAGTTGACGTGTTTTTGCAGATTTCCGTATTTTGTACGGTTCCAAAAATAATTGAAATTGACACACTGTATAAAAAGTCTGTTTACAGAATAAAGAATGTATCGGTGTCAAAGTGCTGCTCACTGTCTCGACAGATGAGTGCGAACTCTGCCATTGTTGGAAAAAAATTTTTAATGCTTTTTTGTATTGTACTTCTTCCACAATAAAACCAATTATTATTATCGATATTTTGTTCATATTATTCACATACCCGTTCTGGATATCAGAGCTGGTAACCAGGCCGGATGAAATCGAAAATTTTGTGGGGTACAGGAGAAGATACACACTTTTTATTCCGTATGTCATATACCATGATTAAGTGAAACCAAGGGTTGATAGCCCTTTCGTAGGTCCCCTCGGGAATGGCCCTGGCAACAAACGAAAAGTAATTGATATGATTGGCTAAAGAACATAAACAGTTCCTGGCTGGATAGTAACGTTAAGAACAAACCCGAACAAACAAAAAGTAATTAGAAATTATAAAAATTCGTCGTAATTGGAATTATTCAACCTTATTCCGTTCTTAACGTCACTATCCAGCTAGGAACTGTTTATGTTTTTAGCCAAGTGACTTTTCACACATACCTACAATATTTTTATTATATCATATCAATTTGTTTTAGGTTGTTCCAAATAAGGTTCTAACTAGACAATGTGCAGGTTTATGCAATGGTAAAAAAATATGTTCTGCTGTAAAAACAGTGAATACGTCCTTTCCAGTACAAATTTTAACCAATGATGGAGGAATCAAATGTTCCACCATTTTGGTACCAGAAGATATAAAATGTAAATGCAAGTGTTCCGTCACCAAAAAAGATTGTGCTGTTAATCAAAAATATGAGAAAAAGCTTTGCCAATGTAAATGTAATAATGAGGTACGTTCTTATTTAAAAAAAATACTCTTTAGATAATTTGTAATGCAAAGTATGGTTATTCTTAAAGGATATTTCCCATTTCGTCCTTTAAAAAAAAGTAAAATAATTTATAGTTAGGTTTTTTTTTTAAATAATTTAATATTAAATAATTTTTCTTACTTTCAGTGATGTGTACTTCTTAACATTTTATCTCTTAATTATACTGGAAGTTCACAAAATTTTAACCGCTGCAATTTTAGGTAAAAAGTGCTTATTTTTTCCCTATTTCACACCCATTACTTTTGGTAGTATGTCTTTATTCCTAGTGTGTTCAACATAAACTTTCTCTTGTAATTATCCTAAAGCATGATTTGCGTAATATTCATGGGGAAGAGGCAATGGTGCTCTCTATAACGATCAAGGGGCACCCAGTTTTAAAAAATGGATACAATAGTTGTATAGGTTCATTTTCAGGGCCCGACAAGCATTTTTTACGGCTATTAAGCAAACTCCTACAATTATTACTTATTAATTACCTAAATTGATTAAAATGAAATTGGCATCTATCCTGCTTCCACTACTAACTATCCCGGATATGCCACAGTAACCTGCTATATCGTACATTCTTTTGGGAACAAGTGGGTTTCAGGTTTCCCCAGGATGGTATTGCAAAAGGAGCAATGACCAGAGAAAAAATGTGAAGATGACTGCAGTCAGAGAATTAATGGAAAAAGAAGAAATAAAGAAGTTTATAGGAGAAAAAGAAGTTATAGGTGACAAAAGAAGTTTACAGGTGAAAAATGGAAGTATTCAGGGAACACGATGTGACGAAGATACATTTCCTCATAAAAGTTAGATACCACGTAGGCCAGAGTAAGAATATCCAGAGTTACGACTCAACATGTGAATTTTCAAAATAAAAGGCAAAGGAGCTAAGGCTCAAAGAAGTTTTGAAATTATGTGGGATATTTAAGCCTGGTGATGAAGATTTTAGAAAAGGTAAAAGGAAGCAAGGCGAATGATAATTTTAGAAAGAATATTTTAGAAATTTTGAAAAACCTACGTTTCAGCACCAAGATGTTAAGAAAAGGAAGAAAAACATAATTTTGCAAAAGTTATTAAGAGAAAAAAGTAGGACAGTTATGTGAAATAGCTACAAAAGAAAAATACGTTGCTTGTATAGGAATTTTAGAATAAGTAAAACGGCAGTGAAAACCAATGAATGGCACAGTGCGCATACCAGGCGGAGAACTTTGATGGCGGTATTTAAAATATAGGTAGAAATGAGTTTAATTATTTTTTGGTGATTTTTTAAGTCACGGTGTGGGTCATAGTCGAGGTTCCAGTCCCAATTAAGCTTTTCTGCCAGTTTGTTCATTTATGGGTCAAAATTATTAAATAAGGGGACAGGCTATTACTCATTAATCAGTAAGTTTTGTCGTCGAGGCTGTAAAGCACATCCGTTTTAATTATGGTCCATAAGAAAACAAACTGGCAAGCTACGAATAGCAACAATATTCTTGCAAGAGAATTTGATAGAGACTAGAATAAACTATGACTCACACCGTGACGTAATACAACATTAAAAAATGATTAAACCCATTTCGACATATATTTTAAATATACCGCCATCAGGTTATTCGCCTGACATGCGCAGTGTGTCTGGAATAATGTTGGGAGATAGACGCAAGTCTTTAAGCATACCTATTCATAACTGGCAGTAGATACGAAGAATTCAATTAAAATAGACCGGATATGCCCACTGTATTCATGATCCAATATCTCCCAATACCTAAATGTAAAAAATCTGACAAGATGCAAAAATGTTCAATATGTTCAATTGTGTAGGTCCAAATTATATTATTAATAATGTATTTATTATTACGTTACAGAAAGAGCATAGTCATTGTTTACGAAAAATTGCAATCAATCATCAACATGAATGGGATTCAAAAACTTGTTCTTGTGTTTGCATCAATGAGACACCTTGTACCACTGGAACCTTTTGGGATAAAACGTTCTGCAGGTAATACATAAGAACGATTAATTTAAAATCCAAGGAAAAGTGCTGCACTATGTTTATGTTTTCACATATACCTACATTATCATCAAATTATTATATAAATAATTTTTAAATATCAAATAGTTTCATAAAAGATTGATTTGACTACATAAAGACTGATTTCAAAATAATAGTTTTATGTAAAAAAAAACCTTTTTAAACGTTGAAAAGTGCATTTTTAGATTTATCACATTATTACGTGAACAGATTTTTGCACATCTGAAATTCTTTGTCCAGACCAAAGCAATATCAGATTTCATTTTTATAATGGTTTTACAATTTTTATTATTTCTTTTGCAGGTGTTCGAAAAGGTCAGATAATGGTTGAGATAAATACAAAAAACCGATTAGAGTTACCAAATTACAGAAGTTGATGTCATCATCATCATCGTCAACAATATTTTTAATTCTAGCCTGACAAAAAAAATTGAAAATCAAAAACCTTTTACAACTATGTGGCTTTTGAAGCTTATAACTCAATAAACTGCTAATTTTCTTTATTCTGTGTTTTACATTGCAGAATAGTTTAACTTTAGGAAGTGATTCCGCTGCCGGTGCCGGCAGCCATTACTGATCTCTATAGAGGCATCCCTGACTGTAGCTTTGCTGACTGCCGGCGCCGGCAGCCTTTAGGAGGACCGATACAGACAATGCAAGTCCAAAACTTTACTGCCGTTTAAGAAACGTCATTGTCTCCAACTTTCAAACAGACAATAATATTTTTCGTTGTTGCAAGTGGCGGCTCGTCAGGTGAAGTAGGTGAAGCTTCACCAAAAAAAAATTAAACCAGGAGGAAATAATTTGACCAATAATTGTACCAATACCAATACAGCTACCAATTTAGCCCTTAAAAAATAATTATGTTCGAATTAATAATATTAATTTAATCCGAATGTAGCTATGCATATTGGGGCCACTGTTAACTCTGATGGACAATAATTATGAGCACTCGGGCATTTTGGCGCACCCCAGCCAAAAGTGTCCGTTAGTTCAAAGCAAGTGAAGATCCAACGCCCAACATGGCTTTGATATTTACCGTTGCTATGGTTACGTGACGTCAGTCACGCGAACAGCATGTAACATTTTGCATTATGATGAAGAGCAATTTAAAAATAGATCAGTCCTATGCGACATTGTTTTAGTATTGATTCGCCTAACCTTAACGTATTTATTTTGAGGCTTCGCGATACTTACGGTTATAGATATTGTGGTTACCTGATTTACGGTGTGATTAAAAAGTTTTGTTTTTATTATTCAGTTAATTCAGTAGTGTACCTACCTACTTAGTTGTGTGTTTTAAAAATGAACCCAATTAATGACATAGTTTGTAATTTGTTGGAAACTCCATTCAGTCGTTGGACAGATGAGGATAAAAGAGAAGTATTGTTACACGAGTTTTTAGTCAATGTTTATTTAAGTAGATAGCTCTTCGCCATTTTTTAAGACCGCGAGCCGTCACTGTTTGTTGCAATTAAACAACTATTTTGTATTTGATATTTCAATTTATATCTTACTTTTTGCCTCACAAAGTTTATCTTTTTCATCAGAATTTGGCCTAATAAAATTAAAAAATCATAGACTGGCCCCTGATTCTAAGTGTAAATTGAATTATGCATATTCATATCGACCCGTCAAAAAATGCCCATATTTCTGATCATTATTTATTTCTCAGCAATCCATCAGATTTGTGTTTTATTGGCCCGGGTATTATAAATCTTCTTTTATTAGTTTTGGCTATGCGATTAATGGGAGTCCTAATTTCAAAATGTTATAAAATATACGGTTTTTAATGGTAATCACTAAAATTTTATAACTTATTATGTACCAACGAAGCGCTTCTATTTTATATTTCCCATAAAACATTTTTTTTATGTAACCCCAAGTTTTTATAAGGAATTTAAAGAAATAGGTACATCGTCTTGTTAAAACCAATTAGCTGGTTGGAAAATTATCTACAGTTGGAATATTATAAAAATGATCCCATAAATTTGATACACTTATATTATTTTTTAATCTCTATCTAAAAGTTACAACTTCCGGTTAAACATGTTAAACCGTTAAAACTTTTTTTTTGGTTTGCCATAGTTGCTTTCTTTGGATAGAGAACAAGGGCGTCCGAAGAAACTTTTCCATGGGGTAGGGGGGGGGGCAAACCTTAATGAAACTTTTCCAGGGGGGGGGGCACAAATCATATTATGAAGTATTTTTATATATAATATATTTTATATATAACTTTCTCAAATCTGCTTGGGCCAGGGAGGGAAGGGGCGGCAAGCGCCCTCCCTTGCCCGCCCGCCCCCCCCCCCCCCCTTCGGACGCCTATAATAGAGAATAAAAAACTAAGATAGGGAGGTGAAAGCCATTTTTTTTTCTCAAAGATGAACCGTTCCAATGTTACAGCCTGTCAAAGTCTGAAAGTGCCATATTTCAAACGTCAATATCTCAGAAACTACCAAATTTAGACATATAACATTTTATACTAAAAAGCGTAAAACTTATTGGGGAATTAGAAAATAATACAATGTAGGTATATGATTTTCCATTTAAAAAAAAACCTATGTTCTATTCGCCACGTTTTTTTTTATCCCGTATACTCCAGCATAATTTTAAAATGTGCACCTCTATAATCTCTACAACTTTTGTAATTCGAATTTTTGTCTAATTTTTAAGATAAATTACACGCCTCGACAACCAACAGTGGCGCCTTCTTTAAAGTTTCGGACATAATATGATATTTATAATTTAATTTTAATAAATTTAATACGCAAATACGTCTCTGGAATGTCACGAACTTTCCGCGCTCTAATTATAATTCCATTGTTTTAAGTTCTAACGCCAACCCCAGAGCAAGATCCAATGGGAACTTCGAGTATACAAATCCAACCTTAAACATAATATTTTGTTCAGTTGTGAAAGGACTCACAAATTTACGGAAGTGATGACTTTTTTTAGAAGTCACTTTAAAAAAAGGTAGATTCAGTACTTAATAAAGTTTAATTAATTCATAAATTCACTTCATTGCAAAATTGTATAGTCTATTTCAGAAAGGTGTAGAGTAATAAAAGCTCATTAAGTATGCAACAGAATGACTCAACGAGTATTTAAGCCACTTTCATAATTTGGCATTGATTTCATTGCAAAATTCTTTCTTTTCATCAAGTACAGGTAGTAGATACCACCCGGGTTTGGCTTTTGCCTATTGTTATCCATTCGCAAACACTGAAAATTGTGTGATAAAGGCGTGTATTATGTACATAGATTTAGGTACACTTATTTTTTAACTAACATTATAAAAAAAAATACAAAAAATACATTATACCGAAATTAAATTATAAAAAATCATAATATTCTTCGTCATCTAAAGAACTGTCATCTCCTCTTGACGTTATAATTAATGGGTCGACGGTCCGATCGATCAGTTGATCAAGATCTCCCATTTTCTCCTCTTCTTTAATGACATAATGGACTACTTTTCGCCAGTTTTCTGGTGTCACTTCCTTAATGGCTTAATCAAACAGTAGCTTAACGTCTTTCGCTTTGAATGTCATGTTGTGTCTTGCCACAAATCCTTTCACTTGCACCCATATAAGGATCTAGTTCGTAATGATATGGAGATTACACTATGTTTTTCAGCTATATCTTCCACAGCATATTTCATAAAACGATGTTTGTGTAAATTTTCTATAGCTAATAGTTCCTTCTTTATCAAATTATTTTTTTTTCTTTGGTTAGTGATCATAAATAATTTAATGTACAAAATTTACCTGCGCCTATGGCCGACACTGAAATTTAGCCGATTTAGACGAAATTTTCCACTTTATTACTCTACACCTTTCTGAAATAGACTAGACGAACAAACCCAACTCTGTCCAACTTCCAGCATTAATTTTATGTACAAGATATTACCCTTTTAAGCAATTTATTCCTAGTAAATAGTACAATAGGCATTAAGCTCATATAACGTAAAACATAGCACACCCTAACATTTGTAACACCCCGTATAGGTACCATTACCTCCATTTATTCGATATTTATGTCGATATGACCCAGTGCCGGCTCAGGGTCTTAAATATGGCGAAGAGCTAGGTATAGGGCGGGTACTTAAACAAACATTGAGTAATTTTACACTACTGAATTAACTGAAATATAAAAATAAATCATTTTAATCACACAGTAAATCACGTAAAAACGATATCTATAACCGTATGTTTCGCGAAGCCTCAAAATAAATACCTTAAGGTTAGGCGAACCAATGCTAAAACAATGGTGCATACGACTGATCTATTTTTAAATTGCCCTTCATCATATCGCGAATTGTTACATGCTGTTTGCGTGACTGACGTCACGAAACCATAGCAACGGTAAATATCAAATCCATGTTAGGCGTTGGGTTTTTACTTGCTTTTAGATAACGGACACGGTTGGCTCCGCGCCAAAATGGACGAGTGCTTATAATTATTTTCCATCGGAGTTAACCGCGGCCCTATTATGCATAGTTACATTCGTATTAAACTAATATTATTAATTCGAACTTAATTATTTTTTAAGGGCTAAAATGATAGCTGTATTGGTTCATTAATATTTAATATTGTCGAAAAAATGTCCTCCTGGTTTTATTTTAAACTTCACCTAACGAGCCGCTACTTATAAAATTGACAATGATCCATTATTTCTGTCGGTATACCTTATTTAATTACATTTTTGGTTTAATTGGTACAAAAATAAAAGGAACCCCCTTTCAAAAACTTAAGAAAATATTTATATTTCACAGCGTGAAAGGAACTTTAACTTATTGCACAAAAAACAAGCGTCGTGATAATCCTTGTTTCTGTTTTTCTAGGGATAGAGTTTTGTGTAACCAAGATAATTATAATATAAAAAGCCTTGCTTAAGTTTGCCGAGTCTTAGCTCAAACGTCAATATAAGAATTTTATCAGTATGTAAGTATTTAAATATGCGAGTTGACATAATTTAATGTTTTATATTTTGAAGAGACAATATGTAATTTATGATATGGCGCATTCAAATTAATCTGTAAGAACCAACCGTGTGCTATTTATAAAGTGGTAAATAGAAGTAACTTTTTCGGAAAACTTGTGGAAACGAAAAACAATTTCGTTATAATGGGCTTTTTCACTAAATTTTTATTTTATATAAAGTAAGAAGCTTGAATTATACCGGGTGATTCACAACAAGCCTGCATTAGAACTTTTGAGAAAACTACTGAAAATGTTTTTTTGACAATCTGTGGGTTTCACTTTATCGATATGCTCTCTTAAACTAAAATATTAACATGTTTCTATCACTTCCGGTTATACCGGAAGTAGCTTCAACTTTTATTTTTTAGATACAATAAGTATAACATTTTTTATTAAATTTTTGGTTTTTGCATTAAATTTTAATAAAATTTTAAAAACACGTTTTTTACTTAAGTCTACTAATTTCTGAGATATCTGCATATTTTGTAATTATTTCGTAAATGCATAGCAATGAAATTATCCGTATATATTTTTTACCTTAGCTCGTGGACTAAAGTTTTTTTATTATTGAATCAACAAATCTCAAAAAATAATTAAATTTGGTATAAAATATACAGGGATATCACAATTAAGGGCTCATAGTAAAAAACTTTAAACATTAAAAACTTTCTTATTTTAATTAGAATGCTTTGACAGAAACTTTTTTTAATTGATTTTATAAAGCTTTAAAAAAGTGATATATTTTCTAGTCATACTATAAACATGCCTAACAATATTTCCTTTATAAAAATCACTATCGAGTATCCATGTACATTGTACAACAAGCTTGAAAAAATCGTATTTAAAAAAAACTTAATATTCTAAGAAAATGCGTTATATAGTTATAGGAAAGGTTATGGTTATTTTAAGGAGCAGTTAATTTATCATCATATAAAATAAAAATATACAGGGTGTTCCATTTAAAATAAGAAAGTATTTGACAAGGGAGCCCTTAATTGTGACCTCCCTGTTTATTTTATGCCAAGTTTAATTAATTTTTGAGATTTGTTGATTCTTACTTTTTCTATACAATAACAACAAAAATATAGTCCAGGAACTAAGGTATAAAATATATTTACGGATAATTTAATCGCTGTGCATTTACGAAATAATTACAAAATATGCAGATACCTCAGAAATTAGTAGACTTATAAGTAAAAACCGTGTTCTATAAAATTTAATGCAAAAACCAAAAATATAATAGAAAATTCTATATTGTATCTACTATTTAAAAAATAAAAGTTGAAGCTACTTCCGGTATAACCGGAAGTGAAAGAAACATCTTAATATTTTAGTTTAAGGGAGCATATCGATAAACTTAAATCTACAGATATTCAAAAAAATATTTTCAGTAGTTTCCTCAAAAGTTCTAATGCAAGCTCGTCGTGAATCACCCGGTATACTCAAGGAATAAAATTAAACACAACACGTGGAAACATAGTACTACCCATATCATAGCAAATCGACATCAACTGAGTCGATGACGTTCGGCTCGATACGTTACCACCTCGTGTTTTGTTTTCTGTTTCTAGAAAAAATCTGCCCTTTTGTTGGACTATCAAAAAAATTATTCAAATCGACATTCTTGATCGATTTCAGAAAAACAATATTTTGTAACGCCCGTGTTTAAAATTTATACCATCAAAATATTTATATCAATAGTCTCACAGTTGTGTTCTTATGACGCTTTTATGTTAATTTGATTTTTTGTAATTAAATCGTCTTACCGATAAATAATTTAACCGGGATGTTCTTACAAATACAATTTTGGTTCTATGTGCGTACTGGAATACGATTTTTTTTATAAATTTGAAGAAAACCCAAAGATATATTTACAATACAAAACTTAGTTAAGTTATTCTGGCACATGTCATTTTGAACCCAGCACTGTCAGTTTAGAACGATTTTTAATTTAGAACCCTACAGCCGTTTTCACTAAAATTTAAAACCATCTGCCACCACTGACAGTTCTGGGTTTAAAATGACGACAAAACAGACAATCCATAATCAAGTAATTACCAAGTGCAGCATTTCAAAGGAACAATTTAACCGACTACAGAAACTAGAAAATATAGCACTTAGACAAATGCTAAGAGCACGTAGATCGACTCCACTAATACAATCATGCCCTTATTATCCATCTCCTGGTAACTCAGCAAGATAATTTCCAAAAAAAACATTGTTGAGATAATTGTTTCCTTAGAAATTACCTGGCTGGTAAAGTTACTAGGAGGTAAATAATACGGGTCATCAACAGACAAACACACCCTACATAATTCAATACGTATATGACATTTTGACAAAATTTTATTTAAGTGGCACTACCCCTTTTAAATCTAATTTTCAAACAGAACCTACTTTTCTAAATATTTTTTATTTATGCCTTCCTGTGTCTAAACTTATTAGTTTTTAAGATATAAGGAATTAAAAGTTTAGTTAAGTACATTATAACACAAAACATCACACACATACACACAAGGCTTACAGATAATCCAAACCCATTTACCACAGACATCCCATTTTCCGGCAAGATAGGTAAAATCAATTTTTTTTTCAAAAACGCAAATGTACCTGGCCCCGTTCACTCCTAAATCCGTCCTACTCAATATATCTGAACAATATTAAGTCTATAGAAATGTTTCTTCTATTTCTACAGACCAAACTGATCTACTTTGTACCCAAATAAATTCATGCTGTTTTTTTTTCAAATCGTTTTTCCAGCAAACACCAAGCAATCAAAATTTTAGTAAAAGAGCAATCATAACTAAATAAATTTTATAAACGAATGCTAAAAATATTCGTTCATGGCAGTGTATGGGTTACTGGTAATGGCCTGTTTTATGCAACAATAAATGTACATCTTTTTTCTACCCAAGGGCTAACAGCAACCCCATTACATTTTTAATATTACGGTATTCTATTTATAAAACTTACTGATTAATAATCTGCCCCTCCATATTAATTATGCCCTTCAAGGCCACAAATTAACTGTTCTTGTAAGACAACTTAATACCTCGACTATGACTCAACATCGTGACGTAAAAAAATAATTAAATCCATTTCTACCTATATTTTAATTGTCACGCCATCACGCTTTTTGCGTAACATGCGCAGTGTGCCTGCAATAGGTTGGAGAATAGACGCGAGTGCTTAATCGACATACCGTGTAGGTGTATCGTGATAATATAGTATAGTATATACGGTTTTGATTCCTATTTATCTATTTATTACTATATTATATAATTAAATAACATACACCCAATATTAGTTTTATTATAAACAATCCTATAACTACACAATATCCATAAAAGTATTACCAAGCAATAAGAAAATAAGTAGACCGCAAATTGTACCCTGAAAGTACGCACAAAATGGTACCTGAATTACGCGCCAACATCCTGTCCACGATAGAAATAATTCCCAGAAGACAGGCGGCATTTTTTTTTATTGCACCCTGGATTTCCACAGATTCTGGTCAAGCTTGGGTTCAATAAAGACATCTTTTTCAATTGGTTTGCCGTAAAATCCAGACATTTATTCCGATTCACGAAAGGACGGGTCGTTTTTATTGGGGTATTTATTATTACAGGTCATCTCACTTAGGTTGTCTTGTCAGGGGCTTTTTATTAGTTAATGTGACGGGCACCAATTACTATTTGGTGCCGAAAAGGCAATAAACTGTTAGAAGAATGAAAAAAATTAAGTTTAAAACTCAAATATTAGGACTAAATGTCTGATTTATCGTGTTATATTTCAATTAAATAAACGATTTTTAACATATAGTTTTAAGCACCAGCTATAAAATTAATAAATTATGGTAAGTTCTTTCGAGACAAAATACTGTCTATAATAATTTTCTTAGAACTGTTAGTATACACTCATTGATACTAAGTTATTGTTTTGTGATGAGATGAAATAGTATATGAAGGAAAAACTCAGGAGAGGATGCCGAAACACGATGCCAATCATAGTAATGTAACAAAAGGTAGATAGCTGCCGTCCCATAAGGCCTTTACATTTAAACACGGCTTAGTGCTATTCTAATGAAACAGTTGGTAGAGTTGGTCAGTGGCGTAGCCAGAAAATATGCTGGGAGGGGGCTCAGTGTGCGCAAATATGACATTTTTTCTGGAGAGAGGTACAGTCGGGACTACATGTATTTCATGACATTGCACCTAGCGGAAAAGCGCAGGCAAAATTTTTCGGACCACGCCCAAAGTTCGTTTAAAATTCACCTAACTACCATCGAATTTCGAAAATTAAATTATTACCTCTCCCTTCTGCATGGCTAGATTAAATTTGTTTTTGTAAATGTTTTTTCTATTACTGGCTTTTTCAGGAAGCACTGATGATGGCCCAGTAAACCGAAAGAGCTCTGTAAATTTTAAATAAAATGTATACACTTTATTGCAAAAATTTGTATTTCCTTCCATTTTACTTGATGTCAATTGCTTACATACATCTCTAATATTAATTATTGTAATTACATTATAGTGAACATTTAAATGTTAAGTTTGATGTAAACTAGTTTTATTTTTATATAAATAAAAGTTTAGCATTGTGTAATTTATTATTTTCTGCCTAAGGGTGTTCCATTACCTACTTGCTTTTCAGGGCATACGATTCCTTGCCATATTTCTGTTCTACTAGCGGTCTCTATAGTTTAAAGATAAGATATACTCTTTTTTTTTCCTAAATACAAAAAACACATGGGTAATTATATAGGTTTAAAAATTCCAATAATATTTCAGGAAGCTTTTGAATATTTCTTATTCGAGTCTAGTAATTACATTTATGATGTTTCTTGCTAATTTCCTATACTACTACACCTAATGAATAATTTTAACTTGTGATAAAACGTTACAAAGAAATTTAAATGAACAATATTATTGTAATAAAACAAAGATGGGCTGCCATTTAAAAAAAATGAGATATTCCACTTTGTTTTTTTAGAAAACTCGTTGTAAATAAAATAGCCCTAACAGATACATTTCTCTCAAACAAGTCAATTTTATACTATTAAGTTTGTTAAAATGAGCCATTTTAACGTTTCCATGACCTACTCTTTACTATTAAGCTTGTTTTACCAAAACTATAAACATTTTAAAAAATTAATGAAAATTGATCTAGGCGGCCATTTTTAAAATAAATGATAAAGTGTGATATGTCATTTAAAATGGAATCTTCAATAGAAATAAATATAAAATAAAAATAATGGGTTTTCTTTTAAAATTTTAAAGTTGTCTTCACTTCTGGTTTAAAAAGATCATATTTTTAAATTTGCACTGCTAAAACTACGAAAAAAATTGAGAGGGTAGCACTTTTTGTGTCACCCGGTATTTGTAAATTAACACTCACAATTTCTGAATAAATCAGAGTTTTATATACTTGCAAATTGTGACAAGTCAATGTGTTTCATATACTCAGAAATTGTAAAAAGCATATGAGGTACTATGTCATACCCTTAGAAATTGAGGGAAACAAATACAAAGGCCTTTCATTTACTCACACATTGTGAAATACACATGAAACCGAGTTTCATATAGTTGAAAATTGTGACAATGCAATGATGTTTTATATAGCAAGGGCTTTTCATATATCCTCCAGTTGTGAAAGACGAATAAAGCGTGATTTCTTATATTCTCAGCATATAATAATGAAATCATCTTTGATATACTTAGAAATTGCGGAAAAAATGTGTTTTATATCCTAACGAATTGTGAAAAGTAATCGAATTGTGAAAAGTAAACACATTGTTCATACAATCACTTGTGATAAACGAATAATACGAGATACCAAACTCGCCAATTTTGAGAACATTATCATTCAGATAACGATTACGAAGAGTACTCTTGTAATCGATACTTGTGAAAGTGAATAAAATCTAATCGTATTTCACACACACTTCTTTAAATACTTTTACAATAGTATTTAACAGTAATTGTGTATGACAATGGGATCTTTACGTTTTGCCTCAGCTACAACTTGTATGTATGTATTTGGGTACCAAAAATCTAAAGGTTCTCAAAGTTGACATTGTCGCTAATACATTTTATTTGAGTAATTTTATGTTCGTAAATAAAATCTTGGTATTATCTTATTATTTTAACAAAAAAAAAAACAAATAAATATTTACATATTTAATTGCTTTGGCGGATTATCCTTTCAGGATGAACTTATTTTTTAATTTTTAATCTGCAAAAGGCGTCTTATATAAACCAAGATTTTGTTAATCTAAATTGCGGCAATTTCTAAAAGGCCATTAAAAATAATAAGTATATGCTTTAGCTCATAGCTCACGTAAAAAAATTCTTTACAATATTAAAAGAAAATTATTAAGATTAGAAATAAATATTTAAGCGCTAAAATAATTTTTTTTAAATATTCTGTGTCCACAATGAAAATTATTCGTTATATATTAGTAACCTTATATTCCAAATCAACTTTAAATAACTTATAGTTCTATATTGTCCTTAAAAGTTATGTATAAATAGAAGAAATATTTGGGTTAGAAGAAAGTTACTCATTTAATAATCATCACATTTTTATGTTTAATTATTATATAAGTTTTCCTGCTTTCTTTAAAATATTGAATTCTTTGTCGATATTTAAACAACATCCATTTTATTAGCAAATCAATTATAGCAGTAAATAGGCTAAAAAAACCGAAAACCTTTATATTTCCTAAAGGACTTCATAAATTATAGTTCCGTATATGAATTATTTAAATTTTATAAAGTGTCCGTGCAAAACTTTTAAAGTTTATAATTTATAGATTATTTTACGTGCTCTAAGTTCGCAACCCTAATACATAACCTTAAAACTTTTAACATGCTTTTTAGGAAAGGTATACCTAAACCGAAACTTTTTTTATGGTCACTTAGAAAAACCAAAACCAATTTTTATATACCAGTCGTCCCTTACTGATATTTTTATAAAGACAGTAATAGCAACCATTTTATATATAGGAAATCAAAAGTTTTATGAAGAGGTAACAGCTAAATTTATAAAACTTTTTTATATACTACCTACTCTAGGTTTTATAAATTAACAGTTATTTATATTGCTTAATTTTAACAGATTATCGTAACGATATAAATCCCTAATATACTTAAATCATTATTAGTTTCTCTTATATACTCTTTATATAACTATAGTTATATAAGTTAATATAAGTAACGAAAATGGTTTATTGGGTAATATTTAACTAAGCTTATAAAACTTAAGAACTGCTGACTAATTTTGATGAATTTCAAGCTGAACGTTATTAAAATTATATAGTTGGGCCAAGATAAATAGGTTTTATAAATACAAATAAATATTTAAAAAAATATTATTTAATTTATTAATTCCCTATTATTATAGTTCTTTTTGTTGTATAATTTTTTCCTTTTCGTTCGCTGCCAGGGCCATTCACGAGGGGACCTACTGCTTAACGTGGGTTCCGAACCACGATCCTTAGTCATAGGTCACCCAACTATCAATCGTTGGTTTCTTGCCATTGCATGACCTATACCGATTGGGGAGTGTGTACCTTCTTCTGCCCCCACGAGATGTCCAATCTCATCCGGCCTGGTTATCGGCGTGAATGGGATACGTTGTAAGGTGATGGGTTGGAAGATGATACATTTTATACTCTTATTTCCTATTATTGGCAAAGTTCAATATCACTTCTACCAATATTTTTAATTTTTATTAAAGTAAAAAAGTATTTGTTATTTGATTTGTCACATCACTTAGGAAATTATGTTTTGGATTTAGCTGGCGTATTCTACGGATCTATATATCAAATGAATTATCAATTCTTGTTGTATCTCGCCGACAAAGCGGTGCGGATTAAGGGTAATCCCGTTATCATCTTTTGATGTTTCCAATATTTCAATACATCAAAGCAAGGCATACGTATAAATGTTTAATATAGAAATAAATAAAAGTTGTTTGATATTAAGTATTAATGTACTTAATGTTTTCCTATTAAAGGAATGCTGTGTAAATAATAAAGGCTTAGTTAAGAAAAAAGTACGGCTGCATTATTTCTCAAAGTGAATTAATGTCAAGTAATGACTACCACTTATTATTATAGATTATATTTTGTACCGCATAAATTGAAGCGCTCATTGGACATAAATGCGGTTTCAGTAAAAATCGCTGATTTTTTTACTATATTTGATATGTCACGGACACAAATAACTTTATCGAGCCCTTTACGAGATCTAAGCTAAGAACTAAGCTTCTAAAGTTGAAATTGAAGAGTTTAGGTGGTATCTATGTTGTGTGCGATTAAGATAACACGAAAATGGATATTGCTCTCTCTTGTCATATTATACAGTGTCGGCAGGGTCCTGCACCACACCTACCGTCTTCTATAACTCACTTATTAAGTAAGTTAGGATTTTGGTATTTTTCAGCCTTTACCTATATCCTAGGGCGCATTTCAGGAAAATATTTTTGTTCATACAGGGTGTTCCAAAAAAGTGTGACGACATAAGGATCTATTTTTTGAGATTATATGCTATATATATTTTTACTTATTGGATGGCTTTTATACCCCTAAAATTTTAATAAAATCGATTTAGTATTGTAGGCGGAAAAAAATAAAAACTAACAAAAATCAGTAAGATGTGGCGCGGAGCGCCATCTGTGTCGTTGTTAAGACACTCTTGAGCATACCAGCACCTTTGATATTTATTCATAATAATGACTGTTGGAATAGTTGATAAAATGAGTTTTCTGCAAATAAGTTTTGATGCGTTAGAACTTGCGATAGGGTTGTAATTAGGAGAAATGTTTGATTTTTAAATCTGCATTAAATAACATAATAATATACAGGGGTTTTAATTTGAAATAAGAAAATATAATAAATTGATTTAAAGTTTGCAAAGTTTGACACTAAATATTGGACACCCTGTACAATTCGTATTATTAAAACTTGGTTAACGAGACTGTTCGACCTTATTTATTAAGTACCTTTGTATAATTTTAATAACGAGGCATTATTTTTATGTTTTATTAATTTTTAAAACCAATGGTGCAAAACTGATTTTTCTTAGTGTTTATTTTTTTTCGCCTATAATACTGAACCGATTTCATTAAAATTTTAGGGGTATGTAGGCAACTAAAAGAGGTATCCAAATAAGTGATGACGTCGAACTTTTTTGGAACACCCTGTATAAACAAAAATACTTTTCTGAAATGCGCCCTAGGATACAGGTAAAGACTGCAAAACGTCAAAATCCTAACTTAATTTATAAGTGAGCTATAGAAGACGGGAGGTGAGGTGCAGGACCCTGTATAACTTAATTAAGAAAACCGTTTGGACTCATTAAACACAATACTTCGTTCAAAACTTAAATTGGTAACATATAAGCATCAATTAATAATAAATGGTTTCTTGAATTATAGAAGAGTTTTGGACTTCCTTTGTCTTTATTTGTTTTATATCACAACGTTTTAACTAGTAAGTGTACCTATCTTCAGTCGCCTTTAGGTAAATGCTAATTAAGTATAGTAAATACAGACGACTCGAGATACTTACCAGTTGAAAAAACAAATAAAGACAATGTAAATCCAAAACTATTCTATCATTCATCTATCATTGTCTCCAACCTACAAACAGACACTAATAAATTTTTCATTGGGAATTCCTCTGACTTGGCACAACCCATTATTCTTAATATAAAAGCGTTGGGTCAATGAGAGCAATTTTGGACCTGGAATACAGGTAGATGTTGGAGCAAAATAGTATATTGTTTTATTAGAAGTTTAAGCAATCACTAGTGGTGGATCGGAATCCCTAGAACTACTACTTTGAAACGGTATTTTAATACCGTCATGTCGCGCTCCACCTCATAAAAGCAAGCAGTTACCCTGGAATTTTTTAAGATTTCGTCTTTTGGCGCTACAAGCTACAATGCGAACTGAGAGAAAGCTACAGCGGTCGGCCTCTTCAGCCGTTCATTGTAAAACCACAGTGGAACGCACAACGGCAAACGGTATCTGGAAGAACAGTAACAGTCTCGTGGTTTACGGTATTTTGTCGTTAAAGGTATTTTGTCAGACCGGAGACGAAAGGTTGCGAGAGAACTGTTGCCGTTCGCGGGTATGTATATGTCGTGGGACCGTTTGACTTTAACGCTGCGATTCGTAGTTATGGTGCCGGTGTTTTGCTAGCGTGGTATCCGCGGTGGTAAAGTATTTTTTAAAGGACGCGGTCTCGAGGATCCCTTTGGCGCATATTGCTAATGAAAGAAATGACTCAAGAAGTTGAAAGGCGTTGTTGTCAATTTGACTAAAATATTATAATATTATAAAAAACTTAAAATAGCTTTGTGCATGCGGATAGGTACTAAAATAGAGAATATTTATCAGTCATTAAATTAGTGTTAATCGAAAGAACAGTGTCAAAAACCAGCAAAAAAAAACTCTTTAAATGAAAGAAACGATTTACACTTCAAGTTTTGACTAATCAGAGGAATTTTCTCGGTATTTTTTCGAATATAGTGGAAATTGCACCAAAAAATTTCTCTCAGAAATCGTTTAATTTAATTGACAGGCAATTTGAATTTTATCATTTATTGGTTTGAGATTTCAAGGTCACAGATGATGAATGATAGATTATTTTTTATTTTGACATATGATTTATTTTTGTTTTGGAAATCTTACAGTCTAGTTCGTTCCCAAGTAACGGGTATTTACTCACGGTATTTTACTGTCGCGGTATGAAATGGAATGTTCCATATATCGATAACAGTATGTTCCATCTCTAGCGATCACTGTACGACGAGTCTTTAAATTAAAAAAAAATGTCTGACCTAATGAAAGATCAGCGCACAGTAACACATCTCTAATATCATCTTACTTAAACATAATAAATACAAAACTGAATTTTTCTATTTTCTTAATCTAAAAAAGAAATATTCCTTTGCAACCTAGCGAAAGAAACATTTCACATATTTTTTGTTAACTTATCTGGCTCTGGTCGCCACACATTTAAACTGTTCTGTTTGCCAGAACAGCACCCAAGGGACAACTTCTCCCCCGATTTAACAGACAACTTCACAACATTTCCCGGCTAGTTATTACGCTTTTACTTTTATACAACGCATAATGCGGATTTTTGTGTGGTACTTAATTTCCTTGAAAAATCGTTGTGTTTTTTGGTTACAGTATTGGGGTGGGACCTATTAGAAAACCTTGGAAATTATCTTGTTGAAAACTTGGTTTTAGGCACAATTAAGCTGAACTATTTAAAAAATAAATAAATATTATGTCACTTTAAATGTATTATAGGTAGTATACAGGGTGTTCCAAGTTAGGTGCGAACTATTGCTAACTCTCTTATTATTATAGATACAAAGTCGGTTAAATTAGCAAAGTAGTAACATTTTTCTGCTGATTAAGATAGTAAAAACAAAAAAACAATTGAATACAGCATTTCCGATTAAACGAGAAAAATGCAGTTTTTTTAAACGGAACACCCTGTATATTTTTGACACAAATGTTTGCAAATCGTCTACCGAATAAAAAAGTTCATATGCAATATTGGCCTAAACCTAAGAATAATCTAATTATTGCCATATTTACTTTTTAGACAAGGTGGCTGTGCATTTTTGAAACAAAAGCTTTATTCGGTGCATCAGTAGATTATTCTGCTGTCAACAAAAGTAAGCATTTATGTTATTGTAAGTGATTGAACTGGTCTGTGATTTTAAATTTTTTGGTAAAAATATTACAAAATGGTGTTCACACATTTAGGAAAATGCGATATGTTAGAAGCGTATTTTGTATGCAGAAAAAATAGTTTCCGGGCACAGGAACAATATTCCCAAATGTATCCTGAACGTGAACAACCAAACAGAAGATATTTTTTAAAGTTGTATGGAAAATTTAAAAGTAACGAAGGAGTCTTTGCAAAGGCTTGAACTAAACGCCAGTTTATAATAAGTGAACAAGTAGAAGTAAATGTGTTGGCATATTTTGAAGCATACAAAAATAATTCAACCAGAGATTTGGCAAGGGACAGTGGTTTAAGTTTAGTTACAATATGGAGAGTTTTAAAAAAATTCCCCATAAGTACCGACCAGTGCAAACATTATTACCTGGAGACGCTGAAAGGAGACTACATTTCTGTCAATTCTTTGTTAATAAGTCAGGAAAAATCCTAACTTTTTAAGGCACATTTTTGGAGCGATGAAGCAAATTGTTCAAACAGGGGTATGTCATTATTTAATCGTAAAAACATGCATTATTAGTCTAGAGAAAATTTGTTTCTTTCTCATCTCCGACATCCACAAATAAGATTTAGTATTAATGTTTGGTGTGGTATAATAGGCAGTCAAATAATTGGGCCAATTTTTTATGAAGGCAATTTAACAGGCAGGAGATATGTTAATATGTTGTCAGAATTACTGGAAGCATAATAATATTAAGATAATGTGAACTTAGAGGCACGTAACCAAATCTACTTTCAACAAGATGGAGCCCCCCCCCCCCCCCCCCCCACATCAGATTCACGAAGTAAGACCTATTATTAGAAAGGCTTTTTCAAGATAGG
Organism: Polydrusus cervinus; assembly: GCA_935413205.1. Classification (NCBI taxonomy): domain Eukaryota; kingdom Metazoa; phylum Arthropoda; class Insecta; order Coleoptera; family Curculionidae; genus Polydrusus; species Polydrusus cervinus. The sequence goes on along the minus strand of OW284514.1, from coordinate 19,647,922 downwards.
TGGATAGCAAGAAATGGTCCGATACGTTGGCCCCCCACATTTCCTGACATAACTGCACTAGACATTTACTTTTGAGGTTATGTCAAAGGAGAAGTCTATAAAAAGAGATACGCGAGCCTGGAGGAACTTCAAGAAAGCATTCGGTTCATCATATCATCCATTGATGGCCGAACAATGTTAAAAGCCACAAGACGGGTTTTAAAGAATGTCGAAAAATGTATTACACAAAACGGCGATGTCTTTGCACATCTAATATAGTTTTTTTTATTACGCTTAAACCAAACAGTTATGATAAAATTCGGTTTTATTTTTAAAATGCACAGACACCTTGTCTAAAAAGTAAATATGGCAATAACTAGATTATTCTTGGGTTTAGGCCAATATTGCATATGAACTTTTTTATTCTGTAGACGATTTGCAAACATTTGTGTCAAAAATATACAGGGTGTTCCGTTTAAAAAAAATGCATTTTTCTCGTTTAATCGGAAATGCTGTATTCAATTGTTTTTTTGTTTTTACTATCTTAATCAGCAGAAAAAATGTTACTACTTTGCTAATTTAACTGACTTTGTATCTATAATAATAAAAGAGTTAGCAATAGTGCGCACTTAACTTGGAACACCCTGTATAGTAGCCTTTTTATTATCTTTAGGTTTGGTTGAAGGGATCGGTATAATTTTCATACATATAGGGTAATGGCGGAGGGGGGGAAGGGTCATATTTTCTAATCAGATTTTTTAGGGTTAAAAATAAAACCATATTGATATACCTATTTATACATAATATAATAATGTCGGGTTGTTTACAGATTTTTAACAATAATTAACTAACCAGCAACTTTGACTGTGGCAAAAATGACATTTGCAGCAATTGTTTTCTTACAACCAAGGTGGCCCGGTTAGCTTAATTTTTTATTTACCTACTAATCAGACAACTATGATTTTGAGAAAATAATGCCTGCCAATGTCATTAATACCACAGTCAGTTGTTGGTGAGTTAATTACTTTTAAAAATCTTTATAACGCCTACTTATTTATCCATCGAATTAACCGAATTTTATAGCAACAACTTTCAAGGCGCGCAATCAGATAAAAGCAAGAACTACTTTTTTGTAATTTTTTATAATTTTTTTTTCAATTTATTAAAAATATTTGTTCATGCTATATTTCTGCTAGCCTGTTTAACCTATTATAAATATATTATATGTATACAGGGTGTTTTTTAATTAAGTGCCGATACTTAAGGTTGTGAATCCTTGGGTGATTTTAAGAAGAAAAGTTAATATTAACATATGTTCTAAAGCTCTTCATTTTTTTTTCAACAAAATATCGAAAGCAGTCTTAAGAAAAAAATTGTTTTTTTGGTTTTTATTTTTTTATGCAAAAAGGGTGCATCATACGAAAGTAAGTCTTAGGACTAAATTTGCTCCAAAGTAAATGAGGATTTTAAATATAAGTTTGGTTTTTAAAAAAATCAGTGGCGTACCATTTTTTTCTTTAAACATATTCAGTACAAACCCCGTACGGACGTCACTGGTAAAAATTAAAAAAAATCTTTTTAGTCAAAAAATGCTACCTAATGATTAAGAGGTGTGTACAAAATTTTAATAAAATATCTAAGAGTTATATAATAATTATGATAAAAAAGTTATATTTTTTAAAAAATGTTAACACCCTGTAGCTCAAAAGTGACGAGCTTTAGGACATATGTTAATATTAACTTTTCTTCTTAAAATCACCCAAGGATTCACAACCTTAAGTATCGGCACTTAATTAAAAAACACCCTGTATATCTATTATACAGGGTGTCCGGTAACTTATGGGCCGTAGAGGAACTGGAGATACTAGACATCAAACTAAGCTGATTAAGTCATATAAGTTTTTTCAGATTGTTACTCGTTCTAGAGATACAGGGTGTTGAAAGTAAAAGTTTATTCTCGAAAATAAGCCATAATTTTAAAACTGTTTAATGAATCGAATTTAAAGTTGGCAATATTATGTTTTTATAAGCAAGAAATAATTTGTAGAAATTTTTAAGTTTCAAACTAGAGGGCGTTAGTTGCATACACTGGGCTTCATAAACTTATTATTTTTTTTTTACCTGTGATATTAGGTGTTTTTCAATTATAGTTTCTTAAATAGGGCATTTTCTGAGTCAAAAATGTATACTTAGTTGATCTTAATATCTTTAACGGTTTTCGAGATATTTCCCTTTAAAAGCATAAAAAAAACATAGTAAATAATTAAATTAACAAAAAAAAAAAAGTGATAATCCGAAAAAACGTATATGACATAATCGGCTTTGTTTGATATCTAGTATCTCCAGTTACTCTAAGGCCCATAAGTTACCACCTGTATAAATATATTATAAAATATCAAGGTATTTTGTAATGTATTTTTACTATGTTTATTTTTTATTAAATGAATTAAACGAAAGGCAAAAGCAAAGCATATTTGTATCAACTGGCAGAGCATTAAAACAAATACGCTAAAACATAATGGGAAGACGTGTTTATTTAAATTTATTTATTAAGAGAATTACAATTATTTATGAAAATGTTTTTTCCTTTTGTTTTTATGCGGCTTTATCAATAAAAATTAATTTTCGATAGTCTCTTATTACCGGTCTAATTTTGTTGCTGCTAGACTAAGTAGAATAGGGGGGAGGGGATCTGCATCCCGGCAGCCCCCCCCCCCCCCTAAATACGTTACTGTCGGAAGTCCACCAATAAGATTTTTTTTAGTTACTGACATCACAATACTCAATTATTCAGTAATAAACCAGCGACATAATTATGACAAACGATGTTTACACACTTAGGCTACTTCAATATTAAAACTTAATTTAGGTAGATAGAATAATATTAACTTTTAAAAATTTTAGTAATATTTTAATCCACTAATTCAATCTTATTAGAATTTATCAGCAGACACGGTTTTAATAATTTTTTTTTCTTAATTATAAGCGTAAATTAAATTTATAGCTGAAAAATCTACAATACGCTGAGGCTCCATTTTATAAAGTCCATTTAAACCGATGTGTCTAGTGTAAATCGAGGATATATCAAAAATGGTTATTTTATATTTTATTGACAGCAAAGTTCGAGTTAAGTGATATTTACCTGCGCGGGGGGGGGGGGGGGGGGCTATGGGGCTCTGCAGTTAGCTGTTGTAGGAGGGAGAAGTATGTCGGTGGACTTCTGGAATTGTGTTGCATTAAAATTAAAAGTATAAAAGTAATATAATATTGTGAAAAATATATTCGGGGCCGCGTTGAGATCCCGTGTGCCCTAGGCGGCCACCTAGTCCGCCCAATGGTAAAACCGGCGCTGATTTATGATAGTAGATGAAAAAGCTCGAATTGAATTTGGAGACATTATAACAATACAAGTCTGTTATGACCTCAACGCCAGGGAATACAGAAAGTATATTTTTTGACTTAAATTAATAATGAGTTGAAAGTTTTGCACGTTTCTTACCAATACACGATTTAAATGTACTTATTTTAACTAAATCTGTCTCTACGTCATTTGTGTTCGACTAATTCTTCTCTAAAGCGTGCTTTAAACCCTTTTTGGTAACGACGAGACTCCGCCATATTTTGACGAATTTTAGGATTGCGTTTTGCGCAAGATAATTTTGAAAAATATAAAACCAAATCTGAAAACTGCCCCTACTTTATCTATAATAACTTATTTTACGTATTCTGAATGTTTAGATTAGATGCTAGTTTCATTTATTTAAGTTTTCTCCTTTACCCAAGATATAGTATCAATATTTCTTTAATTTGCTTAATTAAGGGGCGCTTAGTTTTAAAGGCTCTATATTGCCAAATTTTACTAGTGAAGTGCTTTACATTTCAATTTTAAGCGACTGAAACATTCTAAATAGAGTTAGCTTTTTATATAACAGCCATTATTTATTTTTTATGAAAGAACAAAATATCAGTTGGTCATATTTTTTTAGTGGTCTAGTGTATGTTTACCCATGCAGTAGTCAAATAATAGTTATTTATGTACCAGTGATTATTTATCGGACGAGTCTGAAATTATGACATGAGCGAGCGAAGCGAGCGAGGCGAATCGATAAGGACATTTTACTGACGTGGCGCATACTAAATTTTATCGCCAACCGTTCTTCACCGTTTTATGTAAGGCAGACCGCTCTAAGAAAATAGATGTTTTTCCCATGTTAAATTAATAGATAAGACGAGCTATAGACCTATTTTAGAATCGGGTCTGCGTAAAATATTTAATAGTCCTTGCCTTATATTTGGTCAAAATGTAAAGTAGAAGTTTCATACTATATCTATTCCATCCTATATTTAAGTTCTAAAGGTTAAAATAGCTTCACAGTTCGACGACAAAAAAATTCATTTTGGCCTAACACTAACACATCAGAAAATTTTGGCTGACCACGTGCATATTCCAAAGCACCTCTCAAAAAATTTGACCTACTATGAGAAATGGCAAGGTAATACTTATTATTTTATGTGTTATTTATGTGACGTATCTCAATGACATTAAATTTTATTTATATGACTAGGAGTATAAGTACTTATACTCCTAGGCGTATAAATACATTATACTGAAATATTTGTTTTGATAGATGCCAAATAAGTACGTATCCATGATAACGATACCAAAAAGGGAAATATACCTTGAAATAAGTTAAAAATTCAATCTTGTTATCTTCATTAAAAATTCGTTTTCTTTTATTTAATTTATAATATGATGCACGTTTGAAGAAAAAATAGTATATGATATTCGTAGAATAATATACTTTATGTGCTTCGCATGGAAGCTTTTCACGCTCAGCACATAAAGTAACTCTTATTCTCCTAATATCATAATAAAATAAAGTGTTCGTTTACTGCCGGAAATCACTCTGATAATGTACGGCTTTACTGTCGGTTGGCGATAAAGTTATTTATTTTTAAAACTTCCCGATATTTTAAATGCAGGATAAGTAACAGATATACATAAAATTAATTTTTTTTTACTGCAAAAGTCATATACTGACGACCCTTACTTTCTTCATCAAATTGGTGCAAATTCAAGTCTTCTCGAAGTCAGATCGACGAAAGTTTATAACGTCAGGTTGAAAATTATTCCGTCTATACATTTGTTAGAAAATTAGCCCATTTTGTCAATAATTCTTCTATATCTTTTGGACGAAGATGTCCCACACTTGTAAATTATATCGAAATGCAAGAACGCAGAATCCGCTCGGCGCGGCGCCCCGAGAAGAAGAGTTGAAAGGTGACGGGCGTGACGCGTTCTCCAAGAATTACAATTATCCAATTAAAGAGAGCCAATATGGTTCTGAAAAGTAAAAACGCGTTATTGGAATAAATGTACCCAATTTTATTGAAATATAAATATGAATAAAACCAAAACTTTTTATATTTAGTCCAATTTAATTACCTAAGATTTAAATGAGGAATAAGATAATTAATTATTAAGAATAACTTTTAATTGAATAAATATGGCATTTATCTTAAATGCTTATTAATTTGAGTTTTAATCTAAATACAAGGGTTCAAAATAAAAACGGCTCTTGAAAGTCACTTCCCAACGAGCATTTTCAGGACTTTTGACTAAATATAAACTCAGGGTTGGTGTAACTTTGGGTAATAAAGTTAGTATTTACCGGCTAAACTACGTCGTGTAGTCACTGAGTTTTTTTCGGATTGAGGTCGTAAATAGTCTCTACTCTTACATCGTTTAAACGTAGTAATCTGACCTTAAATGCCGAGGTAGTATTTGATCGAAATAGTGACCCTTTTTTCACCCAATAACTATCACTTATATTAAATTTGAAGAATATATTTTATTTAAAATCTTCCTCACACTTATTGCATCTCCATATTTTCTCAAATGACTAGCTAACAATTTTCTTTTGCTTAAATTATTATTTCCATTCACTTCAATTTCATCTTTCGACAGTTCTTTAATACAAAGATGACAAACTTTTCATTCTACCTTTAAATTTTTTCACAGTGCCTTAGGCCTCAAACCCACATATTTTTCTTTTTCACAATGCAACGTGTGTACCTGTTTCCTCACCGTTCCACTCATTTTTACATCGAACCTGCAATTGTGTTGCTCGGTTAGGGTGATATCTACTGGTGTTTCTTCTTTTATTTATTCTCTTGAAGATGAATGCTTCTGCGCTCGAAACATGTAGAGAAGTTGCTTAATATTTCTATAATATAACAGTGGAGGAAGACTTTGTGTTCTTATTTCTTACCTTTTAAATTTCCACTCCACTTTAAGTATGGACTATTTCTTGAAGACCTATATTAAATGTTAAATTACAAGTGTTAACTTGCACTTCGTTAAGGATTAGGTTTTCTGTATATAAATGTGACGTCAACATGTGCCCTTTTTAATTAGAAAAATTTCATCTATCGGGCTCTGCCTTTACTTTCCGACTAATTGTGCTAACCACTGACCAAAGGAGAATCTGGATATTTTCCAGCTAACTAAATTGTCCCAAATAAATTATTACCTTCTTTATGTTACTTGTAATCAATTTGGAGTTTTTGACGATATAATAATCAATGTTCCTTTCTTCCTTAATAACACTCTCCCTGGTTAAATTTCATGGACAACAAAAACTAACATTTTTAAATAATAATTTTGAACGAAGTAGTAAATATCATGTACTTTTTCCTTGTTAAACTGCATATCAGCCTTGTTCCGCGCGTAGTTTACAAAGTATAACATTGGTTTTTATCTCGACTGGAACACAAAAATAAACAATCTTGTGTGTCTTGGGTAAATAATAAAATATTTACGTATAAAGCGTTTCACACTTTATATACTTACTTCGGGTTAAAATATTACATGTTGAATTTTTAGACCTAGATATGCACTGTGATTCTTTATTATTTAAAGCATATGATATTTTAACTGGGTGACACTTTGTTCCTGAAGCGATAAATTATAAGTTTAATCTGGAAACAAAAGCTTCAAAAATAATATGTAGATTATAATTTGTTGCAACTAAATAGGTTGTTATGAAAATGACGTTTTATATCATATATCGGACAATCGCGTTTTCCCGATGAAAATACAAGATCGGCTTAGACATCTGCAGCCAAATAAAATATTTATTTTAGGCGGAAAATAGCTTGCTTTATACGGAAAAAAGCAACACTATAGTCTATTTCATAAAGGTGTAGAGTAATAAAAGGTCATTAGGTATGCAAAGTGACTACAGAGTGACCCAACAATTATTTAAGCCACTTTCATAATTTGGCATTGATTTTATTATTGCAAAAATCTTTATTTTCATCAAGTGCAGATAGTACCACCCGGATTTGAGTCAATTTATGGGTTTTGCCCATTGTTATCCATTTATAAACACTGAAAATGGTGTGACAAAGACATACATCATGTACATAGTATTAGGTACACTTATTTGTTATTAAACATTATTAAAAAAATACCAAGTACAAAAAATACATTATACATAAATTAAATTATAAAAAATCATAATATTCTTCGTCATTTGAGGAACTGTCATCTCCTCTTGACGTTATAATTAACGGGTCGACGCCGACGGTTCGATTGACCAGGTGGTTCCCGCATTTTCTTCTCTTCTTTAATGACATGAAGGACTGATTTTCGCCAGTTCTACGGTGTTCCATAAAGGCTTGATTAAACAGTAGGTAGCTTAACGTCTTTCATTTTGAATGTCGTATTGTGTCTTCTACAAATCCTTTCATTTGCGCCCATATAAGTTCTATAGGACTTAGTTCGCAATGATATGGTGGTGTGCGCAGCACAGTTACACTATGTTTTTCAGCTATATCTTCCACGGCATATTTCATAAAACGATGTTTGTGTAAATTTGCTATAGCTAATAGTTCCTTCTTTATCAAATTATCTTCTTTTTTTTCTTGGGTTAGTTATCACAAATTATTTAATGCACAAAATTTACCTGCATCTATGACCGACACCGAAATTGAACCGAACTGGACGGAATTTCCCATTTTATTACACTACATCTTTCTGAAATAGACTATAGACATCTGCAGCCAAATAAAATATTTAAATTAAACGGAACAAAGAAAACCCTAATATTCCTCAAAAAAAAAATTACTTGATTCCAATACTAGCTTATTCTCAAATAATAAGATTAGGGTTTCATGAATCTAAGAATTAAAAACTATTTTTAATGTTAGTTTTTTAACGTTTTGGTTTTCGTATCCGTTTGGTAACTAACTTGCTCTTTAGTTTTTCACCTTTAATATTATTTGTCGAGATTCCTAAATCAAAAATGTTATAACTTATTATAAAACTTAGTATACCCTTAAATAAAGTTTGGTTGGTGGGGATTTTAAATAAAACGCTGCTTATAGCGGCTCTGGGAATAAGATTTCCCTTAAATTCAAAAAGCCGTATTCAAAATTTTTTTAATGGCCTCGCTTTTATCATGTAAAAAAATTAGGATCCAAAGGACGGGGTGCAGCCCTAACTAACTTTTTTTCACATGAAATGATACCACTTGTAGCACCTTTTTGGAAAGCTTATCGAAAAAGGAGTTTGTCCATATATTTCTTTACATCTGTCAAATCGTGTGTCAGAAATGTAATACAATAGTTATTTACGATATAAGTGTTGTAAAGATTCATATTACAACACGAGGTGTTAAAGTTGTCAAACGAGGCGTCAGCCGAGTTTAATAAAACATCGAGTGTAGTAATATGAATGAATATTGTACAAAATTTTATCTACTTTCATCTATGAATAAAAATATTTGGCAAAAGGCATTTTTAAAAATAAAAATGCACCTGCTATTTAATTTACTAATCAAGTTTTTTATGTTACCTGTCGCATAGTTACTGTTTCGCATGGTTACTGTCGAAACAACTTTGTCAAACAAATTCAAAAATATAAAAAGCGTTTTTCAAAATGAGCGATTCTGATGGAAGTTTACCCTCTGATATAGAAGCAGCGGCAAACGAAGCGATCTCAAGTTAAGTTCCGACAAAATCCAATGCGTAGTATGAGTATCAGAAGTTTAAAGATTGGTTCAAAGCTAACAAAATAAAGGAGGTGACTGAGAAAATCCTTCTGGGTTATTTTTCCGTAAAACAACGCTCCCAGAAACCATCAACACTATGGACTTACTACTCAATGTTGAGAACTATGATTTCAGTCAAGAAAAATCAAGATATAATTGTTAATAATAAATCATTCTTCTAAAAAGTGTGGTTTTATTTAGCAGCAAAATTATTTTTTTTAATACAGCACTAGTGCTGTAATAGATGCCCTTACAAATCGATTTACAGAACTATAAAATTCATATTACTAAATGAAAGTAGATAAACCAATTTAAGGAACAATAATTACATACAAGATCTTTAAAACTGTAATGGCACTTTTTAAAATAGCAATTATTGAAACAGTGCCTCACATATCTGTTAGCACAGACCAAACCGATGGTAAGGGCGACAAGTGATATTTTTCCACACGCCATTGCCGTTGCGTGAACGACGCGAAAAATTAACCTAATTGATTAATTTTTTTTTCTGACCCTCTGTACAGGGTGTTCCAAATTCGAAGCTCATCATGGGTATCTCGGAGACTATAAGATATACAGCATCGATCAAATTTTGGCAAAGTTGCGGAATTTTATGCCCAGTAATGTCGTTAATTAAAGTTGAGCTTTCTTTACTTTTTGAAATATTCGAAAAAGAATTAAAATTTTCAGTTTTTGTTTTTTTAATTTTTCTGACTTCTTTTATTCGCTACAGAAAAACAAATACAACTTTTAGCTTTATACTACTGTGTTTTAAGAATTTCATTACAATGTTTCGTTTTTGTGGCACTGTTATCAACTTTAATTTTTTAAATACGGGGCTGCATTTTTGTTTTATTTTTTAAAATCTTTTTAAACCCTAAATTCAACCATGTATCAAACTTAATAATTTTCAGACGCTTTGATGTCATCTTTACATTCTCAGGAATTTGATAATTACTTTTAAATATCGTTTTGGTGTCTAGTTACTTAAAATCTTTTACCAAATACAACATGCACATGAATGTGGATTTTACCAGTTATGGAATGAATTAACTATAAAATATCTATTTATATCTGTTTCGAGAACATTTTATTACTTAGATTACCGATGCGTAGATTAAAGGGCTATCGTACTATTAACCAAAAATTACATATTAAATTGTAGATAATTAGAAAAAACTGAATAAATAAAAAGTTCAATCCAGCCACACAAGCAAAATTGACAAAAAACTCAAATTTAGGATTTAATAGAAATTAAAATAAAGCATGAAGTAAAGGTAAACAAAACGTGGCTATGACGGAAACTTTATACTTGATTGTTCACCTTTTTATGTTCATCGGGCGATATTTAAATTTCGGAGGCTTATTCAAAAATGCATTCGAGAGGAAGGACACTTGTTTGAACACCTAATATAAAGTAATTTTTTTAGTTACTGTTTTTGTTGATGGTATTTTCTTTTCTTCCCAAATAATAAATTTCCATATTATATTATTTAAATCCTGCTATATGCAATTATACTTTAAATAAATTGGTCGTATTTATTTAAAAGTAATTATCAAATTCCTGATGATGTAAAGATGACATCAAAATGTCTAAAAATTATTAGGGGTGATACATGGTTGAATTTAGATCTTAGAGATTTCAAAAAATAAAATGAAAAATGCAGGACCGTATTTAAAATATTAAAGCTGATTACAGTTCCACAAAAACGAAACTTTGTACCGCAATTCTAAAAACACGGTAATATAAAGCTAAAAACGTTGCTTTAACAACGTTGTATTTATTTTTCTGTATCGATCAAAAATAAGTAAGATAAAGTAAAAAATGAAAAATACAAAATTTGGTTTATTTCGAATTATTCAAAAAATAAAAAAAAGCTTAAATTTTTGTTTACGATTTTACTGGGCACAAGATTCAGCAACTTTCCCACCACCGATGCTGTATCTCTTATAGTTTCCGAGATACAAATGATGAGCATCGAACTTAGGACATCGTGTACATGCTACCTCAAGTTTAAATAGTTTACTACAGGAAGTGGAACTTTTTATAATAAACTAGTTTTTTCGTATTATGAATAATAAGAAAGTTTCCAATGTATATCCAGCCTAAGTGGACACATTCTATATTGAAATAAAATTGATAGCTTTAATGGTCTGCGAGTAAATTATATAAATAATAAAGAAACGTATGGACAGTACTCAATACCGATGACAGACCCTTAAAGGAGTACAATAAAATTTTGAAGATATACTACTAATAAAACCTTATTTATAAAAAGGTTTAGGTAAAAAAAACACAATATTTTCGTATAAACACATTTATTTGTTCAATATTTTTTGTTACTTTTGTGTTTTATAATTTCATAGCTATTTTATCAATCTCGGTGGTTCACAAATTTAGCTATATATTAATTAACATCGCCGACATTCTTGAATTTAACAAAAAAAAACGTATTTTACCAAAAAGCAAACAATACAATTTAAAAAAATGACAATAATTTTACTTAAACAATTCTTACGACTATTCGTTATATACTTTTTGGTAAAATATAAAAAATATTTAAGGAAGCTTTTACTTTTAATATTTAAATTAAATTTATATAATATTTTTATAATTCTAGATGTATCTAGTCAAATATTCAATGCAATTAAACAGATCATAAAAAGAGGCACTACTGAAACGCGGAACATAAAGTTACAGAAACATATTTACGAGATATTTGAATTTTAAAAAAGCTGCAAAACATTTCCAATTAATATTTTATTTTAAAAGAAATAATTAACTACATCGCATTGTGGATAAACTTGTGTTGTTAAATGTTAAACAGATTGTATAATTTTGTAAAGGTAAGGTAAAAGCTTCCCTATGAAAAAATTTAAAACAACTAACACTACAACAGAACATACGCAAAATTGCTTGTTCTCACTTATACACATTTAAATTCTGTTTTCATCACATGTTTTTTTTAAATTTTTAATGCAAAAGTTCTCACAAATCCTTTTAAACGTACTTGCTCACATCCTCTACAAAGCGCTAAATTTAATCGTCTACCAGTAGCACAGAAATAACTTATTCTTAAAATATAGACAAGAAAATACATATTAAAAATACCAGTTCCAGAGTTGTGTAATGATTTGTGGGAACTTCTTAGTCCTATTATAACTTAAAATTAGATATTTATTTACAAATTTGTAATAACAATTTTTACATACTTTATACTAAATACTATATTAAATATTATAAAATACATTGCACAAAAATTAAAAATTGCTATAAATAACTATTGCACTTACACATTCGGACGGGGTTCCTAAATTTAATATTATTTCCGAAAAAAGAACACGTTAAGGCCTTTATACATTAGGTGCAATTGCAAGTAAATAATCGTTTTACATGAGAAAACTTACATCAGCTGGTTAAAACGTCGTTAAAGCGCATGCTTTCATCAAATTTTTCTTGAAATGGCACCTAATGTAAAAAGACCTTTAAAATTTTATTTAAAATATTGAAATCGTTTGTGTTAAAAAAAATTATAAAAAAGTACAGCCAAATATTGTTAAAATATAATATGTACATTTTTAAATTGAAAAATGACTTATAAAATTAACTTTAGTTACCTTTTAAAGCCTCTGGGAAGTTCGTTTCAATTACTCTTCTCTGTGGAAGTTTAAACTTAATATTATGGAGTGTTTTTCACTAAAACTTATTATTGAGGAGATTGGTTTTAATAATAATTGTATAAAGATATTACAGTCAATATCCATTTAAACTGCTGAACAATTGCTTTCGAGCAAGAAAAATTTCGCCTAAATTTAACAGTTAATATTTTCTGAACCAGATATGATATCGACCTACGGTTTTGAATTGTTGATAGATTCATCCCTTGAGAAACAATTGTCAATGTTGGATTTTCTTTAACTGTCAGACAATTTTATATACAGGGTGTTAAAGAAGACCATAAGTTTTGCTCCAGCTTTAATGGCGTGCAACTTTCACAATAATATTTTTAAATCTTATCAACGTCAATTGAATCACTGGTTTATAGCAAAGAAAGTAATTTGTCAAATTTTTGATATCTGCTTTATTTTAAGAAATACCGTTTTTTTTTTTGGAAAACCTCGCTTTATTTTAACTTATTGGTAGCTAGATTTCACTGGGCGTTGTATCGTGCAAACTTTGCGAGTGATTATTATACCTTATGAAAAGCTTGATTATGTTCAGTAACAATAGTTGTACCTACCTAAATGTTATGATGTACAGTGGCGTACTTATAAACACCTATATGTCTATGGTTTATAAGTATAGTGTTAGAAAGTTAGAAATTAATAAATACATTTTTTCCCAAAATTAAATTAAAAACTTTATCTTTGTTAAAATTTTGTAAATACACTGTATAATATAACTGTAGTGCGATATGAAAAACTAAAAAATAAGAAAAAATTCACCTAATCTAGGGGCGAGTACTATCCAATATGGATAAAACAATCGTGAAAAATTGTGAGATACTCATAAACCATAGACATATAGGTGTTTATAAGTACGCCACTGTACATCATAACATTTAGGTACAACTATTGTTACTGAACATAATCAAGCTTTTCATAAGGTATAATAATCATTCGCAAAGTTTACACAATACAACGCACAGTGAGATCAAGCTACCAATAAGGTGAAATAAATTCCCAAAAAAATCGATATTTCTTAAAATATAGCAGATATCAAAAATTTGACAAATTACTTTCTTTGCTATGAACCAGTGATTTAATTGACGTAGAGTGATAAAATTTAAAAATATTATCGTGAAAGTTACACACCATTGAAATTGGAGCAAAAATGTTTAACGCCCTGGTATATAAAATTTTCTGACAGCTAAAGAAAATCCAACTTTGACAATTGTTTCTTAAGGGATAAATCTATCAACCATTCAAAACTGTAAGTCGATATCATATCTGGTTCAGAAAATATTAACTGTTAAATTTAGGCGAAATTTTTCTTGCTCGAAAGCAATTGTCCAGCAGTTTATATTAAAATATTATTTATTTATTATTACAAGATCTGGTTTTGCTCTTGGCTGTAGAAATATAAAAAACAAGAATATTCTACGTTCTACCAAGAATAAAATATACGTGGGTAGTATTTTTTCCAAACGAGGACTCGAACTTTCGATAATCGGGTAAAAAGATGGCTCAAAATTAACTAAAATTAATTTAAGTGGTAAAATATTTATTTAAATACACTGTCGGCAGTTTTTGTTAAACAATTATTATCCCAAAGTGTTGTAGAAACGTTAATAACTACAATAAAATTGTTCTTCTATGTAACATAAGGCTAAAAGAAAGTTAAAAGAACATTTAAGAAGGTACTCGTATCTTGATAAAAAAAAAAGTAGACGCTTACTTGGAAATTTAGAATCTCATAATTCTGTGAATTAAACACCTGTTAACTAACTTTAAATTTTTTATACATTACTTTCAACAAGTATAATTTTTATAATTTATAATAAGTTATAAATTTTTTTGACATATTACGAGATTTTATTTATACGTTTACCCCGAAAATAAATAAGGTTATATTAACAGGCGTTTTTTACCACATTTGCAAGGAAATCTCAAAAAGCTTTACCCAACGGCAAAGCAGATAAAAAATTATATAAAAAGTTTGACGTCAAAATTTTGAAATTTAATTGTGAACTAATTTAAAGAATTTAAACAGCAAGGGTTTAATTTACGAGGAGAAATGTTTACCATTGTAACCAAAATAATATATAAAAATGTAATTCCGTAAGGATTGTACTTTATTGTTTTAGTCATAGAATTACATAGACTTTTTAAATAAAGTGGAACGTAATAATTATGTAAACTAAATTAGGAGGTTGGAAAGAATCTTCCATCTTAATTTTTTGTTCCAAACCCCTAATTAACAATGTCATTTCTGGAGAGTAGTAACGACTTTGTTATATGTAAAAGATCTTTTAAAAATAGGAAATTTTAAGAAGTAGTTTATTTTAAATAAGATTTTAATAAATCTTAACAGGAAACAAAGAGCGGCAAAGTCATATACAAAATTAACGCAACCACAGCCTTCTATATTTAAAAGAAGCAAGTGAAATATATGTCCTGGCCTTTTTATTTGGGCACTTTAACGGATTTTGGTGCTGGGACGTCTTTGAAGGGACCTTACGGATAGTAGTGACCTCCATGTCAGTGAACAGTACTAAATAATTTGAAATTACTTTTGTTTATCAAATAACGACAATGCGTCAAGGTGTTGACATATTTAGGGTATGATCCGAATATAACTAATAATAACCACGGCTAACCACCACGAATGATAAATCAACCAAAAAACTCCTATTATATTCGGGACGAAAATCCACATGTTGGTTATATATTATAATAATACAGATAAAACATAATTTTTACTTTTCCTCAGGTTAGTTTTACAAGTGATAAGTGCCAGGAGAAACCACTCATAATCGGACTTTTAAAGCAGGTTAGCATTTTGGCGCTTGGATGAGGTCACATCAGGTGGTTCGATGTTGAGTTATAGTATCTCCTCTATTAACACAGATAATGAAGTGAACCAAAAAGGATATTGTCGGGGACAGATGGTGATACAGTCGAATTTTAACTGATTATGTTACGGTTGCTTATATACTCCTCAGTATTCTACATACGAATTTTCGAAAAAAAAACATTTCTCCGAAAATCGATCGGAAATATCGACAATTTTGATAACATTTCTGAAAGAAAAAGTCAATATTTCCTTACACTTAGTCGTTGCTAGGCAACGGAAAATAAATGTAAGAAAATATTATTTCTGTACGGCTACATGTAAACTAAAATGTGTTAAGCATGACAATTCAATATTACTTTGTTTCCATAGTTACAACACAAATATTTAATGGCATCCTTTATTTGTGAACAAAGTTAATAATATTTATTTCAAAATTTCAACTACTTGATTGTAATAAGTTATGTCCTTTTAATAGTTTTTGATTTACGGAAAAATAGTATGTATACCTCGTAGAAAAAGCCACATTCCCAGACTCCTTATTGTCAGTCTCGGCTTGCGCCTCGACATACAATCATTACGGTCGTCCGGGAATGTTCAGCTTTTCCTAGTAGGTATACGATGTATTATTTATTACACCCGTTTTAAACCACAAATTATCTTTTTAACACAAATACCGAAAACTACGACATTATCAATATAACCAAAAAAATAATTCAAATCGGATCATAGGTTTAACACCAAATGTGCCAAATTTATTACGTTGCTTAAATTTTGTCCAGGCGTTTATACTCAATAAATTATTTTCCAATTTAAACGTCTACTTCTTCTCTTACTTTCCCCACAAAATACAATGTTCAAAATTAACTAATAACCATAAATAAAGTTATCATTATCACTAACCCGTCAACCGAGTTGTTCACTAGTGTCACTCGCTTCCATCTTCATCGCTTGCTGGTCCTGCAAAAACCTTTGCATAACCGAATTGGGAGGAGGCACTACAGTCGGTAACACGGATTGTTCCAGTGATTGATGATGATTCATCACATTTGAAGGTTGACTATGCTGATTCATCACGGATGGTGACGACATATTGACATTGTACATGTCAATCTGATTTTTTTCCTCCACTCTTTTTTTGTTTTGTTTCCTCTCTTTTGCCCGTCGGTTTTGGAACCAGATTTTAACTTGACGTTCTGATAGACCTAACGTCGACGCTAACTCTGATTTCCGACGAATGGTGATGTATTTGTTTACGAAGGTGAATTCTTTTTCTAGTTCTATCCGTTGGTGATCGGTGTAGACGACGCGATACTTGTCCTTGGTTCTTGTTTTCCCTGTAACAAATTTTTAAAATTTGAATTCGTCTAACTAAAGTGCAGGTACACTCTTAAAAATGACTTGGTATTTGGTACTAATTTTTATTTATTCTCATGTTTACGTTACCAAAAATAACTATTTTCTCAAATAACTATTTTTGGTTAGGAAAACAAAAAAGATTTCTTTCTTGGTTATATTTACCAAAAATGAATGGCATTAGAACAAAGAAAATATCTTGTTTTAATATTAGTTGGCAGAAATAAAATATTTTGTTTAGCTGAATTTTATTCTGTATTTATATTCTATTTAAATGTTGCATCAAGCTTCCTACAAACTTGTATTTTTATCAATCAAGCTTATTGTAATAACACAATATAAATTTGTAGTCCTTATCATTTTGTTAATTTTGATTAAGATACATTCTTAGTTACCAGAACTAACTTTTCTTTTCAAGTGATATTATTCTTCATATGTATAACTAACGGCATCGCTGTATTGGCCACTTTACTATATTCCGAACACAGACTGTTGACGGTGCCATCATTTAGGAGAGGAGTTGTCGTACGGAAGAAAGCCGTGTCATTTTCCTTGTATTTTTAAGGCAAGAATCGGCTATTCTCATCTTAATTGCCCGATTTTTGCACGCATGCTTCAAGTAGGTGTTATATTTTAAATAGAAAGTTCACGGGATATTTTTTTTTGTTTCTTAATAATTGCAGTTGCACATAAGAAAATTTAAATAGAAATAATTCGGTTCTATAAGCAATTGAACAACCCAAAAGGTTGATTAAAATAAGTTAAAATCTGGTGTTTTTGTTTTGTATTGCAAAGGTATGTATTATAAAACACATGAGAGAACAAGGGCATTGAAAATTTTTCTTAAAGAATTCATAATATCCCTAATAATTTATTCCAATTAGTTTACGCATACCTAATAAAGTAGTAATAACAGGGCCTTTTTTTATTTAAATGGGGACCCTAGGAGTAATATTTTTCGTTACTAAGTATAAATTATATGACATTTTTTTAGAAAAGAAACATTCCTTATTTTAAAGTGATTTCTACCAAATCAACTTGCTAATTTTGCCATGCTTTATAAGCAGTTCATTTAAACTTTCTAATGTGCAACTGCAATGACAAAAATATAATATTTTTACTTATTTATGATGCAATTTCTTTCTAACAATTAGAATGAACAGAAAAAAGATAATAAACACAAAGTTGCAATTGTTGTCTATGAAAAATTCACGTTTGGTCCAAATAAATTATTGCTTTGGCAATATGTATTTGTAGATTGCATCATTAACAAAAACGATATTTCCTTTAAAAAAATGTTCAATTTTTCACATTTAGGTACATATAAGTTGTGAAAACTAAAAGGAGTAAAAGGTATGGTTTAAATGCATGAATACCATATAATATATTAGATATAAAAATTGCTTTAGATACCCGTATATCAAATTTCGTTGTGACAACTAAAATTTGTAGGTTGGGTTGGTTCATGTTATTAATTAGTTCAACAGTTCAATAACGGCAATTTTTTTCGGTTGTATAGATTAATTTTTGGGTTGAGTCGTAGCCTCCGACAGATATTTGTCGGAGGCTTTGGTTGAGTCCGATTTCACGAAAATAAATGGTTTTAAGAACCAAATTTTAGTAATTCATACCATGTTATTATAAGAGTGTAATGACGTTTCAAGCTAGCCGAACCATTCGAATTGTGGGAAATTGTTTTTGCAATACTAAATAATATCATGATTATTTTATTATCAGAAATGATCTACATCGTACTCTAGGATTTATTCAAGAGATGATGCTAATAAATTAACACTTAACCATTGTTGTCTTACAACACACACTTTTATCACACAGGATGTTGGGTAACCTACATTTCCCTACATCCCCTCCCAAGTCCCCGTTAAGATTTACCCTCTTTCTAAGCTATGTTTACATTCCTTGTTCTGTTAGGACAATACATACGTTGTCAGGTGCTTGGGAGGGTCGTTATCTCCCTCTACAAACATTTGCCGACATTTTTCATCTCGCCGCCCGCTAATCCCGTCTAATCGCTTGCTATCGACTCTTATCAACGGTAAATGATACTAAATTCTGGTATACCGAGACTTGATATTTTTTGGTACAGACGAGTTAAAAATTAATAAAAATATAGTTAATTTTATTATATGTTAGGGATTGCGTTGGTTTAAAAATTAGCCTCGTAATTTAGATGTCAATATATTTACAAATACCGACTAGACAAGAATACCTGCGTCATAATAGAATATCAGGTCGTATACCGTAGAGTTGAGAATAATAAAATTCTAGATTTATTTTTCATTGTACATTTATTAAAGTTGGTCAAACGCTTTTGGTCTGATGACACCTTCTTTAGGGCTTATAGGTACACCCCAATAAAGCATCAGTATGGTTAATAACTATCAGGAGACCTACCAATCTGAATTATCTACATTAAATTTTAGAGAAAATCAATAATACTAATAATATAGGGTGGAATTTTTAACTGGAATAAATTCAGTAATAGAAAGTCTCTTTGTTTGCTGAAAAAAACCAGAACTGCGGTTGCGTTGATTTTTAGTTTGGCATACTTTTTTGTGTCTTCATGAAATGTACCCATCTTTTGGGGATAGAAACCTAATAATAATGATTCGATAATAATACAAAAAAATTAATGTATTTACCATAGGCAATAATAACATTAATAACAACGTGAATAAACGAAGCATTATGATACTTATTCTAAAAGTCTTCGTTTTAAAGCATTTTTAATTCTGTTTATTGATCTTAAAAAGAAATCCAGATCTAGGTACGAAAAATAGCGATTTGAGTTTCTCATCATTCGACTGATTGGTGAGTTTTGAGAACTATTTGTATGATAAAATGGAGTGTAAAAAATGTAATTGTTTCTTAGTTGTTACGGTGCAACATTGAACGCCATCCTTGAGACCAGATATGGAGAGTCAACCCTATTTGAGAATATTTTAAACATGTAAACCAAATCCAATAGGATTCTTCGATTCCGCAGACACAATGCAATCTTACAGTGTTTATATCGTGACGTATATAATTTTGTTTAAATAGTAGACATCTCAAGAATCTGTTTTGTGCCCTTTCTAATCTATCTATATATATACAGCATACATTGGATTTCATACAACAGATGCAAAATTTAACTTGCTATACACATACGCATGGTACAAGCACGGCAAAGATTTAGTGTTCTTAAAGTGTTTAGCCTGCCTAGTAATAAAGCCCAAAATCTGACAACAACTGGACGCCAAGGAGTTTATATGTTTATCAAATAAAAGCTTCTCATCAAAAACATACGCCAAGGTCCCTTACTTCATTGGCTCTATATTCTCTAAAAAAAACGTTTTGCTTGCGCAGCTATTTTTATTGCAACTTTATTCCTTGTTGCTTTGACTAGCCATAAGAATATTATATATATATATGTGTCCGATTTACAACTATTGTACTGTTTTCGTTATTATAGTTATGATATAAAAAAATTTTATAGTTTTCTTAATTAATTCTCTTCTCTTCTCGATCGAAAATCATTACGACTACCCGAAGCAGTACCAATATAAATTTTTGATATTATAATGAACTATTTCCCCTCTCCCCCGGAAACATATTTTTCCGAAAAATTTACCCCCATGACCAAAAGCTAAATCCACCCTGACATTCTATGGTAAATCAAGTCAGCTATGAAAGTTCAACGTCCCTAATATAGGAAAGACACTGATGGTGTTGAGGAAGACACAATATTGTATGAGTATTAAGAGAAAGAAAAGACACCGCCGCAGTTCTTTAGATATGTATGAGACCCTAAACAGACGATAGCATTAGATGCTAGAACTTGTTCTTCAGGAGAAGAAAATCACAGTCTCATCTAGAACGATATTCGCAAATTGTATAAAAACGGAAAGGTTTAGCGTGTGGTGAGTTTTTTTTTGGTAGGCAAAAAGATGTCCTGGTCAGATTTCATAGCCTACCCCCAGATATCTAAATACCAATGTATACCAATATCATTAACCCTATAAGATAAGGATGCAATATAGTTGTACTGACTAAAGTTTCAAGAGAAACTTGAAATACAATTAAATGCTTTATTAATAATAAAAGGCTTAAATGACATGGCTGATAAATGACATAGGCATTTTATATGTTAACAATGCATGACTCACCATTTATTCTTTAAGTTTTGTATATTATTATATTGCAAAAAAAATTCAAAGGTTAGTCACAGTTGAATATACTTAATTTTAGTTATATTATGTAGTAAAATGAGTTAAAAAGATTCATACGTTTTGTGAACTAGGTACAGTAACGGCTGTTAAATCTTGAGCAGAACCTTTTAGCTTTATTCACTTCATTTTACTATAATAAAACATACCTGTTATACCTATGTAAAATATTATCATAGAAAAACAATATTAAATATCATTATTTTAATTTTCGAAATATGCCAAGCTTAATGACCCAGCAGAAAGTTTAAATAATGTATTATATTGAGCAGGAAGGTTGGTCTGAAAGAGATGTTTCAGAAAGGCTTAACATTCCATAGAGCACGGTTTATTTTATTAAAGCAAAGTGGCAAGAAATGCATTCCTTGGAAAGAACACCTGGAAGTGGTCGTCCCAAACAATCCAATGAAGAACAGGATAATAATTTAGTAAACA
This sequence comes from Polydrusus cervinus, assembly GCA_935413205.1. Taxonomy (NCBI): domain Eukaryota; kingdom Metazoa; phylum Arthropoda; class Insecta; order Coleoptera; family Curculionidae; genus Polydrusus; species Polydrusus cervinus. The sequence goes on along the minus strand of OW284514.1, from coordinate 19,626,353 downwards.
TGTCAAGGGACCAACGTTTTAAGTCCCTTGTGAGAACTAAAATGGATAAAAAATTATCGAGGTCTGTGAGACCACTCAACGAAGGGCTAGGCAAATATCTAAATTGCACTGTCATCCATTAGCTAAAGAGCCATTTTTAACTGATGAAAATAAGGAACAATGGATCAGTTTTGTGTTACAGTATTACCTTGAACTTGAGCTGAAAAAAAGTAATATTTACTGACCAGAAACTCTTTTAGTCTAGCCATTACGGAAGACTGTAAGGCCCTTCGCACACAAGGCGACTAAAAAGAAACAAATTACAAACTTAAATCACCAACCAGTTATTAACTAGTTATTGCCCATGTATTTTAATGAACATCCGCACACAACGCAACTAGTTGATAACGTTAATAACTAGTTGCGTTGTGTGGGAATATTACTTGAAATACATGGACAATAACTACTAAGTAACTGGTTGGTAATTTAAGTTTGTAATTTGTTTCTTTTTAGCCACCTTGTGTGCGAACGTCCTAAGAATATATAGGTCTCCAAGAACGCGATTCGAAGAAGATTTACCGAAAAGGATCGAAATAGTGGTCGATGTAGAAGTCTGGGGATGAATGAGCGCTCAGGGAGTTGATGGGTTTATTTAAGGACGATTTAATACAAAGGTATACATAAATATTTTACAAGATACCATGTTACCTTCTGTATTAGAACGATTTTCAGAAAGGGATTTCATTTATCAGCAAGATAACTGTCCCATTCACACAGCCCGATAAACCAGGAAATGGATGCAATAGAAACAAATTACCATTTTACCATGGTCGTCACGTAGTCCAGCTTTAAATGTTATGAAAAATGTTTAGGGTGAACGATAGAAGAATTTTGGACCTGCAACTACACATCGTTGGTAGAAAAAATATCGGAGGGCACTAGTGCTCCGGTCTGTGACACATTCAGTTCGAAAATTTGTGAAATTTTGTTGGTCCTCAAGACGCCAACGATGAGCCTAAAATTTATGTAAGTATAATTTTATTTTCCATCTGTTGACAAAGGTTTAAATCCAGGTTTTTATTAATTTTGATTCTCTTTTGTAAACTCTTCAGGTAATAATTATTTTTATCATTTTAATAAATTTGTTTTCAAAATCGCTTTGTTTTACTAATAGCCGCTAAGTTTTTGTGCTACCTTTACGTCCCTCGTCACACCCTAAAATCTGGGCGTGACAATATGATGTATTGTAAATAGGTATCGATAGATTTGAATTTATTATAGTTTGTTCTTTTTTCGAAATAATAAAAAAACATTTGCTACATCTTGTTAATTTCTAATGATTAAACGTAAAAGAGCAGTTTACTAAAAATTAGAGAAAAGTCAAAATTTCACAGATTTCCTGCCATAGATTTAATGGCCATAACTGTATATATTATCTCAATATGATTTCTACCATATCCAGGGGTATTAATTTTAATACATTTATCCTTTTGTCTATTTCAAACGCATAGTTTTTTAAACGCACCAGGATTTTATTAAAATGACTAATGTATGTTTTAATTTACGTTGCACGCTCTTCTCGTGATTTTGATAAAAATTTGTAAAGTAATGTTCATCAGCACATATGAAATTCACGAAAAATTAAAGTGTTTACGAAAAGTATGTATGTAGTATGTATGAAATTTTAATTAATAATAAACTTCTAGCCGGGTTAGAAAAAAAAAATTTACGTATAATTATACGTATCCAAATCCAGTTCGCACTTCTCAGACAAATATATTATATAAATCGCGAATACGGAATTAACAGGGGGCCGTTAGTGGCAGTTGCCGCCACCGAGACCTGAAACGACACAGGGTAATAGCGCCAATGGAGCCCCAGGGACGTATAACATCAAACTGCGGGGGTCCAACCGCACCATGGCAATTACACAACGATACAGTATTGCTGTATGTCGCTTGGCGCCAACTTTGATGCTCCATTCGGCTCTGTTAACCTCTAACTATCGTGAAAAATTGCTCTTTTTGATAGAGCCAACTGTTCTGATTTAAATGGGCATTTTTGGAGTTTTGTTGCAAACGCTAGGAAGGACTAATTGAAGTTAAAATATCTAACAAAAAGTTATTATTAAAAATGAGTTTCATAAAAATACAAGATAGGTATTTTGCATGATCCATTTTCCATTTCCATTCTCGTGTTTAAAAAGCAACAAATACTATCATAAAAATAGCGCCGCAGGCGAAATTTCTTGCAATATCAGTAAATAGGTACCGCAAAAATTAGCTATGTATAAAACTGAAAGGTATGTAAGTTAATATATGTATTACTTGGTTGGCTTAAACACAATTCTTTAGTTTTGGAAACTAATTATTATTATTAACTATATTATAGTATTGATAACCAAGTCGACATGTTGCAACCAACAGATTAACTTACCTAGTTCCCACAACAAGTTTAAATATTTATCTTAACCAAACACACCAGGACTACCAAGAGATGGTGCTCAAAAGTTATATACAACCCTGGAAGGTTGATAATATTGTAATTTTTAGGATCAATCAATCGTTTGGAAGGCATAGACACCTACCCTGGATGAACAAGAACGACAGAGTTCAAAACCGGTCTGCAGGTGGTTGCATCCTACCAAAAGTAAAGTCTTCACTTCTCGGTGGTGCAATCTGCTTTATATTTTGATATCCAACACATTGTTGACAAAATATAAGCGAACTAACTGCTTGTTATGTTAAAGAGTATGTTTGTTGCCAGACCTACTAGTTTGTTTGGAAAATTCGTAAAAAATAATTCTCGAACCACATGAAAAATTCCTTACAATATAAGGTCATATTTTGTCAACAATGTGTTAGATATCAAAATATAAATCAGATTGTACCACCAAGAAGTGAAGACGTACTATTGGTAGGATGCAACCACCTGCAGACCGGTTTCGAACTCTTTCGTTTCGTTCGTCCAGGGTAGGTGTCTATACCTTCCAAACAACAGTCTTGACACTAAAAATTACAATCTATTATCACCCTTCTAGGAATGTAAGTAACTTTGAGCGCCATCTTTTAGAAGTCCTGGTGTGTATGGTTAAGATAAATATTTAAACTTGTTGTGGGAATTAGGGAATTAGGGAATCAGGCACATGTACCGATTTTCGGAAAAAAAACCTGTATTATTAAACTATTTTAATATGATTGGTATGAATGAACTAAAATTTTCCAAGCAATAAGAATGTATGGTGTAATTTTATAATATGAATTAATTGATGACACATGGGAAAATGTCAAAGCTTACACTGCGAGGTAGTTTTTTTTATCTTACCGTATCTTCTGGTCAACAATAACTATTAGATCAAAAAAATGTTAATCCATGAAATTAAAATTATAATAGCGACATAAATAAAACTGAAACTACCAATAAAAAAATCAATTACAATGAAACCAAAGTTGTCATAATAAATATAAGAATAATGAAGGTTCAAAGTTATAGCATTTTTTAATTTTCTAATAAATCTCATTTTAAAATCATTTAACACACTTTTAGGCCATAACACAAAGACATTTATTTTTTATTTCTTAAGAGTCTCTCACAAAAGAACTAAATTCAAAGTCTTTTATCTACTTGTCATGATATTCGTCAATGAAAGTTAAATAACGTCTACCCCATATTTTTTATGTCGGATACGCTCAACACCCTAATTAAGGGGGTGGTAACTGTGTCTAATACGAACCTGCTGTGTATATACTTCTGTTCGGCAACTATAAGTATTTTTCTTTTCTATAAACGGAATACACATTTGTTATTGAAACAGACCACCCTATGGAAGAATGTGCTACCATTTTGTCACATCGTGTCAAAGCAGATTTAAAAGAAAATAAGGCGCAACATGACAAATGTCTTTAAGAAGATGAACGTGACAGTTTGGTTATTCTTTTTCCCATCAATCGTGTTGCTTTGATATGGTGACATGATGTTGATAAACTTGGGTTTGTATGGCCTTTAAGAGAGTGAAAACACTGTTTTATGTTATTGATTATCGTCCAGTTATGGTCGAAACTATTAGACATCAGTGGCGGCTCGAGGTCTTAAGAAATGGTGAAGAGCTAGGTATAGTGCGAACTGACGACTGAATGAAGATTCCAACAAATTACAAAGCTATGTATAGTCATTTGTAAAACACACAACTAAGTAGGTACGTACACTACTGAATTAATTGAAAAATAAAAACAAAACATTTTAATCACACAGTAAATCACGTAAAAACGATATCTATAACCGAGTTTCGCGAAGCCTCAAAATAAATATCTTCAAGTTAGGCGAACCAATGCTAAAACAATTGTGCATACGACTGATCTATTTTTAAATTACCTTTCATCATAATGCAAATTGTTACATGCTGTTCGCGTGACTGACGCCGCGTAACCATAGCAACGGTGAATATTAAAGCCATGTTGGACGATGGGCCTTCGCTTGCTTTGAGGTAACGGACATGGTCGGCTGGGGCGCGATAAAATGCACAAGTGTTTATAATTATTGTCCATCGGAGTTAACCGTGGTCCTATTATGCAAAGCTACATTCAGATTAAATTAATAATATTAATTCGAACATATAACTATTTTTTAAGGGCTAAAATGGTAGCGGTATTGGTACATTAATATTTAATATTGTCGAAAAAATTTCCTCCCCGTTTTATTTTTTTTTTGGTGAAGAGCCCCTTCACCTGACGAGCCGCCACTGTGGTTAAGTTAGAACAATCGAACTAACGGCAAAAAAAGTTGACGATCGTTGGCGAGTATTTAAATTTCCTGATTTTGAGAATTTTATTAATTAATTGGGACTACTACAAAATTTAAATTAGTAAAAGTTGTAGAGAAACGAGAAAGATTTATTTCTGTCTGTTTAAAGAAAAATCATTAAGTTTATTAGAGAGGAGAATTGTTATATTATTTTAAACGAATAATTTTAATAATTGGAGAGAAGAAAATTATATAGAAATTCTAATTTTTATATTTAATTTATTTTCATTTAACTTGTTACTTCACGTAGCATAGAATATGTCTTTAATAAAAATATTTTTACAACATAATATTATGTTCCCAGAATGTGATATATTTTGACGAATATGCAAATATTAAGTATAAAGAATTTTAAAAAATCATTGCATCTTTACTTCTAATGGAAACAGTTACACCACCATGAAACCTCCTCCTGAACTCGCGTCATGGATGCGTTCAGGAGAAGTCACATCCACAGGAAAAGTGATACAATACTTTGGATTTTTTTTTTTTTTCCTTTTAAACTTGCAACATTAAACTGTTGTTTTCTCTCCTACACCATTATACATATTAGTGACATAGTGACAACACAAAACCATGAAGTTAGTCCCTATAAATCTGACCTGGTGACCCTTCCTTGTTCTAATATTTGAAAAACAATTTATATATGGTGAGAAGAGTTTCAAGGGGACATTATGCTTATGGAGCCTTAGAGGTTGAATATTTTAGGAAATGTTCTCATGTTTTGTGGTTTTTGTATATGGACTAAAATTATTGCATAGCTGGAAAGAAGAAAATGGGTAGAACATAAAAATGCCTGTCGTCGTATAGATCTATCGATAGTGTCGCTGCAACATAACACAAGGCTTTATTGTTACCAAATTTAGTCCGCTTTCTCTGCTAACTTATTCATAAGTTTTTACCGAATAACTGTGTGAGTTTTCCTTTACTGCGCTTGACTACTTTCTTTTTGTTACTTAATTTAAGAAATTTTATAGTAGTAGGATGAAATTTTAACGAAATTTGGGCACTTTTTAACTGCCTCTAACATTCCTCTCTAGATCCCATTAGCGTGCATACAATATAGGAAAAAAGCATTGTGTACCCTGGGAAGTATAAAACAAGGGATACAATTTTTATTGTATTTAAATTTTTATCCGTGTAATCCAACTTAGGCAATTTATCTCCATATTAATATAGGACCGAAAACTTAATCATATATTCATGTCCACGAATGCATTCTTTGATTATTATATAGTAAACTAGATCCCTGTATAAGCATTCCGTAAGACCGTTTTAAAAGCAAAGATCTAGTTGTACATTAGCGTCTTATGAAAAAACAAAAGCACTACTTTTGTACAAGTGGAAGCAAGCGAGAGCGCCGGTAGGCAATAGGGTAGAAAGAGATGTAACAAACAAACCCGTCGCAACCTTCGACGTTGCTTCATCTATCAGCACGCGTTCGGTGAGTGTTTTGGTGCCAATCTTATCTTTAAATTTTACCGTAGTTTGGAAAATACTTCGTTTTCTCAAATTCTCAATATCAAATATGAGACACGCCTCTATAAGTTTTATTATTAATTAGTTTAGTTTAAATATTTTTTAAGGGATTACGGATCGTAACATAAAAAGCACTTTTGTGACTATTAAAATAATTTTTGCTGATAGGTTCATAATATTTAATAATCAGTAAGCTTATCATCATATTTCACATCATAATTGACATCGTTTTTGGCAACATTGGTTCAATCAAATGGATGATAGATTTTTAATTTATAATTAGTGTTTTCGCCCTTTTGCTAGACTTCGCGCCGTCGGGTTTCGGGAAAAGAAGAAATATAGAGGCGTTAATTGTTAGTATTCCGGCTAGCAGCGCGTCTGCAAAACGATCATTTTCTGGATTAAAAGAATTCATATCTACTTACGAACACACACAGGGAAAGATAGTTAAAAGTGAGTTAACAATAATCTTTCTGGAATTAAAAAGCAAAACCAATTTTAATGACGTTTTAAAATATTTTTTACGACCGCCGCGCGCCGTGTTGAACTAATTTACAAATAATATCGTTTTCTTCTTCTTTTGCAACAATGTTCTTTCCACAAATTCAAAAACAAGACATTTTGTGACAAAAATTGATGCTTGAATGCTGCGGAAGGTAAGTTTTTGTCTTACCTAAATGCAATTTTTGCCTACCCTGGTTAAAAAACTTTTTCACGCCACTGCTGGAACCGCCCCTACTAGCAACCCCCCCCCCCCCCCCCCTCCCACATGGTCAACTCCTAGCTACGCTCCTGGCAATTAGTAATTATTTGCGAACATACAAAAATCTAAAAATTTTAACTTTTATTCCTAATAGTGTGGTGCATAGCTGAGGTAAAAAAAAACCTAAATAACACAGAGTCCCGTCAAAAATTTTTGTTAATTATAGATAATAATTTGTGACAACAAACGCTGATTTATTGAATAAAAGTGTGCGTAATATAGCCACCGGGCTGTCGTAAAAGCCAAATAGACATTAAGAAGACTTAGAGCAACGGTCGTAAAGCGTTCTGGTTGGCCCTTTATGGCGCTTCGTCCGACCAATCTCCTTCTTTGATGTGCGGTCAGGAATTTTATAGCGGCCACATTTAAATTCCTAAAGTTTTATGATATTCCTTGTTAAAAAGTTTAATGCATAGGTGCGGTCAAAAGTAAATAAAAGAGTTTTATGTTATGGAATTTTGATGAATACATAAAATAGAGATAGCTTTTTTAACACTTACTAAAAATTTAATTATTTTTGGGTTCTTAAACCTCGAAAATCGTTAAAATTATGACTATACGTAGGTACATAAGTATAGATAAAAGTTCAATAAATAATAAAAAAAATTAAAGTTAAGAATTTGACAAATAAAAAATAAATTTTTAAAAATCAATTAAGAATATTATAAAATCGTGTAGAGCACAATAGAGCGAGACACTAGAGATAACCTTCAATAATTGTGGACGCAAATCAAAATCTTGCACCAACTACAATATTACACTCTTAAAACTGACCTAGTATATTATACCAGAATCTTAGTTTCCCTGACAAGAAAAGTTATTTAAAATAGGAAGAGGAAAGAGGAAACTTAGTAAAGGAGAATTTTTTTTGCTGGGCCGATTCCGGCATTGTTTACTATTCACTTTTATCATTAGCAAACTGCCTGCTTGTTGGATTAAAGAGTATGTTTGTTGCCAGTACTAATTTGTTTGGAAAATGCATAAAAAATTATTTTCGATCCACCTGAAAGTTCCTTATATAAAGACATGGGTATTTGTAAATATTATGTTAGATATCCTAATATAAATTAGATTGCACCATCAAGAAGTGAAGACTTCAGACTGGTTTCGAACTCTTTCGTTCTCGTCCGTCTAGGGTAGGTGTCAACACCTTTCAAACGATAATCTTGATACTAAAAATTACAATATTGTCAACTTTCTAGGGTTGTACATAACTTTTAGCGCCATCTCTTGGTAGTGTTGGTGTGTTTGATTAAGATAAATATCTAAACTTGTTAATATGTTGGTTGTAACATGCCATTGTGTTAGTTACTGTTCCCCTTACAGTGCAGTACCGTTCGTGACAATAAAAAAAAAAGAAATTCCAAAAATCATTATATCTCAATTGTGCTGTTATGAATTGGCAATGTAATGATTTTTGGAATTTAATTTTGTTTTTTGATTGACACAATAGGTACTTAACATAAAGCTGTAATAAACACTTTTCGTATTGGGAATAAATAAAAAGCATGAAGTCTTTTCGTATTCTTCATTCTCAAAAAACAGGGAAAAGTTGGTTTAAATAATATAGGGTAATTCGAGGAGAGTTGGCGCGTCAGGTGAGATGACGCAGTCATAGTTCTCGCGATAATTGCGCTTTTTTGAGTAAATCGGGCAGCGTTGCACTATATTTGTAGCACCAACAGCCCATTACGATTTAGTTCGGTCATGATTGTAATGAGGGGGTGTGTTTACGCTAGATTTTTGTTTATTTCGCAGCCAACATTTTTTTGCGTCGTTAGGAATAATAAATTTACAGGTATGTTTGGTCGTATTTTTTTATATTTTATAGTGGATTACTGTAGGTGCTTAGGGTGTGTAACTACTTTTTATCTTAAATACTCACATTTTTGCAAACAATGTCGTTAAAATTTGCTGCGTCGTCTCTCCTAATAATGTAAGGTGAGATGACGAACTATGAATTAAAGAGAGTTGACGCACTTACTGTAATGCATTTTAGCAACTGTTTCCTTTGCAATTGGAAAACATTATGTAGTTTTTTAGAAATGCCATTCGAATACAAAAGAAAAGGGAACATTGTAAGTGGTAAAATGACCATACAACAATTATCAGCAGCAATTAGTGCTATTGAGAGCCGAGAGATGGTGATCCGTTAAGCTGGTCGTGAATATAACATTCCTGAAGGAACCTTACAACGTCGAATGAAGAGCAAAGATCTTCAAAACAAGAGGCTAGGGCCGCCTTCTTTGTTGGGGACTGAAATCGAAGTAAAAATAGTAAACCACATTAAAAAGCTATGGCTTTTGACTGGCAGAAAAATCAAAATTGTCACACAAATTTATTGAAGTGTCTCGAAAAGCTAGCTATCCTTGGTTTGCATCTTTTTTAAGAAGAAATAAAGAACTTACAATAAGGAAATTCGAAGTTGTTCTTCAAGTGGTAAGGAAGAATCAATTATTTGTGTGGGAAGTAGAGAAGATTACAATCAGACTAAAAAAAGTGAAGACTGGATTCAATGCATAAAATGCCAATGTTGGATGCATGAAAGCTCCACTAAATTTTTAGGTCTTTGTAGTTTTCTGATAAATGCATTTTTTAGTGTTTTCTTGTTATCTATAGATATACGTACATAATATTTAAGGTTTTTGGTGCTTTGCGTAAATTTATGTGGTTTTATTAATGCGTCATTTAACCTAATATAGCGCGTCGTCTCTCCTATATACCTAAGTAGAGATGACGCAGTTATAAAAAAAATTAAACATTATTTTTCTTACAAGACACTGTTCTTTTAACAATTTTAAAATTATATATTTGAATCTAATACAAAGCCGTATGAAAATCCGTATTCGTTTTAATATATTTTATTCGTACATATTTTTTAAATAACTTTTAAACAATGTGCGTCATCTCTCCTTAAATTTCCCTTACGATTTGTGAAAATTATTTGTTTTTTAATTGACACGAACGGCACTACGCTGAAGTGGGTATAGTACATACCTAACATAAAGCCGTAACCAACACAATAATAAAATTAAATTTTTATAGCTTCGTATTTTAGAAACATCAATATAAAAATCAGCAGATTTTACACAGCTTGATATTTTAGCCATTACCCTTTATAAAAAAGACATAAAGTGAAGTCACGCACATATTGTACTTAGTAGTTCAAGAGACAGCGTGTACAATAAACAGAATATGGAACGTAAATTAATTAACTTTGATGTAAATATGAGCTTTTGAAATTCAAGTAATTTTTTAACTATTCCATAATTAATGGACGCAGATTTTAGAGATCTAATGGAGCTGGTAACTTTGGAGAATAATTTAAAATTATTATTCGCATCGAGTTAACTCTTGAATTACTCCAAACGTTATCATAATAATAGATTGAGTGAACATAAACTGCTTTGAATAATAGAAGACTTCTGGATTTGCATGGTCTTTATTTGGTTTTAAACTACAACGTTTCAATTGATAAGTATCTGTAGTTTAACGTTGTGATTTAAAACCAAATAAAAACAATGGAAGTTAAAAACTGTTCTATCTATTAGGAAAGATTATAGTCTCGATCAACCATCAAATACCTAAGCTGATTTGATTGCGAGAACTGATAATTTAAACTATGTGAATATGATGCACAACAGAGAATTTTTTTAAAATTAATAACCACCAGAAATATTGATTTATAGTTATAATTTTAAGAAGTAGTCCATATTTCAAGTGGAATAGTAAATCTTCCTCCGCCAGTATAATAAAAAATTATTTAATTTTATTATTATTAATATAATTATTTTCCATTATTATTAAGTTTACCCAAATTTCAATTACCCATTCTCTTTTTTGTACTTTACATTATATATTTTGCTCCTGATGATGATGAACCTTACTATGCCCGAAGCACGTAGAAGATAATTTTTTTAAATTCCTTAATATACCTTATATAAAAAGACTTAAGTGCCTCGTTTTTCGTTTATAGTTATAAGTACCTACTGTTTTAATTACATAAAAAATGTTTTTAAAAAAGTTATAATGTTGAATTACAAACAATATTTACACACCAACAAAACCTGTTGGAATTTCAGCAGTAAACTTTCCAATAGTGTACATTGTAAATATTTACCAGCCCGGTTAACTGTGTAGGTTTAAAGCAAATTTGCTAAAAAACATCAGCTAAAAATAGAAGACAATTTACTTTTTAAGGAAGTCTGTATAATATATGAATATCAGTAGGTAACATGTCGTCTGTCTCGGGAAGGGAATACCAAGTATCATTCTACAAAAACCTTCTTTTTGGGTTATTTCTCAATATAATGGTGAGTTTCCCAACATTATATAAGTATTTATGATTGCATTCTAGGAATTCTTGAAAAATTTCAACAATAATGTAGGTAATATATGTACCCAGTGGCATAGCCAGAAAATATGCTCGGGGGGGGGGGGGGGGCTCAATGGACGTAATTAGAACATTTTCTGGAGAAAGGGACAGTCAGGACTACATGTATTTTATAATATTATACCTAGTGAAGAAGGCGAAGAAGCGCCGGCGCCGCAGACGAAAAATTTTCGGGGCCACGCCCAAAGTTTGTTTAAAATTCACCTAACTACTAGCAAATTCCGAAAATTAAATTATTGCCTCCCCTCTTCTGCATGATTAAATTAAATTTGTTTTTCTAAATGTTTTTTTTTTACTTTTTTTTTTGATATTCCTAGATGGCTCTTTATTAAAAAAAAACATTTTTTATTTTTGTGAAATATATGAATATTGGTGTCAATCCAAAATTTTAACATTATGACTCTAACCCGCGTTTTTCGGTTTTTCCTGATTAAAAATAAAGTAAATATCGCTCATCACGCCAACATTGATGATTTTTTCAGAAATCATGTATTTTAGGAGTGCAGATCTAATAGCAGTTTTTGGTGCAAATGCTAAGGTTTTAAAATACTTCTTCTTAAGTGCCTTTTTGTATATTCATAATAACGCATTCTCGTTTCTTCCCGCACTATTTTTTTTATTATCTATAAATTATCACACTTCTTCCATAAAGAATGTTTGAATAAAAATTTTTACTTTAATTTTTCTCTTTAAAAATAAATACCTAGGTAATTGTTTTTTGTTGTAAAAATATTTTATTGTATTGACTTTAATTTTTGTTGATTTACAATAGTTCTAAAAAAGAAAAAACGGAACAGATAAGTATATAATAGAAAAATACTATAAAATATTATTCTTTTTAGTCGTTTTCCTTTAAAATTGCATCATACGATCATACCTAAATCAATAACTAAAAGGATACGCGTACGAAACCTTAATCTCTAAGGCTCTACCACGCGCAAATTTAGAGGATGAAAAACACCGTTTCGCTACTGCAGGATTCTGCAAAGGCTATTTGAAATATTTGTCGGGACAATTTAAAATTTAATAAAGGAATGTTTGTATTTCTAAGGTACAAAGCCCTTTTTTGAAAAAAATAAGAATATGTATAAGAAAATGCCCACTAAAGGTGTGTATTTTTAGGCACTTTTCCAAGGTTAATATCGTAGCTAAAAATTTTTTTTTCAAAAAAATAGCCATGTACCTTAGAACTTCCATGTCTTATCTTTAAGACTTCAAAAATTGAGACAAAACAATGTCGTAATAAGTCCGTTATCTTGCAGCGCGCAACTCATGTTTTAGGTAAATTTTGTTGTCATGTTATAGAAGTTGCCTATATACAGCTGAATTTATTCTCGGCTGACGTGAAACAATTTGCATCCAGAGAGAATAATGATACACTGAAAAAAAGTATAGGTGGTCGAACAAAAAGTAATTTCGGGGGTAATTTTTGGCTAAATTTTATGTTTTCCTTTTTGGATTGTCTGTGCCAATAACAGAATATCTAAGCGTTAATATTAAAAAGACGTAACTAGTAGTTGTGCTTTTAACTCCGGGTTGCCATACATTTTTCGGCTTAGACCGGGATGGTTTATAATGCGCCGCAGGGCAAAATATTCAAGGCGCGTTCACCATTTTGTCAAAACTGGTGTTTGGGCTTTCAAAATTTCTTATTCATGTTAGGTAAGGATAAGAATTGAACGAAATCCAGTCGATTTGTTGCAATCAAAAATGGGCTATATTGAATTTTTTGTTTCGTTTTTTATCGAAATGGGTTATTCTCTTGATAGTGAACAAAATATACTAAGGTAAATAGCTTATCGGTATTAGAGGCCCAAACTGGGTCACCGGGAACTTACGACAAATCCCAGGATGTATGGTACCCTGGTATATTAACTCTTAGATCTAAAATTAAAGTTTAATTTGTCTTGGCAAAGGGTGATAGGTGCAATAAAATAAAGCCATTTATGAAGGTTCTTAGTGAGTAAAGAAACCAACTGTTGCAAAATGAATCTATTTCTATTCGATTGTTTTTATATTTAATGCTTATTATACAGGCTCTATATATTGTTTATATAGTGAGCTTCTGTCTAAACCTGTTAAAATATAAATTCATTTTAAAGGTGAAATGTGTTTATTATTTTATCCATGGTTTAACGATTTAAAAGTAGTTGTCAGGCACGAATTTGGCGTTGGTCACATGACATTTATCTGTTCATGTTATTGGCTCGCAGCTACAATTTGGTGCAGCGAGACTACTGTATAGTGACAATGCTTCTAAGAAGCTAGGTAGGTAATAAATAAAAATTGGACAGTATGCCACGCAGAGTAATAAAATACAATTTTTTGTTAGGCATGGGCGTCCATAAAGAGGGTAGTTGCCCCTGTCTCTTGACCAAGGGGGAGAGGGGGGAGGGGGGGGGGGGGTAAATATACTTTTTACTAACTTTTGTTAGGGGGAGTTTATGAAACGACTGCGACATTTTTGTTTGTAGGAATCACTTTTGATAGAAGTTCTTGAAAACGCAAAGTTTTGTTTTTTTTGTAGCCACTTTTGAACGATGGAGAAAGTGTAGAAAAGGCTGCGAAGTATTTTATTTTATAGAATTAACTTTTGAGAACTTACACGTTTTTTTGGCTACCCCCCTATCACTTTATGTTTATAAGAAACATTAATACCGTGATTTTGTATCGGATTGGCGCGACGATACGGTACTACCTCCTGTTGTTTCTGTGTTACTAAAAAAAATCTAGGTACTTACTTTTTTTTCTTTTGAAGGTGCAGCGCAACTTATCGTCAAAAACATACCACTTTGAAAAAAAAATAATTATAATGGCACGGAACGCGACGGACAAAATACTGCGCGAGTTAGTAACCACAGTCAACACATCCTGGAACCAGCGGGACTTATCTTTTGTTTTATAAATAAACATGGTGAAAAATTTGTAATATAAGAAAATTTTGATTGAAAAACTATTGACCTTAGGAAGTATTTGATAACCAATGCTGAAAACCGTTAGTTTCAGGGTAGGCCTGTGCCTCCCAATTTTGAAAATTTGACAGTATATGCTAGTGCTGATGGGGGCGATCGAGCTAAAATATATTTATAATAGTGGCACTTTCCGTTATACCGGAAGTAAGTGTCAACTTGCTTATTTTAAAAAGAATACTCTATATATTACTACATTTTTGCATTCTACGCAAGAATTTAGGCATATCTTGTATACCATGTCCTATACCTATGTCTAAGCGTTTTAGATATTTTTAATAGATTTTTTATAATATTTTGATAACTATTAATACAGGGTGTTTAAACAATATGATTAAAAATTAAATTAAAAAACTGCAAAAAGACTAGATTTTCAAATGGAAATACACAAATTTTATAATTATTTCTTATTTAGCATTAAAAATAAGGGTAAGTTTGTATATTCCAAAAAATTTTAGTTTTAGAAACATTGCCAACTTAATATTTTTATATGGCGATTTTGCTACAGATTTTAAGTTTAGCTACTTTTAGTTGGCTATAACGGCGTTGAAAAACAATCAAATGCGAGAAAAATTTATGAAGCTGTCACTTACCATTTAAACATCATTAATTATCATGCCTGTGCGCTTAAATTGTACATACAAACGAAGATTATTTAAATTTATTTATTATTTATGGAGAATGTGTTAAAGTTATATCAAGAACATGGGACACATTTGCCAATCGATATCCGCAAAACAGAAGCCATCACAATGTGCTTATTAATAATGTTCAACAGTTTTGGGATATACAAACTTACCCTTTTTTAATGCTAAACTAATAGTAATTATAAAATTTGGGTGTTTCCCTTTGAAAATTTAGACTTTTTGCAGTTTTTTCAATCTTATTGTTTAAACACCCTGAATTAATAGTTATCAAAATATTATAAAAAATCTAATAAAGCAGGTCCTTTATAACAAGGAATCCCGCTTAAATTAAATAAATATAAGGCTTCTTTATAGAAAAAATTGATAATTATTTTAAGGCTTGCAAACGTCATTCTTAACAGAAAAATTAAAATATGTCAAAAACGCTTAGATATTTATAGGTATAGGTATACGGGGTAGGGACTTTAACTGGAATAAATTCGATATTATTAAACCTGCTGAAGTTGCGCCTACAAAATTTGGTATGTGGGGCTTTTAGAGCATGCGGAATTGGATTATGATGTCGGCGCAGTTGCCAGATTTCTCAGCTTTGCGCTACACGTAGTAATTTTGTTATTTTAAATAGAATGCCCTATGTATTTTTATTGCAGTGAATTGGTAGTGTCAAATTTAGTAAGATCTCAAATTTACAAAATGCTATCTTCACTAGTTTCTGAGCTATTGCAACACTGAAGTTCCCTTAAAAAGTACCGGGACGCTTGTCTACCTCCATAGTTACTAAGTTATTGACAAGATTCAAGAAAAGTTCTTGTCTTTTCAAAATGGCCTATTTAACTTAAACTTTAAAAATAGAAATTCTTATGGTACTTTTTAATGGAATTACAGTATTGCCATAGCTCAGCAATTAGTGAAGATAGAATTTTTTTAATTTGGCATCTTATTAAATTGGACACGCCCAATGCACTGCAATAAAAATAAATAGTGCATTCCATTTAAAATACTTATTAAAATTACTACGTGTAGCGCAAAGCTGAGAAATCTGGCAACTGCGCCGACATTATAATTCAATTCCGCATGCTTCAATACCATACATACTAAATTTTGTACGCGTAACTTCAGCAGTTTTAATAATATCGAATTTATTCCAATTAAAGTCCCCACCCTGTACAAAATCTGCCTAGAATCTTACGTAGAATGCAAAAATGTAATAATATATAGGATGTTCTATTTAAAATAAGCACGCTGACACTAGGGTTGCCAACCCTCCCGAATTAGTCGGGAGGCTCCCTCTTTTTTACTTAACCTCCCGCCTCCCACGCACTTAAACAAAACTCCCGCTTTTCCAATAACACGACGGACGCCTAATAACTGTACAGCTGCCTTAGAGAGGGGCGACCTTTTTTTTTTTAGAAAGCACGTTTGATTATAGGAGGAAGAAATATAAAAGGCACGCCACAGCAAGCCACAGCAAGGTCAACGGGGTATCGACCTTTTTTTTTTTAAATCATCAATATAATTATTTTAAGCACCTCAAAAAAAACTTGTACTCCAGGCACTATCCACTTCCCGCTTTTCAATTTTTAAAATCTGGCTACCCTAGCTGACACTAACTTCCGGTGTAACCGGAAGTACCACCATTATGAATTTTTTTTAGTCCGGTCGTCCCCATCAGCATTACCACGATGGCAAATTTTGAAAATTTTTCTATGTATAGTTTTCCATATATAGTTCGAAGCGGTTCCCGGTGGAACACGAACACCCTGTTTGCAGGTGCTTTTATACCTATTATTAATTAACACTTCAAACTTTCTGCTCTACCTAATTTTATTTTTTGTAAATATTCTATAGCTTTAATAATAAAATAAGACAAAATTTAAAAGATATATCCGTATAACGATTAGGTACATTATTTTAACTAAGAATACAATAACAAGTACTTATTTTCCACAAAACAAATTTCTCGTCTCCGAAATAAAATCAACCAAAACTCATTAGCATAATAAAGAACCTACCGCCTTGCATCGTGCTTTCAGTGTGTGTCGATGTTTACGGAATATTTTTCACCACGTCATAAGCTCGCTAGTATGCCCACTTCGGGTGAAACTCTCTTGCAAATAAATTTCTTGCTGCACAAAGTTCCGCGTTTAAAAACTAAACGTTTCCTACAAGACCTTTCTAATCTAAGCCAAGAATACGTTATTTAAAAATTTAAATTAAGAATCCAAGCGTGAGACGAAAAATTAGGTTGCAATTAGACTTTTAGACCCGAGCTCCTATTCTCCTTAAATACGCCACTGCATGTACCTAGTTAAATCAATTAAATAATTGCGCAAAAAATGTCCTATGACTAGTGGTCAAATTTTGGTTTTGGATTTGGTTAGCTTAACATTAGATTGCTTTTTTGAAACGGGCCTTTTTTATTTGAAAATTGCGCAATCCTAACAACAGTAAACTAATATAAATTTTGTAGTTAAATGTTTTTTTACCGAAACCCCGACCAAAAATACATTAACCAAAAGTTTCTTATAGCTTAGATCAGTTCCGAAACTTCTACCTAGATACATTTTACAGTCACAATACTTGTCAATAAAACTACAAATTTCAAAGAAATTGGGCGTAAGTCGGTAAAATGGAGACATATTTTATTGGGTTCTCGGGTGCCAATTTGTGTTGAAAACCGAAAAATCTTGTTGTATTTGGATCCCTTTTCCTCTAAACATTTCGGTATCATCACAGACTGGGCGGCACGGTTCACAATGGTCAATATAAAGTTGTTTATTGTATTTATTTCCTATTTTGACTTTACTGTGAAAATATCTCTTTTAAGACGGACATAATAAATGCTTTTAGTTAGTTGATTTGCATAAGGGATAGTCGTACCTGACGAAATATATTAAATTAACCGATGAGGCTGCAAAGGGTGCGCAAATTATTTAATAAACAGGACTGGTTATACACTTTTGCAATTACATTTTTTTTTTTATTAATATTTAGTTTCTTTTATGCAAAAAGTGATCAAAGTTTTTGGATAGCAATAACAGTTAAAAAACCTTAGGGAGCAAAGAACTAAATTTTGTAATAATTGGTGACATTTTGCCAACCAACAAAATCCCGTTAATAAATTTTTCAGACGCTAAGATCTCCGCACTGGCTGACGCATGAAACCTGATTTTCGATTTTCTGAAAAGAATTATATTTGCCGCTGAATATGAAACAGGTTTTTATAAAATTGTGTGTGTAACTTATGCTAGATTTTTTTTTTAAATAACCATATTATTTTCCAATATTTCCCTTAAATTTAGTAAAAAAGTGCTAAGAACAAAATGAACTATTTCATACCACTTTCTTCATGTGGCAGCATCGAAATTATTCGTACAAGGCGGATGACAGGAGTTGAAAAATCTCAACCTATTTTGTTTGTTGAAGTTTTGTGATTTGTTGCTATTTTTTTAAACGTAAATTACATTCATAATAAGTATAAAGAAGTATAAAATCCGGTTGTACAATAAGCGCTTAAGTACGAGTTTTGTAAAGCTCGAGCTAAATTTAAACTCGGTTCTGCTGAGCTTTCATTCTTCAGGTAAATTATCAATTTGCTAGGCTTAAACGAAGTTATTAATGATTGATGACATATAACCCGATAAAACAATTCTTATAAATTTTTTTTGACTTTAAAATTTGTGCTAATAATATTTTAAAGTCATGAATGCGAATGATGAGGTTGAACACTCTCTGAACAGACAAATCGGATGATGATGAAGATTTATGGATGTACTAGGAGCTATAGAAAACGTTCGAGGACGGCCCCAAAACTACAGACTACAGACCGAAACCTGAACATTCAAATTTTCGTAATTAAATTTAGTCTCAATATTTTTACATTCTATTTTTTCTTTATTAGTAATATTATCTGTTTTTTATTTTCCATAATTACTTTGAACTCCTTTAAAAAAGTTGATAGCAGACATTCTTCTTTAAAATTAAAATTTCCATATAGTTTTATGTTAGAATACAGAAAAAGTAGGTAGCTGCAAATTTTAAATACCCAAACTTTGACAACAAAAAAAGTTTGATGGTTTTTTGACAGCGTAACCATTCCAACATTGTTAATTAATCCCACCGGTGCAGACCTGTGGTTAGGAATTGATTTTACAACAGAATTACCTTTTTGAATCAAGTTCAACTTTAGGTCGATCTTTGAGAAACTCCTACTTAAGTTCTAATTGTGCAACCGGGCCTTCAAGCATATCTCCCAAGAGAACTAAGCGTTGTGTTGTTTAAAATAACAGAGTCAGTGTAACATACTCGTCAGTCAAAATTCTTGAAATAAATAATATTGATAAGTCGGCATCTATCCCTAAACTAACACGGGTACCAACTAGGGCATTCAATCCCGGCAGATCTTGTCGATCACGAGATTACTTTATTGACTTTTCTTGATACCAGAATTATACAAAAAGTTGGACCCATATAGAGAACTTTTTTATTATTGAAATTGTAAAAAAAAATTTTATGCTGATAGCCTTTTGTAACCTAAAAATTTGTTTTGGCATTAGTCGCGTGACTACTCGTTTGTCTGAAAAATTGAATGCCTATTTTGTCGTGAAAATCTGGTATTAGAGTACAAGATATTAAAAAAAGTGTTTAGATTTTAATTTTGTGCTGGTGTGCAAAGTTTAAAACAAAAATTCAAAAAAAAAATATTTTTTTTTAATTTAAAAAAATATCAAATGTTACTTTTATATTTTCATCAATTTAAAAAAAATTAAAAACCAATATTTAAACATTTTTATTATCTCGAAAAAATGTTATTTGCTAAAATTCAAAATTTAACTTTTTATCATGTAACTGGGTGCGTCCAGGCCCTGTATCTAGCAATAATATTTACCAATTATAGGTATTTCTGGAACAATGCTTACGAAGCAGTTCTTGAAAAAGTTTTAACGTGTCTCCTAAAGTTTCTCCTGCCAAATTGAAAATTAGAAAAAAGAATACTTGGAATCAATTTATTTATTTTTAGAAATTGATTCCAAGAATTCTTTTTTCTAATTTTTAATTTGGTAGGAGCAATTTTAGGAGACACGTTAAAACTTGTTCAAAACTAAAAAGAACTGCCTTTCGTAAGCATATTGTTCCAGAAATACCTATAAGTGGTAAATGTGATTGCTAGATACAGGACCTGGACGCACCCAGTTACATGATAAAAAGCTAAATTTTGAATTTTAGCAAATAACATTTTTTCAAGATAATAAAAATGTTTAAATAAAATGTTTAAATATTGGTTTTTAATCATTTAACACATTTTCATTAAATTGATGGAAATATGAAAGTAACATTTCATATTTTTTTACATAAATTTTAAAAAAAATATCTTTTTTTTTTAATTTTTATTTTAAACTTTGCACACCAGCATAGAATTAAAATCTAAACACTTTTTTCAAATAACTTTTTTCCATATCTTGTACTCTAATACCAGATTTTCACGACAAAATACATACTTTTCAATTTTCCAGACAAACGAGTTGTCACGTGACTAATGTTTAAACAAATTTTTAGGTTACCAATCATGCAGAGGCTATCTGCATAAATTTTTTTTTTAATTTCAATAATAAAAAAGTTTTCCATATGGGTCCAACTATTTGCCGCTGACTGTATATATACAGGGTGTTATTTTTAACTGGAATGAATTCGGTATTAAAAACCCTCTTTATTTGCAGAAAATGTACAGAACTACGGTGCATGTCTTCATGAATGCATTTCGGTAATCTAAAATAACAATAATTGATTTTACAATTTTTGGAGAAACTTAGGCAACGAAATTTCCAAAAAACCCCGGATACAGCGGAGGCGCCAGGGGGGCCAGAGTGGGCACCGTCCCACCCTAAAAACATGGGTGCCCACCATAAATTTGGGTTTGTTTACCTTGTTTTTATTCATTTTTGATTTGGGTAGTGCCCGCCCTAAAATCATCGGGCCCACCCATCCCAAAAATCCTGGCGCCGCCACTGCTTCAATGTATGGCACATAATATCAAGAATTAATTTTATTATAAATTAGGGGTTGGTCAAGAAAAAAATGGGCAACATTTCTAACAATTTTTACAACATAACAAGTTGCGTCTACATTACCGATATGCAAAAATAAATAGTGGGTCGTATTCCCTTTTCAACAACAATACATACCTTTTCATTTAAAAAAACAGGGCGATTTCTACCCCCGAAAGAGGGGTAAATTTCATGAAGCCGCCAAACTAAATTTAATCCAGTTAAAAATTCCACCCTGTATAAAAAATAATGCTAAACTCTTAAACATATCTTTTCTAGGCATATTTATCAAAATTGAGTATTTTACCTGAATCTTTAATACAAAGGGAAAAACTCGTTTGTCCACAGAGGCTGCTAAAATTACTTAAGTAATTAGATGTGTTAGGTCCATTATGTTTTAATTTTTACCAGGAAATTTCCATTAAGTAGGATTATATAATTTAAAAATTATTAAATAAATGAACAAAAATATAAAAATATTTGTTTAAAGGTTGTTTTTTGAATGATAGAAGAGTTTTGGACTTGCATTGTCTTTATTTGTTGAAATCACGTTTTAACTGGATATATATTCACCTGAAGACGACTTGAGATACTTACCAGTGAAACGTTGTAATTTAAAACAAATAAAGACCATACAAATCCACAACTCTGCTATAATTTATGAAAATATTTGTAAAATCGACAATATAGAAATCAATAAATTAAAACAAATAACCTATTACCTACATTTATAGTCTTGACTTTAATTTTTATATTGCCTTAAGTATTTGATTTGTTTATAAAAAATGAACAAGATTATTCTTATAATATATCCGAGCATAATATATGACCATATTAGATGTGCAAATAGATTGTTAAGAAGTTGTAAAAACAGATACTTAGTAACTTCATAAAACAATAAAATTTATGAACTTGGTACAATTATTAGCGTTCTGGTTCATTGCTTGTAAATAATTCTCTTAAGCGATCACAACAATAATTATATAACAATAAAAAGTTTAACAGTAATCAACATATTAGTGAGAAGATTGATTAAGCATAATAACTAATGAAATTTAATAGATGCCACTTTATTTTTGCTGTTCGGGGAAAAAAAATTAATGTCATTGTTCCAAAAACAAATGGATTTACTTAACTTAATATGCAACTCAGCCAATGGCGTGCAAGGCCGTTTAAAACAGGGTAGAAAAAATGTAATTTCCAAACAATTAACTTGCTCATGTCTCGAGTCACGTGTATTTGTTGCCTCTCTTTCTAGCTTACTGTCTACCGCCT
The DNA here is from genome assembly GCA_935413205.1 of Polydrusus cervinus. Lineage (NCBI taxonomy): Eukaryota > Metazoa > Arthropoda > Insecta > Coleoptera > Curculionidae > Polydrusus > Polydrusus cervinus. The sequence goes on along the minus strand of OW284514.1, from coordinate 19,604,004 downwards.
CTCTCGTTCGCTTCCACTTGTATAAAACAGTGCTTTTGCTTTCCTGTAAGGGGCTAATATGATGGGAAATCTGCTTTGCGGACGGTCATACAAGATGCTTAATATATACAGCGATCCAATTTAGGATTAATCGACAACTAAAGCGCTCGGTAAAATTATGTTCAATGATATACGATTAACTTTTCGGTCCCGGCCCTCTACATACACAGAAATATTGGCGAATACCTATTACACAGATAAAAATTTAAATATAAAGAAATAATTTTGGTTGGTGTTTGTTTCCTTGTTCCCAGGGTAGGTAATGCTTTCTTGCCTAAACCTATTATATGCAAGCCACTGAGCATACCTACGTGAAATACCGGTTTGATAAAAAAATTTAATACCAACGCTCAATTCTGTTTATGCAGTGGGTGTTTTTAAATAACCCTTTTTTTTGGAAATTATAATCCGATAGTATTACGACTTTCCATTTAAACAATTGCTATTTGTTGAATTATCTTGGAAACCATAACTTCTGTAAAAAACCTTTAGATTTTTTTTCCTAAGCTCTTTCATTTTGATGCTTTAAAAAGTTTGATTAAAAATTTTGTAATATTGGAAATCCAAGTTCCAATGGTTTTTAAACACTCTGTACAATAATATCGTATTTATATAACAAGCAAATTACTTTTTTTCGAAAAACTAAAAAAAAACAAATTTCAAAAGTTAAGTCCACCCGTGGACATAGGTACCGTATTGTGGCAGCCGAACGCTTGCCAGTATTTTTTTTACGCAGGGCATATTTTTGGTCGTAGGGAACCGGGCCTACGGTTACGCAATCCAGGGCCCCTTATCATGGGAGCCCATAGAGCCAATTTCAAATTATATATTTATTTAAAAAAATATAATAATCATATTTTCTCAAAAACTAAAGAAGCCGCCACCATCGTTGAATTGTTTTTTGTTCTGCATACGGTAATAAATGAATCTGTCACTCGGGTGAGATATTATTTTACGATAAATAAGTTTAATAGCAACTCAGTTTTGCAAATGAAGTATTTTGTCTTAAATTATTTTAGTAAGTACTTATAGTGTTGCTAAAACTGAGCACATAGTCCCACTAAAAACGGGGCTTCGGCTCTGATCTTACGACTAAATTTGTCGAATGTATTTCAAGATATAATTATAATAATATGATGTATCTACCTATACTGAAGAGTTTTTGTACACTTGACACTTGACGCATTTATGACTTATTACACTAAGGTAAATCGTGAGAGGTTAAACAAATAATATAGATTTTTTGGCATTTAGTTTCAAGGCCGTAGCCAGGAGGGATGAATGGGGCTTAACCGTCCTCCTCCTTGACATATTTACTGAATTTAACACGATGGTGTATTATTTATATTTAAATATTAATGTCAATAAAGAACCTAACAATTTTACAGAATATTAAGTATTCAAGAGTATAATAAAGAGAAAAGAAGACTAATTTTCGCGGTATACTATATTTCATCATTTTTTAGTTTGCTTTTTTCTAAAAATTATCAGCTCCATGGCATAAAATCCCCCCCTCCCCCCCAAGATTTGCGAAATAAGTTCGGTAATTTTGGTTTCCCCCCAATAGAATGTGCTTCGATACGCCCTTGCATCAATAGACATTCGCACAGTTGAATTCTGATATAAATGTTTAATACAATGATGAGCAGATTTTCATTATGTCAATACCTACAACTTTTACATAAAATTATTTCGTAAATCTCTTATGATAATTTAGCGCCAAAGAAAATTCATATACCAAAGAATGAGAAGACTAATAGATGACATATTATACTCGTAAATTTTAGAAACCTAATTGGAGCCGCTACGCTTTGTCTCAGCGAGAGCAACGCCAAAGGGCAAGGCGGACGATAACTTCGCATAGCAATTGACTTTATTAATGTGGGGCGGAGTTAGGCCAGCAGATTACGGTGGCATTTTGCGAGCTGACGTGATCACACCGATCGAGAAGACTTACATTTTCTAGACTTTGACGATAGATAGGTATAATATAATTATTTAAATACAATATTTAAAGCATTTTGGAATCTACCTAATGAATGCTGATGTTCTTATAAGACGCTCTCTGTAGGAGAAAATAGTTCTTATTGATTTTCTCGAAGACTAGCTTACTATTTACTGCAAATATTTTGAAACTTCAAAGTAGGTACAAAAATGTATTGTCTTTAAAAGGGATATAGATCATTACGTTTTGTAAATCTGAATACCTATAGTTACTTTAAACTAAACTGCTGGAAAATTGCTTTCGAGCAAGACAAATTTCGCCTAAATTTAACAGTTAATATTTTCTGAACCAGATATGATATCGACCTGCAGTTTTGAATGCTTGATAGATTCATCCCTTGGGAAACAATTATCAATGTTAGATATTCTTTAACTGTCAGAAAATTTTATATACAGGGTGTTAAAGAAGACGATAATTTTTGCTCCAATTTTAATGGCGTGTAACTTTCACAATAATATTTTTAAATTTTATCACTCTACGTCAATTAAATCACTGGTTTATAGCAAAGAAAGTAATTTGTCAAATTTTTGATATCTGCTATATTTTAAGAAATACCGATTTTTTTGGAAAACCTTGCTTTATTTTAACTTATTGGTAGCTAGATCTCACTGTGCGTTGTATCGTGCAAACTTTGCGAGTGATTATTATACCATATGAAAAGCTTGATTATGTTCAGTAACAATAGTTGTAACTAAATGTTATGATGTACAGTGGCGTACTTATAAACACTTGAGTAGGTATAGTGTTAGAAAGTTGGAAATTAATAAATAATTTTTTTTTAAAAATTAAATTAAAAAAATTATCTTTGTTAAAATTTTGTAAACACAATGTATAATATACCTGTAGTGTGGTATGAAAAACTAAAAAATAAGAAAAAATTCACCTAGTCTAGGGGCGAGTACTTTCCAATATAAAACAATCGTGAAAAATTGTGAGATACTCAAACCATAGACATATTAGGTGTTTATAAGTACGGCACTGTACATCATAACACTTAGGTACAATTATTATTACTGAACATAATCAAGCTTTTCATAAGGTATAATAATCACTCGCAAAATTTTCACGATACAGCGCACAGTGAGATCAAGCTACCAATAAGTTGAAATAAAGCAAGGTTTTCCAAAAAAATCGGTATTTCTTGAAATATAGAAGATATCAAAAATTTGACAAATTACTTTCTTTGCTATAAACCAGTGATTCAATTGATGTAGAGTGATAAAATTTAAAAATATTATTGTGAAAGTTACACGCCATTAAAATTGGAGCAAAAATCATCGTCTTCTTTAACACCTTGTATATAAAATTTTCTAACAGTTAAAGAAAATCCAATATTGACAATTGTTTTCCAAGGGATAATTCCATCAACCATTCAAAACCGTAGGTCGATATCATATCTGATTCAAAAAATATTAACTGTTAAATTTAGGCGAAATTTTTCTTGCTCGAATGCAATTGTCCAGCAGTTTAGATAGATACCTACCTATACTTAATTAAAAAGTATAATATGAAATATGATTAAAGAATACTTTGGGTATATCTACAAGTTAAGCTTATTTTTCACTAAATATTCTGTTGTTTAATAAGGGACTGTCCAAATCTTTTTGTTAGAAAATTACTGTAGTTATTTGATGGACATTAAAATTTGTGAGAAAAATATCCTAGATTAATTTATTGTATAAATATAATAATATAATTTAACAATAATCATTTCTCAAATAAAGAAAATGTTGTAACATATCTTTTACAAAGAGGTTCCCTTTTGAAGCATATAAATGAAAACTCAAATCTAAAACTCATCGCCAATAATTAAAATAACTAAAAATAATAATTACCAGGGTTGGGCTGGATCTGTGTGTAGCTTGTTTTCTTAATCCATTCATAGGGACTCCTCGCGGGGGGAGGTCGGGGATTACCCACCAAATGCTGCGGAGGTGAATTGTTACCACTTTGTCCTCCAGGACTACTCATCTCACTCCCCGACACCGTAATTGGTGGTGAGGGAAGTTGATTTTCAGGATCCCCATGGGGTTGCAATGGTGGTATCCCTGTGTGAACAAAATCGGGAAATTCATGTTGAAACACACTATGCCCAGCCCCATGGGGATGCCATATCTGTGGCTCTTCTTGAGGTAAATATGTGGCTGGGGGTGTACTTATTTGAGCCCCTTGATGGTATCCGGCGGCATACCACGAATGCATGTGATTATTTGTTTGAAAATGTCCATTTGGTGGAGCTGTTTGCTGGCGGTACATTGAATTATAATATGAAACCATTGTGTTTCACAAGTATCCTTAAAATACACTATTCACTTAACAACAGTCACACCACCAATAAAAAATAATCCTTTTACACGGCAAAAAATGAACGTGTGAAGTTAACACGAAGTTTATAAAAAGTACTACATTAAAAACTAAAATATCACACCTAAAATTATTGTCTAAATCTGTCGTCACACCACGCTACTTTAACAACAACAAATGACACGAATGATTCTAAATCCAACCAAGGATAACTCGAAGGCACATGGAAAGATAAGGACTCGATAAGGATTAAAGGGCGGGACGGAAGGGTGGGCCAACCAATCGCAGTGGTTTGTTGGGAACATGGCTGAACTGTGCCAACGTAACCAATAAAAAAGGCGGGCTTACGAGCCGGTGTTACAACTTTATTATTTAGAAATGTTTAATTAATCAAAAGGTGTAATCTGATGATAATCTTTATTGTGAGTGGTGGTTTTTTTTATTAACAGGAGGTGTTAATATCAATAGAATATGGCCTAGCGCGGTGCGATTTTGGAATACCTACTTATGTTTATGCCTTAATTATTTGTCCTTTCACTTCGCCTTTTTTATTATTAAAATGTATTACATAAATTAATTTATTTTACAAAATGAGGTGCTAGTCGCGGCAACAAAGAAAAAATCTAATAAAATAATTTAAACATATGTAGGTACCTATTTTTTATTTTGGGCAAGTCTGCCCTGTGCATATAGATACGATACCTAGATACCTATTATTTTTCAATTATTTTTAGATATGTTTTCGAATTGAAAAGTTGCAATTAAATTAGGTTGTCGATTTGAAATCGAGATTATACAAAATTCACTGCAGAAGCGGAAAATTATTAATATTACAATTTGTCAATATCGGTTTCATTGCACTCGTATTTCCACAGCGGGATGCCTGAGGTAGACGACAGGCGTTTGTGTCCAAAAATAGGTTGTAATTTTTTGACACTCTTGCGTTATTCTTTACGTTTTGAAATTAAAATATTAGGCAAAAGTTGTAAATTGCCAATTATAATTAATTTTAATGCGTTTAAAATATATTTACAAAAAGAGCAGCAGTAGTACCTACCGAGTACTTAAACTGCTTGAAATGGGTACTTAAGTACTTACCAAAGAAAATTATGTTATCTACTTACTCTTAATTGAATTTCTAAAAATCTACAGTCCTAAGTGCAGGGTATTTTAATGTCGCTAAAATATAATAAATATTCTTAAGATAGGTAGGTACCACTTTAATGGCGGACCAGCAACTTTGACAGTGACATGCATTACATTGACAGAGATAATTTTCTTACAATCAGCCCGGTTATCTTAAATTTTATTTTACTAATCGGACAGCTTTGATTGTGAGTAAATAATGCCTGCCAATGTCATTTATGGCACAGTCAGATTTGCTGGTAGTTAATTATGGTTAAAAATCTTTATGCAACTGAACATAACAGTACTCAAGTAATAAATAAAGTATCTAGATAGTATCTACCTAAATTTTGAAAATTAAAATGTGCTCCTATACTAGATTGGACTACTTAGTTGATTTTAAAATGAAGTACGCACTAACTGTCCACTACTGAATATAAATATTAGGTTACTGAATACCTATATATACATTTACACATTCCGGGACAGTGTACACGCTACCAAAATTGTTTTAAAAACTAAGTTAGATTTTAAGAAATGACACGACATTAACATACCCAGGAGAATACGCCAGAATCGTCAGTTTTTAAAATTTACAAATATTACCTCATCTCGTGCGATGCCGAAAGATCATTTCAATTAGGCATATATTATATAATCGGTAATATTTTATATATAGTTCGTCCAATTACTGGCCGGATGCACGTCACAACTCGCAAATACATACTCACAACAGAAACAAGGACTAAAGTAGGTATGTTATTATTAGTTAAAGGGTGCTGTCAATTGACATTGAAAAATTAATAAAATCGTTTTGACAATCTTCGTTATTTCGAAAAACTTTAATTTTACGTAATAAAATAATTTGAAAACGAAAAATAATTAATGAGAATATATTCTGAAAATATGGCTCATTATTCAGCAAAAGAAGAAATGTCCATTTGTAAGTTTATTTCAGTCCTGACAAAATTGAAGAAATATACATTACTCGAATCAGAAATTACGTCAGAAGCTGTGACGTGGATCCAGCCATTACCTACTTGTACGGAGTTTACTTTTTTTTACTAAAAACTGATAATTCTCTTTTAAATACCTATGCCTACGATATTGTCTGAACCATTTAAAATAAATAAATAATAAAATAAATTCCTTATTTGTACAAAATTATTGTTTACATTTATTACAAACAGTGTATTTACTGTATTTAAACATATATTTTCTGAGGATTGAGGACCAGGTGAAACTAGAAAAATAGAATAGTCTGAAAAATATAATACTTATATGCGCCTGGACCAAAAATATTTTATCGGCTCGCGATTTTCCTTGGAGTTTGGTTCGTGCCTAAATTTTTCGTGGGAATTAACGAACTATTTTAGTAATGTATACAACGTGTCCAAGCACCATCTTAACAAATAGGAAACTCCTTTACTTTTGACTTTACAAAAAAAAGGTATTCTTCAAACGAAAGTGCTACTTGTTAAGAAAATAACATTTAAATAAAAAATGTCGGGATTAATCGAGACCAACATGAAGAGCTTCCTGATGAAGCAGTTGTAAAATCTATTGACCCACCATTATCTCGTATTAATAAGGTTCTATATTATTTTTTCACCTCAATTCGACCTTCGCAGCCTCAGTTGCTCTGCCTCAGTGCCAGCTTTAACACTAGGCACCCTAAACAATTGCCTGAGGCGCCAAACTCCAGAGCTTCTCCTTGCTATTTCATAGAAGGAAATCCGACGTTTCGAATTATTTGCCTCTGAAATTTTGCAGATATAACTTACTTTGGATACTTAGTTTTTTATAATTATTTTATCTTAATAAATAAAGTATAAATTGTACCATATCCCTCTTCGCGCTACTGGATAAAAATGTAGATACAAGTCCCTTAATTCAGGCAAACATCGTTAATCATTGTCTTCAATCATCATATTGTTGAATACACTGTAGGTACTACAGAAATTGGGCACCGCTTACTAATTCGTTTAGTTTCAATACAATGTCCTGATAGTCCCTTTTAAACATTGCCCTGAGCATTACGTGTCCTTTGTAAGTACCTATATCCACTTAAAAGAGAATTTTCTTAGATAGTAACATTCAAAAAATATATTTTAAACATGTATGAGTCATTCTAAGCTATAAGATATGTATGTGTCCTTATTTTTTCTTTGAAATAAAACTTATTGACAGTCGCCGAATTTTTAGAAATTGGTAGGTACCTATATACCTATACGATCAAAAAAATATATAACTAAAATTAAAATTATAAATGGTTGGAATTCATTTTATATTTCAAAATACCTAAGCAGGAACGTAGCCAGGGGGGGGGGGGGGAGCCGTACAGAAATAACATTTCCTTACAGTACAATAATAAATATTTCCTAACAGATATTTTCCGTTGCCTAGCAACGATTAAGTGTAAGGAAATATTAACTTTTTTTTCAGAAATGTTATCAAAAATGTCAATATTTCCGATCGATTTTCGGAAAACCTTATTTTTAATATTTTCTTGCTCAGTTTTATGCTTATTTCATAAATTTTTTTTACAAGTTTTAAATTATTTATATTAGTGTATTAGTAAAACTCCCTACAAGTTTCTATAAAAATATTATAGATTTTTTCTAATTTTTATGGTCCAAAAATGTTTTTTGGGCGTGGTACCCGAAAAAAGTTTCTCGTGCTTGGCCCTTCCCCCCCCCCAACTAAATTTCGGCTACGCCACTGTATCTAAGTATGTATAAATTTACATTACTGGTCCACTTTCTAAAATTATTTTGGTAATGTGTTTCTTCTTTATTTAATTTCAGAATACAATCCAAATAACCATGAATCTAAAGCTCCGTTAAGACCTTTTCTTTCCTTTCTTAAAGTTATATTAGCTCAGAATAACCCAAAAATTGTATTTTTATCCCAAGTCCTTATGGTACCACGAGTATCCAATTGAATGTTGGTTAATAGCCTAATAACGGCCCATTTTTATGACATAATACTAGACTTACATGCTGAAAAGGTGTTGAGAGCTTTTTAGCAACTCACGGCCCTATATTTACTTTTTACTAAACGTTTATTATGTTTACAAATTTACATATGGTAAGATTTCTTTCAATTTGAATAAACTTTTACATGCTCGTTTTTTCTTTAAAATATTTTAAAATTATGAGTTTTAGGCATAAGAAAGGCATTTTTTTTATAATAATATAATCAGAGGGAGGAAATGCACCGCAGTGTAGTTTTAGATTTTTATACGATAAAAATGTATAAAAATTTTTAAGGCCTCTTTATATTAGATGCACGTTGCAAGTGGTCGTTTTTAATGGAAAAACTTGCATCAGCTGATTAAAAATTACATTTTATTTAGCTGATTCAAGTTTTTCCATTTAAAACAACCATTAACTTGTAATTGCACTTACTTGCATCTAATGTAAAAATGCCTTTAGACAAAATAATTTTATTATTAATAAAGAAATAATAACACACAGTCTGCTCCACTAGTTTATTAAAATTATTTCTTTTCAGAAAAACCTCAATATTAAGCCGTACCTACATGTTTCGAAGGAAAAAACATTCATCATCAGCGGAATATTACTAATATATTGCATGAAGAGAGACTCTCGACATTGCATGATTTGGAAACTGAGGAACAGAAAAAAGAAGTTGTAAATTTATTTACACAATTAATCAAAAGAAATTAAAATTAAAAAAATTAGAAAGTAAAAAGGTGTATGGCCTACCTTTCTAATTTAAAAAAATAAATTTAGTTTTAATTTCTTTTGATTACATTATGTAAATAAATTTACGACTTTTTTTTCTGTTCCTCAGTTTCAAATTTATTGAATTTTATGATATTCCACTGAAATATATGAAACTTTAACCGATGGGTACCTAAGCTTAAATTTCATGAAATATACATTTAAATTTATTTAATTTCGCATGTAATATAAAAACTTATTAGTTGAAAATTTAATTTGAAAACTTTCTGGGTTTAATAAAATACGTTTCCGAAAATAGATCGGAAATATTGATATTTTTGTGTGCAAAGTTACACTTTTCCGCACTAGTGCGGATAAGACTTTTATCCGCACTGGGTGCGGAAAAGTAAAACTATTCAAAAATCTCCTTGGTAAGGAATATTTATATTTATTTTAGTAGCTGTAAACTATTTTATGGCAATGTGAGAAGCCGTTGCAAGAGTATTCTCTTTTATCTTTTAATCGTAATTCCCGATATTTGTATTTCAGCTTAAAACGAAAAAAACTGTATTTTTTAAGTACCTCGTATAGTGATAAATGATTATAATATTGCCAAGCAACAATAAATGTACATGTCGATTTTGACACATGATGTCAGATTTTTCCTCAGTTTCTATGTCCACAAGAATCTACAAACACCGACACTTTTATTTTTATCAAATCATAAAAAGGCTTAAACACTGTTAAAATGAGCAGCTCTGACGAGGAGCTACCAGATTCCATCCTAGAGGCCGCAAACTCTGCAAATTTAAATTTATTGCCCGCTAAATCTCAACAAAAATACGAGAAGCAATTTGAACATTTTGAATACTGGTGCCGCAACAAAGGGACAAATAGTTTCAAGGAGGAGGTCTTCCTAGCCTATTTTGCTGATTTACGAAAATCATTCCAGCCAAATACTTTATGGAGTAAGTACTCTATGTTAAAAAGTGTCCTTAAAATCAAAATAAACTTGGATTTAAGTCAATATTTCAAGCTAACATTGTTTTTAAAAAAGCAAAATGTGGGATATCGTCCGAAAAAGGCCAAAATTTTTGACAAAATTGAAGTTTCCAAATTTATGGAAGAAGCACCTGACCAAATTTACCTTCTTATAAAAGTCGCCACCATTTTTGGGTTGGCCGGTGCTTGCAGGCGCGAAGAGCTTTGCAAGATAATGGTTGATCACATAGAGGATAAAGGAAATTTGATAGTCGTCAAAATCCCCGACAGTAAAAACAATACTTCAAGAATCTTTGTAGTGTCCAATGAAACAAATAAGGGACATTATTTACAACTCTATCATAAATATGCAAATTTGCGAAAACCATCCACTCCGCACAAGTGCTTTTTTGTGCAGTATCAACAAGGAACATGCGGTACTCAATGTATTGGAATAAATTCATTCAGTAAGATGCCCTCGAAAATAGCTGCATATCTACAATTGAAAAATCCAGAGCATTATACAGGACATAGTTTCCGTCGTTCATCGGCTACCATGTTGGCCGATTCTGGAGCAGGAATCACTAATGTCAAGCGACTCGGAGGTTGGAAATCGACGACTGTCGCCGAGAGCTACATTGATGATTCGACAAATCAAAAAAAGGACATGTCGAATAAAATATTGGCCACGAACAACTGCCCTTCTGCATTAAGTCAACCTTCATCAAGCCATAATATTAACTGTCCGTCCACAAGTCAGTGCTTATCAAGCCGTACCATAAGCCACCCACTGAATGAGCTTACTGGATCGGCTATCACTTTGCAGAATGTGAGTAATTGCTCTTTTGTTATAAATGTTATAAACAAATAATTTAGTTTCCTATTATTTTTTTTATTGTTATGTAATTTTTTAATTTTCTATTATTTTTTTTTGTTATGTAATTTTTAGTTGTAAGTATATTATAGTTCTTTCTTTAAAGTCGAATTAAAAATTATTAAATAAATTATCATATTTTTATTTTTGTTGTTATCTGATATGAAGCTCGTAGGAAAAATGTTGTTCCTAACAAGTGCGCAAAGTGCTTTTCAGCACGCAAGAAATTATCCGAACTCCGCTTCGCGTCGTTCGTCCAACTGTACTTGCGTGCGGAAAAGTATCACTTTGCGCACTTGTTAGGAAAATAACTATTTTATAAGCATAAATTTTGTCTTTTCTATATTCAATCTTAGTCCATTTTGGTTTAGCCATTTATACAATCCTACAAGTTCCTCGTTCATAATATCCACAATCACATCTACATCTTCACCTATGAAATATAACAAGGTATCATCTGCAAAAAGCTGAATATTGCATTTTTTATACTCTTAATAATGTCATTTATGTACACTATAAACAAATTGGGGCCAAGGATAGTTCCCTGAGGTACACCAAATCCATTCTCTCGTGGCATCGATGTATTGTTCATGTATTTTGTCTCCTGCGTACGATTTTCTAAATATTTTTCAAACCACTTAAGCACACTGTTACGCAAACCGTATTTTTTTAATTTTTCCAAGAGTAACCGGTCTATAGTTTCAAATGCTCTCTGGAAGTCCAAGAACACTACACCGATCACCTTTTTTTGTCTTAGAGCACTCTTCCAGTTTATTAATACAGTTTGTAATGCACATTCACAAGAATTTCCCTTTCGGAATCCCGCTTGATATTTGCTCAGAAGATTGTTTTTTTCAAAATAATCTATGAATTGTTTATTTACCACTTTTTCAAGAAGTTTTTCGTACACTGGAACCATGTTTATTGGTCTATATTCTTCACATTTATTTGTGTTAGCTTTTTTTTCTATGGGAATTATGGTAGATTTTTTCCACTTTTCAGGAAAAGTCCCATGTTCTAGGCTGGTATTGATTAGTTGCAAAAATATGTCTCCAATTACCTCAAATTGAGGATTATTTTTTTTGAAAAAAAACTAACTTTATCGCATTCTCCTGTATCTAAAGTTTTAAAAATCCATTAATAAACATGGACAGGATTCGCTTCAAGAGATCGCAATATTTTAAATTATAATTTTGCATAGAGCTGGTAACTTTGAAGAAGAATTTAGAAATATTGTTCGGGTTTGTTGAAAAAATAGGATTAATAATATATTTATATTCAAAGAATATAATATTTAAATTTGTTTTTATATGCATATTGGTTTAAAGTAAAAAAATATTTTTATTTAAAAAAGAAAGAATAATTATTATAAACATAGACCGGATCTCAATATTACATTCCAGGGACGGAATCTGTATTCCTCTCATTATTGATGTTAAATTTATTTTATATTTTGGTTAATCATAATCTATAAAAACAAACGTATTATTTAAATTTAGAGTAATTTAGTATTAAAAATATATGAAGTTATAAGGTGGCCATATGTCAACACAGGATTGCATGGCATCTAAACTACTTAACTTGTCAATATTTCCTAAAAACATAATTACAAAATAAAATTATTTTAAATTATACAGGGTGTCCCAAAGAGTCAGGGCATACCAAACATACTTTTTTTTAATGGTTTAATTTGTACATTTGATTTAAGGTATTTGCCATTAATAAACATGACGATAACTATTCCTAAAATATTGAAGAAGTAGTCCATTCTTAACGTGGAGTTAATTTATAGAAATAAAATAAAAAACATAAAGTCTTTCTCCACTGGTTTATTAAAAATAAAGTTAGAAGGTGGTAGATATTCTACATGTTTCGGGTGTAGCAACACCCATCATCAGGAACAAAATATAAAGAGAAAAATTCATAAAAAGGAACAGACGTAAATGGTGAGTGATAATGAACCTCGATGGAGCTCTCATCGAGCCATGGAAGATTAAATGTTGAGAAATGGGATAGTGATTAGAAGAAAATTGACATATTTAAGTCTTAACACTGACCATGGGCAACAGGTAACAGTGGTAAGAAGGGGCCCGTTTGGGCAAAGAGAAAAAAAAAATTAAGAAATGTAAAAAATGGAGACTCACAGGTCAAGAACCCTCATCCCGGGAACCGTGGAGAGAAAGAAAATTTGTTAATTTAGCCCTCTTTTTAAGGGAAAAAAAGAAAATATTTTAGTTAAGAAAAGTAAAAGGCATAGAACTGATGTAGAATCTTAGTTCATAGCCGAAAAATTAAAAAAATTTAAAAAATTTATTTAGGGGAACAAGCCCGAAAGGGCTGGAACCCCAGTGGGCGTTAATTTTAACATAACAACCAAAATTAGACTTTAAAAAAGAACTAAAAAAGACTAGAGAGTCGGAGTACTTTTAAAACTTTTATTAGGCACGAGGTCAAAAACCAAAACCTAAAATAGTTGTAGACAGTCGGTTGTCACAAAGTCTCACCAGTAAAATTTAATAAGGCAACCTGTGATCACTGGACAGCTAAAGGTGCGAACATTATTTATCGTATAATTTAATGCTTTTATTGGGACCAAATAGCATAATTATTGATATTTATGTTAGTATAATACATAACTTCAATGATAGAAGAGTTTTGGACTTGCATTGTCTTTATTTGTTTTACATTCTTGTGGTGTATTTAGAATTTCGTTGCAACGTTTCGTTTTTGTGGAACCATGATCAACTTTAATTTTTTAAATACGGACCTGTATTTTTTATTTAATTTTTTGAAAACTTTTTCAACTTTTTCAATTCAACCATGTATCACACTTAATTATATCAAGACGTTTTTGTCATCATTTCATCATCTGCAATGTGATAATTGCTTTTAATTAAATACGGCCCTGGTGTTACTTACTTAATTATTTTCACTAAATACAACATATAAATAGATCCGAAATTTATTAGTTATAGAATTAATTTACTTACTATACAGTGTGTCCGCCGATGCTGGGGGTACCCAATAGGGAAAAAATCTTTATTATTCATTTTACAACCAAAAGTCATTCTTTATAAAAAGTTCTGCTTGTCGAGAAAATGAATTTACGATTAAAAAAATTTAGATTCCATGTACAGGGTGTTATTAAATTAAAAAAATATGAAAACGCTTCAAGAAAGAAGTACCATTATTTATTATTTTTTACAAAAATTTTATGAAACAAAGTTGTTTATAAACTAACCTAAAGTGTTAATACAAATTTTGAAATAAAAATTCGAATTTTTAAAAATAAAATGGGTTTTATGTAATTATTTGCATTTTACAAAAAATTCAAGATAGCCGATTTTGTGTACGTACGTAGAGCCAGAAGTACGTAATAATATGTTTTGGCAACAAGACGGCTGTCCTGCTCATTGCACAGCATTGATCAGACAATGGTTAAATGATCATTTTGGCGCAAAGTGGATAGGGAGGTTTGGCCCAAACCATTATCCAGCTAGGTCGCCTGACCTTTCATTATTAGATTTCTTTTTGTGGGGTGCCTTAAAACAAAAGGTTTATTTAGATAATCTTCCACATGATAGGGAAATATTAAAACAGCGCATAGAAGGAGCAATCCATGATCTGAATGTGCCGCGAATCATTCGTAAAGTGTACGGTAAATTTATTGAGTTGGCGGAAAAGTGTGTCATGTAAGGAGGTAGCTATGTAGAATACTTTTTAAAAATTCGAATTTTTATTTCAAAAATTTGTATTCAGACTTTAGGTTAGTTTATAAACAACTTTGTTTGATAACATTTTTGTAAAAAATAATAAATAATGGTACTTCTCTCTTGAAGCGTTTTCATATTTTCCCACCCTGTACATGGAATCTAAATTTTTTTATCGTAAATTCATTTTCTCGACAATCAGAACTTTTTATAAAGAATGACTTTTGGTCGTAAAATGAATAATAAGGATTTTTTCCCTATTGGGTACCCCCATCGGCGGACACACTGTATAGTAAGTAAATTAATTCTAAAACTAATAAATTCCGGATCTATTTACATGTTGGATTTGATAAAAATACTAGTATTCACCTGAAGACGACTGGAGATACTTACCAGTTGAAACGTTGTGATGTAAAACAAAAAATAAAGACAATGCAAGTCAAAAACTCTTCTATCATTCAAGAAACATCATTGTCTCCAACCTTCAAACCACCAAAGAATAACTTCATTGGACAAATTGCATGTGCTTGAATAATAAATGTGAGTCCAATAAAGTGCAGTACGTACGATTCGTATAAGTAACTTAAATCGTTTTGTGTTGGTATGAACTGTAAACAGTAGTAATGGTTGTCGATTATACGATCCAAAGAAATAGGTATTCTAAATAAACAAAATTTGATTCCCTTACAAAACTAAAGCTTTAATGTTGTTGCTACCCAGCAGGACACTATTTGCTAGGTCATACCATAACTAAAGGTTTTAGGAAAACCATCCCAAATAAAGCAATTTAAAGAATTACTAACTTAAGCCCATTATTGAAACGGATACCTTTACTTACGCTTAGGTAGTAAAGAATAATTTGTTGGATGAATAGAATACACCCCCAAATAAAATAGAATATAAATTACAAATTATAGGCTGTATATTTTAGAAATAAATGTAAGATTATCTAAATGTTGACAATTTTATGACAGCCAACACTCGTCATAATTATTATGAGAAATAAGTACCTTATATTTATCCTCTGTTCTACTAGCACTAAAACTATTTAATTGAACGAACGAGGGGAGGAAAAACACCGTTGTGTTTTCAACAACCTACAATTTATTAAAATTATTCCTAATTTTTCGCATATAACTAGGCACGCCATTTATTTTTTTTTCAAAAAAAACTCACACTTCCAAAGTGTTCAACTTTTTATATTATTACCTATATTTAAAAAAGTAATAGTAAAAGAAGGGGGATGAAAAGGGGGGGGGGGGGAGAGATGTCAGTTGGAAATTTTTGAAAAATACATAATACCTTTTTCTTCGCATTTTGTCTTTTTACCCTATAAAAGTAAAATAATAATTTTATTCTCAACTTCGCTTATTGCGGAATTTTTTTTGATGAATAAGATTTGTTACTATTTATTTATGCACATATTTTTTGTAATTTTAATGCAAATATTTTTGTAATTTTTCTCAAATTACGGATATTGAACATTTATCTTTTTTATTTATCAGTATATAAAAAAAATTAAGTAGAAGAATGTAATTGCATATTAAAATATAGTTATACATTCCTAACAACTTTTCATAATTACAGTTTTCGATTTTGTCACAAATAAAGGTACATACTTTACTTTTGAGCAAAATTCATATTTTTTGACAAACCTCATATACGACTAAAAAAAAATTAGAATTTGAAGGTTGCATTTAAAAATTATTCTATTATCCCCTTACTTTCAATATATTTTGTTGAAAATTTTGTGCTTGTGGTGCTTTTTTGCCGTTAAAAGTCATTTCTTCCCCCCAGTATAAATTCCTTCCTTAATTATGAGTATCCATGACATATATTTTTCTCTGCAGCGATACACCCCATATTTCAAAAATTAGTTGGGAAATTTTGCTTGGCGACCTCCCCCCCCCCCCTCCCCCACACCACCAATATAGGGCGCTTCGGTATGCCTGTATGTTTTTTTCCTTGATTTTTTTTTTTGCATGAAAATATTTTTCGCACATAGATATCACCTGCTCATTGGCAAAAACTGAACGTCAATATTTTGTTTAGTTTTTTTGTAATTCGGGTCAAAAAGATCCTCAATTTTAAAAATTTTAAAACGGTCGGATTCAGAAAAGTTTATATGATTCTGCAAAATAATTAGACAGTACCACTTATTTTGCTAGATTTAAAGAATTACTCTTTGTCCCTGCATTAATTTATGGACGCAGTAGGTAAATCGCCTCTTTGTATAAATAAACAATTAGTTTACCCTTTTCACTCTTTCCCAAATAATATTGTGTTAAATTAAGTTAAACTGGTAAAATGCTAATATTTATTCCAAGAAATAAATATTAATGGGTGTTATAAATGCAGGTCATAACTTTATGAATTAAGAAAGGTATTTTGCAAATATATTAGTAAAATTCATTTACGGATTGACTGTTGTTTGTATACCTGTCGAGACTTAAGAATATTTAATAAGGGTTTATTGGAGGTAATATCTTTGTATTTAAATAATTTATTTTTGTTACTGTCTTTAACAATTAATTTGACTGGAGCCAAAGTAAGTTCTGTGGGTTTATCCATCCAATATGTTATTACTACCTGTATAAAATGTTGTCACGTCCACATACAGGGTGGAATTTTTAACTGGAATAAATTCAGTAGGGGAGAGTCGGCTAATCGTGCGCGGCGGCTGATCGTGCACATGTCTTTATTTCCATAACCAGCGTATATAATTCAAAATCCATATTCAGGCGCCATCCCTAGCCCAGCCTGTGTACTATGACATATAAGTCAGGTGGATCGCTTTACTTTACTTATCCAAAATGGTCGTTTCGTTGTTTACGTATGTCGTGTACTAGTAGATGCTTTGAAAAAAATAAGCCGTAAGTTTTTACATTTTTGGATAATCGTGTGCATTAATACATTGCTTAATGAATCCTCTTGACACTGATATATATAATTTAGGCAAAAAAATGTAAAGAATTTAAAACCGAAGCTGCCACTTTCGGTGAATCGGGCGCAGTGCGCACGATTAGCCGCCATGCATTTAGCATTGTTAAGAATGCATTTAAATAACACAGATACACAAAAAAGGGGTCATGCCACGTGTACTATATGTTTTTAGGGTCGCTAAATCCAAATCCGAGGTCCAAAAAAGTCAGCACGTCAGAGTTTCAGCATAACCTCAAAAGAACTCATAATTACAGTCTTAAAATATTTTAGATTATATTATTTTGCATGTTTGCAGATGCCCAAATACCAACTTAAAACAACGAAGGCGAAATGGAATCCAGAAATCATGATTCAGGCTATAAGAATAAATAAGTATAATCTTAGCTTCAATAATTTATTTTATGCGTTTCCAATTTCAATGCGCACGATTATCCTATCCAGCCGCATACGTCGGGTAATTGTGTGCAGTGTCACTTCTTGAAATTTCGAATTTTAAAGTCACAATGTGCATTTTTGTTTAAAATTAATTACAGAATATTAAAGCCAAATCGTTAAAGAATCTTGATAGTGAACCTAGAAGTCCAATCTTTTGTCATTTCGGAAATATTACAATTTTGGCTTAGGCACCAATACCCGACTCTCCCCTATTAGAAAGCCCCTTAATTTGAAAATTATTGAAAATATGGAAATACGAGTGCCTTTATTTTTAGTTTGTAAACTTTTTTTTGTCCCGTCATGAAATTTACCCCTCTTTTGGGGGTTGAAACCGCCATCAACTTTTTTTTCTCATATGTAAAGGTATGTATTGCGATAGCTCCTTGGAAAGGGCGTAAAAAAAGGAATAGGTACGACGCACTATTTACTTTTGCATTTTGGTAATGTAGAAAGCCAGAAAAAAAATAAGTTAACGTAACAAAACCAGAAAATGTAGAGAAACTTAGACAACGACTTATACACGAAATTCGCCAAATCACCCCGGAAATGGTACATAATGTCCAGAATGAATTTTACTTTAGATTAGGGTTTTGTCAAGAAAAAAGTGGGCAAGATTTCCAACAATTTTTAGAATAAAAAAAATTGCATCTAGATTACCGAAGTGCAAAAGTAAATAGTGGGTCGTATTTATTGTTTTATGTCCCTTCCAATAAGCTATTGCAATACATACCTTTACATTTGAGAATAAAAACTTGTGGGCGGTTTCTACCCCCAAAAGAGGGGTTAATATTATGACGGAACGAAAAAAGTATACCAAACTAAAAATAGAGGCACCCGTATTTCCGTATTTTCTCTGCAAATAAAGAGGCTTTCTAATACTGAACTTATTCCAGTTTAAAATGCCACCCTGTATAGGTACAGTCAGTTAGGCGCGGCGCAATGGGTGGGCAAACGCGAGCCCGATTATTTTAGGGTGGGCATTGTCAAAAATGAAACGTGAGTTCTAAAAAAAAAGGTTCTTCCATCGCCGTGAGCCCCCCGGATGAAACTTTCCTTCCCCTGGTCCAAACTGACTTCGAAAAAAAAACCTTATAATATATTTTTTATTTGCACCTAAAAGTTGTTTAGAATTAAAAGTTATGTCTGAATACAAAGTCATTGCCTTCTATTTTAACTAGGAAAATACTTATTTTTTACCCTACCCTGTATAGAGACTGGATTGAAGAGATCCAATTATTCTTAAAGTTATTTTTAATGTTTACTTTTAGAATACTGACATTTTGCCATACAACAAAATCCCTTAAACCATATTTCAAGAATGATTATCTCTCAATTTTGTGAAAACCTGTTTTATATTCAGCGGCAAATATATTTCCTTGCAGCGAGCGAGAATCCTGTTTCAGGCATTAGCCAGTGCCGAGATCTTAGCGTCTGAAAAATCGATTAGCGGGATTTTGTTTGTTTGCAAAATATCGCCATTATTGTACAAACTTTATATTTATCATTGTTTCTAATTTTTCTTAAACCATTCCAAAAATTATGCTAAAATGTGTCGATTAAGCATAACTTAACTTAATGATATTCCGCCAGGGACAAAAATGATTTATGTATTAGCAAAGCGGCAATTACAAAGCTCAATACAACAATACAATATTGTATACATACAAATTTAGATCATTATTTGTACTTTATAGGTACATTTACTTTTTTTATTTTAGAGATTTTTGCGATGCACACTCGGCAGCGGCAACACTGAGCAGCATTACATATTTTTTTGGAGCAGATACTTTATTTTAAGTAAATGATTCAGTTTTAGATTAAAATTTAACAATCCGTTATCTCCATAACAGTAAAGAAGTTTATTTTCAATCAGATCCATTCTTAGATGTTTCTCGCCTTATCACGACTCATCAGTATGGCTGAAAGCGGTATACTATGCAGAGAACATCATAACTACTTAGTAGCTATAGATGGGTGTAAACATTATAAACCTTAGACATTGTCGATAGAAACATAGATAAATCAAATTCAAAGAAGTAGTCCATTTCTCAAAGAGACTTTATTTAATTTTTAAAAATAGATAAATCACCTTTAAATCCATACAACTTATGAGGAGACAAAAGCTAAGATGTATGGATCAATCCCTTATGTCTTTAGAAAAAAAGTGCGTGATCTTCCAGCGTTCAGCACCATTGTATTGGCATTGACTCCATTGTTCTTATTATTTTCCTACGACCACCTATGAAAATGAGAAAAAAAGCACGGTTAACTTGGCTCGAAAGCGCCGAATATCACACGCGTGTTGAAAGAAAATATTTCAACTCTAGAGTGGAAATACAAGGCACACTATTTAATTTAAACATATGATGCCAATTCGACAGACCACACCTATTTATTAAAACGAACAAATTTTAGAAAGCAGTTTAGTTTATTTATCACGTATTTGTCGAGTGATTTAGAATTAGAGTGTGAAAATACGCCATCTGAAATTATAAAAAAGTTAAGAATATACTGGAAAATCTATTACCAGTCAAAACAAGCCCCTCTGAAGAGAATGTCATATTAAACTTAAACAAAAAATGTTTATGGGCCGCCATAGCGTAGAAACTAGAGCTACGACCTACAAATCGAATAATCCCGGGTTCAAATCGCATCAAAAGCATTTGACTTTTTTTATAAAAACATTAAATAATTTATAGAATTATTTTGAATTGAAAACTTTCTTGTTGGGTGATTTTTTTAAATTTATGTTTATTGCATCTGTCCTAGATTAAATAAAAAAATTCATTCAACAAGGAAGATCTCAATTCAAAATAATTTTATAATTTATTTAATGTTTTTATAAAAAAAAGTCAAATACTCCTGATGGGATTTGAACCTTTGGCCTTTTGATCTGTCAAATTGGCATCATATGTTTAAATTAAATAGTGTGCCTTGTATTTCCACTCTAGAGTTGAAATATTTTTTTTAACTCTAGAGTTGAAATATTTTTTTCACAAATCAAAGGTTTTTTTTAATAATAATTCTTTGTGGTCGTAGGAAAAAAGTGTACATTACTCATGTGAAAGTGATTATTCTAAAACTCGGAGAATTTCCGCACTCGGCTGACGCCTTGTGCTAAATATCTCCTCGTTTAAAAAGTATCACTTTCATCACTTGTTATGTAATATACTAATTTTTACATTTTTTCATTGCGCGGTATATTCACACTGGCAATTATACTTGGTGTTTTTAATATTGTGGATTTATTATTCTTGGCAGACCTGGGCAAAGCACTCAAAAAAGTGCTTCGAGCAGCTATGCCCATTGTAAAAGTAATTTAATACAAGAAATCAAGCACCATTCTAAGTGCTTGTAATTATCAATTACGAGGAAAGTAATATTGAGTGCTTGCAAGCACTTTAAATGGCTGTCATGCGAAATTCAATTATCAATTACCAAGCACTTTTTATAAAGGGCTTCAATTACCAAATACCGAGCTCTATATTTTAAAAGTGCTTGCAAACACTGTGCTCGAACTTTTTCAAGCATTTTCGAGGCAATTACTGCCCAGCTCTGTAGTTAGCCATTAAATAATTAGTGATTGAATTATGTAATTTTTTTAATTTTGCAACATTGATTGGTCTATTAGCAGGCGTAAGAATGACAAAAAACAAAACTTGTATGCTTCTACCTAAAATTTGATAGATTACCCGCACAATAATAAATAATCCATACAGTGAGTGGTTTTGATAGATATTTAAATAGTACATTTTTAACAATCGTTTATTATGCATTAATTTATAATATTACATAACTTTTTTCTTAAAGTTGCAAACAATGTTTAAATTGTTCTGAGAGATTAAGTATGCGCGCAGTATAACAGCGAGGCAACACCCAAGAACCTAAATAGACAAAGCGCCGCAGGCGAAAACTTTTCTGGACTGCGCCAACATAAGAAATTTTGCATTAAAAAGGATGAACAAGCACATAGCAAAAATTAGTTTTCTCTTTTCTTTATTATATTTTTCAATATTATCTTTCTTAATACTCTGTAAAATTGCCAGATTCTTTATTGACATTTAAAGAAAAATAATATACAGTCGTGCCAAACCAATATTAAATATTCTTATTATTAAATTATAACTAGTGAATAAAAGAATTTATTTCAGCCATAAAACAAAAAAGATTTTCTAAAATCGACCGTGATTAAAGTTGTAAAGTTGTATTTGTAGGTCATCTACAACGAGTTTTACATTTACTAAAATCGAACTTAAAAATATAATTAATATAACTTTAAGATAGTAGGTACAAGACCTAATATTGATCCTTGTGGAACTCCGTATATTATTTCTTTTTCAGAACTTTTTCTATCATTTTCGAGTTCGAGTTAAGTTATTTACGACATCCTAAATAATTTTGTAGTAATTTGTGTGTATTTCCCCGTATCCCAAATCACTGAAGTTCCGACAAATTTTATTAAGCAAACACTAAACTAAAAGGAAAACAAATAATAAAACAATAAGAACCTCCTTTTGTCGGTAGTGAAATATACAGCATTTCACGTTAAACCCTTTTAAAGGCATATTCTTCAATAGAAATTCCTTTTTATCAAGTTATAACTGTTCCCGGCTCATCAATCAAATCGGTTCGAGCGTCGAAATGTGTCCCCAAGGCTCGCTTAGCGTCGGTTGGCGTCGCCTTTTGATTTATCCCTCCATTGTGGCTCAAAGTCGCATCACGAGGACTGCGACACTGTATGAATGTAAAATTACTGTGCTTTTTTGGGGGTTATAATAGCTGTAATTTCTTCGAATGATTAGAACGATTTGTTAAGAAAGGAATATTTGGCGGGAATATAAAGTACCTTTCCAGTCATTTTAATAGGAAATCTGTCTCCACATCGCCGACATTTTAATCTACACAGAGCTCGGCAAAGCACTTGAAAAAAGTGCTTTAAGCACCAAGCACAGTAACTTTAACGATATGGTTTGATGGATTTATATGTCTTAACGCCAATTTTTTTAAATAAAATAATAAGAACACAATATAATTACAAAATACTTGAAAATTGAATAAAAGAATATTTGCCAGTGTTAGCTAGGCTATAATAGCCAAGCCGGCGTTTTAAACTTTATCAAAGGTATTTAATTGAATTTCACGTATATTATATTATAGCTAACACAAATTAGTGGATAGAAAGAAATTGAGTGGGCTACCAGATCCTCAGACCTTAACCCTGTGAACTTTATTCAGATCCGATCAATTTTAAATCTAGAATTATTTGCAACCTCTTCGGTGACTAATCAATAAAAACGGTTAGGTAGGTACTCTTGCTTTAAAATACAGTAAAGCCAACCGTTATTCAGTGGCGTAGCCAGAAAATATGCACGGGGGGGGGCTGAGTGGGCGTAAGTAGGACATTGATTTTTCTGGCAAAAGGGAGAGTCGGGACTACATGTATTTTATGATGTTGTATCTAGCGAAGAAGGCGGAAAAGCGCTGCAGGCGAAAAATTTTCGGGGCCCCGCCCAAAGTTCGTTTAAAATTCACCTAACTACTATCAAATTTCGAAAATTAAATTATAACCTATCCCCCTCTGCACTGTTGGTTTAAATTTGTTTTTGTAAATCTTTTTTTTTAATTTTTTTTTGATATTCCTAGCTAGCTCTTTATTTTAAAAAAAAAACAATTTTTAATATTTGTGAAAAATATGAATATTGGTGTCATTCCAAAATTTTAACATAAGACGTATGTATTACTCTAACCAGCGTTTTTCGGGCTCGGTTTTTCATGATTAAAAATAAAGTAAATACCGCTCACTACGCCAATATTGATGATTTTTTCAAAAATCATGTATTTTAGGAGCGTAGATCTAAGAGCAGTTTTTAGTGCAAATGCTTTGGTTTTGAAATACTCCTTCGTAAATGTCATTTTGTGTAAGTATTCATAATAAAGCCCTCGTTTCTTTCCGCACTATTTTTTATATTATAAATTAACACACTTCCTCCATAAAAAATGTTTCAATTAAAATGTTTACTTTAATTTTTCTGTTTTAAAATAAATACCTAGATAAGTACCTAATTGTTTTTTGTTTTTGCTGTAAAAATATTTTATTGCACGAGTTATATTTTTGTTGATTTAAAATAGCTCTAAAAAAGGGAAAATGGAACAGACAAAAATAGAAAAATATCTACTATAAAATATTATTCTTTTTACTCGTTTTCCTTTAAAATTGCATCATACGTCAATAACTAAAACGATATGCGTCCGAAACCCTAATCTCTATATAAAACAGGACTTTTAGAAGTAAAGTTTAAAAACTAAACGTTTCCTACAAGGCCTTTGTAATCTAAGCCAAGAATACTTTATTTAAAGATTTAAATTAAGAGTCCAAGCGTGAGACGAAAAATCAGGTTGCAATTAGACTTTTAGACCCGAGCACCTAAGCTCGGGGGGGGGGGCAGCTTGACAGCCCCCTTAAATACGCCACTGCCGTAGCTTGACAGCCCCCTTAAATACGCCACTGCCGTTATTGATATTGATATTGAAGTCTTGAACTTATACAGGAGAATATGTTTTTAGTTTCTAAAATAAGCCGATAAAATAATAATTGTGTTAATTGAAAACGTCACCTGATCTAACATAATTGCTATACACATAACTAGGAAGATAATGTGCTTCGCATGAATTATCTATCTACATTTATTCCCTATTTCCTCCTTAGCATTTGTTCTTCACAGAGTATTTTTTACTAAATTAATTTTTACCAATTTTATCATATATTTTGTTTGATTTACTACAACCTGTTCTTATCTACAACATTAAATCTGTTAAGATAAAAGTAATTGTGTCGGTCTGTTTTAAAATCCTGTTTTAATATACTTATCTCTTCATAAACTTTATCCTTTTATTCCTTAGATATCATTTGTGGCATTCTATGACGTTTAAAATCCAACATCGTATATAAAATTTCAACTAAAATAACATTACCTAGACACGTTCTAATATTGTTATTTCATTAGATTTTTTTAAGACGTTGAAACTATCATCGCTATAAAAAGAAAATAGTTACTGATATTCCCTAAAATGTACCACCAAACATGTTATATTACAATAACATTTTTGGTGGCACAAAGATTTTTTACCACCACAATTTACTAACCAGCAATATTTGCTCACAATCAAAGGTGCCTGATTAGTAAATTAAAAATTAAGGTAACCGGGCCAGTATGATTGTGAGAAAATATTCCTGTCAATGTCGTATGACACAGTCAAAATTAATTGTGGTTAAAAATATTAGTACAATTCAACATTTAGCTGTTAGGTAACCGAAGACGATATTACTTTCCCTATTTCAGATTGATATTATTAAGTTTTATTTCCTCAACATCACAAAGTAATAGGCCATGAATATAAGTGTCCACCACGACACTATAGAGGTTGCCCCGGGTTACATGCACAGAGAAAACAGTATTGTAGTATCAAAGAGAAACTGATTAAATCAATGGTAGACTATTTGCTATTCCTGAATAACTGTTCTGCTTGTTTTAATGCTTAACCTATTGTTGTTTCATATTAATGATAATCATTTATTTAACTATAAGATCTCATTGGTTTATATGAATATGCCATTGGTTTCAATAAAAGGATATATTTGGCAAAAAGCATTTAAAGAAGCATTTATATTTAAACACCATTGCCTTTCAATAAACTATGATTGTGGCAAAATAAGCTACAATGCGTTCAAATATTTATTATATTGTAGGATTACTTTTGTAGTTTTAGTTCTTGAAATCCCCAACAGGACCTTAATTCTTGATTCATAGGAGTAAATCTTCCCATGGGGATATACAATTTCTCTCGTGAAAATGGTGATCTCGTATTCTTAAATACATTTCGTACGGAAAGTTTCCAATAAGACCATTGGAATTCCAGTTTAACTCCGTGGAGACATTGCGACCGAATCATTTCCCCAAGGGAATAAATTCTACCGCTTAAAGAATTAAGGCCCATCAAACAAGTAAAACTTCCATAAAACAATGCACTAATATAGAACTCGTTTATTGTTATAAAATAAACAAAGAAACAACGCATAGAAAAATACCATAGGAGGCAAGGCGACGACGCGACGGCAGCCAAAAGAGGAATATGTCGTTCATCCCCGCTACGCGGGTGGAGAAATATAGATTGTAAACAAGCGTTGGATAACCTAAAATCAAACGTCAAAAGCTTGTATTTCATATGCAGGGGAGCCTTTTAGAAGTCACTGTAGACGGGGAGGAGTTTTTTTAACTTTTCCTTTATGTTACGATTTAAAGAATTCTAGAATACCTCCGAATGTCACATTATTACAATATTATATGATTGCAATGTTGCGTTTACAAAATGTTGTTTGGCGGGGTGTAACGATGCCCATGGCAATCGTAGGCTCCGGTTACACATTTATTTAGAGAGAGAAATATATATTTAATATGTTTTACACGTTTTTTTTCTTTATTTTGTGCAATCGGATAACTTGCGTCCTTAAAAAAAATATTTTAAAATTAATAAGTTTAATCAATAAATTTTTTAATATTAAACTTTCAACAATCACACTAACGTACTACTTACAGAATTACAACTTTTAAACAAACTTAAAATATTGAAATTCGATATTTGGAGTAGCGTTTTATTTTTTTTTGTAATAACATATTATTAAAAAATTAATTAAGAAAGCAAAAGAATTCCCACAAGCTCATTTTTATACACTATAATTATTTGAAAGGATAAGAATAGAACAAGTGTCAAAGTAGCACTCCAAACATTTAATTTCCACTTTTGGCTTAAACCCTGTACTCCTAAAAATGAACTGAAAACTTTTTTAAGTTTCGAAATGGGTAGGTCTTGGCCTTGGATGTTCTAATATCTTTCCACTGCTAAGTTCTGATAGAAGGTCATAATCGTGCACTTTTACATTTTGTTCTACACTTCTGTAATTATCAATCTTTTCCTGAACCTTTTTTGAAAAGTACTTAAGGAGATCTTCTTGATCGAATATAACAGCCCTAAAATATTATAAAAAGCGGTATTTTTTATTCCTGGCGTCTTGTAGACATCTACTACAAAAATTTAAGTCTCTCTCTGTCAAAATGATAATATTATTTAAATGCAAAGTGAATACAAGTGAAAGTAATACATTTGTGACATTTTGCAAACCAACAAAATCCCGCTAATTAATTTTTCAGATGCTAAAATCTCAGCACTGGCTGATGCCTGAAACCAGATTTTGGATACGCTGGAAGTAATTATTATATTTGCCGCTGAATATGAAACAGGTTTTCACAAAATTGTGTGTGTGTATTCCGAGAAAATCACGTTTGAAATATCGTTTAGCGGGATTTTTTTTGGTTGGGAAAATGTCAGTATTAATTTATCTACAAGCGTAAAAGTAATCCACTTTTTCCGAAAATCGATAGGAAATATTGACATTTTTGTTAATATTATTTAAAGAAAAAGTCAATATTTCCTTACACTTAGTCGTTGGGCAACGGAAAATAACTGTTAGGAAATATTTATTATTGTACCGTAAGGAAATGTTATTTCTGTACGGCTACTTGTAAACTAAAATTTGTTAAGCTTGACAATTCAATATTACTGTGTTTCCATAGTTACAACACAAATATTTAATGGCATCCTTTATTTGTGAACAAAGTTAATAATATTTATTTCAAAATTTTAACAAGTTGATTGTAATAAGTTATGTCCTTTTAATAATTTTCGATTTACGGAAAAATATACTTCGTAGAAAAAGCCACAATCCCGGACTCCGCATTGCCAGTCTCGGCTTGCGCATCGACATCACATATATACAATATACATATACATATACTATATTGCCAACACAAGCAGCCGCACGAAGCAAGAATACACTCATCGTGCAATTCAAAATAACCTGAGTTGGGGTCCGAGGTGCTTGCGCAGTAGGGAAAATATTAGGCAACCGACACGATTTCTAACAGAACGTAAACAAAACCCAAGGTCTCTTGAACAGAACGGCTCGCCGCGCCGTTGTATTCTTATTCGTCGCCATCTTTTGTTTCGTTCATTCGTGTGTGGTTTTAATTTCCAAGTTTTGGGTGTTAATATTTATAAAACTTTACATTAAACATTTTTTTTTTGTTAGTTTGTAAATTGTTAGTCGTTTCCATCTTTTTTTACGTTGTATTCGTTTGGATGTTCCGTGTGACTGTGTGTGATAGTGGATATTATTTTTGAGTTTTGGGTGCGTATTTAGGTAAAAAACTTTACCAGACATTTTGTTATTGTTAGCGATTTGTGTCTCAAGATGGGTAGAAAAAAGTGCATGATCCTTTTTTGCACGAATCGCGGTTCAATACCAGGAATAAGGTATTTCAGGTATGTAAAATATTGGTTACTTAGTTTTATTTGACCATAAACTGTACACACCCCGAACTAACGGGTGAATTTAAATAAAAGCTTGTAAAAATATTTTGAAAGTCGGCCCCGTCAAATGTTTACATCAAGAAGCAAATTTCAGAGCTGCGCAAACTCAACGGACCCTGATCATCTGCCTACAGTGGTGTCATCATCGAATTATGGTATTAGCAATATAGTGTATATGTGATCGACATACAATCTTTACGGTCATCCGGGAATGTTCAGCTTTTCCTACTAGGTATACAATGTGCTATTAACACTATAGTTACATAAAATGACATTTTAGACACTGACAACCAATTTTAAAAAGTCTAAAATAATGTAAATTGCCTGTTATGATCATTTAAAATTTTACACCATAAGAATTTAAGGAAACAGGTGGACCCGAACGCGCTAAAATTTCCCGGGGCCACGCCCAAAGTTCGTTTAAAATGCACCAACTACTAAAATTTCATCAAAATTATTAAAATTTGTTTTTGTAAATTTTTTTTTTAATTTTTTTTTTATTTAGCTGGCTGGCTCTTTATTAAAAAAAACATTTTTATATTTGTGAAAAATATAAATATTGGTGTCAATCCAAAATTTTAACATAAGACGATAATGACTCTAACTAGAGTTTTTCAGGCTCGGTTTTTGATAATTAAAAATAAAGTAAATATCGCTCACCACGCCCAAATTGATGATTTTTTTAGAAATCATGTATTTTAGGAGCGTAGAGCTAAGAACAGTTTTTGGTTCAAATTCTTAGGTTTTGAAATACTCCGTTTTGTATATTCATAATAAAGCATTCTCGTTTCGTCCCGCACTATTTTTTTAATTATAAATCTTTATACTTTTTCAATAAAAAATGTTTCAATTAAAATTTTTACTTTAATTTTTTTCTTTAAAAATAAATACCTACCTAATTGTTTTTTGTTTTTGTTGTAAAAATATTTTATTGCATTGGGTTATATTTTTAATGATTTAAAATAGCTCTAAAAAAGGGAAAACGTAACAGACAAGTATATAATAGAAAATACTATAAAATATTACTCTTTTCATCATAAATCAATAACTAAAACAATATGCGTCCGAATTCTTAATCTCTATATAAAACAGGACTTTTAGAAGGAAAAATTTAAAAACTAAACGTGCCCTTTGTAATCTAAGCCAAGAATACATTATTTAAAAATGTAAATTAAGAGTCCAAGGTTAGACGAAAAATTAGGTTGCAATTAAACTTTTAAACCCCGAGCTCCTAGGCTGAGGAGCCACTACCAAGACCCAGTGGCGGCTCGTGATATTTATCGTAGGGTGTGCGCAGCAGGCAAAAAGCGCCGCAGGCGAAAATTTTTCGAGGTTCCACGCCCCTTTTCACCTTTGCATCGATTTTCTTTGTGCTTTTTATCCAAAAAAATAAAAAAACGCAGTTTTTAAATGGGATTTAAATTTTCTTTGTTTTAGCACCAAATTTATTTTTTATTTTTTAAAAATTTCCTTTGGAAATCGAATGTCGAAAATTTATTTATAATGTCCTCTACAGAATTTTGGTCCATAACTATATCACTTCGTGTGACACAATCCAAACTACTAGCCATTATTAATTTAAAAACAACACAAAAACATCCACAACACCGTCAATAAACTCCAAACTTAAAAACAACACAAAAACATCCACAACACCATCAATAAACTCCAAACTTATCTAATCGCGTCAAAAACTCATAAAACAATCATATTAAATTATTGAAGTGTGTATTCAGATAGCGCACGGCGACCCCTCTCATCGGGCGATTAACCGAATATTCCCGATCAATCCGCATAAGGAAAATCGCACGAAAATCCATCCATAAGAGCGCCGAACGAATACATACTACAGCAACTCGCGTCTATATTCTAGTCTGCTGCGAAGGTCAGGCGGATGGCGGGACATTTAAAATTAAGGTTGAAATGGATTTCATTATTTTTTACGTCACGCTTCATTACAATTCTTGCTGGACAGTTGCATCCAATTTTATTGGAACCCTTAACTTTCGGTTGTCGCGCTTTCTGTGCGTTTTTAATATTTTCAGTGTACCTTCCTGAACGGTGACAGACATATCTTTTTATTTGTGATTTGTTAGGAAGAGTCGTTCTTGATTGTACAATAACAAATGATGACTGACTATTTGCCTCTATTGTAAGCTTCCACTTTTTAAAATCTTCAACGGAATTAAATTGCAGGTCTTCTTGTTTTATTGTTATATCATGGACATCAACAAAATGAAGATCCAGTTCAGCCAAGGATAAAAACAAACTTCTACATAGAGGGCATGTAATTGTCTTTAAAGGTGATTGTATGAAGACTTTGTGTTTTAATTTCATGTGAGCACTAATATTTGATTTTGTACTGCATTCCCTTCCCCATTCTGTGCACACATAAACTGTTCTACAATTTAAAAAATGACGGTTAGGTTTTTACTTTCAAAATATTTAATATTTTGTGTCAGCCGCATGCAATAACAAAACTTACTGATTAATTAATAACTTGCCCCTCCATTTTAATTATGCCCCACAAGGCTACAAATAAACAAACCGGCAAACTGTTCTTGTAAGAAAACATAATACCTCGACTATGACTCATCACCGTGAAGTAAAAAATAATTAAATCCATTGCAACCAATAGTTTAAATGTCCCGCCATCCGCCTGACCTTGGCAGCAGACTAGAATATAGACGCGAGTCTACAGCACACAGCCGGTGAGTCTGCCCACGCGCTCGGTCGCACTTGAAGTCTTACGCCTTCGCCATTGTTATATATTATACCTACAAGTTCTTTATTTCAGTTTCCTAAATATTTTTTTAAATAAGTATAAATTTTATTTTTGCTGGTGCTTGACTTTCTTAGGCAGTGCGCGCGCACGAGCGCACTTGTTGACGAGCCGCCCCTGCCAAGACCTATAAACTTTTCTTATATACCTACAAATTGTATTAAGACCTATAAACTGTACTAATACCTATAAACTGTGCTAAAAGACCTATAAATTGAGCTAAGACCTATAAACTGTGCTGCTAGATAGTTTCTTTTGATCTTTCAGTACCTAAGTTTTGTTTCTAGAAAAAATTAATATTTTAAATCCTAGAATGGATTTCGTTATCTGTGGGAAAGCAATGCTTACCTGAAATCCTTTTTGGTAATCACATACATTTCAGTAGTTTCAACTGCAAAGTAGGTAAATTCATAAATATGGGGTGCTGTAGTAAAGGCTCCTATCAGCCCAATTTCATCTCCGTCTTCTAAATGAACCAATTCTTCGCCGTCTTTGGTAATCATCGCTACAGTACCAGATGATATGAAGAAAACGTCTTCGGCAATATCACCTGAAATTAATGACAATTGGTTGTATTTCTAGAAACAATTGCTTTTAAAGGTGGTGGATAGGTACCTAATTTTATATAATAAATATTTTGGAAACTAAAATTGGGTTAGATCCTTATATTTAAGACTTAGGAATTTGTGCTAGTGTTTTGTACAGGCCTTTTAGAGACGTCCTTAGTGGCAGTCAAAGTTGCCTAGTTTAAAATCTTTGCACAACCCGACATTAAACATGTCATTGTATCTTTGTCATTGTATCTTATTTAATTTTTTAATAATTTATTTAATATTTTAATTTTTTTATGCAATCAGAATATAACGAAAACAGATCACGCAATCTTCACAGACGGTTCAAAGATGGACGTTGGTGTGGGAGCCGGGGTCTTTTCCGAAAGTTTACAAATACAGAAATCGTATAGACTCCCCAACTATTGTAGTATTTTTCAAGCGGAAGTACTGGCAGTAGAGAAGGCGGTCAATATCCTGCAAGAACACCTTGGCTTGGGAGTAGCCTCGTCAATCACCTTCTTCAGTGATAGTCAGGCGGCGATTAAGGCAATCTGTTCCAGCAGCGTCAAATCAAAGCTCGTAAAGCGATGCCGCAACAATCTATGCACACTTGGCAACCAACATCGGGTTATTCTGTGCTGGGTTCCTGGACACTCCAAAATAGATGGCAACGAGGCTGCCGATGCGCTCGCAAGAGAGGGCGCAGGCATGCCAGCTGATCTAGCAGACAATACAGTGAACAAACCACTGGGATTGGTCAAAGAGGAGATTGACTACACGGCCAAGCAGCTTGCACAGAACAGATGGACAGGGTTGACAACCTGTAGTACATCCAGGCAACTGTGGCCCACATTCGATAAAAAGAGAACCGCAGAGCTATTGAGACACAGTCGAAAAGACGTGAGAAATATTACTGCGGTTGTTACCGGACATTGCCTCTTCGGTAGACATGCCGAACGTATGCAAATACCCACTAACGACTTCTGCAGAAGCTGCAGAGATGAGGAAGAGGAAGAAAGTATTCAACATTTTCTGTGTGAATGCCCTGGCCTCGCAAGAAGGAGGTTCACTACTCTGGGTGAATCATCTTTCGATAGCCTGGAGGAACTAAACAACTTACAACTTGGACGGCTGAGCAGATTTCTGACCAGTAGTGGCTGGTTTGAATGAGTTGTTAAAATCCTTCCGCGGTAACGTCGCATAAACCATCAGTGATCTGATGAAGGTGGGTTCTACGGAACACGTGTGGTATCACAACGGACCTAATCAGGACTACGTGAGACCGTTTGGTCAGAACCAAGGGTCTGCCACTCTTACCTAACCTAACCTAACCTATGCTATAACTTTAATAAAAAAAATTCTTAACAACGAACGTATTTTTCTAATAAAACAAAAACTTAGTGCTGCTACCTCCAAATGTTCTGCTCGCTCTCTCCCCTCATGACTTACAAGGCACGGCACGCCACTGGACGTCCTATATATCACTAATAAAACATACATTTACCTGTTTTTACAATAACATCATTTGGTAAGTAAACAACCTGTCGTGCACTGCCAATTATAGCTCCCACTACACTTCTGGGAAAGGCCTTAAAAAGTTCTACTTTGGTGATTAATTTTCTAGCACCGTACAACAACAGCTCCTGGCGTAAATAAGCTGATAAAGTTGCAAAAATTGCCTGTTCGTTAAAAAAGTGGTTCTGATACTTATATTTGTAGTATTCGATAAGTCGATTTCTTAATGCCTAAAAAATTAATTAAGTAATTATAACAGTCGCGTCTCGCGGTCTTAAAAAATGGTGAAGAGCTAGGTATAGTGCGGGTACTTAAACAAACATTGACTAAAAACCCGTGTAACAAAACGTCTCTCTTATCCTCATCTGTCCAACGACTGAAAGGAGTTTCCCACAAATTACAAACTATGTCATTAATTGGGTTCATTTTTAAAACACAAAACTAAGTATGTACGTACACTACTGAATTAACTCAAAAATAAAAACAAAACCTTTTAATCACACAGTAAATCACGTAAAAGTTTCGCGAAGCCTCAAAATAAATACCCAAACCAATGCTAAAACAATCGTGCATACGACTGATCTATTTTTAAATTACCCTTCATCATAATGCAAACTATTAGATGCTGTTTGCGTGACTGACGTCACTTACCATAGCAACGGTGAATATCAAAGCCATGTTAGGCGTTGGGTCTTCACTTGCTTTGAGCTAACGGACACGGTCGACTGTTAATTAATATTATTAATTCGAACATAATTATTTTTTAAGGGCTAGATTGGTAGCTGTATTACATTAATATTTAATATAGTCCAAAAACCTTCCTTCTGGTTTTATTTTTTTTTTGTGAAGAGCCCCTTCACCTACTTCGCCTGACGAGCCGCCACTGCCGTTAATAAATTGAAACAATTAACAATGTTCTTCGATAAATATACATTTTAGTCCAATCGAAAAATAGAACTGAAAGAACCTTTAATTTACGCTCCACTGGGTGGTCACTTTTTTATCCATTTTTCGTAACGTTGATGAAGACTCCATCTTTTGAAATAGAAAATAAATTGATATCTACATTGCAAAAATATTATAGTTAACTTCCTATTAAAATATATTACCTGAGGTAACCTTTTTTGTCGCATGAATACTTCAAGTTGCAAGAGATATTCTTCGTATTTGCTTTCGGAAATAGTGACGACGCTGAATATTTTTAGAATACATGCTATAACATACAGAGTCCATATTCGACCTAAATAAATATCAAAAAATGAATGTGATTGATTAACATGGGGATGCAGAAGATTAGCTTAACCGCGTATCAAAAAGACAAAATTGAATCAGAGCCTGGCAAGGGCAGCTTGGTATTTGCAATAAACATC
Organism: Polydrusus cervinus; assembly: GCA_935413205.1. NCBI lineage: Eukaryota > Metazoa > Arthropoda > Insecta > Coleoptera > Curculionidae > Polydrusus > Polydrusus cervinus. The sequence continues at coordinate 19,569,253 of OW284514.1, read as the reverse complement.
TTTAGGCCAGGAAAGGAATAAAGGTCCACACCACAGCTCTGCTTTTGTCGACATGGGAACTGGTAAAAATACCAATTAAACCAGGGATGTTGTGTTGGGGTTTAGTAGGGGAGAGGGAGGCAAGAGTAAACAGGTGGGCAAGAGTAGACAATACAATAACATTTTTAATTAATAATTTTTTCGCTGCCAATGGTCACAGTAGTGCAAGCCATGTGCTTTAGTTCTCTGTGCAACTTTGGTTTGAATTTCCTAAAAAACTAAGCCGAAAATAAGGTAAATTTTTTTTTAATAGTATACGATGTAACAATAAAGAGATAATTTAGATCGTTTAGTCGCTTGTACTAGTTCATTTTTACTTCTTACCATTTTTTTACGAAATCTTTAAAATCTAACCTATAAATTCATGTTGGTTGCGCGTTGTTAAAAAGGCTGACTTATTAAAAAAATTTGTTTTTTGGGGCAAGAAAGAGTGAATGTGTTCACTCTTGCCTCTTGAAAAATATGAGATGAAGAAGGAGGTGTATCGGGTATAAAAACAAAAAATAAAATGGTTAACAAACAAATAATATGGTGGGATAAAGGATGAAATAAAAGTATGTAATGGAGAAGCAGCTGGTGTACCTGGTATAAAAACAAAAAAAAAATAGTGAATAAAATAAAAATAAGTGATAAAGAGGATTATTGCGAATGTATTTATTGTAGCGGTAAATATAGTCAGTCAAATGAGAAATGTGTCATCTGTGGTTTATGGTCACATGAAGACTGCACTAGGGTTGCCAACCGTCCTCTATTCCAGAGGACAGTCCTCTTTTCTATCGGTCTGTCCTTTTTTCTCTAACATATAGAAAATGTCCTCTTTAATTACCTACCTACTAAACTCGAAATATAAAAATTATTTTAATTTTCAGGACAAATATTCAAATAAAAAATAACCGAATTTAAACTTATATAGAAAATTGTTTGTTTTATTTCAAACATTTATCTCTACTTATTTTATTGATTTTTTTTGTTTGTCTTGGTGGTGGAACCAACCATGAACTACCAAAAACGATAAAGGTTTATATTGTTTGTCAATATATAATACAAGAGTTTTTCCTATTTCTCTAAAAACAAGTTGAAAAAACTTTGCTCGCGCCCCCCACCCACTGTAAAAGTTCTGGATCCGCCACTGGGTCCTCTATTTTAAATATTAAAAGTTGGCAACCCTAGACTGCACAGACGTTGAACCTTTTGATGACGTTTTTACTTGTGATTTTTGTCGTCCTACCTAGGATCTTTCTTGTTGTTTGCTCTTGCCTCATACCAGAGAGGCAAGAGTAAACTTTTGGAGTTTTCAAAATATTTTTGTGTTATTATTTTAGAGTTTAAAGAATTTATACATATATTTTTATGTTACTGGTTTACCAAAGATTGTTCTATGCTAAGCAAGTTTATTTCAGGTTCTGCGTTATAATAAAAAAAAAATATCAAAGCTTAAGTGTTCACTCTTGCCTCCCTCTCCCCTAAGTACATAGAAAATCACTAAAGTCAGTTATATTTATCGTCGTTTGATGTCCTTCTTTGGGTCTTTTTAAACAAATAATGAACAGGCTCAGTGTTGCCACAAAATTTTTTTGAATCGTAACAGATTAGCTTAAAAACCGTAACAGATTGACTAAAATAGTAACAGCATTATAGAATATCTCTTCTCGTAATCCAAAAGACTTCTAAAAAAAAAGGTCAGCACCCCTACACAACATACGGATAGGACGAACCTGAAGAAAAGTTATAACTAACAAACCACAAAAAGAGGTCCTTTGTCCTCCTACCCAAAAAAAAAATCACACCTCAAAAAAACGTAACGGATTGCTTAAAGGCGTAACAGCGTAACAGATCCTTTAAAAACATAACAGGTCTGTTATAATTGTAACAGATCGATAACACTGAACAGGCTGTTTAGAAAGTATTGACTCGTGTGTGGTGAAAATTTTCTACTTGTGAAAGAGTCAAACTTTTGTAAAGTAGGTAACGTTATAAGTATAAGATGAAAGCCAGTACCTTTCCTGCAAAATGTGTTTAAAAATCATACAATTTTACTTATTGCCTGTATTTTCGAAGTTTTTTTGTATATACTTTCCTATAATCATTGTTATAACAAGCATTGTTTTTTCGACAACGTGACTCGTTGTAGCAGGGTGAATGCCTTCACCAGCACCAAAAAAATGGCAAACGATGCAAAGCATGCATTCTGCATATGCTCGAGGAATTGAGACTCCACTGCCTGGGTGAATGTTTGCTGACTTTACCCTAAAATAGAACAAAACACTTAAGGGTCTATCATCGCTTATGGATGTGCATCACGTTAAAAAAGACAATAATTTAATTAAAAACAGATTTTAAAAAACTATAGGTATGTTAAATAAAAACATCTCCATAATAATCGGTCAAATCCCCATCTACAATTTAAAGTTTAAAAAGTCATGGGGGTTATGACTCCCATGGCATTCCCCTCCCCCTTTTCCCGCTTTTATTATCACTAAAATCTTACTTAAAATTAAAATTTTGCGATAGGGATGTTCCAATACACTAAAAGTCTCGATACGGATCATTTCCTTAAGTATTTATACAGGGTGGGGACTTTAACTGGAATAAATTTGATATTATTAAAACTGCTGAAGTTTTAATGGAACCACAGTGTTGCCATAGCGCAGCAACTAGTAAAGATAGAATTTTGTAAATTTGGGATCTTACTAAATTTGACACGCCCAATTCACTGCAATAAAAATAAATTGGGCATTCCATTTAAAATAACAAAATTACTACGTGTAGCGCAAAGCTGAGAAATTTGACAACTACGCCGACATCATAATCCAATTCCGCATGCTCCAATACCCCCACATACCAAATTTTGTAGGCGCAACTTCAACAAATTTAATAATATCGAATTTATTCCAGTTAAAGTCCCCACCCTGTACACAAGCCGATACGTATCGATGTGAAAAGGATCAATACACATCCCCCCTCCCCCCGATAATACCTAACCCCCCCCCCCATAAATAAAGTAATTTCTAATTAAATACAAATTATATACAGGATCGGACCTTATCGATATTCGCACAGAAGTGTTAGATACCTACTCATTAAGAATCGGATCATAAATATCGACTATCGGGAAGTAAAATATCGATTCTCCAATTATCGAATCGTATATCAAACATCTTTATTAGGCTGCATTATTAGCATGAAATATAGAATATTAAAAATGCTTACCATGACTTAATTGCAAACGTCTCTTTTGATAAAACCCACGGGACATAATAAAAGAAACAAGTAAACGTATTTAGCATTATTAGGGTTATGACAAAGAGTCTTAAGCAATCGTAAACCTCCTCACGCATTCTGCAATTCAGTACAATTTGTCTTAAGTAATTAAAGACTGTTCCAGCTCTAAAATATAAGAAAAACTTGATGAAATGATTAATGCACTAACAGCTCTTAACTTAGATAATTTAAAGTTTTAATAAGACCAAATGACTATCTCTTTTGGGGGATTTACCACTCGCAACTGTTATATTATTTATCCCTGTGCTTATTGAATTTAATTCAGGATGGATTGGGAGATGTACATTTTTTACTCTTTTCTGCATTTATAAACCTACTCAAATCCCAGATATACTTTTATTATTATGCGGATGCCCACTCTGAGAATCGAACTTGGACCGACACAGTCGAAAGCAGTTTATGATGCAGAATGCAAGTAATATAACCACGGAATTAGTATTACCGAACGTCTAAATGCAAAATCGGGAGAAAACGATGTTCTAAATCGGTAGAAACCGGGAGATTTGAAAAAGACTCGGATTATTTTTTTTAGTCAACTTTTGAACTACCTCTGAACCACGGAATATTCAAAAGTGACTTCTAAAAAAATTTTCGTTCCGAACCAAAATGGCTTCTAAAGAAAAAAGAAAAACGGCCCCCCAGAAGCAAAAAGTGGCTTCCAAATTTTTTAAAAATCTGTAAGCAAATTGTAAAAATTAAACCCCCCCCCCCCTCCCGTTGCCGACATTTAGCCAGCGTATTCATGTGGCCTTTTCGAAACACAATAATCTTTTGAACGACAAAAGAGATTTGGAATTGCAGTCTCCTAATTTGTTGTGGATCCAGAGCTGTGAAAGTTACCTCAGAATAGTAACTATAGTTACTTTTTTGATACTTTTGCACAAATGTATCTAGATACTTATGAGGAATAGTTACTTTTACCTAAAAGTAACTTAGTTCTTAGTTACTTAGTTAAAGTAACTAGTTATAGTAACTAAGATACTTTTACAGTAACTAGTTACATTGAATATAACTACGATAATTTAAAAGTAACTAAGATACTTTTGAGTAACTAGTTATTTTAATTGTAACTACGAAACTCTAAAAGTAACTAAGATGCTTTTGAACTATACCATAAATTTACCAGGTAGTGATAACTCCTTTTCCTGTACACACTACCACTATTACCATCAGAAAACTAAACTAAGAAGTGTTAATTCGAACAATGAACAAGTAGAATAATATGCTTTCCAAGAAATTTCGCGTTCCAACCAGTTTGCTGTTTGACGCTCGCGACTCGCCGCTCGTCCCTTCGGGAAAATCTGATTAACGGCCGCTGATCGTCCCTTGGTCATCATCTGATGTACGGCACGTGTGCATAATTGGTATCCTAGAGGAACTTTAAAAGTACCTAACTTAGTTACTTTAAAAGCATCTTAGTTACTTTTAAAGTATCTAGTTACTTTTTAAGTGTATAGTTACTCCTAAAAAGTAACTAGATACAAGTTACTTTTCAAAAGTAACGAAGATACAGTTACTTTTAGCATGATTCAAAAAAGAACTAAGTTACTAAGTATCTAGTTACTTTAAGTAACTAAATACTAAAGTTACTTAAGTTACTCACAGCTCTGTGTGGATCACAACGTTTTAACTGGTAAAATATCTCCAATCGTCTTCAGGTGAATACTATAATCATTTGTCACAAAACAGAGCCTTTTGTTTTGTGATTTGTGTCGTCAACAAAATGAGGTACTTAAAACTCTTTGGCCTCTTATTTGCAAATCTGCACCTAACCATTTTTTTTAAAGCAGATGTACCTTTCATATAAATGTTAGGTCGACTGTGGTCGCTGGACTGAAGAAGGTATTTAGTTTAGAGTTCTGACCAATCAAAAACTTTGTCAAATTTTACGAATATTTCGGAAATCACACCAAGAATAAGCATTTTCATTGATCTGGTGTAACCTTCTTTAATTAATTAATTAGAATCAAGGCTACTTATTGCCGCCTATATTAGAAGTACAATCCGTAAGCTTTTGACATTTTACGAATTTTGCAAAAAGTATTCATTGATGGTTTCTTACATTCAATACACCACATACCTTAGCATACAAAACATATTCGTTAAATACATCAGTCGTGTAACATCCGAATAGACTCCAAACTTCAAACACATAATTATATCAGTGACGTAATAAGTATTTAAATACGTTTTTACTATTTTGATAGGTTCTATGACAATTTCTTTAGATTTGTAATTTATGTACCCCGTTACAAAAAATGTTAGGACAATCACAAACTCTAGAGGTGACATAACATATTCGTAAAATAAGAAAAAACCATCTTCTTTAATGCTTTGTTCATTAGTTGTCTTGTATCTCTAAAAATAAAAAAAATAAAAAGTTTTAGTTTCCATAGAGAGCCTTGCCCGGATGTGGGCCTAGTCTAGTTTTGTAATAAGATTTTTGTAGAGTTGAGGTCAACAACCAAATTAATTAAGCTTCTTTTGTGGAAATCCTTACAAGTTTTACAGTTCAGTAGGGGAGACCGAGGAGGGTTGTAACAGAGGAGAGTTGTAACAAAGTCGATTATTTAAAACCTGCTTCGGTTAGCGAACAGGCAACGCCACTAGTTGATTACTTTTTGGGCGCGCCATTTGATGCAGTTCACGCTAAGAGTTTAGTGGAAGTGGTTGTGTACATACCAAGTCTTCACGGAAAAAATCGCCAAAAGTAAGTTTTTAGCCAATATTTTAATTGATAATTTTTTAATACCTATTAAATTAGTACCATTTTGATGTTATTCCTAATATGCAATGGATATTCAAGTTTCATCGCATAATATTGTTTTGTTAGATTCGCCTTGTGTTTTAAAGTTAAGAGCCATTAATCTAACCAAAACATGAGTTGAAACACGCTGTTCCAACTCTCCTAACTTGTTTTTTCTAACTAAGTATAGTGTTTTGTGGTGTGGGCATTGCATGATAAGTTATTATTTTATTGTTTCAGAATGCCTAAACAATATGTGCGCAAGAGGTATAGGGGCATGGCTAGAACCTGTTCCCTCCACATCCAAGGCCCTTAGTTCACTTGCCACTACTTCCAATGACATCTCACCAAAAGTACTAAGACCATTGCCAAAAGCTCCACCAAGAAAAGGAAAACAAACTAATAGATACAATCTGCTGTGCTCACTGATACACCCGTTAAGGATGAAATTGTTGCAATAGAAGCTAGTAAAAAGTTGAAGAACGTGTCGAATCAATATGTTTTAGCGGGGAAAAGAAAAATCTCTAAGAAGGCGAAGGGAAAAAAAACACAATTGAATAATAGTAAAAACAAAAACGATGAGGAAGAGTCCTTTGCCAAGAGACAATCGAATGAAAAATGGGTTCAGTGCGTCGACTGCAAGGGATAGTCCTATGAAGCTTGTGCTAGAGGAGACTTCCAATACGTTTGTCATAATTGTTTATCGGAATAGATTTCGGATGGAACTTATTTTAAACGAAACGGATCTACCAAATGTTAATTAAGGCCGTTAAGTTTATGTTATATTTATTAATAAAGTTTTTTCTGTTCACTATTAATATCGTTTCAATTTTTCTTTCTTTATATCTCCAAATAAGCAGCTGTTACAACTTACCTCGACCTTTGTTTCAACTTACCTCGGTTATAGGAGAGTTGTAACGCGGGGGGTTGTTTCAGTTTTCGATGATTTTCTCATGGACTCTGATAACTTTTTCGTATTTTTATGTTTGGTTTACATAGTATATAGAACTGGCTATCTTAAGTTATAGAGATTATAAAGGGCAATTTTTGGCTGAAATATCCTGAGTAACGTAAAAACTGTTACAACCCTCCTCGGTCTCCCCTACCTCACCCGTCTTATAAAAAACTATATCTATTTTCAAAAAAATTGAATGTAAAATAATCGCACTCTGGTCGTTTTATAACGACATTTATAGTTATTTGCATTACTAGATGCGAAAGTTAATTTTTTGGTGTGAGGAGGTTTTTGAATTGCCGAGGCGAAGCCGAGGTGATTTAATACCTCCGACCACCAAAAAAGGCTTTCGCATCGTGTAATGTTTTAAATTTTTTCTACTACTGTTCTCTGATCAATATATTATTAAGTAATAAACTTTGATTTTGTTCAAATTAAAATAATAAAAAAGTTTTTTTTCCACCTGTAAAATAATCCATGACAACTAGTTATTTGAGTATTGTCAGTCTGTCAGTTCGAATAAAATAAGGATTTTCCACCTGTAAAATAATCCATTTTTTTTTGTCCTGGCACCGAAAGTAATACTTTACATAGCTAGCAACGCTACTTTACATACCTATAGCAACGTACAATATTCAGGTAACTCGAATGTTTACTTTCGTTATCTGTCGTGTTGCTATATAGGGCCCGAAAGTTAATTTATTTATACAGTAGAAAAAAAATACGATTTCTCTGGTTTAAAATTTTAAACAGAAAACAATATTAGGAAAGATCATTATAATTAATATAGTGGAAACCCGTTATTTCTGTTTTACTTACCCTCGCAATAAGAAGAAAACTCATATAAATTGGAGTCACTATCATTTCTGCGGTCCACAAAATACAAAAGGCTACTTCCCTTATCCTGTTAACACTACTAAATGGGTGAACAACAAAGGCAGAACCTTGTAGATGCCTTTTTTGTTCATTAATCATTGTAGATCTGTTTCTAAAAAATCTTTTTGAGCTGGTAGAGTTTGGGTTTAGGGTAAGGTATTTTCGAATTTTTCTGCCGAATTTTCGATGCCATGATGCATTTGGTGGTAGCTTTGGCAAGCCAAAAGTGTCCTGCTTTAGTTCACAATTATGCCCAATTATTTTAGGCATGATTCTGTTATTGTTTGTATAAATTCGCGACAGAGAAGGTAAAACTTTACGTGTAAGAGCAGCTTGCCTTTTTCGGTTACTATGGAAACAATCTGACATTTGTATTTCAACCGTAATTTATAAAGAACGAAACGATAGCTTTGGAATGAAGAAGGCCGACCCTAATTGATTTTGATTGAATTTTGACATTCTGGTACGTGGTTTTGAAAAGGCCAATAAAATAAATATTCTGAAACTGTTATTAAGTAGGGGAGAGGCGGGTAATTGCGAAAAGTATTATCTACTAACTCTGAAATTAGTAGACTTATGGTCATGGGATATGGCAGTGGCGTAGCCAGAATTTTATTTCGGGGGGGGGGGGGGGGGCCCAAATGGGTAGGGAAACCGACGAGGCAGCGCCGCAGGGTGCCACGCCCAAAAAACCATTTTTTTGGACAATCAAAAAAATTTCAAATTAAAAAAATACATACATTTAAAGAAACTTGTAGTGAGTTATATAAATACACTAATTTAGGTAATATAAAACAGATAATATATACTTGTTAAACAAGAAATTCTCCATGAAATAAGCATAATTGAGCAAAAAAATACAAAAATAAGGTATATTTTTTATTTATTAAAAAAACAAAAACTAACCATAAACCTAAAGCACAACATATTTTTTTGCCAAAAACTTAACCGTGATTCGTCGCCTTTCTTGACAAAATATATTGATTATTCCATATATCAATATGGATTTTTTTATGAATACTTATTAAAGCTGAACTTGTTGTATGCTCTTCACCTGAATGATTTCTCAAATATGTTTTTAATCTTTTTAAAGTGGAAAAACGTCTTTCTGCAGAAGCTTTAGTTACTGGGAGGATGATTTGTTATTTTATTTGGCGCCTTATTGATAACGTTGCCGTCAAAGATTTTGTATGTTGCCTAATTATATCTTCTCTTTTTTTTGTATTTCGGGGGGGAAAATGAAGAGTTACAACAAAATTGGTAGTACCTACAACATTAATATTATACACAAAAATCATAAATATAATTTTCTGGTGTTTCGACTGTACTGCACAGCTTATGAACCCAATCTCCACAGCCACCACATTTCTAATTTTCCCATATTCTAAACATAGGTACTAAACATGGTTCTCCTTCATTTTTTATCAAATTTTATGTCATGTCATCGTCCAGTTCTTTTGTAGTTACTCGGCATCTGCAAATATACAGGGTGTTACAAATTCGACATACCAGCATTGGAATCTCGGAAACCATACGAGTTAGAGAAACGGTTAAATGGGGGCAAAGTTGTGCAATTCGGAGCTGATTATAATGCCGCTTTAAAAGTTTTCAAATTCCGAATACATCCGATTTTTTCGAAAAAAACCGAAATTTTGCAAAATTGTTTTTATTTTTTCCTGAGCTCATTTGACTAGCTATTTAAAAATAAATAACACTTTGTCATTGCCACTTTTTCCCCTCTACAAAATGACATTACTAAACTAAAGATCCGCCGTTTCGTCTCCGAGCGGCCATCACCAATTCTACTTTTTTAAATACGAACCTGGATTTTTTTTAACCGTTTTTTAAACCCTCCTACCCTCAAAATGTAATGGCGATATTACTTTCTCATAATGAAGAATTGTTCTTGCTTATTTTTTTAAATTCATATTTTTTACACTTCTTGTCAATCCGGTCCTGGCAAAATATTTCACCGCTGGATTTATTTTTATGGGGGGCTTTAAAAAATGTTATTTATAAAAATGACGTAGATACCATGGAAGAACTCGAAGAACGCATAGAGGGTGCATTTGGTAGGATCGGTTGAAAGGGCTGTCGCCAAAATTGGAAGAAAATCGATCGTTGTACTGAACAAAACGGCAATCTCTTTGAACATTTAGAAAATTAGGATTTATAATTAGTAAATTTAGCATTAAGTATTACAAAATTCTTATAAAATAAATTATATTACTTATGTATGAATGTTTTAAATAAAATAAAGTTTTTATTTAACATTGTGATTCGTTGCCAGGACCGGACTGACAAGAAGTGTAAAAAATATGAATTTAAAAAAATAGGCAAGAACAATTTATCATTATGAGAAAGTAATATCGCCATTACATTTTGAGAGTAGGAGGGTTTAAAAATCGGTTAAAAAAAATCCAGGTCCGTATTTAAAAAAGTAAAGTTGGTGATGGCCGCTCGGAGACGAAACGGCGGATCTTTGGTTTAGTAACGTCATTTTGCAGAGGAGAAAAAGTGGCAATGACAAAGTGTCCTTAATTTTTAAATAGCTTGTCAAATGAGCTCAGGAAAAAATAAAAACGATTTTGCAAAATTTCAGTTTTTTTCGAATAAAATCGGAAGTATTCGGAATATGAAAACTTTTAAAGCGGCATTATAATCAGCACCGAATTGCACAACTTTGTCCCCATTTAACCGTTTCTCTAACTCCTATGGTTTCCGAGATTCCAATGCTGGTATGTCGAATTTGTAACACCCTGTATAAGTATTACAATACCTAATTAGTTTTACACAAAAAAAAAATAATAAAAAGTGCTTAGTAAGTATTTTAATACATGTCGGATAATGCTGAACCACTGATCGGCATTACCCGAAATGTACAGTAAAATATTTTTAAGTTATACATATCAAAAAAATCAAGTATTTAATTAAAAAGGTATATGAAAAAGTTACTAATACCCTACTACACATAACTGCTGCAAATATTTTCAAAAATACGTAATAGTATTGTGTACTTACCTTAATGTATCTCATTGCAAAATAAGTACAAACCACGGAAAATTTCACAGCCGCCATATCTTTAACATAACAAACGGCTTCCTAGAACATTATGCGGCAGAGCTGCTAAGTTGCAATATAGTTTGCTTTTAGGCTATATATTATCCAGGAGAGCTACTAGATGTCGCTATGAGGTGTAAACGGGTGTTCGGCATTCCCCGCTGTTCGTGATTACCCGTCACTCCCCTAATTATAAGCTACCAAAACGTAATTCCTGCAGAGCCATTCAGAGAATTAAAATGCGTTGGAGTGTATACTTAAAAATCGAGATGCCGTGATTTTGATTTGGATGGCTATATCATTCATGGCCGTCAACGGAACGGGATATCAAAAGTTATCGATGGTTATAAGCATGGCCTTCTACACAATTGAAAAGATGTGATTGGGACAGAAGTCCTAACCGTTTTATTTTATTTTTTTGCAGATTGACGGAACCAGCTGCGGTAGCGTTTTTGAGAGGTAACCTCATGATACCTCCGTTGTCAGCCGACCAAATAATTTACGGTCGTAACTATATTCACTAAAGGGTTCTAAATTTAAAACCGTCCTAACTGACAGTTCTTTAGAATAAGTCAACTAAGTTTTGTATTAGAAATATTTTTTTGCTTTTTCTTCTTAAATAGAACTAAAACTGTAATTGCAATAACATCCCTGTCAAATTATTTATCGGTAAGACTATTTCATTACAAACAATCAAATGAACACAAAAGCGTCATATTATGGCATATAAAAAAATGCTACGGTGAAAACACAACTGTGAGACTGTGTTAATCCAAATATTTCGATGGTCTAAATTTCAAACTCCTTTAATGAATAGGTACGAGTGTTCAGGGTGTTAAATTGATTGATTAATATTTCAGTTGCTCGTCAAACTATTGACGTGCTGGGTGGCCTAAGCTGCTAGGGCTATATTGCCAGCTGTTGTCCTCTTGGAAGCAGTGATGGAACCATAGACATATATATATATTTCTTTTATGTCTATGGATGAAACTGGCTCCTAGCGTTCAACTTTTTTGTTTCTGTAATGGAAAAAACGATAGCATGCGTTGGTAGAAGTAACGTTATAGAAGATCTACGACCTAGATTTTAATTTGGCAATAGATTTTAATTTGGCAAGCATGAAGAAATTTCGACAGCGATTTAGCCCCTGCCCGATTAATAAGATGCAAAAATACAAGAAATAATTTATATCTAGTTTTGTTGTTAGTGAAGTTCCTCATTTTATTTTTGATCAATAAGTGTTATAACGCACCGTCTTGATGATTTACAGTGAAAATTCTATAAATTGTCTTCAGCCTTCGGTGACCGGGTGTTTTTTAGACCTTAGACGACTCTATACTACACTGACGAAGCCGAGTCGATAAATCTATATGTTTATTAGTTAATGCAAATCTGTCTCCTCGATTTATTTATTGATACAGTTTTGCGTTCGTGTCTATGACCTCGGGTATATCTCCTCGGCGTTCGGTATTTGGAAAATTGAACAATTGGAGTTAGTTTCCCGAAATTTCGTTTTTTGCTATATTATTCATTTATTAATCAAAATTTCTTTAGTCCAAAACTGAAAGGTAATTGCTACTATCAAGGACAGGTATATTTGGCCCATTTTTGAATAAAGCGAATAGGATAAGTATAAGAATATTTAAGAAATATTGAACAAAAAATGAAATGGCGAATGCATCACTAGATGCCACTCTTAAAAATACCTCAAGCGCCTGACGAACGTCGACTGTGAACGCGACCCTAGAGGCGCGTTCACAGTTGTCAACCCGGGGGTAAAACCTCCCCAGGGGCGCGTTCATAATTGTTGAACGCAACCCAGGTAAAATTTGTCCGACATTTGTCGTGGGAAAATTTATCGGATCGGATGATTTTTTTTTGAAAGCGACACGTCAACATTGTCACGTTAAAAATTATTGTCCCATTTTGCTTTAATAGAATCAACCCTTTTTGTTGATAAGATGATGGAAATTTGTAAAAAAATCCATATTTTACTGTAAATTATGCTGTGAAAGAAAATTTTCAAAACACTTTTTGGTTATAATAATTGTTGATCTTAACCAATCCCAACTTTTGATGCTTGCTTTTTCAGCTTTTTTCCTCTTCGTTCGCTGCCAGGGCCATCCCCGAGGGGACCTACAGCTTAACGTGGGTTCCGAACAACGATCCTCGGTCATGCGATACCCCCAAGGGCTATCAACCCTTGGTTTTTGGCCATTGCATGACCATGACCTACCGATTGGGGAGTGTGTATCTTCTTCCGCACCCCACGGAATGTCCGATCTCATCCGGCCTGGTTACCGGCGTGAATAGGGTGGGTTGGGAGATGATACTTTTTACACTTTTCCCTGCATCACAGAATATATAGCTATATATTCTGTGCCTGCATTCTTAAATCCACTGAATTTCTGACACACTTTTTTTATTGTACGTATGCCCACTCTGGGAATCAAACCCGGGTCGCCACGGTCGAATGCCAGAACCTCACCTCTGAGCCCCACAAACGATATGCGCGAAAACTTTTAACTATCTCTCGACTAGGGTAAAAAGTTGTCTTGTCCGGTAAAAATTACCATCAACCGTGAACGCCATTTTCCATCGTCGAGCGCACCCAGAGGTATAGTGACAGCGACGACCTATCATTTCTCTGTGGCCAGAGCGCGCCGATAAATGTTCGACGTCCATTGTGAACGCAACCCTTGTTAACATTTTGACATCTGACGTGCTTTTGCTATTTGACAGAGACAGACGACTACTCCGGCACGCCGCTCGATTTCGGGTTATAGTTATAGAAAGAAAAAGAAATAAAGTTTTTTTAACATAATTTGTCCCAGAAAGTACAGAACTTCCCAAAAAAGTACATGTACAGTAACTTTTAAAAATACATAATGGATCTCAAAGAGTTATACGAAAAATATGAAGTATTATCTAGTGCTAAAGACAAGATTGCAGAGGTCAGTATGCTGTATGAGTAGTATGAGGGCTTTGTAAAAAAAAATTCCAGAATAGTCAGTTACCAAACTTTTCTAACATTTTTTAGCACTCCGTTATATATTCAGAATGTATAGATGGTACTAAAGGTGGTCCTCAAGAGAAAAAACTAGCAGCACAAATAATATCAAAGTTTTTCAAACATTTTCCATTACTACAAGAACAAGGATTGAATGCCATTCTAGATTTATGTGAAGATAGCGACAGCAGTATTCGTATAAATGCTATGATAGTCTTACCTCAATTATGTAAAGATAACAAAGAGTATGTTACGAATATAGCGAGTATATTATCTCAACTTTTGCAACTTGAGGATCAGGACTATGTAACTGCTTGTAACGCTCTAACACAGGTATTTAAGGAGGATCAACTTAATGCAGCCAAAGGTATTTTGTCAAATGTTCATACACCAGGGGATGAGACAATTAGGGAAAAATGTGTTACATTTCTGTATAAAAAATTAACTAAATTGCAAGGAAAAATGTCTTCCGAGCTTGAGGATCTATTAATCGAAGATGGCAAAAAGATTCTGCAGGTAAGATTTTAAATCTTTTTGTATAAAGTTAATGACTGTTTAATGATCAGTACCCTTTTTAAATCAGGTATAATAATTATAGATTGGGTTGCAACTAAACTATTCTGCACCAACCAAAATTGAACTGAACCAAAATTTTCTGTGTTCTCTGCAGTAGCTTTAGATTTGTCCTAATCTTAAAAATACCAACATTCTTACAGTAGCTGCTTGAAGTTTTAAGAAGTTAATAAATCCAAATCAGAAACCTTTGGATGCAGATATAAACAAGCACAAATTTGGTTTTCCTTTAAAATTGCATCACAAACTATTAACTAAGACAATATACGTCTGAACCCTTAATCCCTATACAAACCAGGACTTTTAGAAGGAAAATTAAGTGTTTCAGACAAAAACTGCTTTGTGATCAAAGTCAAAAATACATCATTCCTTATAAAATTATCAATTTCATGGTGAGCATGTAATAGATACCTATGCACCAAAAGGCAAAAATATTGATTTTGTACTGTGTTTTTTTTATAAAAGTTTAAAAATTTAGACTAAGAATCCAAGGGTGGGAAATTAGGTTGTAATTAGAGGCGGCAGCTCCCCCCCCCCCTGGCTGTGCACTATCTTCTAGAGAGCAGCTATCACCTCTTTCTTGAGGTTCAAAAGCTGGTTTTCTTGTAATAGATTTCTAATTCAGGGCTTTCATTGGAAGAAAATAATTTGTAAAGATGATTTATTTATACTAGCTTAAATTAGCCAACTAGATATTTCAAGAATTAAAGGAAAATTTGGAAATCTGTTAAGTATATCAGAAACACAGTTTAAAGATGTAGGCTATTGCTTATGTCATATCGTAAGGAACTACAGAGTATGTGGGTTTTTATTGTATAAATCGTTCAATTGGTTATTCAGAATGAAAGAACCGCAGAGTGCTATTAAATTAGAGGGGGGAAAATGCAACCCTTACAGTTTTTTGAGTATATCTCGAAAACGAAGCAAAATTTGGGGGTATTTTATTGGGAAAATTTTGTAGAGAGTTAGATTTTCTATCGAATTGGCCAAATTAAAAAATTTACAAGTCTATTCAGTTCAAATTAAATTAAAAACAATTTAACAAAAAAGTGCAAAATATTAAATATTTTATTTTTTTTTTACTTTTATGCAAAACTTTTTTTTGAGCAGAGATAGGTATAGGCATTGCTTCACAGAAAAGACAGAATATTAAATTTTCTACAGAATGACCTATTAAAAAAAATTTTTGATGAAGTTTCAATGAGATATGACCTTTTAAACTTTGTTATATTTTTCGGTTTTTATTGAATTTATAACAATATCATTTTGTTACTTAGTTTTGAATCTATGCAATTGAATTTTATTTAATAAACACATGTTAAATTAATTGATCAACAATAAATAAATGTTATATGCATGCATGAACGTATTTAATTTTTATGTATTTTTTAAACAAATTAATAACTCCCTTTTCTTAAAAATTGCTCTGTATTTATCTAAAATATAAGTATTTGAAAAAATACATTTATAATTAATTAATAAGTTGTCGTTGCAGAAAATTAGGAATTACTTACCTGCTCTATATGCTGCATATACTGTGAATATCTATAAAGTACAAAGAAATTTTATATTTCTTCAATAATATTGTCAAACTGGATTGCAGTTTCTTCGTCGACTTCTTGAAGAACATTGTCTTCAAATAGCTCTGGTACTTGAGCATTGTCACAATTAACTCCTAGACGTTCTTTGCAGAATATAGAGCAGGTTATTCCTAATTTTCAGCAACCACAACTTATTAATTAATTATAAATGTATTTGTTCAATTACTTATATTTTAGATAAATACAGAGCAATTTTTAAGAAAAAGGAGTTATTATTTTATTTAAAAAATTACTTAAATAAAAATTAAATACGTTCATGCATGCATATAACATTTATTTATTGTTGATCAATTACTTTAACATGTCTATTAAATAAAATTCAATTGCATACATTCAAAACTAAGTAATAAAATGATATTGTTATAAATTCAATAAAAACCGAAAAATATGACAAAGTTTAAATGGTCATATCTTATTGAAACTTCATCAAACATTTTTTTTAATACGTCATTCTGTTGGAAATTTAATATTCTGTCTATGAAGCAATGCCTATACCTATCTCTGCTCAAAAAAAGTTATTTGCATAAAAGTAAAAAAGAATAAAATATTAAATTTTTTGCACTTTTTTGTTAAATTGCTTTTAATATATAATTAGAACTGAATAGATTTGTAAATTTTTTAATTACGCCATTTCGATAAAAAATCTAACTCTCTACAAAATGTTTCCTATAAAATACCCACAAACTTTGCTTCGTTTTCGATATATACTCAAAAATCCGTAAGGGTTGCATTTTCCCCCCTATCTCCAGTTTCCCCCCTCTAATTTAATAGCACCCTCCGGTTTTTTCATTCTGAATAACTAATTGAAGGATTTATGCAATAAAAACCCACACACTTTGTAGTTCCTTATTACCCTGCTTTTTAGGATATAATCAATAGCCTAATGTGTCTATAAATATCTTTAAAGGGACGTATGTCGTGTGTTTGTGTTAAAGTTGGAGACATTCAGTTATGGTAGAGGACAAAAACTAGGTCTATCTTACATGTGGTGTGAACCTCTTAAAGATTTGAGTACCTACTTATAACTTTCATTAGGTAATTTATTTATTTGTGTATCTACTTTTAAAATTTTAGGATTCTACTTCTAATGAGTTTATGGTTGTAATGCCATTTTTAATGGAATCTAAGTTAGCTAAGACTACGCCAGGACAACAAGAATTGGTCGACTTAGTAGCTGAACGCATTGAAATTACTGAAAACTTTGATCCATTGGATGACGGAACTGAAAATACTGATCGATTAATATTGTGTATTAACTGCATTATACCATTGTTTAATGTAAGATATGATTATTTTAAAGCATTAGATACTACTTATATATTACAATATCAATTAAATGGTAATGGTTATACCGTATTGGCAAATTTGAATCTAGGGCGCGAAATCTCTAAAGCAACCAAGAGAGAAGGCACGTATGGGCAAAACATTCAGTTAAAAAGAGACGCCTAACTCTCTCTGACATTTCTGAAAGGGGGGATATGTGTGTGGTGTGGCCGAGTCGCCTTATCAATCGCTCCCATGCCTGCTTCGACGGCGTGTTCTAAAGAATGGAAGGTGGGAGGTAGGGGATAGCGTGTTTTGTGTTTAACGTGTTAAACGCTACTAATAATCTCCTGATGCGTTTATATCGGCACCCTAGATTTGAGATTGCCAATACAGTATACAAAATTTAAAATAACCCATCTGCCAAATAGGTGCAGGTAGAAAATGTTAAATCATATTTCAAATAAAACGAAAATTGATAACCTTAAATTTTTATTATTTTAGGCAACCATAGAATCTTCAAAATTTGTAACATACTACTGCAAGCAGGTATTGCCACAATGGAAGGCAATTGGAGAGCTTGAAAATGGGGAAAAGTTACAAGCAAGGCTTTTAAGACAACTAGCTGAATTGAGTTGTCATTGTGGCAATCTCGAGAATGCCACAGAAGTTGTTGAAAAAATATTTGAAAAGTTAACGGTAAGAAAATATTTTGCCTCACTCGCAAAATAAAGTGTTTATTATTGTGCAGGGTTGAGATGATTAAAATCAATTGATTAAAATCACGATTAAAATCATGATTTCAATCAGTATGATTTTTAAAAAAATCATGATTGATTTTAAAAAAAGATTTTTAAAATTTTAACACTTAAAATGTATTTGTTCATACAAAAACAAAACCCAGACGCATTTTTATGTGGGGTTATTTATTATTTTATTATAATAATAAATATAAAACTTGCAATACTTTGCGGACGAAATTTTCACGTTAATATAAGTTTCGACAAAGGCGCAAACTTGCAAAAACTTCGCGAACAAAATTTGCTTGTTAAAACTTCTCCAGTTTTGCTTCTTATCTGTACTATTCCTGTCTAAAAATATTTGTTTACTTAACAAAACACAATATAAGCGGTTAGAAATATTTAGAAATAATATTATGTACTTATTTGTAAAAGCTGGTAAATTAAAAAAAAAAAAAACAATCTTGATTTAAAAAAAAATCGTGATTTTTTTTTTAAATTATCGATTTTTGATTTTTTTTTTAAATTATCGATTTTTGATTTTTTTAAAATCTTTATTTTCATCAATCAACCCTGATATTGTGTTACAAAACATTCTCTCCCTTTTAGGAATTCATGCCTTTACCCCCAGAAGACGTTGACATTAATGAAGTACCAAACCTAGAGTTTACAAGTGTAGAATGCTTGTTATTTGCATTTCATAAGTTGGCTAGGAAATGTCCAGAATTCTTGACTGGTGACCAGCAGCAATTAAAAGATTTTCGTGCGAGGCTTCAATATTTTTCCAGGGGTGTCCAGGGATGTAAACGTGGATTGGAAAATACTATATCAAAGAAGGAAGAACTTAGTGAAGAAGATATTGAAAAAGTAAGGCTAGCTCCATATGTTCTGGACAACATTAACACAATTATCAAGGACCTATTCTATCAGCCACCTTTATACAAATGTAATGTCAAGTTATCATTTAAAAATGAAGTCAAAAAGTCACAGCAGGTAAGTAAAATTTCCTTCTACATTTTTTACATAAAATTTTGTTTAGTTTTTGGTCTTCTGTTTGTCCACAAGGAAGGATTACTGAGCCAATTTGGTGCATTTTAGCATACAGGGTGGCCCGCTCTCAACCCAGTATTCCATTGCATTTAAACCCATTTAAACTACTCAACTTTTTAATATTCTTTAAAAATAGAGTTATAATGAGGCATTAGATCTACAATTTGATATTGTTTTAAATTATACAGGGTGTCCGGTAACTTATGGGCCGAAGAGTAACTGGAGATACTAGACATCAAACTAAGCCGATTATGTCATATAAGCTTTTTCGGATTGTCACTTTTTTTTTTTTTTTTTTTTGTAATTTAATTATGTACTATGTTTTTTTATGCTTTGGGATGTTTAAAGGGAAATTTCTCGAAAACCGTAAAAGATATTAAGATCAATAAAGTACACCTTTTTGTCTCAGAAAATGCCCTTTTTAAGAAACTATAATTGAAAAACACCTTATATCACAGGTAAGAAAAAAAATCATAGATTTATGAAGTCCAGTATAAAATATGCAACTAGCGCCCTCTAGTTTGAAACTTAATAATTTCTACAAATTCTTATTTCTTGCTCATAAAAACATAATATTGCCAACTTTCAATTCGATTCATTAAACCGTTTTAAAATTATTACTTATTTTCGAGAATAAACTTTTACTTTCAACACTCTAGAACGAGTAACAATCCGAAAAAACTTATATTATGACTTAATCGGCTTAGTTTGATGTCTAGTATCTCCAGTTACTCTACGGCCCATAAGTTACCGGACACCCTGTATAGCAGGGTTGCAATAAATCACGATTTTTTCGATTAAATAGTGATTTTTTTTATTTCTATCAATTTATACTGATTTTTTTCCTTAAATATGGCAATAATGATTTTTAAAATCACTTATTTTCATTATTTTGTCTCTATTCGCCCAAAAATATTTGTTGTCTAGATTTACAGTTAGATAATCTCCTCGGTGACATACGAAATAACTTGTATTGACATAAACGCGTGCCGCGGCTTTCCTGTTGGAACAAGAAAACTCGTTTGTCTTTATAATGTGCGGTTGACACGAGACGGATCATTCATTTCTTAACTTATAGTCGGCCCATACGTTTATAAGTAAATTGCGTGTTCCTATCCTTTCTCCTTTAAATTGTAGTGTGTTATTTGCTTCGGCGACTTGTTTTCACAGCAATTTATAATTTGTTTTAAATAACATTTAAAATAGAAATTATCAGATGATTTAAATCGTCGCAACCCTGCTATAGTATGTTATTTTCTAATTCTATATAAAACTCTACGTGTATACAGGGTGTGTCAGTAAGGTGTCTGTCTTAGATAGCACCTAAACTATCAAAGATAGGAAAAAAAGTGTAATACAAAAGTTAAAGGGTTTTTTAGGATACATAATCTAAAAATATTTTCTAATCTACAGGGTGGTCCTAAAAAGTGGTACTGAATAATAAAAAAGAAAATTAAATGGGACACCCAGTATAATTTTCTAGAATATGATTCAATGGAATAAGGACTTTGCAACCCTATTAAAATTGTTGAAGTGAAAGGCAACGTTGCCAAGTAACACATTTTTTTCCGAAATTTTATTAATTTTAAGGGGATTGTTAAAAAATCATAACAACCTGTGGATTAACCCTAGGCAAATATAATATACGTTGTAAGTACTTTAAGGTACGATATATTGATCTATAATAATGTTTTTTAAATCTCTTATACAGAGCGTTCATTACAAGTTGGACAACTCGATAGTTTTAAAAATGCTTTATTTCAATTTTTTTAAATGGGACCCACCTAATTTTTTTAGGCAAAAGAATTTATCTTTTGAAATCCTTACTTTTTTGTTGAACATGTCATACTTATATCTAAATATCATAGTTTTTGAAATATTTTAGGATTTGTCTTAAATCAGGGTAAAAAAGGAAAGTTCTAATTAAACAATTTAGTCAAGATTGCTTTGGAACAAAAAAGAAATAATTTTCTTTGTCACAGCTATCATTGCAAAATTATTTCGCTAACATTTTGTGCTTTATTACTGTTTAAATATTAGTTTCCTGAACTAACTTTATCATATTTCATATTTTTCTATTTCGATAAAGTTAGTTCAGGAAACTAAACTTCAAACTATTATAACAAAACTATTTAACAAAAAGGTAAGGTTTTCGAAAGATAAATTCTTTTGCCTAAAAAAATTGCCTAAATTCAATTGTTTTTGGCGTTCAAAATATGGTACTGTCAGACTTTGACAGGCTGTAGCATTGCAACGGCGCAACTTAAAGAAAAATAACTTTCACCTCCATATCTTACTTTTTATTCCCTATCCAAGGAGACCAACTTCCGGTTTAATATGTTAAACAAAAAAACTGGCTTTACAGTTTATCATGTTAAACCGGAAGTTGTAACTTTTAGACATAATAAAAAATTAAGATGAGGATGTAAAACCAATTTTTCTCTAAGATGTGTCGTTCCAATGCGTGTCAAAGTTTAAAAATGCCATATTTTAAATGTCTATAAAAATCTCAAAAATAATTGAATTCAGACATATGACGTTTTATACAAAATATATGTGGAATTTTAGAGAGAATTAGAAAATAATATAATATAGAGGGTGTTCCATTTAAAAGAAAATATGTTGGATATCCTGTATAATTTAAAATAACTAAATTCTAGATCTAATGCTATGTAATCCTGCGTTGAGAGCGGGCCAATCTGTATAGCTTTTGACTTGACAACAATTTATTACTTATTTTCTATCTAAAATTATTATTAATGCTTACCCAATACATATTGTAAACCATTTCACCTGGTCTTATCAGGGTTGAGATGATTAAAATCGATTGATTAAAATCATGATGATTAATTTTAAAAAAAGAGTTTTAAAATTTTAACTCTTAAAATGTTTATACAAAAAATAAAACCCAGAGGCATTTTTATGTGGTGTTATTTATTATTTTATTATAATAATTGAAATGAACAACTGGTAATTACAAAAATAAAACTTAAAAAAATTAAAACCAAAAAAACTTTTTAATACAAAAAAAAGACTTAATTTAAACAAAAAAAAAATAAAAAAAAACCTAAATGTTATAATGCTTAAATAGAAATACTAGCTGCTTTCCAATCCAAATACAAATGACCGCTTCTTCCACTATTTTGACGTCCACCTACACTTCCCTTTTCAAAGTTATCGCTTCTCTGTTTCTTTGCCAACTGGGTAATTTCACTCTGGCTAGTTCCAGGCTGTGACTGTAAATCACTATGAAGAGTTTCAAGACCACTATCAATATCACTAGTTTCACTTTTTCAGGTGTTCCAATGACTTTTTAGTCTGTCTGCTAGACCTTTACCACACTTTTTACATACTGCTCTACAACCTAGTTTGCCAACCACTTTATTTTTTATAAAATGCTGCTAAACACTAAATTTCTTTCTGCCCCGGCTTGTCAGGATTCCAAATGTTTTGATAGATTAACCCCCCAAGCAAAAATATTACTGATAAAACTGAAATAAGTGCGTATTGTTTATATAGCCGGTCGTTTTCTGCCAGTTATTATAAGTTTCGACAAAGGCGCAAACTTGCAAAAATTACGCAAGTGAAATTTGCATGTTATACCAAGCAGTCACCAGTCTTCATATACTAATTTTTTCACCTGGTATATTTATAATTTAAGGACATTCAGAAAAAGTCACCCATCAGCAATCAGCAAAAGAGACATGCTCCCATAACGTTTGACTCAAGCAATGGAACAACAGTTTCCAAACAGTCAAGGATGAACCGCAGCGGCGAAGACAGGAAACTCTATGCACCTCCTAGCGGAAAATTCAGTAGTAATTTTGGTAAGAATTGTTGGTTTTTATTTTCTGCATGAAATAATGATTAAAAACGAAATGGCAAATGCGTCACTAGACATCACTCTTAAAAAATAAGCGACATGGGCGAAAGCGTTTAAAAATTACAATATCTTTCGATTTGATGTACCGGGTGGTCAACTAAGAATGACCGCCGGCCATATCTCAGAAACTAGTAATCGTACAGCATCCGGGTAAATTTTTTTTTATGACAAAAGTGCCCAAGATAAAATGCTGGAAATTATTTTTAAGTTCCGCATTTTGCCGCAAGAGGGCGTAATTGAAAAGTAAATTTAAAAATTTTACAATCCGAAAATTCCACAATAAGGTATATCTTTGATAACACCATTAAAAAGCTTGGACAATTATGCATCATTTTGGTCTTATGCTCATTGGCGTACCGACTTTAATAAGAGGGGGGAAGTTGTTAAAAGTGTAATCAGTTAAATCGCTGTAACTTTTAAACGACTTATCCGATTTTAGCAAACTAAAGACTGGTTGGAAGATAAATGTATGCACTTTCACCAATCGTATTTAGTTGTTCATAATAGTTCTCAAAAAAAATGCTAGAGTGCGCAATTTGCAATAATAACACATTTTTTGATTTTACCCCGAAAAAATAAATCATACGGTATAATTATAATACCATAATCGAAAAGTAGATGAAATTTGCTAGAAAAAATATTAAAACCGCAGCTCGATATCTCCGTTCGTTTCAGCGTTATCGCCAATAGAATAATTTTTAAAACTAAGCGATTATATATTTTTTAGAAAAAAGTAGTACGCCACTGATATTTTTCCATGTGGATATTATTTCTGATTAGCATGGTCAATTCTGCATGAAAATGGTCTCTTGCGTTTTTCTCCTCAGGCACACCGTTCTTAATTAAAATAATTAAATTAAATTAGCTCTACTATTATTATTAATATTGATAATGCAAAATTTTGTTTTATAAAAATTGTTGGAAATGACCACCTTCACTTAATAGGCATGCATGAAGCTAATTTAATTTAATTATTTTAATTAAGAATGGCGTGCCTGAGGAGAAAAACGCAAGAGACCATTTTTATGCAGAATTGACCATGCTAATCAAAAATAATATCCACATGGAAAAATATCAGTGGCGTACCAGTTTTTTTCTAAAAAATATATAATCGCTTAGTTTTAAACATTATTCTATTGGCGATAACGCTGAAACGAACGGAGATATCGAGCTGAGGTTTTAATATTTTTTCTAGCAAATTTCATCTACTTTTCGATTATGGTATTATAATTATACCGTATGATTTATTTTTTCGGGGTAAAATCAAAAAATGTGGTATTATTGCAAATTGCGCACTCTAGCATTTTTTTTGAGAACTATTGTGGACAACTGAATACGATTGGTAAAAGTGCATACATTTATCTTCCAACCAGTCTTTAGTTTGCTAAAATCGGATAAGTCGTTTAAAAGTTACAGCGATTTAACTGATTACACTTTCAACAGCTTCCCCCCCCCCCCCCCCCTCTTATTAAAGTCGGTACGCCAATGAGCATAAGACCAAAATGATGCATAATTGTCCAAGCTTTTTAATGGTGTTATCAAAGATATACCTTAATGTGGAATTTTCGGAGATATGTAAAATTTTAAAATTTACTTTTCAATTATGCCTCTTGCGGCAAAATGCGGAACTTAAAAATAATTTCCAGCATTTTCTCTTGGGCACTTTTGTCATAAAAAAATTTACCCGGATGCTGTACGATTACTAGTTTCTGAAATATGGCCGGCGGTCATTCTTAGTTGACCACCCGGTACTTTTTAGGGCCCTTAAAAAAATGTAAAAGAAAATTATTAAATTGCATTCATAACTTAAGTACCTGTTCTTGAAATAATTTTAATTTTTCATATTCTTTGTTTATAGGAAGACCAAACCGAGGCAACTGGACCAGAGGCGGTGGCAGAGGTCAAAGAGGCAACAGAGGAGGCGGTAGGAATTGGAGAAACTAAACTACTATTTGCGTTTTTTTTTTTCAGGTAGGTATTAATTAAAGGTCATATTCTCACTCAATTTCTAATGCATCGGCATATAGTTAAGCTGCTCTTTATGATAATGGCGATATTTTATTTTAAATTACTAGACTCCTACTGGGAATACTTTGACGCGCATTCTATGCAAAATGGCGAGTATTTTCTAAGGTGTTAAGTTTCTTTAATAAGTTTTTTTTAAAGACGTACATCATTTTCAGTATGAAGTCAAGATTCCTTTACGGTTATAGTAGGTAATTCTTTGTGGAAGAGTTATGTGATGGGTTATATGTATGTGCCATTTTCATTCAGCAATGGTTTAGTGACGTTTGCACTTTTTATTAACCTTTTTAAATTTAAATCAGGGTTGCAATAAATCACGATTTTTTTGAAAAAATCAATAAAACTGATTTTTTTGATTAAATCGTGATTTTTTTGGTTTTTATCAATTTATACTGATTTTTTTCCCAAATATGCCAATAATGAACTTTAAAATCACTTATTTTTATTATTTTGTGTCTATTCGCCCAAAAATGTTCGTTGTCTAGATTTACAGTTAGAAAATCTCCTCTGCGACATACAAAATAACTTAAAATACATTTTCGGCAGCGTGCAGCGTAATTTATGTATATTTTTTACGCTGGACTGATGACGATTAGTTATGTTTTACACTTACATAATGTATCTAAACACTTCATTTTAAATAAACTATCTTCCTTTTTTTTTTTAATTTCCTGATGAGTTATTTGCTTCGCGACTTGTTTTTACAGCCATTTAAATCATGATTTAAACCAACTGATTTTTTCAAATTTAATCGCGATTCAAATCAAATTATAAATTGCTGTAAAAACAAGTCGCCGAGGCAAATAACTCATCAAGAGATTCAAAAACAGGCAAGGGCCTATCGACATATTAAGCACCGGTTTCCGCAGATCACCGAAGTTAAGCTGTGTCGAGCGCGGTTAGTACTTGGGTGGGTGACCGCTTGGGAACACTGCGTGCTCTTGCCTCAGGGAAGAGTGTAAAATGAATCGGCACCTAGCCATCCAGGCCGGATGAGATCGGATACCACATTTGTGGCCGATGATCGGTTCAAGATGGCCTCCGTAGTCGGCAAATCGTAAAAAAAAAAGATTCAAAAAACAAGGAAAATAGTTTAATTAAAATGAAGTGTCGTATGGGCCGACTATAAGTTAAGAATGAACCGCACATTATAAAGACTAACGAATTTTCTTGTTCCGGCAGGAAAGCCGCGGCACGCTGCCGAACATTTTCATGTCAATACAATTTATTTTGAATGTCGCCGAGGAAATTTTCTAACTGTAAATCTAGACAAAAATTTTTGGGCGAATAGAGACAAAATAATGAAAATAAGTGAATTTAAAGTTCATTATTGCCATATTAAGGGAAAAAATCAGTACAAATTGATAAAAATCAAAAAAATCATGATTTAATCAAGAAAATCAGATTTATTTATTTTTTCCAAAAAAATCGTAATTATTGCAACTCTGATTAAAATGGTAAAATATTTTCCAATTTGTCTTTTTTGTTGTGCGACAATATCGTCGTTTTGATCAACAAGCAAACTATAATTTTTCAGATAATGAAAACTTCCAATATAATATATTGGGGTTTAAGGAAAAACATTTTTGTTTAAAACATACCTGTAGTTGTATCCAATAAAACTATTTATAAAATAACTACATTATATTCAATATGTGACTTTGATTTTGTGAGAAACTTTTTTTTTCATGTTCCTAATTATCAAGCTTTCCAATACCGTGTTTCTTTGAATATTAAGTATTTAGATTTGATCTGAACGGCGATATACAGGGCGTCCGAAATTTGAGGATGACTGTTGGGACCTTGGAAGTTATAAGAGATATAAACAAGTTTAACTTGTATGTACCAGAGTGGTACAATTTGGTGCTAGATCAATGTAATACTGTAATTGACCAATAGCAAACTGTAAAACCGATGAAGCTATTGTTTATTAACTTGTGTTATTGTTTACACCATATTGTCATTTTGCACTATAATGGATCATTCTTGCTGCACTTTGTTTTAGTTCTTTGTCCAACCGGTTTTTAAATACATTAACGTTTGCTGCGGTCACTGTTTCCTCTGTTAGTGCATTCCATGAATATACCACACGATTGGTTAAGAAATTCTTCCTCTGGAATTTCGCAGCTTTTTCTTTGTCTATCTTCATAGAGTGGCCTCGAAGATGTGCGTTTTGATTGAGGTGGAAAATATTCTTGATCTCACACTGATAGTGCCCACTAATTTTTTTATATGTCTCAATAAGGTCTCCCCTATGTATTTGAAGAACTTTTGAAACTGAGGAAATTTCTGGAGACATATGGGAAAAAAATGTATGCAATAAATGAGTTAGTACGAACCTTGGTGTTTTACTTGGGATTGGAAAGGACTT